>OX596206.1:9342252-10732073 GCA_951394215.1 Glyphodes perspectalis | reverse complement strand
TTGAGAACGGCTTTACCGATTTCGCTAATTCTTCTTTAGTTGTGTTTGTTATTGTCAAGTGAAGGTTCTTAAGAAAGAAAAAATTAAAAAAGTTGCGCGGTAAATTAATAAAAAATGGGTATTGAAAATTCGAGAACGGGGCGTTACGAAGTGCGCCGGGTCAGCTAGTATTAATAGAATATTTTTCTAAATTATTAAATCCTTTCTTCGTGGACGAGTAAAAAAATTTTGTCCCATCTTGGCATGGGACTCTTGCCCAGTATATCGTTAAGGAGGCTAATGGTTTGTTGAGTATTGGATTTATAATTATTGGATTTATATAATGATTAATATTAGGCGAAGAATTAACCACTTGTCAAGTAAATTGAACTTATAGTAAGTTTGTTGCGTCATGTTAGTTGAATATATATATTTTTTAAAGAGCCTTATTTAAAATTCCAAATGTTTATATTGCTATTGCTAAAGCAATGTACAAAGGTATTCAACTCGCTTTGATCTGTGGATATCAGAAATTGTTAATGTCGTTTTAATGCTAGACATCTTACTAGGCGATGGCAGATTCTATTTTCCTTTCATCCTTACGTCACTGCTGAATTAACGATGAGTCCACTCGATTCCCGATATCAAAAACAATATCGGAAAACTATTTCAGGGTAGCATCGACAAGTAACTGAGTCACTGGCACAAACACCTAAAGAATATCTCACATCAGTCACATTTATCAAAAATAGAACGACTGCGAAGGCTGCGTCTAAAAATAAAAAAGTTCTACTTAAGAGCCGTTTTAGAGACTGCTACATTCGCTAAAATTAAACCAGAATTCGTGAGTAGGACGTACCTGCAACTGTTTAATGTTACCGGTTTAACTGTGAAATGCTAGCGCATGTGTGAGAGTATAGGCGCTTTGCTTCGGTTAGATAAATACCATAATATGTGAAGAGATTGCGTAGGTTTCCAGATAATACGAGATTATAAGAAAATTGGTTTAGATTGAAAAAACTACGTGCGAGAATTCATAAAAAAATTAGTTTTACCTTAAGTTTTAGTCTTACCTAACACATGATTAGACTTGTAACAAATTGTAGAATAAATAAATTTAATAAAAAATTGCCTGTAAACAGCACACAACAAGTCCTAATACGGGTAAAATGAACGTCGCGCCACAGATTTATGTGGCAAACAGAACTTTCCAATCACGACAGAAGCTTCAGCTGTATTACAGAATACGGTACATGTACTTTAATACTTCGTCTATTGTAGTAGATGAAAAAAAAAGTGTAATATAATATAAGACACTAATGATCACTTTTAACCAGAGAAATGGGGACAGGGAACCATTTTTTATAATGAGCCTTTCGGATCACAATACTTTATCCGCATATCATAATTAATTAAGTGCTCAATGAAAACGAGATCAATATTAACTATTCAGAAGCTCGACTTCCTAAAGGAATAAACTACCTGATATAATATATACTATAAATGCTACCTGACCGTGACAGAAACAGGCGAGGCAATTCACGTTTATCGGCATAATAGCTTAGTGTGTTATAAAAAATTTAGTGTTTTTATATAAAATTTACCGTTTACATCAGCACGTAAAAACATACTACCATTATCTTTTCAGCGCTGAACTGCCAATAAGGGCTGAATTATTAACAACAAACCTCTTCACAACGCGTGCGCCCGCGCAGTTATGCCACTCACATGACTAGGGTTGCCACTTTAATAAAAGTAAAAATCTTATTTCATTCCCTTATTAATAAAAACGCTTGTAATCTATATAAAACGGTACGATAGCATCGTACCGTTTTATATACATTACAAGCATTATAATTGATATCAAATCATACCAAAATTCGTTTAACTACTAAGGAGTATTTAATTGCATGAATTGCTGTGCAACACGTACGTAAGGATATTACCTCAAGCAGCCCTATAAACGTCACGCACGAAGGACCACAAAATAACATAGCATCAGTAAAGTTATGTCTATTTTAAATTAATAGAAGAAAATGTATTATTATACATATATATAAATTTCTATTCTTTGCGTATTAAGATTGGATTTATTGATGATATCAGTATCTTCACACACTCATCCATATTTCCTAGTCTATAATGTGATAAATCAAATATGTATCTGTCACTTAATCAAATATGTATTTCATTTTACGTGTAACTTAGGTACCCTCCTTTATTTACCTTTTCGTTCATCATTGATCATTGATGTTGGATCTTTGTCATTACTTGCTTCAGTCTGATAATAATGACTAATACATACATGAGTTCAGTATTTTGCTGTTATTTATGAAGATTCATAATTAAAAAGTCGTTTTTGCACAACTTTACTACCCGTTTTCCAGTGACTATACCGTTGTTTCCTCGACTGGACGCCGTCCACTCGCGCTCCGTAGAAACGTTGCGTGTTTACACGATAAATTATGTATTATACAAACAGTAGGATATATTTTATTGCGCTATAAAATCGAAAGACCGAGTACAAGAGTTCCCAAGACCACGCTCCGATCGTAGGAAGCAACAATATGGACCAAGGCCACAGTGTTCAATACTAATTCGGAAATTTAGGGATCTCTGTTTAGTCTAGCCTGTACTAATTTACAAATTTTTCGTAGCAATGTAAATATTTGCCTGCAGTTTCTTAGCTCTTCAAATATACGCAGATTATAATGTAATAGATTACAAAATAAAGTACTATGAACCATTATGAAAATTACAAAATGGATGCTCATAAAATTACAACGTATGGAAAGATATATGTTTTTATGGACGTTTATTTTCATCCGAATGTTTCATTGTGTTTATGGTATAAAATATGATTCGTTTTAAGATTTCGTTCGGTAGAATGATTATGAATGTTACGAAACCTTAACCCTGACAATAATTAAGGATGTTATTAGTCATTATCAACACGGTGAAGTCCACTTTATCAGAATAACTTTTAAACAAACACTAAAACTACCTATCACTGATTAACTATGTTACCACGCCATCATAAATCTATGATAATGTGAATAGGAATTTATTAATACTATGTAATTGCCTAAAATAAGATTTTCGGGTAAATAAATCTTTTCGTACTATGTGTCAGCGTTGAAATTTTTACAAACATTTCGAAGGATTTTCAAATAAAACAAATATTTGTAAAACGCAAATACTCTTTTTAATTCTTAAAATAAATCTACAGCGAAATCCCATCATACTAATACTTAGAAATTATCATACCATTAAATAAATAGTAATAATAACTAACTGATAACATTAAAATTGTAATATAAACCCATGTCTTTTATACAAGATCAATACATTTTGCGGTGAAAACAATTTTTGTAATCATGTATATCTACATACAACAACAAATTTCAGCTCAGCTTATGAAAAAAAACAAAAGAGTAAATTTCTTAGATTATAGATTAAATCTAGAAGAATTACAATTGGACTAAAGTCATTAAATACTTATTTATTTAAAGTGCAACAGCGTTATATAAATTCTATGATATCTTTTCCAAATAGCATTTACATAAAGTACACAACACATTCACGCATTTTCAGAGACCACTTAGCCTTGAATTTATCGACAAAAATAAATCTAAATGAATACATTAGTTTTATCACATGCTGTCTGTCTAGACAATACGTCGCCCGATCGTCTTTAAACGGGCCGTCAAACATAAAAGTCCAGTACAAAAACAATGACAGACGAGTCACATCTTTTTCTGAAGTTGGCACGCGAACAATTTCACATACCATCCGTACATCCGCTCATTTGTGAGTATTCGAATTAACACGTCCATTCCCATTCCTTGAGAAACAAAGAGCGAGAAATTAGGCATTTGATGATCTTTAAGCTAGCCAAATGCCACTTTTATTTGAAATGTAATAATCATATCAATGTAATGTCCTCCTAACCGATATCGGTCACGGCGGCCAATCTCAACGAGGAATAACCAACTGCGCAGGAGATATTATAGTGCACAAGTGTGTGCGCAAACACAGGTGCACTCTCGATTCCTTCACTTTCATATTCCGATGAGACGGCAATTTGATATGACCGAAGGGAGGTCAGGCAAAGGACCAACGGCTTAACGTGCTTTCCGAGGCACGGGGGTGATTAAACCGCCAACTTCCTGACTCTCGGCTGCTACTGAGTAATTTCAATATTGAAATGCCTAACCACACATTTTTGGCCCGACCCGGGATTTGAACCCAGGACCTCTTGGTCTTTAGGCGGTGCATGCTACCACTAGACCAATGAGGCATTCAATTATCAATGTACTTACTGTGTACACATCATTTGTAATCAACGTAATATGCTCTTTTCTTCTATTCACCCCGGTCAGTCATCGTATTATTCAATCTCTTTATCGATCACATCATCAGTCATACAACCCGCTCATTTATTTTCCTACAGTAATCCATTTTCACTAACTATAGTCCATTTCACATAATATAAGTTCCGTGACAATCGACTTTTTAATTTGTTTTATTTTGAATCCTGATTGAAATAAAAATTTGTTAAAACTTTGTTAATCAATACTGGTATTGTCACATAAATAATATGCAAATATGTCTTAAGCGCGCGCGATTTTAAGACTCGGAATCAACCCAATAAGGACGTTTTGTTTTTGTATGTGTCTTATGAGACACTGTACACATTAAAGCATGATGTGATAACTGCTTTTTGTATTTTTTACATACAGTTGAAATCACGGTTCTTTTTCGATCATCAATGTTGTCAAATATAGTAATATGTATAAGAAAAAAGTGTTTGTGTTGTGACTGAGAACATTTTTCAGTTGAAATGTACGGGCATGAAATTTCTATAGTAAAATATCCTAACTTAATTACAAGATGCCCGCCATATCGATTAATAGTGTGATGTGAAAAGTAGTGCCAATCTCTGTAAGTAAACTTTCCGATTTCCGTAGTAGGCAATTCATACGACATTTTTGCTTAATTTTAATTAATAATAAATTTAAGAAGAAAATAGATAAATCGTGTTTAATTAAAGATTAATTATTTTATACAATGATGTAAGCGTATAAAGTTAAATATGTTTGAAACTGAATATTGTGATTCGTAGAAAGTACGACGCATGAAAAGGACCTATCACAGAAATCATGTTAGGTGAAACAGACTATAGATAAACCAGTCATTTCTTTTAGCATGTACTTTCATCTCTTCGTAGCGCAAATACTCATCGCACAGAAACGATTTTCCTCATCCTTTCTAAAACTTTGCACTGAATATAATAACAATATGGATAAATATTAAATAATTACAATAATCTAGAATAATCTTTGTTCAATTCTAAATTTATAGTGAAACTTAAAACACTAAAAACCTAATAATCTAACTACATAGTACAATAAATATAAACACACAAACATAAGACTCCGGTGTGCAGAAGAAAACATATTTGGGTTAAAACTTCTGCATGCGTCAGTTGCAATGCAAGTAAACGCGATCGAAGGGGCCATGAACTTAAAGCAATGGAGACGGTAATGTATAAATGTCACGCGGATCAAACACGTTCGTGATTCAGCCCCATGATTGGGCGTAATAGAATGTTCAAAGAATTTGGGCGCGTGAAAAGATAATCTTCATTGCCTTTAGTGACGACATAATTTGCTCGAAGCTCGTGATAGGAGTGAACCATTGAGGGAATGATGTTATAACGTCATAGACAGCGAGTTGAGTAGCCAAGAAAGGAAGTTGACAGAAACAAATAAAAGAAGTACACTTCGTTGTAGTAAAGAGATTTTGCGAACTTTAGTTTTTTTTTAACTCTTAAAGTCAATTCAAATAGCAGCTTCCTATGGACTAGGTTTTTCATCAAATATGAGTTAACAGTTGGATAAATTATAATACGGACGATTTAAAAGTATTATTGCCTGTTTTCTAAGTAATATGCCGAATTCTGATTTCTTTTCGATAGAATCTACTTTTCGAACCGTTGGTAATATCTTTTGTATATTAACTATTTACAAACAAGTGCTTTTTTGATTGCCGCTTTGATTGATTTTGAAAGATATTTTGAATTTTAAATGAAATCTACAAAATATTCACTTTATTCATCGGTTAATTATTATCTGACTATTAAAACATCAGCCCATAATAAGAGAACACGTAATCTAAGACATTATTCGATCATTGAATTTAAAGCAGAAGATTCGAGACGCTGATTTCGACGTTAAAACTAAACGGAGGATTCGTAAATAACAATTTGGACGATAGGCGGTTTCGCCTGGGGCGTCGTGGGCGACGTGATGTCCCTTATGACGGCCTCCACAGCCGCCTCCCATTCCAGCTGCCGCTTCTCCGACAGGACTTCCTTGCCAGCATTTAGCCGTGGCATCGTAACCTGAGAAAAATGCAACTGTAACCATAAAGGTTTAACATTATTAATGATTGTGCAAAATTATGATGAAGTGCGATGAGCTGTTCAATCTAAGAAATGGTTTAGTAACTTAGCAGAAATGCATTACCGAGCTCAAAGACGGTTTCATTTTATTATTGTTTAACAACTTTAATAAAATAAAGATCTGAAGGGTCCAGACCTTAAAATCACTATTACGGTTCCACTTTGTCATTAATCTCACGTGGAATACGCCCTTTTAGTTAGGGCCTTTTACAAGCAAATGCTTCAGGCCTTTCCTTAATTTTAACATTCATACCAGCCAGTTTTAAACCATTAATATTCTTAATTCCAACATCCAACGTTACCAAACCAAACCATTTCTTAGATGACCTTAACCAAACATATGCAATTTTAAAATATAACATTTCGCTGCTTTTTGTAAATTAAATATACAGTGTGAATAAGTACAATGCAGCAGTATGAATAATAAAGTAAACGTCAGAAAATGCGAATGTTTTTTTTATTTATTCTGAAAGCGTCGAAATACTCCAAATGTAAATCATAAAAGTATCGTATTTTTATCAGCATAGTCACTGCAGTGTAATAAAATTAACAAGCTCGGCAACATTTGGAACTGAAAGGTTTCTGCGGGGAGCCTAAATTATGAGCCAAGCCTGTTGGCACCCAAACTACTAAGCATAATTGGGACAGTATTATCATTTGGACAGTTTACGTATCTCTTGGATTGAATGGACATTACAAATTGTGTTCATTAATTATCAGTGCGAAGCATTGTGCTCTATAGCCTGGTTAACGAAAGTTGACGCGTTCACAAATCATTTTAATAGCATCCATTACAATCGTAGTTGATTGATGGGAATTACGACTTTTAGATTGTTAAAAAATTTACTTCGCAGATAAATATACATTTTAAAACAATATCAGAACATGTTTAGCTTTATATCTTAAAAAGATAGATATACGTATTTAAAAAAAAATCGGTAATAAGAAAGTATATGTTACCATTTGGTAACATATACTTTCTTATTACCGATTTTTTATAGTAAAGATAAAATGTTTGTAATTTTGAATTTATTACTTCGTAAAAATATTTCTCATATAGCTGGAATACCCCATGTGAGATAAATATACATTTTAAAACAATATCAGAACATGTTTAGCTTTATATCTTAAAAAGATAGATATACGTATTTAAAAAAAAATCGGTAATAAGAAAGTATATGTTACCGTTTGGTAACATATACTTTCTTATTACCGATTTTTTATAGTAAAGATAAAATGTTTGTAATTTTGAATTTATTACTTCGTAAAAATATTTCTCATATAGCTGGAATACCCCATGTGTTCACGCAAATATACAAAACTTGCGTGTTTAGATAATCAATTGAGCTCCACTTATTAACCTTTAAAATTAAAAGTGTATAACGCTACCATTCGTTAACCAGACTAAAATAATAACAAGCTCAACGCTTTAAATGAAATAACCTAAATGACCTCCATTACGGTACCATCTTGATGAAGTATCGTAGTAAATAGCATAAGCATAAAATCTTTTTAATATATTTATGCCTAACTACATCTTTATGGATTTTTCACTTTCAAACATAATGGTGAAAAATCCATTAATAAATTGAAGTACCTTCTCAAGTACCTTCCTAGGAGACTCTGTACCCTGAAAGATTAATTAATACTTATACTATATCTATGTAGTTATATGCATTCCATTTCAGGCTAATGCAATATTTTGAAATAAAAATAATGTCACATATTCTTAAGGATTAAAATAAATCATATGTATTTATATTAAGTATAGCTAACATTACATACAGCTTGTGATACTAACAACAATAAAATGGAATCGAAATATTATTTATTTTACTCAACGGTAATTATTTATCATTCATACATTCAACAGTGGTTAGATTACTCCATGTCATTGCTTAAAAACTTCCGTGTCTATTAATAAGTAATAAACGGATGTATCTTTTTTGCAAATTTATTTCAAAACTTAAACACAGATCACAATTACCAATTTGGCAAACAAGCAATTTCTTGTTCTAAACAATCCCCCATGCCAAATCCAAGTCCTTGGGTCAGATGTCCATCCATTAAAACTAATGCACCCATTTAGCCAAGTTTTCCCTATGGTGTAATTCAAAACTTTAAAAGATATTTTTATGCCTGAGTATACACATTGTGGCATACGCGTATTTACTTAACATCTCCGTTGAGATCGCAAAAAAAAAAATCAATACAGATAGTTATCAAAATAACATAATTTTATGATATATAGGGTAAATGGGACATGTAATGTCCCATTTAAGACAACGTTAAGGTAAGAAGAGGCATGATCCGGTGGTTCCGACACGTGGAAAAAATGGAAGACGAAAGATTGACTAAGCAGATATATATTTCGAAAGTGGAAGGATGTAGGTACGAGCCGCGGAAGGCCCAGGCTCACCTACCACGACCAAATTGGTCATGTATTAACAGAAGGTGATGTTAGGAGTCATAAAAACCGTAGAGCTTGTATAAAAGGATCATGAATGTTAAAAAGGCGAGTGAGGTTTGTAAGAATCGTGCCATATGGCGTTCGGTTTTCTCTGCCTACCCCGCTAGGAAAGTGGCGTGAAGTTTAGTTAGTTAGTTTGGGACATGTAAAACTTTCCTACAATATAATAACATCATCTGGATTCAAACATCAAATTTCAAACATCAATGGATTCAAACAAAAATCCATAGAATTAAGTGTCATATTTTAAACCATATTATAATAAATGTAGCCTACGCCACTTAAACTTTTTATCTTATATTTCTCTTTTAAGACATTCAGTTTTGATGATGCCGTAAAAAATCGAATTATAATTTTAACGATGGAGTACTTTATTATGATTTCTGTAATACAGAATTTAACAGTAGTTGAAGACTGCTGTTAAATTAAATGGATAAATTATCTTTAATGAAGTCATTTAAACTTAATAGGAAAACGTGATATTCATCATCCCGTATATTAGTCCTAATAAATTATATTCATATCATACTAGTTTCTGCTCGCGGCTTCATAAAACATAGCCTATATGCTATATTAGTCTTTAATGTATGCCTATGCCTAATTTCATCTAGATCCCTTTAGTAGTTTTTGATTTTATTCGTTACAAACATACAAAAATAAAAATCTTCTTTCTCTTTGTAATAAGTCAATTATTAAAAGTAGATTGCAATGCATTGTTACAGGTTTTCCACATACGCCCCCCAAGCAGCGGTCGCGATATCGTCCACTCGCGCACTAATGCGGTTTTTACGTGTCGTCAGGGAGTTCGCTTCATTTGGCTAACACTATTTCCTTTTACCTGGTTCATCGTTGGAATTCTTCAATTGTAGTGTGACATCAACAATGAGTATTGCCCTATATTGACAAAGTGGGTTATCGTATTTATTTTTTTACTCGTCGCTTCTCTCATAACATGAATAGTATAATTAAAGGAAAACTTGGACAAAGCTAATTGTAGCAACTAGTCTAAAGTACGATAATAAGTGACTAGTTTATATAACAACATATAACAGTATTCGTGCTTCTTCAGTTATAAAATGATGATAATATCGGTATTTATAAATCGCAACATAGTGTAACATTTTAACTTTTTAACTTTTAACCGGAAGTACGGAAGATTTCAAGTAGGTATGACTCAGATATTTTCCCAATAACCATTCCTTAAAAATAAATACTCGTCATAAATGAATCAGAACGTTGTACATCCGAAAGGACTCGAGTCGAAATGTTGAGCCCAAAGTAACGAGTGACGCATCGGAGTACATATTTCACTCGCGCCGAATTATTCGAGATCAACGTTACACCGGAACACAAAACGGTAAATTGCATTTCTGCACTGAATACTAAATAAATGCAGATTTTTTAACCCACTATTGGATTTTCCGTAGAGAATTTTGTGCGCATAAATTCAGTCAACATTTTTTAATCTTCATATATTCGACGCAATCAAGTTTCACATACAATATTTATGACCAACTCGTTTTCATATATAATAATATAAATAATATTCGACGACATCACTTAAATTAATCTGACTCCGAGGTAAGTAGTTTAAGCACTTGTGTTACGGATATCAGAATCAACAGTGGTATTACAAATATGTATATACTTAAATATTGGATATTAACACCCAAACACAGAACAAATACAAGTATTTATCATACGAATATTTGGCCTGGGTGGGGATCGAACCCACAACTCTCGGCGCATAGGGCAGGATCACTACCGAATGAGCCATCGAGCCAGTCATATCCATCCTTCTAATACCTATAAAGACAAAATCGTATATCTTGATTTTATTACTCTATCACGCTTTAACGGCTGACCAGAATTAGTTTATACGATATTGATCTAACTTAATACATAAGAAATGCTTAGCTCCCTTCTGTGCATGAATGAAATAATATTTCTCTTTGGTTTAATCACACGTAACTGGGTAAACAGGACGAGTTGTAGAGGAATCTCTAGAAAGGTTTCGTTTTTTTTATTTTAAGAGTTGAAATAAAGTACAGCTTATTAAATAAATAGATTACTTGCATATTTTGTATTAGATTTCTTATTTTATTCGGAGCATATTTTGCTAGCACTTTTGCATAGTTTTTTTTTTTGTACAAAAGAGGAACATCAGTAAGATTTATTTTTCCTCGTAACATAGAAGCTACTTATGTATCTACGAAGAATGGCTTTGGTAAATTACTTCGAATTTAATGAGTACTTTGACTTCGTCTGAAAAGTAATTCAGAGCGCGTAATTGCCACTAAAATGATAACAATCTCAAGGAAAAGGTTCATTTCAAAGTAATTCTTTGAGAAGATTTATTCTTAAAACACAAATTGCAGATGTTACTGTACAGCTGGCTGGAAATAAAATACTACAATAAAAACCAATATTAACTTACTAAAATTGTGATCGAAGTTAGTAAATCGCCTTATCGCATCTAAACGCCAATGACATTGCCTTTTTATTTAATCTACAGACTAAACAAAAATAGTGTTAAAAGTACCAAAACATATCCTGTTTTTTCTATATACAATACCCTCAAGTTTTGCGGAACTTTGAAAATCGCTCTAGGCTAGTTAACTCAATCTCTTCTTCTTCTTGACAAGCTCGATGGCGCATTCGGTAGTGACCCTGCCCCATGCGCCAAGAGTTGTGGGTTCGATCCCCACCCAGGACAAATATTCGTATGATGAATACTTGTGTTTGTTCTGTGTCTGGGTGTTAATATCCAATATTTAAGTATATATTTGTTATACCACTGTTGATTCTGATATCCGTAACACAAGTGCTTAAGCTACTTACCTCGGAGTCAGATCAATGTATGTGATGTCGTCGGATATTTATTTATTTATTTATTATCTTCTACCGAAAACATGTGGCCCGTCTCTTAAGATCGCACAACCGTAACATCCCAGCGCGGAAATGCAATATCGTTAATCGTATTACATCATATGTCATTACGTGATCCTCGGAAAATCTTCTCCCGAAGGCCACGGGCTCTGACGCAACACCGGCCAGGTTTTACGAGCGCAAAATCGGAAACTTATAAAATGCACAGCACTACCGTCAATCTTATCGATTGTAAAACACGAAACAGCGCGAATATATCATCCGCCCGAATCGATATATCTTATTTACCGCAAACAATCCTCTGATTCCGCAGTGAACTGTTTATGGCTGGTAATAAAACTGAACTACTTACTGAACGGACTATGGTTTGCTGTCAAAAATAACAAAAATGATCAATCGCTGGGCTACATGTAACTGATTTACATACCACGTATGAGTTGTAAGGAATTCTAAGGATGCGACTAAATTCCCTGTGCCGCGAATACTCAAGATTTCATAATGCTCACGCTAAGCGAATGCATTGATGTAGTATTTGTGTTGTATTTGTGAACGTTACCCTATTCTGAGAGATTACTCTCAAACTATGCTAAAAAAGCTTCATACCAATTAGAGTTTCAATAAATTCGGTAAATAATCAAGAAAGATGTGTATCGTCACATCGCATATTATATGTATATATTCAATAATTATGTATGACACAAACACGCTTAACCTAATTATGCTCGCAATTCTAAAAGACGTCAAAAGGTAGAGTCTAAGGAGCGGCAAGTACATTTAACCTTTTTTAGCCAAACCTACTAGTTTAGGATATAAAGAAAATTGTGAAAAAGTATAATAAAAGATTTCTGATAATGTATTAGATCCTACCCATTCAACTCGTAAGTGCAAGAGCGTGTTGATAATTGATTTGTAATACAATCTAGCCTCGTAAATGGCTTGAACATGTCTGAACAACCACCAGCCCGATAATGGCTTGGGTAGGCGGTGTAATTAAATCCTCTTCGGTGCATCTACAATTCACTTCCATTAAATTAGTTGCAGACTAAATTACAAACCATTTCTTAATGAAATGTTAGCACTATAGTTTTAAATTAATTTGCTACATATACGCTGCTATGTCCACAAACAACCGACCAATGTTTCACGTTTATGTTTGTTTTAATTTGTTATACGTAATAATTTACTGTTTTTAAACCTAATAAATGCCTACACAGTGCTTATCGGCATTTAAAATTCATGATGTGAGCATATTACACTATAAAAATACTAAAACAAGAAGCTTCTTTAAATACAAGCACGAATAGTGTTATTTGACTTTCCTCACAGCACAGCTGGATCCACATTAAATAAAACACACTTTATTTTATTTACTGTACGAATTTATGACCATTTCTGAAGAACTGTTACACAACTGAGAAAGCCTGCAGATTAAAATATCCATTGTCCTATAAAATACATTTTCCAAACTATCTATGTAATCTGCTTCGACACATACTACCATTATATTTTAAAGAAACTTTATATGAAGTAATATTACTAACAAATTATTTCTGCTCCTTTGACTCTGCTTACCCCTTCGGGGATTATGGGCGTGATGTTATTTATGTAGGTATATATTTAAAATTAAAATTCGTGAAAGTCACAAAGAATCCATTACACTCTGATATTTCTCGCGACAAATGTTTCCAGCAGCGAAAGTACCGGCTAGATTTATTATCGGTTAAGACACGAGAGACACGAGACAGTTTGCCCAATAAAGCCCTGTGGTAAATTAAACGGTCTGTATTTCCGGAAAGTTTAAGCATTAAGAAATAAAGTAAGCATTACAGAGTCGTTCGACGAATTTTATTAGGCACTAAAACTAAAAGGGCGGTATTGCGACATTGAAACCGGCGGTGACCTCGATACATACAAGCGTTACGATATAGCCACACATCAAATTATATTTGCACCTAAGTGTACCGCTCGCGCACACACATTATAGGGGCTACTCGGTTAATTACCCGAACTATTATGTTGATAGCTCACAAACTGCTTTTGTTTCCTTTACATCCTAAAGGAAATTTGTAGGGAAATTTCGAGATAATATTGCCTATACTGACTGGACCCGCACTTGTCGCTTTTTCTTTTTTGTTAGTCCGTCCACGTAACAGAACATCGTTGACACTGTCTGTGGCCTAAATAATCTTATTAAAGTATATTGGCTGCTATGAATGTATGTGCCTACTATGTAGTTGGAACTTTTTGTTTCGAAGATTTAAAATAAATTAGTATATTCCTCATTGATAGATTAGATATAAATTCTATTTTCAGTGCTAGTTGAATGTTTTGTTCACATTGTAACGTTTACATCGAACGCATCGTGTAATCCCAGCTTTGCGAGTACATACTTATATGTATTTAGAAAGTCCGTATTTTTTGTTTTATTTTGATGATAGTAGTCCAAATATTTTTTTATAACTATCGTCGCTTATTTAAAAGTACGGCAACAAATTGATGACGCGTGCAAACATTTTTATGCAAATAAATATTTGACGACATCACATACATACATTGATCTGACTCCGATGTAAGTAGCTTAAGCACTTGTGTTACGGATATCAGAATCAACAGTGGTATTACAAATATATACTTAAATATTGGATATTAACACCCAGACACAGAACAAACACAAGTATTCATCAACTCTCAACAACTTTTGGCGCATGTGGCAGGGTCACTACCGAATGCGCCATCGAACCAGTCGAAATATACGAAAAATAACAATAATGTCTATGCGAAGTTATATAATTGCACTTGTCATAACGGGGCATAACACTAGCGAGCTAGTGTTATGCCCCGTGCTTAGGCGGGGTCCGCTTAGACCACGATAAAGGATTTAGCGAGGCAATTGCATTCAAGCAACTGGCGATCTGACCTTCGTGACACTTATTTAGGGAAGCCAGACAAATTTGGATCATGGTTACACATCCATAGTTGTTTAAATGTGCAGATTTCATCACGATGTTTCCCTCAGCCGAGCTAGTGACATAAATAAGTACATATGTAGGTAGATTTGAAAAATGTGTGTGTCCAGGTTTGCATGTATCAATAAAAATACGTTATGAATCAAAATGGGCAAACAAATTAATCACTATGCGTATTCATTTTATCACATCACAAAGTGCCAAAAATCACATGTGTCTTATTCACGCTTGTAGGATAAACATTAGCGTCGCTCCAGAGGGGACTATTAATCTTTACTGTATTATACATAACTCACTGCACTTAGGTTGGGAAGAAAGTAATGTACCTATCTACGTGAACGAAATCTGAAGTTCTCGAGAACGTAATATTTCACTACGTGGAGATACCTCTGCAAAATTAATGAAAAATGTAAACCTTTACTGGCAATGAATAATGTCCACGACTTTATGAATCGTGCCGTTATGTAGGTACATACTAAAAATACATCAAAAGAGGAGCCATACTTTGAACCTTTTTCTAATTTTATGTTTAGATTGTCCCATGTTTGTCTGGGACTTAAAAAGAATGTACCAACTGTGTTTCTTGCCTAGCATGTCGTATAAGGCGACTAATGGTATATGGGGTTTGTAGGCGACGAGCTAGCCACTTGTCACTACATTTTCACAATTTCCCATCTAACCCAGCCCATATTGTCAATGTTGGTCTGGGACTTCAAAAGAATGTGCCAACTGTGTTTCTTGCCTAGCATGTCGTAAAAGGCGATGGGCTATATAGGCTGATGCTATATCGGGTTTTGGGTATGTGATTGTGTAGACGACGAGCTAGCCACTTGTCACAACTTTTTCGCAATTTTACATCTGACCCAGCCCAGTTTTATTTTTGGCTGAATGTGGTTAAGGGGGCTTGCTGCCCCTTTGACTCTGCCTACCCCTTCGGGGATTATGGGCGTGGTGTTATGTATGTATAGGTATCGTTATTAGGAATAAATAGATTTCTTTATTTGACATCCTGTTTCAAAATAAGTACTTCTTAAAAGTATGTTTTTATAAATCGAAAATAACGGTCAAATAAAATGTTTATATAGGCCGTATTAACTATTTTGTACTTGGCAAAGAGAACTATTAGTAGACTCAGTGATCAACGCTACCAAAAATTTGTTATTTTTAGTCCATACATATAGGGATGTATTTAAGAATATATTTAAACAAACTTATTTATAAACAATTAACCCACATTCGTGATAGATTATTATAACCTCTTTTCCAGAAAAAAAAGTCTTTAATTTAAAACTCTATTTGTTCAAATGACGATCACCAAACAACAAAAAGGTGGACCGAATATACTCTTCCAACGGAAATAAACCCACATTCCAAAGTTCTTTACGGAATTACTCAGTCGCGAATAAATAAAAGAGCTCGCTCTGTTACACAAGCAAATGATGCCAAAGGATCGAGCTAACCCTAATTAACATCGAAAGCGTAGACCCATTGTCACATTCTGAGCTAAAAAAATAGAATTGTTTAAATTAAAACGGCTACGAAACGGTAGATACCTAATCAAAGAATTCGAAATAAAAATGTAATTTTTCTAAAGAAACAAATTCAATTTGAGTTCGTCAAATCATTCATTCGCGCAAAAAAAGAGTTGAAACTCCAAATGAACTTGTCAATCCGACGCTATCCATTTTTAACATGCAATATTTTGGTTATTTTGACACCCTACTCCGACCGACCGTCCATCTTGCATGACATGAAAGTCATGTATTTTTCATATACAAAAATTCCAATTTACTACTCCTGTGTCCCTCAGATCGACACTCAAGGACTTTCTGACCGATTCGCTTCCCGTTTTGATTAAAAATACACTTTGTCTGTATTCATTTGACTGTTTTGCGAACAGTTCAGTTATATTGTCCTGGATGGGAGATCTTCTTCTTCACCCATTGTGCTCTTATTACTGAGGGCAAATGCTAAGTCTTGCTATATATTTTTTTACCTTAGCATTATTGTGTCGTTTGACTCTCTCGGATGAGTGCCGCTCTTCGCGACCTTGTCAGTATTCCAAAGAACTCGTGTACTTTAGAGACATACTTCAAATGGGCTAGTTCATATAAATACCTTGAAATCTCTTAGAACGGACTACGTATTAATGGCCTACACAATCCTATACGCCTGCAGCGAGTGGAGTTTACTAAGAGTTTATTTTTAAGCTTCGCACTTGTTCAATCGTTCATTTAGTCCTTTTTATCTTGCATTTTTATCATCATCATATTCTTCTCTACCCTGCAGCCATCATTATGCATAATCAGGTCACCTGCTCAACGCAGTATGTTTCATATCAGATCAGTCGTCATTGAGCTATTCACTTCTAAAATATTTCACTTATACATATTTTTACACACTTTATCCTACCTATACTTATAAATATATAAAAGGTAAAGTTCTTATTGTGAATATAAAAAAAATACTGATTAAAGTCTTTAGTCTCTTGGTACTACTATTGTTTCTATTAAAATTAAAGTTAATAGGAAACTACCAAATCTTAAAACTCCCGAATTGTTCACATGAAGCTTGCGTATTTTTCCTTTTTACGTGAATAAAGGCAAAAAGGTTGTTTCAATTTACATTCACGCTTCACAATTCAAAGCTGATAAACTACTATAAAGCGAACATTCATAAATCTAAGTCATCGTCACAAAAGAAGCCTTTAACTTCCCTTTCAAGAACAAATATTGATCCATACGAATTCATTCTCCAGATTTACACACAAAACACTGCATACTGCTGTTTTTTACCTATTTGAAGAAAAAAATAACTTAGTGAGCCAAATAAATGCGCTACTTTTATATATATATATATATATATATATATATATTAATCTTAATAATATTACAATTTATAAAGGGCATGTTATATCACTGGTCAATAAGTAAAGCTTTCTGCAAAATTAGTCTATATTAAAAAAAAAAACTTTGGACTCATCGAACAGGCATCAATATAAACTGATCCATCATAAATTATTTACGGATATCAGCGGACGAGCGCAAAAAGGCAAAAACAAAACTTTATATCCAACAAACTACACCAAAAAAACTTAAGTTACCACCCGGCTGGGACAGAAACCGAACATTTATACTACACCCATATACAATTTGTAAGTAAACGAAGTTTATATGTAGCTATTTGATGGAACTCCCGTTTATAGGAGGCAACAAACAAAGCGTCAATCACTATCTCAGAAGTTGAGATTCGTGTTTACGCGAAAGACAGACATCTATCGACACAACCGACTGATCTCTAGTCACAAGCTTCGGATCGACCAATTTGAATCCATCAGTCATAATACATTTTGGACTTGCACGAATCGTATTTACAGTACCTACAGTATCTATTTGACGTACGGTCGACTATTTTAACTCCCGCTTGTCAACTGTTTCAATAATATTTTGAAATATAAAAATGATAACCGAATTATAGTTGTATTTATATTTTTCATTTAAGACATATAAATGTGTTACGCATTACCTCGTTGAATCAAGAGGAGTCAATGGAATGTTTCGGACTCTTGGGACACTATAGAGGACTCCTCTTTATTTAAGATAGTAATGGATGAGGTGTACCAACCCAATGGGGTTACTTATAAATATTTGTGAATGATCGTTGTTGCAATGACCATAGGCGAACAAAATATCTACTATGGCGAACATAATGTCTGCTTTGGCAAACCCATTTCCAAATTCACTATAACAGTTTTGAATGCAAAGACGTGTTTTGCATACATCCCAATGAACATGATTAAAAGGATGTATCGAATTAATACATACAAAAAAAAACTTTCTTGTAACGAACAGAAACAAAATAATGCGTGTAGACTGCTATAAAATATGAATATTCAGTGTGTGGTTCGCTGTAATTTTTTTATCAAAATGCAAAACAGTTAAATGTTGCCTGCGGGCACCATTTTTGTCCCATAAACTTCATCCGAGCAGATTCTGCCATCGAACAATATGATTTTAGAAAAACATTGTAACGTGGCCAAGGGAACTGAATAGTTTTTCATATTAGATATTTTTTTCTGATAATTATGTCTATCAAACAACTTACAAACTTTGTATTAACAAATACATAATGAAGCAAAATTTTTCAAATCGGTGAAATATCCACTGATAAACCATTTTATTCACAGGGCAGGGTAAAGAAGATAAAAAGATACAATGATCTGGATAATAACATATCTCAGTATACATAACTATTATACTTTATTTCTAGTAAATATGTATATGTCGGCATTAAGCGATGCCAGCGCCACCAAGCGGCTAGTGTATTAATTGGAACGCCACCGCCACCACGCGGCGCTTGACGGAGTCTACGACGTTGTGCCCGCAGAACACTTTGCGTACGACCACCGAGCAATGAACACGTCTGGAAACTGTCACGTTCCTAGGTTTCCTACCTAATTCAGTCATCAGTGCTAATTATCGAGTGTAATTAAAATAGCCTTGATTATCGTACCAGGGTTTGACCGACATTACCCGTCGTAACGCCCATAGCCGTCAATCAGCATGGCGGATAATAAGGAAATAGAAAATCATTATTCGTTATATATATGTTATTATAGGCGTTCTAATAAGTTCCAGAAATACATCCACCATTTAAGGGTGTATAAACAGAATACAACCATTTTACAATAAAGTTATTTTTCAAGAAATCTAAAGACTAAGTTGTTTTAGTCTTACCTGTACTCTGTCTGTACCGATAATGGACGAGCGACGAAATAAAACTATTATCCCAATCCACCCAACATCTAATAAATATTACCCACCACGTCACCAAAACCTAACCTTGTCCCAAAAACGCGAATCGACACTTACCACAGTGAGCACTTTCCGGAGGTCAGACACGTCGACTCCGCGGCCGGCGTCGCCCAGTCTCCGCAGCGTGTCGGCCAGCGGGCCCGACAGCGCCCGCAGCTGCTGCCAAGACCTGGCGTACTGTCGGCGGACCAGCTCAATGATGGTGGAAGTGAGAGCTAACCCGATGAGGATGTACAGGGTGCACAGCAGCATGTACTTCGGCCTTTCTGGTGACAAACGGTTTTGATTATCACAAACATAATAAATGTTAATGTCGTCAACCTTATTCGACAATTCAAGTTAGGTATATTGTTATTAAAATCTAGCCAAAAAATATGAAAAAATCTATGTTTCAAAAATCTATCTATGCTTAAATGGTTTCACATTCTTCACTGTTTATGGTAACAACGCAGAAACAACACAATTTATTTTATAACTAACGAGCTCACTGCAAATGCAAAATAACATTCGACCGTTTTAACCACACTTTTAGCTACAACTTTAACGCGATAAAAATTCAGACGTGATGTGATACATACTTACGTAATATAACGTTTTACAATACATTCCCTAGTAAGGTTTTGCAACGAAAGACGCGAGGCGACAAATAAACGACAATGGATGAAACAGATACGTGTCTCCGGGCGAAGTGTTTGCGTAGCCTCGTCGTTATTTATAGTTTCCATAGATACAGGAAATTTTACTTTCGGTTAGTTACCTTAACTTGCAAAGCGTCGTGATGCGTGCAGGCCTAGGGTGAAACTTTAGGTCTTTAATGGCACGAAGACGAGGTTTTACGCAGCCTATTGGCATGGGCGTTATTATGGCGTGTTTTTAGTAATAATAGTTGGAATAACGTTTATACTATGTCATCATCTCATCAACTTCCTAGCGTTATGTCCCGTGTTTAGACGGGGTCCGCTTAAACCATGATCCAGGATTTAGCAAGTCTAGTAATTTCATTGAAGCGACTGCCGATATGACCTTCGTAGCCCTAAGATTGGGAGGGAACCAGACAATTTTTGAATCATAGTTACAAATCCAAAGTTGTTTGAATTTGTAGGGTTCATCACGATGTTTTCCCTCACCGCCGAGCTAGTGATATAAATAAATACGTACATTATGTAGATTTGAAAAATATAGGGGCGCGTGTCCTTAACATTGACCTACCACCAATCTTAACGTTTATACTATAATTATTTTGAAATAAATGTTTCTACTGAATTCGCAAACCAAATAAACCTAATATTAAGTTTTTAGATATTGTACAGTTTTATTGCGAAATTATATTCAAATATAACGGCCAATCCTTCTTCGGTCTTCATAGCCTGATCGCTGTAACCGGAATCGGCAAGAATGATCATAATGATGATAATATTACGTCTTCCGATCAAGAACATCACTAGAATTGAAGTAATGTTAAAATTAGGAAGAAAGAAATGCGCACTTTTAGATAAACTATTTCTTACTTGGTACGAGATCACCAAATCCTATGGTCGTCATTGTGATGAAACAGAAGTAGAAACCGTCGTAGAATGTCCAGTCGTCCTCCCACATTTTGAAGAGACCAGCACCCGCCGACAAGTACACGAATAGGAAGCCTACAGCTCCAAGGGCATACAGGGATCTCTGACCGGCTGGGTTGGCTTCGCTTACTTTTTTGCAACATTCTAGAAGAAAAAAATAATAAGTCTAAACATTACAATAACTAACTTAACTTAACTAGAAATAGATCACGATATGAAGAGTGTATTCTTTCTTTTTAAGTCGATTTGTGTGTAACCCATAATAACAAATCAATTGTCATCACGAGATGACAATTAATTACTATAATATACGAATTAATATTCAAATATTAATATACTAAGAAAGACTATATATTAAGTTAATTTCAAGTTTTTCTTTACCAAACAGAAAAGTTTCTGGATTAAGACTCAAATTCAAATTGTACCTATGAAATAAAATTCCTGACATTAAAATAAAATATCAAAAACTTTTTAAAAAAAAAATGGCCATCTGTGTGACTGTAGTACTTACGAGGCATAGCTGGCATTTGCTTAGCAATAAACGATACGAAAGTTGCAAGGACTCGACCCAAATCAGCGATGACTGTGAGCGTCAATGGGATGCCAATAATGGCATATACAATGCAAAAACATCTTCCCCAAGAAGTTACAGGGACGATATTGCCATATCCTGAAAAAAAAATTAAACACTATTGATTTACACACTCACAGTGGGTCATCTTACATAAAGTACTTAATTTGCATTTACGACTAGCCGCAGGGAACTATAAATCTTTCGATTCGGCGTATTATCTCTCCTACCTTAATCTTAAAATTTAAAAATATTACGTCGCTGCAGTAACTGGCCCACATAATATAAATTCATATCAAACACAAAGAGGTACATGGGTTTTGGTTTCAAAATGAGATAGAGGTATTAAGACACAAATACAATTTATATTTACGATCAAGATATCGGTATAATCTAGGTTTAGCGTGTAAAGACTAAACACAATGTTAATTGTAATTGCAGTACTTACACCTATGTGGTGCATCAAATTTAATGAGTAATCAGTAACGGGGTTTACGATTGGATTTCCCACACCACTCTTAATAGTATTAGATTCGGTTTCTGGTTTCTGGTGTGAAATTAGATAGATATAGATGTAGGTACCTTCCATAAGAGTTACCTATCAATAACAAGACAGAAAAAGCTCTATCTTTAAACTATTTTAATATTTAAGATCGATTCAATTTATATTATTTAAAATTTGTAGTTATTTTATGATTAAATAACAAACAAAGAAATCATAATAACGATAAATAACTACAACGCATGTACCTATGTATTATCTATATCGAGAAAATACTATTTATTTTAATACTATTTGCAGCAACACAAAGTTGCTAATAACTAAAACCCATAAACCTATTACGTAATCTACTGCAATTCATCCAGTTATTCAAATACAAGCTATAATGCTTACATGTTCGTACACACCTATTGTGGTGAGCACAGTAGATGAGAAGAAGACCGCTTGTAAAACACTCCACTTTTCTTCAGCTGGTGGAAAGTCTCGTTCCACTTCTAACGATAGGCCGCTGGAAGATGCTTCTTCTAATACCTAAGAAAACAATATACATTAATAATAAAACAGGGTTACAATAAATTTTAGCTTAGAAAATGTCATGCTAAAATTGTAAGTAAATTATACCGTTAAGATAGAGACACAGACGAATTTCTAAGATATTGTTTTTGATTGAAATTTAGTAGTCTTAAAGACGGTAAACGGAGCTAATCGGTTCTACGGATATAACCAAGGAAGACTTTTCATCTACTATGTAATAAATAAACTCTCAAAACATAAGGCAAGCCAAGGTGCCATCCACTACACAACAATCATATTAAATACCCGGCATTACTACTAGGTGATACTAAGAATATGAAAAATATACAGATACTTAAAAATTATATACACCTTTTCATAAAGAGCTAATCGATCACTAAGCATTTGCTCAACAGCACCGTCTTCCGTCAAGTTTTCTTGTCGTGCAGACACGAACCGAATGAGGTTCCATCGTTCTGTGATCAACCTTCCCCGGTGATATTCTTGCTTTTCCAGTTCAGCCGGATATTCAAGGGCACGAAAGACCTATTAAAAACAAAAATTCAATAAGGGACATAATTATGTAATAAGTCATAAAAAAAATAGATGACAAAAATTGATACCTTGTAATTTCGTTCGTATGAACAAAACTAAAGCAACTACTTGTAATAGTTTAAAACAGCATTTCGCAATTAATCATTATATTATTATTATACAACTTTTTAAAATATAACATAAAATTAATATAGTCATATAAGCAAAAATTTACATTTAAGTCTACGTCTAAAATTCCTCAAATTCTTTTTCATATAGGCACTTTTCCGACTTCATTAGTTTGGTGTCGTCAAAATCAGGGAAGTTAGCACCGTCCCCTTCACTTTTACAAACTGGTATATACGGCGGAATTATTTTATGGTGAAGTATTAAATTCCAATTAGTTTCATTGAACCATTTATGACACTTAATATCGAATACACCAGCTTTAAGAGACCCCAATCTTTTTGTCGGATCTACTTCTAACAAACTTTTCACCAGTGACTTGCACAGTGGAGTCATAACATCAGGTGTCTTGAATTGACCAGAAAGTACCTTTTCATACAATTTCATTGGATCCGAACTATAAAAAGGCGGATAACCAGCAACCATTTCATAAATCAAAACGCCTAGGGACCACCAGTCCACGGAGTAAGTATATCCCTTGGACATTATTATTTCTGGCGCCAAGTATTCTGGGGTCCCGCACAACGTCCACGTTCTTGTCTTTAAAATCTTACAGAAACCAAAATCACCTAACTTTATAAAACCTGATTGGCACAACAATATATTTTCCGGTTTTACATCCCTATGAATGACACTGCAGTGATGAAGATATTCTAATGCCAGTACCATTTGCGCCGTGTAGAACTGAACCAGTGGTTCAGACAATAGGCCTAATCTCTTAATAAGGCTGTATAGTTCACCACCAGGTTGGTATGGAAGTAAAAGATATATATAAACATTATCTTTACAGCAGTAATCCAGAGAAATTACAAACGGAAAATTAGCGGCTTGCAGAATTTTCTTTTCCAGTGACAGTTGCTTAATACTTTTTTTCTTGATAACTGCCGCTTTTTCTATTGCTTTCATTGCATGGTACACAAACGCTGATTTATCGCGTACTAAGAACACTGTACCAAATGCACCAGAACCGATAGTTTTTATTTTGTCAAAATCATCAGCTGACTTTTCATATTCTTCCGGATTGTTATAGGTCCTAGAGAATTCTTGTTTTAAAATATCTAAGTATCGGTTGTGATTAACCTGTAGCTCGTGAGTATAAAGTTTTTCCTTGGATTCACCACCTCTGTAACTCATAAATTTAAATACTCAACTATATCTAGACCATCACATAAATTCTTGTCGATTAGAATTCAAGAAACACTTTAAGCATATTTCTCATCCTACTTAGTATAAAGAATAAAATTTATTTCTTCATTTTTCAACTCAATTCCTATGTAAAATCATAAAATTCATATCGAAATAATAACCAATGTCAAGATGTCTGACACATGTCTAATTTCTGCCTATTTTCATCCCCTGGTGACAGCATACCAAACCTCTGTACATAAAGTTCTTCAATTTAATTCAATTTAACTTTATACCTATACTAACAGTACCTGTTAAAAAGCTCAAATAAATTAAATAAATGTATATACATATGTAATGTAATATGTCAACAAACTTTAGCCTATTAACAATCACCTTGTAATATACCTTTCTATTAATTATGTAAATTGTAAAAGCTCGTTAGCCGTTTGGTTACATATTGTTTACGATTGTGCATTCTTAAAAGATGTATATAGTAAAACTAAAAAAACTAAACTATGTTTACGCCAGTATTTAGTAAAAAATAAATAAAAATACTTCTTGTATTCCAATTTAATATATAGTAGAAGTAGCGAAGATGATTTAATTCACTTAAATAACCATGATATTATATTTAACTATACAATAAAAACTATTCACAAAAAACATTTCCAGGCCGACATCTGCCTAAAATATGCAAATGACACTGTTCTGCAACAGGAAACTTAAAATTCTTCGAACTCTTTTTCGTACAGACATTGAGATGCCCTTCTCAGTTTATGTTGAGCAATTTCAGGAAAATTACTGGTGTCGCCTGGCGATGGACATATTGGAATGAATGGTGGCTCAACTCGCTGATGTAAAATTGACTGCCAGATTATATCATTGAACCATGCATGGCTTTTAATGTCATACACACCACCTTTTAAAGAACCCAAACGTTTTGTAGGGTCTACTTGAAGTAATCCTTTTATTAAGCTTTTAACTTCACCTGTTATTGAATCTGGACATTTATAAGCTCCTTGTAGAATTTTTTCGTATAATTTACTCGGATCAGATGCAAAGAACGGAGGATTTCCAGCCTGCATTTCAAATATCAATACACCCAACGCCCACCAGTCAACGGGAAATGAATATCCCTTCGACATTATCACTTCGGGTGCCAAATATTCCGGGGTTCCACATAGTGTCCACGTCTTTTTCTTCAAAACTTTACAAAATCCAAAGTCACACAATTTCAAATATCCATTCGTGTCTACTAAAATGTTTTCCGGCTTGATATCTCTGTGTACTATTTGACAGTAATGTAAATATTCCAATGCTAGGACAACTTGACTAGCATAAAATTTTGATAAATTATCGGAAAAGTTTCCATACTTCTGTATATATGTGAACATCTCCCCTCCAGAAATGTATGGGAGTATAAAATAAAGATACAAGTTGTCTTTAAAGGCAACGTCTAGAGCTACGATAAAGGGGAATTGTACACTCTGTAGAATTTTCTTCTCTAGAATTAGGTGTTTAACGTGTTTCCTTTCTACAACGACTTCCTTTTCAACGACTTTCATTGCGTGATATGTAAATGTACTTTTATCTCTCACTAAAAACACTTCACCGTAAGCACCGTTACCAATCGCTTTAATCCTATCGTAATTATCAGCTGTTTTATCAAACTCTGGTGGTTCTTCAAACTTCTTTTGAAACTCCCCTTTTAACATTTCCAAATATCTGTTATGATCGTTGTGGTTCTGTTGGGTATATGAGGACTTTGACATACCCTATAAAGAAAATAACAGCCCATTTAAAAATTATCTCAATCATAAATATATCTCGGAAATATAAATTTATAAAAAAGCATCTTCTAATAAAATTATGAGTGAAAGCACACACAATGACATTGTGACGTTTGTGACATTTCAAATTACTTTTTCTAGATTATGGGACTTTTTGATCGCCATAAAGTTTTCAAAGGTTCCATTGATTTGTTGATTAAAATCTGTTATAAAAAATAGGTTTGTTTGTTTATAATACAACATTTGTTTTCAAGTTATCACATATAAAACCCTTAACTAACTGAAGTAATGTTTTGTATGTATCAAAAAACGTAACTCAATAAAAATGTAATATACAAGCATACGTTTTTAACTAAATAATATATTATTATTTATCTACTGCGTAAAGGTAAACCCAATTGCCTGATTATAATTCAATTCAAAATTTTTTATCACTCCATACACCATTTAAAATAAGAAGATTAAACGTGCCCAATTGACATGCAAGGTCAGCCGTCAACTTCTTTCACTTTATTCTCCATTATTTTAAATGCTATTTTCTTTTAAATTTTTTAGAATTCAAAACGAATACTAAATATAGTTTACTGCTAAGCAACTCTGGTAAAATCTCTCAAGCTGCTTTCTGCAGAAGAAGTCAATATAATGGGAGAGGACCCCAAGCGTAGGGTATATTCACCTCATCCAGGTGGTTACCCATATGCAAAACAAGAGCAATATACCCAATATTTACGAAAATTGCACCAAGACTTCCTAGAAACTTGGAACGACAAGTCGGAGGTCAATGCGAAAAGAGAGGATTTCGATCTTCACAAGGTGCTTGGCACAGGTGCATTTGGTGTGGTATATTTGGTGAAACATGTAACAAGCGCTAAATACTATGCCATGAAAATGTTGGAAAAAGAAAAAATAGTCAAACTGAAACAAATAGAGCATAGTTATTATGAAAAGAAAATATTATGCGGTCTTAATTTCCCTTTCGTGGTTTATATGAAATATTTTTTTAAAGATAACGTGTATTTGTATTACGTTTTGCCATTTATTGCTGGTGGAGAAATGTTTTCGCACCTCCGGAAAATGGGAAAGTTTGAAGAAACCTCAGCTAAATTTTATGGTGCTCAAGTAGTCCTGGCCTTAGAATACCTCCATGCCTGTGAGTTGGTTTATCGCGATTTAAAACCAGAAAATATTCTTATAGATAGAACAGGCTACATTAAAATAACAGATTTTGGATTTTGCAAGCTCATAAGAGGTCGTACGTGGACTCTGTGTGGTACACCAGAATATTTGGCTCCTGAAATTATTCTAAGCAAAGGATATGGAATGTCAGTGGACTGGTGGTCTCTGGGAATTCTCCTTTTTGAAATGAGTGCCGGCCATCCGCCGTTCTATGCATCAGATCCAATGAGGATTTATGAAAAAATTGTATCTGGAAAGTATCGCTGTCCGGGTCACTTCTCGCCGGATTTAAAGGATTTAGTATCACATGTGTTACAAGTCGATACAACACGCCGTTTTGGAAACTTAAAAGATGGAATTTTGGATTTCAAAAATCATAAATGGTTCAAAGAAATAGACTGGGATAATCTACTGAATAGCCGGGTGCAGCCACCGTTTATCCCTAAGATTCGTTCTCCTGGAGACACAACCAACTTTGACCCCTTTGAAGAAGAAAAGATTAAAGAAAGTCCTATTTGTATGTATGAAGATGAGTTTGCTGATTTTTAAAATATTTATGTAGAGCAGGTGAAGATTTCAAGTTTTTTTTAAAGTAATACAGCGGCAATAAGGATATTTTATTTAGTTTAAGTAGTTCGATAAGAATTATTTTTTGTTTTAAGACGGAAACTGATACGTGTTACATATTATTATGTACGTGAATATTTAATTTAGTTACATGAATACTATATAATTATGAGGTACAACGAATATAACTATTTTTTGTAGTGTATTCTTAGATTTGTTTGACTTACTTGAATATTTCACTCAATTATGAATGTAAGTAAAATGCACTACATACATACTGTCACTATATTTTATTTACAAAACTTTTGTTGAGTGTCAACAGCACAGATGGCGGCTATTCTCTTACAAAGGCCTAATGAAAATGAACTGAGTCCGCCTGAGCACAATAAATTGGCCTTACCCTTAAAGGGACGTGTGATAAAAGGGCAAATTTAGGGCAGGTCAAAAAGGAAGCGTACAATATAATTAGGGATTTGGCACCTTACTTCAGGAGAAGAGGCTGACATTTCGTAACGTAACTACCTACTTGCCGCTCATTGAATTCAAAAGTAAACCTTTCAGTCCAGAATGACAAATTCCCAGAAAGATGACTAAGGGCTGATTTTTCAACAGTCAGATGAAAGATAACAATCGGATAAATCACAATCCCGATGATTGTAAAATGTCATTGTCTGTTTTCTAATGTAAAATACAGTATGACAACCGCAAGTTGGTGACTACTTACATACTTTACAAAGTCGGTTAATTCTTATTTGCCCATTAAAAAATCGGCCCTAAGTAAGATTTTAGTCAACGCGAAAAACTGCTGTAGGTATCATAGATGATGATGAGCTGGGCACACAGATGTCGAAGTCGCGTGATGGTTATAAGGTTTTCTATTGCCTTCTGGAATTTACTATGGCACAAGTATGTTTACACAAATAATACTTAAAATTTGATTGATTTTTATTTTTAAATTGAGAAAAATAAAATCTTTCTATATGGAAGTGCCTTGAAGCTATGAAGATAGAAAAACTCAAAACAGAGAGGAGCATGCAGAAACTAAAAATGTTTTAATTATAAGTAAAGTATACATTTACCTACATATCCTAAAGTTTAATTAATACTTAGATTAGAGCAATAGGGTAGTAAGTATATATTGTCATGTTGCCCCGCGAACCATTAATAATACTAATCAGAAATAATTTACTCTCTTACTCTTTTTATTTTAACAACTTATGAAAATAATAAATTCATGTAAGTTTACATTAGTTTGATGGTTAGCAATTGGCCTAAAAGAGATAACAAAATGGCCGTAAAATGACGGCAAAGAGTTGGTAATGCGAATACCATTAGGCCCTGTAACGCTCTGCGAAGAGATTTATAGCCGCAACGTGCTATGTGGGTGATCGCTTCTTCTAACTTCGAATTATCTCTTTTGGTTAGTAGGTACTTTAGAGTTCTGTATTTGAAACCCCAATATTCCTGATGGATATTACCTCTAAAGATACGGAAATCCGGTGAGCTACGGTACAACCTAATGGGAAACTAGTATAGGCTTTGACTATATAATACTACTATAATGCCATTCTATGGATAATTGTGCATCAGACTGCAAGATGTAGATCCTCTTTCAAGAGTTTATTTATCAAATGAATGATTATTGTACTACCAATAGGTACACGCATCAGGAAATATTCAAAAGAAAATATCCCGTAGTACATGCTTTACTTCCACAAAATGGGATATCAGACAATAGAGCAAACCTAGGATTTCATTCGTTTTATTATCAATAATAATATACAATGATACGTACCAGTCCTCCACCGACCGTGTACAGCATCAAGGCCACGAATAGCCCCATATGGGACAAGGCGGCCCTGGGGACCAGCTGACCCCACCGCGACTTGCGCGGGGTCCCCATCAGGGTCTCCGTCTCCCAAGTCACATTGTTCACGTTCTTGCACATCTTGTCACGCGGTTCTTTGCACTAACACCATTTTTTGTACACGTCAACGTCCAGACACTTGGTTAAACACTTGGTCAATGGGTTCCAGCCATTTCGATACATCGTGGGATCCTTAATAGTTAATCTAAGAAAGTACAGGTAAGGACAATCCACACTAATGGTCAGAGCAATCAATCACCAAATTAAATATCCTAAAATGTTTTGATACACAGCTACAATACAATTTTCAATTCCCCAAATGTTCATATTCAATTTCCCAGCTTAGTTTTGAATTAATTGGTAAAAATAAAAGAGAATCTACAGCTTTGTAATTTGCGTGGAAACGCAATATGCTTGCACGGTGCAGTCCCTGCCTTCATGTTAATGTAGCAAACCGAGAGCATTGAATTTGGAGACAGAAATCCCATCAGATTTAAATTGCTTTAAATTTGGCTTTGTAAATAGATTTCCAACTTGGGTCTGACAAGCCCCTGCTGAATGAAATCTATTTTTAGGAATTCCTGAACAACACAAAAATCCTAAATCGATTTTTCTTAATTTTCGTGCATGGTATTATAGTTGACTTAATTTGGACCTCAAGGATTCAGTCACGATTTTTAAATATAATCTAGGGATTCACGGTTGGGGCATAAGGCTCAGTATATATTATTGATAATTTTCTTTAATTCTTATAAAAATAAATTTCACTTAGCTTAGAAAACATCTTTCCCATCTCAGACAAACAAAATATTATGAAACATAGTTGGGGTGCAATGGCCGAAGTTTAATCAGGTCAAGTCGTTCGAACTGTTTACAAAGCAAAATCAAACATTTTGCCAAATCTAGGAAACGCATTCTTACAACAACAGTAGTATCCTTGGTTAATAAATTTACAATAGCTTCCCAAATCGTTAAAAACCTACTAGCTTATTTGGAATCTATTCTCGACCAAAACGGATTTTGAATAATTTTCTACATAAACAATTTATTTGTAACTATTTCGCGGAACGGCTGTCTTCATAATATTCTGTTTCTCATTATTCTCCTTCATTTATCATTGTCAAACATCGTGTCTAAAATAACGAACGAAAATTCTTCACTCACAGCCACACCAACTAAATATAATTTCCGTAGCGCGATAAAGTAACACTACAGTGTGGGGGTTTTATCAATGGGCCTCGATTTCCTCAATAAATCTACGATCGTCATTTGTTATTTAGGATAGTGAAGTTTTGTTCGTACTGGGCAACAAACAAAAACAAAACGAAACCTACATACTCATAAGTATTGAGTAATGTACGACATAATACTTAAAATGATCAAAGTTCAGTGAACTGCTTCAGTAATAAATATGGTACCAATAAATATATGTATGTATTGACTAAATCAGTATTATCATGCTGATGTAGCTCTTGTTATCTAAGTATCTGCTGGTTATTAATGACAAATCAATTTTTTTTTATATAGACGATCATCGGTAGATTCAGCTAAAGTTTTATCTAATGACCTTTCTAACGTCAAATTGAGAAGTGACTTAAATAAGGCCACATAGAAAAAAAAATGCTTAGGAAAGAGCCTGAAGAAGTTATTAACGAAAAAATGCAAAAATACTTTTAAAAGAATATGTAAATAGGTTACTAAATAACATTACGGAATAAAGTAATACTCGCAAAGCAAAAAAGAGTTTCTGATAGCTAATTCGTAACATTCACTCTATAAGCCATAGTAATATTAAGTATCATCCCCCATCGTCTTTGATGCCGTCACGCGCCCTTTCGGTTTCATTCATAATGTCTTCCTGTCTCTGGTCACGTTCGTAATACAATAACTTTTACGATATGTCAACATTAGGCATCTTTTATTCTATCCATTACTTAATTAGATCTAGTTTGATGCGATAATACAGGCCACTTGATCTAGTGAATAAGGATCTAGCCACGAAATAGAGAAATTGTGGTAGATTTTTTTTTATATAACGTGATAACATATACCCGAGTTTTGGATGTTTATAAAAGTATGAACTATCCTTTAACTAGTTTCGTCGGTACATTTTGACAGTCCTGTCGGTACAATAGTTCAGACTTCGCGACGAACGCAAGGCGCGCGGAATCGATCCCCACACCAAGCCAAGTAAGTAAGCATTGGTAAATCAGGTCTCGAATTTGTGTGTGGTCTTTTCGTGTTTCCAATTTCCATAACCCAAGTGTCTAAGCTACCTAATTTGTAATCAGTAAATGTGCGTGATACTCTTTCACGCATGTATTTGTGATGTCCGCAGCCTGCCGCCTAGAATGCCTGACCTCTATCAAACTTAAACAATTATGAATAGTCTGGTGTCCATTCAGCCTTCCGCTATTCATTATTCAATCTAAAAGCTTGGATCTATTAACTAAACTGTTAATTACTTGACAAATAAGTAGTTACTTACTTAAGTAGGTACTTTTAATAACAATTTTAGATAACATACTTTTAATAAAGTTTAAAAAATAAGACGACTTTTGCTTAAAAAGCAATGGAAGCACATTCTTTCCTTGTATCCTTTGTAATGGAAAGTTGATACTTCGTCTGCATAGGTATGAGTACATAAATTAAATCAATCCTCTAAAAACGGGGCATCTAATACAAAAAGGGTTTATTCACATTGAAATAAACAAACTCTTACTTTTTCAAATTAGTTTAGAATACACTTTAAGTTGTAATACTTATGTGATCAAATTTTAATAACATTATACCTACTATATAAATGTTTTATAACATTTTTGGACGGGTAAGACCTACACACATAATCTGAAATGTGAAGATTTCTACCAATATTTTCGATAGAATATATTTAAAAGAATATCCATGTTATTTTAACCTTGAAAATATGACCTCAAACATAAAATGCCGTGTTGAAAAGAAAAATGGACCCATCATCCATTTTATGGCGAATAGCACTCACATTGAAAACTTCTGAAGTTTAAATTTAGTTAATTCTTCGATATATCTTTATCTATGCTTATGAAAAATAGCCTGTCAGTTGCATATTTTTGAGACGGCAATAAAAATCAAAATAGAAGTTATCTTAACCAGCTAGGATCGAACAAGATGAATAGCACCCATTTCAGATTCGCAAACACTTTGGCCTACTGCCCTCAAACCAAGATAAATAATAATGTTTCCTTTCTAGCCTACCATTACCGCTATTATTTGAGACTTAAATCATTCGATTCTTGACCAGCTTGGTAATACCAAATTGAAAGTTTGAGCTTCGAATCATGCCATCGTTGAAAATGTCTGCATTTAGAAACCCAATGAAACGACCTTAATGTCCAAACTTTATCATCCTTTTAATTTCAAAGCAATTTTTTACTTATTGAGTTTTTTTCCGATCATCAAAATGGGTCCGACACAACATCCCCTTCTAACAACTTGCTAACTATATCGACCGATCAGTAAACAACATCCGTCCTCAATTTCAGCTTTGTCATATCCAGTTCCTGGCTTGGGTAAATAACCTGCAATGCCGTATTTGTTATATAAGTAAGTAAACCAGAACAGGCTCAAGACAGTCTAGACTTTAGTCTTTGGGCTATATAGATTAAAGCTTTATTATAACTAGGTTAAAGCATTTAGATGTATCGAACAACCTTGACCTACGACATTACTTTTCTTGGACAGAAAAGAAATAAACACCAATCTTCGTTGACAAATTGATAGCAGATATCACTTTCTTAGTAAATCATTGATTTACAAACAAATGGACGCGGGCTTATAGCTCTGTTAGTTCTAGTGACGAATTTAGAATTTGAATCACTTACTTAAATTAACAGTTTCCACAAATTGGATCCTTATTAATGATACATACATACATTATTATTGTTAACGTCTAACGCCACAAAGATACCTATAACAAATTATGAATATATATAATACGTAAATGATGTAATCTCATAACAAAAATTCTATCACATATCTATTCTTGGCTTACATTTTAGTCAAGAACAAAACAAAAGCAAAACTGCAAGATTTATCCAAAAAAGAAAATTGAATTCTCCTTCTAAAGTTAACAATACAATACCCAATATGATCAAGATAAAAGCAAGTCGGCACGGTTCGTCAGTAATTCTAACTTTACAAACACATTAATAGCACAAGAACAGAATATTCCAAAAATTTAAAAACAAAAATTAAGTTATAACCGCTAAGGTTTAGCGGTTATAACTCTTGCTACAAATCCATTGAGATTAACCATACCAAACTGAGAGCTCATCACTTAATCTTACAGTAACAAAGCCACTTGATATACGATCAGAGTTGCGGAAACTAACATGAGAGTGCCGTTAAAATCTCGATCTCGATTAGAACAAAGTTAAGAAGTTACGAAGTTTGATTCGCGGAACGAATGCGGACGGTATGCGGACATCCTCCCGCCGATGCGGCACGCGAATCACTGAACTCTGAACAGTGAGGACGGTTTCAGCGAGCTTTCACGCGAACAACACAATGGATTCGCTTTTAGCGACCCGTTTGGGTCTGCTGAATGCGAAAATGCTAAATCCCTTTTTACCAAGTGCGATCGGGAAAAAGCTGATCCCCAAATATACATTTTTTTCACACAAAATATAGACTATTAAAACTTGACTCTTTTGTTTAGATTGTATATATATTCACATAACTCTGAAAGTATTTTTCATAAATATGTCAATAAATAAGTAGTCAAAACTACCAAGCCAATTCTGTAGCTCCAAACTAATCATATAGAGTATGCATCTTCTATGAGTATAAGCACTAAACAAAGGAAAGACCAATTTAATAACTTGAATACAAATGACCGTATCTATAAGGTAAATGAACATTAGCTTCTAACGGGATTCAAAACCACGACTTTCCTTTCGTAGCCATAAGATGATATAAATAAGATTAATTTATAATGAGATTTAAGAACAAACTTATTTAATATTTTGTATCTACTTATCGTCTTGTTTTTCAACATTCATCATGGAACACTTTAGACAGTTTTTTTAAATGTTAAAAGTGAAATGCGACACTGCCAAGAGAAATAAAATTACCTTGCTATCTAGCAAAGTAATCATACTTATTAGATTTTTTCATGTTGCTCTTGGTATTATCCGGTTTTGCTAAACGTGTTAAATTTAATTCCCGCTGCGTTTGTAAAAAAACTACGACATAAATTCAGAGCTCTGCTCTTAACGTTTTTTAATATTCATCTTATCAAATATAGTATTTCTTATTATCTTAGCGCTTTCAGTTATTATAATTTTACATTACTATACCCTTCCTCACATTAATGTGCTTAGGTACATTTTCTATTTAACTCGTTTATGTAACAACTTTGTTTAATAGGTAGCCAAGATTTTTTTTCAATTGTTACGTAATCAAAACCGCCAGTTATTCAATAAAAAAAATATTTACGAAGGCAAGCCAAAACCGCGGTAATTACGGTATCTGGATTCTGTGGTTCCTTTGTTTTCCGGCGTGTTTATTATAGGTGGTAGGTACACGCGATCTGGTCTGTCAGGCTCTAATACAAATCGTTATTATCACTGTCATACCAATCAGTTAAGCTACCTTTATTAATATTTTATTTAAAGCGCGGATGTGCCCAAATATTAATTGTGGAATTGGTAAATTTTTAACACCTTGATCGAGGTTCATCGAGACCCCAATCATAGGGTGATAGATACAGTTTCATATACCTATCACTGATAGGTAGGTATAAGAGACTCACTTAGCTGAGTTATTTTGTGCACATACATATATCATATAAGTAGCTAGCTGTTTATTTAATATTTGCTAAAATACAATGAAATCACTCACTTTATAATATTATACAGTGATGTGAAGACAGACTAGAGACTGGACCGTTCAATTCCAGGCGGCAACCCCAGAGACTGGACCGTTGTAGGTAATTACAGAGTCGGGTAATTAACAGTTCATTCATCAAATCATCACTCATGCGGTCGTATGTTACTCGCTTAGAATCCAAACGACTGTTGGCGAGCTTGTTACCATAGAACAGAGTTAATCAAAGTAGGGTATAGGTAAAATAGGTATCTAGGCAGACAGTGCCGATCCAAGTAGAAGCGTGTCGCTAAAACGGTCAATAGAGATGATGACTGCATTAAATAAAAACACTATAATTCTATTTAGTCCGTCAGTTGGTATATACAAAAACACTAGGCACATATTTTTCGCTTCATCAAATGAACAAAAAATCACAAAGATAAAGAGCATCAAAGTTTTGGAGCGTGACGTCACGCGCAACTTGAATGCATTGTATCTTTGTCAATGTTTGTGTGACAAATAAATAAAAAAAAAAGTATTCAATATTTTTTTATAATTAAATTGACGGAATGAACAGATTTTTTTAGTCATTTCTCCTATGGGGTGGCCGAACTTGGCTTTGTTTTAAACTGTTTGTTTTAAATTTCCTTTAAACTGTTCACTGTTCGGCTTTTTAGAACTTCAGTTTACAAAAGTACTAAGTTGAGGGTTTGGGGAAAATTGTTTCAACTGGTAGATACTATAAGTATTTTATCAACGAAAGTGGTAAACAGGGATTCGGATGACTCAATGCTGTTAATGCAATGCGGCGTCACTTGCCAGTTGCCGACCCTTTCCATATCTTAGACTTCACAAAATCAGTAATTCTTTTATGGGGATTAGCATTAAGTTATTTAATAAGTTACCAGATAAAGTAATTCAAATGCCCGATCATACATTCAAATCACATATGAAAACATTTCTCATGAAAAAGGGCTATTATAGAATTGAAGATTTTTTAAATAACAGGAATCTACAGTCTGCGCTCTAATTCTTGCATGGTCTACTCTACTATTGTAATGTATTACATTAAATTATTTGAATTATATAAATTTGTAGAAGTCGATATTAAGTAGCATTGTTATTGTATACATGGCGATTTAAAAGAGTAACTACCGAGTTTCTTGCCGGTTCTTCTTGGTAGAATCAACGTTCCGAACCTGGCGGTAGAAACATTTTTTTGTATTATTGTGACTATTCGTAAGTGCTTTTGTGGAGCTTACATGAATAAAGATATTTCTATTTCTATTTCAAGGTTCTGTTGAAGACTCACCGCGCTGGCAGCTTAAGGTACAACAGCGCGACAAGCGTCTCTTCCTTCTCAGGATATATTTTACGATTTCGATTTCTAGAAACGAGTCAATATACAACGTATTAATAAAAAAGCGCAAACCTCAGACACCCCAATAAATTTTTAGGTATAAAAGAATTATGTAAATTATTCAATTTCATTTACGCGGATTAATTACAAAGATATAAGCTATTTTAGTTTTCTTGTGTTTGTTGCAAATTAAAAAGTCTATGGTAATTACGCGCGATCTAGTGATTGCAGTTACTGCAGAGGCATAGTTCATTACCCGCACACGCGAGCGCCTGATTGCCGGTCCCGATACTAACGATGATTGCTTACATTAACGGTGATTTTAAACGTAGGCGCTTAAATTACATTAAAATGGGTTAAGTTAATCCTATTTAAAGTTACACACATTTATCTTAAATCCTAATCCTTCCCTGTGCTTTGTTGTTTGAAATAAAATTTTAAGATTTCTGAAAATTTAAGGAGTTTTACATTATAATTTTATTATGCATAAGTATGTAGATACATGCCTAACTTGCATCTATACCTTTTCCGTTTATTCAAAAAACCAAGTGTCCTAAATACGTATTAGATAAACAAATTATATCAATGGCGACCCACATAAATAAAATGGCATCTAGGGAAGGATGGAATAGGGTATTTACTATCAGGTCTAGACACTCCTGTATACTTACCTATAATAGATTTTTGCTTCGCAGTTGTAAACTAAATATAAAGCATAGTAAAAAATATTATTCCCTTGGTTCAGTCCAATAAAAATACTGCTTGAACTTGGTCACACAAAATATTCTTCCTTTTTACTGTGCTGATGCTCTAGGCTGAGTAAGCCGATCTAGTACTCTATAACTGCAACAGCGCTTTCTAATGGACGCCTTAAACAAAGTCATGGAAGTAATACCCTCAAATTAAAGTCGTTACCTATACCCCGTCCGATACACGATTTTGGACGAAACTAATTCGTCTACGCTGCCTGCAGACTTGTCTATTATATTCAATGGCCTCTAGTTTTTTAAATAATATTTTTATTCTAATAACTTATTTTTGCAAATATATTTGTAGGTTTAACACCAATTCACAAATGATTCACAAATCAAAACACAACTAATTAGTCCCTGGTATGTTTGTATAATTTTAAGAATAAAACACTGAATTAATATTACCGAATGATTTATTAATAAATAGGTACTACATTCAGCACATACTGTAGGTACATACGTTTCTATGTGAGTCGAATTCTACCTATATCTGCTAATTGGCAGAAGTAAGTAGGCAAATATATAACGACATGCATAGGTATGTAAAATATGTAGGTAGGTACTTCAAACAAATCAATCTCGATCAAATCTCGATGTCAAAACAAAATTGTATAGTTACTTACACAAAGTAGATAAATGTATGCAGATCAGTTATGGTACCTTTAAGATAACTACTCGCTTGTAGGAAATCTCCCACATCAGTCATAGCACAGTCAATTTTAATTTCAGTCACAAACGAAGGTCGAAACAGAAACATAACATTTATTCTCTGAACTATTAATTGATTTTACATGTAGAAGATAATCGCAGTTGATAGGCAAATTTTTCTCAATCTGCATATTAATTAGGTACGTACCTAATGACGCATTTAATGGGTACGGACTGTTATTATGTATCTTAGGTACCTATTTATTCTTTGTGTACCGTGGGTGAGTAGAACAAAATGAAGGTTTTCTTTGAGTATCATTTATCATAAGTATTAAAATGGAAAATACTATAAAATGCATTTACTAAGAACCCGTCGTCAACAATGTATTTCTCAGCAAATTCTTAATTAACTATTAAAAATACTCCCGCCATCCAAAAACAAAATTAAACTTCTGTTGTTTTAGGTATTTTATTATTTATCCATAGCCACATATTAGAGGGTTCTTACTGCTAATTAGAGCACATTTCTCTACTTTAATTACATAACCGTAAGTTAAATAAAATCTAGGGTAATAAAAATCCATGACCAGTTTTAATAGTAATTTACATCAGTAAAAAAAAACAATTCAACACTAACGAACCATATGAGTACAACTTACAACTTAACTAACTAACTAACTAAACTTCACGCCACTTCCCTAGCGGGGTAGGCAGAGAGAACCGAACGCCATATGGCACGATCCTTACACACCTCACTCGCCTCTTCAACATTCATAATCCTTTTCATACAAGCTCTACGATTTTTATGACTCCTAACATCACCTTCTTTTAATACACGACCAATCTGGTCGTGGTAGGTGAGCCTGGGCCTTCCGCGGCTTCTACATCCTTCCACATTCGCATTGTATATCTGTTTAGTCAATCTTTCGTCATCCATTCTTTCCACATGTCCGAACCACCGGAGCATGCCTCTTCTTACCTTGACTCCGACGCTGTCCTTCAGACCAACTCTCTTTCTTACATCATCATTCCGAACGCAGTCTGTGAGCGATACACCGCAGATTTTCCGCAGCGCACGCATCTCGACCGCGTTTATTCTACTTTCATGCTCTTTCTGCCATACCCAACTCTCGCTTCCATATGTTAGCGTAGGAATCAGCACCGCATTGTGTATGGCGAGCTGGGCCTTCTAGCTTAAGATTTTGCTGCCTAAAAGTTTTCCTAACGCTCCATTCACCCTATTCCCTGCATTCACTCTTCTTTCTATATCAGCGGAGTACCTTCCATCTCTACTAAATGCAGATCCTAGATATACAATTTCATTCACCTGTTCCAGCACTACATCGTCAACCGTTATCCTTGTATCCGTTCTGGTTTCATCTCTTTCAAACACCATAATCTTTGTTTTATTCGCATTCAAATGTAAGCCTCTCTCCTTGCAATCATCTTTCAATGTTGTGACTAGTTGCTGCAGATCCGATGCCGACTCTGCTAGAAGTACGGCATCGTCCGCGTAAAGCAGGCAGTTCACAACCAGGTCACCCATACGCACTCCAACATTCATAGATCTAATCCTCTGGAGACAATGGTATAGGATAAACAGCAGAGCAGACGGCACGCATCCCTGTCTGACACCAATATTGACGTCAAACCAGGGTGACAGGCTGCCCTCCACTTGCACGCATGCCGTACAGCCCACATAGGTGGACTGCGCAGCACGAAGCAATGCTCCATCAATCCCATATCTCGGCAATATGTCCCAAAGGTCCTTTCGTACAACCCTGTCAAAGGCCTTCTCCATATCCACAAAACCGCAAAAAACCCTCTGACTTTTGGCCAGATGCTTCTCCACGATGTTGCGAAGAGAGAAGACTTGATCCGTGCATCCTAAGTCGTTGGTAAGCCTTATTTCTTAAATAAAAAAAAATAAAATAAAATAAATCCTCTACCATTCCGGAAACCTCCCTGTGCCTCCCACAACATTCCATCAGATTTCACTCTCATTCTCCTCTCAATAATCTTGCCATACACCTTTGCTGCTAAGCTGATCAAACTGATGGCTCTATGGCTGGCACAGTCCATACGTGACCCAGCTCCTTGTACAGAGGCACGATGTCTGCCCGTCTCCAGTCCATTGGGACCTTTCCGTTTCTCCAGCATAGATTGCACAAGAACCAGAAAGTGTCCTGGACGCTAGCGCCACCTAGCTTGATCATCTCCGCAGATACCTTGTCTATTCCCGCGCCCACTTTTCAGACTTCGTATCGACCATTCAATCTCATTCATAGTGATGTCTTCATCAGACGCTGGCACCACAGAATCAGACATAGCCTCACTCTCAGTGCCAAAATCAGAGACATACTCATACATTTCTCCAAAATATTCACTCCACCGTTCTAACACCTCATTCGGGTTTGCAAGAATGTCACCAGCTTTAGATTTAATCTTACTCATTCCGGATGCCGACGAATACCCCCGAGACCTCTTAACCTCCCTCCAAAAGAGCTTGGAATTAGCCTCGAAACTATTCGTCAGTCTCCTTTCTTCATTCATAGCTACTCTTTCACGCTTCTCTTTCACTAAAGCTTTGGTTTCACTCTTGCAATAACGGTATATTTCTTTCTTCATCTCAAGCATACTTTCTTCCATTTGCAAAGATGAGACATAATCAAGCCAGGCTTTCTTCTTTCTCGCTACGGAGGCTTTGACCTCCACATCCCACCATGCGTCACCTTTCATTGTTCTACGTCTCTTTGCGCATCCACATGCCTCTTATGCACTGTCCACCATGCTCTCTTTCAAAATGTTCCAGCAATCATCAACATCTAAGTCAGAAAGACTCGCATTCGCAAGTTTTTCATTGACTAAGCCTACATACACACTCCTTACACTTTCATCTTCCAGTTTTTCATTCCTTATCCTTTCAGTGCCTCCGCATGGAGTACGCACTCGCCAGTGCCTCCACTTCTTGAAAAGCCCAGCAAACCGGCATACTACCAGGTAGTGGTCTGTTTCAAGAGTAGGGCCTCTGTAGGCTCTTGTATCCAATATACTATTGCGGAGGCGGCTATCGACTAAAATCAAATCAATCACACTTTTTTGGTCATTCCGTCTCCAAGTATACGTGTGAATATCCTTATGACGGAAAATAGTGTTTGCCACAAGGAGGTTTCGTTCCAAACATACTTCCAAGATTTGCTTACCAGCATCATTCACTCTCTTGTCTCCATATGGGCCAAGGACTGCTTCATAGTCTGATCGCTTGGTGCCAACCCAACCATTCAAATCTCCACACATAATTATCCTCTCATTTCCTTCAGTCAGGTCCAGAATTTCTCTAACAGACTCCCAGAACTCCTCTAGTTCTTGGGGACTGGCTGAGCTTACTGGCGCATAGCCTGCAACCAGAAAGACTCGCGTAATACCCAGTTTAATACGAACCCAGAGGAGTCTCGGGCCAACTAATCCATAGTCTTTCACACCAGAGACTAAACGAAAGGAAAGCACTACTCCAACTCCACCGCTGGCATGACAATTCTGTTCCACACCCGACCACAGAGCCATCATACCACCGGGAAGCTCATCTGCATCGCTGCCCTTCCGCTTAGTCTCTGTCAAGCACAGAACATCCAGGTGTCTCTCATTCATTACGTCAATCATCTCATACATCTTATCTTTCATTCCACCTCTTACATTCCACGTGCCTATACAGCACTCTGTTCTCCTCGTTCCGCAGTGTCCGGCGTGGCGTGAAGGGTGGCGGCCCCCTTCGCCGCACTCGCCACTTTTCGCACCGACGAGGGCTCGTCGGTGCGCGTCGCATCGGGGGAACGCCCTACCCCGCTCTGCGGAATTAGATCGGTCCAAGGTTGCAATCCGTGAGATCGGACTGGCAGGAGTCGCGACAAGCACGCCCTTGGCACATGACCCCCTAACTTACAACTTATTTTTTTAATATATATTTTTTTACTGTTCCTTATTTTTGCATCAACCAACGTACCTAATTTGATTATTTTATTACATTTTATAAGACGCAACATGGTTTAAGATTTGCTGATGCACTCTGGACTTATTTTAATCTGGTACGTTTATTACAATGCAATATTGTGATCGCCATATTTAAGGACATCTGGCGTATTAATAACATGGTAGCGAGAATATTACAGCCACGATGAAAGTTAACGCTTAATTTCCGGAAACGGAAACGGGAAACGTTAACGTATCAAATGTCAATGTCAAAAGTACCTACGGTTTTAAAAGATAGCAATTATTGTCTTCCTCTTGACGATTATTTAAGACCGTTTCGTGCAATTCATTTATCTGTTACATACAGCTGTTGGTAGTACATGGTAAATGTAATTTCTCCTTCTCATAAAAACACGGGAACCTCTTTAAAACGGATCCAAACGATATACTTTGGCTATCATCATATTGAAGCAAGTTTAATTTAATATAATTCTTAGACTGAGTAAATAAACATATTAAATCTTCGTTATGGAATATGCATTCATACATAGTTATCTGAACGTGTAGAAAAGAAATAATAAATCATCGTATATCTTGTCATTCAACAGAAGCTTTAAAGGTAATTATGATAAGACTCACCAAAATTATATTTGATGGAACAAAAAGTATAATACTGGAAGGTGACAAATAAGTTTATCGTATGCAGAATGTCCTGCAGTCTTGTCTAGTAGAAGAATTAAGTTCTTCTGTAACTTCCTATGATCTGTGCTTCCGTCTAAAAGTAAGATTATTATCAGTGGTGATATTAAAAATAGCAATGTTTCGCTATAAAGGCTCAGTGGTTTCATTGTCCCTACCTATCAATCATTGCAACTGAACCGAGGAGCCGATAAATTTTCCGCAATGAGTCTTGTACACATTGGCAATAAATCAAGTTTCGATCTTATCTGGACCTTGATCAAAAAGCAGTGGATTATTTTTGGAGAGTAACAAACAATACCGCGATTTTTTCGTACAATTCCACATCAGTGTTCGTTATTAAAGGTAGCGACATCGCATCGTCTATATTTTCATTATTTTCTATGCAATATACATAAAAGATTTAAGCCAAATTAGATTTAAAATAAATTTCATAGATATATAAATATATATGGGTACAATAGTCGAATAAAAAATCTTTAAAAACTTGATAAAAAAATTAAAACTGTTTTATACCATATATTATTTTTACAATTATATTTACCATTAACCATACCAATCACCCTAGATAATAATTAAATGGAATTATTGTCTAGTTGAAGCTTTATTTATCGACACCTACGGACTTGACAAAGGGCCTATTAGAAATAACCTTTAAATTTTATCATGAAATGAAATTGGATTTATTTTTAACTTGTTATATGTTCCAGACTCAATAATAGTAACATTTTGGATTCTATTGTACATTACATCAATATGAGGTAGACACAGATCACATTCTTCCATTTACTACGCTAACTCACTTGCCATCCAGTCTTTTCATGAGAGCTCTTGGGTTGTTTTTATTACCTTTATTAATAGATCGTTTCGTTAACTTTTTTGGAACATTTCACTGATCTTTTAGTCTAACGTTTAGTAAAATCATTAGATTTAAAGAATATTTATTTCTTATTAAAAACTATACAGTCACTCACATGAGAAATCATATACTTATAACACATTCGTAGGTAAGTAAAACAATTGTTGTCCAGTAGTTTGTAGATATACGGGGAATAGTCTGTCAAGTAATGTGTACCTACTTACGATTTAGCATTATCATACGAGTCAAAACATAAGTGATACAACACTTTGTTGTTAACATTCGATGATTTTTCCAGTGATTATATGTGAAAATTTTATTAAAGTATGAAACTTAACAACATTATGTATGTAATTATCTATTTAAAATATATGTTTAACACGATTAGTACCAGATTTAAATCAGAAATAGATATGTTCCGTGGTACTTGATTATAAATTATAAGCATGGTACAATATTCAAGGTATACCAGATTTTAAGACAATCAAAATTATATTATAAAAACCACACTAAATCAAAACAATCCTTGACGATTACTTTTCCGTAGCAATTAAAACGTCCATTGTATCATAATGGACTCATTTAATTCAATTAGGTATGTATTTCATATATTTCATATTCCAACCCAGCCCACTGTCCCATGTTGGTCTGGGACTTAAAAAGAATATACCAACTGTAGTTCTTGCCTAGCATGTCGTAAAAGGCGACTAATGGTACATCGGGTTTTGGGTGTGTGATTGTGTAGGCGACAGGTTAGCCGCTTGTCACTGCTTTTTCACAGCTTTCCATCTAACCCAGCCCGGCTTTATTTTTGGCTGAATGTGGTTGAAGGGGCATGCCGCCCCTTTGACTCTGCCTACCCCTTTGGGGATTATGGGCGTGATATTATGTGAAGGTATATAATTTTATGAAATCCAGGCACTTTGTTGTTTTTGGAAGATGTATAAAACGGCTGTTCGATTTAGACCACTACGACATATTTCCATGTAATTCTTTTGTATGTGTATTTCACTTAATCCCTCTTAAATGGCTGATTATGATGATTTTCTAGGTGCGCTTGAAAAGGTCAATGTCTATTTTATATATAATTGAATCCGGTAGGTGGTAGTCGGGCTCTAGGATATCTACAAACCGGGCAAAGAGAGGACGAGGCTAATTGATTTTGATATTGAATGTAGATACTTCACTTCCATTACCAGACGTACAAAACTTTATTTTATTACTTAATGCATGAACCCAAAAATAAGTATTGATTACATTTTGCATGTTTCAGTCATATTACGATCAATAATATCTATGATTCATACACATTTGAGTTTTTTTACACAAATTCCCCGGACGATTTAGGAATTTTACAGCAAAAACATTACTTACTTGAAATTACTTACAATTGCGTATGTCGTACACTTAAGGCAACATATGTATATCTACATAACAAGCCTACCAAGGTATTTTCTAGATCGTCACAGTAATTTTTTATTGTGAATGTCAAGATCATTTATAATATGATTTCTGTTTGCTTACCTAGTATTTTTTTCTTGTAATATGATTTATCAACATCTCATACGCTATAGTCTTCTATGTATGTATATTAAACCTAAAAATGAAATTCTCATGTCTCATTCCTAAGCTTTCCAGATTTTCTTACAACTTTTCCCTGATGTTTTCGGAACATTAATGACAAAATAAGTACCTAGATAAGTAAAGTAAATGCTTAAAATCTAATGCCGCGGGGTTTAGTGGGTATACCCCGGCCACTCGATCTTGGCCGGATAGGGGTCCTCCGTTTCAGAGGGCCCTGGGAGTCCCACACACCACGTCATCCTCCCCTGGATGGCGTGACAATGCCTAATGCATTCCCCGCGTAAAAAAAAAAAGGCGCAAGTTATTAGAAATATTAATCCAAATCATATATTAAACAAACAATAATGTATTTAGATTATTATTTATATCTTTAAAATAATACCAAAAAATAGGTAGGTAAATTCATCAAAATAAAATTTAAATAATCCTCTCATTTTCAAACAAGTTTATCTTTAACGATATTTAGGTTAGTAACCTATTTATAACCTTTGAAGGACAGCATTATCTAAAAACTAATAAAAAAATATTATAAAGACAAACAAGATCGGTCCAAGATCCATTACATCTCATGAATATGTGTATGAGTTTTTTTTTGACCAACTGTTTTCCGCTACTAACATAAACCCTTTACGAAGGTTACTTAAGTTAGATACTTATAAAACCAAATTGAACACTAGAAGTCGAGATTTTAATAATAGTACTAAATAGCATTTCAATATTATAGTTGTTAATGACATTTACATAATATATTTATATTTTATTCTTATATATTGTGTTTGGTTTAACGTGGTTAAAGGGGGCTGCTGCCCCTTTGACTCTGCCTACCCCTTGGGGGATAATGGGCGCGATGTTATGTATGTATGTATGTTATTCTTATATTAACGGAATAATACATCTATCTATACTTATAATAAATCTGTAGAGAGGTCAATTCTGTACATGAAATATATTTTCAAAATAACTATCAGGGGGTGATTAGTGATCGATACTGATGCCAAAAATGCAATCAGTAAAATTTTTGTCTGTCTGTCTGTCTGTCTGCCTGTCTGTCTGTATGTTCCTTATAGAAAAAAAAACTACTCGACGGATTTTAACGAAACTTGGTACAATTATTCTTCATACTCCTGGGCAGGTTATCGTATACTTTTCATCACGCTACAATCATTAGGAGCAGAGTAGTGAAGGGAAATGTTGGGAAAACGGGAGAAGTTACTCCATTTTTTAAGCTTCCGTCGCGTGTGCAGCCTTAATGGTTAAAGTTACATAGAAATCATGTATGACGGAAATTGTCTTTATAATATTAACCATTAACGCGGGTGACACCGCTGGCACAGCTAGTTTTTAATATAATTCTCAAGAATGAGATGATTAGAATTTAAAAAAAAAATACGTTTTTCTTTTCCTAAAATAAAAATAGCAAAAGTGCCTCTTTGTAATATATTCAATCTTATCTATCCGTATGGATATCGGAATTATACCTATCCGTACGAATATGGCTAAGGGGGCCAGTTGCCCCTTTGACTTTGCCTTCCCCTTCGGGGATTACGACCGTAATGATATGTATGTTCCCCGTAAAGTATGATCAGAATAGGGAGATTCCTGAAGAAACGTCATTTGACTACCAATTTAGTGCAGGAATTAGTTAACATTGAATGACGTGATATTCTAAATATAGGCAACCAACGAACATAAAGGTCAACCGTCAGTGACACTAGAGCAACAGGCACATCATGACTTGGTACAAACAAAAAAAAATAAACTAATTGTATAAAAGGCCAGTTGCACCCGACTCCGAAGATCGAATGGTAGGGCGTATACCTTAATTGCATGTAATGTTTTTAAGTTCTTTTATAATCCTTATCTACAGCTTATTAATAGACATGTGCGATCTCAGATAACTGCATAAGAATCTTATATACTACAGTAGGTATTAGTCCCATATTGGTGTGAGACTTAAAAATAATGTCCCAACTGTGTTCCATAACTAGCATGTCGTAAAAGGGGACTAATGGTATATTGAGTTTTGGGTCTAATTGTGTAGGCGACGAGCCATTCCGGAGTAATATTTCACAATTCTCCATCTAACCCAGCCCAGTTTTATTTTTTTTTGCTGAATGTGGTTAGGGGACTAGGTGCCCCTTTGACTCTGCTACCCCTTTGGGGATTACGGGCAGGATAATATGTAGGTATCTAAAAATAATTTCAATGCATATCATCCAAAATTACGATTAGATAGGTAACTGCCTATTTTATTAAATATCTGTTAATGTATTCTTTCTGTATTAATTATTGCGGTAGGTCATTAATTCATAATAGGCTATTTGACTATATTCTGAAAACCATCGCACATTATTTAATGATGTATAAGGACTCTAGTAATAACATTTATTTTTATTTATTTTAAGTATGGCATATAAAAAATATTTAAAAATACACTGATTATTTGAGCTGTCAAAACGCCTACTTTGGCAATATGGCGTCGAGTGACGCCACACGTTTGTAGGAAAACATTGGAAAAAGGTCAAATCGTTTGCATTCTTTTGTTTACTTCAGTAGTTTTGGAATTTAACGACTACAAACAAAATTTTCTTCTTTACAATGATTAGATATACATATGTATGTATTTACAATTATGTAACTACTGCCCTCGGCTTTGTCGGCGAAGAGTAGAAGATTGAGCCAAAGGCGAATATTATCCTAACCCACGGGGACCAAAAAATATCGGATTAAAATCACATATTTAGTATTACTGTTGCAGTATTATGATGTGTAGTATACAGCTCAAATTTCAGATTATATCTTATCTGGAACTTTACCGTATACGTTCCAGGCTTAGATATCATACAATGCGACAAATGTATTATTGGTGAGCGATTGAATAGACGAGCTAGCCCCGTTTCACTACTTTTTCACAGTTTTCAACTTAATTCTGCTCTTGGCCAAAAGGAGCTAGCTGGTCCTTAAAAACTGCCTACCCCTTTGATTATTGCCGATGTGATAGCATGTATGTATTTAATTTGTTTTAGAGGTAATTAAACACGTCACTTGATTAAGATGTTAATATAAAAAAATAATAAAATTATGCATATATTTTGAATAATTAGATCTAGTCGCATGAAAGACTCATACCTTTGTATCATGCGACTACTTTTTTTTTACTTTATATTTCGTTGATTTAGTTGATTGCGTGGTTTCTTGCGTAGGTATAACTATACCAATATACCTACGCAAAATACCCAACATATATAAACAATTTTTTTAATATACATTTAATCCGAAACCGGATTCCAAATTTAGCTTGTGATGAGACTAATTTATTCCTTACTTGTGTTTGCCCCAGACGCCGCTCGCCTGAAATGCGGACTGTTATAAAGACTTTATGATGCGTCGCGTAGGATCTGACGATTTCTGCGCAATAATGGTATCCTATGCTCTTGCTTACAGTTCTAACTTCTGGTATACCAAATTTCATCACAATACGTCAAGAAATATAGAGTTTACATTAGCATTTATAATATTAATAAATATTTTGAATGTATAAATATATTTAAAATACCGGTTTTTTTCTATGGTAATATATTATTTGTCTATTAAACATTTAGCTAGCTTTTTGTTGACGTAGTCATGTAAATTAACAACAAGATAAAATGAGAGGTCGTAAAATATGCTGGTAGAATAAGAAATCACGCTACCAAAAGTTGGAAAACACTGAAAACGCACATACTTTTTAACTGCCGACATCGACAATAAGACACCATTACAAATAAGTTTGTAATTTATTGTATAGGGTAAAATAATCATCACATTAAAATTTTGCTCCAGACACTCGTGTCGTTAACTATAGTTACTATTATTCTGTGACTATAGTATTAACCATAGATATTGTATACGCGAATTATACTATACTACTTATACCTACTCATATTAAAAAGATGAAGAGTTAGTTTGTTTATTTGTTTGCTTAAACGAGCTAATCTCAGGAACTGTAACTACTTAGTCGGATTTGAAAAATCTTTCAGTGTTAGATAGATAGCCCATTTATCGAGGAAGGTTATATGCTATATAACATTAGCCATAAACGCGGGTGAAACCGCGGGCACAGCTACTGTCCTGACAAAAGTAATCGGCTTACGAGTGTTGATGCTGACTTCGCCTGACTATTTGCCGTCCGATACAACCGGAAACAAGTCAGGCGCAGGACCAACAGTTTAAGCACTTTCCGAGGCACAAGCAAACCGGCAACTTCCTGGTCAGAGGGTCCTGACTACGGACTAGTACCTGGTAATTTCAATATTGAAAAACTACAGCCAGAAATGTTGGGTCTAGCCTGGATTAGAACCCTTGGTCTTTTGGCGGCACTTGCTACCAATAGACTGACGATACAGTAGAAACATGACAAAGTAGTTATCAATTAGATCTATCTTTCAACCAACTTGCACGTGTAACATCGAACCGTTTTTTCATGAGATCAATGATCATTAAGTACGTTATATCTAGTTATTACAACGTAGTTACTTGATTGTTGCCGTAACAATTATCATAAGCCGCAAATGCTTGCAATCACATAAAAAAAAATATGAATCCCAAGGTATTGTGCAGTCGAGTAACTAGTCCATTTTGTCAAGTGATATTTCCGTATGTATATCGTAAAAAAATAATTCAGGGATTGGATAGGTCAATCAAAAATATAGATCACTAGCAGCGCCCCGCGGATTCGCCCGTGTAGTTTCCGTTCCCATAGGAATACGGGGATAAAATATAGCTTATGTTACTGATAAAGTAGCTTTTTATTGGTGGAAAAAATAAAATCGGTCCAGTAGTTTCGGAGCCTTATCAATGTAAACACACAAACAATCAACCAATACAAAGTATGAAAAAAATACAATGACTGGATCCATCGAATTCTCAGAACTTAAGTTTTTATGACGCACTTACGGAAATATCATCAAATAAAAGTGGTTAGTAGCTACTTAAAGGGTTGTCTATTATCAAACTCTAAAATAACAATAAAGGGTGTGCACTTATTCTTTGGTTTTTAAGTGAAATTGAGATGTCCACACTGTACACATACAATTTATAAATATATAAATAAATCTTGTTTAAATTGGTCGTTTTCAATTAATTATAATTCGATTGTGCATTCATTTAAAAGCTAAGTAATTTCACTAAATGTGGAACGAACACACGACGTAACGTCATAAAATTCCAATGTCAAATCTGTCTACGTATACGTTAACAGTAGGTAGTTATAGCCAGTGGTAGGGTTGCCAGCCGTACTTTATTATAAAGTATTGTATGTTATTTAGGGCAATTATACTGTACTTATACTTTATAAGGAAAATAAATTACGCGAAAATACTTTATTTCGCACGGTTTAATTTATCTTATTTTATGTATACCCAATATATAAAAAAAAAGTTGGTTTTAATTGTAAGAATATTTGTGAAAAATTTAACGACAGCTGATTAGCAGTGATAATTAACTGTTTAAAGTTGCTAAAAGTAATGCAAAAAATATTTTTAAGTAGAATAAATCGTACCTAAGTACTTTATTTAAACAGAATGTAAGTACTTTTTTTCCTACCTTAAATAGCCAATATAGGTACTTTATTTGCACAAAAAAAAAGTGGCAATCCAAAGACAGTGGTGTAAAAATGTTCCGCACTAGGCTAGTTGCGGAACATTTTTACCGGAAGTAAGAAATAATGATTATAATGACCTTATCATTCATCCAGTTATATATTTTTTAAAGTTTCGTTCCAATTTTTATAATACTGGTACGGTTTTGTCCCATGTTTGTGTGGCACTTAAAAATAATATTATGCCGTCTGTGTTATTTAACTGTCGTAGGTAGGTACCATGTTGTAAAAGGCGGCTAATTGTATATCGAGCGTTGGGTTTGTGATTGTGAAGGCGATGAGCTAATCACTTGTCACAATTTTTTCAGAATTTTCCATCTTACCCCATTCAATTTCATATATTGCTAAGCTCTTTGGACTACTTCGGGGATTGATGATAAAAATAAAACCCTAGATTATTAAAAGTCAGTTTTAATGAGTGGGTAATTATTTTATCCAACAATTGCAATTAAACTGGCTTATATAAAGAAACCGGTAGGGTATACCTACTTACTTGCTTTATTTTTAAACGCAATTTTGTTTGACTTACTTCGAGGATAAGGAAAAGAGTTATTTTTTACTTTAATTTTCAGTTTTATTCGCCTAATGGTGGCGTATCCCGCATTTACTGGTAATAGCAGGGATCCTCTTTGCCCACGATCCCAGCTTTAACAAGTCTTGTTCTTATTTAGGCAACCCAGTCCGACCTTCACATATTGAGACGAGGAAACCATACAAGCGTGAATGTTATTATGTATATGCATACTAATATGTCAGATAAATAAGAAAAATATAAAGTTTGATGACGAATATAAAAATAAAGCACATTCATATAGCACACGCCTAATATTAATATCTTACCTTTGAAACTGTTCAGTATTTAATTTTGTTATTTGCTTTGTTAAAAGAAATATTATGATGTTAATTCAAAGAGACAGTTATATTATTATTGCCTAGCAGCGCCCGCGGATACACCCGCGTAGTTCCCGTTCCCGTAGGAATACGGGGATAAAATATACTTAGCTAAAATATATTTTAATAGCTGATAAAGTGGCTCTCCATTGGTAAGAGTATTTTACAATTCGGTCCAGTAGTTTCGGGGCCTATTCAATTCGAACCAACAACCAATCAAATCTTTCCTCTTTATAATATTAGTATGACAAACAAAGATGAAGGGCAGAGCTTGTGCCCTTTGAAATTGAATTTCGCCGGGAAGCATCCATCAGTATTGAAGCTGACCAAGCTTTAACTTTGAGGAAGTGACTGCAAAAAACGTTGACCGCATGATGACCAATGCTCATCGAGTCGACACATCATCGAAACATAAATACGAGATCAATGTCAGCCGCTTCACAGTGCGTGCCGGGCTCTTGGACTTACAACATTGGGCTACTTCGAGAATTGTGAGCAGCGGCACCATGCAGTCTACACTCAGTTTTGTGCTCCTCAGTCTATTTTGCGTCACTCTGGGCGCGGAAAAGAAAGTCTCTTTACGTGAGTTACTTCTAAGTTTCTTACCTATTTACCGGTGAAAATTTAAGTTTAACTGAATGATTGTGTTTGGAAGAAAAGGCCGGTCTTTAATAAGTAGGTACACAAATAGAAGCTACATATAACGATTTTTTTACTCAGAATTGCGAGCAGCTTATTTGCCTTCTGTATTACTCGTATTTATATAACAGTCTGATTAAATTTTATATTAACAACCTTGAAAATTTCAAAATACTGGAAAAATTAAAAGTGAAATAATTATGAGATGGAGATATGGGTAACCAGTTAATAATAATTTCAAATGATCCCATAGTATGAGAAACCTCGACACTCGATAAAATTAACATGAGATATATCAAGATTCGTATCTATGCAGAGCGATCATTCTCTTCATCATAATTACAAATTGACGATTGAACGTTTATATTCGTGATATGTTTGACATAGCCCTATCGTGATTACCTATATACCTTAAATTTGTCTAGACAAGCAATTACATTTCTAGGTCTAATACAAGACAAGATTTCTTGTCAAAGATGTTTTAATTACGTGACCAAAATTTTTTTCTGAACTTTTTAATGTTGGATATTAGTTCTCACATACATTTACATTTTTATGTTGTAACGTCAAAATTTTATTTACATTATTGTATAAAAAAATGCTTTTTAAGTCCTACTTATACATCGCAGATGTTATAAAATACTACCTACTTATTATTTATTTAAAGATGATATCTCTCTGATGAACTTTTTACTTGGTTATTTAAAAATTATTTGTATGAACATCTACGACTACACAATATGACTACAAGTAAAAATAAAATGTTATGATGTCTTCTAAAACAAACCTATGGAAGGTTATAGAAAAAAACACATCTCAAGATGATTCATTGGCTTGAAACATGTAAAAATATTTATGAGTGCCATGTCATTACTTATCAAGTAAATATTTGCTTCATTTGTTGTTTTACTTGTGCTTACAAGTATAATCTAAGAAAAATAAAAGCCACTCCTGTTATTTGCCGATAATAAAGGTCACCAAATATCGTTAAACTGTTCGAAGGTTAAAAACAAGATGGACAAATGAAATTTATGTTGAATATATAAATATTTATCTATTATAAATATTAGAGAACGAAATAAAAATAACTAGCTAACTAAACTTCATGCCGCTTCCCATGCGGGGTAGGCAGAGAGAACCGAACTAGTACGGTTTTTTAAAAGCACCCATTACTCATATTTATTCACAATCTTTATAGCAGTGCGAGCAGTTTAATACCTAAAATAAGTCTAAAATCATTAAACAAATCTAAGACTAATAAAGAGCTATCTATATCAAGTCAATAACAGGTTACAGACAATGTAGAGACGCAAATTATACCGGTCCTTTTTTTTACCACATGTTTATGGTTGCCTACACATTATTCATGTCCAATTGCGTATATTTAAAAAATCATAATTAATTTGCAAAAAACTATATACAGGCATATTATAAAAAAATCTAACTATTTTTAACTTTGGTTTAACTTCTTTGACTGAGAAATAATTAATTCACCCCACTTAGCACGCGGAACCACCAAATGGTTATTTATAAACTTAATGACAGAAACCAGAATCTAAGGGTCCTATGACAAATTTATTAATTAACCCACTATTAAGGAATATCAGGACTCTAGTCTACGACGAGCGCATAAAGGGATATAATATTTAAATCCAAATATAATATACTAGATATCCTGCTATCTAGGACAATACCCAACCAGTGACCAAGCAGTATTCATCATAATTCTTCGTCTATTTTCGTCATTATCTATCTTCTGTTCAGGGATGAAAATGGGGATGTGAGAACTAACAAATATACTTACATAAAAAAATCATTAATATCAGTCTAGCAGTTTCGGAGGAGTCCGACCATAAACACCGTAACACGAGATTTTTATACTTATATATAATATTTAGAACATGCTCATTAGTTTCGCAACGAATATGGGACTAATTATCAATTTACAATGGAAAAGATTAACGTTATGATAACGATACCAAAAGTAAAACGTTGATGCTTAACCGACTTAATGCATAATGTTCAGCTTGGTTTTACCATAGTTGATCGTACCTCAAAGTCAAAGTCGAAGTACTTGAACTTGTAAATCGTCAATTCAACAAGAAACCTCCTCAGACTAGATAAGGCCCAGACAAATGATTCAATAATGATATACAATATTAAAGGAATAAAATAAGCCATTTCAAGATAGCCTCAATATGACTAAAACTTTATATTTGTAATTAAATATTAAAAACTTTAGATAAATGAAAAGTAGGCTTAACGTATCTTTTAGAAAACTTTTTCACTGTGAATCCGTAAAGTAAATTACTTTTCTTGTCTTTTTTTTGCACATCTAGTTAGATGAGGAAATTGTGTCTGTTACAAAGTAGACATATCAGCATTATGTTTTTGCTTTAATAGTAGATTAGAGTGAAGTCAGGTAATTGCAAACCATTAAAAAGGTAAAGGTTATTCAGTTTGCACGTGGCAAAGATATAAAACCGACGAGCAACAATTTAGAATAGGGATTGCTAACCTGCTTTGATCATAAATAATGTATAATCATCCCCCGTTCTAACTTTTTGTATTATACTATCCACTAAAATATAAGTTTTTGCAACCTTAGCGACACCAATCTGAAAAAAAATTGAACGATGAACTCTAAATTATTTTTAAACGACAGAACTCTAAATTACCTTTTTGTTGTATTCTAGCGTCCAACATTAGCGGTACCGAGATTTTCTTTTAAATTTTTTCCCCACATTTAAATGTGTAATGACCAATAATATGGATGTTGACTCCAAAAATAAATAAATCCAACTCTTCTTAAGACAACACTTTATTAAGACATTCATTTATGCATAATTTTATATTCAGTATATGCAAAATTTTATGTTTAAATTAATCATTGCATTTTAATATACTTATTATTTAGTCGGTCTCGAATACGTATTGTGCGTACTCTATATTGATCTACAAACCAACTTGTGACTGGGACGTGATTAAGTTTAAATGAATTATGGAATCAACAAAGGTTATTAATGTCAATATTGATGCATAATTTCATAAAAGACTACGTACATAGTCATTAAACGGTCACTTACCTTAAGTAGTTTAGATAGATACGTTTTATTAGACAGATATGCTACAATAAACTCGTTATGAAATGAATTATTTATTTGATAGGTTTATTTTTAATGTGAAAATGAAGAATCTATTTAAACGAATCTATTTAAATCTATTTAAACGAATTCGTCAGTTTACACTGATAGCAGTTTACAGTATAAAGGATGGCTATCGTAAAGTTTCCCTTTGGCCACATAAATTGGTTCGGTCGTGGGAAACCTTTTTACAAGCTTTTTTTATTTGGCAGCATCCACCCAGGGGAAGCATAAAATAATGCAATCATAGAAGGGCCACAATCAAATGCTACACGACTTGTATCTAGCCCAGGTTCACCATTACCGGCGCCCTGGGCAACGTTTATATAGCACCCTTAATACCCCTTGGTATTGAGAGGTTCCCTTCAGCGAGGCAGCGGTCGAGAGAGTGTAACAATCTACAAAATGTGACTGTCAGTAGAAAAAACATGACCACTTCGCGTTTTACAAGATCAATGCAATTCGGTTCAGTGACCCTTCTTCATATGAAGTGCCCAAGGCAATTGCTTGACCTCACTTCCCCTACAACCCAACCAATCCATTAACATAGATTAATTAATCAATATCATGTGGTAGCTTTATGATTACAACAATTATATATATAGCCACCCGCCCATATCTAAACTTATCCAAAACGTTTTTAGATATCTAGGTACTTACCTATTACCAAAAAAATAAAATTGCTTACTGCATGTTAAAAAATATTTTAAGGCGTCCTACAATGCACCCCTAAATTAATCTTATCTCTATGATTCATTAATGGAATGAAATGAAATGAAATGAAATTATTTTTATTTACGTAGGCTTATAAGCACTCATAAATCGTCAGTAGGTACATACAGATGAAAATTTACCAGCGGATTCGGAAAGTAGCTTCTACCGAGAAGAACCGGCAAGAAACTCGATAGTTACTCTTTTCATCGCCAAATTCACAATAAGTTGAATGCTATACCTACAAATCTATAAAAAGTAAATATGTATAATAACAATTACAAATATTTGTCACTTTAAAAATCTTCTATAGTATAAAAAGCCTTTCTCATAAGATGCTCTTTTATGTGTAATTTAAATCTATACATAGGCAGTTGAATTATATTGCCTGGTAATTTGTTAAATAGTTTTATACTTAACCCCCTAAATAAACTACTAGTCTTGTGAAGTCTTAGATACGGAACGGCAAGCTTGTGTTTATTTCGAGTGTTAATACTCAAAATACACCATTGACCATGACTATAAAGTGCATCCTTAGAACCTTATGTGCGCATTTTGATCTTGGCCTGTGCCCATTTTAGAGTTATTCTTACAACAGTCATTAATTCAAGTCAGCAACTGAACGTTCTATGCGTACCAATATCGATGGCACAAAAACGGTGGCGACACAAAATAGCAATGACCTAAACACGCATGCCGCGATACAGATAACAGGAAGACAAAGAAGTACATGAAGCTTAAGCAGAACACTAAAATAGTGGTCAGTCAACAAAAAAGGGAGCCAATAAGGAATAGTATCAAAAGCAAAATTCAGCAACCATTACACAACAAACTAAGAAAACAATAAGACATTTTAGGCTTAAATTAAAAGGGTGCAGGAGTTTAGTTATACCTACACTCTGTCCATTTTGATATCCGATAAAAGTCCTATTAATATCATAAGAGTCCTGAAAGTAAAAACTCATTTCCTACGTTTTTATAGAAATGGTGTTTAAAGTATTCCCCCGTGTGATGGCACAGCAATAAAGTGTGTTTTAACTGCCATTCTGACGTAGCTTATTTTTATAACTTTAAGCTCTTGCGGACTGTCGAAACCACGGTCATTGTCAATAATTTTTATTTCTGCACTCACCCGGTTATTGACTCCGGCAAATTAAAGCCTTGTGAAAACATACCTACAGATAGTTCGTTACCGGAGCGACGATATCGCGTATTATTATACATTAGGTATTATCGAGGTATCGCGACTGACTCAATCAGCCAAACAAACTGTTAGTTTGTTGTAAATCTGATTTACAACAGACGAAAGCTTTATAAACGTCAATACGTTATACCACTTTTCTTATCAAATAATAACCATTCAGGATTTCATTAGAAACTTTAACTAACGATATGGATTTGCTATGTTCATATCCTACTGGCTTTTACATAATATGGTTTATAGAAATGAAATGACCGTTTTTTTTTTAATCAATCTTAATATGGGCTAAAGCGCGATAAGAGAATTTCCGATAAGGGGAAACTGCGTGTACTAAGGTCGCAGGCAGTAAGGTCGGTGGGCAAGGCCTGAAACCCCAAGGTGGGTCAAAAGTTCAAGAGCACGCAGGCTTTTGATATACATATGTTCAAAATCGATTGATACTTTACTACTTGCACATTAACTGGTTTCAAATTGTTTATACTTATGTCCATAACACACTATGTTCTGATACTTGGGTGGGTAGTCTATTAAACTAAGTCAACCTTTTTCTAATAGATATATAATGTAATCAATAATCAACAGCACAGTTAATTAAAGAAGACATATATCAGTAGATCCATAATACAGATAATATCCTTATTGACAGCTGTATAAAGTTAAGTTGTCCATGTCCCATGTTGGTCTGGGATTTAAAAAGAATATGCCTACTCCTTGTCTAGCATGTCGCAAAAGGCGACTAGTGTATATTGGTTTTTGGGTATGTGATTGTGTAGACGACGAGCCAGCCACTTGTCACAACTCTTTTACAATTTTCTATCTAACCCATCAGTTTTATTTTTAACTAAATGTGGTTAAATGTGCTTACCTACTGCCCCTTTGACTCTGCCTACCTCTTTGGAGATTAAGGGCATGATGTCATGTATGTAGTTTATAAGTAATATATTATTTTAATACATAATGTTTCAATTTCAATTCTTATTTACAGTTGCATTTTTATTAATTACAGCGTCCTACATCAAAAGATGCGACATAGACGAAGATAATCTAATCCAGTGCATTAAGGAGCAAATCGTTATAAGTCTTCCACACTTCACGAAGGGCGTCCCTGAACTTGGAGTCCCGTCCATTGATCCAGTCATGTTGGACGACATCAAGATCGATGGCAACGGACTTACGCTTACATTCACAGAAGCCGCTATGCACGGTTTAAGCCACGCTGAATTAGTAGATTTAAAGTAAGTACCTTTAAGGCTGCATGTTCAACAGACAGGTAAAATGAATGGAGCATTAACTTAAAATACAAGTGACTTTAATTACCTGTTTTGTCTCTTTCACCGAATTTCAAATTGGTGATTTTTTTACTATTATTATAAATCAACTAGCAATGAATATAATTTAGCTTTTACTTTTTTTAAATTAGTTAAGTACCTATAAATAATCTTCCTAGCGTTATGTCCCGTGCTTAGACGGGGTCCGCTTATACCATGATCCGGGATTTAGCAAGTCTGGTAATTACATTGAAGCGACTGCCGATCTGACCTTCGTAACCCTAAGATAGGGGAACCAGACAATTTTTGGATCATGGTTACAAATAAATACCTAAATGTACAATATCTCGTCGATTATTTATTAGATATACGAAATAGAAGTCGCACCACATATATCGCTATAAATTTGTAATTAAAAATATTAATTAAATTGTATTGTATTGGTTAGGTATTAGATAAATTATGTATTGAATATCAAAACACAACGTTTGCTTAAGTTAGATTCGATATTAGCTCTCCAGGCCTATTTAATTATTTATCGATAGAATTTACAGAATCCCAACTCTAAATCTAACAGCAAAACAGTGTCGACTAGAATATAAGTATATAAATTATAAAGATTAGGTACCTACATCATTATTGGGCTATCCTAAACATCAATTATAACAAGCAAGGGTACCTACTTATTTGGAATTTATATAACTAACTAATTAAAACCGTAGAGCTTGTATGAAAAGGATCATGAATGTTGAAGATGCGAGTGAGGTGTGTAAGGATCGTGCCATATTGCGTTCGGTTCTCTCTGCCTTCCCCGCTAGTTAGTTTGGAATTTATATGACTTCTATATGTATAACATTATAGGTCATGTGTGATTTGTTTACAATGACTGTATCGTTAAAGACTTCATGGTCATAAACCGCATATCCGCTTAGAACGTGGAGGATTAATTATTCTCAAATATTTGTCTTAGACATAGTTAAGGAAGTATAAACCTTTATATGATCTAACTTCTACTCACTTTGAAAGATCTAATTTGCACCTATATCTATATTCGTGCCTAGTCTAGTTATGTTTACGTATTCAATAAAGGATGCTTTGAAGTCATTCACTAAAGTATAGGTCAAGAAAAACGTCGTGAAGAATTCTTCACATTCAGAAAATATCTACTCTGTAACCATGATCCGATTTGCCTGCTCCTACTGTTAAAGGATTATGAAGCTCAGAAGCAGTAGGCCTTCGTTTTAACGATATTAGCAGTAAGTATTGCATTTTAAAACCACTTTCAAAAAAACAAAACAAAGAATTAATCTTTAGTGCAGTTTTTTACTCACTTTATCGATTTTAATATCACATTCATGTCTTACGAGTTTAATGCCGACTTTGATTACAACATGATACCAGTAGACCTGTATTTTTCCTGGATAATTAGTAATTGCTCGATCCAATTGTTGTCTGAAGTGTCAATAAAGGGCGGAAATTCTATTTGTATAGTTTTATATGCACTGACGCATAATCGATTATTACATTACAATTATAAGTCGATGCATGAACAAACAGACTTGCGTGATGACGGTAAGCTAAGGAAACGCTTCACATTGTATGTTAATGATACCAATACTTAATTAATTCGTCACTACGGTTTTAGCTCACTGGTAATGACTGCAATGGTTGCCTTTGTTTTAATAAATATACGTAATAAGTATCTGATTTGACTAATTATCTTGATTACAATATGCGCGTTTTATGCAGGATTTTAGGTAACACCACGGACTAGTAAAAAAAGAAGGACTCCACGCTATCATACTATAGCGTGAAGCCACATTTATGCATGTGTGGGTGAGATACTTATAGATACCAGATACCGGATATCTGTCATTTGGAGCACTTATTATGTCAAAGTGTGACGTAAGTTGCGTACCAAGGTGGAGCACCTCAGGAGCTTCAATGTCTAGTTAATGGCCCTGAGTCCTTATTTTTTTACTAGTCCGTGGGTAACACCTGATTATTTCATTAGGAAAATGACTTTTACGTTTTTAGATATCTATAAAAAGATGTGTAGTCATATCATGATATTTTATTTTAAAGTATAGATGCTGAAGTAGGTAGATTATAATTTTAGGAACAGGAATTCCACAAATATTTTAGATGATAGACCTGTTGTATACACTTTACTTTACTCTTTGTTATTTGACCACACCAGTTTACTACATACCTACTTATTAGGTACACGTTATTATAAGGACTAGGTGCAAATGTTCACTTCCCATATCTAACTGACATCAAATAAATCTTGATATCAGTGGTTACCAACCCGTGGTCCGCCGACCATTCGGTGTGCAAGTCATTTAAAACTTTATTCTTTAAATAAATGGGTAACTAAACCACATGTTAAGACTAATATTTTCATGCTTTAGTTCCTGCTAACAATAGCGAATTTAAGGTAGAATTTGAGCAAATAAAAGGTTGGGAACCTCTGCTTTGAAGGCAAGCCATATATTTATTTAAATATAAATACGGTCCACTCAACGCCCACTTTTTTTCAGACTGAACCTTGGGGAATCAGATGAGCAGTTCAACCTGGCCTTCAAAGGCAACCTGAGCCTTTCTGCACAATACGAGGTAGACGGCCGTATTCTCATCCTGCCCATCAAAGGAAAAGGAGACGCCTTCGTGAATGCAGGTAATTGGAATATAGTCAATATTCTAATTTACACATCAGAGCTTTACCTTTTAGCCATGCTAGCTCATAGGACCAGCAAATGTATTTCTATAGGCTATGGTATCAACCAAGCGTATCCCTGTTTGTCTTTAAGTAGTACGTATTTAAAGGTAATGGTCAAAAATATTCACAAAAAACACTCAACCCAATCATTCTTCTGACGGCTAGAAAAGATTCGAAATATCTAGAATCATTATAAATCCATTACCAGCACCTAATCACTAAGTTTGGTATGAAGGTACGCTGAGGATAAAAACTCTATTAAAAACATTAATTGAGATTCAAGAGCTAGTAGCTAGCTTATACAAAGGATCAATCCAGTACATTCCAGTGTTTGTCGCATGTTGGTATGGGACTTAAAAATAATGTGCCAACTGTGTTTCTTGCATAGCATGTCGTAAATGGCGACTAATAGTAAGTACATTGGGTTTTGTGCACGTGATTGTGTAGGCGACAAGCTAGCCACTACTTTTTTACAATTTTCCATCTAACCCAGCCCAGTTTTATTTTTGGCTGAATGTAGTTAATGAGCCCCTTTGACTCTGCCTACCCCTTCGGGAATTATGATGGGTGTGGTGTTATGTACCTATGTATAATATAAATCTCTCCGGCAAATCTAATAAAATTAAAATTTTCAGAGGACGTTACAGTGAATATCGACAGCAAACTGATCCATGTGAAGAAGAATTCGGAAGAGTACTTCAAGCTGACTGCGCCGACTTATAAATATGACATTCAGCGCACCACCTTTGACCTGAAGAACCTCTTCAATGGAAACAAACAATTGGGTATGTTGAATAGGCAAGTTGACTCAAAAAAAATTATTAGTCCATTATATAGATTACAAAAAAATATTGCTCACGTATTTTTTCTTTTGTTTAGCAAACCAAAAATGACGAAGATACAGCGCGTTAATGGTGCGCGTGACGTCACTTGTTCTGTATAATTTTAGTAACAAGTGATGTAAAAGCGCCCCACTCCAGATCTTTGAAGCGCTGTATCTTTGTTATTTTCCGAGCATTTGATAAAGCAAAAAATACGAACTCAATATTTTTTGATAATCTGACTAGCGGACTAAAAAAAATATTTTAGTCAACTAGCCTATTAACTAATATTTTTTTCTCCATTTTTATGGGAAATTGGACAGTTCAACGATGCCAAATATGTATTAAGTATCTAATGTGTAGCAATATGTATCTGTACATACTGTCACTATTAAGAAAATAAAATGTTCCGTCTTCGTCGATGCTAAAAAAGTTTTTTTCCAGAAAGAAATGCCAAACGTAACCAAATTAAAATCGTATAATTTTTTTTTTTGCAACGCCTAACTAGTCTTTCTTTTTCAGCGGAAACAACTCTACAGTTCGCAAACCAAAACTGGAGACAGCTCATGGACGAGTTGGCCCCACCAGCGATCAAGCAAATCGTCACCACAACTGTCAAGGCCATCAACAAATTCTTCTCCAATGTACCCATCAACCAAATGGTTATAGGATACAAGAATCGACTATGAACACTCGTGATATAGATGTTTTTTAATACGATTAGAGTTAGGTACATTCAGCCTCAAAAATCGTTTGAATAATTTGAAGCGAATTTGAGGCTTCCGCCTGGTTTGTTACGTACCAGTGTTATTGTTAAGTATGTTGATTTAAAATTTATGATATCGGTTCAGTGTAGTAGCAGGTTCTACTATTTATTAATTGGCGTAGACGTACCTTCGCAGATGTATTTTTGTACACTGAGTTAAATATGTATCATGTATGACTAAAATAATAATAATAATAATAAATTCTTCAGACTAACACACCAATTCCCTAGCTCCAAACTAAGCTTACGCTTGTACTATGGATACTAGGCGAACGGATAGACATACTTAAATACGTTTATAAACATCCATGACTCGAGTACAAATGTCCATGTTCATCACACGAAACATTTGCCCCTAGCGGGATTCGAACCCGCGACCCTTGGTTTCGTGGCCAGGGTCTCTGACCACTCGACCAACGGGCCAGTCAAATATTTCTTCAATATTCGAAACTGAATTAGGTGTTGATTGCTTGTTAGTTCTTATTGTTACCCCCTTTTGCATAATTATCTAAACATGTTAGCAAGAATTTTAAATTTGTTATGGAAACAGGCATGCCTTGTGTGGCATATATTCGATTAGGTATCTAAACAGGAGCTTTAGATACCTAATCCATTGTACAACATTCACCACAGATGGCTGGTGAATCAGTTTAATAAAAATATATAATAAATGACTTTTTTATAAAAACTGACATCTTATTTATTTATTGCCTATATAATACTAAGATCAATGTTTGAATAACATAAACGACAGGAAGTACTACGTTAAACAATATAACGAAATAGCACAAAACTATTAAAATTATGAAAATTATTAAACATGCATATTTTAACAAAAATTTTAAACACATATATCTATTATATTATTTGACATACATATTATTTTGCCTAATAGTCTGTCTATGCTATCTATCAGCACAAATAAGGTAAGTATTTAGATTTAGATTTGCCTATAGCAGTTAAAATCTGAAAAATTGTGATAAATAGATCCATAGGAATATGCAAATACCTAAACGCATATTTCATATATAAAACTAGCTGTGCCCGCGGTTTTACCCGCGTTTATAGATAAAGTTAGGATATTATTATACATAATTAAAAAAAATACGCCCAAATTTTTCAGAAGTGAACTTTGTGGTTCATCTATTTATAACAAATAAATAAATAAGTTAAACCTTACAATTAAGGTCGATCAACAATTAATAATTTTATCTTAAAAATAAATCAAAACAATGAGAACACAAAGAACATTAGCGAAAGTCGACCCAATCTTTTGAGACCCCGTTCATTGTGAGAAATATAAAATAAAAATGTCATTTGATTAGTAGAGTTTTATACTATAAAAAACATAATTTTTCAAGAAGAGAATCGGAAATTAAAATATTTTTAAAAACGTAAAAATTACGAACAACAAACCTCTACCGCTCTACCGATTTTGTGCAAACTTCACATAAACCATCTACTAAATAGTCCGAACAAAGCCTAAACATTTGGTTTGTATAGGTGAGCCCATTCTTGAGTTATAAAATTACAACGAAAAGTGGCATTGATTTTTATATACTTATATTGATTGTGATTCAAGAAAAGAGTTTAGATTTTATTTAAACGAAAAGATTTTCTAAAAGATGAAGACAATCGGCAGGGGAAATAAATTAAACGTTGTCACGTCAAGTGTCAAAAGCTAAAATCTGACAGACTCACATCAGCTATTGGTGCAGCCACGGACTAGTAAACAGGGCTGCCAATCTGTGGGGAATTCCCCTAAACTAAGGAGAAAGCGAAGGTGATTGGCGAATGTGTTGATTGATTTCTTGCAATTCATTACCTACTCGAAACAGGAATTTATATTAATTGCCTTTGTTTTATTTAAATGAGTATTAGTAATTTGTCATACAAACACCAGGGGACACCTGTCGTCAGATTTTGTTGGGCTCAATAGTTGGTCGGGGGATTGCCCTTTCTTCATTTTAGCTATGTGGGAAAAAGAAAGCTTATTTCACTCAGGCTTGACATGAAATGAAACGATATAGACGATCCGTAGATTCTACTTTATTTAAATTATCATCCATCAGCTATCTCAAGTTATCTGTGATAACGAAAGAGGCAGATTTTTGATCAAAATGGTAATTTTTGGAAAATATGTAGGGAATTATAATTTTTCTTTCCCCAAACGCATTATCCAAATTCCCCACGTTTGGGGATATTTTTAGCATATTACTGTCAGCAACCCTGCTAGTAAAATTTTAAATTCATTTCATTTCTCTTTAATCCCAGCTCTACTAGAGTAAGGTCAACTAGCTCTTTTTCTAGTATTGCGTTGTTACACAATTTCAGTTATTTTTATTAATGAACGAGGCCCCCAAGCGTGGGTCTCAAACACTATACAACCCTGCCATTCTTCTTTATAACCCTTAAGAAGATAAAATACAATCATATCTGATTACTGAAAAGGCTAACTCCGAAACAGCCAGGAACCTTAATTTTATCCACAAATGCACTGTTTTTTTAAACCAATCTGGTGAATAAATTACTACATTAACTACTCGATAGAGGATCAGCAGGCCTCAATTGATTACCTTGTGGCTCTCTAGAACTACTTATTTCTAAATTACCTATGTCCACTTCGACTTCACTTGCCGAAGATCCATCCGTATTATTGTTACTTCCTGCCTCACCGCTTGCTCTACTTACAGAGGGATTATTCATAGACATTAGATCAAAGGACTGCCCTGTACCAGTGCCTTTCCAAGGCACTGATCTGCCAATCTTATACCATACTACTGCAGCTAGCAGTATAATTAGGACTACCGCCCCCACGCCCATGCCGATTATACTTGCTTGCGATAACGGGGCTCGTAGATCTGAAATGAATATATTCATCATCATCATCATCTCCAGCGTTAGGTATATCCCGTAATTAGTCGGAGTCCGCTCAGATCATAATTCTGGCAAGAAAGTTACTTCATCTGATATTTATAACACTTAAGTATATGGGGGAATTAGGTGAGTTGGCCCGTGGTTAATGAGTTATTTTCCGCCCTGGGAGGTAAAAGCCTTAGTCCAAGCCTGGGCGGCAACCGCTTACTTTTGCGAGGTCGTCATCCCGCAGAAGGAGGCGGCAGAGCGTGAGCGAGAGAATGATCGCAAGCGTAGAAGGGGACGTACGAGGGGCCAATATAATCGCCTCACACCTCCTGACCAACAGTGACCAACGGGTGGTGGGTGTGGGTCACCACTATCCGCCTTACACGCGTCTCCGCCGCCGCCGGACGGGAATGGATCGATACCCAATAGCAGATTTACAATCTTGGCCGCCCTAGGCCCCAGACCATAATTCTCAGAACTAAAGCGTCATCACTTAATTTTTTTCATGATTGGCCGCCTCTAATATCTTAGGGTAAATCCGCCACTGTCGATACCCGTGGTCAGTCCCTCCCCCCTCCCCCCTCTACTAGGGGAAATAAGTGTTGCCCACCGTCTAGGGCGGGCCGGTCGCCAAAGATGTCGTGGAAGTCAAGGTTTTGATGTCACCCACAACATCTTCACTCCGGCGATGAGGGGTACCGCTTATTTTCATTTATTTATTTTTTTGGTTAAAGAGTTATTTTAATGTACAGGTTTTCCAACGACGATTTTCACCGCCAAACATGTAGTTTAAACCCGTACCTAGATTTCAATCGAAAGTTTAGAAATAGCAATTACATAGCTGTTTACAAACAATGCGAAAGTCATATCCAGAAAAAAGTTATGTTCCTGGGGTATAGAAAGACAACTTTTAGACGTTATAAACACTTAGATTAATAAATTCTACCAATGCAAGCGAAGCTGTGGGAAAAGGACAATTATTTTTAGTTTTACTTTAATATTTTTAGTTGGACATTACACAATTAAACTAATTGGATTACACATTATGTGTAACCTCCTTCTTAGAGCGGACGGTTCTGACGTATGTGTTTTGTTGTAGCTATACTTAAATTTGACGAGTTGTTATGGGCTCCGTAATTTTAAGCATAACGTTAATTATCATAATATCATGTTCCATAATTTTAATAGAAATAATATAATCATCACGTTGCATCTTATCGCGACGCATAATTTTAAAAGTCCTAACATAGTGTAGGCTAAAATTGTTTGTCATAGGTATTAAAAGGCATAAATTTAAAACGCATAATAACTTTAAGCAGAATTTTTAAAAGCATAACTAATGTAAATCATAATGATCACAACGAATAATACCTTAACGCATATTTTCTTTAAAGTATAATGAATGCAATTTATAAATAAATAGTTGATTTGTTATTTATTTATTTTCTTAACCATGTAAAATTATTATTAAGCAGGCATGCAGCATGCAAGCAGACATGCAGCATGGAAGTAGGCATGCAGCATGCAAGCAGGCATGCACCATGCCAGCAAGCATGCAGCATGCAAGCAGGCATGCACCATGCCAGCAAGCATGCAGCATGTCTGCTTAATGATAATTTTACATGGTTAAGAAAATAGAGCAGCAGCAGAAGCATGCAGCATGCAAGCATGCATGCAGCATGCAAGCATACCATACCACTGATGCAGGATGCAGATGGAGCATGCAGCATGCATGCAGCATACCATATCACTGATGCAGGATGCAGATGGAGTATGCAGCATGCATGATTTCTGTCGCGCCTCCGGCGCTGCGGGACTCCAGCGGTCCCACGGTCGCGGGCCGCCTCGCCCCTACGCGGCTACGCGGGCTTAAATTACACTCTAGTTTAGGGCAACGTCTGACCACGTAGAGTCGGGGTGTGCTAGTTCGAATCTGGGTAATAATTTTGATTTAATCAATAAGATTTAAGACTAAGTAATTTATGCCATAAAAAATTAGGGATTTCACATTACGACACATTAAGCTATGCTAAATATTTCTTAGTTATGGCAAATTAAATTATGCTAAAGAAATTTAGGACTACCTAATATTATGCCAAATTAAATTATGAATTTAATCTTAATAATAATATACCTTTAGACATTATGCTTAATAATAATATACCATATGACAGTTATGCCACTTAAAAGTTATGCGAAAAAAAAATTATATGACATTAGTGTTATGCTATTTGATTATTATGCCAATTGATGTATGACAAACGACTTTAGGACAATCGACATTATGCGAAAAGGTCCGCCCCGTTGTTATGACCTGATACATTAAGAATAGTTTTAAATCAAATATACCTTGTTCGCCCACGTAAAGTTCTATAGTGTCACTAGATTCCATTGTATCACCACTTATTTTCGCGGCACAGGTCCACATGCCTGCATCCTCCACCTGAACTGAACGGATGACTAAAGAGCAATCGCCGTAATCCAGACTGCGGCCAGGAATAAAGTAGAAACGGTCCAAAATGGCACTAAAAATTAAAGCATGGAATTAATGAATCAATCGGAACAATACATGTACATAAAAATCTACCACTTAATTTACATAAGATTAAAATTAACAGATAATATTTTTTCTATTAATTAATTACCTTAATTTATAAAATTACTACGCAGTCCACTCTACTATCATAAAGTATACGTACTTATCCGGTGTCACAGAGGAGTCTATGGTAATTCCAACAAACTTTGGTGACAAGAATCTGCAGTATTCCAATGGCCGATTTCCATTTGAAGTATGACAATGAAAAACGGCGTTTTGTCCCACAATTCCTTGGAGTTCCTTCTTGTTCGCCGCTAGAGGGCCGGTCACTCGGACCCTGATTTGGTCCGAAAGTTCCACTCCTAGCTGGTTGGTTACACCCATGTGGCACACCCAGTTCCCAGCGTCTGTTATGTTAGCATGGGAGAAGGTGATCCCACAGTCACCTGTTTGCAGACTCTCTCCGGTATACCTGAATACAATTGAGAAGATATTGGAGTACGTTCATAGTCTGATGATCCACTTAAGAAGTGGCTGAATTGTGTTAAGAATAATATTAGGAGTTACGTACTGACAGGAATATATGGAATATAACATAGGAGTACGCAAAATACAAGGATCATAATGCTCAAAATAGAGTACCTTTATTTTATACTGGTAATTTAAGTGAAGCTACAACTCGTTGTACTTATTTTATGCAAAAACTACAAATACACACACACAAGATTGTAAAATGTATACTTAAAAACGCACGTGCGCCTGGTCTTCCCGCGTCGCTGTCTGGCACTAAGAGTGGTGTGATGCATAAAATGAATAAAAATAATGCAATCTCTTTCTGACATAGCAGAATAGCTGTGTTTGGAATTACCCGGTGTTCGTGATTACCCGGCTTTCCCCTATTTTTATCTTGAGATTTATAACTTTCAAATTAATTAGAGTAAGACTGCTCTAACCAAAAAGCGAGGAGACTCCCTGTGGAGACTTTAGTGTACGTACCAAAAACTTTGCTCTTCATTTACTTTCCGAACTGGCGAAAATTGTGTGCCATTAGGATGCAGGAACCAGCAGTACGAGAGCGAAGTTTCGGCCCGGCACGTCAGTGTGAAACTCAAATCTTCTTGCACGAACACTGTCCTTTCCTCCTCTGTCTCACTGCGAATGCCCCTCCCCACTCGTTGACCTGTCAAACATGTACAAATAGAATACATACTTACTTAGGTTAATATTATATAGCCTATAAATGGGCTATCTAACACAATTTTTTTTTTTAAATCGGACCAGTAGTCTCTGAGATTAGCGCGTTCAAGCATCTGGATGATCTGGTTTCCCTTTCAAAAGGTGGCGAAGGAGAAAGGTGGAGAAATACTTGTTAGAAGGACTTACTTCTATGATTCGGCATGACGTTAATAAGAGCCTGCATGGGCGTCTGCTGCTGCAGTGCATCGCCGACCCACTGTTGGGACCCCACAGAACACCGCCAAGTGCCGTAGTCTTGAAACGTAGGGTGCTCGATTGTCATACCGCATTCTTTCGCGACAAACCCATCACCGTAATAACTGTAACAAAATAAATTATTAACTGATATTATAAGTTCACAATAAATTTTAGAACTAGAACAAGAAAGAACATATTTTTGACTGTTAATTCATACCTATGAGCACCATCACTCAACCCCTCCATTACGTTGTATCCAGTAGGGTTCGTTGTTTTCTGGAATCGGCAGAAGGTAATATTCTTCGTGGTGTGCAGAATGTTGCAGTACATATGAACCTTGTTAGCATTGCCATCGTGTATATAGCCCACGTCGAGACGTTCAGCTGAAATTATAGAAATACTGATTAATATAATAAAATTAACATCTTTCTAACTGATCAGGGCGGCCAATCGTAACAAAGATTAATCAACCACGCAGAACATATTAAAGTGCACAAGTGTCTGCATGAACGCAGGTGCACTCTTATAGTCCAATGAGACAATAAACCGACATAGCCAGAGTGAGATCAGACGCTGGACCAAAGGCTCAAAGGCTGGTACTGAGCAAATATGATATTGAAACAACCAGCCACAACTTTTTTGCTTTTCTTCACTAAAAATTTCTAATATTTTACTATCCGTATCGTCATAACTTCAACTGTTTCCATGTTAGAGAACGGGACAAACCTGCCGACTATGACAATACAAGTCATATAGATATATCTTTGTTCTTTGTCTGCTATTTCAAATTAAATATAGATTAAACTAATATGTTGTATTTAAAAATTTTCTTACGATAAAGATTAGAAATAGGCAGGAGTGACGATACATCAAGTACTTAGGTAGATAGATTAAGTGGGTACAGACGTTTTTACTTAGTGATTAGGTATGTATTTTCACAGTATGCTAGCTATTTTAGGAACACGAATAAAGAACGTGATATACCGATAAAAACACGCATAAGGAATGTATCAGATTTTGGACGTTCATAAGTGAGATAGAGATAAAAGTGTCTATGATATTCTATATGACAATTTGCGCAAGACGGCTGGCAGGAGCTGGATGAGAGTAGCCGAAAATCGATCAGAGTGGCGAACATTTGGAGAGGCCTATGTCCAGCAGTGGACTGCAACAGGCTGATGATGATGATGATATATCTATAGGTACAAAATTACATTTGTTTTTATCATCGGTAAAATCCAAAATGCCTAGCAATAACTTCTGTACTAAGTACTAGCTATTCCCGCGGTTCCACCCGCGTTTAAATGTGTTACAACGTGTTCCATGTATGTTTTACGATTTTATGTAGTTTTCGAGATATGACCATTTTTGTTAAATTTTAAGGTTTTATGTATCTGTGAGCTTTTTAGTTGTGTTTGTTATTGTCAGATGAAGCTTCTTAAGAAAGAAAAAATAAAAAAGTTGCGCATAAAAAAAAAGTTACGTTATTGTTCTCGCATTAGTTATTATAGTACCACAGAAAAAGAGCTCACACTGTTTTATTGGGGATAATACTCTAAAGTGCGCTGTCGAATCCTCTGGCGTCTTTGTGTCCTTGTCCTGGTAAGAGATAAGTTACTTTTATTGCTGCAATCGTAATTAAGATTGCAATTGTTCTCTTCAAAAAAATTAAAACACTTGCGTGATCTTTTACTCAGACTAGCATGTAGTCTGTGGGATCTATCACATTTTCCAACATGCAACAATACAGACTTGATTGTAAACTATAAGACGGTAAAGTTACATACAGTAGATAATTTCAAACACATTAACTATAATTAAAAGCTTACAGCACATTAAACATAAGCTTGTAAAAATATTCGGGCCTGTTACCAGTAAAATAAATTAAACCTAACCGAACTGACAGTAGACTATCGATAATTGTTTTTTTTATTCGACAACCTACCTTCAACAGAAACTTGTCTCTGGACGCGCAATTCCGAAATCTGTCCAGGCAATCCAATCAGAATATTCCAGTTTCCTTGAACGGCCCTGGTCGTCCTGTCTAACGTGACTCGACAATGGCCTGCCACTAACGAACTCTCCGAGAATGGTTGAGCAACAAGGCAATAGGAGTTGTCAAGACTTGTAAGAACCACATCAGTTTGAGTCTCACCATCTTGTAGAGATATTGGCGGTGCGGAATATGTGGTCGTGTCTTCTGCAATCCGAAGCAATGGCATAGGTTAATCCCCTGTCTATTACTAAGAGTAACGAGCGGTAGCAGTCGCTTCAATTTAATAATTTAAGATAATACATTTATTTCAATGTTCAGCTATTTGAAAACGGTGATTTCAATAGATATTATACTGCGCAGATTGTTATATTGACATCCAATTACTTTGTGAGAAAAGGTTCCTAACATAAATATTTTGAAAGAAGGCTCAATCAGCGGATGAACTGATACTAAAAAATCCGTTACAAGGAGTGATTTGCATTTGCTTACTGTTCATTCCTTTTCTTATTTAATATCCCATTTAATAAATACTAATTTAATAACGTCCACACATGAAAGTTTTGATTTAGCTTTTTTCTTACCTTACACCTATCTACAGACGGCGGAAGCATAAACCAACCCATTTATTGAATGTTTTATTAGACGCATAGGCTGAATCTCATTCAAACCGCAGACCAACGGAACAAGGAATCTTAATAGTCCGTCAGTTATATTATAAAAATTATAAGATATTAATAAAAACATAATGATAAATTAATTACCATGGACGGTAACTTCAATCCACCCTGTAATAGAGTCTGAACCCCTAGTGGCTGTAAGACGCCATCGGCCCCCATCAGGTTGCGCTACCTGTCGCACCCTTATCCCACAACCATTACTCCATTGCTGGTATCTGTGACAAAAATGCATACTAAAGGTTTACTACTTAAGCCGTTAGAGCGGTAGTAGCTCGCTGGTTAAGCTATATAAGATATAAGTAGGTACTAAAATGCGCATAGTATGGATTCAAATCCGACCACCACTTGATTTTAGAATGTGTAATTTATTGTCACACACGCAAAATGGTTTATAATAGGGCTTGCTCTGACTTCCGACAAAGCACTAAATTGTACCTAGTTAAAAAATTTCTAAAACAATTTTTTTCTAGGATAAATAGGTTACAAAAATGGCACCCGCTCAATGAATTGCTGTTAATTTAGACCACCATCTTTGGAGGAAAACATGATGAGAAACTGTGCACATTAAGATAGCTATGACTTTGTAACCATGCAATTTGTTTTGTTCCTCTGCATAATTAAGTATCTAACGATACGTAGGTCCGACATACGTACCTACCTACTAGGTCATCGTGATCAAAGCAAACTCTTACTAGAAATAGGACAAAAAACGCATCGAAGATTAGCTGTTTCCTATCTTAGTTATCTACTATTGCATATTAGTTTAATGAGATCAAATATTTAATTTAAATAAAAAAATATACAGTGCGACCGACATTAACCTTAACATTGCCCCTGACATTGACGAAGCAAGTAAATGTATTATTGTAGACATTTAAAGGCAAGGTCCGAGTGCATTACTGTACAATCTAATCTCAGAATTTCAGAATTACGATTAATACAATGATCATTTATAGATACTATTTAAATCGACGGATTATGAATTGAAAGAGCGAACTCTTTCAATTCATAATCCAATCATATTTTATTTAGATATCAATGACCTGTCCTGTTATATTAAGGTTAACAATGAAATATTTATTAAGTAGGTGCTAGCTGACGCGGCGCACTTCGTAACGCCCCATTCTCGGATTTTCAATACCCATTTTATTTAATTTTCCGGGCAACTTTTTTATTTTTTTCCTTCATAAGAACCTTTATCATAACAACACAACTAAAAATTAATAAGAATTTGACTGGTTCTATGGCGCATTTGGTAGTGACCCTACCCTATGAGCCAAGAGTTGGATCCCCACCCAGGACAAACATTCGTGTGATGAATACTTGTTTTTTTCTGTGTACATACATACATAACATCACGCCCACAATCCCCGAAGGGGTAGGCAGAGTCAAAGGGCAGCAGTTTGTTCTGTGTCTGGGTGTTAATATTCAATATTTAAGTATATATTTGCAATACCACTGTTGTTTCCGATATCCGTAACACACGTGCTTAAGCTACTTACCTCGGAATCAGATCAATATGTGATGTAGTCTGATATTTATATAAAAAAAAAATTTGCTAAATCGGTGAAGCCGTTCTCAAGTTATAGCGTGACCAGTATAAATAGGGGTTCGTTTTTATATATAGATATAAGAATGTGGAATTTACCTATTGCTAGGAGGAGAAGAGACGTCAAAAGAAGCTCCTGTGGGTGTTGTTACCGTGCAGGATTCCTGGTTGGCCAACGTGGCTGTGAGCTTCATAAGCGCTTCCTGACCTTCCGCAACGAGCATCTGACTTGGCCACCCCAGTCCCTTTTGCAATGTCAGAAGGTCTTTCAAATGCACATTATAGGTTGGTATTTGGGCCTCCATTCGGCCAATGTGAAGATATCCTGATAAATATTGCATAGCAAAAAATATTTTAATAGATGCTTACTAATAATAAATATCTAAAAAATAAATTCTCCAGACTGACACACCAATTCCTCTGTTCTAAACTAAGCTTCTAAGCGTATGCTTTATTTTTTTTTTGTCGTCGCAGAGGGAGAGCATCGAGACGCTCAATCCCTCTGCGACCCACCACAGCGCGACCCAGCGCGCCCCTGTCGGGTTGCCGAGGATAGGGAGGCGAGCAACGATACACTCAGCTCCTCCTCTTTCTCGGCAATCCTGGTCCGGCCGCAGTGGGTCTACAGCCGGACCTCACCTCGGGGTCTCTCTTCGCTTCAGCCCTGGTCACCCACCCAGGGCCTACTAAGCCCCCCCGGTACGACAAACCGAAGACCCCAGCGGGGGGGTCCCTCTGATGCCCTGGGGTTAAACCGCTTCGCACCTACAACTCTGTACAAACTGTAATTCGTGTTGCTGATTACACTGATAAAACTCATTATTAAGAAATATTAGCTTCGGTAACTTCTACAATAGAATTATTGTAGACATTTGAACTCGAATCTCTAGGGAATACTTGTGAAATATAGGGGGGCTGCGGCCGGTGCCGCAACTGCTCGTTTCCCACACCGAGCAGTCGCGGCTCATCTCGGGGTCTCTCTTTGCTTCGGCCCTGTCCTGGTACCCAGGGCCTACTAAGCCCCCCCGGTACGACAAACCGAAGACCCCGGCGGGGGGGATGCTATGGATACTAGGTGAACGGGTATAAATACTTAAATACGTTTATAAACATCCATGACTCGAGTACAGTTTAATTAATCTTGTCCAAATTTAATTTTCCCATTTTCCAGGTAACTTTAAATTTTTCTTTGCTAAAATATTTGATGTGAAGTGTTGCACTAACCAACATCGCATTTATTTTTTATGTGTAGAGAGATATGTAACGCACATGCACATTTTTAATTTCTTTCGAACCTAATACAAATAACAATTAATAATAATCCATGTAAAGATACATGGATTATTATTAATACCATGAAACATATAGGTACATGCCAGTTATAGGCATTCACTGCGTAATGAACACCTGTCCTCTAAATAATTTAATTCTCGCAATTACCATAGATACTACTTTCACACATAATCTCACAATAATTGTTTACATACAGTACACAGCGCACCAAAAATACTTATACTCAATATTGTGGTTTCCAAATTATTTTGACCAGACTACCGAGGCTTCTGTGACTAATAATCTCTGGAGCTACTGAACCGATCTTGAAAATTAGCTAGTAGTTTTTAAAACTTGGTTGTCTAACAGACGCTACATCACATCTCCGTAAATATGATATTTCAATGATGTGACTTCTCCCTAGGTGGACTATTATATATTATATGTATTTATATTTATATTTTTCTACCAATTCCCTATTTCTAAACTAAGCTTATGCTTGTACTATGGAGACTAGGTGAACGGATAGACGGCCAGGTCTCTGATCACTCGAACAACGGGTCAGTCATTTATTATTTTGGAACCAAAGTAAATTTAAGTAAACGTGAACTCTACAAACTTATTTAAATACACTGACCGTTTTAATAGCTCTGTACTCCAAGTGATATAGAGTCATGTGGGGTAACTGTCCGCGGTGAGTAAGTGTACGCAGTGAACATCGTGCAAATGACACGGTTGACAACTGGTCGGAACCTGTCGCATTTAGTTCGCGTTTGACCCCTGAGCAAGAGAACCGCCTCGCAGGTTTGCCACACTATGCTATAGAATTTTACGCAACAATATTGTTTTTGCACGGTTTTATTATTTATTTTCTTGAAATTCACTTGCATGGTAAAGACCTTACGATTAATCTGAATGAGTTAACAAAGTGTCTGTGAACAGGAGAAACTAACCAATATTTCGTGGGTATTTACGTATTTTATCTAAGGTAATTCACACTTGTATTTTTAACTATTTATATTTACTTTGACGGGATGGGGAAAGTATACGTGGGTAAGTGTCCGCAGTATTAAAATGCGTACACTTGCCCCAGCGAAGTAAATCTAATAGTTTTATTTACTTTTTGTCCTTCTAGATTGAAAATGCCTCGCAAATACATAAGGAAATGTCCCGATCGGAAAATCTGTACTCAAGAGCAGATTAATACAGCCAAGAAGTTGATTGAAGAGGGAAAATCGAAACGAACAGCAGCAGAAATCGTTGGGATCGATGAGAGTACTTTGAGAAAACGTTTAAGACTCAACTCTACTGGGTAATGTATCAATATCAATGGGAAGATATCAACCAACATTTACGAGGGAACAAGAGGTACTAATTGTTTAATAATACGATGGGCATGCGCCCGAAAAGAAGGTTAGTCAGATATCTGAAAATACTTATAGTCCGTTTAAAACTATGTTAGAAGAGAAACAAAAAGCAATCGACCAAAAATAAAAAAAAATAAGAAAACCAAAGATGAACATGGAAACCAAAAGCAAGCCAAAGAAGAAACATAATATTAAGAAAGAAAATATTAAGAAAGATAAAAATATAAGACAAGAATAATAAATATATACAGCAAGAGTACTATTGTCCGTTGTGAGGAGAAAAGTACGGAGTTACAGATGAAATGTGGATTGAGTGTACAGTTTGTAAGTGTTGGTGGCACGAAGCCTGTACCAGTTACGAGAGTGGCAAATTTACTTGTGATTTATGTGTAGTAGAATAAGTTTTCGACGTGCGTACACTTAGACGTCCTTGCGTACACTTAACCGAAGGTGTGCGGATACTTTCCCCCCGGGGTGGCTAAGTGTCCGCATTTCCCTTGTTGATTGAAAGTTGCAATAAAAAATACAATTATTATTAGAATTAAAAATGTATGTTTTGTTGTTGTTCTCAAAGGTTTATTACATAACAATAAACGTTAATTTCTTTGCTAGCTACTGAGACTTTTATTTTGAGAGCAATTTCCTAAAAATTGCGTACAGTTGCCCCACATGACTCTACATATATCACTTGGTTGTAATGTATCAAGATGTAAAGATTCACAGAACTTCAATTAACAAAATGCAATGGCTTGAACTCTAAGCTACAATCACTGTGCATATAAAGGTTATGCATTTATGCACCTCCTTACAAAATTTTAGAGGCGTCTCTAGCCCATGTAGCGCCCGTGCGCACACATTAACCCCTAGCAAGCGCGCGGTTAAACTGGAATGGGTACCTACACACCACAAAGTACAAGTAACAGCACATTAAGTTACCACAAACTATCAAATTAGACCAATGGATAATTAACTCTATTGTTTGGAGATTAAATTTTAAGAAGATATTTGTCAGTTTCGGATTCCATGATGCGCGCGCCGAGTGGGACTCCGTAGCGAGCGGCGCTTGGCGCCCCCTAGCACCGCAGCGCCCGTGTGCAACGCACACCTTGCACTATAGGTAAAGACGCCTCTGACTTATTTACTAACAAAACAATAAACAAATCACTTTAAACATAATATGACTAACTAATGTAAGCAAAATTTGATAACTAACTAAACTTCACGCCACTACCCTAGCGGATAATATAAAATGGGATACTAACCGAGTAATAACATAAAAATAAACTGAATCCGCCACATTATTCCACACTTCAGACTCCAAATATGACATGACATGATTATGACACTGGTTGCGCGAGACAGACGCGTCGAGATAAAGATTACACCTTTATAAATGGCAATTAATCAGTAAATGTATTAAGATATTTCTTTATCTTTTAACTCTATGTAGGTAATATTATTGATTGTTTTTAATCATCGACATATGTTTTTACATTATTTACATTGTAACTATCACTAATTATCTTGATTGAAGGGATATTTAAGTAAATCACTGATCACGTAGATCACAGTCACAGTCAGATACGGTTTGGTTATCATGAGGAATTTCATGCACCGTTACACATGTGCAAAGTATGCGTAACGTGACCATTTTCCTCTGGCTAAAAGATCATCATCGGGACGTCATCAGAGTGCCGGCGCCGGCCTCTAGGCAAGAGTGGATCCGTCCCTCTAGGCGTCTGTAGGCAAAGGACGCTAAAATGGTAAAGGCAAAACATAAAAAGGGCAAGAAAGAAGTTATACATTTCCTTTAAATTGAAAAGAAATTTTTGAAAAATATAACTTTTATTTATGTTAAACGTTAATTTGTCGTTTAATAAAAATTTATAAACGTAATTAAAAATTAATAAACGTTAAATAATAAATGTTATCGTTACGAATTAGTTATTAAGTTGAAAAAAACACTGTCCGTAATTAATTGACATTTCCGAGAATGTTACTTTTACTATTAGAGTTTCTCCTCAGATTATCTCTAATCTGAGAGTTTCTCCTTATTAAGTACATTTCAAGTTACATTTGGGACTGCTTAGGTATACTTGTGATGATATACTTACTGAAATTTATGAATAAATTAATTTGTTGAATTTTTATTAAACCTTAAGTGTCCGATACCAGGGGACCTCCCCTATACCTAGGTATGGAAGATATAATAATAACAATATAATAATAAAATCGTTTATTTCAGACAAAGTCCATATAGTTAGTAGTGCAAATACAGATATAATGTAATGTAATAGGAATAGACAAGTACATCAGTGCTTCCAAGTCACGCAGACACGACCACACACAGCAGAAATTTATGCCATATACATGCATATATACTTATAAATAATATATCATCAGGATCCAAACCGTACGGCCCAAAATCAATTAATTTCATTTATCATGGATAGATTGGATTGCGGTTGTAATTGGATTTATTGGCTTAATAGTCATATCGCATCCTAGTAGGTACATGTTTAAAACAATAATTTACGAATATTTTGAACCATGGTACACAATTAAAAATAGTATGAATAAATAAAAATAATACAAAATATATAATTATATATAATATATAAATACCAAACTATGCTTAAAGCTTGTCCTATGGATACTTGGTGAACGGATATATAAATAGGTTTATAAACACCCATGACTCGAGCACAAATGTCCATGTCCATCACACGAAACATTTGCCCCTAGCGGGATTCGAACCCGCGATTCTTGGTTTCATGGCCAGGGTTTCTGACCACTCGACCAACGGGCCTGTCGAATGTACGTATATATGTGTATCGTAAAATATACGAACATTTCAGGGAAAATTAAAGCTTATATCTTTAATTTCTCTTGTTTCTATCTTTAATTCTCTTTAATCAAAAGCGATGAAAATAAAACAATGCAATATACTTCATACTTTATTGATACATTTTATTGCTTACCTATACAGTACAATCACGACAGAGATCAGAAGGCCCTATGAACTGAATTCAGAATTAACTATCAATTTATGGGTAACTTTCTCCTTCACTGGCAGATAGGGAATGACATCGTCTGCTTCTTTCATTTGACTTGTCGGCATCTGCAACATTGATAAAGAAGTTCTTTTAGAATAATGATTAATACTCTAATATATAAAATTCTTGTGTCGCTGTGTTCGTTACCAAAGTTCTCCGAAACGGCTTAACCGATTTTTATGAAATTTTAAAATTCGTTAGGTCTAAGAATCGGTCGTAATCTGTTTTTCATACCCCTAAGTGATAAGGGTGGTCCACCTTACAGCAATAACTTGAGAACAGCTTCACCGATTTCGCTAATTCTTTTTTAGTTGTGTTTGTTATTATCAAATGAAGGTTCTTATGAAATAAAAAAACGCGCGGTAAATTAAAAAAAGTTGGTATTGAAAATCCGAGAACGGGGCGTTACTAAGTGCGCCAGCTCAGCTAGTTATTATATACTAGCTGTGCCAGCGGTGTCACCCGCGTTTATGGTTAATATTATAAAGACTATTTCCGTCATACATGATTTCTATGTAACTTTAACCATAAAGGCTGCACACGCGACGGAAGCTTATAAAATGGAGTAACTTCTCCCGTTTTCCCAACATTTCCCTTCACTACTCTGCTCCTATTGATTGTAGCGTGATGAAAAGTATACTATAACCTGCCCAGGAGTATGAAGAATAATTGTACCAAGTTTCGTTAAAATCCGTCGAGTAGTTTTTGTTTCTATAAGGAACATACAGACAGACAGACAGACAAAAATTTTACTGATTGCATTTTTGGCATCAGTATCGATCACTAATCACCCCCTGATAGTTATTTGAAAATATATTTCGTGTACAGAATTGACCTCTCTACAGATTTATTATAAGTAAGTATAGATTATTAGCTTTTGCCCGCGGCTCCGTCCACGTGGAAGTTAGCCAATGTACACAAAAACTTAACAGATTATATACCTAAACCTTCCTCGAGAATCACTCTATCTATTGGTGAAAACCACATGAAAATCCGTGCAGTAGTTCTTAGACGCGGCAAACGACTTTGTTTAATAATATGTAGTGATAGTGATATTATTTATTATTTTCATTTTTCTATGATAAAAAAAGGTACTTTACGGAACATTTTTGGGAGGCCTTTGCCCCCTGTTGGCCCCCTTAAATAAAAAAATAAACAAATTAAACCACGCGCGATAAATATTAAAAATCTTTTCTAATACTTCTAGTACTTCTGGGAGTAAATTTTTAAAGTTAATAACTTTAAAAATTTACTCCCAGAAGTACAAATGGAATAGAAAGACAGGTTTGTTTTGTTTTTTAATTACAAATATATGACATCCCCAACACAAGAATGTATTCCTATGACGTCTCTAAGAAAGTTTGAGAAATACAAATGTTTTTATAAATGTGTACTTATTATACATACCTAGATAGAGAAATGCATAGCTACATGGTAAAGCACTTAAAATATAAAATATGGACTTATTTAGATTGTTTTTTACAAACTTCACATAATCTAAAAATGAACCAAACAATATGAAATGTCACCAAATATCCAAATATGACGAAATGGTGATACATACTGAAATTATTTATCTGACTGGATTTTAACTTTGTCCACTTTTTTTTATTAAAAGTGAAAGTATATGTAAGGATAATACTTACACTTAAGTCTTCAGCTCTGGACTCCTTGGAGGTGTATTCTTTGAGCACATAGTTGGAATTCAACATGTGAAACATTCTTGTTTCATGAGAACGCACCAGAACATCATCAACTCTCAAAAAATATCTTAGTAGTATATACCAATAGGATGGCATCACTCTCTGAAATAAAAACCAGTAAAAATTTTAATCTCACTATAAAAATATAAAATAACATACATACATACATACATACATGCATAACATCACGCCCATAATCCCCGAAGGGGTAGGCAGAGTCAAAAGGGCAGCATGCCCCTTCAACCACATTCAGCCAAAAATAAAGCCAGGCTGGGTTAGATGGCAAATTGTGAAAAAGCAGTGACAAGCAGCTAACCTGTCGCCTGCACAATCACACACCCTAAACCCGATATACCATTAGTCGCCTTTTACGACATGCTAGGCAAGAACCACAGTTGGCATATTCTTTTTAAGTCCCAGACCAACATGGGACAGTGGGCTGGGTTGTATGGTAAGCTGTGAAACATGTGACAAGTGGCTAGCTCGTCGCCTACTGAGTCACATATCCAAAAGCCCGTAAACCATTAGTCGCCTTTTATGACATGCTAGGCAAGAACCACAGTTGGCATATTCTTTTTAAGTCCCAGACCAACATGGGACAGTGGGCTGGGTTGTACGGTAAGCTGTGAAACATGTGACAAGTGGCTAGCTCGTCGCCTACTGAGTCACATATCCAAAAGCCCGTAAACCATTAGTCGCCTTTTATGACATGCTAGGCAAGAACCACAGTTGGCACATTCTTTTTTTTTTTGTCCCAGACAAAATGGGCCAAGTCCCAGACCAACATGGGACAAATATAAAATAATATAAAATAATTAATTCAATATAGAATATAAGAAAACATAATGGCACTAAAACTCATACTGAGTTAAAAAAAAATGTATAGTCAATTAAAATTATATACAATTAATAACAAAGTGTCTCTTTTAATTAAAGACACAGTCCAAGACTCACTTCAGGTCTCTGTGCATTCACTGTAAGTAAGTAAGTAACTTAAATATAACTCTGTAGACAAGGATTTACTGCCATGTAACAATTAAAAAGAGTCATTATGTCCTGTATCCTGTATTTATTTAGGAAACTTACAATTTTCACAGATAGCTTTGATATTCCATGGTCATGCAATTCATCTTCAAATAAAGTGAGATCATGATAAAAGAGTATTTGCTCTTTCTGTTTCAGCAGCTCAAAGTTAATTGTCTCATCAGTAGCTTCAATCATAATGTCATTGCTGAGTGTCCCTTGATAATCAGTTGAGAATGTCCAGTCAAAAGATTTCTTTTTCTTCTCAGCGTCTGGCCTAGTAAAACAAAACTAAATTAAAGCATTCTCAAAATATTATCTTCAATTAATGAGCTAGAGCATGATTTGAAACTAACAGTCACTATTTGATAAAATATATAAGAAACATATGTATAGCAAAAGCTATTGATTGTAATGATGAATTTAAATTTTAAACACTTCAGTATAGCAAGACAAAGTACGGTCCTTCCTCAGATTTGTATGCATAAAACTCACTTTCAAAGTACCCTCTTCATCTTTTGGTAAAAAAAAATATTTATCTCTGTTGATTTCTAATGTGTGGTTGACTATTGAGCTACTTAGACACAACAAATGTTACAGGATAAACATTCTCAAATACATGCAATCATTTTTATATAATATCACATCAAACTATATGTCACAAGTCACATAGAATAAATAGCATATAACAATGAATAGCAAACCGAGCTTCCAGCCAAGCTTCAGAACATGACACTTCTATAGCCTTCACAGTATTTGCTACACGTTTCAGTGCGTCCAAAGGATTGAAGTGTATTTTAGCACCACTTATATGTGTTAAAGTTAAAATGTTCTTTGGGAAAACCATATCAGGAAAATGTGGTATTGCCAATTCCTTGCAATATCTGAAATTTGTAACATAAATTGCATTAAAACAACTGTAATAAGTAAATAGATAATTGTACACATGTAGGTCACAGCATTAACAGTAGGGCTAGAATACTGGACTAGACCTTTTAGCATATATGTATGTCAAAAACTAGCTGTGCCCGCGGTTTCGCCCGCATTTATAGTTATTGTTATATAGCCTATAGCCTTCCTTGACAAATGAATTATACAACAAAAAAATAATTTTTCAATTCGGACCAGTAGTTCCTGAGATTAGCGCGTTCAAACAAACAAACAAACTTTCAGCTTTATGTATTATTAAGTATATGATTAAGTAAGTATATGATAAAATGTAAAGGTACAATAGTTAAGCATAACATGAGTTACATTTAGATTAACACTAAGCCATTTATCAGAAAACAAATAATGATTCAATAACTAACTAAGAGCACAAAAAGACTTACACACAAAATTGACAGAACTGATCATCATCGCGTTCACAAACAATTTTAGTAGAACAAACACTGGGAAGTATACAGCTCACATCGTACGATATGTGCCAAGGTCCAAATTGTATGGATTGCGAATTAGTGGCATATCGTCCCGAATCAATACGATTTTCCTGCAAAATTTAACATAATCCATAAAAAAGCATTGCCTTGGCTCTTTATCCTGATTTAAATATAATATAACTACCTCAGCCTGAAGCATTTGTGTACTGTGAATTTATGTAAGTCCAAAGAATTTAGTAACGATGAATATAAATTAAATTTGATTACTGATTTCGATTATTTTTGAAGAATAAACCGGCTTAATTTAAGACAAAGTGACAAAGCCGTCATTCGTGATTCTAATATTATACATTAACAAACATTTCTAAAATAGTCTTCTTTTTTAGTAACCAAAAAAATTCTATTTTCATGGACAGCAAAATTAATAGTAGGTATATCTGTAGTAAGAACACTCCCCTTTTTACTCAATGAAAAATGTTTGTTGACGTTTGGTTGACGTTTTACACTGTCCGAATCACATTCGTGCCATCCTCTGCCGCAGAGCCACCAGAACAAAATACAGATTAACAAAATCATAAAATAATGTATCTACGTCAAACATAAGTAATATCATTAAAATGTCTAATTAATGATATTTAGGTCAGAGGGTAGCCTTAGATTTAACAACACGTGCGCAAGAAACAGTATTTGTACATCAGTTTTCTTAAAAAAAACAGTACCTAGCTTTTATTTGTCTTGAGTACGTGTTGTAAGTGGCTCTGTTATGAAGTATTCTCCGCAGCAAAGTCACGATCAATTCACATTACTTTGTGTCATAGTGTACGTACCGCGATAAGTACATAATGTAAGTTTAACATACATCATTATACCTAACTAAAATTTATTGGTGTTTGTTCTGGTGGCTCTGCGGCAGTGCATGCCCCATAAAAACGTTATTCTACGCTCAATGCCAATATTATTTGAAAACAGTTTAAGCCTTACTAGTAGTTCGATTTCTATTTCAATAATAAATATATTATGTAGTGCACTAATTTGTAAAATTCATAAATCATTATTTATAAATCTTAATTTAATGATAAGTAGATACAGTGTAACTTAAAGTTAATTATGTACTTATACCTAAGATAATTGTCTTAATAAAATGTATTGTTTTTAGTGTTGTAACTTTTTTCTTGAGCCAAAAAGCTGAGGGTTTCTCTAAGAATATTGCGTTACTACATACTAAGTACTACTTAAAGTGTTAATATTAATATTATTCATATTAGGCAAACCATTAAACATGTTTTGTTGCAATACTTAAAGCGTCCACAAGTAAGTTAAACTTATAAAGTAAAAGTAACAAAAATGGGCACATTCATGTTACTTATGTAAACAATAATTCGGACCACTTTAATATATTTTTCTCTTTCTGGCCTACCTACTACCTCTCCTTCCTTGCGTCAAGCATGCGTCAAGCAAAGAGGAGGAATGAAAAATCAATATGGCCGACTTTTACCGGTTGGTTTGACTGTTTTGATAGGTTTTGATATTTGATTGAAATTGTCAACCCTTGTTACATAAAACAGTATAAATTTACTGATAAACCGTTCAGTGTGCTTTTATTTTTATATTAATTATGGAAGCTCTTATACCTGTTATCAATAAGTTACAAGACGTTTTCAACACAGTCGGAGCTGATGCCATCCAATTACCTCAAATCATAGTTTTAGGAACACAGGTAAATAAATTTGTTAATATAAATTGACATATTTCTGTGATTTGGAGTTACAATTAGAGATATTTGAACCGTGTTTGCTTCCGAGATGGTTATGTAAAGATGTCACTGAAGTTCTTTGTCCCCAATTCATTAAATTAAACTAGTATGTCATTGACCGTGCCCCTGATTAATCCAGTCGTACTAAATTTTCGCATGCGTTGCGCTATTCTACTCACCTATAATATAAGAATGTAGGTATAAAGGATAATCAATTTTTTTTCTTTGAAATAGATTGGTTTAAATTCAATGGAAACCAAAAGTCATGACCATATGATTCTAGGTAAATGTATTCTTTTGCTTATTATATGCATAACAATAAATTTGCTGAAAATTGCAGGACTGCTAATTAACCCTCTGACCTAATATTTTAATTCTTTATCAGTAAAGTATTCATAGATATACTTAATATGTATTTATTAATATATCTTTGTAAATACCTTCTGGGGCTGAGGATATTTATTTATGTTGTTTTGAAATATTGTGCTATGAAATATTTCAAATTATGTTTTATATTTTACATGAACTATCACTTCATTCGAATTCCATAAATAAAGTTACTATTTACAGAAGTACATACTTAAATGTTTCTGCTCATGAAATTTAAAATAAAAATTAACATAATTAAATTTAGTGGTATTACTTACAAGAACAAACAAGTGTATATAGCTATCAAAGTATTTCATATGTCATTATAATATTATTTAATTTTACATGATTTGATTGTTTCATCATTATGAATTATGAAAAATTGTGTAAATACTCATAAAAAAAAAATATCTTTGATAAAGTCAGATTATTAATTAAAATAGACTAATAATTTAAATATGGGAAAACACAATAAATTAAAAATTTATTTCAAAAAGATGAATTAATTTGGCAGAGACTTTCTCCAGTTATTTCATGACAAAGTGACATAGTTTAACAAATTACAGGATGCAATTTTTGATAGAGTGTAAAGGCAGCAGGTAATCCCATCTGTATTTTTTTATTTAAATAAATTTTCAATCATGGTTGTTGTCTTAACAGAGTTCTGGCAAGAGTTCTGTAATCGAGAGCCTTGTGGGAAGATCTTTCCTGCCTAGAGGCCCTGGCATTGTCACACGGCGTCCTCTCATCTTGCAGCTAGTCTACAGTCCCAAGGATAGTAAAGAACATCGTTCAGCAGAAGAAGGTTGGTTTTGTTTCAATCTTAAGTGATTATAAAACAGCATGTTGAGCATGAAATTGATTTACCTTCAATAAAGTAAATCATTAAAGTAAATCAACAAGTGTAGTAAAGGAAAAATATTTTTTTGATGTTTACTTGCCTAAATTACAATAAATAAATAATATCCGAATAGATCACATACCTTGATCCGAGTTTCAGATAAGTATCTTAAGCACTTGTGTTATGGATATCAATCAACAGTGGTATTACAAATATATACTTGCACCCAGACACAGAACAAACACAAGTATTCATCATACAAATGTTTGTCCTGGGTGGGGACTGAACCCACAACTGTTGGCGCATGGGGCAGGGTCACTACCAAATACGGCATCGAGCCAGTCAAAATTACGTACATTATAATCAATGAGTTTTACTATTTAAAAAAAAACACAAAATTTTGATAAGTTTGCTTTGTTTATAAATTCATGAATAATCATCAATACATGAATAACCATCAAGGCCATTGTAATAGATCCAGGATGTAATAGATTGGCACTATTGTAATGCTTCATTGCCCAGTAGTCTGCATTTAGATTGAAAAGAATAGGCTATTCATTACATCACTATCAAACATTTGTTTTTAACATCTAAATGGTAGATTATCATGTTTTATTACTATAAATATTATAAAATTTAAATTTAGTTAAATTCACTATAGAGGTATAAAATAATTTGCTAACTAAACTAATAATTTATCATAAATATATGGTTAGGTTTTTTGTATGAAGGTGATCTAGATCTATTATCTGGGTAAAAAACTTTTGTCTATTTAAAAAGTCTGTCTAAAAAACTCCTGTATTAAAAATTGTTTCAAAGTTTGATGTTTATGTCTTGTATTCATATTTTTGAACTAGTACTACGAACACAGAGTAATGATGAGCCAACATGGAACCCTATTGCTCAGCTATCCCACTCAATATTCTCGAGAGGTTGGTATTATGTTTTGTCAAAAGTATGTTTTGTCTTGTCCTAAACAATCATAACTAGCTTCCCATAAGTATACCTCTTACTCTAATTAAAATGTTTACAATAATATCATATCCTACTACTATTGTACTAATGCTGCAAAAGTGATTCACCTTAACACTAGTTATGTATCATACTTTATTGAAGCATATCAGTATTTATCATTATGACTATGCAGGAAAGTTCGTATAGAGAGTAAACAGCTAACGATTTTTCCAAAAACTGTTTTCTATTGCTTCAGGTACTGTAAATTTAGAAGAATGGGGAAAATTCCTTCACACAAAAGACAGAATATACTCCGATTTCGATCAAATCAGGCAAGAGATAGAGAGAGAAACCGACCGCATGGCCGGCAACAACAAAGGCATCTGCCCAGAGGCAATCAACCTCAAGATATACTCCACGAGAGTAGTCAACCTCACCCTAGTTGACCTTCCTGGTATCACTAAGGTATGTTGAGTACCTATTTGTTATTTCTGACTTTTTATCCTACTATGGCTTATCCAAAAGAAAGGTTTTATTTTATTTGTGTTTACATATTTTATGAAAGTGCCTGAATTAGGTTTCTGATTTTCACCAAATAATTTTGTTAATATAAATTAATAAATAACGCCTGCATATTAAACAACTTAAAAAAAAGAAAGAATACTTTTATATTTTTAGTGGCTTTTTTTGTGATCAGATTCCTAAATTTATTGTCTTACAACATTGATATAATATATCTACAATCAGACTTATATCTGTACATTCTTGTGATAATTATTATTATGTAAGTGCTATACGCATTTTTGTTGATTACTTTGTTTATATATTCCATACATGCATACATTACGCCTTTTTCCCATTGGGGTAGGCAGAGATCACATACTTCCATTGTTATATATTCCAATCCTAACTTATGCAATACCTTATGTGTTCAAAGTTACAATGATGTAGAAACTTTTATATAGTAGATTATGCTGAGTGTAAATTGATTCATGAACAATCAATTTTACTCATATGTATACTATAAGTACTATAATCGTTAGAAGTACTATAATCTGTATTTTTAAACTTCTTTTGTTGGCCTAAGGGTACAATCTCCGCTTACCCGCATAAATCATGAGGTAAATCTTATAGTGAATTCATTTTATTATTCCCAAGGTACCAATAGGTGATCAACCCGAGGATATCGAGAACCAAATCCGAAACCTGATTATCAAATACATCTCAAACCCGAACTCGATAATCCTGGCTGTGACTGCCGCCAACACGGACATGGCGACTAGCGAGGCCATCAAAATGGCGAAGGAAGTCGATCCCGACGGCAGAAGAACTTTGGCTGTGGTTACTAAACTTGATCTCATGGATGCTGGTAAGATACATAAATAAATAAAATTCATGTGTCCATATCAGAACCAGTATTTTACTGAATGAAGAAGTATGTGTACGGTACCTGAAAGTAAATATTTTTAGATATTCGTCTGCCTGGTAGATTCCTCCTTATCTCCGAAACGGCTGGACCTTAATCTGATTTCATTAGTAGATAAGTGATTTACGACTTGGGTTACTATTATAGATAAACACAAAGGGGTTCCGTGCAAAAAAAATCGAATACTGCCAACAATGGCGTGGGTAATGGCTTGTATTAAATATATAATAGATTGTATAGAGCGGAACTTAACAACTTGGGAGCGGCTCCCGTCGGAGGAGTATAGCAACCATTGAGGGTCATCTAATGTATTCTTACAGCTACAAAAAAGAATCCGTTTGAAATATTGAACATATATATACCTACTTATTATACGAGTAGTTCATTCAGACATTGCAAAATACGACAAATTAAATTCAAATTATCAATTGAAATTCTTTACGTCCTTTATTATCTGTAAAATTATTGGTATGATTTCTCTTTATTAGGGTGTACTTAATGCTTTTTTTTTTTTTTTATATATTATGTGTTTCTTTCTAAGAGGATGCTACAGTAACAGGCATATTAAAAATTAGTGGTCATTCATTTCAATTTAAAAAAAACTTAACTATTATAAAACATTGTGAAATTAGCGTGTAGTAAAAAGGCTTACCTATTGTTACATATCTGCAATTACTCTTATCTATTAAAAATTACAAGCATTTGATCTATGTCATTTGATTGAGAGCGGTGGTAGCTCAATGGTAAGGACATGCGCCTCTTAACCGAGGAGTGCGGGTTCAAACCCGGGCACGTACCTCTCGATTTTTCAAGTCTATGTACGTATTTATACCACTAGCTCGACGGTGAAGGAAAACATCGTAATGAAACCTGCAAATTCAAACAACTTTGGATGTGTAACCATGATCCAAAAATTGTCTGGTTCCCCTATCTTAGGGTTACGAAGGTCAGATCGGCAGTCGCTTCAATTTAATTACCAGCCTCACTAAATCCTGGATCATGGTCTAAGCGGATCCCGTCTAAACACGGGACATAACGCTAGGAAGAAGATTTGATTAAATACCACATGACGACCTTTTGTTGTGATGTGGTTAAGAAAATATTTAAGTAGCTAGCGTGTTGTGGTAAAAATAATGATCGTATAACATGCGCACTCATGATATCGTATGGAGGTAATAATTACGAGATGCCAGTGGAGAAAGTCTGGAATGAGAATTTATTGACTGAGGTGTGTATAGTAGGTAAATATGGCGAGCTATAAAAGTCTTACGACCTTAGTTAGGGTTCCGTGATAAGTAAAGGTTTACGTCTATACCTCAGTCATCATTGTCATCTTCCTAGCGTTACATCGCGTACTTAGTCCGCTTAGACCATGATCCAGGATTTAGCGAGTCTGGTGACATTATTGCGACAGCCTTTCTGAACTTCGAAATCCTAAGATGGATTTCGAATACCAGGAGAACCAGACAAATTGTGTCATGGTTCATGTCTATGCCTCAGTGGCCTAAACATGTTGTTATCCATTTATTAGTCTTATGTGATTGTGTAGGTGACTAGGTAGCCACTTGTCACAACTTTTTCAAAATTTTCCATCTAACCCAGAACACTTTTATTTTTGGCTGAATTTGGTGAAAGGGGCTTGCTTTCTCTTGGACTCTGCCTACCCCTTCGGGTTGTATTTATATATGTATGTATGTATGTATGTGAGTATGTATGTATGTATGAATGAACAAGTCTTAACATTGTACGAATATTACACAATAATGAAAATAAAATGCAGTCATCTGTAAAATGTTTACCTTCTATATTTATTTATAGCATCAGTAATTATACATTATGACGTATCTAGTTCCTGTTTTTAAACTGTTTAGACGACGGAAAAGCAGACGGATAGCGGCTTGTTAATTTTATCCAAACATTTATATAATTTCATAATGTCCACAGAATATTTTTTGTGGGGAACCCAAGAAACACGAGCCCCAATCGTGTTTGACTAGATTTTTATGAGCGTTTAATAAACTTTACTAAGGAAACTAATTATTTTAGGCACTGATGCCATTGACATCTTGTGTGGGCGCGTGATTCCGGTGAAGCTTGGAATCATTGGCGTCGTGAACAGATCACAACAAGATATTATCGATAAAAAATCTATTTCGGTGAGTAAATAAACTGTGAGATACGGTACCGGATCAGCCATATAGCAGAAGTTAGCTGTTAATGCTACAGGCCTGGCGACTCTTTTGAGACAAAATGAGATCCTGCCCTGGACAAAGACCTAACAGTTGTATGGACGGGACTAAACGCGATATGCATTTTGTTGTACACGAGTACTTACAGCTTGATGTTTCGACCACATAATACATATCGCGTTTAGTCCACTTAGTATTATTTTAGTGATAATAAAACGCAAAAGTTAAAAATCATGAAAAACCCAAAAACAATAATTATTTCATGTAAAGGCCTATTGTTAACCTTCTGCTATGGGTCTCGTTCTGGCTTGATCCGCCACTGGTCAATTGCGTACAAGGAATTTATACCTACCCATTTGCATATGTAAGCAGATCTTGACCTGAGCTCTATTTTGACTGTAAAATTTACAGTCTGTTGAATTATATTTGCCAATAGCGACATTATGGTAAATGACACCACAAATTAAGTTGACATTGACTTTTTAAATAAAATGTTAAAATGTGATGTTTCCATATATTTTGTTTTGCAATCATAACTTGTACTACTATTGATTATTTCGAAGAAATAAAAAAATAATAATAATTGTATACTATTATCTACATAATAAGTCTGAATCGTAACTAAGGTGCTATTGTAAGGAAAATTGTTTAGGTGTCAACATCTCTATTATGTGATCTTTGCTCGACAATTGGCACGCAATAACAATAGCAGCATTGAGTCTCGGCAGCATTACAAAATGCTATAAGTACCTCACATATCAATATTTAAATCTAAACAATAACACTGTACGCAAGATTCGGCCTTATTACTTACCTACGATAGAGTTTGGAATTTGTCATATTCTATTCGATACACTATGAACTGAAGTCCTAAAGAATACTTCTGTTGCAGGATGCGTTAAAAGACGAAGCAACTTATCTGCAGAGAAAATATCCGACAATAGCCACTCGTAATGGCACGCCATATTTGGCAAAAACATTAAATAGGCTTCTTATGCACCATATAAGGGATTGTCTGCCGGAATTAAAAGTAAGTACATACAAGCTTTCACAATAAAAGTATCGTTATTTTGGTATCATAATGAAAGTATGTTTTATTAAGGAAGTAATTATTTGCTTTATGTCGAGTCTGTCTGTAATTTCTCAATTGAGTAAAGAATAAATTTTGAAGAACCCCAATTTGACAAGCAGCTAATAAATATCACTTCCTTGGTTTTTATTTTTCCTACTAGGTTCTGTCTGCAGCTCTGCCTGCATGAAATACGTTATCTTACTTAGATTCCATCGTTTGTCATGTGGAATTTATCAATTATTCCAGGATAAAAATGCTATCAAACTTAAGCCTGCGAAAACTCAGTCATCTGTCAGCCAATAGTGGAGCGGACTAAAAAATTATATTAAGTCCGTCAGTTAGATTATAAAAAAATATTTAACATGTATTTTTTCATTTATTTGTCAAACAAACACTGGTGAAGATACAGCGGATTCAAATTGCGCATGACGTAGCTAAAATTTTTTCTTACAAGTGACGTCGCAAGCCTCCACTCCAAAACTTTGATGCTTTTTATCTTTGTATTTTTTTGTTATAATGATAAAGCAAAAAAGTATGTGTATTGTATTGTTGTATAATCTAACTGACGGACTAAATACAATGATTTTTACCCAGTATCATCCCCTATTGTATAAGTAGTAGGTTAGTAAGACGTATCACTAGTGACTGAGTCGCTTTTGCGTTTATAATATTAGCTAGAATTGACGTTATCTTGAAATTGTTCAGGTCCGAGTCAACGTAATGATATCACAATTCCAATCGCTACTCAACTCGTACGGCGAGGACGTGTCTGACAAGTCGCAGACGCTACTGCAGATCATCACCAAGTTCGCGAGCGCGTACTGCTCCACAATAGAGGGCACGGCCAGGAATATTGAGACCACCGAGCTGTGCGGAGGTGCCAGGATATGCTATATATTCCACGAGACTTTCGGCAGGACTCTAGATTCAATACATCCTTTAGTGGGTAAGTAGATTTGCAAATTTAAATTCAAAATGTTTTTATTTATGGAAGCTTCAAGAAAGCACTTATAAATAGTCAAATTTACATAAGTGATTAAAGCTACATGAATCTACCAGGAAAAAAACCGGCAAGAAACTCGGTTGTTACTCTTTTCAGTGTCAAAGAATTAATTTTACAACTTTCCTTGAGGTCTAGACCAACTCATACCATAAATGTGCGTTGGTGGTACGGAATTACGATTAAATATACATAATCAGATTGGTATTGGTATTGTAATATGCAATAAATAGCAAATGTATATATAATGTATTTATTTTTGGGTGTTTTTTTTTTTTTTGTGTGTTGACCAACATAATATGACCTAGTCTAATTTATTTTATGTACCAAATAGATTGCATTAGACAAAATCGATGTGCATCCACATTATAGGTACCTACTTTTTAAAGAGTCACGTGAAACATTTCTATAGTAGTGTGGGCAACATAAACATTCTTATGTTGATCTACTAAGAATGTATGTTGCCATATTCATTAATATTACCCATCTTTAATGTATTCATAATATAGTAACAGTAGATACCATTTTAAGAACCAAATGAGTTCTAGATACACTTTTTATATTGACCAGGGTTTCTCAAACTATGGGTCGCGAACTAATCCTGAGTAGGCCCTCCCTATAGTACGACACACCAACCGACCGAACCAACCTTACATTCTTTATTCATATTGGTAACGGTTAAATTTCCTTTTAGATGGCCGTAGCCCAGATAACTTTGAGAACCGCTGATCTAGCTAGACACACGACTGTGTCAGCGAGGTTCTTCTTTTCCGGGTCATACTTCTATTCTGTCAATATATTTTATATAATATATACAGTATATTGTCGACCAATATAATACTTTCATGTGTGACTATCTCCACACCCACTTTACTAAAGGAGACTTATATTTACTTACATTTAGGACTAACACGCATGGACATACTGACGGCGATCCGCAACGCGACCGGCCCGCGGCCCGCGCTCTTCGTGCCAGAGGTCTCGTTCGAGTTGCTGGTCAAGAGGCAGATCAGGCGGCTCGAGGACCCCTCGCTCAGATGTGTCGAGCTGGTAAGAACGGCACCAACTTTCACAAGTTTCTAAGTATTAAGATATTTTGTTGATCCTATGAACTGATATTGTTCTTTCACAAAAGAATATACTAATATATATAACTGATATTTTTCTTTCACAGAAGAATATCAGTCTTATACGTTTCTACTTATCTAATTAGTAGTTCATAGGAAATAATATTTTCAGTCATGAAAATAGATAAGAAAATGTATACAATACTTTTTTCTGTGCTTAACTGTAATGTAGAAGTAAAACTGTAATGAGTTTTTATGGTCGATTGTATACCGGCCATAAAAACTCTTTACAGTGTTCTGAATTAAAATAATAAGATGTTTTCAATATCTAGACAGCAGATGCCATATGGCGTTCGGTTCTCTCTGCCTACCCCGCTAGGGAAGTGGCGTGAAGTTTAGTTAGTTAGTTAGTTAGACAGCAGGATTTTTTTCTCTAGGGTTATGAATTTTTTTATCTCGCCTCGTGGTTGCATTGACAATGGAGCAAGGTCTAATAGCACATTATTTTCAGCTATAACGGTAAAAATGTGTTCCGTCAGGTTCACGAGGAGATGCAGCGTATCGTGCAGCACTGCGGCACGGAGGTGCAGCAGGAGATGCTGCGCTTCCCGCGCCTGCACCAGCGCATCGTGGACGTCGTCACGCAGCTGCTGCGCACGCGCCTGCCCGCCACCAACTCGATGGTACGTGCGCGTGCGCGAGGAATTCAGCGTAGTTACAACGTAGCTTACGCAGTGTTAGGGTTCACGACCAATTGGTGATTTTGTGGATGTCTAAGATTGTTCCTGACCTAGTTTCTATTTACCATATTGACGAAGAGCCGCTAACATTGGGGGGGGGGCTAACACACAAATCTCCCAAAAGGCTTTTTTTGGTGGAAAAAAACCTTTTGACTGCAATTATAACACTTGAAAAGGGCTGGAAGGGCCTAGGTTGTAAGGAGTTACAAGCCCGGCCAGTCCGACGCTGCATAAGAAAACTACTCCATGAATCATGTAAATGTCTATCAACTGAATCGTGTTAGGTCAAAAATGCGTTAAATATTATTTGTATTAAGAACTAGCTGACCTGGCGCACTTCGTAACGCCCTGTTCTTGGATTTTTAATACTTACCCATTTTTTTTTTCGTGCAACTTTTTTTTTCTTTCATAAGAACCTTCACCTGATAATAACAAACGCAATTATAAGATTCGCATTATTATAGATGTTTTACTTTTTTAAAGTAAAAAAACAAACTTCAGACATGGCTCGGTCGACAAAAACCAGTTCAAGCTACTTTCGTTTGAGTGACGATTGGCTACATCCTACATGCATACAGTTTTATTGCTTTAACTGTGAATAAATGCATATATAACTGAGAGCCTACAAAGATGCGTACCATAAGTGGCGCTGAAATCGTGCACAGAATGTTTGTGCTATAAACATACATCATTCGGTTTCTAAGGGCGGTTTCAGATTAGCGTATTTTTCTGCGCGTATACGGTCGTTTCGGCATACGCGCTTACACGCGCGCGATATTATGCGCTTTTAAAAACCGGACTCGCGTACACGGGCATATTTCGGCTTGTTCGCTCGGTAGTGGTGTCGTGTCATTATCAACATGGATACTGACGAAGAAACATTGCCAATTGCGTTACTTATTCGCCGTCGACTGAGACGACGAAAAAGATGCTGAGTGTCACGGTGTCACCGATAGTTGCATCAAGTGGGCGCGCGGGTAGGTCTTTCTCGCGGCTCGCGCTTATACGAGCATATAAGCGCGTCAACGCTCGTACGAGTTACGCATATAAGCTCGTTTTTGGAAACGCAACGCGCAACTCATACGAGCTTTGCTTATACGCGCTATAAAACGATAGGCTGCAACCGCTCTGACGCGCGACTTTCAGCTTTATGGTCTCCAATAGGGCTGCTATTTTTTTTTTTAGCTAAATATTCAAATTTTGTATATTTAGTAGGTACTTATATAAATATATATACATACATATAAAATATAGTAGCAATAAATTAAGAAGTAAAATATTTCCGTAAGCGGTATTTATTGCGACGACTTTTCTTATAAATTGTAGCATACTACTTAAATAACACATCATATAAATATAAACATATACATGTAGTCGCGTTGAGTACCGTACTCTAGTACTATGTCTCGTAACGCGGATCATCCCTTCCGGCAGGTGGAGAACCTAGTGGCGATCGAGCTGGCGTACATCAACACGAAGCACCCGGACTTCCACCGCGAGGCGGCGCTGGTGTCGGGGCTGCTCAAGAGCACGGACGGGCTCGACGACAGCCCGCTGCTGCGCCACAAGCGCGCCACGCCCTCGCCGGTAGCCAACATGATCAAAGTATACGCGTCTGACTACTGCCTACTGCCTATTGCCTACTGCCTGTTGCGATCTAACCGACTAATCGGCTGCTCGACCCGTGGGAATCCAATACACTGTAACTTGCGACCCGGAACATGAGTTACCAACCTTTTTTTTCACGTCTTACGATGATACAATATTAGACAGCGCATACATTGATCTGATTCCAAACGAAGTGGCTTAAGCATTTGCGTTACGGATATTAGATTCAACAGTGGTATCACAAATATATCACATTATATATAAACACACAGGCATAGAACAAACACTAGTATGATACACAAATATTTACAAATATTTGCCCCGAGTGGGATCGTACACACCACGCACATAAGACACGGTACCGGAATGCCCCATCTAGCAATTCGACCATTATTTTGAATATTCAGGTTTCCTCAAGATATCTTGTTCTACGAGAAGGTAAACAGTCGTTCATAGATTTTAATAAAAAACAGATGTACCTACGTACTTCTGAGAGATACGTGACGCGTCGGAACCAGTGACCCTCTCATATGAAGCGCATAAATTTACCATTGGGCTTCGACCAATATAATAGAAAATACTAACAATTCTTTAGTGCTTGTTCACGTAGTAACGCGCGGGTGCGGGCGCGGTAGACGTTGCGAGCTCGTGTTCACATTAGCCGCCAGGCGTTTGCGCGAGTGTGACGAGTTATCAGAGGTTGAAAAGATGAACGACGATCTTTTATTTTTGGCCGAAAATTCATACCTAAAGTGGGAGATGCTTAAAATTAGAGTTGGTGTGCGACAAGTTCAAACTGGTTGAACTTGACGTCGCGAGTGAATCGCGCGCTCCGCGATAGTTCGACTTAAAAACACACAAACGTGTTGCGCGTTTGATACCGCCGCGAGCGCGCCGCGCGCGCCAGTCGCTAGTTAGCCCGCTACTTAGACCGCGCGTGCGTTTCGTACGTGAACACTGGATATACGTCATATGTTTGATATTTCGTGACTGCGCCCGCCACGCGCCCGCGAGTCAACGTGAACAAGCACTAACTCCTCTCGAAGCCGGCTTTCCTAAGATGCAGTGTTTTGGATTGTCACGGCAGCAGGTAAGATACGATATCTTAAGAGGTGGTGGCAGGTGTAGTGCGGCATTTGCCGCTTAATAAATAGAGTTGCTAAAGAAATCTTCATTTACTCATACCATCAAACATTCCTAACTTTTGACATTTATGTTAGAATAACATTTGGGTTTTCTTTTTTTGGAAAATATCTCACGCAATCCATTTCGACACAACATCAGGCCATATTTTAAACATGAAGTTAACCATATGGGTTTGGAGTAGAGTAACTAACATAACTAATCTTAAATTAAAATGTTTGATATTATTTTTTAAACTGTTGACACCAAAGTTCATTTAAAATCTCATATCTTCGCCCATAAACATAATTATTTTGTAAATGTCTAACAATGTGGTCGTTTATTTTATTATAAGTATGTATATTGATAAATTAGTTATATTTTTCTTATATATGTACTTTATCTTTTTATATATTGATGTGTGATATCTTAGAATGTGTAACTTTTCCCGATTGTTTATAGCTGTTTCTGCGACAAATGGGTGAAAGAGGGTCCGCCCTAGTACTCTTGGGAAATGTATGGGAAGCGCACTATCAGGTAAAACCCGTAGGTTGTATGAGCTACCGCTGTGTGTTACAGACTCATGTTAGTCTCATATTCACGACTAAACGCCATTTATTTTTATCTCAGCTTCTTAAGTGTACTAAGTGGGCTCTCTTTTAGCCATGTGTTGCTAAGAGGTATTCATTAGACGTCATACTTGTGTTTGGATTTGTTGCATGGTTAATTTAACATACAAGAAAATTAGAAGAAATAAAAAAAAAAATTAAGATAGGTTTTTTTGGATTCTTCAGCATGTCGCTGCGATCACTGATGGTCAAGAGAACAAATCTCCAACGCAGCAAGCTATTCTAGATTCTCCAGGCACACCACAGGTATGTATGTGTTAAATAACAACAATGGATCTCCCTAACGTTGTCCCTTTGAGCTGGAGGCAGGTTTTATTGAGCTTCCAGTCAAATAATTGACATATGATCTATGGTTTATTTATAGGTAAATGGTACACCAGAGAATAAAGTGTTGACACCGCAGAAGCCGGTGAACCTCCTGCCCGAGGTGCCGAGCCAGACGTCGCGCAAGCTCTCCGACCGTGAACAGCACGACTGTGACGTCATCGGTAAGGCTGCGCCCTCTAGCACTGCTTAGTCATAACTAACTATTGCTACATTATCAGGCTAGAGCTTAGACTCTTAACGAGGGCGATAACGCCCCCTTGTGGGCGTTTGTAACTTTTAGGAGGCAGAAAAGAGATAATTGTTAATTAAAATTTAATGTAACAGTTTCATTTCTCCTTGAAACAGGAATGTTTGGGGTGGGGAGTTTTCTTAAAAGAAAAAAGTTTTTGTTCTTTTCCTCAGTGGGCGGTGGACAGAAAAAAGATTGAGAGTCGCGTTTTTGTTTTTTTTTCTTTTGCCATTTTGTCGATGTTAATTTGGGCTTGGATTTGGTTCATTTTTAAAGTTGTCGTGTTTTAAATTTCTTACAATCCAGGGCAAATTCAAAAGTGTCCACAGCAAGTCTAATGAATTAGATGGATAGGGCAGAACAGGGCTGTTTTATTTTATGGCTTGTACTACTCCCTTTGTTAACAATATTCCTATTACCACTGTGTGTGACCCCGAAAAAAATATCCCCGAGTATTTTAATGTAATGTTTTATTTTGAGAATGTTTGTACTAATAACCAGAACAATTACGACTAACAAAATGATCATGGTATTCATAAAACATGGTTTAAGATCATTACATTACGGGCTTGGTTATAATATTGAATTAGAAATACTAATTACATCCAAAAAGTCTGTGAAACGAATTGAATGGGCCTCATAATCTCGTCGGAATCGTTCCAGATTTAGCAGTTTTTGGTGTCTTGTATATTTAAAAATTATTACATGACCTAGTTAGTTAATCAGCAAAACGGTTTCTTTAGTTCGCTTATTATGGAACTACATACATATAATAACATCACGCCTGCAGTATCCGGAGGAGTAGGCAGAGTCAAAGGGGCAGTAAGCCCCTTAAACCACATTCAGCCAAAAATAAATAAAAATATTACGGAATTAAAATTCAATAAAACGGATAAGCTCGTCTCGTGTATAGGGTTACGTTTTGCGGTTTAGCTCTTAAGTCTTTTATTGCTTTAGTTTTCGTTAAATTTGGTACAGGCAAGCCAATATTATCAATATATTTTATAAATATATATATATTATTTCAAAGAGAGTACAGGATACCTACTCCTGATCAAACGCCCAATAAAAAGTTAACAGTTTAATAACAATTATCATCAGGTAAACATTTTTAAAAAAAATTACGACTTGTACAGCGATTTCATGTCAAAAAATATATTTTGCATAAAATAATCTAAAATCCATAGGTATTAAGAATCTTGTTACGCCACACGGCATGCATTGTTCTGTTATGATGCTAGGTGGACGGAGCGACGCGCCGGTAAACGCAAAGACTGTAGAAGGCATCACGATGATGCATTTGAACATTATGGGTGATTTAGTTGGTGAGGACAATATAGAGGCGATATAAGCAACGCTTTACTCATTTGCTCACCTTTCCGACCACCTATCATTAATCTGTTCGCTTACTGCAAGTGCTTTTCTTGCAAGACACTCTTGTTTATCTTTGACTAAAACGTACATACAAAATATCATCGTTTTACAACTCTCGGTTAAGTAATAAATAAAATTGTATATTGCTATTGCTTTGATTGCTCTGGATAAAAATACGACTGATTTCTTCGGCCCAAAAACTACATTTTCATTACGACGAGTATTCCAACAAGCTGTGATTGCGAGAAAAGCTTTTTGCAGGATAACCTTCTTTTGTTATATATTAATATTAAGGCTTTATTTTATTACAGTTAAACCCATACTCGGCCATCGATCATCGTAGCACTCATGTTTCATTCTGCACATTGTTACTAATATATGTGTTGTGAATCAGAGCCGTCTGCCGTTTCACGTGTAACTTATTTGTAAAAATTGTCCGCGTTAAACGGTAGGCGACTGTAAATGTGTAATAGTTCTTTAGTATCACTATAGAGTGATTTAAGGTTTTTAAATATATTTTTGTTAAAGACGCCACAGAAATAGCTCTTTAGTTCTCTATTTGAGAACATCGTGATTGTCACAATGGCGCCTAATTCACTAGGTAATCGTTTGTCGCCTAATGAAAATTTATTGAAACAGCATACTTAATAAATCAATTCAAGGTCACCAACATCAGGTCCTTTTTTCAATCTATAGTTTGCTACTAACTAATGCACCGTCATAAACATACGCTGTGTTTTCATATTCAGACAGCACTTAAGTGCTGTGCGTAATTTAAAATGTGGCCCTTAAAAGGATCAAATCTATTTCCCTGCATCAACTGGTTTATTGAAGCCTAAAGCAGGGATGATAAATAAATCAGACCGACATACCTTTATTAGGTATAATAAAGGCGTTATTTGAAGCCTAAAGCAGCGATAATAATAAATCAGATCGACATAACTATATTATATATAACAAAGATAAACAAAAACAAACGCGAAACACCGTAATAAACAAATCTTATTGGAGGATTCAAAAAAGACGGGTGTACATTATGTGTTGTTTGTTTCCAAAATTGTTTAACACTTATTACAATGTGCTGTTTATGTTAATATTTCAGAGCGGCTCATCAAGTCCTACTTCTACATAGTGCGCAAGTCGATTCAGGACTCGGTGCCGAAGGCGGTAATGCACTTCCTGGTGAACTACGTGAAAGACAACCTGCAGTCGGAGCTGGTGACGCACCTGTACAAGTCGGACCAGGCCGAGAGCATGCTCAACGAGTCTGAGCACATTGCCCAGAGGAGGAAGGAGGCGGCCGATATGCTCAAGGTATGATTTCGACTCGCGCACTTAAATAATTACTACATACTTTTAAGCCTGCAATCTTCGAAGGGATAGGCAGATGAGAGTCCAGGAAGCGAAAAGCTCCCTAAACCAAATCTGTCAAAAATATGTAGTATTAAAATATTGTGACATACTAGAGACAAGTAGATCGTCGCTTACATGATTATAACGTCTTTTAAGACATGCTAGGCAAGGAATACAGAACAGTTGGTTTTTTTTCTAGTCGTCTATTCGGTCTGGTTGTGACCCGACCACGTAAAAAAATCCCAATGGAAAGCTACTTTATCAGTTAATGACATAGGTTAAGGCTATATTTTATCCCCTTATTCCACGGGGATGGGAACAAGCGGGGCGCTGCTAGTTTATCATACGACAATACTGACATACAACATACATAGAGCGCTAACAGTCATGACTGTATCTTTTGCCTTTGATGTAGGTAAAAAGTAACACTGAATTCTTATAGGATCACTTCATGCAGTCTTCAAACTTATTTTGTTGACTAGTTGTTTGTAAACTTTAACTTCTTTTTTTTTTTAATTTTCTTTGTTTTTTGTTTTATTTCGCAGGCTCTGCAACGCGCCGGTCAAATAATAAGTGAGATCCGAGAAACGCACATGTGGTGATAGGACACCCAGGACAGAGACTCTAGTCTATGAAATAGTGAATTCGGGCCGTGGGCTCTGTACATACTCCTAACGTAGGCAAATTATGTGCATTAGGCTTTTTTACTTACAGAATTTCACACACCGCCTACATTTGCTCTTATTCTCATTTTCTGCTGCTCTCTTTTAATAAGTATTAAGTCATTTTGTTAAAACTAATTAGGCCAAATCCCTGGAAGCTTTTTCAAGGAAACTAAACCAAAAACTCGAGGTTAAGCAGAAAATGTAAAAGCAAATGTATTCGCGTTGTTATCTTGATGGTTTTAAATGGTGCACTGCATGCTTGAGTCAGAGTTTTGGGAAAGCGAATCCATGTTTTGGTGATGTTATTATTGTAGACATTGAATTAGTATGTACTTACTTACGTGGCAATGTTTGTATATTCGATTGTCAGACGCCGTGCCAAGTTTTTCGTTATCACGTTGTTAACTGTTCGAAGCTACTTTATTATTGCACAAAAGGACGCTGTTACTTCAGTTACCATTTCAATAATATTTAGTAAGAGTGCGTAAGGTAGGCTAAACATTGAAATGTACTCGATTTTACATGTAGTTGTATACCAGTGATATTACTTATAACCTCACTGTATTGATATTATACATTATATATGTATAAGGTTCGTCATTTATAGCGTATTGTATTTTATCATACAAAACGTTTTCATAAATAAGCAGCAGTCAAATATAAATTCGAGATGTCTTTCTTTATTTATAGGCTTAAAAAAGCAATATAAAAAAGCCACCGGTTCGGAAACTTGAGACCGAGAAGAAACCGGCAAGGAATTCGATAGATACTCTTTTTATCAATACATATGGTATCTTATTTTAAATTGATGGCTTCTTGCATACACAGGGTTGGTTGTTTTAAATAGTTATGTTTGCGTCCCTTAGGCGGACGAGTAGTTTTAATGAATTTGATCGTGCAGTATGTTTTTATAATTATAGTTCCTTGTTCGAAAGTTAGTTGCAATACTGCGTGTGTGTCAACTTTCATCCACTGTTTCGAGTCATATTGTGTCATTGTCCACACTGAAAGTGATTTATTTATATTAACATCAATTTAGAGTAGCGAGTATTCCAATATTACAATGTATTTATTGTTAGTCCGAGGTGTGATTTGCTTTATGTATCAAACGAAACCAATTGAATGTTACACGAGGTAAGATTGTATTTAAAAGTCTGTTAATTATTAAAATAGATTGTCATTTCAACAGTGTTTTATTTAATACTATTTATATGTCAATTTTATTTTATAAGATGGAAATTTATAGGATCTGTTATGTCTGATCATAAATCTGAAATATAATATTTACTTGAGTTGCTTACGATCTAATCGGTACCTTGTTTACGTGAGATAAATTTAGGAACCCTAACACAGCCAAATACAATTAACTAACTAAAAGCGCTGTAGTTGCTATGTCGCCAATCCAGCGAAAACACAGTCTGTCGTTCGGCGACAAAAACGGATGTTTACAAACAGCCTAACAAGATTTTAACTGCAAGAATACAGTTAAAATCTTGTTAGGCTTTTTAGAAGCAAAATTCGGCAAATTTTTAGAAATTGTTATAAAAGTAAATCATAGTACGTATTATCTTCAAAAACAAGTATTCCGTCCCACATCACAAAAGAATTGTATCGCACTAGGCTACCTTTGCATTAAAACTCTTCGGTCACTACTGTGCAAGCAGTATTCTGCACTCGAGAACAGATTCACCGGCGACGTCCAGATCTTGGTATTGGAACAAAAGCGTTTATAAATTTTTCGAGACACAGGACTGGCTTACATGGAGATTGCGACCAAAAGACAAGCTTGGACGATAATGGTCAAGCGCTGAATTTAGCGGAGATGGTAGTTAAACCTAACGGGTGGTCAACATATTAAGTCGCCTATACATGTTGGCCGAGCGTAGGCCAACGCGAGTGTGGTAAAATAGGATTATTCCACTTTGCCCCACCAAGGCGCCCCACTGGTGGGGCAAAGTAGGTACAAGGCAAGTGCTAAAGTCCACCCGTTCGACAAGTTCGTCGAACGCCAATGCAATGGCGGGCAGGAAACTTGTGGACGTTATTGGCTGAGCATTGCAGACGAGCGCCTTTGATTTGTGCACAAAAGCCGACACCGGCCCGAAGTGAGGCAAGTGATCACGAGCGAAGACGAGCGGGGACAAGTTGCACCAAATAAGCTCTACACACGTTGGCGCTCGCCATTTTAACTAACTACTACCTATTATTTTTTTTCATTTACACTTGATTAAAAACTAAGTAGGTACATAGAAATAAATATTAGTATAAAACAAACGTATAATTATTGAGAATATGACTTTCATGTTCTCTAAATTGGTTTATGTATCAGGAGCTAGTTTCTCTCCGCACATTTTCCAATATAGCTTTATTATACCATGTTGCCCAATGGTCACGTAGCAATATTTATCATAATGACCAGACAATGTGATAAATAATGAAGTTTAAATAATAATTCATCAGTTGGCCCGCTATATCTAGTCATTATTCATAATGCCCTCATTAATCACTTTGTCCATAACATATACTCACAGTCACTCCGACACAGTATCTCATTACTTTCTGGAGTTGTCTCATTGCACTGTGTTTATTTTTATTGAGCAATAAAGAACATTTTTATTTTTTTTATATACTAAATAAAATACATAACATTACGCCCATAATCCCCGAAGGGGTAGGCAGAGTCAAAGGGACAGCAGGCCCCTTTACACATTCAGCCAAAAATAAAACTGGGCTAAGTTAGATGGAAAATTGTAAAAAAGTAGTGACAAGTAGCTAGCTGGTCGCCTACACAATCACATATCCAAAACCCGATGTACCATTAGTCGCCTTTTACAACATGCTAGACAAGAACCATAGTTGGCAAATTCTTTTTAAATCCCAGACTGACATGGGACAATGGGCTGGGTTAGATAGAAAATTGTGAAAAAGTAGTGACAAGTGGCTAGCTCGTCGCCTGTACAATCACATACCCAAAAACCCAGAAATACAGTTGGCACATTCTTTTGAATTCCCAGACCAACATGGGACAAAAATATGTGTGTGCCTACTGCCTGACTGAAATATATGGGTGATTGAAAGGAATATGAAATTTTACTATAACATTATCACTACAATATTTACACAGTGGCGGTGCTATTATAGACCAAATGTAGCTGTGAGTGACATCAGCTTTGCGAGATGTCTTTACTGTTAGATCAGAATGAAAGCGAAAATTACGGAGGATCCAAACGTAAGTACAGCTGTTGTCCTGTAAAACGAACGTGCTTTTTAATAGGTGAGCACATAAACCTATACATACATATCACGCCCGTAATCTTCAAAGGGGCAGGCAAATGGGCCTCTTAACCACATTCATTCAAAAAATAAATCTGGCCGGGTTAGGTGGAAAATTGCAAAAAGTAGTGACAAGTAGCTCATCCCCTATACAATCACCCACAAAACCCGATATACTATGAGTCACCTTTTACGACATGCTAGGCAAGAAACACAGTTGGCCCATTCTTTTTTGTCCCAGTAAAATAATTACCACTCAGTGGGGTATTCCCCACATAGGGCGCCTGATTTAGTGTTGCCAGTACACAGACTAAAACATGGATTAGCACAAATTATACGAATGGATTTCCATTCGTATAATTTGTTTGCTATTCCTATATATTTATATAGGAATAGCAAAACTTAATAAATAACATTGTTTAATATATTTTCGAGGCCCCTTAGAGGCGAGGCTGTCGTCGTTCTCCGAACGCCACAATACCTATCTACTTTACGACTTCTATACATAAACTTTGGATGGCCAACGTGAACGTGGAGCGACATTACTCTTACCTATTTACTAACTAACTATTTAGGTATTTGATCATTATAAAGTTTCTTTAGAAATAATAGCTGACCCGGCGCACTTCGTAACGCCCCGTTCTCGGATTTTCAATACCAACTAGCAACTTTTTTATTTTTTGTTTCATAAGAAACTTCACTGGACAATAATAAACACAACTAAAAAATAATTAGCGAAATCGGTTCAGCTGTTCTCGAGATTGTTTAGCTACACATTCAGCAATTCATTTTTATACCTATTAGGTACCTATCTATACTTATAAAAAATCTGTAGAGAGGTCAATTCTGTACATTAAATATATTTTCAAAATAACTATCAGGGGGTGATTAGTGATCGATACTGATGCCAAAAATGCAATCAGCAAAATTTTTGTCTGTCTGTCTGTATGTTCCTTATAGAAACAAAAACTACTCGACGGATTTTAACGAAACTTGGCACAATTATTCTTCATACTCCTGGGCAGGTTATAGTATACTTTCATGACGCTACAATTAATAGGAGCAGAGTAGTGAAGGGAAATGTTGGGAAAACGGGAGAAGTTACTCCATTTTTTAAGCTTCCGTCGCGTGTGCAGCCTTAATGGTTAAAGTTACATAGAAATCATGTATGACGGAAATAGTCTTTATAATATTAACCATAAACGCGGGTGACACCGCTGGCACAGCTTGTAGATTATAAAGTTAAGTCCTATTTAACGTCTTTCTAAATCTTGACAGTTATTATATTATACTTATTACAAAAATAAACACACTAAATATAATTTAAGTTTACGTTAAGTACCAAATTAATAACTGCTGCCTCACTAACATAAACATCATTATTATTTTGTGACCAACATTATAAGATTTTATTACTGCCATTTCAGTGTCCCTTGCCAGAGAAAACGCATAGAATCAGCCGCTCCCTCTTGCTCTAGTACTCCTGTCTTGATACTAATCCGTTGAACTATAGGTAGGTATGTATATGTAGATAACTTCTGACCGTCAACGGTTCTGATAATTGAAAGAGTAGGAGGAAACCACTTAGGTACCTACTTATTCCTTTCTTAGCTCTATTGACCTTAATAAGATCTTCTTTTTATATGTAGATACTTAGGTATATTTTGTTTAAATATATATATGTACTGACTTTACTTATACTTACCCATTGCAAGAGAGAGCTTGTTAAAAAAGCATTTACCTAATTGAATCATATCTATATCTTATTGACTCACCGACACTGAATAGAAGAATGTAATATGAATGAATGTTGCATTCCAACATTATATTCAACCCTCAGCAATGCAACATAAAGAACCATTATTCTTAGATTATATTAAACTGGTGCAAATGAGTAATGCAGCCTTGTAAGTAGTGTGACGTATAAGTACCGCCTACAAATTATCAGGTAACCGCTCCGCCCACAGTAAAAACTAAGGCTTTGCAAAAAATAAACAATATGGCTGAGCGATATAACCTTTGACAAGGGTAAACAATATCTGAAATGTTATAATCGTGTGTAAACGGAACATGTCAAAAATATGTAATGATTAAGTACCTACCTTCCTATTTACTCAATTCAAATAAATCTATTACTTAGCTGTAATATATTGGAAATTATCGTGTCAAAGAGCAGTGCGAAAATTCGTAATAGTACAAATGACCGTCGACCTTCTAACGTTAACGAATGTGGCCAGTAATTGAGTTTGGTCAGCGCGCGGGCGCAGGACCCGGCCGCCTCCCACAGCAGCGATGCCCGCCTCACTCACTACGACGACGCAGCCGAGTGGCGCGCCCGCGCATGCGCAATGAGACATCGCAGACAAAAACCAGTGAACAAGTGCTTGTGAACCTTGTGAACAGTGTGCAACGAATTTCAGTGTTTTTTTTGTAACTATTTTCAGGTGGGTCGAACTTTTGTTATTAATAACCGAAGTGATTCCTTAACTTCGGAAGTTACATGTTATTCCGCATGAAATGCGTATTTTACATTAGATATGTATTGAAAATTTAGAAAGACACAGTTAAAGGTGCATTTACACTGCGGGCAGTTTGTAAAGATGAATAAATCACTAATAAGTATTTAATTAATCGGAAAATAGACTAGGTACCTATCTTCCAAGTCTAATTACCTACAACTTTCTACGAATCTATGTAGACAAACTTGCTAAATGTAATACGTTGGTAAAAACGATTGAAAACTTTCATAGAGTTGCAAAGCGAGCATAATTAGGTATAAAAAATTGTTAAAGAACAGGAATCTGTCTCTACTTCATCATTACGCGACGCTGCGACGAATTATATTGCCTACCTACTTACCTACTGTTCGTCTGTAGGTATCATCATGTATATTAAAACCATCATGTTTACTAAAACACAGCTGGCAATTCGTACAATGCAAGTTCTGACAGAACGGACCATATGCGTCTGATAAATGTTGGAAAGAGATCATTAAATATGTCGAGCCCTGAGTCAAGGTTGACGGGTGACGTCACCGTTTGTGATGATGCAGGATATGTGGGTTGTTGTTTAAGTAACATGGCTATCCGCCTCCCTTTATTAAATAGGTAAGTCAGTTCGTAATTTATGAGCCATAAAGTTATTGAAAAAAAAAAGGGATTTTATCATCGGTTATTTTATTAGCCAAATCAGGAGCCAAAAAATTATAAAGGTGGATATGTACTCTTTTCCTATCCTAATGTCATGTAATTTCAAAAGATCTCAAATCAAACGCTTCATCAGATCCCCCTATTTTCACGAAGCCCCCGCATGCGTTAAAACGTAGAACCTCTTCATTCGATAGAAAAACACTTAAAAACCATCTCTTCGGTCTCGGGTATACCTATACTTACCATTAATAATATATCATTTAAACTTTTAAATCATCGCGTTCCATTACAACCACAATCCCAAAATAGCAAGCGATATCTGCTTACAGTGCCTCCGCGCAGGATATTGTCATAGCAAGTGTAATTGATAAAGTGGAAACGTGCACATGCTACGTTAAGTGGTGTTATTGAAATGGGCAGGAGCGCATCCGGTGATGGCTCCAAATGTTTTCGACGAGACAATGCACCCGTTAAGTTGCAAATGCACAAATGCAATGACTTGCGCAAGAGTGTAAGTGAGGTATAGGCGGCTTGTCGGAACTGGTTCTTACTTTAGCATATACTACAACCTGTACTACTTAGGTTGCTATTGACAGCTACAGCAAATCAACTACTTATTAAGTTTGTTGCAAGCTTTGGCTTATTGTACTTACACAATGTTTATATATTACTATTGAGATACAGTTGGTGTGGCTTAAAACTTCTATCTTACTATTGCGATGTGGTTGACAAGGGGTCATTTTTCTATCACCATTCCCGGTGGGTTAGGCAGAGGCAAAGTGGCGGCCAGGCCCTCCCTCCAACCACCTTCAGCCAAAAATAAAACCTGGGCTGGGATAGATGGTAAATAGAATTTTAAACAATATTCCAATTTAGATACACGTTTATTTTAATGTACCACTAGTAATAAAAATATGATTACAACTTCGGCGAATTGAAATGAAAAACAGATAAGTAGGTACATTATTGAATTTGATGAAAAATTCCGCACAAAAAGATATGAATAGATTGATGGACGGTAGGTGGCCTTACTGACCCTTACGTCGATCAGAAAGCTCCATCCGACAAGTGTTGACCTTTATTGAAAGATTATTAATTTTACTCGGGAGGCAAACATAGAAAAAAATTGTTCTCACGGTGATATTATAGCATTTTACAGCTTAGCCAAGGTTTGGCTACAATTTTAAGCTAGACCAGTGATCGGCAAACTTTTAATAGAGACACGATAAATTGATAATATTACCCACTTCAGAAGCATTTCCATTATTCCGTTTTCGCTTTAAACGAGGTTCAGTTTTGTTTTGAACATACGATTCATGATGGATAAAATAAAATAAAACATACCCAAAATCAAAATTCGTATGCAGCCAATGCGTGCGCACTCCTGACTCAGTTGATTGGAAAATTGTGTGTGAAGCTTAAATTGGATACTTTACGATTCGATGAGGTAATTGTATTTGTAAACTTCCATCACCTAAATAATACCTTTGAAATATAATAGTCAACGTAAGATTAATATTACTCTCTAAATTAATTGACATGGATGAAGAATAAAAATAAATTTAAGAAGTGACATTAACTTTTTTATTTAACAAAACATAACATAACATTACGCTCATAATCCCCGAAGGGGTAAGCAGAGTCAAAGAGGCAGCAGACCCCTTTAACCACGTTCAGCCAGAAACAAAACTGGGCTGGGTTAGATGGACAATTGTAAAAAAGTGGTAAAAAGTGGCTAGCCTGTCGCCCACACAATCACATACCCAAAACTCGAAACACAATTAGTCGTCTTCTACGACATGCTAGGCAAGAACCACAGATGGCACATTCTTTTTAATCCCAGACCAACATGGGACAATGGGCTGGGTTAGATGGAAAATTGTAAAAAAGTAGTATCAAGTGGCTAGCTCGTCGCCTACACAATCACATACCCAAAACCCCATATACCATTAGTCGCCTTTTACGACATGCTAGGCAAGAAACACAGTTGGCACATTCTTTTTATGTCCCAGACCAACATGGGACAACACATACTTTTTTAGTTATGCAAGTATTTGGCGTTATAGCGCGTCCCTGCCATGAATCAACTCAAATAGCAATTGCTGGAAACATCTTTACTATCTGATATCATATTAACTTTTACAAACAGATGCCTTATCGAAATGTTTCTCCAAACACTGTGCTTGACATTGCTCATACAAACAGCCAGTGCAAGTATCGACGACAAGCGGTCGATGACGACACTTCGCCCACATAGCCCCGCATCACGGCACCTAATACGGACCTTCAATAGCCACCAGCTCATATATCCTTCGCATAAATTTACCGATGACCGTAATTGAAACTATCAACGGTAAACCTTATAAGTTTGGAAGTAATTTGCGACAATTATTTTCCACGTAACGCGACGGGTTCACTATAGTACAATTAGCCGCTTCAATATTTGGATGTGTCAAACAAATAAAAACCAGCGGTTGTAACGCTTTAGTGGACAAACAGACAGAAGTTAACGCTGGCCCAAATTACGGTATAATAAGAGAGATCGTTTTAAAATGCATAAGTATGTGTAGAAAGTATAATGTGATAAAGTGTCTCAACTGATGCAGGCGCTACTTAAAATGATAGTTAAAAAGCAATTACTATTATCACTAGTAGTGATAGTAGGTAGTACTGGTGACATGTTGCAAGAAGAGTGCCGGAATTGAACGAAAGTACAATTACTAATTCCATTGGAAATCCAACGTGCATAACGGCGGATAGCGAGTTCAGCTGACTTAGCTAAAAAAGCAGCAAAAATGACTGTAAAAAGCGTTAATCACAAATCGAGTGCACCGGCGCCGCTCCAGCGACTCGAAATAGAAACTCAAAGTCGCACTCTTTACCAGCACTCGAGGTGTCGTAAATGAACTGGCTTTTACTCCATCTTTATGGGCCATTAATCGGTAAGTCGATACTCGGTGCAGAGCTCGCTGAAATTAAACTCATTAATACAACACGAACGGCGAACAGCATTACATACAGTGCAAGCACTCGACATATCGGCGGGTTATCATAAATTTATACCCCGATATCAAGTTGATAATGTTTGGTACGTTGCAATCGCTGTTTCGCTTCTGGAAGAGCAGCAGTGATTCATGCGTGGTGCTTATTGTAGCGTGTGGTGCTACTGTAAAACTACAGCTAATCCGTTTTGTTTTTCTTAAGAAAGTGGAGAGAACATTCGTCCCGCTTTTTAGGGCGGAGCAAATTAAGCACAAAGCTGACAAAAAGCGCTAACGCACTCGGAGACCGCGACGAGGGCCAAATTGAAATGTCGTGTGCGGAACGGAAGGCTTTCATCTGTTAGTTGGTCAAGCACCGGATGTGAGGCAACCAAGCCAAGATCACTGGCAATGGCAATTTACTACGGCCGCATACATATCTCTGGATACATCAGTATTATACGCAATATGGAAAGTTCCTTCTCTCGAGTCACGTTTCAATCATAAGCTCCGTGATTGCCCTTACTTCAAACGCTGCCACTCAAGAGCAATTTAAGTCAATCCGAGTTTTCTACATGTGCTCACCTTGCTGGTACGACGCTTTAATTATTAAATTTAGCTAGTTTACATTCATAACAGCTCGAGTCACCGTTAGTCCGATGCGTGTTGGCCGGTATTTCACAAAACTTGTTTAATTTTGCATTTTAATGTGTACTTGAATTAATAAGGCAGTGCATAAGTTATCTACTATTAGGAAGGTCGGTGGGAAATGGAATATGTTTAATTTCATAAAATAATTCTTTATTTAATTAAACGCATTCCTTTGTTAGCAATTCATCTTCCAAAATGGACTTCCAACTCCAGTATAACTAAGTAGGACTAAAGCTGCCTTTAATAATATTGATATACGAGTCCTTTAATGCAAAATGCATGTATATTCTTGATTCATCTGCCAATTCTCGACAACTGCAACTTCGGTATGTTGTTTTTTGCAAGGTAAGCAAGATGAATGAGTCAGGTTTCATATAAATAAGTAACTACAACGTCAGGTTGCAGTTGTAGAACGACCACACATTCTTTAATCATAGTTTTTGTTGACACTGAGATCACCTAGAATCAAGCTGCATTTCTTACTAGGACTAAATATCTATTTCATATACATACTTGGATTTGGTATTGCGGTCTCCCATCTAATGTTACTGCCCTATTGAGACAGATATATACGTTTATGTTCAAAGAACGCATTAATAACATAAATGAATATGATGTAAGTACAAATATTAGAGAATACATACCTACCTATGACGTTTTGATTCCAACGTGGGCAGCGTATGCTTTATGGCAAACTGGTTCAAGGAAATACACACCACTTATACTTAAAACATACAAATTGTATCTGTATCATTACATAACATTTGTCCAGCCAGATGCCTGTATCTATCTTTCATAAACTGTTATGTAGTTAATTATATCTGAGAACAGCTATATTAGCAACAGCTATATTCACGAATGTACCAAATGTTATGGATGCATATTCACAATCACATCGGAGTTTTTACATTTACACTATTATTAAACAAAGGAAAGATTTGTATATAAGTAAGCACGGACTAGTAAAAAAAGAAGGACTCCACGCTGTCATACTGTATGGTGAAGCCACGTTTATAAATGTGTGAGTGAGATCTTTATGGATACCAGATATCGGATAAGTATCTGTCATTTGGAGCACTTATTATGTCAATGTGTGGCGTAAGTTGCGTGTCAAGGTGGAGCACCTGAGGAGCTTCAATGTCTAGTTAGTGGCGCGGAGTGCTTCTTTTTATACTAGTCCGTGTATGTAAGGAATAAATTCGAAAACTACTGGAACGATTTGAAAAATTCTTTCACCATTAGAATACTACATTATCCCTGATTAAGCTATGGAATATTTTGAAAAGTTAGGTTAGGTTAAAAATAAAACTCTACCCAAAGCCGGGGCGGGCCACTAATAGTACTTATATGAAAACAAACAATATTATTTTGGTCAATCAATAATTTAATTAGCTATCTATTATTAGTCAAAGTACGAGTAATACTTACCAGTTTACAATACCTACGAACATTTGAATTAAATTATGACATCCCGTTAGGGCGTGATTTGTCAACATCTAATTTTATAAATAAATACTTATTTGAAACCAAAGGTAAACCAAAACCACATAAACTAACAGGCAGTAATGAGTCACGTCTAAGGAAAACCAAATCTATTATTTTACAATTCCATTTAGCAATTGTACTTACTACCAAAAGTTCAAAATGATTTCGTCAAATTGAGTAATGGTCAACTCGAAATTGGTAGAACTAAAACTGTCCTACATTCACAAATGTAAGGTAACAATTATACAATTAATCATTTAGTTAGGAAGCGATTTCTCAGTAAATCTGGGCGTGTCTTGTAATGAAACCAAAATACGGGTAACGTCTATTTAATTTTGTGGTAGCGTGCCGTAAGATAAGCGTCTCTAATATTAGTGGAAGCGCCTACTTAATTGCTAAGCGCCTTCGTGTCATGTAAGCCCGCATGCTATGCCCGTATCGGTTAAATGCAATTTGAACAAGTAGGTATGACCAAACGCGAATATATAGCTATATGGCTGGCAAGGGGTTCAGGGAGTGGATAGCACATACTCCTAAATGGTAGGTACATACATACATATCATCACGTCCGTAAATCCCGAACGGGTAGGCAGAGACAAAGGGGCAGTTAAACTACTTAACCCCATTCGCAAAAAAAAAAAAGAATATATTTAGCTTGCCATATTGGGCTTATGCACTCTGTAGATGTAGCACTTTCTTGAAAATAGTCTTTTAGATACGGTACAGACTGCGGACCGCAGGTCATAGAAAACAGTGCAGAATCCCAACTTAGAGAAGTGTGCTTACGCGTTGAAGATTCATCTATACTTATAATAAATCTGTAGAGAGGTCAATTCTGTACATGAAATACATTTTCAAAATAACTATCAGGGGGTGATTAGTGATCGATACTGATGCCAAAAATGCAATCAGTAAAATTGTTGTCTGTCTGTCTGTCTGTCTGTTTGTCTGTATGTTCCTTATAGAAACTAAAACTACTTGTCGGATTTTAACGAAACTTGGCACAATTATTCTTCATACTCCTGGGCAGGTTATAGTATACTTTTCATGACGCTACAATTAATAGGAGCAGAGTAGTGAAGGGAAATGTTGGAAAACGGGAGAAGTTACTCCATTTTTTAAGCTTCCGTCGCGTGTGCAGCCTAAATGGTTAAAGTTACATAGAAATCATGTATGACGGAAATAGTCTTTATAATATTAACCATAAACGCGGGTGACACCGCTGGCACAGCTAGTAAATAATAATACATTTATACTGTACTCCACACGAACATGCCCACTATATTCAGAGCTACACTTCAGGTTTACTTTTGTGTATTAATGTACCGCAATTTTTGGTTTTAATACATTGACTTCTATATAAAAAGCCAAAAAGTTATTAATATAACGCCCAGAAACTTTCTTGCTATTTAATAAATCTTAGTCAACAAAAAAATACTAAGCCGTACAAATGCTAGAAAGTGATAGCGGAATAAGTACACTGTTTTTATTTTTCTGAGAACCATTGCGATCTCGCGTATTTAAAGTTTACATACCTACCAACGTATATCTCGGCTCGTATTGCAAAATTTACAAAAGGCACATGAATCATTCTCTCCGACGCTAACATAAATACACTCAATACGCATAATAACACAAAGCGATGGGGTTACTGATAGATAAATGTGAATAAGTGCTTATTGACATGTGAGGTGAGTCAAAGCGTTAGGAAGTGATGTCGTTGGTTACAGCATTTTAATATATTAGCATCTGTAAAACCATATTAGGTACCTACGTATGTAACCTGATAATATTGGTATATCTTGTATTTGTAGGTATGAATCTCTGTCTCTGACCATTAATTATTTAAGGTTAAAAGATCTTTTTAGGTAGAATTATTACACACATTAAGAGCAAATAGGTGCACAGTTCCATAGGAATAGGGTTGCCATCCGTCCGGATTTCCCCGGAATTGTCCTAGTTTAGAGGGCATCCGGGGAGCGTCCGGGCGGGGTTTCATTTGTAGTCCGGGTTTAAAAACTTAAAGTCATGGGCTGTCCACGAAACATGCACTGTGCCCACACGCCGCGATCAACCGACGAACCGACTCGCTAAATTCACCATTATTTTCAACTATTTTATAACACTGATTAGTCCAAGAAAATAGGCCTTTAAATACGAATTTGAGGTAAATACTTGAATTTTTGATATAAGTTACTTTGAAAGATTTAAAAACGATCTGTGAAAGTTTTTTGTAAAATCACCCCCGAGAACATTTGAAAAAAAAATAAAAAGTATTTGTTTTTGAAATTTTGGGAAAACGGTAAGTAGTAGAAAAAAAAGGTTTAAATAAAAGTTGTAGAGCATCAGATTTTATAAAGAAATGCCCTGTTTATGTTTTCGCTTACATTAAAATTATCTGAGATAGAGGGCGGTTAGAAGCTTGGGGATGATAGTAATAGTCCGGTCAGTTTTCCATTTTGATCTGAAAGGACAGGACCAACGGGAAAAAATTGTTTGTGTACTAGATATTTAACAATCCAGAAATTCAGGTCTCTGACACATCAGGTTAGCTAAAAAAAAAGCGCGGAAGATCGAAAAAGGCAAATAACTCATGAGTAGTGCAAAATATTGAAAAATGCTAAAGGTAAAAGTTATAGATAATTGAATTTCCTACAAAAATGGTATCAGCATATTTTTTCATAAGTGCGATGCTTTTCGCAAAAAACACGCCTAAGTGTAAAATTATTTAAAAATGTTTCTTACAAGTTTTTCTTAATAAATAATAATGCGTATAGCTACATTATTAAGTCTGTTTTTCAATAATAAGCAGCACTTTAAAAAATATTTTTTCCTTACTAAGATGATTTTTTTTTTTCTCATCTAGACGGGATTTTAATGCAGAATTAAATCCGTTGGTTTATGCGAAATCCGTCTACTTAGTACCTGTAATTTATTAACTTTCATTGAATAAAGAGAAATGATCAATAGTGACTGCCTGACCGAGTCAGGATTTCTTGCCAAAACCGAAACCGAAACCGAACATTAGGCAGCTCACTTAGTTTTGGCTTAGGTTGACATAGCATGTTGAAATGAAGTGTATCTTTACTTTTATGTCTCCTGACCCGGTGTCTATCTGTAATAGTGAGATTAGAAAAAAATATTGGTTTCGTTTTTTTCTTTTGTTCAGAAAAATAAGAATGACAAATACAGCGCGTTAAAGGTCCCCGTGACGTCTCACTCCAGACACTACAGATTTTTGAAGCGCTGTACTTTTGTAATTTTCCGAGTATTCGATATAGCAAAAAATTGTAACATTAACCCATCGAGTTTGAGTTTGTTTGATTTGTTGAATATAGATATTTGATTTTAAACTTTCTCGTTGCATTGTCAGTAGAAATAATACTGACTGGACTAAACGCGATATGCCGAAACATCAAGCTGTAAGTACTCATGTAGTGTCAGTCTTTATCTTCATTATGTTATGTTCCATGCTTAAATGGGATCCGCTTAGACCATGATCTAGGATCTAGCGAGTCTGATAATTACATTGAAGCGACTGCCAATCTGACATTCGTAACCCTTGGTTTATATTTCTTTTCCCAATCACAGCAGTTCCTGCATGAGCAGTCCCGTCTGGATGGAAGATTGAGTAAATGTGGTAGTCCTTGATTGTAATGCTGAACTTATCTTTATTTACATAGGCTTCAATAAAGCACTTATGTGATTGAATATTAGTTGTGCTTCAGAGACAAGCAGTACATCAATGTTATGCTATGGGAGTAGAATTTCAACATAATAACATAAACGACAAAGCTATTGATGTTCCAAGAAGCAACTGTATAAGCTGGCATTACTCTATTATAATTTTATTAATTACTGTTATTAAGAGGTTCCTCAGTATTGGTATATTGGTATATCCGCTTGGTCGATGAGTTTGTCTAGCCTAAGAACTTGTTAAGTGAGTTGGATTTCTAGGCTTTTGTTCTTGATAAAATGTTAAACTGTGAAGGGTTTTTTGGCCTTCTTTGCTTTTGATGATTCCTCCTGTTTACTTGAAAAAATATTTGTTTTGTTTCGTAAGTAAAATTATCAAAATATTGAATACGTATTTTTTGCTTTATCGAATATTTGGAAAATTACAAAGATACAGCGCTTTAAAAATCTGGAGCGCGGCGCATTTACGGAACAAGTGACGTCACAGGCAACTTTAACGCGCTGTATTTGTCATTCAAATTTATTTGAACAAAAAAAAACGAAACCAATATTTTTTACAGATAGACACCGGGTCAGGAGACATAAAAGTAAAGATACACTTCATTTCAACATGCTATGTCAACCTAAGCCAAAACTAAGAGAGCTGCCTAATGTTCGGTTTCGGTTTCGGTTTTGGCAAGAAATCCTGACTGGGTCAGGCAGTCACTACTGATCATTTCTCTTTATTCAATGAAAGTTAATAAATTACAGGTACTAAGTAGACGGATTTCGCATAAACCAAAGGATTTAATTCTGCATTAAAAACCCGTCAGGATGAGAAAAAAAAATTTCATCTTAGTAAGTAAAAAATTTTTTTGAAAGTGCTGCTTATTATTGAAAAATAGACTTAATAATGTAGCTATACGCATTATTATTTATTGAGAAAAACTTGTAAGATAAAAAACATTTTTAAATAATTTTACACTTAGGTGTGTTTTTTGCGAAAAGTATCGCACTTATGAAAAAATATGCTGATACCATTTTTGTAGGAAATTCAATTATCTATAACTTTTACCTTTAGCATTTTTCAATATTTTGCACTACTCATGAGTTGTTTGCCTTTTTCGATCTTCCGCGCTTTTTTTTTAGCTAACCTGATGTGTCAGAGACCTGAATTTCTGGATTGTTAAATATCTAGTACACACACAAATTTTCCCGTTGGTCCTATCCTTTCAGATCAAAATGGAAAACTGACCGGACTATTACTATCAAGCTTCTAACCGCCCTATCTCGGATAATTTTAATGTTAGCGAAAATATAAACAGGGCATTTCTTTATAAAATCTGATGCTCTACAACTTTTATTTAAACCTTTTTTTTCTACTACTTACCGTTTTCCCAAAATTTCAAAAACAAATACTTTTTATTTTTTTTTCAAATGTTCTCGGGGGTGATTTTACAAAAAACTTTCACAGATCGTTTTTAAATCTTTCAAAGTAACTTATATCAAAAATTCAAGTATTTACCTCAAATTCGTATTTAAAGGCCTATTTTCTTGGACTATGATGTCCGGGGCCTATGGGCTCTAAAATCCGGGAGTTTCACGCGTTTTGTCCTGGTTACCAAATGTTAGAGATGGCAACCCTACATAGGAACAAGTATTTCAGGTCCCTCTATTTCGATTTTTTTTTATTAATAACTAAGTACTGTTTTGAGGTTATGGCATGGTAAGTAGTGAAATAATAATTGTTATGCTTTCTTTTTTAAGAAAATTCTGTGTTAAAACTGTATAGGTAGGTATATACACGTAATAGTAGAATGTTAACACTGCATAAAAACTCATCCGATTTTCTTACGATTTACTTTACTATAGTTAAGAGAGAAGTACCTATGCTTAAACTTAATAACCAGAAACGTTTTTTATTCTATACGTACTTCTTTGAGTAGGTAATCAAAAGGTGTGAGGCTCTTCCTGGGCCTAAGTAAGTAGGTAACTGTTTATAGCGAAATGTAAAAGAACTGATGTTAATTATGTATGATAGCAGGAAGGAATGGGCCTCTGGCGCCGCGACGTGGGCGCCTCCCTCATCCTGATCTTTATTTATCAGTATCTTTTATTCACGAATGTACAAATGTCAAGGATGCGTAAGCGCAAGTGTTTTAACGCTAACATAGGTAGGTACATATTGAACTTTCAGATAAACATCTAACGTCCATTAATGCCAGGTTATTGATCAGATAAATATACTAAACATATCAAATTATTAGCACCTTAGTATTTCAGATCACGATTATTTGCGGAACTATGTAAGTACATAGTTACCTATAATTCGATTGAATGTGTTTTGTGGGTGCCCCTATTATTTCCTATTTTATTCTAAGCAGTGATTTTTTGTGAATACTGAATACGTGAACATTATTTTATAATACTTATTCTCCAGACTGACACACCAATTCCCTAGTTCCAAACTAAGCCTGTGCTTGTGCTATGGATGCTAGGTGAACGGATACTTAAATATGTTTATAAACATCCATGACTCGAGTACAAATGTCTATGTTCATCACACGAAACATTTGCCCCTAGCGGGATTCGAACCCGCGACACTCGGTTTTGTGGCCAGGCCACTGACTGGCCCGTCTCTAGCCAAGCCCATTGTCCCATGTTGGTCTGGGACTTTAAAATAATGTGCCAACTGTGGTTCTTGTCTAGCATGTCTAAAAGGCGACTAATGGTATATCGGATTTTGGGTAAGTATGTGATTGTGAAGGAGACAAGCTAGCCACTTGTCACTACTTTTTCACAATTTTTCATCTTACCCAGCCCAGATTTATGTAAATTGAAAGATAGCACAGTTACACAGCAACAGTGGTAATTGTGGCTCTGTCGTTATTTATTGAAATATATTTTGCTAATCTTGTTATCTATAGACGCTACTATATTTTTAAAAGGAGGATTCTACGACATCTGATTTTAGTTACGAAATATACTTCTAGTAAACATTTCCAGAATATTAAGAAGCATTCGGTACTAACTATGCCGCTTTTCCCCCATTAAGAGACACAAGATGAATTTCTAGTAGGTAAACATACCGCAAACCGCAAAACAAGATACACAGATGGAACACTGCGCTCTAAGAAAAGCTGCTGATACAAAGTCAACGGTATTCAACCGGACACTAATTTATTGACCAGTTTCATTATCCCGACTGGTCTCATAAAACCGTCTATTAATCAACGCTCTACCAAACGCTGGCTATTCAACTTGAGTCCGCTTGTAAAAGAGGATTACAATGCATGATTTATATATAATAGATAGATTGCCATAGTATGTTACTGACGGTTTAATAAGGAATTAATGTACTTGTAATACATTTTATTAGTAAATCGTTAGCGACCTTGTTTTCATAAAAAAGTTCAATAGAGTGAAAACGACCATGTACCTACTTATATTCATAGTTCAACAGATTAGTAGCATAGAATTATTTAAGTAATTAACATTTGAGAATATGGAATGTTTTTATCTTCCTCATTTATTAAATTATATTATTTTTAAGATATTCATTATTGAAAAAGCAAAACTTTAACTTTTAAAGCTTCGAAACGGTTATTTAAGTATATGGTAGGAGACAATCCACATACGCGACGTCATAATCTGGAGCGCCATACAACTTCTGTTTAGTCATGAAAGAGACGGATATATTTGTGTAAAACTCTTATATTTTGCAATGAAACAGTATCATTACAAGGTATAACAGTTGTGTCTATATTGATTCTGATATTGCTACTAGTTTTCTGTTTCCTTATAGGTGTGCGCCGAATAATGATTCAAATGGCCCACATTTATTTAAGCATGGTACTTTTTTCCATATCTAAGATCTGAAATAAATTTAAAATATAAGTAAAAATACATACATAACATCACACCAATAATCCCCGAAGGGGTAGACGGAGTCAAAGGGGCAGCAAGCCCCTTTAACCACATTCAGCCTAGTATAAGTAAAATAAAAAAGTAGGTATTTAAATGTTAAACACCAAAATATCGCACAATCTCAAATGTGATGTTGTATGTTTTAACGTAAGGGCATAAGAGTCAGAATGTAACGTATTAATGACTCAATAGGGAACATGTGGAGCATCTCATCGCGTTACGGTGCGCGGGCGCAGCATTGTTCGGTGTAAACGGTTCACGGCTCTTTGAACTTTTTGTTGATTTCCCTCTATTTTCATACGGCACCCGAATCTTATCAAGATGATGCATAGGTACTTGGAACTGGGAACTTTCATCAACAATGTAGTAACTTCAGCAGTTAAAATTGATGATTTAGATACATACTTACATATCATCATGCCTGCAATCCCCGGAGGGTTGGGCAGAGTCCATGGAATAATGAGCTCCTTAAAACACATTTAGCCAGCCAGAAATCCAGTAATGATGACGAAAGATTGACTAAACAGATATACAATGCGAAAGTGGAAGAATGTAGGAGCCGCGGAAGGCCTAGGCTCACCTACCACGGACAGTTTGGTCGTGTATTAACAGAAGGTGATGTTAGGAGTCATAAAAACCGTAGAGCTAGTATGAATTTTGAAGAGGACAGTGAGGTGTGTAAGGATCGTGCCATATGGCGTTCGGTTCTCTCTGCCTACCCCGCTGGGAAGTGGCGTGAAGTTTACTTAGTTAGTTAGAAAACCAGTTAGGTTCTATGGAAAATTGTGATTAGTACCTAGTGCCAAGTGGCCAGATCATCGCAATCACAAACCTGCCCCAATACATCATTGGTCGACTTTTACGACATGCTTGGCAAGGAGTCCCAGACCAACATGGGATGATGATTTGCAGAATCTATAAACTAATATTTTTTAATAATTTCACAACCATATCATACCACACCACATAGTGCATTTTTTTTATAATAATTGCGTAAGTATATGTAGTGATTAAGTATCTGATTTATCATAACAAATCTCAAGCTCAACTTTAAGGACACGTAGCTAACACGCGAAGAGTGTTGAGGTTCAAACCTTGACATGAACCTCTGATTTTTTCTCTATGGATGTGCAAACATGATCCAACATTTCTATTTCATCAATATAAGATCAGATGGCACTTCAATGTAGTAACTACCAGTGGCGTAACTATGCCGTTTGAGGCCCCTGGCAATTTCATCGGTTGGGGTCCTCGCTCTAGGACAGTATTCGATTCCAATGCTGTAGCATAGGGGTCCCCCGTGCTCATGGGATCAGGGGGCACCTTCCGGGTGGGGGCCCGTAGCATTTTGCCACTCCTGCCACCATAGAGTTACGCCAATGGTAACTACACTCATAAATCTTGGAATAGTCTAACTAAGCGAAATCCCACTTGGACGCTATTGCCTAAACGTGTATTATGCCAGTGTAAATAAACATGTCCCATGTTGGTCTGGGACTTGGCTCATGTTAATCTGGGACAAAAAAAAAGAATGTGCCAACTGTGGTTCTTGCCTAGCATGTCGTAAAAGGCGACTAATGGTTTACGGGCTTTTGGGTATGTGACTGAGTAGGCGACGAGCTAGCCCCTTGTCACTCCTTTTTCACAGCTTTTTATCCAACCCAGCCCACTGTCCCATGTTGGTCTGGGACTTGAAAAGAATGTGCCCACTGTGGTTCTTGCCTAGCATGTCGTAAAAGGCGACTAATGGTATATCGGGTTTTGGGTGTGTGATTGTGTAGGCGACAGGTTAGCCGCTTGTCACTGCTTTTTCACAATTTTCCATCTAACCCAGCCCGGCTTTATTTTTGGCTAAATGTGGTTGAAGGGGCATGCTGCCCCTTTGACTCTGCCTACCCCTTCAGGGATTATGGGCGTGATGTTATGTGTGTATGTATGTAAATAAACAAAACTGATCGTATGTGATCTTAACATAATATTGTTATATATTTATGTTATAATAGCATTAAGGTATGTTTGTTTATTGAGGTAGATTTTATCCGAAAAAAATGATGCCACGATCAGCTTATACAGTTATATAATCTGTGCTTATACTCTGTTAATCCTATTGTTAAATAGGAAATATCCAAGGCGAGTCGAGACACGGTGTATTCAACCTAATCCCAAGACAAACATCTTCTTAACTAGTCCGACAAGCATGGCCAATCATGACGCATTTTTTGAATTTAACGCTAGGTAATTTTTTTGAAGTAAGTATTAGAGTAATGAGACTACGCTGATACTATCATAACAACGTAATATTCGACCAAGTTGTAGAAGCGTCCGTAATCCTAATTGTTTAAATATTTGTACTGCATTGCAGGTTACGTAAATCAATTATTAGGTTTTATTAACCTATATAAAATAATTACATACATATCAACATGCCTGAAAGCCCTGAAAGAATATATAAGTAGGTAGGATAAGTGCCTTAAAGCCAAAAGTATAATTGAATTGGGTTAGATGCAAAACTGCAGTGACAAGTGGTTAGCTCCTCGCCTGCATAATCACAAACCCTACACCCAATATACCTTTCACGTAATCTTTAACGACATGCTAGATTAAGAACACAGTTGGCACACAATTTTATAGTCTCAGACCAACATGGGACGAATACTAATCTATAAAAACTAGAGAGTCTAAAATAATTATTTTGATAACTTTATTAATAGATACTTTTTTAATAATTACAAAGAATAGTGTCTCAGCACAAATTGCATTAATTTTGCCGGGAAGTACAAATGAGGCACTATATTATTCCATTCATGGTATATTACGCAAAACTGATTAGTATGATGTGGTTTCTTCTGCCTTAATGCTAATAAAAGACGGCTATAAAACCAAATCGATATTCACGTAAACAGATAGTTGCGTTAACGTGCGGGTGCTCAGCATGCAAATTGTAAAACAATAATGCACACAGAGCGGCGCTGATACATCTCCAAACAGCAATTATACTGCTATAAAACCGTGCACAAATTGGAACTATAAAAGAAACTCAGAAATGCTATAATAGAAGCTAAGTTTAACACAGAGAGCGCAATCTCGAACAGAAGTAACGTAACGGTAAAGGTTTGTTATACAATTAAGAATAACTTAATGGATGGTAAGCGCAAATCGGTCCAATTACGCGTTTCTGGTGAGCGGGGCGAGTGAGGCACGCGTCTCATCAATTTTGTGGCGGGAGAAATTCGGAATAATTGCCCCTTTATTAAGCTTCCGTCAAGTAAATATTAACTTTCTGGAACCAGCTCATATAATAGATTTTTACCATTTACTAAGTGACATAGAGTAAAGGCATGACGTTTAGTCAAAGCGGAAATATTAGACCGTTCGGTTCTTTGCAAGCCATAATAAAAATATCAATAAGTCATACGTACTTATGTGCTGGAGTACTTACTATTTGTTTATTTGTAAGTTGGCGAAAATATTTTTCTAATTATGACTAAACCACATATGAATGAAATAATTACCTAAGCTGATTAATGCAACAGGACTAATCGGTTTTACTCCGAGAAGAGCGTTGTATAGGAGGTACGACAGCCACTCTAACAAAGACAAACGGATTTAGTAATCAAATGGTAACAAAACCTTCAAACATTATAAGTATATCATGTCGAGATAACTTGGTACATGCCAATCATAATCGCTTCACACGAGAATGTTTGTGCAATCATTTAACGATTTTAATTTAATCGACACATGGGCTTAAGAACTTTACCTTTTCCATAGTCCAAAAGACAAAGAATCAATAAAGTACATTTTTGGTAAGATGTTCATTCTTGTTAGTATCCTTTTCGACCATATGTTCCTGTTGTTAATGAAAACCGTTTAAACAATTTATCCAACGACTTTTCAACTTATAGGGAGGGACACATTACTAACACAATTTAATTCAATTAGAAAATTGCTTAAAAATTTGTGTTGTGTCCTATAGACATGAATTAAGATTAGCACAATTGAAGGTTTCAATTTAAAGCCCTTAAATTTTTCTAAACCTGTGCTTCACGCACTGATAGGTAGGTAGGTACTTACTAAAATTGAATATCAATATTTTTTTTTATAACAGGCGCCGAAAATTTTGAACAGAGAAAGCAGTAATCTGTTTACCCCAAAATTAAAAGCTACATAATTATACTTACTTACTTGGTAAATTTTTTTTTTTACTTTATATCTACTGTAATGTAAAACATGACGTTTACGGTATGACGGCTCCATTGCAACGCGACATCGAAATCAATGTAAAGAATAAAAATAATTATATTATAAACTAATTGTGTATCATTAATATTTTGCTGATTCTTGTAGTCTATGTGTGTGTACGTGTCAGAGATAATAAATGCCTAATATATTTTTACTAGATTCTGCCCGCGGCTTTGCTCGCGTGGTACGTCGATAAAACATAGCCTATATGTTTTTCGGGTGTATAAACTACATTATTCTAAAGTTACAATAAAATCCATTTAGTATCTATTTTTAGCATATAAAAGAGTAACAAACATCCAAACAAACTTTCGCATTTACAATATTAGTTAATTATGCCTGTGTATGTAAGATATAAGAATCCTAGACACACATACTGACACCAGGTGTGGTATGGTACAAAATACTTGTATTATCCTTTTGACCATATGTTCCGCGCTAGTCCAATTTAAAACAATTAAACAATTTAAACATCGACTATTTAAGTATATAGTAGGAACGTATTATAAAACAATTAAATTCAATTAGAAAATCATTGATTAAATGTTTTTCTTGGTTTCAGATGTCAACCTAACGTGAAACATGAGTTACGAAATGAACAATCGGCTCTCGCGAGGCGGATCTCTCTTTGGCTCCGATCCGCAGACGCAGCTAAGGACCGCCCTATGTACAAATGACTTCGTAACTTTTAAGAAGTTGGTCAGTTACGGATCTGCAGATTTGGAACATGAATACCAGTATCCAGATTACAAAACGATACTAGAACTAGCAATCTCTGAACCCGGCAAAGAACAATTCGTAAAACTCTTGCTTCAAAATGAAGTTAATGTTAATAATCTTAATAAAACGCATGCTGCTGCCCCTATACACTTTGCTGTAGAAAATGGCAATCTAGAGGGGTTAAAAGCATTACTGGAAGACGACCGTATAGATGTCAATATAAAGAGTAAAGGTAATACTGCGCTACTTTTGGCAATCAAGAAGATCGAAGATTTAGAAGAGGATCGTGAACACGATTTAACGATCTATGAAGATATGATAGAAATCCTGTTGAAGTCTGGATGCAATCCTAATTCACCTGATTCCAAGGGCATAACTCCAGTATATTCTGCAGCAAAACAAGGTCTAGAAAGAGTAATTACTCTTATATTGGATTATGCTAAAGATCCTGTTGATTTAGACACATACAAAGATCGACGAGGAAAAACGGCACGCTACTTTTTGAAGGAAGCTTTTCCACATTTATTGGCTAAATTTGATTCTTTTGGCGAAGTCATTGAAGATATTGACAATGATAAGCTGTTCTCGTATTTGAGTAGACATGAGGAAGACAATTTTATCCGGGATTTCGCTAAACTCGTTAGCAAAAATGACCATCGCGCAGCGCTGTCAGCCAGCAACGGTATGAATACGATGCTTCAATTGGCTACAGAGAAAGGGTTGGAAAAGATTGTGAACTCATTGCTCGGTGCAGGTGCGGACCCAAATGCTACTTGTCCTGGAAACACGAACCGACCTGTCGCTATTGCCTGCCAGAATGGATTTATTAGAATCTTAAAGAAGTTTGTGGAGAATGAATCTACGTTATTTGAACCTATCAATGAAGAATCTCTTATACAAATAACGATAAAAGGAATGAGGTCATACTCAAAAAATCCCAAAAGTGATTTCAATGCCTGCTTGCAGTTATTGTTGAAACATCCTAAGTTAAACATTAATGTAAATTATCCAGATTTAAAAGACAATACTGCCCTCCATTATGCTGCTAGAAATGGAGATAACGACACGGTATTGGAATTGTTAAGAAATGGTGCATGCATAGGTTTAAGAAATAAATTCAATGAACCGCCTCTGGCAGATATCAATGCAAGAACTTTGGAAACATACTTAGACGAATGTGTTACGACAAATGGCGAACGACCAAGTGATGACGATTACGAAATCCATATGAAATACAGATTCCTAGTTTACCCGAATAACTCACTCGAAAATGAACTAAGTAAAGAACCATTGATGGATAATGCAAATAATAATGCCAAAGAATTTGATGCGATTCTAGCTCCAGAAACCGACGCTTTATTGTACATGACACGGAATGAAGACTTGAGACAGTTATTAAAACATCCAGTCATCACTAGCTTTTTATATTTGAAATGGCAAAGAATAAGTTGCCTTTTTTACACGAATATAACGTTTTACTCATTATTGTGGTTGTGTCTAATATTGTATATTATACTGGGCTACGGTGTAGAAAAGAAGCAATCGGATTCTATCGAAATATTAAATGTTGTTACACATGTCGGTGCAATAATTGGGTTGATTCTCTTAATAATTCGTGAACTGTTCCAGTTACTTGTATCACCTACACGATATTTGCAAAGTATAGAAAACTGGATGGAGATAGCATTAATTTTTGTAACAGCCTGGATAGTTTGTTATAACTCTGCATCAGAGTCTACCAAGCAGCAACTATCGGCCATCGCCATTCTATTATCTTCGGCTGAACTGGTTTTACTTATAGGCCAATTTCCTACGTTGTCTACAAATATAGTAATGTTAAAAACGGTGTCTTGGAACTTCTTCAAGTTTTTACTATGGTATTGCATTTTGATAATTGCCTTTGCACTAAGTTTTTATACTTTATTCAGACAAGAAGTTGACGAAGATCAAATACCACCAAACCCTAATAACGCCGGCAAAGAAGGAGATGAGGAAGAAGACTTTTTCGAAGACCCTGGAAGATCTCTTTTCAAAACAATTGTCATGTTAACGGGAGAATTTGATGCAGGCTCTATAAAATTTAGCACATTCCCTGTAACCAGTCATATAATATTTATTGTGTTCGTATTCATGATTCCAATTGTACTCTTCAATTTACTGAATGGTTTAGCAGTTAGCGATACGCAAGAGATCAGAGCTGATGCGGAATTGGTCGGGCATATATCCAGAATAAAATTGATATCCTACTTCGAAAGTGTTCTAATAGGCAGCACACGGGAGTATACAAGGCCGACAAAGCGCTGGTTTTGGCCGTCGTATCTGGAGAATATGCATATTATTAAACCTAAAACTTTATGTATAAAACCATTCGCTAGACGCATTAGCCTGTTTCCACATTTTCTTCCCAAATATCGGATTATCGTAAAACCAAACCAAGACAATAAAATTGAGATTCCCCATGCGGAACCCTTGGGAAAGTTCGGAGATGACTATGAAGATGTTGAAGGTGGAGGATGTTGCTTTGAACGTTGTCAGAACTACAGGCTAGACCGCAAAATCGTGAAAAACGCCAAGATTGTGATAAGTAAAAAGACAAATCTGTCCGAATTTGATGAAATAAAGAATAAGTTATCAGATAGCGAAACGAAATTAGAAAACCTGGAACATGTTCTCAAAAAGGTTTTGCAAACATTGGAATCACACCAAAAATACTAGATAAGTGAAATTCAAAACTCAAATGTACTAATTACTATTTAAACAAAACCCTGTGACGTTTTATACCTACATAATAAAATTTGGCAGGCATTTATATGCCTGCCAATTATTTACGTACGTACATATTACAACTATTTGCTTGACTGTACATCCATTGGGTATTGATCCAAGCTCTAATTGTTTACACATGTCAGACTTTAATACCGAAATTGCCCGTAGATATAATATATGATGAGAGAAATATGCTTAAAAGCTTGCTGATAACACGTTAAACCTTTTGTCGAACAGCCACATCGGAAAATTCCCTTCATGGTGCCTTTTAATAAAATGCCAAAATTAATCGCAGCAAATAGCGAAAATCGTTGCATGACTCCGACAGCAAAGCGTAGTGGCTATCTAAAGCTACGGCACGTTCTAAGAAGTCACGGTCCTAAAGCTTACGTAATTACTATATTCTTACTATTTGCCGAATAAAATTATTATTATATTTAAATGAAAGAAAATTGTTATTTAATTTTATATTGCTTCCATTTGAAAATGTTATAATTATATTATAATGCATTTATATAATAATTTTAATTGATAGTTTTTATTTACATTAATGTACCTTTTCTTGAGTTGTTAACAAGTTGTCCGCCCCTAATATTTTTTTATACGTTGATGTATCTTATAATCTATGTAATTAATAAAAAATAATCATCATTATTTTATTTTACTCTTACTACCTCTTACTTTTGCATACCTATTCAATATATTTAAATACGGAAGCGAGTTCTGACAACAAGTTTGATAGAGCTGCCTATTTAAAAAATATTCTTATCAAAATGCCTAGATAAAAAATCTCGTATCTGTACAAAATACAAAAACATCTGTATTAACCTATAACAACGGATAAATTTGAAACCATAAATGAAATGCTCACAATAAGAATCTAGCCATCCTTTATGTCATCATTACATAGGTAGATACCGTTGTAGAACGCATGATCGTTATTAAAATTATTTTCAATAAGTTTGTCATTCTAATATTATAAACTTGTTTGTACATATATGTGTCTACTTTTTTACGTCTAAAGATTTAACCCTGAGGAACGATATATGCTATTTCTTATCCCGAAATAGGTAGACCCCGACACACGATAAGTCTCTGTAATAGACCGGAATCCAGCAAGCGGATTGAATTAATCTATGTATCCACACATACATATATTATACACTAATAGTGACTGATCATTTGGTTGTTTTCCCCCCCGACTGCCTTGCACAACTCTCGAAATAGGTACTCAAAGTACCAATAAAAATAATTTCAGTTAGGTACAGGACTAATCTTAAAACCGCTAAACATATTACACAGATATGTTTCTAAATAAAAGTCAAATATAGATAGAGTGTTTATTATTGCAATAAAAATAAATCGATGGTATTTACACCCAAATTAATGATAAGATTTAATAAAATGGATGACAGGCAAGTGGGACATAGGCCTGCCCTTGCGCGCAATTATACGTACAATTAATTTGTTAACATTAAAACATTATTATTAATACAAGCTAAGACATTATTTTGAGACGTTAATTAATGAGTAAAAAATTGTGACAACTTACAACCGGAAAAAGTAAAATGTCTTTTAAAATCAACAAGAACTTCAAAGTTGAGTTGTTCAAAATTAACGAATTATATTATACACAAAACATCAAAGGTGGGGAAGGTAAACGAGACAACAATTTAGCATGTACTTAGGATAGTTAAACGCGTTCTCGGGCGCTTAACGAGATGGCACTGTACAAAACACAATGTAACTTCTAAAAATAGGCAAAAACACAGCCGATAACAATTGTAAATTTTATTCTAGACTAAAAAGTGCCTGTCCATACAATTCGCTAGAACCTGAGCTTCAACAGAGATTCTACAACAGCTTCACTAAATATCTAGAGTGACACGCACCTGATAGAGGGGAAGAGAACTAAATTGGAAGCTCGGGTACCTAATACAATGTTGAAATTACTACTAAACATACTTGTAGAATGTTTGTAACTATATCTTCCATATCTTATTCATATAATATACTACTAATTCAATTAAGTTTCTACTAGTCAACTAATTTACTTAAAAAAGATTTCGATTGAATTCTGGCGCAGTTATAAATTTAAGCGATTAAACAATATTTATGACTAATAGGAGATTGTAATGTCATGGCGTTTATTAAAATCCTATAAGCTAAATGTATGGCAAGGTATGAGATTTTGAATTCGGTCCTTCCTTTTCTAACTTTAATTACTTAAAATCCATATTGAATGTGTTTCTCTATAAAACAAAATTTTGTTATATTTTCAGGACTTATTGATCACCTATAAAAATATCTAATTCATTTTAATTGGTAAGACATCAATACATAATATAAGACTTCTGGCCTGACCTTTACATTTAGGACGTTTTCTTTAAAAACTATACGGTATTATGTCCCGAACTCTGAATATATTATAGAAAAAATACTGGTAATATCAGTCATTTTACTGAGTGAATTTATTTATAACCTAGTTTTAATTTGTTTGTACTTAGTAGTGAAATTAGTATGGAAGGTGTACACAGCTAGTATTATTATCATCTAATGGCAATTAATTACATGTTTCGTCAGACTAAATATTATATTAGTAAGCATCTTGATTTCTAATTTTATAGTGTTTATATCAATATAGTGTTTCTATTTTATTATTAATTAATTACATTTGATTATTTTTGTAAAAATAGAAGATATGTGTATTAATGATCAAATGCTTTAATGTTTTTACTTATACGGAACGGATTCATAAGAAATATGTTTTAATGATGAAAATTAACAAAGTCTCGTTATAAATTTGAAAATCCAGATACATACTAGTCGTCTATAAAGAAGTTGTAAGATTAAACAACATTTGTAGTACTTTCAGTTCACATCAATATTACCTTATATTACTTTTACGAACATGTGGGTTAAAGGGTGACAGGCAATATTTTATTGCCTAATAATTTACTAAGTTAAATTTAATTTTGGAAAATTATTTTTGTCATTGAATTTGTACTTCTATATCATTGTACCAAAAACGAATACTAAACGTCTAAAACAAATTCACATGGATAATATTATTATGAATTCATAGACTCCGCCAATATTTATAAGGCATCATTCGTACCTAATAAGAATATCGATTAAATTTGACGTATACTCAAATGCTACTCCTAAAAGTTATTTGACGAATGTTATCCCTATCATTGAACCAATTTGAACTTGTATTTCAAGGTATACGAAAATTAGTAATGCTTGGTATCCATCTTGGGATAATTTTTTTTTACCATATTAGGATAAACCATTTTTGACTCGATCTTGATATTTACAGGTCTGATATATTCAAAAGTTACTGTCCAAGTAAAGTTTAAGTTAAGACCACTTTATCTGGACAGTGCTTCCAATTCTATGGTGCTTTGCTTCACTTGTCAAATTTAAATGCGTTGGCCGTAGAATTTGAGTGTGTTCCTGGATAGTGACGTAATCAGGGCCCTATCTGTTGAGTTTATCAAACAATGCATTTAAACCTCAATCATTAGGCTAAAGCCGGAGCTTTTCCGTGATTTCGCATTACATTGCGTATTAAATATTAAGTCAGAAGCTACCATCAAATATATACAACGTGTAATGTTAAATGCGCAAAACCTGAAAACAGTATGATCAGAATAACGAGCTGAATCAATTAAACCACTTTCCAATATAGGTCACATTTTTCAAAAAATCTTTATTAAAATGTTGCCCTGTCTGTTTACTAATAAGGCAAGCCATCACGCGCACAAACGCGCCAAAATGCGTAAACAAACTATGTCTGTCGTCCAATTTAAATTTTCTCATACGCGGGATAATAATGGTTCTTATTTCAATGCAAATAGGAATTAACAAGACAATTTGAAGTAAACAAATCAATGTTATCTATCCTTATTTAACTTAAACGTAACTAATAAGAAAAAGAAATGGGGGTAGGGCGTGCGAAATTCTTGACAATGGCCCTGACCTGTTTACACTAGTCTCAGCGGAGCCGGCACATGCGTCACAGGTGCATTTTTTTTATTATCTCGATACCCCGGCAGCGCGTGTGCTTAAAAAATCGCGACTATGGCGTTTTTATACACAAACATTCAGTATTGTGAAATGGTGAGAATGTTAGCGCGTTGTAATGACAACGTTAACTTGGCAGTGCGACGGTTTTAAGAAGAGATTGGAGTATCTGTATCCAATCGGACAATGCTTGCAGCTACACAGAGGCTTCGCGACAGAGGGGGTCCGCGCGTTTTAACAAGTGATAAGTGACACTCAAGTGCTCGATTCGCTGAAAAATAACTTAAGAAAGCGGGCTGTGTTGTGTATTCACAAAGTGGTAGACATTTTGAATATTTTCTACCGCAACAACAGGACCAGTAAGTGGAGATACCAAATTATCTACTTAATTAATTGTAAATAAGTTGATTACGTGCCAATTATTTGTAAATACAGTGATTTAAACCTTTTAAACACGCCAACATCACGTACTTACGTTACGTAGTACCTTCCTAATAATAAGATCTTACTGTAGGTAAAGTCTGAAAATGTAGGTTACCTATTTTGCCAGTTCAAAGCCTGGAAAAGTGTGATGGAAACATTTAAATCACTGTTCAAGGATAACCTTATTTCTTTATGAGCGTAGATAGTAATAATAACAATGTCAGCGCGGCGCAGCGGCCCGGCGATATAACTACCGACTTCGCTTTCGACAGAGCGTCGTCCACAGACACAATAAATGATCAGAAGTGCCAGTAAAACTAAAACATCACATAAAATCTTTAAACATTTTTTTTTTATTAAAAATCTCTCATAATTAGATCAATTAAATTAAAAATCATTTGGGGTGTCTGAGGTTTTGCGCATTTAACATTACACGTTGTATAATATTAATCAGCAAAGTAATTACACTGAACTCAACAATCTTCAGCTTGTTTTGCCAAAACCAATAGGAATTTTTTTAATAATAAAATCTGCAATTACCGAAGTAGCAAAGCTTATCAACCACCAAGAATCATAATACCTACGGATACACAGTAACACCTATATCCATACAAAATTACTTTTCATGTCACTTCGTTGTCAATCCGAGAATTCAATACGCGAGACATCTTAATTCGCAGCCTTGCATTTAAACTTTATTTCGCAGTGTTTTGTTTTAGTTGTAAATTTAAATACAAATTGGTCAAATAGTGTTCAAACATTGGTCAAATATTTTTCAAGCATTGTTCAAACATTGGTCAAATATTTTTCAAGCATTGTTCAAACATTGGTGAGACACGGGTCAAACACAATTACCGAGCGGCCAAGTCCCGCGGGCGTCACACGGACGTGACGCGTGCGCAGGCGCGCGCGGCCCTGCGCTAGGACGGCTGCTTCTTGTCGCCGTCCAGCAGCTTGTCGTCCGAGCAGAACTTCTCCAGCTGCGTCACGTAGTACGTGTTGAAGTTTAACCTGCGTATGTGGATTGTTTGGATGTTAGTTCCGTTTGGTTCAGCATTATTGGGTAAATAAAGCTAGGAATAGAGTCCGAGGATTTTTCCCGGTCGTCTACTTCTGTCCAGTGTGGGGTACTCGAGTATAGGAGCATGATACTTTTACGATATTCAAAATAACTCTCTAATTAGCTCTTAACACTTATATTAATGCAATTTGTTGTATGATTGATACCTGATTAAGCTGGCGCGATGCCCGTAACAAATGCTTATCAAAAGGGGCTTTACCGAAGAAAATAATGACTAGCTGTTTCCCGCGACTTCGCCCGCGTAGACTAATATTTATGTATCCTATAGAAACTGCATTTTTCCGGGATAAAAAGTAGCCTATCTATATGTTATTCCAGACTTTAATCTATGTCTGCACAAAATTTCATCCATATCCGTTCAGCAGTCTTTGCGTGAAGAAGTAACAAACATACACACACACACTCACAAAGTTTCGCGTTTATAATATTAGTGTGATTAATGACCTGGCGGAGATGTTGAGCAGCTTGTTAGTGTTGTTGTCGCGCGCCATGCGCTCGATGATGGCCAGCACGGACAGCAGCGCCGCCGTGAAGCGCAGCCCGTAGCGCGACACCGAGCGCGCGAACGAGTCCGCCGACCCGCTGCTCGCCGACCCGCCGCACCCCGCCATCTGCCGTCGCGTCGCAAACAATATTACGCACTTGTTACTAAAATACACGTCATTTCCCTGGATAATGTCCTCTTAACCGATATGGCATGAAGTTGGTTTAAGTGACAATAAACACGCCATTTAACTGGAGGGGTCCTTACAGCTCGCTACTTTAACGTTCAGGGATATGGCGTGAAGCTAGTTTAGGTTACAATAAAAGACGTTGAATGCCATTTCGACCGTCAAGTATCGAGTTTTTTTAATAATATTTCCAATTTCATTAATGATACAGTCCTGGGGCCGACGTGAATATCTCGATTAAAAATTAGGCATCAATTATATTGTTGAAAAATCGAAAGGCTTGTCCGACAGCCACCCGGTAATTTTTTTTATCCCACATAGGTGTGGAGGTGATAGCGCCTCTTTACAGCTAAGAGATTTATACTCTATTATTATATATTATAATAATAATTAATTATTCTGGTCAGTACAGTTTAACTCTAATTATGACATATACTATGGATATTGTAACAGATTAATGTTTAAACATTTAGCACGATATGTAATGTATGTTATGTACTAGTGAAGAAGAAACAAGATATACAAATATATAACATGAAGTATACATACGAGTAAAAACGAAAAACAAGATGATTTAATTTACAAATATTACAATATCAGGGTTAAAACAACAGATATAAATGTACTCACCGTAGAATTCTAAAACAGAAAAGTCATGAAAGAATAGTAAAAATAGCGGTTAGGATTAGGAATGATTTAGTATCACAAATACTACATGGAAGCAATTTACTTTATGGTTCTACGCGGCAATACAATCACGCCTCTTAAGCCGTGACTGTCTGATGAAATTCGCTCTACATATCGGGATGAACCTTAATAAACGGAAAAAAACAGACAAAATTAGTATGTGCATTGTGCAGACGCACATGTTTTGTATTTTATGAAACAATTGCGCTAACTTGTTTTGTTGCGCCAAATGTATCAACTTACTTTATAAAAATATTTAACGCGTAGCGCACTGCCTAGGACCTGGCAACGAGACGTAAACTACACTTAACACCACATTTCAATCGACGCGTTCCATTTTGCTGCGCCATGGTGCAACTTTGAGACGAATCAAAGAGCCGGCGGGGAGCCTCACGGCTGCTACACTTAAAACCTGCCCGGAGTTACTGTGTTGAAGCTATACGTTTTACCGTTTGCAGGACGTGTATATGTGATTGTTTTGCTGTGTCTTCTCAAATTCTATAACAATACAATGCAGTGCAATAAGCACGCACGTGTACGCCCACCTAATGTATTCAAGCCTTTATTTACAGAGCAAGCTCCCGATATAAACGAATCACATCAGACAGTCCGCGACTTCAGTTAAAGCGTGCTTGATTGGTCACAAATTAAACGTAGTTTAGTTTAGTGCTGCAATGAATCTGCACGAGTGCACTAGTGATTACAGTTGCGGTATACCTCACTATAGTCTGAACTGTCATACGTTGATCCAAGCATACTGTTAAGCTCTGCGTCCACGAAGTACTTGTGCATCTCCTTTGCCAATTAACGTGTTTGGTAGCGTTAAAAGAAAATACAAAATAAATTATTATTAGAAATCATAATGCCTATCGCATAAGCTTCAAGGGATTGATTTAGGCATAAATACCGTAGAAATAGAACAACCAGCGTCTATATAATAAACAGTAAATAGATATAATTATGAGGACATAAAAAATAAACAAGTATTATTGGTTAATTAAGTCTATGTGTAAATTTAAATACCTTGGTTCATCTAAGAATAGTTATAGAGAACAGCTATTATAACAATCAGATAACTGTTTTACTAAAGCGATTTCTTAGAAAATTTTTAACTCTATTTTATCTAGTATTTACTACGTGATAATTATGTCTTCGACTAGGAAGCAATAAGGAGCGTGCAGGATCTACAGATCACAACACATTAAATGTCAATGCTATTGCTGCATTGACATTTCTGTGACAGTATTTGAATCGTATTTGCTTCCCAGCGGTAGCGCTCTTATGTGCACATTTCTCAATGGCATCTTTCGGGCGACCATAAGTAGTGCCCTCAATATGCATTAAGAAGCTAAAGATTCAGATTCAGCTGCCGTCGATTCCTGTAGTGCTCTCACAGCTATATATTTGATTTGAATAGACATAATAGGCAACTACTTGATTAGTGCCGACTTACATTAGCGTTTATACAGCGTGCATCTTACTTGACAGCTCTATATAGGTTTTGTACTTTTCATTGTCAGCCTAATGACGTTGGTTCCGATAAACATATATTTAATATTTTAGATATCAAATCAGGTCAATAGGTAAACAGTTTTGAAGTGTTCTCCCGATCTATTGTTATAGATGTGACATCTATTTATATTAAAATCTATAATTATAACAATTCTAGATATTAAAATCAAAGCTAATCTAACTTCATAAGAAATTGTTTGAGCAACAGCTCGTAATCCTCCTAATAAAGCAGTATATCCGCCCTTACTTATAATATATATTGACTCTCTATTTTGAATACTTACATGTAATATAAAATGGTCGGCTATATTGATACACATTTATAGAAAGAAAAAATAACATGCTTATAAAGTTAGTCAAACTAAGGAATAATATTCATGCGCGTACGACTAAAATATTTTTATTACAAAAATACATATTTGCTATTAAATATTTTCCACATGACTTTCAGTAAATATTGAGTGACATGGAAAACATTGGCCTTCCATGGTCTAGTATTTTCTCAGAAATTGAGTACCCCAACATCGTTTTAGCCATGAGAAACAAATAGTTAAATGTAATTTAAATTAAAGATAGCCATTATAACAAAAACTTCATACGCGATGTTGTAATATTCCCGTCGAAATCAATCATTTCATAAAGTCAATCGATTTACTAGTAAATATTTACCATGTGGCTCCCCAGAACATGAAAACCATCTTTACAACACAAACAATATTTGCAAAGACCTGACCGTAATTTTGGATTTGTGAGTGAGTGATATTATATAGTGTCCCAGACCTGTATGAAGGTGCAGAACTGCACACAGACGAGGCAGAGCGTGGTGACGGCCTTCAGCAGCTGCGGGCTGGTCAGCATGCAGTCGCCCAGACACGACTCCAGGAAGTCGTTGTGCCGCTCCAGCACTTCGTCCACATTATTCACCTGGAAATGGCAACTTATAACTTTAAGGCCAGTTGATGATGCTGAGATAAATGATTACCAATATTAATAACATAATGTATGTTGTAATAAGTCATATATTTGCGATGTGTGGCGACCAACTGTGTGGCGACTAATGGCAAGTACATCGCCACTTGTCACTACTTCTTTACAATTTTCCATCTAACCCCAGCCCAGTTTTATTTTTTGGCTGAATAAGGTTAAGCGGCCTTGTTACCCCTTTGACTCTGCCTACTCCTCGGGAATTACGAGTGTGACGATATGTACCTATGTATGTTTGGAATGTTTTCTTGTTAAAAAATTGTAAATGTTAGCCAACGCTGCCACTTAATCTGTTACACACCTTGTCGAGGCTCTGTATGAGCTGGCACCAGGAGGGCTCGATGACCTCGACGCACATGTAGTACTGCAGGTGCTGCACGCAGCTCAGCATGCGCTGGCGCAGCGCGAACGCGTCCGCGTACAGCCGCGCCTCCGAGAACCGCTTCACCACCTTGTTGTACAGCCACACTCTGTCGACATATATTGCTTTGTGAAGGGCATCGAATCACATAAGGTACGGACTAGTAATATGGCCGATAACATTCCGTGATGTATAAGTGATTTGTCACTGATGAAATGTCTATAGCGCTATTAACCTAACGAATCTAATAAGATAATCAGAGTGCGAAAAACAATATGATCAACTTAATGCTGTGAGATGGAGATATACACTTTGTGATCGAACATTTCATGAGTTTGACTTTTAGCAGTAGGTGGGGCAACTAATCGGGTAACAATTACCCAGGGCACCAGATTTAAGGCGTGCCTATAAAATGGGGTATATAAGCCAATCTTTAGTTACATGTTGAGGAGACATCATTTTTCAAAAAAAAATCAGTCGAACTGAGAACCTCCTCTTTTTTTTTGAAGTCGGTTAATAAACGAGTATACATACACTCACTCTATTGGCTCATACCAAATTTCAAAACTTAACAAACAATCAAGGTTACTTTCGCAATCATAATACAGATATGGATAAGATGAGATTATTTATCTAAAAGGGTATTATGAGTTTTGACAACTCACCTGCACAGCAACCTCTCCACGTGTTTACAATAGAACAGGTGTCGGAATATCATTTGATAGCAGGCGATCGCCTTGTGGTTGAGTATCAGCGACACAGGCCACTTCACCTCCATGCCAAAGGAAAACGTCTCAATGCCTGTCAGCGGAGGGCAATCTTTGTTTTGTTTGTATTCTGAAAGAAAACCACAACATTAATTTCTATATAGGCAACAACATTCATTCACAAAATACAAATTAATTTTATTACAATTTGTAGATATTAGCCACATTCGAATAAATTTCATTTTTAATTTTAGACACCCAAGATCTAACAGTAATAAATGGTTTCTGCAAGACCAATAGGAAATCTTATGACCAGATATATTATGTCGAAATATCACCTTTCTCCTCTTCGGTTTCTATAGATAATATCTTGAACATCTGGAACTGCAGATCATATGGCAGCAGCTCTACTCTCATATCTTCATTGTATGGATCATGACTAGCAGCAGAAAGCCTGAGGGTAATTTTTTTAAGTCAATAAATGTTAATAGACATTTTAATTTTATTATTTAAATGTCTATGATGTGCTGAATGGAATTCTTGTATTGTAGTACAAGAAATGTTGCCAAAGACTATGCATGCAGACTTTGGCAATATTTTGGCTTTGGCTAAAAAATTGTAGTTAGTAGTTATATTATAGGTAAACACGGAACAAATATTAAGTGGAAGTGCCAAGTGAGCGTGGCATTGAAGCCAATCAATTCTGAGTGCTATCGCAGAATTGCTTATCAGTAGTGCCAGGTAAATGAATAATTTATTTAGGATGCTTTAAGGTTTATTATTGCACCAAATACAAAACAACGCCATCTATAATCGTGAAGAAAAATGTCCTTCTCGATCTTAGATAGCGTAAACTTGGATTAAGGTCTTAACTACTTTTAGGAGTATAGATAAATTAAACCATTATTCAAAACAATGACAGTATGTTGTCTGTTGTAGGACTATAAAATAAGCTGTTATTGCTAAAATGAGAATGGCTCACTGCTTATCTGTAGTGTAGTATGTGATTAGTGGCGTATGTGTGAGTTTGGCTTCATCGGTTCTCATAAACATTTCATGACATGCCATTTCTACTTGTTTTTTCTGTTCTGTGTAGGTAAACAACAGTTTACTAGCTCATAGCCAAATGGTTTAACACTGATAATGATTGATTCTATAATAAGTATTTGATAAATATGCTACTTGACCACGATTTACCTCAAACAAAGCCCTAAGAGTGACTCCAACTTAGAAGGTATAATATCATCAATTTTCTTCGACAGCTCCTGCTCCGTTGCGTCCATGAACTGGACGATGAAATCGCCTTGACTCATCAAGAAGTAATTCTTAACAGACTTCAGTCTCCCCATCAGATCATACTCTTTGAGCAAGAGTTCCAATAAAGACTTGCTCGCATAAGCGTAAGCTTTTTGTATTATGGCACCGTAGTTTTGTTCTCTGAGAGAGTATTTGATCTCTTCAGTATTCGTTTTTGTAATAAGCTTTCCTGCAAAGTATGTTTTTTAAGCATGGCGTCAATTCCATATGGGATAAGCAAAACTACATTGCTTTCTTATGAAATTGGACTTTGGTGTGTGATTTTGTCTACATTGTTATCAAATGAAATTTTATTGGAAGTTATAATACATACCACATTGACTGATGACATTAAGGTATTTCCCTGTCCGCAGAATTATATCAGTGAATTTTTCAAGGAACTTGGGAACCCTGTCTCTCTGCACACTGTACCGTTTCTCCCAGTAGTCAGCAGAGTAGTCAACCGGTAGCTCCTCTTTATTTATGAGCTCATTGTCTTCAATCATAAATTCCTGAAAACATAGCATAATTGAGTTGTTGACAAACATAGATAGTGATCGAAGCGACTACACAAATAGAGCCTTACACCTTTGAGATTCGCGACAGGCCCCTCAGAGTCCTGTTAAAAATAAGGGTTGGAAGAACATGGTCTCTACATTGCTGCATATTAACTATTATACCTACATATCTAGACTATAGGGATATCCATAGTAGGTACTCGTTCTAGCTATCACACAGAGACTGATTAATGGTTAGGATTGAAGCTAACAGAAGCGCGGCGCACCTGGAAGGGGTCGACGATGGTGCCGCGGTGCAGCCACAGGTCGAGCGCGGCCAGGTAGGGGCGCGCGGCGCGCTCGGCCAGGAACAGCGCGATGTGCTGCGCGCGCGCGTCGCCCAGCAGAGTTCGAGCGGCGGCTAGAGGCGAAGCTAACAGAAGCGCGGCGCACCTGGAAGGGGTCGACGATGGTGCCGCGGTGCAGCCACAGGTCGAGCGCGGCCAGGTAGGGGCGCGCGGCGCGCTCGGCCAGGAACAGCGCGATGTGCTGCGCGCGCGCGTCGCCCAGCAGAGTTCGAGCGGCGGCTAGAGGCGAAGCTAACAGAAGCGCGGCGCACCTGGAAGGGGTCGACGATGGTGCCGCGGTGCAGCCACAGGTCGAGCGCGGCCAGGTAGGGGCGCGCGGCGCGCTCGGCCAGGAACAGCGCGATGTGCTGCGCGCGCGCGTCGCCCAGCAGAGTTCGAGCGGCGGCTAGAGGCGAAGCTAACAGAAGCGCGGCGCACCTGGAAGGGGTCGACGATGGTGCCGCGGTGCAGCCACAGGTCGAGCGCGGCCAGGTAGGGGCGCGCGGCGCGCTCGGCCAGGAACAGCGCGATGTGCTGCGCGCGCGCGTCGCCCAGCAGAGTTCGAGCGGCGGCTAGAGGCGAAGCTAACAGAAGCGCGGCGCACCTGGAAGGGGTCGACGATGGTGCCGCGGTGCAGCCACAGGTCGAGCGCGGCCAGGTAGGGGCGCGCGGCGCGCTCGGCCAGGAACAGCGCGATGTGCTGCGCGCGCGCGTCGCCCAGCAGAGTTCGAGCGGCGGCTAGAGGCGAAGCTAACAGAAGCGCGGCGCACCTGGAAGGGGTCGACGATGGTGCCGCGGTGCAGCCACAGGTCGAGCGCGGCCAGGTAGGGGCGCGCGGCGCGCTCGGCCAGGAACAGCGCGATGTGCTGCGCGCGCGCGTCGCCCAGCAGAGTTCGAGCGGCGGCTAGAGGCGAAGCTAACAGAAGCGCGGCGCACCTGGAAGGGGTCGACGATGGTGCCGCGGTGCAGCCACAGGTCGAGCGCGGCCAGGTAGGGGCGCGCGGCGCGCTCGGCCAGGAACAGCGCGATGTGCTGCGCGCGCGCGTCGCCCAGCAGAGTTCGAGCGGCGGCTAGAGGCGAAGCTAACAGAAGCGCGGCGCACCTGGAAGGGGTCGACGATGGTGCCGCGGTGCAGCCACAGGTCGAGCGCGGCCAGGTAGGGGCGCGCGGCGCGCTCGGCCAGGAACAGCGCGATGTGCTGCGCGCGCGCGTCGCCCAGCAGAGTTCGAGCGGCGGCTAGAGGCGAAGCTAACAGAAGCGCGGCGCACCTGGAAGGGGTCGACGATGGTGCCGCGGTGCAGCCACAGGTCGAGCGCGGCCAGGTAGGGGCGCGCGGCGCGCTCGGCCAGGAACAGCGCGATGTGCTGCGCGCGCGCGTCGCCCAGCAGAGTTCGAGCGGCGGCTAGAGGCGAAGCTAACAGAAGCGCGGCGCACCTGGAAGGGGTCGACGATGGTGCCGCGGTGCAGCCACAGGTCGAGCGCGGCCAGGTAGGGGCGCGCGGCGCGCTCGGCCAGGAACAGCGCGATGTGCTGCGCGCGCGCGTCGCCCAGCAGAGTTCGAGCGGCGGCTAGAGGCGAAGCTAACAGAAGCGCGGCGCACCTGGAAGGGGTCGACGATGGTGCCGCGGTGCAGCCACAGGTCGAGCGCGGCCAGGTAGGGGCGCGCGGCGCGCTCGGCCAGGAACAGCGCGATGTGCTGCGCGCGCGCGTCGCCCAGCAGAGTTCGAGCGGCGGCTAGAGGCGAAGCTAACAGAAGCGCGGCGCACCTGGAAGGGGTCGACGATGGTGCCGCGGTGCAGCCACAGGTCGAGCGCGGCCAGGTAGGGGCGCGCGGCGCGCTCGGCCAGGAACAGCGCGATGTGCTGCGCGCGCGCGTCGCCCAGCAGGGCCCCCGCGCGCTCGTGCAGCACCGACAGCGCCGCGCCGCCGCGCACCGAGCTCTGAACAACGGACATCGGGGTACACGCATATTGTCTTAGTCGCAAATTGTCTATGCGAGAAAATTGCCCACTTTCACGATGTTTGAGCAAGGTAATAGAGAAAAAAACAATTGTGAATAACGATCTAGTAGAAGTGACGATTTGCTAAAATGACAATAGGTATACTGAAATGACTATGAGAAAATTACAATATGCGAAAGTGACCAAATCGCTGCCGCTAAGCGGGACGGAGCGGAGCGAAACAAGCATGAAAAGTGGCGAGTCTTTCTTCTGAAGCGGGCTTTTAAGTCTCACGAGAACATGGAGTAAATCGGTATATGTAATCTTTAACAATGTTATAAGAAAAAGCAGTTTCTATTTCTGTGAGGGATATCATGTAATTTTTGTGTAAAAAAGGAAACCAGAGACAAAAAGAAATGTAGCCAAACCTTTCCAATATTTGTGACAATTGCGGCAAGGACTTGCATAGTGTGCATGGTTGGCAAGACAAAGTACCATAGTTTTTGTAGAGTCAGATTAGTGGACATATGCTCAGTTTCCAGCTGGGCTATCATAGTCTGTAAAAAGAAATTCCACTTATTCACTATTCTTAAAATTTCGCAAGACTACTGTCTCAAGAAAGTAGCTAATATTAAGCTTATACTGAACAGCAAACGGTAAATGCAGTTTCCGAATACATTAAACTATTTATATAGTAGAAAGAATATGTGCAATGCATATCAGATTGCACAGTCAATCAGATAAAATGTTTGTGTGACATATTCCATAGACTATTATATACTTACATAGTAGTCCTTTAGTAAGATCTCAATGGCTGCAACTAATGCATGCAGCACTTGACCCGACCACATATCACAATGCTCTACGAATCTTCTCACAATAGAGTAATTGGAAGCCAATGGCAACATTTGTTGCACTATTTGTTTCAATGCATCATCCAAGTCCTCAGATATTAGGAATGTTCGAGGATCATAGATGTCTTTGACTGGCTGATGCACAATGTAGTTTCCAGGTATACCAGAAAACACATACAATAGTTCATCTATGATAACATTTTCTTGTGATGCCACTGGGACTCCCGCTGAAAGGCAAATACATCAACAGTTCATAAAGCAACAAATTTACGAATACCGTTTATACTATATAGTACAACCACTGTTTCAAATTCTGAAATTAATTAATGAAAGCTCTTACCTAGTGATGCAATGATTGGTAAAGGCTCTTTAGGAAAATCCCATGACATTGCTGGGTGGTCTTTCTGCCAATTAGGCAGATCAAGACTGCTGTACCAATTTGGACGGAGTTTAGATTCTTTCTCCTCAAATGATTTCATGACTAGCTTTTTGCTCTCATCCACAGCTTTTAGCAGTTTATCCTTAATCTATCAACAAATACAATTTCATTAGTGTTGGTGGAATATTCATGGTTCACCTGACAGGATTATTGATGTAACCTAGGTAATGTAAACAACCAGTCTACTTTCACTGTTGGACTACAATAGGGCTAAATGACCATGGGTGCAACAAGCCATCAGAGTCTAATTGATTCAATTTAATGTGAGTAACTGCACTGATATTATACCCATTTACAATTTATTGAAAAGTATTTTTTCTTTTAGTAAGTAGTTAATTATGGCTAATAACCATGAAAATATATTACCTGTGGTAGATCTTCTTTGGTGATTTGGTGTTTATTATCGCCTAATATAGGTTTAGGAGCAACCTTTGGTTTGCTATTTTTTGATTTCTTCTCATCACAAACCAATTTGTAAAATAATGCAATGATGTCTGACAAATTGTCAGTGCTAAAAAGAATTACTTAGGTGTAAAGCATGGATACAAGATCAAATAGTAACAAAAGCGATGTTATAAATTGTCGTAAGGCATAAAGTAGGTACTGGAGATTTGCTAAAATTCATATTAGAAAGTAATATTACCTCTTAGCCAGCATACAAATTGATATTGATCCCTAAACACCAACGGAATTTTAAATAAAATACGTTAATATCTTACTTGCGGTTTTTCAGATCTTCATACTTTTTAAGAAAGATCTTAGCGTTTGAAGCTTTTAGCGCCAACCTTTGTGCAAACTCGTTCACTTGTTTAGACGATAAATTGCTATTGCCGTAATTGGGGTCGTTCTGGATGTAATCTAAAACAGTGTCGGCCTCTAAACTACATCTGTAAATTAAATAAAAAGCACTTTAGAACCAATTACAATAACAAATAACCAACCTCAAATAATAAATTGTAAATTTCAAAACTTTACCCCAAGGCATCCAGCAGCTCTTTGATGGTACTTTGCATTTTATCTTTCGGTAATATCCAGTTTTGATACATTTATTACCTGAAAGTATTCAAAAAATCCAAAAAATCATTTAATCTGACAGTTTACATTTCAAACAAACAAATCAATTGATTTTGTCATTAGACAAAAAGCATTGATGAAGGCGGGAGGGGAAGAAACGTCAAATGTCATGCCCTGGCTTACATTGCTCAATAAAAACAAATTCATTGAAAGAAAAAAGCCTTTTGCTATTATTTGTAGGTAGGTATTACAATTTTGGACATGAAAACTATAATAAGTACATAGCTAGATCGTATTCAGTTTTATATAATATTCTGTAAATTATCAAAGTACTCATACAAAGTAGTGACATCTAGTACCTACAATATAATCAAACCAGTTAAGTTAGTATTAAGTAATCTACTCCTCACTAGATGACTCTGTACCAGGACGTATTATAATTATTATAGTCAATAGATGTCACTAGTAGTAGTCATCGAATTATTGGATATTATTTTCAAGATAATAAAGAAATCATATCTGAATTCAGTCAAAGGTCGAATGAAAATTAAATTTAAAGATACCTATATACCTACCTATATATTTTTTTGTAGTTCTTACTATACCGCGGCGAATATACCGATACTTCTTACCTAAATCGAAGCACTCTCAGGGCACGGTGTTAGTCAACTCTAATAAATAATGTACTCATTAAGAAGAAATAAACCAACATTGTAGGTTCTTTTCTAGAACTATTAATATTAATATATTCTTCACTTGCGCCCTTTATCTCAAAAACGGTGCAATGTATATAAAAAAGTTTCAAACAAAAATTGTAGAGATTTGTATCCTCTACTTAATTTTTTTATAATAAATTCAACTACGAATAGAGAAAAACGAGATAGTGAAAATAATAGTACATACGCTTATTCACTGTAGTACAAATAATTATTTATGTAGCATCTTAATGTTAGAGACGTTTTATCGAAACATATATATTTATTGCGATTACTCGCACGTAATCTGAATATTTTTTTATTATATCACTATAAAATTTCACAGTAAATGAAAATGAAACGAAATGAACACATTGCTACTAATTATTTTTTGTGCTGGCGCGTAGCAATGCAAGAAAAGTAGCAACGCAACAACGCAAAAAATTCAGGCGTATGTAATTGTTTACTTACTCGTTATTGTTTACTTCTAGAGTAAAGGTTACCTTACATTTTTGAATTGTTAGCTGGTTTGTAATCCGATTTTTGCGCAACATATTTTTTTAAACAAACAAAACGTTCATGGGACACATAAAAAGTTTTCTCACCAAGTGCCGCGCACAACAAGTCTTTCATTTTTTCCGGTGCGCGGCGGATCACAAAAGCTTCGACAAAAGTTCGGCATCCGTTTGTAGTGACATAAAGAAATCAAGATCTATTTTTGATTTAATAGGAAAACTAAGGATTTGGCACTTGTGTATAAAACTGCCGATTCATGATATAAAAACGAACATTTATAATTTGAGACGTGTTGTCAAACAAAAGCTGCCGTCAGATGTTCGTTGGAGTCTTTTATCAGCTCTAGTTACAAAGGTGTCGCGAATTTGATGTGTTGTCTAAATATTTTGTACGAGTATAGGTATCACAACAAAGTAAAATTGCTAGCAGGTAAATGAATCATCGTTGCAACACGCTACGTGCAAATGAAATAAGTAAAGAAATAATACGTTGTCATCATACTACGCTAGGTAGGTATCTACAACTTAGTATACAGTTAAGTGAAACAAAGGATAGATTAATTTGACGACTAGTAGCGACACGGTATCTAATGAAGTATTTTGGCTGTGATACATTAGACAGCAGGACATAACTTCGGTACAGGCTTTATGATGGTAGGTATAGAGTCATTTGTCGTTGAGAATCGTCGTCTTATGTAAAAGGCCAATAAGAAGCATTTGCGTGCCGTTGAGCGCAATCGACTAGGAATACTAGGATCGTATGGTGGTACTTCAGTTTGTGTAATAAATAGGATCTGCAATTTGTTTTTAGGCAATGCAATATATACTTGATATCATCAACTAAAACACGTAAAAAGTCTGTAAAAACAGCAAATGTCTTACAAAGTTTATACAAATACCGTTTCAGAATAAAGGTTTCAATTACTTGATTTTTTTCCTGCATATAGGTAGCTATGGTTGGTAAAAGTATTTAAATTTTCGATAAGTTAGAATGAATAAACTTAACACAAATCACTAAAACGCCAATTCGAAGGGCACTTACTACAAGCGGAATCGCCCACTAAAACTCTATTAACGATAAGTTTTATTGTTACAATATCATTAGCTCGTACAGCATCATTAAGTCTCCAAATATATCTACCCCAACATTGGCGTTAAAGAAACGCAAAAATGACAATGTCCCATAAACACCTGAGTTTATGGAGTCAATGAAAAACGGCGTGCCTTTGAAATCCGTTTCTCTGATGTTGGACGGGTATCGCCATTCTTTTGGCTTAAATTTATGTGTTTTATACGGCTAGTCTATAAATGCCGCACTTTTATTGGCCGCTAGACGTTTACTGATTAATAAAGTGGGTGGAGACGCGGAAGAAACTAACGATGTCGCTTCCTAGAATCTTGCGTTTGACTGTTCTCCGTTTAAGAATAATGGGGTTTTGTGAAACTGGATCTTATGTTTTCCTAGTGCATAAGAGGAAACGCGGGAGACTTTTGTTCCTTAGAAACATACATGTTAATATTATTTTCTTACACATTACTTTGCCAATTTTTTTCCTTTATTTTTGCTGTGTCGTGATTGATATACATAGATAGACATATATCTGATGTTTTAAAAATTTTATGTATCATCTATTGTCATCTTTTAAAAAATATTTTGGTCTGATCTCATAAGGCTTTGTATCTCTCTATGTAACAAAAAAATTTAATACTTACATTAATAAACAAACAACCGAAAAATAAAACAAATTGAGCAATCTGATGCTATCTTTGTAAATCACCTCTAGATGCCGTCTTTTGTTTAAATAGGTCCTTTTACAGTCAAAGTTCGAGGTGCGTTAGCATCCGCATTGCCGCATGCCGACTCGTGCGTTTCGACATCCTATCTGAATTACAATGTACGGAATTCACAGACTCCAAGTGGTCGCCCGCGTCCGTATCCGAACGGAATAAGAAGCAGCTTTACTGTTAACTCTATTGTTCGGGCATACACTAAACAATGTATTTTTGCCCAATATGGAGGTGCGATTATGTCAACGATTGTGTGTTGTTTTTAAAATAATGACCAATGCGGCTCGCATCGGGAATTGCAAAGCGGCCGGCCGCGCTTCCAGCATTTTAAGTGTGTCCGGGAGCTGGTTACGTCCCTTTGACAGTTTTATTATTTAAATAAATACATACGCAGGTAGCCTCTCGTCATGCACGATGTTGTGCCAGTGACTATAGCAATGGACATACCAAAAACTCTATGTGGGTATATCATGACAAATAAAGTACCATCTATGCTTTTACTTTAGGCATTCAAATATATTTATTTACCTTAGTATATATACCTATACCTATCCTTATAGTTCTCTAAGTCGTCTAGTAGATTTTAATTCTACTAAAGCGGGAAAAGGACTACTAGACGGCAGATTTTTAAGATCAATTCCAGTGGAGATGTTTCAGAATATACTTTTCAGGCTTATCATTGGAAACTGAGAATTTCTGTTTATATTTGTGTATTACCCGAATTCGCGTGTATGATGACATTATGTCAAACATATTGAAACTGTCTAAAAATTCGGTAAGAGATTTTTTATCCACCCGTAATAGGTATGTTGACTGCAACGTACTGGGTTTTATTCTAGGCATGCAGCATTCGTTTAGTTGCTCCACCAATTCTACTCAGAATAATTTACGAAATTCTCTTTATCATTAGTAGGTACCTATTAACGCTCTAATTGTTTTTCTTTCTCAGCGTTTTATAGTTATTTCTTAAATTCAGCCAATAAAAAATAATAGGCCGTAATATTGCAATGTGATGTAATGTAACGTAATTATGCGTAGGTATTTCCGTAAAGGCACGATTGACACTGTTTGCGGGCACCGTGATCACAGCACAACGAAGTTAGCAGTGAGGTAGCTGTTACAGTGTTTTTACGCACGTAATGGAATTAATGGAAATATAATTTTAAGCACTGGCTCTGGAACTATGCCTAAGTTCGAAGAAACGGACATACTCTGGTGTTACAGGCGCGGACCCAAACGCTCCAGTTAGAGCCAGAACTCATCCAGAACATAGGTTCTGGAGACCTACTCGTGGATAAGTGTGTACTTAAGGTCGAAGTAAGTTTGTGGGCTTGCTCAACGGTGGATCCACACTTGTGGTGCAGTTTACTTTATTGTGGCCATAGGACCGGGCGTTGCGTCAACGGAAAGGTTGCGGGTCTGTGGTTACATCAAGAGCTATTGCGTCTCCCGGTTACCCAACACACGGAGAAAGAAGCCCGGGGTCTAATTCTAGAGATTATCTAGATTTTGAAATACTTACCAGTGCAGTAATATCTACTAGGCGGTCGAACGAAAAATCGAGTCAATATACGTGATCACTGATATATGCAGCAGTAGTAGCTGGACCAATAAGTATTACATATAGTAGGAACATAGATAGCTAGAATATAATGTATTAAAATGTATGTCTGGAATGGAGATTTGGCGTAGAAAATATTTGCTTATTTTGAGCAGCAAGTATATGTTCAAAACATAGTATTACACTATTAAATTTTTTATTAAATAAGACACAAAATAACGACGGGTAGGTATTATTTAATTATTAACTTGGTAAAGCGTATTATTGTTTCAGACACTCGATATTAGATTTATTTTCAAGAATTAAAAGAATACATAATTGGTCTTTAAAAAATCCTCATCCAGGCTAGGAAGCGCGTAATAATTTTGATTATTCACTTTGAAAGGATTATTTATACATACCTACATAGCATAACGCCCATGATCCCCGAAGGGGTAGACAGAGTCAAAGGGGCAGCAGGCCCCTTTAACCACAAACAAAAAAGTAGTGACAAGTGTCTAGCTCGTCGCCTTCACAATCACATATCCAAAATCCCATATACCATTAGTCGCCTTTTACGACATGCTAGGCAAGAAAGACATTTGGCACAATCTTTTAAGTCCCCGACCAACATGGGACCAATATATAGGACTATTTATATATTATATAATAATAATAATATATAGGATTATTTGGCTTTATATATATTATATATATAACATTGTTTGTTTTAAATAAACTCTACTCGAATTTCTTAATGAAAATAATGAGACAGTTGTCGAAGTGTGCAGTTTTTAAGAACACTGGTGAGGTAGGTAGGTATATTGTTTTCCAGTGAATACTTGCTCTAAATTTAGCTATGTACTCAAACTCAAACTCAACATATTTTTATTTACGTAGGCCTCAAAAAAGCACTTGTAAATCGTCAAGTAATACATATATACCTACCTACTAAATAATAATAACATAAACAAGCAATAAATTGCAGAACCATACACTTATGTACCGCAATAATAATAAAGTGTGAGCCGTCACGATAACAATTTGGATAAAATATTTCAAGAGCGTCAAAAGTTCCGGCGGGTTCGTGGAAATGCCCATTTTCGCGGTAAGTATGCGCAGGGGCATAAGCGCACGTGGCTCGGAGGCAGAGGGGGTGGGAGGGGGGGAGGGGCCTGGAGTCGCTGACCGCGCATGCCTCGCCTTGCATAAGGAGCCGCCCGCCTTTGTATGCTGGTAAGGTCGCGGACTCCCCAACTAGCGAGAATGGTGCGAAACTATTCATGTTGACACTTCTCGAGTACCTGTTAACAATTGTCATTTTTTTTCGTCGTCGTCATATTGATGAGTTGACGTTCCACGAAAGTAGCGCATATCATTAGCCATTAGCAATAAAAATATTATGGGTCGGCAAAAATGACTAAGCATACTTTGTGAGTAATGCAACGCGTATCTACTCGTGCACTCTTTTGGAACGCAGGATATGAGATGGTTATAATTAATGCAGATAAATGTTGCGAATCCGGCTTAAAAACTGGGAGAAGGTGCGTTACGTAGAAATATATGGTAAAACTCTAAACTTATGGACTATATGAATTACGAATATATCTTGAACACTATTGAATTTTTACTTGAATATTAATGTTCGAGTGGATATAATTAATTATAAGACGCCATCTGCCTTGTCTTGGACAATCAAAGAGGCAACGCGGGCTTTTTCTCTTCTCTGAAAATTCTGAATGTACTGTAAACAATTCCCTATAGGATTAGAAAATGCACATAAATTGTTCTTGTTATTCTGAATTGAATATAAGGTGTCCGATAAGTTATATGTAGGTACTTTAAAGAAACAACAAGAATATGTATAGTTGATACAACGGTCTAGAGATACCAAAACAACTGACTGGCTGAAGTTGTGACAGAATTATGAAACACTGAAATAAGAAAGATTAGGTATAGTAGTTACTCATTATATTAGAACGGACTGTGATCAATTATGACTATGTTTCTAGCTTCCAAATTCTTATAATCTTGCCTAGACTTTGTGAACAGGTAAAAAGTGCTTTAATTTAATTGCTTTCAAAGAGGCTATCATCATCTGTATGCGGAGACGAGTGTCGTTTCCTGCTGGCCGCGTTCCTGCAACGGCTATGGTAATTTAATTGTACATTACGGCACCAGAATGGATTACCGTCAACGCACTAATGCTGGACGAAATGGGAAAACCCTGCGTTTGTGCATTCTTAGCCAAACGATCTGACTAATTCTGTAGATTTTCAAAAGGCGTTTCCGCTATCAAGATATTTAAACCGTGACGTGAAAATTAAAGTTTTGAAATTGTATTGTAGATTTATTTTCTAACAATTCTTTCACATGGGTTATCCTCTCATAAGTCTTTTTAAGGGTTAAATCTTCGGCAAAGAAGATATATGTGTGTATTTATACTTAATTTACAGTTCCGTGCGTAAACTAGGGGGTTTTAAATAAAGAGCCACCTAAGATGTCCGTCATATCATAAAATCCTAATTATAATACCCGTCCATTGAAAGAACTTCCTACAATTTTCCCTCAGAAAGGCCGTTGACACCAAACTGGCATGGTACCGTGCCAAAAACCAGGAATTACTATGTTAAGGAAAACCCACACGTGCTGAGCTGCTGTCATTGTCTTTCAATGCTTCTGGTGTGCGCTGAATATGACAAAGGTGGATTGGCAACGTTTATACTCATTATGTATTCAATTTGGGAAAGTAGAATTGACACCGACTGATTAACAGCGTATTACCACAATAGCATTGGAATTGTTTGGAAAAGTTCAAAAGCACACACTGTCTGCCACATATGAGTAGTTATGACTTTGTAGAGTCGCTCCCCACAAGCAGAGTAGAGTAATATAGGTATGAATAAAAGAAACAATGCACCTTTTTAGTGAAATAATCGTAGTTAAAGAAGGGTTTCCACGAAAGTTAAAATAGGGCACATCTAGTGAAAATGTCCATATGCATTACGTATTAATTGTTTTAAGAATTTTCTTTGTATTATGCAGTGCAGGATGTGGTAGTAGTAAGTGCCCAGAATAAAAAAAAACCATAATATCTGTGCTATAGAACCCAATTTTATGATATCAGTTTGGACTGCAGTTTTGCTATTTTAACTGTTAAAAGTGTCAATCAGTGATTTTATACAATTGTGATTTTGATCCACGTAGGCATGCCATCAGCATAGTGTGCAGGAACCTTTACGTTGTCTGTATTCCTTTATCGCAGTGACAGTTTTCGGAGGAATTTAGCCGTTGAAACTAAATCAAAGACCGAACTTCAAGACAGCAGGTTTTATTGAAATAATAACAGTCAAATAAATCACCGCGAGTAGCATCGACATATTAATACATTCAAATTAATTCCACGGGATTTAGAATATGTATTATGTTACGACTAATGTGTATTACACGTTATTGGAACAATGGATCGCGGGGTTGAAGGCCCAACAAATATAGCTCGGTATTATTTTAGCAATGATTATTATTGATTACCTATTGATACTTGCATTTATAGTCGGAAGTTGAAGTTTGTATGGGGGATCATCTACATGATATCTTGGCGAGTCTAACTGATAACTTAATGATAGCTTGATGGTGGTGGGACTTACGAGGTACTTGAATATTCAAGTACCCCGAATGTGCATTGGAATAAGTACTGAAGAAATGAAAAAGGCAGGGCCGGACTGTGAGTTTAGGGGCCCTGGGCTAATACTACTTAGGGGCCCACCTAATTACTCAAAGTATAAGACGTAGACTTGAATTAAATGAGTTGAATAGGTTTGATAAAACGCAGGATTCGCATGGCTGCAAACCGCACGATCTGTTTAATTTAATAAAATTATGGATTTTTTCGCATTATTGTCTATTTTGTACTTTGACTTGACTTAGCTAGGGGCCCCTTGAATCCACGGGGCCTTGGGCTGAAGCCCAAAAAGCCATATGGTAGATCCGGCCCTGGAAAAAGGATAATGGCGTGAGAAGGCATTATAATTTGATACATTGTTTTATGATAAAAGTCTTATTACCGTTGAGCGACCACTGTTCTTCTTTACGTGCTTACGTGTTTATCAAAAAATAATACCATTACATAGATAAACCAGTAATACCAAACTGCATAAGTGCTTATGTAAATCAAGGTAAAAGTATATTTAGCTAAGTCAAGTATTAAAATGAAAGATTGATACTCGTTCGTAACTGCGCATTATGAAACTATACGCCTAGACACACGGTCAAAATAAAATGGCTTTTGCATTCTGATGCCTACATTATGCCTTCTATAAGTTTACCTATTTACTAGTTCCTCGAGCTTTGTACCAAGTCGAAGCACACTTGTATCGGGTGACTATCATGAATACAAATGACGATATTTGGCGGTCATAGCGGTCACAACTACTGGCGTTTTATGAGTTTCGTACAGTGTAACATTACACCGGCCCGCGTACCCTCACGTACGCGCCCTGTGAAAAATCACTTGATAACAATTGATACGTAGAATTCTATTATAATTGTTTCCGGTCACATTCGTTCGGAGAATAACGCGGTAAATTGCCTACTATTACGGTACCTTTTCATCTTTTACAACGCGCTAAGTTTCATCTGTATGTGTTCTTATTATTATCACAGCGATATAATCTTAGTGGGTCTCCTCATACACACGAGTCGTTGGTTTAAATACTTAAGTATAAGCAATTGTTGACTACTACTAGATTATTTTATTTTTATTAGAAAGACTACTAGATCATAGAAATCTATGTAAGAATTTATACCTACTTACTTCTTACTAGTTTGGCGGTTCATCATCGTGAGAACTACAGATTAGATATAAATTTGGTACTCTAGAAGAAGCCGTAATCCGTAATTGAATAGTTTCCTCATGTATTACCTTCGACAGACAAAGGTCTAACATAGAACCTTCTTCTGGTTCAATTTAGCTAGCCTTCTTAATTGGTATTATAAAAAAACTCGTGAACATCTTTTGACTCGCCTTTTCTTTTCTTCGTGCTTACAAGTACGTTGCGTCAATGATAACTTTGCTATAAGTAAAGATATTTTTTTTCTGGATAAAAAGTACCCAGTATCCTTTTAGGTGTTGGTTAGGTAGTTGAGACGTGAAAGATAAACCCAAATTTATATATAATAGGTGTTTCTTTTATTATGGTAGCTACTCAACATAACCATGAATACGAAAGACTAGATTACCTTAGCTTAGCTGCCGGCAAACAATCATGTGATATTAACATTTTACATAACATGACATACGCAATAGATAAACAAATAAATTAAATCCGCATGCGTAGGTAAAAACGACTCCTAATTTTATCCCATTCCCACGGCTTCAGGTATTTCAAAAGCACTGTCACTCATTTTTTATTCTAGTCACTTCGGACATTATAATAAAGCATAATCTACCTATTTGATATGCCGGGGACGCGACTAGTCTCCAAATTTAGGAAACCCATCAAGTAGCTATAACATAATACAGTGGTTACTGTCAATGTAAATGGTTTGGCAGTCGGAAGAGGCGCCCACCAAAACAATAGGTTTTTTCTTTGAATTAATTTTATGTATATTAAATAGTCATGCATAGTCGGCTTGGTATGTGTTTCATTAATTATGTTTGTAGGTACCTGGGTAGTCACGTAAACACTTTTAGGCTGAAGATAATGTAACGGAGAGAAAGAAATGTTACATCGCACTAAATACTAATTTACGTCAAAAAGTTATTTCTCAATTTGTCGCAAATAACCATTATTTTTTCTAGAACACATTTTTAACGTGGTCAACGTTAATTTTATACCGATTAATAGTCCGATAAATTGGTTTGTACCATATATAAGTCAAGAATTCTATAAAACAACACTTAAGGCAGCCATTGATGATTCTGATTTATTCTGAAGTCCTTAGTCCTATACCTAGTTTGTGAACTGATTGTAGCAGGCAGGGATGTCATCACCATAATGCAAAAGTAATTTTGTATGGACAAATTTGTGTTTTGACAGTTAAAAAAAGAATAAATTTCATTATGATGATATTATAATATGTATTATAAATTAAATGTTTATATTAAACAAAGACAACTTTAATAATATTATAGGTACATACTGTTGCGTGTCCATACAATAGGGATGAATATTGGATTAAAAAAATCATTCTATTTGGTCCGTCAGTTAGATTATAAAAAAATAATACAAGACAAATATTTTTCGCTTCATCAAATTAACAAACAATTATAAAGAGCATCAAAGTTTTGAAGTGGGGGCTTGTGACGTCACTTTCAAGTAAAAATTGCTTTCAGGTGTGACGTCACGCGAAACTTGAATGCACTGTATCTTTGTCAGTGTTTGTTGACAAATAAATTTTAAATTATTTTCAATATTTTTTTATAATCTAACTGATGGACTAAACAGATTTTTTAGTCGCCTAGCCTATTGTGCTACCGTTTTACTGGACTTTCATATCATCACAGTAATTGATTTATATTCCAATCTTGGCGCTATCCACCGGCTGGCCACGGACCGTGAAAGGGTTTTTTAGTCCTACGGGTCGCAGTCGGTCGTGGCTTTATTTTAGCTCCGGCGGCTGTGGTCTGCGGGCACATTGTTCGTTCCGTGCCTCAATGCACTCTTTGTAGGGACTCAAAGAGGTCTCATTGACTTTTTGTTCGCTTATTGAGACATCATGAGCTTTGATTACCCGAGTATCATTGCAGCTGTACTCTTACGTTATATTCTCGTTGGGCCTTAATGGAATATTATCTTATGTTTACCTAAAGCTCTTCTCGCGACTTCGTTCTGCATGATATGGATTTTAGATACCTTATAAAAAACACTTATTTTTTATTTTAATATTGTATAGGAAGCCATCATTTTTAAAATAAAAAGTTGAAGGGATATGAAGTATTCTATGTGTTAAAATACGTTACAATATAACCGAATTTATCTTAATTTGTAATTTTGTTCAGCCGTTCATGTGTGATGATAGATACTAACTTTTAGTATTATTATTATTAGGAGGAATGCGACTTTATTATCTACATATTATGAGCAGCGATATGTACAGACAGATTCAGCTATTTTTGTACATATCGATAATCCCAGATAACCCACTTTAATATTTTGACCCATGTTGGTCTGGGACTTAAAAAGAATGTGCCAACTGTGGTTCTTGCCTAGCATGTTGTAAAAGGCGACTAATGGTTTAACGGGTTTTGGGTGAGTGATTTTGTAGGCGACAATCTAGCCAATCTAGACAATCTAGTCACCTGTCCCTACTTTTTAACAATTTTCCATCTAACCCATCCCAGTTTTATTTTTCGCTGAATGTGGTTAAAGGGGCCTGCTGCCATTTTGACTCTGCCTTTTTTTTTTTGTTGACCCAGATGAATGCGTTTCGCACTGTCCCGCTGAAACCGAGGGGAAACAGCGAGGTGTGTCGGACTCCCGGGGCCCTCGAGATGATAGAAGGACCCTGCTCCGCCTAAGGTAGTAGTAGGCGGGGTATACCGACTTAAGCCCTGAGATGTACCGTCTACGCCTTTATGTACGGCGGCCACCGGATCGCGCAACGCTCAACCACGGTGAACCCCATTGATTCTGCCTACCCCTTTCGGGGATTATGGGCGTAATGTTATGTATAAATAAAATAAATAAATAAATATCCGACTACATCACATATCACATACATTGATCTGACTCCGAGGTAAGTAGCTTAAGCACTTGTGTTACGGATATCAGAATCAACAGTGGTATTACAAATATATATGTACTTAAATATTGGATATTAACACCCAGACACAGAACAAACACAAGTATTCATCATACGAATGTTTGTCCTGGGTGGGAATCGAACCCACAACTCTTGGCGCATGGGGCAGGGTCACTACCGAATGCGCCATCGAGCCAGTCATGTATGTATGTAATGTTTTAGTAAATACAAGAAAATAGCTGCGGGACCTAAGAATGTAATGTAAAGTGCAAACCTCAACCTTTCTCATGAATTGCACTGCATTTTATTGTTTAAATGTATAAAAGTTCGTTTTGTTTTAAGACAAATAGATGTGAAGGAGGTCTTATAATATGTGTGTAGTGAATAATTTAAATTGATTAGATTTCGTTTTAAATAGTTACATATTTAAATAACACGTCACTTCCTATTTTATTATTGACTTTGATGCATTGTTTAATATTACACGTTAGGCTGCGTGTAATCCCAAGTAGTAGTACCTATAGTCCTGCACAAAATTCCCACTGGTTTTGTGACTCATAATATGCTTAAGTAGGAATTGCCCTGCAGCCCGAAGAAACCAGAGCAAACTGGTTTTGTCTAGGGAAAACGCAGCTTACTAAATGAATCAACGCTAACTTGTGTTTTAAAACCAAGACGAAAGGAAATTAATATCATTGACTTTTTTTTATTTCTTTATATTTCGTTCGACTAGCTCAATGACGCATTTAGTAGAGACTCTGTCATAAACAAGAATTGTGGGCGTCGCATGAATGTTTATCCCGGGTGGTGCCCTACCCGGGATAAACATTCATGTTCAATTCAATCAATCAAATCAGAATCGATGCGATGAATACTTGTGTTTGTTCTGTGTGTGGATGTTAATATATAATATATTATTTGTAATGCCACTGCTTAATCTGATATTAGTAACACAAGTACTTAAGCTAGTTACTTCGGAGTCAGATATGATGATGTTGCCTGACATTTATTGGTTAATGTACGAGTAGGTACATTTGCATTGTTCCTTGTTAGTAGGTAGCGATGTTCGCTGTTGTAAAAAAATGCAACAAAATGCGGACCTTGGGAAGGCGGACATGTCATAGCATCAGCAGTCACACGGTGCAAATAAGCAGCCGGTAGGGTCACCATCAAGGACTGAGAATCCTTAGTTTTAATTGCAATCTTACAAAACAATATCAAGAAAGTTCTATTGCATATTCATATGCACGCAACAAATACTTATTAGTTTAGTTTTTCTGTTCTGTGTTCATATGCATATCCATGTTCAAAAATATTAGGTATGGCATTTCTTTTTATGTAAGTACTTTCTATTTATAGAAAATTTGCAATAGTATTGCTTGAACCTTCGGTTATTAATTAAGTAAGTAATTAATTATTTTTACAAATGTTATGTTTTAGTATTAAACTGCAATAATTTAAATTTGTCCCGTGTTGGTCTGGGACTATAAAAGAATTTGTTTTTGATTGTTTTTGAATTGAACTGTGTTTCTTGTCTAGCATGTCGTAAAAGGCGACTAATGATATATGGGGTTTTGGGTGTGTGATTGTGTAGGCGACAAGCTAGCCACTTCTTACTACTTTTTCACAATTTTGCATCTAACCCAGCCCAGTTGTATTTTTGGCTGAATGTGGTTAAAACGGACTGATGTCCCTTTGACTCTGCCTACCCCTTCAGGGATTACGGGCGTGATGTTATGTTATGTTGTTGCAATAACGAAATTCCATGTCGTTTACTATAATATGCCAGTATAGGTATATACATTTTTTATTCATTTATATTAGGATAAATGCATTATTTGCATTGTTTCGCAATCACAAAATGCCATGCCATTTAGCTTGTTATCATGAGAATTATTTTAAAGCAGCTATATAATATTTATTTAATTTAAATTATCATTTGGGTTGCCGGTTTATCTATTTATCTGAATTTCAGCAGGTTTCATATCGAATTTCCGTATGTCTTATATTAATTTATCAACTTATCAATATAGAAGCTATTTACGATAGCTTAGTATTATTATCATTACCTTTTATGATCCCTTAAAAACTGACAAAGTTGGCAGGTACGAGTAGATATCTACACTAATGTTATAAAAAGCAAAAATTTGTATGTTGATAATGAATAAATACAAAAACAAAAAAAAAACAGGGATAAGAAAAATTACCGCAAGTTAAAGATATACTATATGTATCTCTTTATTCAGTACCAATCCACTTTAAGTGAAACTTCTTAATCTATTTTAATTAGGTATTATTAAGTACATCTAGCAATAAATTGAGCACCACAAAGCAAGGAGGCTATCTACTTCGATAAACGATATCTATTATTTACTATCATTATTGTCTTTACAGCGAAGCTCTGGTTTTTCTACTGTACTGAACTATAAATTCAATGTTTTTGCTCTTTCCTGGTTTAAATATTTCCCTCCTCCTAATATTGGATATGATTAAGTAATATCGTGTTCAGAATTCTGTGTAATTGTTAAAGAAAGTATACCTAAAATATAGAGTATAGCGTGGATGCTTAAATCAATCTAATTTCAGCTTGGGATCTTTCATTGTTCTACTCAGATAAGTAGTAGGTACCCGTAGGATTGTTGAAATCCCGATTGTCTGAATTTCTTATTTGGGGAGATCTCTTGAATCTACTGTAAATAATTTAAGTGCTAACCCTACAAATCGAGGGGTCACGAGTGAAGCAAGTGTTTTCTTAGTAGCAGTCCTGAATTCCCGCCACCACATCTTGCGTGGCGAACCTACGTGGGCAGCGTGTTCCTACTTCCTAGTGCCGGCTGCGTTCGGAGCGGGAAATGTCAAGGTCGGACCCGCTCACTTCCTTCGCTCCGCGGAGCCTGCGCCCCCGTGCCTTTGCCACTTAATACAATTACAGCTATCGTCGCTGCGCGTAATTACGCACGGACAGAAAAGTGATTCACATTTAATTCTATCATACTATGGTAATTGTAAAAATGAACGCCGTTAGTGGTCTTTAAAAACAGAATCTGGCCCGAATAAAGGATATCGCGAATATTTACTAATATTTTAATAAGAAATACTAGAAGATCTAAGTTATAATTACTAATTACTTAATAGAAGACCATATTAAGTCAAATGTCGAATGTTGCAGATTTCGAAACACTATCGCAGGTAGTAAGAATATATGGTATTCATAGTCCGAAAACGGCGTAGTTTTTTCGTAAATTTCCACGAGGCACCTTTGTTCTCTAATCTGAGGAGGCACCTATTCAAGCTTATTGGTTGGTCAGCTACAAAAAGTGACAGCTTGGTTAGATGTTATTAGCAGGCTATTTATTGTATTGTACACATAAGCGCTATTAAAATTACCACAAACTTTGGAAAAGGTAGGTACTACCTTAAATTAATGTCTACTTTAAAACCTGATATGAGACCATCTAAGGTTCGACAGTAAAAAAAGCATATAATTTTGCAGAACCTGAACCACAGGCGATGAATTTTCAAGTGTTTCCTGATATTAGACAATATATGTATTTGGGGCATATCAACAAAGTTTTTAAATTCATGTAGGTAGATCGTAAGTTAATAAGCCATCAAAAATAATCTGACATGATGTGCACCTTAAGTTCATTTCAGTACATCAGCCAAAACAACAGATACAAATTATTTTATACACACAAAAATATTTAATAATTTTAGGTACTTTAATTCTTTCGGTACATCACCCACTATTATCTGCTACGCTATGAGCTATGTCTTATTGTTCGCAACTGAATTCTACCTCAGTCTTCAAATATGCACTGTGTGTTGACTAGCCTTTCCCCGAAGTCTGATTATAACTTTAATTCCTGCTTACAATATCCTAGATCGATTAATGACAAGCACGTTGAGGTCGCTGCGCGTACGCAGTGCGCGTCAGTTGGACATCCGCTGGTAGGTACTTGGGCGAAGGGCCCCGTAACGACGACTCCAATGGAGCGCGGTTCCCGCGGGCCTTTCTTATTACAAGCCGAGATTTGGACAAAGAGTCCTGTAGAGTCAAATTTTATTTGAGCTGTAGTATTTTTTCTTGGGCTAAGATCAATTGTAGTTTACTGATTTATCAAATAATAACTTTATCGTAGGACATATATTGGTGTGCTGGTTCAGATCCGCAGAACAAGCAGTAGGAAGTTGAAGAGAATTTAAAAATTCTTATACCGATGGCTACGGAGAGCACCGTCAAGCATTTTGTGTTTAACAAACAATCTTGGATGATAATATATTACTTACCTAATATTAATATTCTATCATCCATAACCTATTAACTTTTACTGGTCACAAACGTCAGCAAAAGGCACTGGATTCAATGTAACAATAAACCTCATCAAATAATTTGAGAAAATAATAGTATTTACTGAAGTTTATTTAAAAGATATAAAATTCATATTAAATGATCACAATTTATGCGAGTAGAGAGAGACCCTAGTACTTGTAATCTAAGTTAAAAAAATATTAAGTCGAACACCACTCCACAGATATCGGTATTTTTCCATGCGAGGCAGTTTTCGTGGTCGGTGAAGCGTCAACTGCGTCCAAACGCCCACACTTTCCCATCGGGGAGCTTCATGCCTTGTCAGCCGAAGCCTTATTGACTAATTAGCTCAACCACTCATGGAAATCTGATGGTAATTCTATAGCGTTCCCGAGTCATTCAGTTGTGGAACATATTAAATGCGCATGCAATTGAATGACGGACGGAATACTAATAACTTTCATGAATTAAGTATAATTTTCTTTTGAAGATAGTCGCGTCTTGTCCCATTTCCTCCGTTCCCATGAGAAAAGTTCTGGACTATATTAACCCTACAGTTTATTTTGTAAATTTTTTTTTCGGGTTATGGGTATGTGATAGTGTAGGCGACAAGCTAGCTACTTTTACGCAATTTTCCATCTAACCCAGCCCAGTTTTGGTTTTTAGCTGAATGTGGTTAAGGGGCCTGCTGCCCCTTTGACTCTGCCTAACCCATATGGGATTATGGGCATGATGTTAAGTATGTATTTTTTCAAGCATGTATGCATGTGTTCAGGGTTTCTAGCTTTTGGATATTAATAGAAAGTATTATTTATAAAGAAGCCTACTATGATTGGGACTTAGTTGAATGTATGTTGGTCGTAGATTACACTTAAAGTACTTTCATTATAGCTTAATACCTGTGACAGTTATTAGCAGCTATTTTTTTGTAGTAGCTTACACCCCATACATAAAACATACTTACATTTTGTTTCATTATATGTTTAGACTCAGTTTTCGGAATCGGATCGGAATTGAATCCATTAATATTATGTTATTTCTAATTTATAAATTATTGTACGTAATGTTTAATTTAATTTAATAAGCGCTTCGGAGTTAATCTGTTAGCAGTGGTCCACAACCAGTAGTGCGGAGTGGTCCGCATGACTTATTAATTGCTCCGCGAAAGACCTAAAATGTTATAAGTTTTAAAGGATTTTTTTTTTTTTTAAGTAAAGAAAATTTGGGCCTAATGGACAAAGTGGTCCACAGTCACCAAAAGGTTAAGAACCCCTGCCAATAAATTAAAGTAACCATACTTCAATGCCGTAATTTTATAAAATGAGCGTGTAAACTAAAATGCGTTTAGTAACGTTAGTAATATTGACGTGAAGCTTTTATGACGTCACATTAGTAGTATCAGTAGAACGATTGCTATTTTTACCGACTAATTCAGCCCGCCTCAAAACAGGTGTTAAACAAAGCAAACGATACGGGGTTGCGTAATTGCGTGCAAACGTATCGGAGCGCGTGTTACGCGAGCGAGAGTGCATTCTCAGCTATCTAACGACAATGACAGAGCATCCCCGCTTTCCAAGTTCATTGACAACGAAAGTGTTGCGCATGCGTGAAAACTCGCGCCAATTATTATGAGCGGCAAGCGCGGTGCGCGGACGCCGGCCGGCGTGTTCGGTCACGGTACAAATGCGAATAGTATTCCAATTTGTAAACAATAACAAAGAGAGTTAAAAAAATTACAACAGCTTTAGCGTTAAAACATATACAACAACGATCTTAACGTATGCAAATAAATCATAATTACCGATCGTTACGCAGCAAATCTCGCGAGCTTTTTTGTGGCATAGTAGTTAGATCAATATTAGATCATTTACAGCGCTATAAATGGAATAATTTGTATTTTATTGAATATCGCTTGCGTCTTCGCCCACTCAACGGGTACTTTCCGATTCCTGGAGGGAATGAGATATTTTTCCAGTATCAATAGTGGCCTATCCTATTTTTATTTGCCGGCACTCCAACTTTTCCTATGAAAAAAAAAACAAGTTGATCAGTTACAAGATAAACAAATACACTTATTAAACGTAAATATTAGTAGGGACGAAGTTGTTGCCTGATATTTGGGGGTCACGCCTATAATCCCCGAAGGGGTAGGCAGAGTCAAAGGGACAGCAAGCTCCTTTAACCACATTCAACCAAAAATAAAACTGGGTCGAGTTAGATGGAAAATTGTGAAAAGTAGTGATAAGTCTAGATAGCCTAGTGTCGTCAGTAATGTTCTCATTATGGTAACCGTGCTATTGGCTGCTGCGATACAAGCAATTTTGCTTAGTGCAGAGTCGCTAGTTTTAAGAATTCAATGTACCTATATTTTATGGCAATAAAGAAATTATTATTATTATTATTATTAAGTGGCTAGCTCGTCGCCTACACAATCACATACCCAAACCCAAAAACATTAGTCGCCTTTACGACATGATAGGTAAAGAACACAGTTCCATTGACACACAGTGGCGCATTCTTTTTAAGACCCAGCAGATCAACATAAGACATGGCGAGCAAGCAAATATCATAATTAGGACGAAAGCATAGTTGGGTCATATATAAGCATTTCAAAATTAATGATAAATTTGTGCTATATCTTATTACAATACTATACTGTTCTATATGATGGTAACTTTACACTATTCTGCCACAGTAAAAACTTCGGCCGGACAAACTTGTAGTTCTCCGACTTCACTGATGTTATAAAATGACAACGATATATGGATCATTCATGAACTGACTACCACAATGTCTAATATTATTCTTAATAGTTCATTTGTTTTAATGAGAGATTGCGGGGATACAAGTGTTATATGTATATTATTATTACGTACCAGTTTATTAGGCTGTTTCCGTCACTATCAATGAACAATTCTTAGTTGAAAACCTCGGTATGAGATGTGGTGTCATTCTTTTCGTGTTTGTACTACGGCGCGACGACGACGCGGACGGCTGCGCGCGCGCTCCATTGCCAAGGCCGGCGTGCTTTCTCCACGATCTACGGAGTTACGTGGCTCTCGGGAATTGTATAATCTGATGTAATTGGAGTTTGTTTTGCTGCTCGACCTACATAGGGTGCGGTGACGTCGTACATAGTGTGAAACCTCTCGAATATAACATCGCGAATGGTGCTTCGTTTGCGAGCGCTGAGTCTTCAAGCTTTTTGGTTTGACATTTTGCTGACAAGTACAGAGATGGATCATAGTGTCAGTCACCCCAGACTTTATTATACACACAAAATGTTATTAAAGAATTTTAAACATTATTATTAACAATTGTAACTTAATTCAAATCAGGATAAGACAATTATTTAACAAAGGCATTTGACAAAAATCATACCAAGGCGGTTAATGGTGCACTGTACCGTTAATAAATAAGTCAAGTAACTGATTAACTTATCTAAAATAGGTAATTTCAAAACTCTAGGGCACGAACTAGAAAAAAAAAGAAGGTCTCCGCACTGTCATACTACAGCGTGAAGCCACGTTGAGTGCATGTGTGAGTGTGATTCTTATGAATACCAGATATCGGTAATCTGTCATTTGGAGCGCTTATCTCAATGTTTGACGTAAGTAACGTGTCAAGTTGGAGCACCTGCGAAGCTTGAAACGTTATTTGGACATAACCTTAACACAGTTAACCCAAGCATCTACATTTCCGAGGAAGGCGACCCTATTGATGCATGGTGACTGGTTGTTCTTGACCTAAACTGTCAGTGTCAAAGTGACAGATACACTCGCTTCCGTGTCGTCCCAGCTTCCGTAATCCATGTTACTCATTAGGCAAACAACCGAATAAACACGTCACACGTAATGGTGGATCATTAGAGTATTTAGTGAGTGGGTGTTATGTTAACCTTGCAACTTGCAACTTGATGCTGTAACCATTTACATGTAATGACACAGGATGTGTTTTCAAGACAGCCGTATTATTTTCACCACAATAAATCAGTAGGTAATATTAATAAATTATAAACTCCCTAACTACTAGATTATATCTGCGATTTTCTGCTATTATCCGGAATCTCGCAGAGAACCTACAGAGTTCCGCATGAAGATATATGTAAGTATATTATTATAAATGACATGGCTATCTTTGGTATACGTATGTACAAACCTTTTAATAATAATAAATAAATTCCCCAGACTGACACACTAATTCCCTATAGTTCCAAACTAAGCTTATGCTTGTGCTATGGATAGGTACTAGGTGAACGGATAGACCTACTTAAATAATTTTATAAACATCCATGACTCGAGTACAAATGTTCATGTTCATCATACGAAACATTTGCCCCTAGCGGGATTCCAACCCGCGACCCTTGGTTTTGTGGCCAGGGTCTCTGACCACTCGACCAACGGGCCAGTTTTAATGATACACCTGCTTGATATTTATTTTGTTATAGTAATAGTTTGTACAATAAATTAATAATATGTATGTATTGTGTGTTAGGTGTGAGATGGATACATCTCACAGCTTACACAGATTACCTACATCTCTGTAAAGCAGTTTGGGTTATAATTAAATTAATTGGTGTACGCTACGGTATCATGTTTTCAATCGTTTTGACTAAATGGCTATGTCGAAGTTAAAGAACCTGACATGGTCTCTGCTTGAGTTATGAAGAGAACCTAAATGCATGACGACGATGTGTGAGCGTTTTCCTCTTGAAAGGCAACCATGGGTACTTCGTCCTAGTTACACCGCCAGATGGTTGGATACGCAGAAATATCCCATCTAGCGTCCCCCGGCTACCAGACAATGCAAAGGTAATTTTCTGAACTTGACATTTCGAGCACATTTTAAATGGCTTCCAGTCAAACTGGGCATGGAAACCGTTTAGATAAACAAATCGTACTCGAAAACCAACTGTACTGGCTGATTTTAAATAACCTCTTTCGATGAAATTCACAGTGTCCAAGAATTCAACATAATTTTCCATTCTAATACGAATGCATTAAACAAAAGCACATAGCCGCTACGCAAATGATCACAACAAACAAATGCATTTGCTTATTCTATGCCACTTAACGTTTATTAAGCAATCAGGAGGACCACACAAGCGGGCCCGGCAATAGTTACGAGTCACACAAGTGCCGAGTAAGGTCTGTAGAGAGAATCTGCTTACAGCTAGCGAGGCATGAATTACCTTGTGTCATTAATAGCACAGTTAAGTATTATGTCTGCGTTTTTAGTATCAGCATGATTCGTAGGCATTGCATATTTAGAGACACTGTAACATATTTATTTATATATGGAAAGTATTGTAAACTAAATAAAAGACGCGTTTATTACCAAATGTGAATGTCAACTGATATCGGCTTATTTCGTTTTAAAATTGCAAACTATATGACCATGATCATTAAAAACAAGTTTTCAAAAGAAAAGGGGTTTCCAACAGAATATATGTTTCTATATTTATCGTGTCTCAATATCGTATTTATAAGCAAGTAGGTGTATCTCTTCGGGCATGCAATAAAAGGTATATCTATTGATTACTCCTTCACGCACCTATATATTTACCTGTCAGTTTTCTCATTTTATAAACTGCTAACTAATATACCCACGGAAGTAGCGGCGGCCGAGACTTAGGTAACTTTTCAAATCCAAGCGTTGAGTCGGCCGTGGATATACGGTACTTTTCCGGAAGCCGAACCTGTTCGGTTTCAAGGCTATGACGTAATGAATCACTTAGCTCGCCCCGATTGGAGAGGTGGAAAAAAATAATTGGCTGCTCCGTAGGTATCTATTCATGTGTGACAGATTGGGGGACGGTCGAAAGTTTCGATAGATGTAATTAGGATCTCGGAAAAACTGAGAAAGATCAGAAGCAAGTGGGCAAGATGGGCAATATTTACCAGGATGTCATACTTATTGATATACTACTCTGTCAAGAAAGTACCGGGAAAAGATCAATAATAAACAAATTTTTTGTTATTCAACCAAATTTATTTTATCACCTTCAAAGTATGCTCTCAACGCTCCTTCAGAAACGATACACTTACGCCAACAAAAAATCCAATCATCAAAACATTTTTTAAATGCTGTTTCCGGAATTGAGTTCAGTTCTCGCCGCGAATTCTCCTTTATGTCTTCTACCGATTGAAATCGGGTGCTATGAAGTGGTTATTTGAGTTTCGGAAAAAGAAAGAAGTCGGCTGGAGCCACATCTGGTGAATATGGTGGTTGCTTGATGGTATTTGTTGAGTGTTTGGTCAAAAATTCGTTCACAATGATAGCCTTGTGCGAAGGTGCATTATCGTGGTGCAAAACCCAAGAATTTTGATTCCACAAATCTGGCCTTTTTCGTCGCATTTGCTCTCTTAAATACCGCATAACGCTCAAATAATATTCTTTATTTACCGTTTGACCTTCCGGCAAGAATTCCGAGTGCACAACACCGCGATAATCAAAGAAAACAGTCAACATGACTTTGACTTTTGATCGACTTTGGCGTGGTTTTTTCGGTTTCGGTTCAGTTGGAAGGCGCCACTCCGAAGATTGTTGACTAGTTTGCATGTCAAACTCGTAAACCCACGTCTCGTCACCAGTAACAATGCGTTTCATGAATGTTGAGTCGGAATTGACTCGTTCTAGCATGTCCTCAGCGACTCTCATGCGATTGAGTTTTTGGAGAAAATTCAGGTCTTTTGGGATTAGCCGAGTGGTAGCATGTTTCATACCCAAATGATTAATTAAAATAGTACGGATCGACTCGTGAGATACAGAAAGTTCGGCGGCTATCTCTCTCAAAGTTGAATGAGGATTCTCAGTCACTATTTCCTTCACTTTTGCGATGTTAACTTCAGTTGAAGACGTTGATGGCCTACCAGAGCGAGGCAAATCTTCCATCACATCTCGACCGCTTTTGAACTCTTTGTACCACTCATAAGCACGTGTTTTTGATAAAGTCGATTCACCGTAAGCCTTCTGTAACATTTTTAGTGACTCCGAACACGAAATTCCATTGGCGATGCAAAATTTAAGACAAACTCTTTGTTTAATGTTTTTGTCCATTATGAAATTCGCAATACACACTAGATATGATATAACTAAAAACAGCACTGTATTTAATATAAATAACAGATGCAACTCAAACTCCGCGCCAAAATGGAAAACAGTTGTGCCAATCTACCAACAACAAAAAAAACAAAAAAAAATATTTGGAACCATAAACAAATCATCCATTCCCGATACTTTTCTGACTGAATGTACATATATTCTTTGTAATTAATATATGGTTTAAAAGCACGAATTCATTAGTAGATTTTTTTATAAAAAAACAAACAAAAGCAGTTCCCGTGGCCGCCTTCTGTCTCCATCATCTGTCAGATTAGCTCGTTACCCTAGAAATGTTTAGCTTCTTGTTTTGCCGTAGCATAATATTGCATTGTCACCAAATTGCATAATTATATAAGCATTTCAAATTGCAGCTCAATCGGATGACAGCGAGTAGGTAGTTGAGAAATCAACTGCAAATTTTGAAATGGGACAAGTTAAATACGACTATTGCAAGTTAAATAAGAATAGCTTGCAAAAATTGGACATCTTAAAAATTGGACCAATTACAAACTCGTAAAAATTAGAGATATTTGACATTGTATATATAAATCATGAAAAAAATATTCAGTTGTATTTTTGCTATTTGAAACTCAATGAAAAATTGCAGCGATAATAAATCACATTGAACATAGAAGTTAAGGAATTCACATATTGCACATAAAATGGACGGTAAGTACTATTAGTTGTCATAAAATAAAAACTACTGCAGGATTTTTAATTTAATATTTTCAACAGGAATTACAGAATTGGGGACGAGCGATAAACGAAATGAGCCGCTCTATTTTCGCTTTATTAAATACAAAGAAACTCTCTCGGTGCGTGGAACGGGTAAGGTCACAGTTTCAATTTACGAAAACGCTCAAAAGAAATATAGCTCACTAAGTACTTCCTGGGTTAGGTGTTAAGTTGCCGTTTAGTGTGCGATCTCATTGACGATCGTTGAACCAGGAAACGTCAGTCAAGGCGACGTGTACTCGCTAGCTGTATTATGCCTATCGCTTTTGCAGATTCCGGGCTGCTCGACTTTTATCTAAACGGGGAAGATACAATGAAGTGCGTAGAAATTTACGTATTTCTTGACATTGATTAATTATATTATCAATGTGATTACTTACGTAAATAATAAGATTTTTGCTTAATGCAGACTTCTGCTGTTTGTGTAAAAAATACATGTGATTTTTATAGGGTTCCTTACCCTAAACGGTGAGAACGGAACCCTATTCTCTAAGCCTCTGTTTTCCTATAGCCCCCCTCCATAATTCAACAAATATTCTTCTTGATATGGATAAATACGCATGGATAGTGGAATCTATACTAACCTTATCCCTTTTTATCTTATACTAATAATTCTGAAGAGTTTGTTTATTTGTTTGGTTGAACCCGCTAATCTCAGAAACTAATGGTCCGAATTGTTTTTTTTTTTTGTTGTATAGTTAATTTATCGAGGAAGGCTATGGGCTATATTATGTTAACCCAGTGGCGGATTTACCCTAAGGCCCAGTAGGCCCGGGCCTAGGGCGGCCAGATATTAGAGACGGCCAATCGTGATAAAAATGAAGTGATGACGCTTTCCTACTAAGAATTATGGCCTAGGGCGGCCAACACTGTAAATCCGCCACTGTGTTAACCATAAACGCGGAAGAAAACGCGGGCGCAGCTAGTAATATTATAAAGCTAAAGAGTTTGTTTGTTTATTTGTAAAATGTTTATAAGGTAAGACATACACACGTGACAAATATTTACATAAACAAATATAACATCACGCCCATAATCCCAGGAAGGGTTGGCAGAGTCAAAGGGGCAGCAAGCCCCATTAACCACATTCAGCCAAAAATAGAACCAGGCTATGTCAGATGGAAAATTGTGAAAAAGTAGTAAAAAGTGGCTAGCTTGTCGCCTACACAATCACATACCCAAAACCCCATATATTATTCGTCGCCTTTTACGATATGCTGGTCAAGAAACACAGTTGCAATATTTTTTTTAAGTCCCAGACGAACATCGGACGCAAATATTTCATATTACAAGTTCACATAAAAAAATTGTGGTAAATAAAGTTTTCTTATTATTGATAACCATTGTATGTGGACATTATTGAGATTATTGATTGACTGATCACGATGTAAATGAAAGAAGAAACAAAAAAAATTAATCATCCACCCACGTTGCGGGCATTGTGTGTCATTTTGCGTAGGCCATGTCTACTTCCGTATTATTACCACTATAGTAACGCCTGAACTTGGTTTATGACGCTAGGTTGGTTTCGCTTATTTTATACAAGATTAGATGATAGATATTTCCCGAATTCAATTCAATAGCCATATATTAAATGGTACATCATAATAACATAGTTGTAATTTATTTACATATAATATATGTTAGCTGACCTGACAATGTAATGCTGGTCTGCTGCTGAAGGCATACGGTGGAGATTTCCTTCTATTTTGAGACAGATTTTATCGCTGATGATACAAGTAGCTACCTATCATAGCGAAATTGTTTAATGAATGGACTATTGCCAGATAAGTAATAAGGTATTCAGATGGTCGATAAAGAAACCTGTAGAAAACAATAGCACTTACTTATCTATACTTATAATAAAGCTGTAGAGAGGTCAATTCTGTACATGAAATATATTTTCAAAATAACTATCAGGGGGTGATTAGTGATCGATACTGATGCCAAAAATGCAATCAGTAAAATTTTTGTCTGTCTGTCTGTCTGTCTGACTGACTGTATGTTCCTTATAGAAACAAAAACTACTCGACGGATTTTAACGAAACTTGGTACAATTATTCTGCATATTCCTGGGCAGGTTATAGTATACTTTTTATCACGCTACAATCAATAGGAGCAGAGTAGTGAAGGGAAATGTTGGGAAAACGGGAGAAGTTACTCCATTTTTTAAGCTTCCGTTGCGTGTGCAGCCTTAATGGTTAAAGTTACATAGAAATCATGTATGACGGAAATAGTCTTTATAATATTTACCATAAACGCGGGTGACACCGCTGGCACAGCTAGTACGTAAATAAATGTGGTGTGACGAGTGCGTTTATTTCACGCGTTTTTCTTAGTTGGCCTTTTGGACTTGTCTTTTTGTTAAGTTACGATTGACGCACTCGTCAGTTTATTTGAATTCTCTTGCTGTGTAGGTATACGAATACGTATGTAGTCTATTGATATCGACAAAAAAGCATTATGGGAAAAGGTCTATTTGATACGTGAATGTTTAGGAAGTTTGGAAGCACGCGCAGCTTACGAGAGAATGCGCGGACGCATCACTGGGCGTGTTTATACTGCGTATTCTGTTCATTGACAATGCTTAAATTAACTGCGCGTCGTCGCACACAAGTCGAGCTAACACCAAAAAAGTGCTGCATAATGCGCGCAAAACGGACACCCACGACGCAAATTCTTCCCCATTATCGAGCCCATCCCACGGGCTCATATGACATACAGAAGCCAATATTGGGCGGAGCTCAACGGAGATTTAGTTTTTGTATGAATGGACATTTTTCTCAGCACTCCGCGTGGAAAGAAAGCTTTAAAATTCGTTCAAGACGAAAATGAAAAAGATGCATTGATCCCGTTTTTGATAGATGAGCAAATCTTATGTTATACACTGTTACATCACATATAAATAAAAGGAGATATGTATCACAAAAGCATCAAGTAGATTTATATCTACTTAGATTACACTTTGACTTATGTCAAAGTCTAATCTTTTCTGTAACATACACAAGTAGAACTAATATGAAGCATATCTAAATTTAAATTCATAGTAAACAAAAACTTTTTTGTAAAAAAATATTGGTGTAGTAAAATAAATAGCACTCAAGTAATAATAGTTAAAATTAAAAGCACATAAAACGTCCGAAAATCTTTTAAACGCTCTCGATATAAATTCGTGCCGCAAGAGCCCACTCCGGAGGCGAGTGGAGGTACAGCGTTTTTATTATGTGGCTTCTTCATTTATACCGCAGGTACGAGCTGCAGTGCTCAGTCGTAAACTCTCTCATAACCAAGATAAATAATTCAGCGTTATTGTTTACGGACCACCAGCCTTGCGATAACGTGTAGGTGTATCACGTATCCTTCCCTCCCGCGAAGACGCCTTCGTCTCTGGCTGCTACGTTTGTGTTTTGTTGAATATTATTTTTAAACGCCCTAAACGGGAGAGCACCACATGTGCCCCGATGCCACCTGACCTCCGTAAGCTTTCCCACGGTGTGCAACGTTGAGTCCTTGAAACCGAAACGTGCTCGTTAACGTTCACTCAATAGCACACTTTTCTAAACAAAGTCGGCCTAAACCCGAAACGGTTTTACTTAACTCTAACAGAGTAGCAGGTTTGTTTACGGGGCAAATGTCTCGATGGCAGCGAAGCTTCAAACTTTTTCTGTATACTCAAATGATCTGGTGATTGTTTTTTAATTTATTTTGTCGTTCAGCGTCGTCATGTGGTTTCAATCAAAGCACGTCGACTGTTTTTTATTGTCGTGATGCCTATATCGATGCTCAATTAGTCATCTTTACTTTTTATATTGGTGGGGATTACTTTATGAAAAAATAAAGAAACTGTAGCATTGAAAGTGATTAACAAAAAATGATTTATATCTATTAAGTTTTTTTTTCTTTTATCATATATATCATAACTCACGTTCGCTAAAAACGTGGAAGCTTCGTTTGCTTTCTCGTCATGCGTGAGTGAAAAACGTACAACTCTTTTTTTATCAATTTTGTAGGTACATACTACTTACGTTACAAAAAAACTGAGCCGTAAAATTAGTCAATACAGATCATTACTCATTGAAACAAAACGATGAATTAAATAAACAAAGAATGAGTGGCCGACCAAATAGGTGGGTACTTCAAAATTGAATGGATAGTTGTTGCTATTTTTTGTGGCATAAGGCGAGCAGGGAAACCCGAGGGTATAAATGAAGACAATAGCAGTAATGGTGAATGTACCGCGTCAATGGCTTCATAGGCCCTCTGGCGCCCCGCCGCGCGGCACCCTAGTTGCAACATCTGTCATGAACGAACAACTAGCTCTGCACTGTTTCTAGCTGTCACTTGTCATACGAATCTAACATGCGCTCCAGCTATGTCCTAAATCTTTCAGAAACACTGGGAAAAGCCCGCCACTCGTTTGCGTATCTATATTAGTCATATGAAAACCCGTGATAATGGAATGCTGAAATTTAGTTTTAGCTAGTTTGTTCTTATAGCTCTCATTCTTTTCATAAAAAAAAAAAACTGGATTCTATTGTGGAGATACAGGTATTCTGTGTATGCCTGTTCTAGATGATACGAATAAATCCATAATTCATTCGTCACTGCCTACTTTACTAAACACCTACTTACATAACCCACCTCATTGCTCACCCAAACAAACAACTTACGAGGCTCAAATTCGAGTGTCAGGAACTAAATGAATTCAAATATTCATTACAAACGGGCCGTATTCCGATGAACAAGGAAGCTGCGCCCGCGCCGGCGGCCGCGTGACGTCACGCACCGAATTAACCCGATTCCGAGAACCGAGTTGTTGGTGCACTTGTCTTGATCGACGGCACACGTGTGGACATCCTAACTTACATTGTAAGGAAGTAACCCTAATTTAAGCCCTGATTAAGTTCCTTCTAAACGCAGAATTCGCTCAGATGCTTAAATTGTTTAACCCTTTACCTGTTAGACAAAGAAACAAAGCCAAATCAGTCTCTCAATGTTATTTTAGGTATGTGGGAGGTGAGAGGATGTGAGACGCATTTGTTACTCAAATGATTTGCAAATCTTCAGAAGGCCTAGCTACAAGGCAGATACCTACACGTGGTAATTCATTCATTAGATACATTTTCGGATGACGCAGTCGGATTGCGCTCGTCAATAAGTATATTAAACTGAATTCCGTTTTTTACAAGTGGACAATCTCGTGACTATAAAATTTCTGGTCAACAAATCAGAATAAGGACTTAGTTAGAGACTTATAGTGTGGTGGCAAAAGTAGTCGCATCAAGTTTTAATATATATTGCAGACAGAATACGCATCTTTAACGAAAAGTTTATATATAAATTCTTCAGACATAACGTCGGAATAACGATATCTTAATATAACATAGACAATTGTACTCGAGTTGTGGATATTTATAAAAGCCATACATATTTTACTATGTCTATTCGTTACCTAGTATCTATGGTTCAAACATATATTGCTCAGATTGAAGCTAGTGTGTGCTGGTCTGAACAATTTGTTATATTTATTTACTGTGTAGTTGCAGTTCCTGATACAAAACACTCCTTATTATAATTTTATTACATAGCTCCTTAACTCAATGTTCAATAAAGGTTGTAACATCTTCGTAGAAATAGGAAATTTGATTTCCTTGATGTAACCAGATTTGTCTCGTAGTTTCCGATAAAGCAAGGGTTGATATTTGCCCAGAGACTGAAACTAAATGAAACTGCTTTGCTATAACGAGAAAATCAGGCAATTAACATAAACTTAATTACAGAAAAGCTTACCAAGGGCAAGTTACTTATTAATCTTTCTTTCTCTTTGTGTGGTGAACATCTACTGAGCGGTTTAACCTAAGGATAAACATTTACATATACAGCCGTCTATTTGTAACAAAATCTGCAGGCTCATTAATTTATCGTCCACCCCACATACGATACGGAATGATAACCGAGCAACTGAAGGTCACATTACATAGAAATTCGGAGTTGAAATCCATACTAAAATTAAGGATGGAGCTTTTTTGATACGCTCGTCATTGATGCTTTTTCAACTCACTAAACGTGACCCATAAATACATGTAATTACAAAATGGCGTAAAATAAAGGTTGAAAAAGTAAAATATATTCGTATTTTGCAATAACTTAGATTAAACCCTTTAACGGTTTTTTTATTCACAAGCTATGAAATTACTACAAAGTTCCCGGTAAAAAATTGCGTAAGTATTGAAAAATTTCGAAGTTTGAAACCTACTAACCTAACTTAGTGGTTTGGCAATTGATTTCCCAGAAAGTATGAACAAATCCTTATTACCCGAAGCACGTCCCTGTTATTAAAACATAAATAGCCTGGAATACGTAACAGATCGTTCGGCCGCGCCCGCAGCCGACGATAACATTTATAACGCGCTCTCCCGCGGTCTCCTGTGAAACCGATTGTACCCTTTTATCCTATTTGTACGTATAAATAGTAGAGGAAGCTTGCGTACACGCATCCCCATTAATATTGTAAACACATCGCCACCTTGACAGGGGAACTGGGATTTGTAATTTATGAATTGTAATCGTACTTGCGAAAGGTTGGTCCTGCGTGTTATATTGGCCACATTATTATCAAATGAGGTTTTACTTTGAGAAGCAGATTTATGAGGTTGGTTAAGTTGTAGTTATATTTTATTACTCAGTGATCCGTAGTTTTAATTCATTCTACATACTGTATTTTAAATTACATACAAGATTAGGTACTTGGAAATGTAATCGCAACTAGGTTCGAGTTGCAATAATCCTACAACGCTGACACCGGCGTTGTCTCAAAGCGATTTCTTGCGCGCGAGTGTAAGTTATTGGCATACGATCGCGAGGTGACGTATTACGGTATGAATAAATAGGGTGAGACTTAGTGGATGATCATTTGTAAGAATAGGCAAGTGCGAGTCGCGTGCTGACGTAGATGTTCTGAATGTATTCAAATAATAAAATGTCATTAAACACTTGTTAAATTTTTATATTCACCTCTACCTAGAGTTAAAAACAGTAAACACATACTTACCGAATACATTTTTAAAAATTAAACAACATATTTTCACACTACTTCAAGCAAACAAACAAACAAACAAACATAACATCACGCCCATGATCCCCGAAGGGGTAGGCAGAGTCAAAGGGGCAGCACGCCCCCCCAACCACGTTCAGCCGAAAATAAAGCTGGGCTGGGTTAGATGGAAAAATGTAAAAAAGCAGTGACAAGCGGCTAACCTGTCGCCTACACAATCACACACACAAAATCCGATATACCATTAGTCGCCTTTTACGACATGCTAGGCAAGAACCACAGTTGGCATATTCTTTTTAAGTCCCAGACCAACATGGGACAGTGGGCTGCGTTGGATGAAAACTGTGAAAAAGGAGTGACAAGTGGCTAGCTCGTCGCCTACTCAGTCACATACCCAAATGCCCGTAAACCATTAGTCGCCTTTTACGACATGCTAGGCAAGAACCACAGTTGGCACATTCTTTTTTTTTTGTCCCAGATCAACACGGGCCAAGTCCCAGACCAACATGGGACAAATTCAAGCAATCAACAAATAATAAGTAGAGTATGTAGGATGTAGAGAATATATGACAATATTGTAAAGGATGTTAACATCTCTTAGCTGCTGCTCTATTTCCGATAGGTTATTTTTCGAAAGCTTTCGATCTTGACTCCTTGCAGGTGAACAATTTAGTCCAGTAAATATATTAAAATATCGGCTTACATAGTGAATTTTTCATGTACTTATTTTCTATTTAGGAGTGTCTATACATGTATGTAGGAGTTCACTTTATATTCCCTGTCATCGCTGCCAATGGAACATCGTATTAGAGGTTGTTCGTGTTATCTTTAGCGTGTCCAACAGAACCCTAAACATTATCTATGCCGTTAAGTTGGCTGGCGTGCCCGCGCCCGCCAACTCGGTATTACAGGTATTGCGCTGCTTCTCACGGCGGTTCCGCGCCGCTTGCATAACGGCCTGCGCCGGCGCACGTAACGCGCCGTAACAACGCGCATTATGCATGTGCCCCGCAAACGCGACACGGTAACTGTGCTTTATCCGATTGCTTGCACATACTCAATACCTAGGATAGCTGATTGTTATCATGTAAAGTGTAGTATAGTTGGACTTGAATTGGTGTTTTTCGCGAGATGCGATCCTTTGATACGCTTTTACTTTAGCAGGGCTAACTCAAACATTTGAGGGGAATTGAATGGAATTCCGAATTCCATTCCGTTCTGGAATTAAAGAAGTTCTTAGTTCGAATAATTTGAACTGAGAATACGAACTTCTGTAATTCCTTTAACACATGGGTGTTCAAGTAGAATTAGAGTATTGTGAATACTAAATTGATAAACTAATTTAATTAATTAACTAATTTTCCTAAAACATTGCACCTATGTTTCCGTTTCCAAAAACGTTTAATTAGGATCTAGGTAATACCTACTCCTATGCATACGCCTTTTGCGCTATATCACTCAATTAAAAATGCTCACCAGTAAACGTAGTTTGATAAAAAAATACTCAATAAATGTATTTAACTACTATCTATCGATAAAACGTCAGAGCTGGCGTCACCATCTGCAGCAGGCTCTGCTTACCGTCAGCACGTCACTGACCGATGACAATCTAAAGCTGTCTTTTATGTTGTCAGTCCGAGCACATGTCCATTGTGTGCAGCCACAAAGGCCTGCCGTGTTACGTTACCGAAGATGCGCACGAGGCAGTAGATTGTCTCCTCTGATAAATCCTCCGAATTGAGCTTCCATCAACAAAATATCGAATTCCGCACCAATCTGCCTCCGCATCCAGTCTACGGAAGCGGTAGGCGCCAGCTGTCAACGTAGTATCAAATGCCAGACAGATAATAAAGGATTCCTTAATAAGAAAAACGTAAAAGGAGCCCGGGGCAATGTTCAGAATGCTTTCACGCTAAATCGATCGCAGACAGTGTGGTCTTGTAACTTACACCGTCTGAAGTTGAATATCGCATTGAAATTCGCATTTGCTCTTTTTGCGTGCACTCGTTTGATTGAACTGAGTTCATCCTAAAAGTATCTATGCTTTTTACTGGCTGTGGTAAATTTCTTTTTTGTTCATATTATATCGAATTAAAAATGTTCGGAGTATGCGTTGAGGATAGGATTTGTTGGAAATAACACTATGTAAAAAATAATTATGTGTATGATGTTCTAAAGATTTTATAAATAAAATGTAGTAGGTATATATAGTGAAAACACGTGATTTTTCATAATCATCACTATGTCAGATATTAAACCCGTATATATTGTACAAATCTGTTAATTTTGTTGCATCTGCAGAATAAAGAAAGCATAAATAGAAATTATGTAATTTCAATTGTAGCTTTTAGGTAGTGTAGTGTAGTAATTGAAAAGCTGTAAATTAAAAAATATGGGTATCTATTATTCATATTGCTTAATTGGTCTGAATTGAATATTCAGTCGAAAACTGTATGTAGGTATGTAGGTACATATGTATGTAGGTACGTCTTGCCCTTGACACGCTCATGTAAGATTGGTAGGATTTTCGGTACATGGTAAATTTTTCATTACTTAGAGAAAACTTTGTATTATGGTTACATAATATTTGTTTTCGCGTTCCAGTAAATTATTTTTTTCATTAGTTTTAATATTTAATTATTTATCAACAGTTACTTGACACACATAACAACATCCTCTTGCCACGCCTTAACTTAATTGCCTCGAAATTCTGTCCGTTGTCACCGCGGAGAACATAATGGCGAGTCGTTGAACTTTTAAACGGATGGTTTAAATCTAAGACGTCGATTCCCCGGTATTATTAAAACCATAATGGAGCAGTTGGTATCGAGTTTCGCACTTGTAGGCGAATGGCCGTACGCCGCCACTCAGCCATGGGGATTAGTGTCCGATTTCGCGCCTACCGCTACCGTGTCGGCCCATGACACATGCGACCAGTTGTTGTAACTAGGAAGATTTTAAAATTGAGACTTTATCTTACTCCGAATCTGTTATCCTTTTTTATGGAGAAGGGGACGACATTTAAGTCTATAAATTGTTTTTCTAGTAAGTAAGTAGTCTTACCTTCCCAAGCAAGAATTGAACTTCCCAAGCGACTAAAGCCCGAATAGATTGTGCGAAGATAACAATAGACTATTTACATATGAAAAAAAAATTTTGTATGTGTTATATATATTTTTTTTATTTAGCCAACGTTTGATAGTGTCTTATATGTGGTTATATACCATATGTTATTCTATCGATCGCTATTTAGTGAACGTCAATGTCATTCCTGTACATGTCAATAAGACAGCATGATTTCCTGGCTTCGCCGTGATAAAATTAATCCATTTGCTAGTCTTTCGTAAAATAATTTCCAGAAAAAATATTATCTCATAGATTCGATCAAAAATTCATGTATCTATAGCTAGGCAATTTATTTTCAGCCTACCGTCAAAAGTTGGGCACGGAAGTGCCGTGACCGGATACGAGGCTGGTGGCGGGTGGGGGCGGGTCGGGGGGGAACATCCTGCGACGTTCCGCCCTTCCGGGATTTCACTTCCGGTACACTATCGGTAAAATTTTCCTGTTGGGCCGTGTAGAGAGAAAATAATTATAACGAACATAAAATTGCATTTTGCCGATATTTTTTCAGGTTACGTATGATATGAATCTTATATTTGATAATATATTAGCTAAATAGAAAACATATTAAGTACTAACTAAGTCCATTTATATCCTTGACAAACTGAATGAATAACGATTATTCGTTAACAGGAAATAGGACAAAACAGCGTCAAAATTTACCACATTCTTCACATGAATCTCGGTTAACCAATTAAGCTAACCCGTTAGACACTCCTTAGAGTTTTTTAACTGGATGTCACATTATTTAGACGCCTGTGAATATCCGTAATAGCTTTGAAATAATTCTTAAACGTAAGTCTGTCCGGAAGTTTTATCGCCGGTGCTTATTTAAGAACCAAAAAATACGATTAACCATATTTGTGTATCCTCGTGGGAATATTGGCGGAGTTCTAAGTCCTCAGTAATATTCAATAGGAATCTTTCAAGGATGATACGTATTTGAACATGCGCGTTTACGTCACTTGTTCCTAAAATTTTGCGAAACAAGTGACGTCACGTGGCACTTTAACGCTGTATCTTCGACATTTTTAGTTTGCTGAACAAAAAAAATATAGGTATATAAAAATTTTGAGTTCACATAAACTATTACAAATTTTTCTTTTAACCTCGGCTGTCAAACGCGTTACGACTGCTGTGTTTTGGTTCGGTCTCCACGACTGCAGACGTAAACATTTTTTCTCGTCTCCCGGAGAGCTCGTCACGCTCCACGTGTGGTGGTACATTTAGGGCAATGATAAATACTTTTAATGATTGAATACCTCGGGATTTTATTATTCAGCTTTTACTTTCAACTGAGTTGTCTACGTACTATATATTCTTAAGACGGTTTGCATGCTAGTAACTAATCTCGAGTTTAGACTAAATGCAGATGTTCAGTACATTAAGTAACTCCTCTTCTAGGTAGAAGAATAGGTAAGTACTTATTATACTCAACCTCCATCTTAAGCCTTTAACAGGCTCGATGGCGCATTCGTTAGTAGTGCTCCTGCCTCATGCGCCAAGAATTGTGGGTTCGATCCCCACCTAGGACAAACATTCGTGTGATTAATACTTGTGTTTTATCTGTGTCTGGGTGTTAATATCCAATATTTAAGGATATATTTCTAATTTACATAGGCCTTAAAAAAGCATTTGTAAATCGTCAAGTAATAGGTACAAAATAGAACAATTTAAATCTACCACCGGTTCGGAATGTCGAATCTACCAAGAAGAAACCGGCAAGAAACTCGGTAGTTACTCTTTTCTATTCCAGATTGAATATAAAAATTTAAATTTACAGATAAAATTAATATTTATACCAAGTCATACAACTAATGTTCGTCGAAAATTCAGGCGAGTATTATTACAAGTAAAAGGTAAACCGGACCAGACCAGCCTCTGAAGGTGGCACTTGTTTACAAGTATGACGTATGTGTCAGCCCGATTGCTGACACATACGTCGAGTCGTCGGTCGAGTGAAACGATTTTCACTCGACCATGTTTGAAGGAATGTAACGATTCTGATGTCCGTAACACAAGTGCTTACGCTTAGCTCGGAATCAGATCAATGTATGTGATGTCGTCGAATATAATTATATTTATATATTATTTGAAATCGTACTTAATCATGAATAACTAATTTATCAAAATAACAATACTACAGCTCATTATTATACATATACGATACCTGAGTGATACATACTAAGCCATAATGTTTATAAGATTTTGATGATTATCGCATCCATAAATAAATAATATCCACCCCATTAGTCAAGAATCTTAGTTATAATCATCAGGATATCTATATCAGATATAATGCTTGCGTAATGACGTTTCAATTATCAAATATTAGCATATTTGTATATTTACCTACATTTTGATAAACCAAGTCTTGGCTGATACTTTACGAAATCCTGGCTTTATGTGCCGTATCTATTTACTTTTATAATATAGATTCAGGGAAAAAACTTACTGTCAGCGAAAGCTTACTTATGTACATACTAGTAATCTAGTGTTGGGAACATATATAATAGGTATCTTTTCTAATTTTTAGCTATTGAAATTAAATTAATACTTAACAAGCTTTAAAATGTACCTGAAGTTTTTAGGTATTATTTTCTACTGTTGCATATGCCGTAAACATCAAGTAGGTATAATAATATGAAGAGCGTATATTTCACTAAATGAATGGCTTATATACTAATGTAATGTGCGTCAGCTGTGACCTACTGAGCGAAATCTTTGCTGACGCTACAATATTAACCCCCAGACACAGAACAAATACAAGTTCGAACCCACATCTCTCGGTGATTTTGTTTATTAAATTACATGTTATCTAATAGGTTGCAAGTACGTATACCATGGAGAATATCTTCATTGTATATTATTGTATATACGGTTTGAAGGCAACCTGCTGAAGGTTTTACACGACATGTCATATTCATGTAGATTTCGGAGAATACAATTGATAGAATTGGACTCCGTGATGTTGGTCTTGTAAGAACAGAAAGATCTCTCATAAAAATGTTAATAATAAGGATTATGGCTGCTATGACTAACGTGACCATATGCCGCTTTGGGCGGGACAGTACCACATTATAAATGACTGTCCCGGTGTCCCCAGTGAGAGCAAAAATGTCCCGCTTTTGTAAAGATAAAACAAACAAACATCACGCCCCATAATCAAAAGGGCAATTTTGTAAAGACCCAACATATTTATCTATTTACCTATCTACAGTATATTTCATTCAAAAAGGGCGGGCAGCGTGTGTGTCAGCAATAGAATCTATATACAATTTGGCCCGTTGGTCGAGTGGTCAGAGACCCTGGCCACGAAACCAAGGGTCGCGGGTTCGAATCCCACCAGGGGCAAATGTTCCGTGTGATGAACATGGACATTTGTACTCGAGTCATGGATGTTTATAAACGTATTTAAGTATGTCTATCCGTTCGCCTAGTATCCATAGTACAAGCATAAGCTTAGTTTGGAACTAGGGAATTGGTGTGTCAGTCTGGAAAATTTATTAGAATTTATTACAATGGAAATTAATCGTCCTCGTGATAATTTGGGGCAGAAAGAGAGTTTACTTTTCATTACTCACGCCATTCGTGATCTAATTGTGAAATAACAAGAAACTGATGCTGCTGTGGTTCAGAGTGTAAAAACCATAGATTTAAAATTTTTGACTACTAAATCTATGGTAAAAACTGTGGCGGCAGAAAACTTGGTACAGTGGTGTCAATGTCATGGAGACTTAGAAGTTTTTCAATGGGTAAATTTGAGAAAAGTACCATGGATACCAAGAAGTCCAGAATGTAATGGATTTGCTGATTACACAAGAATTTGTTAGCAGCTGCCTAGATACAAAAGTTTATAGTGGGTTATTGTACATTTGCCACAAAATTAATTCGTTACAAAAAAATTAAGCTTCGTACGCGTGCGTTAGGTTTTTGTTTCATAGCGCAAGCGTCCCACTCTGGCAAAAAAATTAAATGGTCACGTTAGCTATGACCCAATCAGTAAGCCCGCTTCTTAAATAGGTACCCACACCACTGATACGTTCTACCGTTTAAAGTGCAACCAGACGCCAAAAAAACGTAACTTGAAAAGGAGACGCGTATGTTGAACAAACATGTGCGACGCAGTTCCTTAAAAAAGTTGATGCGCTGAAAAAAACGTATAGAAAAAATACACTCAAATGCTGAAGCTTGCTTCGTCTGACAGGAAATATGATATTTTATTTTGGGCGTGGGATCAAACCGAGTCGATAATTTGTGTTTCGAATGGAACATCACAAGGAACGATGAAATTAAATTGTTAGAGATGTTTTATGTTATTAATAAAGAAAGGGAAAATTCTTTATTTTGTGACATATTTCGGAGCTTTCGGAATTTCAAAGGGAGTTGTCGACCGGCCAATTTAAACATTCTGAAACGTAAAAAGGTGACCAAAACTATAAAGACAGTCTCGGTGAAAAACTGAAGCTTTCGTTTTCATCTTTATTAAATTTTATCATCGTCATAATATTTTTAGAAATGTATAACTTACTTAATTACCTTTTATTATCTAATCATTCTATAAATATATATTGATCGGTGCACAAATATATATTAATAAGTATTCTCCCAATAGTATACAATTTAACTGAATTGATAACTACATATAAAGCTATGCGCTCGAATGGGATTAGCTAAATTCGTCGCGCGTAAACTCACAGATATATCTATCTTAATACATATGTTTACTTATGTGTAAATATTTATTTATTTATTTATTTATTTTTCCATATTTCTATTAGCTTGTAAAACGTAAGTATATGAAAGCTACAGTTATAATAATTAATAAAAGGGTATCTGTAATCTGCAATTGAGCTAATCGGTACTAAAATAATTTGGAACTGAGATTTGTAATCGTCTCTGAATAATAAGGAATTCCAAACATCTCGACTTGTAATGCGTAACCATTGGTAACGGGGACCACACCCCATTTCAAATTATTAGTGGCCATACAAGTGTCAGCCGAGTGGCGACAATGAGAAGAATCAATATCAATCAGGTCCAATCAGCACCCGGAAGCCATGCGCTAGCCCGTCGGCTGATTGTCGCCGCAAGATCATCGCTAAACAACTGCCTGATTGATGGGGAGACTGCAATTATCGAAGCTCAACCAGCTATAATTTAGATCATGACGTAAAGACAATTTTAAGCATGAAACACATTTTGAAACCAATTAGGAAACATTTTTCTGAAGAAGTTTTCGCTTCGACTAACTACTATTGTCTTTAACTACCACTTATACTACATAGACAGATGTACTATTAGATTCTTCATAACCATAGTTCGAACCAAGAAAAGAAAGGTAGGGAAAAAATTGTCAAGTACTTGTACTTTTTTTACTTAAGAACTTGTAGAATATATATATCTATGACATTTCTTAACGTAGTCTTACAAGTTCTCAACCTCCTTTCAGGTTTCTGGTGTAGCTGATTATACTGATTGCATCCTTTAGAAAACGGCCAGAACTAATGGCTTTAAGTGCTTTCGAAGCACGGAGTGTTAATTTCGTTCAACAGTCTCGAATGCCCATACTGAAGATTGCTATACTTTTGCAGTTTAGCGACGTAAAATAACTACTCGTTTAGTATTTAGCTTATTGACACAGGCTACTTGATATTACGAGAGAACAGAATGATATATCAAGACGGTTAAAAATCGTTGTTGAGACTTGTGTACAAGCTTGTTCTTCGGTTCCTTGAAACGATTCCGTAATGACAAGTTTGTCCAGAATGCGAGTTAAAAGTTGTTTTATATTTGCGAAACCATTAGACAAGATGCTTTGTTATTCTTAGCGGAATTAACTGATGAAGTTCAAACTCAGCAGCCTTAGTTTTTTGAAATAACATTGATCGCTTAACGTCCGAATAGCAGGGGCCGCAATGACGCGAGAAATAGATTTTACGAGTGCGTGTGCCGCGATATTTACGTGTGTTTACACTCCGGACGATTTTATAGGCTCAACGACACCGTCACCATGGCCTATCAACGTATAAGGAGCACTCAGCATCTCTTTGCGTTGCCACTGCTGAGAGCCGCTCGCGTTTTTATCCGTGCACGGAAGTGCATAAGCCAAGATTAAACGAGTGCCTCTAGTCATGTAATTCATTTATTTTAAATACCATTTTAGTATATCACAAATGACGGGCAATAAAATAACGAACTGATTATGGAGGCAAAACCAAATATTTGATGGGCTTTGATGGGGTTATTGGCTAAAGAATTCACATCATACGTATAGGTAAACATACATCAAGAAAGTCCCAATTAACGTTTACATCTTCTTCACGTCTTCACATCGCGTTGCAGTGCTTATAAAATATATGTCTCTTATTTATATGTACTTTAAATACTATGCAACTAAATAGTAGATGTACAAATTAATAATACAACTAACCAAACCTACATAAACTATAGGTTGGTAATTAACAAGACTGATAAATTACGAAAATTATCGATAATTTGTTAGTGTCAAAATGTCAACTGAAGTGCATATAATAAAAACCAAACAAAACGATCATCGATCAATCAATCATCATATAACTGCAACCCCTGTATTGAACTAATCTCAGCGAGCGCAGCGAATGCAATACCATTTTGCCGTAAAAGTTTTCAAACAAATTAATGTACATATCAATAAGTAGTCAGTACACTGTAGCGAACTTGGCCCTTTTTTACATTAAACATAAGTCGGTTGTTTTTATTACAGCATTGAGTAACTGTTGTGAAACCTGTCCAGATTGAGAGAAATATCGTTTGTTTTCGATTTAAGTAGCTCTTATTTTAATTTTATGGCCAGCTAATAGGAAACGGGAACTGTTGATGATCCCAGTGGCCTATATAATAGTTGTAAAATTATTCTTATTAGTATTACAAATGTGGTTAAAATCAAATCATTGGTGCTTGATTTAAGTGACTAACCTCCATTTGTTCAATACAAGAACCCATTGAATCTTGCCAAATCTTGCATAGCGGAGCAGGAATGCGCTAAAAAAACATTTTTTGTCGTCGGAGGAGCCCACTTCCCTTCTGTCCCTTTTTTGTCGTAATCATGGTAATTATGCAGGAACGCTGTATTTTACCCTCGAATAACACTCTGTACCATTATCTCGAGGGATATCCCAATATTAGTTAGAAATCGTCTCTTCGTTAATCACTCATAACTCCAGGCAATTGAAATAATTACATGATTCGTTAATTTTATAAGTCTATATTTATACAAAACAGTACATATAAAGACAGTAGCCATTGTTAAAATTAACGAACCAATAATGACCAAATCATAGTTTTTACTGACCATAAACTTATTTTTCTTAACACAATACTACTTATTTAGACTTTCAGACTTTAATATCAAATTGTCTCTAATTTTTTATACCTAGCTTATCAACTTTTTGCGCTATATCTACTAGAAAAAGAAACTTCTTGCCGAAGACTTGAAAGTCTTGAAGCCGAGGAAGAAGTAACACTACCCCTTAATCCGCCACTGGTTTACAAATGTATAAATAAACGTTTCCGTACGGTAGTTGTCCAATTCTACAATACTAATTATATGAATATTTACTGTGAATTAATAATAACTTTACTTTTACTTGACCTTTCCATTATTAGTCAACACAAATAAACGTCGAACAGGTCGTAACCGTAAACCCACTTGTGGAGTGATAAACTTATTAGATGAATTATTCTGTCATATAATCATAAACATTCACAACCTTGAAAGTATTTTACTTGAGTACCATACTTAAACTTGATAAATAGCCTTTAAGCAAATATTTCGCTTATAAACTGTTTGTATTTATATTAAAATTGTTTTAATTATTTTCTATGTAATATTATTTTTGTGAGTAAGATGTAGGTAAGTCATACAAAGGAATACTAATTTATTTATTATTTAGGTAGCGATATGGCTGAAAATATTTATTCCTAATAATGATTCAATCTTTCAATGTTCGCATTTTGATTCATTATATCTGCAGGTATAAGAAACAATGTTAAAAGGATGTTTATGAAAACAAATACGGTTAAGTGTTAAATTAATTTGATTTTCCAAACATTTATGCTGTGTTTGATGCAAATAAAGAATTGTTATCTTATCTACCTACATATTTATTTGATATCCTGTCACCTTTCAGTCAACAGAAGTAACAATGTTAGTTTTACGTGTCTCTTAGTTTATTTTTAGGTACTTCATTCGTTTAATTTGCTGATTTACATGATTCAAAAACCTTGTTCTTCTACCAAAAATATTAACAAAACACATCTAAGTGATCCAATAGGGTCTAAAGGGTTAAGCAGTGTGATTATAAATATAAGTATCTACGGAAACAAAGGACACAAAGAAATATCCCTACTTACTAATTGTACCTTAAGTTTACTTTAAAAAAAAACGTTTGTCTCAGCAAGCAAATCTTCACTTACTTCTCTTTATTTAAAGTATAACCAACTATTGCTTAGATATAGATACCACTTTCCACCTCAAATTTATCTAAATAACTACGAAACATTTAAATAACCATAACATTCTCCCTCACTCTAAATATAATCTTTCTTAACAAGTCATCATTCAATCTTGCATCACAGTTTTCACCCACCTAACGGAGGACAAAGGCAGTGACTCATCGACCAGATTATTAGGCCCATATTACACATATGCGCACACGCAACGGACGAAGTGATTCGTCTTGATTGCTATTCCGGGCGACGAACCACCTAGGGTATTTCAGAAGCCGCAGCAATGATGTCATCAGGAAACTTACTAATAACAAGACGACCATAAAAAAATCATAAAACACAAATTCCCAAAGTGACATTCACGACTTTTTGGAGCAAGGTTTAAAACTAAATTTATACACAAATTTTTATTTAATCATTTTCAATAATTATGTACGTTAAGATACAACGTGATCTTCATACTTAACTAAGATATGTTAAGCGTGGAAATCCTGTTGCCCTATATTTTAAATTTTAGTTTCAACTACAGCAATGATGTTAATTACTTTCAATATGTGTATGTTATTTACTCTTCTGTTTAAAATAAATGAACTAGTTTAGAAAGCCTTTTAATAGACAAACGCGTGGTGATAGAGCTGTAAATTAAATAATAATTAATATAGACTGTACCTGACTCAAAGGAAATACTTTGTTGATGAATCAATACGACCTATGTCCGATGTTGCCATGATTTTATGAATGCACCAACTGTGTTACTTGAATTTCGTAAAATACAACTATCTAATTGTGTTCGGGTATTGCGTATACATAATCATAAAAGTAGGCGACGTAGCGATAGATGTATATCGCTAGCCAGTAAAATAGACTTGATTCTAGCAAAACCCAAAAAAGACATTCACTGTCAAGTAGGGAATTTTTATTCATAAACACACATGCACAAAGTGGTTTTCATAAAAAAATCTACATCAACCGCCTTCCCCAACATAGGGAACATGTTTCAGAAATTTTACGGTGACGGGCACCGCGAAGTAGCCCACCACGTGGTCGCGCTTGTGCGCCGCAACCAACTGCAGTTTTGCACACGCGCAGGGCACCGGTGCTACCTCCTTCGGCACCGCACGCACGAACATCTCGGCCATGAGCCCCGGCGCCAGGAGGAACCTCGTCTGCGGGTAGCAGCACCATCTCGCCCCGAGGTACGCTTTTTCATCCCAAATTTCGCAGCAGTGGACGTAGATAGAACGCATCGAACTATTCCATACCCTGAAATATTGAGAACGTCAGAAGGGTAGCTTATGTTTAGATTACATTGAAGCGAGTACAGTTTTAATTTGGACTCATAGATTTGTGACAAATTTTTAAACAGATCTATATAGAATCACTTTCTGTCAAATTAGGTATACTTAATGGATGCATGAAGAGGACAAGAGTGGCATTGTCATAGTCTTTCGTATGAAAAGTTAAGCAACTATACCGAGCGAGACTAAGAACCGCATAGGAAACCAGCAATTAAATATCGCCGACTTCTCTGTGCGGCTTTTGAATGCCCGTTAAACTGTTGCTCCAGGAATCTTTCGCAAGACGGCTGTCATTAAAATAAAGCAACTCGGAAGGTTATGTGGCGGCTTAAAATGTCTTTGAAAATATGAAGTAAATGCCGGTATAATACATAAGTATGCAAGTACAATAAGATACACATCTTTATAATTTTTATATATCGTAACTGACCACAGTCGTTGTACAACAGGATCATCCTCGATCTCAAAAATCAATGGGTCAGGAGACCACGTAATAGCCAATGGGTGTGAAGGGATAGGCTTCTGCAAGGGAGCGTTTGGTTCCAGAATATCCGTGTGCTTAGATTTGTCTTTATGAGGTATCACAATTTCAACAGCGTCTACCTGTAAAATAGATACAAGTTAATAATGAATTGTATCATAACTAGTTCCTAGCACTCAATGACACAGACGATTATCTTACATTCTAATGTAGTTAGGGAGAAGAACAAATAAGTTTAGCGTTACCTAAGCGAGAATTAGTCTTATTTGTTCCATAAGTCTAGTTTGCAAAACTAATATTGTATAGATGAGCGTGGAAGGCAAGACTGTGCCCCCACTACTTATGGTCTAATTAGTCAAAGTAAAGAAAGGGGGATATTTCTTTCTGTGCTATTTCTTCTACCTTAGTTACTACTCCCACTTTCTAAAATACAAGAAGAATACATATGAAATTAAGTAATATTCAATGAATACAAGTAACTACACGCGCTTAATAAGCACATAATAACTACCTCTTCAGCAAGTATTTTTTCCCTTTGATTTGGGTTTATTAAGGGAGGTAATGTACTAAATGGTGAGATGTCTCCTTCATTTGAAGATCCCATGCTTACTTGTAATAAATCATTTATAATACTTGAATCATCTAAATATCTAGCGTTAAAAATTTAAATCCCAGCCCAGACATTTATAAAAATAATCAAAATGACAATGTTATCATCGTTATGTCATATCTCTCAGATTATAGATATCAATGTCATTAATATGTCAATATTAGAATGTGTCTGTTTTTTCTTGGATTGATTGATTGATGGTATAGTGAATTTAGTCTATAAAGTTTACCTAAATGCGTATATAAACTCATTATCATAATAATTGTTATGGAAGTGTTTACTTAAATATGTATATGACAACATTTGTTTAAAGAACCAGTACCGGTTTGGTCTCAGGAATCATTATGCCCGAGCATTTGAAAATCAAATAGGATAATGTACAGATAGGCAAATGCAAGAACTATCTTCGCATTACAAAGCAGCTTAGATCGATACCCACGGACATCAAAGAGCAATTGTTCGCTGCAGTCGTAATTAAAATAGTCGTGAGGGCGTCGGCTCGTGAAAGCCGGCCGGTAAGACACGGTGCGCGGGCGCCGGCGCGTGACGGCGGCGCGGCGCGGGCGCTCCCGCGGGAGCGGAAGTCTTGCGCGCTTCCGGCGGCCACGCACCGTCCGGAGATCCGGTTGCGACGTTACACCTACTGCTCCTCACTCAATCTTGACTGTTACGATCTGGTCTCATCATAACTTATTTATTGTAGTTGGGCAACGTATTTGACAGAGAAAGAGGAGAGAAAGAGAATTGACGTCTCCCATGACTCGATCTAGTTATATGTTCGGTGCACACTTGGTGAAAATAACTGGGGTCGACATCTTCTTATTTAAAAATGTAACCATATTAGTCGATATATTAAGAACATTGGTAAAATGAAATTAATTTATCACATTTTCGCAGTGTTTTGCTTGTGTTTTTTTTTATAGTTGGTGTGTATGTGTTTTTTATAAACTATACAAAGAGGATGTATATTTACATTCAAAGATTTCGTTGTAATTATTTTCAATCTATTTTTCTTTTGCACAATCTGACGTAGAACCTTTTTATTAACTAATTCATATGTATTTATTGAGCAATTTTCGTTCGTTCTAAACTATCGATTGGCATATCGTTTATTCGTATCGACATAATAGGCATATCGGTAAATATCGCTCATATTTTATGAACTGTAGCAACAATTAAAATTTTTTGCAACTTACTAAGTAGGCGTATGGCGCTTTCGGTAGTGACCCTGCCCCATGCGATAAGAGTTGTGGGTTCGTTCCCCACTCAGGGGAAATACTTGTGTATCCATCATACGAATGTTTGTCCTGAGTGGGTTATTAACACCCAGACACAGAACAAACACAAGTTTGTTTTGTGTCTGGGTGTTAATAACTAATATTTAAGTAAGTACCTATGTATTTGTAATACCACTGTTGATTCTGATATCCGTAACACAAGTGCTTAAGCTTACCTCGGAGTCAGGTCGATGTATGTGATGTCGTCGGATATTTATTAATAACTTTTATATAAATTAAATTATAAAGATTAATTCAAACAAACATTCTTAAATATTCTTGACTACTTACCTAGTGGATGTGTCGAAAATGTTACTATTAATGAAAAAAGTCTTTTCGCTTGCCTAGCTAAGAAAGAAACTATTTTTGGAGGACTTGGGTAAAACCCGATTGGATTTTCTGCTACCAATAGGGTTTAACCAATATTTTAGAAAACCATTAACAGACTTGGCAATAATTTAATGCTGATGCAAAGAATCTGACACAAGTGCCGGAGGTTTAAGAAGCTCTTTCGTCCATAGTCCATGCTACAAATGTCATTGGTGTTGATACTGCTGATTTGAATGTACGTAGGTACCTACATATTTTATTAATAAAATTTTATTTTTAGATACAGTAAATGTAAGTATATCAAACAATTAAAATATACAGTACTACATTTTACAATTCTCCATCTAACCTTTCTTTTGTTTTTGGCTGAATGTGGTTAAAGAGGCCTGCTGCCCCTTGGACTCTGCCTACCCCTTCGGGATTATGGGCATGATGTTATGTATATATGTTATATATAATGTGTTTGCGTCCTTGGATATTAGCTGATGGAATCTATAAATCTTTATTCTTGGAGCATAAATATTTATTTTTAAACACAGTTGAAAGTTTACCTACCTATGCCTACTAAGTACTATATACATATCGTAAGCATCCCACAATATGAAACAAAGAGCTCGTTATTGCAACAAATGTGGAGTCATTTATTTCACATATTCACAATGTTTTGACCATCCTAAAATAACTAATAGCATGTGCCTATGTTGACTCATGACAAATGAATGATTCTGAATAGGAGCAATATTAGTCTTAATGACAACTTCTATAGAAAATCAATTAAACAGTAACCACTAGCATACAAAAATCCAAAGATCTGATGGTTAATGTATTCATTTATAATATGAAATGTTATCATCAGTCTTTTTGTCGATGTTGGGGTTTTAAGATTGCCTATCTCATTAAAAATATATACATAATCAAAAAAATATATATCAAAAGCAAGCTAAGGGTTAAACATGTAAAAATAGAGATTTTCTCTCTCCTTTAACTACAAAGCAATTGCTGACTGACACACCAATGCATAAGGAAATTATTTATGACATATGGCCTCTGAGAACGGTTTAAAAATGTTCAATATTGAACTAACTACTCATGTATAGCCTACCTATGTACGTAACTAATCAAAAAAGTGAATAATAAGTCTGTTGTTTTGTGATTTGTTAGTGTTAGTGCGGTCAGCATTGACTCGTAGACTAAACAGTGAGATCAGCTGGAATGGCGGTGTCACGTGACGGACGTCGCCTATATTTCAACAACGGCCCATTATATTCGAGACTAGGGACCTTGTATGCATGTACGCCAGTCTGGATAATAGAGCTTTTCGTGTAAGTTTATAAAGAGAGACTTCATGTAGCAACGTATAATACCAGCATTATGTAGTTAGGTACATAAAAAGTAGGAACACTTTATGTACTTAGATTCTAGTTTTATTTTAGTAAGCCATTAAGATCAACGTAAAAGTATTTGAAAAACAACAACAAGGATTAGAAATCCACAATAAAACTTTAACTAGCACTTTTTAACTTACTTCCTCTGTTCGTTGTGAGCCCTCAAAGTAGTTTTAAGGATCAGGGTACCTTAATCGATTCTGTCGGACATCGAAAAAATAAAAAATTAAGTACAAGACGTTTCGTCATCCTTAAACATAAGTAGATGATAAACCTTGTTGAGCTTTCCGTTGCATTGTATTAAGACATCCACATACCATCAATATTAGGCTGGCATAGTTTCAAAAAAGAACAATGCAGTCGTAAATGCTACTACTGCACATTTAAAAAAATGGATGAGCGGTTGCTGTGATCAGATTAGTTTTTAATGAACTAGTACTACTGTTAGTATTTACAGTCCAATTAACTTTTGTCCACGGTTTCGCCTGCTTAAAAATCGGCCTGTTACGGAGATTATATCGTGGGCCTTTTGGATTCTTTGTTCATCAATTTATCGAGAATAAAAGTAACCTATGTCTTGACTTTGTTAAACTTTAGGCGTGGCAGATTTAATCGCAATCGGTTAAGTAGTTTATGTATGGAGACATAACAAACAGACAGATAGAGTTACTTTCGTAATTATCATACTAGTAAGGATCTTATAATACTAATCAATTTAAGAAATACTTTGGTGTCAAATTACTGAGAGGTATTCTACTTCAATCACTGATCTAATTTTATTTAGAAGCAACCTCAATAAAAAATCGGAATCACACGATTTTTTTTCTTTTAATGGTCTAGTTAAAGTATTGTAGAGGGAATAATCTTATACTTTCCAGGTATGTCTGAGGGCTGAGGTGAGGCGAAGGGCGCGGGGGAGGTGAAGTAACGGATGAATGTCCGTGGGAACGGCCGCCACTTCCGCTCCGGAGTGCTCGTGCGCCGAGCCACTCTCAGTATTTCCTTTATGTAGGGTGACCCTTAGAGGCTGAAGGTGTGATGGACATTTGTATTCTTAAGAGTGGACCTCATATTTCAAACAAGACTGCTCATCCCCAGGCGCGACTTCTAATTGACCCGCATAAGCCAATCTCGGAATTTTTGTTCTGTACAAGTTTGGATGCAAATGCATTTGGTTTATTAATAATATAGTAATTGGTACCATCAGTGGCCTGCTGAAATTTTTAAAGCATCTTTCAAGTCCCGATCGGTTGACTTACAACCAATTCTTAAAAAAATGGAACAACCTTGACCTGTGTTATATTGTTCTGATCGTAATCGGCCACAGCGACTTGAAAATTCTCGTCTGATGGACCACCAAATATTATAATATCAGAGTTAATTGGCTAACAAGCGTCAATTTAATTGGTGATACTTTACTAATATATGTTTAAAAACCACGAATCAATTGAGAAATTCGAATGGCTCAAAAATAAAAAGGTATAGCTAGGTTAATGTTTATAATTTAGGCTTTACTTGTAAATATCTTAATAAAAATATATATAAAAAAATTGCTAATGTAGGTAATTAATTCTTTAAAACTTTTTACATACATACATACATAACATCACGCCAATAATACCCGAAGGGGTAGGCAAAGTCAAACAGGCAGCAGGCCCCTTTAACCACATCCAGTCAGTAACAAAACTGGGCTGGGTTAGATGGAAAATTGTGAAAAAGTGGTGACAAGTGACTAGCTCGTCGCCTACACAATCATATACCCAAAACCCGATACACCATTAGTCTTCTACGACATGCCATCTGTGGTTCTTGCTTAAACCACAGATGGCACATTCTTTTTAAGTCCCAGACCAACATGGAACAATGGGCTGGGTTAGATGGAAAATTGTGTAAAATTAGTGCCAAGTGTCTAGCTCGTCGCCTGCACAATCACATACCCAAAACCCCATATACCATTGGTCGCCTATTACGACATGCTAGGCAATAAACACAGTTGGCACATTCTTTTTAAGTCCCCGACCAACATGGGACATAAAACTTTTTGAAGTCGATAAAATGTTAGTCTATATTACCCGGACTATAATGAGCGGATCACACCTCAATCACTAATAACAAGTCGCAGTTGCTCATACGTAACTTAATACATGTTTATGTAGGTATGTTAAACGGAGATGTTATGATTTTCGCACTTGATTTGTACTTATGCCTACCATGTTCAGATAAAAAGACGCAGTAGAAAACGATAAATTGACTTGTACCGCAAAGATTGGTCGCACTAGCCGTGTTAACGGATCGTTCAAGTATGTTGCACAACAGGACCGTGTCGCAATGTCCCCACCTCAGTTCGCAGTAAATTTTGCAATATTTATAAGTCGCCAGCAATAATCCATCGGATGCACCCGCTTACTTCTACATTATTGATGATATTGAACCAGTAATACTTGTTATTACTTATGTACCTGTTCCCGAACTATTAATATGCTGAATTGTTCTCATAGAGGGTTTTCAACATTCCTATATTTATAATTTAAGCTTTCAAGTTAGCCAGGGTAGAGTCAGTCTACCCTGTGGTATAGTGGTTTAGTGTTATCCCACGTTTCTCTGTGCTTTCCACCTAGTTCCCTAGTTCATCCGTTCAATTCCACTCTAGTATTCCTTGTTTTCTTGTATCTCTTGGTATCCACTCCGTTAGTACCTTTATCCACCGGTTATCTCACATTCGACATTTGTCGTCTGCCTTGCCTAATATGTATTTATTGGGTAGTAAATTTGTTGCTAAATCGACGCACAGTTTATACAGAGTACCTATTTTTGATTTTTACGAAACACAGCCGCTGAGAAACTTAAGACTGGGACATTTTATTAACTTTTAATACTTAAACATTGAATATTTACTTGGGAATTATCTGCAAATATACATAATTGATAAATGATCATTTCGTTATATACTGTCCATTTTGCATATAATGTTGCGGGTCATCGACATAAACAATTCACGTCTTGTGTAGTCCTCTACATACCAACCTAAGAAAATACTTACTGAGGTGGACATGTGTTGAATATTACCTAATAAGCCGACGGAAGTGAAAATTGTGATTCCTGAGTATACTACCCATTTTATCCGGAGATTCCTTATATGAGAACCGTCTTCAAAGCGTCATGTCTCGTTCTTAGTCGGGGTCCGCTTAGACCATTATCCAGGAATTAGCAAGTCTGATAATTACATTGAAGCGACTGCCTATACGAGATGCCCGTGTTTTTAATAACAATTCCTGACCGGGTACAAAGCCATGAGAAGGATTGCACAGAGGACATTATACACAAGGTGGTATGGTATTATTGCATTTCACTTACTTCTACGGTCCCTCATTGGTAAGTTATAGTTTAGGGCCCCTTAACCGTTGCAGCTATCGTGAAAGCGTATAGACTATGCCGAAGCCTCAGCGCCGGCATAGTCTACACCATGCTACTAGTACCGAGGCTAGTGTATGCATTGAGTAGGTGCGTTGAACAAGTACGTTGACCGCTGTCGTAAGTCCGGCGGTCTTGCTGTTATCGCGGCGGAAGCGGTGCGACGGAAATACGCAATCTCGACCAATTGGACGAGTGCGCTGTCACGCCGCGCGCGCATGCCCCTGCGCCTGCGCTCCACTTGCTTTTCTAAACTCCTACGCGTGAGAAGAGTTGCGCGAGGGATCTAACAATTTTATTCCTCATGCGTGGCACGCGCCTGGAACGTAATCCGTCGTGGTACACTTGCAAAAGTACTTCCAATATTCGTTTACTTGACTATTGGCGATTAAAACATTAGTCATTTATAATTTCACCGATTCAATTACCTACTATTAGATATTATATTACCATGAACTAGTAAGTAATAAGTCAATATGTGACGTAAGTTACGTGTCAAGTTGTAGCACCTGCGGAGCTTCAACGTCTAGTTAGTTGAGTATGAGTCCTTCTTTTTTTACTAGTCCGTGTATAATAAATACTATGTGTCTTTAATTGTCAAACCATGCAAGTGAGTGGTGGAGGGTTTTATTAAGGAACATATCATCTTAATTATGGTTTTGTCAAAATATGTAATACATGGATGTATGTTAATAAAGTATCTATTTTCACTCCGGCTTTTAAAATATCTGCTGCGTGAAAAAATACATCGGGTACTATTGTCCAGTGCTGCTGTGATTTATTTCCTAGTGAAAACTAATAGATAAACATATATATTTTTAATTTTAATATCATTTATACGTCATGCAGTTAAGGAAAATAACTTTAGTTTATCTACAGAGTAGGTACTGTCTCTACTTCAACCCGTAATTGAGCAACCTGAATAAAGCACCGATTGCCCCAATTCGCCTTACCAGGAAATATTTAGCATAAAATCCTGTGTTACCGGGGCTCATGGTAGAAACGTGTCTCATTTCATAAATGCACGTGACTAGAGCATTAATGTTGACAACTATTTTTTACTGTTCAGTATTACGATCACGACCTATTTAATGGTTTCATGATATCTTATTTTCGAACGTCTACTAATAAAATTATACTAACAGAAGGGTATTTCTTTGATAATATCATATTCTATTGTTAATGATATTCAAATTGCTTGATAAGTTCTACTCGCGAATTCGCTACCAGGATAAAAAAACAATGATTGATGTATGATTTTGAATGAAACCCCAATTTTAGCTAAATACAATGGACCACTTATATCGTTATACACCGTATGCATTTCAATACAATCATAAGAATAGTAGCTAAAAACTATAATTTCAACGTCAAATAATCACTCCTGTAAAAAATATAAGTAGGTAAAACCGACTAAATACCGGTACCGGAACATTGCACGTTGACAAATTGTAAACTAAAATTACGGCTAACATCGAAAAAAGCCAACTTAATTCTGGAGTAAAATAACAAGTGACTATTAGACCAGAAATAAACAAAATGTCGTTCGAAATTCGTCCATTGTTAACCTTTAAAATCCTATTAAGTATAAATGATCCATTAACATGTTTTGCGCAGTTGGAAAGGAGGAAACGATGCTTGCCGGCCGCTCGAAAGGTTAGGTCACACTCGAACACAACCAGTTAGGATGAAAAGGATCCATTCTCGTAATTCTTCTCGTACCATTGGAGGGATTCGCACTTGAGGGTTTAAACGTAGCGATTTTTAATGCAATAAGACCTATTGTTATGTTATAAACATATTAACCCTATACAACTAGGTACCAACACTTTTATTGGGGTGGTAGTTTCTGGAATGCATTCTACCTATACATACCTATATTTTTAAGCTATTAGACATAGGTACTTGAGAAGTAACTACTATGTTATACATTTACATATCTCAACAGCATTTTCATAACTGCTTTAAACAGTATAGATATTTTAGAGATTTTGAAAAAGGCTTATTTAACTAACAGTACTAACTTTGGAAATTTTGTTATAAATGTTGTAAAATACCTAATTCACTTCATATAATTATTTATATATGCTTCTCAAGAAATATCATCTAAAAAAACGTAGCAAGATTCATGCCTACATCATAAGTGAAGTTCGTTACATAGAAGCGTTAACTTGATCCGACATTGACACTGAAACTGGACCCTTACATAATAATAATATATGACAAGTTTTCGTGTACCACTTATATTATACCTAATCACAAAGCGGAACAGGCAGTTTGCCGCTGCCATTATAAGCTGATCCCTCCAACTTCCTTCTGCCGTGGTTAACAGTACGGAGGGAAAGGAAGTTAAATATACTGTAAAGGCTCTCAGCTGGGTGGTCGTTGTTCGACTGACATTGACCTCCGGGCGGACGAAGCTTCTCTGTGTGGGCATAAATATTCAAACCAGCTATCTACATATTAATGAAGGTACAGAAATGAGACGCCGAGACGTTCTGACTGCGAGTACCTACATTTACAATTTCTTTGATGACAAGAAGACAAGACTTGAATTTGGAATAAATTAATGAAAATACCTAGCTAAAGTACAAAGTTGGACATTACAAAATGTTTATACCAGTACACCTTCTAAACTTAGGATTTTAATTTTATTATGGACACTCGGAAATGGACACACATACCTACTATTAATATCAATTTAGACAACTAATACTCGAGCAGGAAAGATAGTCTTTCCTTCATTTCATCATAGACCGAATCCATGATTATGGCATTGTCTGTCTCTAACGGAAGAACCCTATTTAATAACTAGACCAAACATATTATTCTACTTGTTAGATAGTATACATACTTGGTTTGTGTTATTATATGTGTTAATGGTCCAAATACACCGTATTATTTAACAATGAATAAACAATTTTATTTATCATTGTAAATTATTTTGGAATCCTATTCAAAGTTTTATTCCAACAAACCCAAATAAGACAAAATCTGAAAAATGTTACTTAGCTACCAAAAGCAACAATTTTTCTTTAGAGTAAGCAATATTTAATAGTAATAGGGAAAAATATCTTGTCAAAAATTGTATATACGATTTGATTCTGTTTACGGTGTAAATCGCAGGATATAGTTACCACAAACGCTGATTATCGCCCTAGGACAGATTATAACTAGGTATATAAATAAAATAAGTAAATAGCTTAAGCACGACTACAAAAATACTCGTATCAACATACCTACTTCTGTGTAGCACAAAAATATTTTCGTATTCGTGTAATACACCTAGTTAGTTACTTATCTTTCCATTTTCAAGACCGAATATTTTTACAGAATTTGCGTTTTTAATACTATTCGCGCCTCATTAACATAACTTTTAATGTAAAGACGGCAAGCGAGATGACATCTGATATTATAAAAGGAAGGATCAAGACATAACTGCTTTATGATAACTAATAAAAAAAACCCACACAATTTTCCACATATAAAAAAGAGTTAAGATAAAATTAATGGGACTATCAATTGGAAGAAGGAAACACAAATATACGATTTAATTTTTGTTTTAACTAACATACAGGGTGAGATTCTTACGAAAATGTGTAATACCTTTCAAAACTTTTTGTTTCCACACGGAAACAACGTTCCCCAACTTGTCGAAGTCATCAAAAGTCAAAGTTAGTCGAAATGCTTTTGTATGTTAAATTATTAGGATGTCAAATATGGGGTCTATATTGCCTTACACACTTAACAACAATCATCAGAATAAATATTTCCTGAAACAAGTGATTAAAAAAGGACTATTTATTTGTTGAGAATGTTATTAAAACTGAAATCGTCAAATATAAGAATGAAATGTCAAATAGCTCACATTCTAGAAATGAAATCCAGAACATAACAAAAGTTCATGCAACTTATCTTTCCATTTTCATGGAGCCATTCCCAATTTGGACTTATCATCAAGAAGAATTATGAAAATTCATCACTTCGAGCCACACAAATAGACCAGTCCCGTATATCTACCTACAACACCAGCATCTATATTCGGCACATGTTGCCAACCTATGCTCTATCATTCCGCGAAGTCTGTTTTTATAACTTCCTTCGTGATTCGAAGCAAAAAATCCCGTCGGACTAGACAAAGTTCCGCGTGACCTTCGCCGGTGTTCATCTGTAAAAAGCTGTTGGGGACCAACACATACGACGATCGCGGGTCGGCAAGTCGCGAACATGGCCCGTGTGGGAGGTTCCGTCAAAATACCTATAATTCTAACCTTTTATTAGCTAACGGTAGATTGAGGTTGCTTTGAATTTTAGGATTCTCGACTCTTTCACTCATAACAGAAGAGCTTTTTGACAAAAGTAAAACAAAAGCATGAAGTAACAATCTAATTAATGATCGTCCACCTTCGGTTATGCTGAATTTACTCATACTACAGGTGTGTACCTGTAGAATGAGTAAATTATTAATCAAGTTTGCACCATAAATCAAAGTAACCCCAGAGTGGTATTTATACCTCCAGGAAAAATATTAAGTACGGTACGGTGCAGTACCAAAAAGCAGTAAAGAGTAGGTCGAACCATACTAGCTAGTTAGGTTCCGCAGCCATTAACGGCACAATCATACTTGTTGGTAACCAAACTGCCTGGTTTCAGTGATTGTCAAACAGGTTTCAAGAAATAATATCAGTATTCAATTTATTAAGCAGGATATTAACCGATTACGAACACTCCATTTTTATTGTACGATTTATTATTAGTATTTGACAGAAACCTTTTATCAGAACGTATATCGTAATTCGGATCGGTCGGATATTTGCAGCCTTCAATAACATAAAAAAATCCTCTCAGATTTAATATCGAAATTTATTTATATGTAATGGGTGTCCATAACTGTATTCGTAACCATGATATATATTCATTGATTCATATAATATTTATTTATTAGGGCACTAGAAATTGAATCCGACAAACACCTGAAACATCGAGACCATTCAAAATGTATCGATGTGAAAATATTATGCGTATTACGCATTATAGTGGAAGTATAGTGAAACGAGAAAAATTATTACAATAAATTGATAATATTAAGTACTTAGATAAAAAAAAAATTCGGTAAAAGAGATAAAGAATTATTATGCTATTCAGAAAATAGCATAATAATTCTTTCTCACGCAAATATTTTTTTTTCAAACTACATTAGGTACTATTTTTCACGCAGTGCGTTGTTTTTCCAGAGCAGAACCCAAAAAAAAATTGAACAAAACAGCGGTATCGGAAAGTCCAGGCGGGAGCCGTCTTGTTTTCGGAATAACACTTGCAGAACCGGTTGCGCGCGCGACGCCAAATATCAACGTGTTTCCTTCCTCGTCCAGCGTGAAGGCAGAGCCATCCTCGCGGCCCATTCGCAGGCGCACGAGTAGTTTTCCGTCATCATTATGCTAAAAACTAACCCATTAAAATAATTTAAACTTAAAATAGTTTTTTTATCAGCCAAACTTGTGTGCTAGGTTTATTTCTGCCAATATTGGAGTGATATTAATAATAACATACTGGGATTCTAAAAGAAATTCACGATACAGTCCGGTCCTGTGCAATTTATACATGAGACAAGTCTTTTTACTCTGTCCCAAACATAATCTGCCAATAAATAGTTCGATACCTACTCAAAGAAAATTATCTTAATGGGCTCCAATGTGTCAAATTATCATCTTTAATTGTATGTATTCGCTATAAAGTCCGATCAGTTTCGAAATTAAATCCTATAAAGTGGGGAGAGCTGATAAAAAATCAATTAGGTATATCAAAAGCAAAATACCACACCCAGTTAGTTACTGTAAAAACCTTTGTGTCGTCATAAGCTGTGGTTATGAGCTCCCTTAATTAGGGTTTTCCTGTCATTTTATATTATATAAACACAATACAACAGATTTGTTTGTGTAACTACATATTAATAACGTTTGTAGATCAGAATTTAACATGACAAAAACTGTCTTCTCTATATAAATTATTGTACCAACCTATATTATTTTTCACGCAATAAGTACTGAAACAAATCAAATAAATTGCGAAAGACCGATTGGTCTTAGCCTGGAAAAACATAGGCGCTACCCGGGGTTAAATCACATGTGAAACTATTTGATTAAAAATATATTCTGCAGACATGAACTGGACTTTGTCTGACAAAATGTAAGGTGAGATTAGTCAAATATTTATGAATTTCCACATTTTTTATCAGTTTTAGATTACCATAACAACTTATACTATTATATCTTATCTGGTGACGTCAATGCTTAGTAGAGCATGATTTTCCAAATATTTGCGAGATTATGAGTACTTTAAAAACACGAGATACAATTTTTTGTACTATTTCAAGATATTAATAAATAGATAGGTAAGTATAACTTACTTTTTTATTCTTATTTTTACTTCAAAGTAAAAGTTTCAGTCACAGTAGGTGAGCATGTAGCAGTAGGCAACCTACTAATGGTAAGCATGAACTATTCGCCTCAATTTTATCTCGCTCCCAATACCTATACTCAACAGGATTTATTATTATTATCTGTTTGTCTCTTGGTAATAATCTATCCAAAATACTACATGGTACATATGGGTACATATTACAAATCCTTTTTGTAGGTACCCTTTACAACGTATTTAAACCTAATTTTATATACACCAGTAAATAATTAAGATGTGAATGAGCAAGAAGAAACAAAAATTAAAACAAAGAGCTTATTCCCCTGCTATTTTAGCTATGTATTGGTAATTGCAGCAAGTATTCATATTACGATTCAAATGTTATTTTAAGGGTTTTAATTTATGTAACAATCTATTTTTAAAATGAAAAAATGCATTTGCCGACTGATTTACCAACTCCACTATTCCTAATGGAATAATAATTCGCTCAGTTAAAATAGGTTAGTGAATGCACATGTGGCCTGAAAGCTTCGGCTTTATGGAGCTCGGGCTCCGGCTCAGAGCGCTAGTGTCGCCAGCGGAGCTGAAAATAAACAGGAGACGGAAGCCGTACGTAGCCACGCGGCGGCCATGCAAAACCGAACGGATTTATCGATTCCACTCCGGCAATATGGCGTCGGTTTATTTATCTTCTATCTACCTTCCTGGCGCCGAACTTCCGCCGGAAACGGGCGTCGTCTCCGCTCTAACCCTTACCGAGGTTCCGGTTTCCGCCCGCCTTTGAAGTTTCCTTTTCCCTGCCCTATTATGGAACAGGCTTCTCAGTTCAATAGCCGCAATAATTTAGCGAGCTCGTTGGTAATGATCGTTTTCTTTATTGGTTGAATCTCGTTTGAGAACAACATGTGGCACAACAACTAACATAGCGCAAAATTAGTGGCCCTTGCACAAACTAAATACTGATATGCATTATGAGCGATCTACAAGCGTTCAAGAAGCCGTCATTCCCAGGATACATTATAGTATTAAAGTAAACTAAGGGTTTTTGATATAAATTCCGTTTTATTTCACCATTTTCATTAAATGTTGACTATGTTGAGATTGTATTAATATATTTTTTTATATGTCTTCTACACATTACAACATTTTATTGGTTCATTTATTGACAAAATTACTTCATCTAACACACATAAACTTATGTACACTATTGTTAAGAATAATAGATATCCAACGTCATACCCATTGGATATTCATATCTATAGCACCAGGTTTTGACTCATTGATCATATGTTCTGGCGGAATGCCGATGTGAATCAGAGCGTTATTGGGATATAAATGTTAAGGGTCAGATTGCGCGTCCAACACTCGCGTTTGGCACTAATCAAGCAGAACATTCTACAATCGCGGTGTCGACCGCGCGACCCGCGTTTCACAAGCCTCGCTTCCTCAATTACCAAAACCGAAAGCGCAATTTCTACGGATGCATCGCGCAAGTGTAACTCGACATGCCCTATTAAAACATCCAACTAATACGATTAAACAATGGCTCTTGTTTAATCGTATAGTTGGATGTTTCTTGATCACCTTTTATTGGTTTCTACGTTGTGTTACTCTTTGCACTGTTCACAAAATTTGGAGTAAAATGGAAGGTTTTTGAAACATACCCTTTCTAGGACGGGAACACTCGCTTAGTCCCATGGCGGTCTTCTTTAGTAGTGGTGCTATGAAATCCGGATCAATTTCGGTCTACTACACCACCACCGGCAACGAATGACGCGGTGTGATCAATACGCCTGTTGTGTGAACCATCTTTTGAGAAACATTTTAAATATACCATGACAGGATAGTAAATTTTTAAGTGATGCCAAGAAATTATGTCGATTGAGAATGATTCTTTAATACCAGTTTCAAACTCCGAACCTGCTCGTAGATTGTTCTTCCAATGAGATTTGATATCTACACTTTTAGTTTTTTAAACGTTTACTTTGGTATAAATACAACTGATCTTTTATCCATATTTTCTGTAGTACAGTTATAAAGTTATTTATTTTGATGTTTGCGAAGACTCCTATAAAGCATGGAGCCAATTACCTCTTACTATTCAAGAGAATGTAGATATGCTTGGCAAATTACAAATCACGCGCTAGAATTCAGAAATAAGTTTCCTGGTAGAAGGTGGTTTTGCAAGCAGCGGCCGCGGGCGTGGGCGCTGTCGCAAGCTCATCAGATAGCGCTGCTTCCTCCATTGCAACGTGGCGACGCGCCGCCCAATTTCTTCGGTTGCACGCGCGTGCTGTGAGCCGACCCGAACTTCCTGCTGACTGATGCAACCGTGGTCATTTTGCAAAATTACAACTTACCAAGTCAATTCGGCCGGAAACTCACATATCAACATCGTGACAAGAGAATGTGGCCACTAATGCAAATTGCCGACTAGGCTGCAACTAATCATTTACAAAACGAAATCGCGAATGTTTATGACATAATATATCGAACATTAATATTTTTTTTTATGTGAAAATCTTGTAATACTTCCAAACTTGGAGTGTTTAAATCTAACGTCACACTTCTCAACATTGTGCTGTTATTAGTCCATCGTGTTGCAGTGCGTCCAAATGAAGTTAATTGGTTAAAATAATGCGGTCGGTCGCGAGCTCACATGAAGTTGCGCAAACGATTAGTTTCGGCGCATCTTGTATCTCGGCCTAGTTCGTGGCGCGCGCTCGTGCAGGCCCGTTGTTGTCGCGTTACGTCATGCACCGGATTGGGTCAGCGGCGCCTGCGCCGCGAGTTGCGCCTTGTCCACACGCTTGCGTTATGTCATACACACTATGTGCGTAACACACATATGGGTACGTGCTTTAGCTGCAGGCCCTTTAATTTTGTATTGTAATCGCATTCGTTATAAATTACGTAATGTCAACATTGGCGCAACAGTTAGCCCGCACATTTAATGCGTTTAAATTATCCAATTTATTCTCCTGTGTGTACTCGGTCACCCAATTAATGTCGCGTCACAATGAACATGGCTTTGTTATCAATTACCGCTGTCAGTATTCGGGTCCTGGCGGACGGGCGCAGGTGCTCTCAACACAACCTATATAACTAACGTGTAGACATCAGTATGCAGGCGCGTTGCCAATTACAGTGGAGACCTACTTTCTTACCTTCGAACTTTTACTTCCTGCGGGCCAGGCAAGGCGGCCGGTCGCACCACGCAACGAATTACGAAAGTAGCGCGAAATGCTCGGCCGACATTTGCGCTGCTTGCGCCACCTTTCAGGAAGTGCCGTTGCGGCGGGATTACGTAGCGCGGCGTTGCTGCGCCCGCGCCCGGACGCGTCCTGCGCGGGAGCGGGAGGCGGGAGGCCGGGCGTGTTACCTCACGCGCCGCCCGGTGACATAAATCACGCTCTTTACGAAATACACAAACAAGCCATTCATATTATAAGTATAGGAAGCCGATACAATTAAGAGCGCCGATTATTTAACGTACCGTTTCGAATTGTGGAATGCAAGGTGATTAATTTTTTGATTAGACGCAAAATCATCATAACCATTTTGCGACGAACGCCCAATTGAAAAAATTACTGTCACATTTACGTTTTGGATACTTATTGAAGAAACAGAATATGTACCTACATAAAAGCAAAATTTTTCAATCAGTTTAATAAATAATAATACCTACATAGTTTAGTTGTTTAATTTATAGTCAGTAAGCATACAATGAACATAATTTACGCACTCGCTACATCAATTCTCCACCGAAGGACAACATTTAATTTGCAACATTAGTAACCTTACAATTCTGCAAAAGTTGGTTCTAAGCAAAAGTGGTGCTAGTTATAGTATTTTGTAATCCAGAAAGTGAACGTGCGGCGGTGAAGAAACAAATCTTATGGCTTCGTCCGCAATGCAGGATGTATAATCTCACTCGGAACTATGCTGTGTTACCTAAGCCACAGGCTTGCCTAACATTCTATAATATGGTTATTGCGAAATTGCCTTGTTGCAACATCACTTGCACAATAATACAGTTTGACAGACTAGTATCTATTTAGTGTCAATCTGAAAGCTTTTATCGACGTTCATGGAACACATAGATCAAATTAAAAATAACTGTTATGCATTGCACTAAAGGGCGCAGGTATTGAAGGGCTGAGCGCTGATGTGCATTGTGCATGAGGCTTTCACGCTCAGGAGACCCGGCCCCGGCCTCGGCCCCTAAGCTCTAACCAGCTGACCTGAACGAGACTGAAATAGCTCAAACTGAACTGAATATTTCTCACCTTTGAAATAAAAATATTACAACACTCAATGAATGTTACAATAGGTTGTGGTAAATATTTTAGTAGGTTGAAGCAAATGGGTAGTTGCAATCTGAAAGTCATGGATAAAATGAGCAGCCGAACTAAGAGTATCCTCTTAAGCCTTAGTAATTCCAGTCCAGATTTTCAATAAGTACAATTATTGATATAAATAGCATTTCAGAAAGGATAGCTGTATTACTTCGCAAGATCCAGGTTATTTTCAATTCAAATGTTTACATCGACCTAGTTCTAAATGGACTTCTAATATATTTTACTGAAATTTCGAGTATTTGTCTTACAAAATCAGATGCTTCATTAGGTCACTACTTACGACATCATACATATAAACTAACCAAAGTTTCAACACAGAATTTTGATTATGACAGGATTCGGTTAAAAAATAAAGAGAGGTTCGGTTACCGTTTTGGTTTCGGTTAAACAGCTAATTAAACGGCGAAGGACGGCTTCGTTTCTTCGAATTCGTTATTCAGTATCAGCCACTCGCGACTCGCAACGTCTGCGATACACCTTTGATGATGGCCACTTGGTATACCTACATATCATGAAACCAGAGGCGTCTTTACCTTTAGTGCAGGGTATGCGTTGCACACGGGCGCAGCGGGCCTAAGGGACGCCGAGAGGCGCTTGCTACGGAGCCCCACTCAGCGCGCGCATCATGGTATCCATAAGCGACAAATATCTTCTTCAAATTGAACTGACTTACTTTCTAATAAATTTAAAGCTGTTCTAAAATTCAACAAAACATACTATGTACGTTTTTAGGATTTATATAAATAAATGTTGATTTATTTAAAAATCTAAATGTTTAACTAAAGCAACTAATAACAAGCAATCGCTTGATAAGTGTGTGTTGAATATAATGTTAGCGATTGGGCAATATTGTATTGTATAAATAATAAGGAAAAATATTCATTGTGGTGATTTGTATTTCAAGTTGAGATTAACAATAAGTATAATACTTTTAATTAACTTTCTATCTTCATATGTTAGAGCCGGTACATACTAGTAGAATTTACTTTAAATAAATACTTAAGTAGTATCATAATTGTATGGAAACCATAATTTAAAAAGATAAGTAAAATCGTGAACTATTTTCGTAGTTCTATTTAAGTCTACTGGGTAAATAATAAACTTTATAGTAATCCAAAAAAGATGGATTAAAATGCCTATTAAGGGTTGTTGTGCATGTAATTTTTTTTAATATTATGCATATTTAATCAGATATTAGCTATGTTTAATAGGCAGAAAATAGTAACCATTATAAAACGTATACAGAGTGTCTAAAACGCGATTCACATAAGCAACTCGTTGGCAAAGAAAAAGGAGTCACGCAGATAAGTTATGTTGAATTGCAGCGCATTGCACAAGACAGTCGCGCACGTTACAAAATAGGAAAAAATTTACAAAAACCGTGCCGCCGGGGCGAGAAAATTCACATGAGTGTATTCCGTTAGTTGGGCGGTAGTGCCACAATGGGATCAAGGACAGTAGGTGATCTACGACAGAACGAACTTTGTGTGTATGAACTTAACGTAGGCAGGCTATAAATCATCGAATTCGAACTTTATAAAGTATAAAGTTACCAGTTAATGATTACAATCAAAAGAGTTCGTACTTTTAGATTTAAAAATATAATAGTAAAAATAAAATAGTACAATATGAATGACGCATGATCCCTTTTGCATATTTGTCCTATTTAGGTAGCCGATGATGAATAAGGTTTTAATACAGGAGACTATTTAGTCACGGCCTGTCTAGCTACGCTGAAAAGGATGACGATATTTGCGTTCCGCGACATTCCTCATTTCAAATTCATTCATCATCAACTCATAATTTTTAATGGCCTACGTTACTTCACTGTTACCGCCGGCGCTGTACCAATTCACTCGGTGCATAACCCCATCTTCTAACACGTAAGTAATGCGCAACGGTGCGCACCCGATCTCGCACGACCGGTCCCGAAAGTGGGTCATCTCTTTTTGTTCCACCACGTTATTCCGTAATTAGAAGGAGGGAGTGAGTGCACTTACGACTCTAGTTCTCATGCCATACTATTTGAATATGCTCATGTTACGTGAATGTTTACTAATATCTATGCTAATGCGAGCCTTACCCTTTCCGTGTTACAGCATGCGAGATTTTCGTAATTGCGCGCTGAACATCAATTAGCTATCTAATGAAAAACATTAGATATTAGAATCAGATAGCGTCTGTTAAGACGGACGTTTGGTATTTCCGTTATTAGTAGCGGCCCATTTTTATCTTATCCCCGATAATATTATCATCTGTCATTAAAATAGACAAGATAATGACTGTTTTTGAAAAAAAAATAGTGTTCCTAATTACCAATCATATAGCTACAAGCTTCAATGGGTTCATTTTGTAATTTTTTTCTAATTAATTTTAATGTCTATTGTAAAAAACGCCAAAACTTTCCTCAAGTCGTTATTATTTCTCATCAGGCTCTTGCGACATTTTTCATAACGTAATTATATCTACATCTACTTACAGGTGATTAAAAATTAATAGCAATTATAGGTAAGTAATACACTGGACTTTTCAAGAGGGAAAGAGCAAAACACAATAACACTGTATTACCAGTGGGCCGTTTCCTCATTACCAGTAATGTATATTGCTAAGGGCATAAGGGGTTATCAGCTAGGGCGCCGGTTCAAGAGGCAGAGTGCAACATTATATTGTTTTCGCACTTCTTTCTGATACTGGATACTGGGACACTTAATTGTAAAGTCCACAGCTAAAAATAGATTCCTGCTTAGTTGGATTCCGTATCATTGTCGAGTAATGATATAGTCATAAGAACCTCTTTAAATGATACCTACATACTAAAAAATATAAATAGACTTAAGTACACTTTAACATGTTTACAATACATTAATTTAATTAACGTATGAACTGACTTTAAAATGTCATGTGGCTAAAAAAATTAAAAAGTATTCTGGAATATTAGTAACACTAATCACTTTTTTAATTGAACGGAAATAACACCTCAAGTTATTATGTAGGTACTGTATACTAACACAGACATAACGTGACAAAAATCTATTAAAAATAGGTCTATGAAAGCGCGGATTCAAACCACAAGCTCAGCGGTTTGGGTAAAACCTCTAAAACTTACTCATGCCAGTTAACTTGATGAGTAAACTATATTCCAATATATTTGCTTTCCGTTTAAGGATAATCCAGATTGCTCAAAAACAACCAATTCAATAATAACCAGATCCTAAATACCTATCTAGGTTCACGGTGTATGTATGTACACAAAAACATGTGTAATGATACCAGAGCTAGGTAGGAGAAGAATAACATAACTAGATATTCTAGGCAAGACACGTTCATGGAAAACAATGGAATTGGATATTTCCAACAGCCGATCGATATAAGTGAGCAAATAGTGACCTTAACCTTAAAACGCCTGTTGGTTTTTTGCGTTAATAGTTTACGGCGTTTAGTAAGAGGATCCTATGTCCAGCAATGGGTAAGCATAGGATGATGATGGTGATGATGATGATTAATGAATAATAGACTAATTTAAAGCACCACACCATTTTAACTGTATAAAGATTCCACAACATAAATAGTAGTACAAATAAAAGGTATTCGCTTAAAATAAAAAATTAAATGCTTGAAAAAATAAATTCCTACTACCTACTATGCAAGTAGGCAATTTTGTCTCCTTATTATTAGTGTAGTTATATGTAACATAAGTATAACAAGCATTGCAAAACGTAGCGAGATCAGAGGCTCGTCTCACGAGGTGTCAGCCAAGATGGCGGCACGCGGAAGTCGTGCACACTTCCGCGTTGCCCTGCGCTGCGCGCGCGCTCGTCATGTGCCACATGCATTATTAAAACCGCCGTTGCCATTATTTAACCATTATACGACATTAATTCTTAATTAAACTTATTGCTTACCAATTATACACTTTAGTGCGACTTACTATACGTTTAGGTTACTTGTTTCATGTCTTAATGAATATTATTTTTCACCTCTTACCTAGCAAAAATACAATTGTTTATTTTATTTAGGTATATCTTAATTTAATGAAACACTACCACCTCTTTTTTTGCGAAATGCCCCTTGATGTAATCTTTGAATAATGTTTATTTCTTTCTTAACGCATAAAAACGAGAGGGAAGACACACATCACGAAAAGATCGATAAGTTATTGTGTGGAGAAGAAAAGAGCAATCAAAAAAAAGAAAGTATGATGAAAGATGATAATGATGACCATAAGTAATGATACTAGAGAAGAAAATGATGATGATATTAAGTTAACCATTCCAAATACAATATACCAAATCGTACTTAATTTACTGGAATGCAGATAAACATTAGCACATATTCAAACATAAAGCAAAACTATATAAATCGTAAAGTGTTAGGTGTTAAGACTAGTTTGACTGCCTCGTTGGTCTAGTGGTAGCATGCGCCGCCTAAGGACCAAGAAGTCATTAGGCGAAATTCAAATCCCGGGTCGGGCAAAAATTTGTGGCTGGTTATTTTATTATTGAAATTACTTAATAACAGTCCGGAGTCAGGACGTTGGCGGTTTAATCACTCCCGTACCTCGGAAAGCACGTTAAGCCGTTAGTCCTGCGCCTGACCTCTCACCGGTCATGTCGAATTACCGTCTCACCGGACTATGAGAGTGAAGGAATAGAGTGTACCTGTGTTTGTGCACACACTTGTGCACTATAATATCTCCTGCGCAGAAGGCTAATTGTTGTTGAGATTGGCCGCCGTGACCGATATCGATTAGGAGAACATTATTTATAAAACTTACATAACGTCTAGCGGCAGTATGTACACGGACAGGTACTGGACAAAAGCCTTCGTCATGGAAACTAAGTCACAACTCACGCCTACGCCTACACAGTACAATACCTTTCGTATTTATTTATGTATGTAGTAGATAAATAAAAAATATTCTTATTGCTAACAAGTCGATCCTAATATGTAAGATTTTACCTAACTAAATACATGTCAGATATTTTAAGTCACCATTCATTATCTCTCCTGTCCCAATTTTAATGTCGGTAACCATCATAGAAGCTCCTGAACTAAACATTTTACCTATAGTTCCCAGTTCTTACCTGAGGTGAAACGTAATTTAACTTTTAAAGTAATTGATTACACGAGTAAATATGAAGTATTACAAACTAACATTCATCTTGTTATCTAAATACAAAACTGCTGTTAAACTCTTCTTACACATTTGTCGTAGCTTCGCTGTGGTCTTCTGAACCTCTAACAATGAATGTGTGCTCGAATATTTAACCTTTCCTCGGCCTACAGCATAACTATACACAATGTAATGCATGGTAACAGTATATGATAATACCTATTAGTTGATTGTGTGCAGTCCGAATCATACGATGCGACACAGTATATCACCACAGTGTAAAATTATTACAGTAATTTACATAAAATACTATGGTTATAGAACTTTAAGGCAATCTTTCATATTATAGAGAACTTATTACTAACTTGTATTATGAATATGTAGTGTTCGGATATTTTGAAAGAGTCAATACATTTCGTAAATCTACCTTTTCGCTGCACTTCCCATTTCAACATCTCCATAGTAACGTGGATATTTACAAATATCGGACGCTGATTTTTTACTTGCCGGACGAGATTTGAATGCAAATTTAATCAAAAAGTAAGCTCGTAAAGTAATCTTTATTAAAATAAAGAAATGTATACGGTACTTCGTTAGTACTTACATTTTAAATACATTTCCTGTATCTTTTTTGGTACTTGGCGAGTAATTCCGTTTTTAGGAGTTATGTGTCTCTCTAGTCTATGCGGTTAGAGCTACTGGGTGTTACCGTAGCGTGTGTATTGGCGGCGCGCGGCCGGGGTCGCGGCGCGCCCGGACATGCCGCCCACAATTACTGCCAATTGTGCCAATTGACGACGCTGCCACCCTTCCGCTTTCTACCGGCCAGCGCTCACTCATCCACCAATCTAGTCTCCCATCTGCTCGGAAGGTACCTATAGTAGATATGTTCGCTAATGAACATGTTAAGGAACACGTAACTTCGTTAAATGAGGTAGGTATATCCATAAATTCTACTTTCGATGAACATCATATAGATCATACCATATTACATCAAAAATGAACCAGTAAAAGCTTTGTGTTTTGACAAATGCATATACCTACATATACGTTTATTAGAGCACAGTATATATTAGTATTTATTATTATTATATTATATAATAAAATTTGCATCATCTTTCAAATGATAAATATGACACCCTACGAGCTGGGGTCCGCTTGTACTATTCTTTATATTTACAATACGTCCATAATTAGCGATGATAGACGTCGTTTTTTTTCTACACTTTTCTTGAACTTCAGGGCGATGGCAGTCGTTGGTTTTTTTTCTACACTTTTCTTGAATTGCATGCCTTATCTATAACCCTTATTAAATTCAACTACGATCCCACACATAATCGCAAGACTGCAATCACAAAAAACAAATTGAAAGCCCAAATAGCGACAATGATATTACGGCGATATGAGTACTCGCACTTTAGCAATTATTTACTTTTAACCACTCTACCTACATTATTACTTATCTATATTAGACAAGTTCATAAATTATTCAACTAGTTTCATTTGTTGAGCAATTAAAAGTTATTATCAAAGTGGCAAGATGCTAATGGATATTGCTATATTTCCTTCTTGTCTCATAAATACTAAGGAATCGATTGACGTCAGATACATGATAATAACGAGGAAAAGATCGAGGAAAAGGAACTGCGCAGACGAATTCCTTCCTCAATCAGTTATTCCAAAAAGTAATAAAAAAGACAATGGACTGCGCTAATAGAAAAATCGTTAGCAGCTCGAAGGAAAAAATACATGACACCCAATTTACAATAGACGCAGCCTACCTATTCGTATGAGCAATCTAGAGCTCAAACGTCATTTTGCACAATTTTACATTGTGATATAGCTGGCTACCACTATGTGTGGCTCTGGAGCCAGCCTGGCTATAGAGAAAAGGCGGCAGATTCCACAGAGAGCCTGGTCCCTATGGGCCCCCTAAAGCTTTACATATATATTTTATCTATTTTAAGCCATAATACCATTCCTGCATTTAGATATATTATTTAAATAATTAATCAGACAATCAGTAAAAATCACGAAATGCTATTTAAGCTAATAAACAACATAAAATCTTATAGATAGAAAATAGTGTGGCAAATGAAAGTAAGAAACATGAAACATTCAGTAAATGCCAGATTACGAGAAGTCATTGTTTATAACGAGTTTGAATAAAAACAAACCAAGCAATAGATTATATTGGAACCATTGCGATTAAATAAATAACAAACAGTTCGTCAGTCTACCTAATCTTCTCATTAAGTCATGCGCGCATCTATTGTCTCAATATGCAAATTAAATTCGACACCTAACTACAAGGGAATAGGTTTTAAAGTCGCACTGCCACGTTTAATGACATACGCAGGAGTCTAGATTTCTTCGCCAGAGCAATTGGTCCAATTGATCAAAACAACCGGCCACCCTTCCGCTTTCGAGATGACATCTGGTAACTGCTGATGCGTACCCTGTAGTCTAGAACAGAACTAGAACATTCGACTTAATAAAAACAAGATACAGTCAAGGAATGTCTATCTATAATTGGTATTTATTGACAGGACTTGGCACCTTTATCCATCTGTTTTAGGGAACTAATCTCAAAAAATATGATTTCTCTCTTGTAGCTAGCTAAGATTAGTTGATCTATAACGTAACTAAGGACCTTTTTGACAATTGGCAATACCTATCTATAGTTGCACCTATGTATGTTAGTCTTGACTCTTACCCAAGTTTTGACATCCGCCTATAACCCTAGTAGTCCCGTTCCTATCCTATAGGAATTTCCTAGGACCAACCTGGTTTCTAAAAAAATTAATGCCATCTATGGGTACATACAGACACGCATGGATTTATTTAATAAATTATTTCATTATACGAATCTAACATTATTTTTAACTAACTAAGTTGCTAGATGAAACTTCACACCTAACATCTTCGTTGATGTAAAATTTAATTCAAGGTCACTTTTAAACAGGGTTAGCAGCTAAATTAATGTGATTGTTTTTAACACATTTCTACATTAACATAGTCTTTAGGTTCGTCACAATGGTGGTGCATAAATATTCATTTTTACGTTCGCGCGATAGACAGCAGTGTACGACAAACTGGCTGTAAGCACTGTACAATGTCGCAGTTTTCGTGTTTGTCGGCACGTGTAATATTGAATTGTGTATGTAACAAACATAAGATTATTATATATTCACCACTAATACATATGCATTACTGCTAATCTGTGTTATAAGGTGAGAACATCCTGTCTATTTAATTTTCTATGTTAGATAATCAATTGAAGTAAGAGTTGTGAGCACTTGATAATATATACAAAAACCAACCATTCTGCAATTCTGGGATGACTATTTAAATATTTGACTATATTTTTGAGAAAATAATACATATTTTTTTGGAGAATATCCTCCGAATAATTGTATATAAAAAAAATTGCCCAAAGCTTAGTACATATAAAAGTGCTTTTAATTGCTTTCAACGTACGTACAGACAAATTGTTAGTCCCAATTCGAATTTATTCTTGCAGAAATAATAAAGGCATGTAAGAGAAAATGACTACTTATGAAAGGTGTTAACAGTTATTATTGAACTAATTGCAAAAATTAATAACGTAATTACAACACTACCTAGATATTTCCATAATCTTCAAAAATAAAAAGATAAAAAAGGACACACGCTCATGCCGACATTATAAAAGAAAGCTTTGTTAGGCCATTATGTAGGTACTAATTATTATTATTATCTAATATGTTTGTATCGTTATTATTCGTTATCATTAAAGCGCCTTGGTGACAATGCCATAGGTTTAAGTAGATATTAGATAGACAATAAACTAAATGAAAATGTAATTTTCATTAGTGTTTTATACGTTGCTCTAAAACTTGATTTACTTTAGCTGACAACCTTTGTTTTGTCGTAAAATATGTAAACTTCATTAAGTTTTTTGAAATCTGCTAATTTTCTTGATTTTTCTCGTATGGTTTTTCACGTCAATAACAACGCGTACAGAGCATAAAAAAATTCAAGGTAAGGTACTTACTTAAAAAATTTTGAAAAAGGTTTTTAGACATTGATGTATCAAAATTATAAAATTAAATTTTTTTTTTTAAATATCTCATATAAAACATGGTTAAATGTAATTTTCATTTTGTGCATGTTTAAGTATTATAAAATATTATAAACTCAACAAAACATACGCTATAAATTTTTCTCCAATCATATTTCCTTATTCCCCTTAACAACATACTTTACAAAATGAAATATCCACCTGGATTGATAATGTCAATTTATACCTTTGAGATAAGATAGCTAGATAAGATATTATCCTACTTATCAGACAGGACGGTTAGTCAGTACCTTGGTATAATCTCGGTTACATTTCTCTTCTTACCTTCAGTAATCCATATTACGTAGCTAGTCAGCACATTAGCTATGCTTGACGCATAGCTAATTCACCGATATGATATAACTAACATATGGTTTAACAAAAACATGTAAAAGTATGCATTGTTCGATTATAATCAGATCAAACTTGGTTTGATTACAGGCCTTCTCTCTAGACTAAGTAAGGCATAACTACCACGCGAAAGCCAACAATATATCAGACGACATCACATACATTGATCTGACTCCGAGGTAAGTAGCTTAAGCACTTGTGTTGCGCATATCAGAATCAACAGTGATATTACAAATATTATACCTAAATATTGGATATTAACACCCAGACACAGAACAAACACAAGTATTCATCACATGAATGTTTGTCCAGTGTGATCATCAAACCCATAACTCTTGGCGCATGGGGCAGGGTCACCACCGAATGCGCCATCGAGCCAGTCAATAATTGCATGAAAGAAAGAAAATTTTCGCAGATGCAGCCATATGTTGAAGCTAATAATGGTCCTTTCCTTCCCAAGTCTAAGTCATATTGCGACTGCAACACTGAGTAAATTCCACCCACCGCACTTCGACTCAAAACTTAAGCCACTGCTCCATCGAGATCGCGCATAGTTGTTTACACAAATCGAGCTCAGCTCTGCTTAAAAACAATGTTACACCATGTCTCATCTTACTCAGACAAACAACATCACACGATGCGTCTGCCTTAAAAATAGCAACTCTAATTTCGGACTAATATCTTTAGAATGCTAAATTATTTCCTCAGTTGGCAGGGCGAGTGGCGGAGAACAGGACTAGGGTTGCCAAAAAAATGTATAGAATATTTCCATTTAGGGTACAAAAAAACACCGGAAATCTCAAAACTGTGAATCCCGCGGGCACAACGCGCCGTGGGATACAATCTGTCACAGATAAGTTATCGTGCGTTTACACAAATCGCACTGGAGCCACAATTTTTTTGCCATAAAAAGTATGTCCTTTCTTACGGTTGCTACAAGCGTACCAAATATCAACATAATCGGTCAAGTGGTTAAGCGTGAAAATATAACAGACAGACAGAGTTATATTTTAGCATTCAATTCATTTAACGGTTTTTTCTTTTTTTCTTTCTAACATTATTTTATAATTAGCTTTTGCCCGCTTTTCCGCCCGTGTGCAATGTTTTTGTGATAAATCAGTCCAGTAGTTTAGGTGGGAAGACGTAACAAACTGAGATTAATTTCGTCTTAAAAATATTTGCGAGCATATTAACACGTGGCAACCCTAAGTATGACGTCACTGCGATACCGCGGAGCTGGCCGTTTCCGGGCCAGCTGCGAGTTGCGATAGCGCTTATCACCGCTGTAGCGCAGCGAGGTGGATGATCGATATATCGCGCTGCAACTACATGTGTTTGTTTACCATCCGATCGTTCCAGCACAATCGAATTTGTCATTATAATTAACCTCGTCACGTAGTCAAACGCTCGCTTTTGTCGTTTGCCAACTGATATGTTATGCGCGTTTCCTTGGTATCCGAAAGATTATTACAGTATAGTGGAGCGCCGTAAGGCGGCAAAATTGTAGAATCTCGGACCCCAGGGCCAGTCAATGAATCTTCATAAAAACTGTTGGACTGCATTGTTACAAGCTCAAATAAAAAAGTTAAAAAAATTCACAGATTTCGTGCCCCACACACACGATTATCGAGCTCATTGGAAATTAATCTACGGAATTTCACTTTTTGCCTTTTTTCAAAAAGGTTAGGCTACAGGGCCAACCCTTAACCCGATCGTCTTTGTTTTAGGCTCAAATTGTAGCTGACTAAATTGTCCAGAGGATTTTTTCTCAAATTTTTGATACCATTCTTCGTTTCCAAAGTATCGAGCGCCAAAATCAAAAATTCGGAAAAAAAAACTTTTTTTTAACTATATCGGTCATAACTTTTTTCGCTTTTGACTTTCTCAAATAATTCTTTTTGCATCTTACAGCTCTCGTGAATACGCGTGTTTTTGAATATCATATCTTCACTGCTCTTCGAGATAAAAGGGGATCGCACTTTTTCGTGAAATCGGAGCCTACACTGGAGCGAACAAAAAGACATTTTCAATGTCAAAAAATAATTGTCCATCTTGATTATAACAATTTACTGAAAAATTAGAGGGACAAGTGAAAAAAATGTTTAGAGCAAAAATTTCAATTGTATACCATAAAATAATATTTGCATAGTAACTTTAATGTAAATTTAATAAATATAATAAATATTTAGGGCTCCCATACAACAAACGTGATTTTAATGCCGTTTTTTGCTCGATATTAATAACAGCAACAAATAGACACTTGAAATATTCACAGAATATTTAGTTGTATATTAATTTAAAAATAAATAATTTAATTAAAATAAAATAAATTAAGGGGGCTCCCATACAAAAGACATGTTTTTTTGCCTAATACATATTGGTACGGAACCCTTCGTGCGCGAGTCCGACTCGCACCTGGCCGGTTTTTACAATACGTAACTGTGTTCCGCTTATACTGAACTGACTCGATTAATGAAAAGGGTTTATTAATGAGAAAAATTTGTAATAACAATGACTTGAGCTACAATTACACCTTATCACCTATATCAAGTGATAATGACTCATGTCACCTCCATCGAATAACGATAAATAACAGTCGTCCTTATCACCTATATCGAGTGATAATGACTCATGCCACATCCATCGAGAGACGATAACCAACAGTTAACATATCTAAATCAGTCCTCTGATCTTAATATTAAATTAATAATTTCAATAATGGTCAATGTACTATACATTATCTGCATCACAATCAATCAACGGGCTTTAAATTATTGACATCACTGCTCAATCAATGGATTCTAAATCTTCTACATTGCTCTTCAGTTGGAATATCATCAATTTCAATCTGTAAAAAAACGTGCTACAAACAGACTTTTGTTACACCAGTCAAAGCAAAAGCTTTAGTAGTATTAATAATCAAAAGAAATAATAAATTCACACCAATTCCCTGACCCAAACCAGTCGCACATGCCTGCGCCATGTAAACCATGCAATGGATAAACATAAAAAAAAAACATTATTCAAACACAATTGCCCACGTTAACCACATAGCAATTGCAACCAGCGGGACTCGAACCCGCAACACCTTGGCCCCGCTGCCAGGGCCTCTAACCACACAACCCAAAGGCTTGTGAAAAAATAATACTCAACTCCAGGTACATAAGAAAATGAAACTGCCTACCGGCATGTTAGAGTATCCCTTCAGGTGTGTTGATGATGCTGATGTAAACATGCTTCACTTGTGTCGGTCCAACTGCACTGTTAGTGCTGCTCTCCTTGCTGCTCCTCCATGGACAGCTCTTGGCAAAGTGGCCCATAGCTCCGCAACTGAAGTAGATTACTGATGGCACTCAAGAAATCTTCCTAAGTGTGGTGATTCCGTAACTGGGCTCACATCTTGAGCCGGGACCAGCCGTCCCTTCCTCAATCGCCACTCTATAGCTTTGTGACCGGCTTAACCAAAAATGTAGCACTTCGCAACTGGGGCTTCAGTGGACGAGTTCGGTTAAGAGATTTTCGTTTCATGAAAGAGATAGCTGTAAGTTCTTTAACAATATCTATGAGTAAGCTATTACAAAGACAAAAAATAAATGTCAAATGTTACAAATGTAAACAATACGGACATTACAAAATCAACGCGGAAGTAATGAAAGTAACTCATCGAATAATAAGAAAACATTCAGATAACCAACCACTGCGTTCAGTGCCGTATTGTTATTACTATTTTTATAAAAAAAAATGTGGTTTTTTTTCTTTAGTCAATGACTTGTTTTAGTTTTTAATCAAATATTTCCAATTTTAAATAGAATATTCATCATCACTATCATTTCAGCCAAAAGACTGAAACAGGCCTCCCCCAAAGTCCCCTCCAACAAAAATATCTACAACGATTGTTAAAAAAATATAATGTACATGCATTACATAGTTATTAGTACTTATAACAAAATTGTGCAATACATATTGTTAAAATTTCAAGTATGTAACATGTTCCGTTTACAATATAAAAAATACGTGACATAAACATATACAGCTGGACAAATATCAGACGGCAATATCCTTCCGTTCAACCTTTGAACCATACTTGTCCGCGAGCAAAACAAATTGGAATGAATTGATAAAAAAATAACTGAACAAATATGACACTGATAGACATATTTTAAGTTTTATCGTCATCCTGGGTTCTGGCAATACGCAACAGCGTTTCCATTGCGTATTACAAAAACGTGACAGTTTAGTTTTACCTCTGAAGTTTTATCCTTATGGGGTATAAGAACTATAAGTCCACCACTAATTTGTCCTCTTATCTGATGCTCTTTATATTAGTCTGGTACACAGAATATAACGTTTAGTGGAATACTTGCATTACGCATTCCGACTTACGATTAGCTAGGAGGTAGTAAATTCTACAGGCCATTCTATTTGTAAGGGACCCAACCTTTCTGGGCAAAGACCTACAAATGCAACCCTATGTTTCTCTCTTACTAGGACCTCGTGTAGGCCAATTCCGACTCTCCAGTGGATTATTAAGAAATAGTATTAGTCTCCACTATAATAGTAAGTAACCACAATGTATAAATAAGTAATATCCATCCACTATCTATGCAACTTGCCTAGAAAGACATAATAAATTGAATAAAGGAACCAGTGATTAATAGATCCGACGTTGGTCAATAGGTCAGCATATAAAAACACATAACAAAGTTCAAGCATCTCTTAATGACGCATTTGCGGTGATTACGCACAGCCGGGCCTGCGGCTGCATACATACCTAGATAACAAAATTGCAAAATAATAAGGTGCATGAACTAGTTCCGTTATCAGCGACCGTTTTGTAATGTTTGTTTACCGGATGGAATGTCTAGTTCAAGTTTAAACAGCATTAGAGTTGACAATAGATAAACGAGCCAATAGATATTTGCTTGATTTGAAACTGGTTCTTTGTTTATGTGTTGTGTTTTTTGTAGAGTTTAGAAAAATCATGTTTAATCAGCGACATTAGGCAAATCAATCAAACCTACTACAACATACATTTAGTGTTTTTGCGAAAACAAAGTCAAATAACTTATGAAATTTCATATTCTACTCCTATGAAACTGGCTAAGTACGTAATGTTCTAAATTGCTAGATAACAAACTATTTATTCTGTTATTACTCTCGAAGTTTTCTCAATAGTGAAATGGATAAAAAAATATTTGTTATTTTAAATAAAAAAAACAAATATTTTAAACATCTTCATAGATTTTCATAAAAGTCAATTTATAAGGGATGCGATTTATCGACAAGAATAAATAAAAAGAAAATAAACATAGAAAGACACATTTTAGAGAAGAAGTCTGTTTGACTTCTTTTCTAAAATTCCTTCTTCATACTGCTCTACCCTACCTACACTACTCGGCGTTACACAAAAGACTTAGACCGTGCTATTTTTATAATACGTATTAAGATAAGACGTCAACACTAATCTAATAAATCTACACAAATATTGACGCGGAACACTTTTGAGACGGAAGATCGCTACACTAATGACATCTTCAAATATACATGTGTGATCAAACGCGAAACGCGTTTCGCGTATCACGGCGCAAATAGACGTTATGGTAATTCGGTTCGCATGACGCCGATTTTTTACTGGTGCCACGAAGAAATCACATTGTTTTCTTCTCAGCAGAAGAGAGTGACAGTGGCGTCGCGTGCGCGGGCCGGCCGACGCCCCCAGTTTCTATGCGCGGCGTGCGTGACCAATTCATATCACGACTTTAATTTATTAAGCGTAATCGTAACGTGTAACGTGACCTAAGCTTTGCCTACGTGTCCCGAGCAATATACTTTTTTTAATGGATACAGCATCTATTCTGTCAGAACTGATTGAGTGATGATTCGGAGTTACAGTCAACTTTTTTGCGATAAATCATTCAAATGCCAAAAAGCATATATAAGTTTTTTATTTGTCGTTTCTCAACCTTGGTCAACAGAATGTTAGTTTCAGAAATGTTTAGGTATGTATCTGGGTAAAGTGGTTATAATATGTTTAGTAAAAAACAGTACCTACATAAAAAACACAAACTAAACAAAAATGCACCGCCAGGTCATAAAGTCCATAGATATAAATAAATAAAATAAATAAATAAATTCTCCAGACTAACACACCAATTCCCTAGTTCCAAACTAAGCTTATAGGCTTGTGCTATGGATACTAGGTGAACGGATAGACATACTTAAATACGTTTATAAACATCCATGACTCGAGTACAAATGTCCATGTTCATCACACGAAACATTTGCCCCTAGCGGGATTCGAACCCGCGACCCTTGGTTTCGTGGCCAGGGTCTCTGACCACTCGACCAACGGGCCTGTCAAATAAAAAAAATAGATATGTGTTGTTGTCGCTAGGATATAAGTATTTTAGATTACTGCTATATTTATTTCTAATATAGGTTACATTTTATAAAACGGATGGACAGCAAAAAAGCGCCGGGTTACGACCTGATAACTAAGGAAGTATTGATGGAACTACCTAGAAAAGCTGTAGTCTTCATTACCACCATCTTCAACGCTACATTACGAGTAGGATATTTCCCAAGAGCGTGGAAAGTCTCAGAAATCATTATGATATACAAGGATGGCAAATTAATGACTGAAAAAACATCCTATCGGCCAATCAGTCTGTTACCTACTCTATCCAAGGTACTGGAGAAAACAATACTTCGAAGAATTATGCCAGGACTCCTGGAACGCAAAGTGATACCAGACCATCAGTTCGGCTTTAGAGAATGCCACGGTACAGTGGAACAGGCCCACAGAGTATGTGATGCCGTAAGAAAGGCCCTAGAACAAAGGGAGTACTGCTCGTCAGCGTTCTTGGATATCCAGCAGGCCTTCGATAAGGTCTGGCATAAAGGCCTACTATGTAAGATTAAGCAAAATATATCCCACTCATACTTTCAAATATTTAAATCTTACCTGGAAGACCGCATGTTCTATGTGAAACAGGGTGATGCAACTTCTGAGTTCCGAGATATTGATGCTGGGGTACCACAGGGATCAGTTCTCGGCCCTATGCTCTACACCCTGTACACTGCGGACTTGCCACTATTACCAGGGATTACAACAGCCACATTTGCGGACGACACGGCTATACTAGCAAGTAATAAAGATGGAAAACTGGCATCAGCGAAATTACAGCAGGGCCTCAACAAAGTAAACGAGTGGCTGCAAAAGTGGAAAATAAAGGCTAGCGCTACAAAGTCAGTGCAGGTTACGTTCACTCTTAACAAAGGAAACTGCCCAGCCGTAAAATTAGGACAGTGTACTCTACCTCACAGTGATCATGTAAGATATCTTGGCTTACACATTGATCGTAGACTGACCTGGAGGCATCACATCAAATGTAAAAAGCGGGAGCTTCAGCTAAAGTATAAAAGCCTATACTGGATGCTAGGAAGGAACTCGAGACTCACCTTGGACAACAAACTGCTCATATACAAGGTCATTTTGAAACCAATCTGGACATATGGGCTGCAACTGTGGGGCAGCGCAAGCGATACCAACATAAATATAATACAACGCCAACAGAACAAGATACTGAGAACTATTGCACAGGTGCCATGGTATGCAACCAACAATGAAGTCCATGAGCACCTTCAAATTAAAACCGCAAAAGAGGAAATTCGGAGTTTGGCAGCAAAATACAAAGAACGGTTAATCCATCATCCCAATGAACTTGCTCGCCAACTCACTATGGACCAGTATGTGAGACGCCTAAAACGTCACCATATCCTAGAGCTAGAAGACCGGCAGTAGCCCTGGGACTAAAGGAGTAGATGCTTCCAATGGGAAGCCACTCCGCAAGACACCATCACACACCAGACTTGCTCATAGCCTTAGGGCTGATTGCAAATTCACTTGGAAAAAAAAAAAAAAAAAAAAAACATTTTATAAGATAAGGTTTTTAAGACTATCAATAGCATACTCAAAAAATATATGTCTTACAATTATAAAATTACATAAAATCACGCCAGCAGTCTTCGAAGGAGTAGGCAGACTCAAACGAGCATCAAACATTTAAAGACTTAAAGCCAACATAAGATGGAAAATTGTGAAAAAGTAGTGACAAGACAAAATCCCCGATGCATCATTAGTCGCTTTTTACAACCTGCTAGGAAACGCAATTAGCACATTTAAAGTCCCAGGCTAGCATAGGACTATTTGATGGGACTATTGAATTATTTTTGTATAAACCTTCATGTTTATAAGTTTTATGAACAAAGTTACAAAATATGATGATATTGCAGCTTTAAGCAAAACGTTTGTTACCTGACCATAAAACCTCTACAACGACATAACCTAGGGTTACTAAGCACCTACTACCTAGGTTCATATAGACGTAGACTTTTTATACAATCAGCGCACAGCGATGAACAATGTGCAACGATTTCATGCGGCTAGGAGGTACACTTAGTCACTCTCTCCGTTTTGGTCGCGTGCGCATATGAGCATTCCACTTTCTGAGCCGCAGATATTTCACGTGAGCTAATCTTGCGAAACCGGCGACAATGAACCTGCAGTCAACAATGAGATTAAGTCTTGCATGCCTGAACTATATTACAAGATAACATCTCTAACTTTTACACGTGAGAGAGTGGGAGATACCTATATGATATTTTCCCTAATAGTACAAGATTTTTAATGCTGCAATTTCAGAATTAGAGTCACCTTGTTTTAAGGTTGGTAAGTAAAAAATATGCAGATTTTTTAATTTTAACTTACACGTCTGTAGCGATATAGGCTTTTGGTATGAGTTATTTATTTACCGGAAAAAACGCACCACTTACATTGAATCACTTGCCAAACAGCAGCATAGGGCATATTTTTATAACTAGAAAGATATGCTGCAGTGAGAAGTTATGTATAGACCGCAGTACAGCACACATAGTTACCTAATATACATTAGATATTAAAATAAACGCTGTGTTCTTTTAGATTTAAAGTCAATATACTTATGAAGCACAGTAATCAGATAAGTAATGAGATATAAAAAAATAATTTTGTTATAAATAATACGGAACTATGACGTACCGATTTTGTATTTTGATATTGATATATGTTTGCCGATTATAATCTAGATTAATAGTAAGTATCTAATTACTTTATATTTCCAGATTTTTTAGTAGGTACAGCTATAACGGAAAATGAAGAAATAAGTATATTCACAATTACATAGATAAGCATTACAATTTTTTTTTTTTGCTTTTCACATTGTTATAAAAAAGGCGTCTAATTTCAGTGAGCTCTACGGTGAATTGGTTAAAAATGAATCATTAAATTAATCAATGACAAAGATTACCAACTAAATAAACAAGGGAATAGTTATCTCCCATTTATGCAATATCCTGAACGGACTGGTCCTAAGTACAATTAGCCAATCTGGTTTGCATCCTACAGTCAAGGAAGTGCAAGGGAGACGTCTGAATAGCCGCTGTGCGTCTAATTGGTCGTGTGAACCGCGACATCCGGCTTCAGTCCATTCATTTTCCTCGCTCTTGGAGTTTTTCTCGTTGCGTGACGCAATCGCGGATGTTGCAAAACCTATTATATTTTATAGCGTTTAGCTGCTCATTATCACAGTGACCGAACAAGTTGCTGGACACGAGACCCCTCTTACATTGATGCGTGCCATGTGTTGCATTACGTAGGTATTGATGTTGTGGCTAGACAGCCTTCTTGTAGGTATTCTACATTTAAATGAACGTAAAATTTCATTATAGAGTTGCATTAACTGACACTCAAACTATATCCACCTCCATTTTTGACTTAGACTATCCTTGATTTTTTAGCTAAGTAAAAAAACAGTTGGAACAATGGAACTCCATTAGACCTTTGTCTTAGGTGGCTGGATCCTCTCATAATGCGGTCATTAGGAGAGGCTTCTCCTACATCCAGCAGTGAACAAGCGTATGCTAATAAAGATGTTGATTCTTATTTAGTGTTCTAAATCTACATTTCGCGAATAAAGTTAATATACAATGTATTACTGGTATAAAAAAATAACGCATGTATTTATACCAGTAATATATTGTATATTAACTAATAATAAGACTTTTTTTCCAAATAACTTGAAAGTAACAAGAACTAAGTAAACCAGTATTAAAGTAGAATCGTATTTTAAGTTGCGGAACACAGTTCCTCACAATTTAGCGACATGTAACTATACCTACAAACGCTAATTAGTTTTTTACCTGTAAACGTTCTCCTGGCAGCGGACGCGTAGAAAGCCGAGACCTTGGCAATAGCCTTGCGCGTGCAAACCGAATGAAGACGCGGAAACGCATTGTTTTAGCGCAGATTACTTACGTAGATCGATGGCATTGCGCGCGCAGGGGGCGACGAACAACGACCCGCGTGTTTAACACATAGATACAACCACAATCTATGAAGAAGCAAAATTGTTTGCAATTTTAAGTTTTTAGTGTTAAGATTATTAAAATTATTAAAAATATTTAAGTACTAATGATAGGAAAAGTTGCCATGTTTTTACCAATTTGAAATGTATTTGTAATTTAAGGGTATGTGCGAATATCTAAGCAATTTAAATATCAATACGCTGCCTTTATTATCTGTCTGCTCCAACTACGATCGTAATGTGGTGTGTAATGTATTGTAACAGTTTTACGGCATATTTTTTAAGTATCTTAGACCAACATGGGATCCTTGTTAATATTAGTATAGAAAACATATTTTGCAAACTCTCTATTATGTAAAAAAATAATAATCACTACTTGTCTATACTTTTCGCATGAGCTTTGAAGGGACTGAAAACATATCTACAAACGATTAATAACGTAAATATTACCTTGGAACACACATTAACATAACACCACGTATACAGATCGACTAAAGATGGAAATAAATATTTATATTCAAACAGAATTCAAATACTTTCATTACGTAGGTATCCACCTACTGATAAAAATAGATAGTTAAACAATAGATACAAAATAAGACATGATTATGTACCTATTTACTAATTCATTTACATATTTGCGGATATCAATGAACTAATTAGGTGCATATCAAATATAGAAAATACTGAACTAACTAGTAGCATACATACATAACATCACACCGAGTCAAAGGGGCACCATGCCCCTTCAACCACATTCAGCCAAAAATAAAGCCGGGCTGGGTTAGATGGACAATTGTGAAAAAGCAGTGACAAGCGGCTAACCTGTCGCCTACACAATCACACACCCAAAACGCGATATACCATTTGCCTTTTACGACATGCTAGGCAAGAACCACAATTGGCATATTATTTTTAAGTCCCAGACCAACATGGGACAGTGGGCTGGTTAACAAGTAGCAATTATAATTATTAATGCTTAAAAAGAAATCTAAATCAGATTTAAAAATCATCATCTTCCTAGCGTTATGTCTCGTGCTTAGACGGGGTCCGCTAAGACTATGATCCCGGATTTAGCAAGTCTGGTAATTACATTGAAGCGACTATCGATCTGACCTTCGTAACCCTAAGATAGGGGAACCAGACAATTCAAACAACTTTCGATTTGTAAGCATGATACAAAATCATGGTTACAAATCCAAAATTGTTTGAATTTGCAGACTTCATCACAATGTTTTTCCTTACTGTCGAGCTAGTGACATAAATACGTACATAGATTTGAAAAATCCAGATCTTGTACATGATGGGGTTTGAACCCTCACTCCTCGGTTATGAGGCGCGTGTCCTTACCATTAAGCTACCACAGGTCCCCTAAATGAATAAGTTTTAAAAATAATTTATTTATTTATTTATTTATTAGGACAACCAACAAGATAAACACTTAAACAACATAATCTAACAGACAAAGAAAGGTACATACAACTTATAGCTAAGTGCCACCTTAATTAGAGGTTGCCACGGCATGCTATGTGGACTATAATTAAATTTAACATAAATATAATTAACCAAAATATTAAATAACAGTAAGATAAGAGTAGATTAAAATGGTATTGTGTTCAGTTACCCAATAAGCGCCTTGTCTAGGAACTGCAATATGCGATACCTAAATTTATGATGCTTATCCGCAAAGATGTCGATGCTACATACTTTGCTGAGTTTATTATATTGCCGCTGGAGCCTGTTCATAGTGGCATGGTGCCCTGCATTGGTTCTGCTGCCCTTAATTGAAAAAGGCTCATATCTACTGACCCGCGCTAACTTATATGGCACTTTAAAATTGATCAACCGTAGCAGAGAGGAACAGTCAATGGTGCCGTTAATTATCTTGTAAAGAAGCATTAAGTTCAACAAAAACCTACGATCCTCCAGGCTGTTTAATTTGAAATGAGCTAGTCGCTCCTTATAAGAGGCCAGCTCTTTTGCCTTGTGAGTTTGGTATGAAAGATGCCACAAAAACCGTTTCTGTATACGCTCAATACGCTTGATATGAACATCGTAGTGGGGGGACCAGACCTGGCTACAGTATTCGAGGTTAGGACGTACTAAGGACTTGTACAATAAAATTTTTGTTGATGGTTTCTTAAATTCTTTTGCATTGCGTACGACAAAACCGAGTATTTGGAAACCCTTCGATACAATTTGGTCGATATGTTTGTGATAAAGTAGCCTCTTGTCTAGAAGCACTCCCAAATCGCGAACAGACTCCACTTCTTCCAGAACGTGGCCATCAATATTATACTTCGGTTCTGGAATATTAGCACTTCTAGAAAATCTTATGAATTTGCATTTATCGAGATTCAATGATAACATGTTATCACTACACCACATCGCTAATCGGTCCAAATCCTCTTGCAATAAAACTAGGCCGTTCCGATCGCGTATTTGCATTGACAATTTCATATCGTCAGCGTACAGAAAGCACTTGGCATGTCGGAAAATGGATACAACGTCATTAATGTAAATATTAAAGAGGATAGGACCTATGTGTGAACCTTGCGGGACGCCAGACGTGCATAAAAAGGCTTCAGAAGAAAAACCGTTAACCACCACTCTTGACCTCCTCTGTTGAAGATATGAAGAGAACCATGCAAGTAGTTAATTCAAAAGTACCATTGATGGAGAGTCTGAAATAAGGTGTCATTTTAAATCATAATGATAATTTTATATGAAAGATTTGAATTATTTCTGTATGATGTCAACATCCCAATTTTAATGATACGGTTGCCGTTCGCAGAATCAATAAACATGACATATGTCCTACGCAGCTTCGTAGTCGTGCGAATGCAATAACAGATTTCAATTACAAAACATTATTGTTGTACGTAAACTTTGTTTGCGATATCTTGAATAAAATTCAGTATGTTATTTACAATTAAATTTTAAAACATAACATAAGATATCTGCGTAACATTTTTACTGCTTGTGTAAGTTTATATCATCGCGTTTAATTACATACTTATTGGATGCCTCTTACCAAATAACATTAATTAATATTGCTGCGCATCTTTAGGGTTCCGTACCTAAAGGGTAAAACGGGACCCTATTACCGGTGTCCGTCCGTCCGTCCGTCTGTCACCAGGCTGTATCTCATGAACCGTCATAGTTAGACTGTTGAAATTTTCACATATGATGTATTTATGTTGCCGCTACAACAACAAATACAAAAAAAATAGAATAAAATAAATACAACAGACATAATTTTTTCTGCCGTTTTAAAGACCATGGTACGGAACCCCTCGTTTGCGAGCCCGACTCGCACTTGGCCGATTTTTAATAAATCATCCACATTTCGGTATTTTAGCACTGCGTACTATAATTGTTTAATCACATATTTTTCAATTAGTTTAGTCACCCAAACTGGCATGCCTACATATATGTAAGTACATATAGGGGCATTATGAAATAATGTCAACAATAAAAATAATTGCCGGTGCCTGCATGCAGTGGCGACAGGTAGCTAGCTACAGATGTATTTAACGCTTATGTAATCAAAAAGTAACGATTCGTCAAATGTGTATAAATGACTTAAGAAATACTATGTTTAGGTAATAATACGTAAGAGGAATTGTTGCTATGCTATGCTATGATAGGTTCTAAGGATTGTATTCCTGGAATTCAATAATGCTAAAGTAAAGTTTAAGATAATTTACATAACTATTAATTCACTAGTTCCCAAAATAAGTAGGTATTGCCTAAAAGGCATACTACCACCATATTAATAGTGTCAAGGATTCGAGACCTTAACCAATATAGGCCGTATCATTTGTAAATCGTTAACCACCAAAATGTTAAAGAGGGCCTCTTAACACACTTGATAGTACTGCTAAGCAAAGACCATAAAAGCGCTTAAATAAATCCAGGGAGCAAAGGATTACAAGTCACAGTCGGCGCCCGTGATTACCCGGGAGGGTTTGTATTCTGTTACGGTGACCGCAGGCCAACAAAAACAAACCGAGGGAATGTCCTCGATCGTGCGTGTCCCGCACTCCAGCGAGCCGGCACTCACGCGCAGGGCTGTTACGAACTATCAAGCTAAAGTTCTTTAGTTAGGTCAACTTTTAAGGGTCATAGAAAATAACCACAGAGATTGTGTAAAAATACCTAATTGACAAAATTAATCCATATTTTACTTAAAAAACAGGTGATCGACATCTTAAACTCATCGGACTGTCTTTTTAACTGACTGTTAAATCACCGAAAATAAGACCCTTTTAACAAATAATAAGGTAACATAATAATTCGCAGAGAAGTTCAGATGCAGAGCCATGATGTAATTTGTTAAATTGTCCTGTTAAGTATTCGAAGGACTACCGTTTTATGTTTAACGACTACCATTTAGGTGATCGACTAAATGTAAAAAACAGACTCGCTAAAGCTCTGACACCAAGCAGATTTTACAACCCATTTCTGGATTGACTATGTCTCATTGAGTTATTTATATGTCCAGTGTAACTTCAAGTATGATTTTCAACTCAAGAGAAAGCATGTAAATTACACTTAAATTTAAGTCAACATCTAAACTATAAATGAGAACTGATTTAAAGGATTTTTAATCTATGATAGACATAGAATAAAAATCTGATAAATTAACTCTCAACTTTCACAGGCGCTCAACCCTGGATGTGATCCCAGTGCGTGGCCGCGCCAGCGCAGGGAGGGGGCAGGAAGCCGCAGGACATCCGACACGTACAGGAAGCAGAACCAGTCTCAGCCTTTGTCCCTCCCGACCCGCGCCCCGCCCGCTCGCGCCCGCCCGACCACATTCTACCAGAGCCTCCGTGCGCTTGCGCACCCTCCCGAACACACTATAAAAAGAGACAACAGTAAAGTTGTGGTACACGCACTGGCTTAGTAACAAACTATTAGATAATTCTTTTTTACCAAATGTATCCCAATATCGGTGTATTTAGTATGTGATTATGTAGGCAACAAGCTAACCCAACCCAGTTTTTATTTTGGCCAAATATGTTGGAAGAAACTTGCTCCCGTTTGACTCTGCCTATCCCTTCGGGGATTTGATTTAATTCTAAGTGGTCGGAATATGTAATTCACTATGTCGTCTGACGAACTCCTAATCTAAATTTTTCCCAATTCCCTTAGGACCATCTTAAGCTTGATCCTGCTAATAAATTCCAGCAAAAGTGCGAACAGAATCCAAAGCAATTATAAATAAGGTAAATGGAAAGCGTATACTAATTCTCATACCTATTTGTACGTGGACTTTTTGGATTCGTTGTCCCAGCCTTATCTTCCGGAGCAGTATATAAACTACCCCACATACTTTTGTCAATTGACAAATGCCTCACTTCAACTCACCGTATTGTGCGCTCAACGAACGTGCGACTGCGTTGATTATTGTTGACTCCGCTGGTACTTACCCGGTCAACTGCATCTACATAATACATATATTCTAGTTTTTACCCGCTCGACTCGCAATATATTAATCCACGGCTACAACCATATTATCTAGCTCGTTAGTGATGCATTCTGATATATTCTCTCTTGCACTTCCAACTTTTAGTGATTTGGTAGAGACGTTATCTTTTATAAAATTGACACACATGAGAAGAGGTCTATAGAGGTCTATAGAAGTTATAGAGTATCGACTCGTCCTCTGCTGGACGGAAGCCTATGCTTAAAATGATGATGAAAGTGGCATGGTAATCAATCGAACACAGACAAAATGTCGTATATTTTTTACAGATATCATGTCGCAACTTCGCTCTTATAGTTAACCTATACCTATTCCATATTATCTGTATTCGATTTCATAATTAAAATCTTAAATTTAGAAGCAAAAAATTTTTTTGTCGTTATTTTGATTAGTTTGAGGGGTGTTCCGTGAATAATGCATTATGAAGATGATGAGAAGTGATCATAAACATAACTTATATTCTATATTCACAATGGTAATTTTTTTATGACAATAATTCCACATTATTTTTTAAATTACTGAATGAATATTAGTGAACAGTGATTAAATATTTATCCGTAAAAGAGTAATGTAATTACTAATGATCATTCAATTCACATAGTAATAAACAATAAACGACACATAAAAATACGATATTGATATGGCATATACTTTTTTTTACATATAGATATACTTACACCAGTTGTTTTACACGTTGAATCATATACCTACCTACATTATTTATTTGTTATAAACGTCCGTGTCAGATCACTAGTGAATAAAGTAAAGGGAATAGGGGAGCGGACTAAAAAATACTTTTAGTGCGTCAGTTAAATTATAAAAAAAATATTATTTATTTTTCAAACAAACACTGGCGAAGATACAGCGGATTCAAATTGCGCGTGACGTCACACGTAGGTACAATTTTACTTACAAGTGACGTCGCAAGCCCCCACTCCAAAACTTTGATGCTCTTTATCTTAGTATTTTTTGTTTTCTTAACAAAGCAAAAAATATGTGTCTTGTATTTTTGTATAATCTAACTGACGGACTAAGTAGAATAATAGTTGTTTGACCCAGTATTGTCCCCTTATTTATGAATACTGAACAACGAATCCTAGAAACATGGTATGGTGGATCTGGGACTAAAAAATAATATACGCACTGTATTATTCGCCTAGCATGTTGCAAAAGACGACTAATGACGTATTGTTATTGTTATTGTGTTTGTATTTTAATTGTATAGACAACGAGCTAGCCACTAATTTAGTTTTTATATAAAGGTGGTAGAAAGGGCTTAGATACTGCTGCATGGACTCTGTATGTCCCCTAAGGGATTACGGGCATAATGATAGCTGTCCGATTAAGATACATACATGGTGTATGCATGTAATCGGACAGCTTATCGAGTCAGTCATAATTATATCAAAACGATAATTTCTACAATGTAAGTAATAATATATCACACGCCAGATGGTCATCTGGTCAAACGTGGGTTTTCCCCTGTTCCGTACTACATAGATGATGTAGTACGGAACAGGGGACTACTACGGGGAAATTCCTATATCAAAACATCTAAATAAACAAGAATTAACTCAAGTATACAATTTCTGTATCAGCTAATTTGATCTTCCCAGAATTTAAACACCTCGCTACGGTCAAATTTGATACCATTCATATTCCAACCGGAGACTTTTTATTTCAGAAATAAAGTGCATTTATTTGGTGATTATAATTTACAGTTAAAATAAAATGTTGCGTATGCCACAGAGGGATTAGCCGTCAACATACCTAAGCGGCGGGCACAAACATCCCAGACAAAATTACGATTTTCTAAAAACGTCGCAAAGCAGTATTCTCTATAAATACGACGGGCACCATACTTCAGCATATGATTAACACCGCTGGACGTCTCCGTGAAACGGAAAAACGTCGGCACCCGAAATAGTCGCTGAATATTTCCGACTCGTATTCCGCTGTGCTCGTGGAAATTGTGTCTAAAGGCGGTCGGCGCGCGCGCAACTTCCGGAGCGCCGATAAACATGGCGGCGCAGCGGCGAGCCAACATGGCGTTATTTCCGGTCGCGCTGAATCACGTATGAAGCGACTAACTCTGAGTAGCTCGCTGCATTTCTGGGTTGTGATTCAGACTTACGCAACACGTGGGAGTCCACAAACTAAGGTGTTTGCGAATTCGCTGTCTGGCATACGTAAATACTCAAGGTCGACGCTGATTTCTTAGTCTGTCTATTTGATGCTGACCATACATACAAGAATAGCATGAATACTCTTGCATGGAAATAACTATGGATCCGCCCCGAAAGATATTTTTATCGACGTAAAATATTCTGTTTAAATCTGCGAAAAAACTTGTTTGTACTCCAACCAGAAAGTTTAAAAATATTTTTAAGTTTATTAACGTTAGACTTTGATGAAATCAAGACTTTTTACGGTAAATCGATCTATTCTTAAGTCGATTGGTTTTGCTCCAAATAATAATACTTAACTACTTACTTGTAGACGCTTAAAGACGATATAATAAATTATTACTTGTGAACGTGATTGAAATAAATAAACCTAACTATATATCCGAATAAGATTGAATACTACTTTACATATGAGTCTCAACCATAAAGATTCGTAGCACGCGCAATGCAGAAGTAAGCCGCGTCAATAAGTCTGAGAATATCAGCGTGTCGCGGTGATTCTCATTCTCAGAATGATGTCGCCTAGTCATGTGATTTTAAAAATGAGAAATCTATTCTGTAAACAATGAAATATTCTTTTATAATCTAAAACCGTACTTTTACGCTTTAATGACTGAAGGATATTAGCTGATCTACTTAACCTAAAAGAATAATAACATCTGTTCTTGTTCGAATCCCTCTTTTTATATTAATTCCTATGAATATTAAATCGTATATACAAACTAGTAAGTAGTTAAAATGGCATTCAACAATAGTTTCTTAAAAATTCTTTGTTAAATTTTATTAACAAGGATCTCCTCTTTTCTGAATATTTTGGACTTCTTGGAGCGCACTTCTTAATAATATCAAAGGATAATACTATATTTTCAAAATTCATGTGTAATGTGTGTGATGTGTAAATGTGTCATGTGTAGTCATGTGTCATAAAGTTACACTTATGTAATAGAAAAATGTAAAATGTGATGACGGCTAGATAAAAAAGCGCTTTGAAGCTAAAATGCAATCACCAGGGAAAATGGTTTCTCCGTACACAATTGTCATAGCTCGAAAAATATTTACAAGTTGCTAGAAAAATCCAGAGCAAGTTGACAAGGTTTCCTCGTAACGGGACACATGTACGCGAGCCTACCTGGGACGTGAACCGGATCCGCGGACATTCCGCCAACCAACGGTGCAGTGGCCCACCTTCACTTCCCAGCACTTGCTTGCACACATTAGGTACACTGTCCATCGTCAAGTAAATTATTATAAGATGCACAGAATGTTATCAAAGAATTTAAAGGAAAATAAAATCTATTGTAGCTAATAATACCTAAACAGCCTTATTATTACAAAAAACGAATGTAGATATATACTTGGTTTATATTCCATCTGAAGTATAGTTATAATATAGGTACATACTTATAATGGTGACATATATTTATTCCTTATACATTTACAGCTAGGTCCAAACTTCCTGCTGTATATTTGAGTAAAACTGGCTTCGTTAACAAAAAGGTATAGTATGTAAATAACTTATTTGTACCGTTTCATAAAGTAAAAACTACCATATCTTTTGTACAAATAAGAATTTAACTTAACTTTTAATTTTACCGTTCTTCCACTGAAGCTGAAGTGTCCATTTGAAATTATAAAATAAAAAATAATATGCTATAAATGCTCAACGATTTGTCTACAAAATAATAAATATGAAGGAGATAACAATAAGCGTTATCAAGCTATTAAATTTTATCTAATTAATTCTACTTACATATAAGTAATATACGTATTGTTAATCTTATAAACTAATTAGGTAGATATCTTCGTTCTTTGCTATCTATTTTTATGTAACCACCTCATGCACGTAAGTCCTTATTATTAACGTATATATATATTAGATAGCAAAAAATATAATGTAGTTAATACATTATTTTTAGTCTGATTTACAAATAGGATGTATTGCAGACTATTATTATTTATTTTTTTTCGTAGTGACATAACTGCGATATTCGCCCAGATTTTTTAATTAATACAATAAGAATTATTTCTGATAGAAAAAATTGGATATTGTAAACAACAACTACATTTTCAGAAAATACTGCAAGATTTAGATGCACAGTAGTATATAATAGGTACCTTTGATATTCATAATATGATAATTAGACAACATCACATACATTGAACCCGTACAAAAAAAAGCTTATACAATTCTATCATGAATATCACAATCAACGAAGGTATCACAACGCCCAGACCTGAACCAATGTTTCTTTTTCATAATTTTATATCCCATTTGGGGTTCGAACCATTTCAAGGCGGCTATCTACGTATAAGTAAGTACGGCTTTTTCACCGACCAATTGTATGTCACCTTGACCAATCGCCTTTTTGCAAACATTAAGTAGGTACATTATTTATACTTGATTAGTTTGCAAATGAACACATTCTACGTCAAACGCATAATTCGCCTAATTAAATACGTAACAAAATTAATTATTTATAATCTAGAGCTACCTTAAGATTAGGCAATCACTTAATTACTTTTAACTTTAAAATTCTAGAACTTGTTTTCTATCGGAAATACTATGAAATGTTTTAAAAATGCTACTACAGTCATGTGATCTTGTTATCATTGTAATTTTGTAGTAGTCTATCCAAATCAAAATTACTTCCCGTGATTAAAAATAACATTAAAAAATAATTACTCAAGTGTTCTTACACTTTTGATTGTCTTCTTAATGTAAATAACGAATGGCCTGAAAAAAATGCTATTTCCCGTTGCAAATGTGCATATGTAACTAGTGGTACCTATGTACATTTCACGTATCTCGTTCACAGAATAATTGTCAAAGCGTGATGTTCTAAAACTGGTATCATAACTTATGATTAAACGCCGTAGGACCCGATCTTTGTCGATATAATATGTATATTAGTTAATAACACAATATATGTATGTACAATTTCTAAAATTTCTCGGTTATAGGGTTGTGGACTATTTTTAGAAAAGTGATTAATCGTGTATTAGTGTGTAATAAATCCGAAAAGATGTAATTTTATTTTCTATATTGTCTCTTATAGTCATAGAAATCATGTATTTTATTTATATTACTTAGATACTTACTTGTCAAATTCCTTCCCAAAACTCCAGTACGTACTACAGTAGTTATGACACCTTCTGTTCCTAGTCAACAGTTTTAAACTGATCGGAGAAGGCCATTTAATGAAATTCCAAAATATTATCCGATCTTAATATCACTGCGAAAAGTTATTAAATTTAAGGTCTTATCCTGTTGAGTTGGGTCTACACCTAACCACATTTAATAAACGGCATTTAACCAGTAAAAATATGTACATTTACCTATAAACCCATAAAATATGTTATTCCTTTAAACTAAAGCACATTTTAATAATTATAAATCTGCTACTATAGTGATACATTTTTCATTTAATTTAAAAGTATGTTTATGTGTGGGTTTGTGTTACAGACACACGAATATATCTGTTACATACCGGATTAGTACCGAGCAGGCGGAAACGGAAACCAGCCACTGCATAGTACAACGTACCTAATAAAAATTACGCCTAAAATCGACCAGCATTTCCGGAATCAACATTGCTAATTAAAAATATGGGTCATTCGCATACAAATGATCTCAACGATCTCTCATCGACACATTAAGCGGTCGTTGTATAATTTAGAAGCATAATTTGGCAGTAGTTGCGCAGGCGCAAACGAGGGCCACGGTACGCGCAAGGTAGAACTACTCGATATATCAGTACTACTGTAAATCAAATTATACGAGTCTTCAACGGATTCTGATAATATTTTTTTTTGATACAAAGAAAAGCGTAATAACACTATGAATTAGTTTACGCAACTATATTATAGGGTTATTCTAATCAGCCTAAGTGTTCACCACAAGCGATACCGTCATCAGAACAAATTAATTTTAGTAGGTATGTTCAGTGTTTCGCTTCCTTCTTTACTAACTACTGACTACAATAAGCTACTATAAAATCGATTACATTAGGCTACAATTCATTATAGGAAATGTGGTATTCTATCGCTGATAATAAGTTAATATAGGTACTAAGTAACACCATACACAAGTGAATTAAAAAAATATATCATTCAGAATGTATAATAGGGCTAAGAAGTAAGAACATACATCAATATTTCTAAACCACGTCACGCAAGTCATCCAAACGGCATGGCGGCGTCTTATTGTATTTTACAAGAAAAATATCGATATATTTTTCCCACACGAACATCACTAACGCAAGGTTGTCGCACTGCGGCCGTGACACTGAACTTGCTTTCTACGCTGCGCCGGCGCACGCCGCGCGCCGACGAACGTGAAGAAGCATTATGTAAAAATTTGGGATCACGTAAACCTGTATATTTTCTTGATTTTACTTGCTGATGTTCACCAAATGTGTCACAAGATACAGTATATTGCATTAGACCTATCTGGTGTACCTTAAATAATACTGGTAGAATCATGCGTCCAATGCGTAGCCTAACTACAAAGAACGAATTCTAGATTTTTTTTGCAGTGTAAACCGCCCCTTTGATTCTTTCTATTAGTGTGAATTCCTACAAACCTATAATAAACTAATAAAATAATGACCATAACAGAAAATCTGTTAACATATTTCAATAATATTTACAATAGCTAAATAAGATATTTGACAGCTTAGTCAAATGACCTCCTTTTTGTGAAGCAAAAAAGTTACTTTCATACACAATAGGAGGTTTCAAGCAGATGACGTCACATTTATGTGAAGGCAAAATACTGACTAATTAAAGTGCAGCTATCAAGTATAAAAATAGTTCTTATTTCATCAGTTTTCTATAATTTGTAAATGTTCGAATACCCAATCATTACTACCCCTTCACTACAACACTACATAATTAAAATTGAATATTAATGGGCTACTAGACGGTCGTGATCTGCCCATCACAGTTGCCGCCAGCGGTCCTATATAGCATCTTCGCGGTTCTGGTTAGCAATTCTAAACAAATATAGGGAAAAACAAACCTGTCCTCACTGGGCTAACATTCCTTCACAAGACATTCTTAATACACCATTCAAGCGATTCTAAATAATTTATTTAAACGTTAAGCGCGATCCTAAATTATAATAACTTACTCTGAAATTTAGATCAAATAATTCTCAGATCTAAGACAGACTATGTAACTATGCGTCTCTAAAAAGAATTAAAATCACGTAAGTAGTGACAGCATTCGATCAACAAACCTATCTTCTATTAAATCCTTCTTTAGACAAGAATAAGCAATCATGGAACAACGCGAATGCTAAAAACTTAAATATTTGAAAATGAATGTATGAAGGTACAATAAATCATAACATCCATTATCAAATAAATTAACATTCAACAAGTTCAGTTACAACTAACAAGACGAATAACAAAATCAGTCGCAAGCGCAGAGCCACTAACATGGAAGCTTATGTAATATTGATAACACTATCTCGTGGCGTAACGTAATATCTCGCAAAACTGAAGACTCACTGTCGGTACAAAAGCGTAATCAAACATCCAAGTCAGAGAATAGGGTTGGTAAACGGTCAGATTTGCAATCGTTACGTTGGTTTCCGGGATGATGATTTACTCGTTCAACAATCTGACGGAATGATTCTAGTTCGACCAAGAAGCTACTTTTGGAAAAAACTGTGAATGCTAGAAAACGAACTGAAGATACACTGATATTTCAAACGAATACAAATCACTACATAGGGTAAAAGTGATTTCATTTAATAATAAATATTTTATTTAGCGCTATTGAGTTTGACGCAACTTTTTTGAAATTTCGTAAAAACTTATAACAACTACATCAATAGATACATACTGCCTTTTTAGTTAAAAGTCAGTCAGTCTACCACAGCCTTGCCTTATAGAATATAATATAAATATATGCCAACGAATATTAGCACAAAACTTAGCTTAGTTAAGATATCTATTACACCTTAGAAGCGTAGATTAACTTGTTTGATGTTCATCCAACACGCACGAAAGGCGTAAATAAAACAGTCTCCGCGAACAAAAATCTTTACTATAACAGAACTTTCAGTCCAAAAGTGCGTCTCGCCAGCCCTAGGCAACAGGCTTTAATCGTCGTCCGCGTTCCCACTTCCGCGTGCATCATCCCGCTGCGCGGCCTAGGCCGAGCGTCCGTTAGCGCCGCTCCGTTACGTGACGCGCGTGACCCGGATCCGGCGCGCACCGGCGCCCGCGCCATCTTGCGCCTAAAGCTGGAGCCACACGGCTCGCGAGCCCAAACTAAAACAATGACACCCCATACCATAGATTTAGGATGTACAAGATACACAATGACGGCTCGGAGACATGACCAAAATAAATTTAAACATGTGTTGGTTGACGTCTATGTGTGGGTTCCAAATAGTGTTGTCAAAGACGCACTTTTACATTATCGACTGATTCAGTTGTAGACGAATAGTACTTATAGGTATTTAAAACACTTTTTTATACTTTTGATTAATTATTTATGGCATTGATGAAATCAACAGTTGTTTATATTAGGTAAATCGGAATTAGTCAGTAATAAATCGCATTTTAAGCAGATCTATAAACAATGAGATGGTAAAATGTATTCCTCGTATATTCAGCGTGTAAAAAATGAAAAAAATAGAAATATGTTCTTTGATTTATACCTATAAGACATGACTTTTGCTTTGACTGATGGAATGAAATGAAACAAATAATATATTAGCAACTTTTAATTTGGTGTCATTTAGTTATTAAAAATAATATGTAGTGCAACAAATTTTTTGTTGCCCTCATTTGCCATCGAAATGTTTGCTGCAGATAGTGGAGTTCTTACTGGGAGTCCAATCTGGTCTGCCTATAGTCCGCATCCACTTTTTACACAATGCTGGGTTGCTTGGAAACCTAGAAAAAATATCAGTTAGTTAACTAACAAATTTACGGAGATAATGACTTCCCAATGTGAATATAATTATATTTCAACATAACTTGGCTAAATAACTTTGTATTCATGTCATGATGTCGCTAAAAGACGATTAAGTTTTTATCGATACTCGTGACGTCACCGCTTTGTCAAGCACTAGCGTAACCGAACTATTTACTATTTTACACAATATTTTCCCCAATTCTGTTTATAATCACGATGTATACTAAGAAAGATCAATTATAATCAATATACTATTGTAAACATATTTTTCTAAATCGATTACTAGCAAGAATTTGACAAAATATGGTTTGAAAAAATCTAATGATAAAATCGTATTTACCTGTTAAAAGTGTATTTATTCGGATTATTCCGTCGTGTAACCTCACAATCACGTACAGAACAAGTCACCTTAATTGCACATTTAATATTCTCGATTATAATCCAAGGTTTAATACATAAATGAACAAATTTTACTGCGACGTAGAATAGACCGGGACGCTATGGCCTCTTACTCGCAAAAACATTGACATATAGGTACTTCATTCACTGTCTCTTTTTCTCTCGGGCGGTTTGAATTACAGCAAGATTTCTCGCTCCCACGCTTTGTGTATCTTTAGCGTAGTCGAAAAATTCTAAATCTATGCCCCATACCGAATTTAAAAATGGGGGATTACCTAAGTACATGACCCATTTGTTTTAAACTGTTATGGGACAAGTCTGCAAAAAGTCAAGACGACTAATTCCAATTAACCCTTTTTCAATTAGAAAGGATGTTATGCGCTTTTACTTTTTATCAGGACCCCATAATTGTACATAGGTGTTTTAATTTCATCAGAATACGTAATTAAATAATAGGTATGTAATCTCAAGATAATGGGAGTAATTCAATAAAATCACACGTAAAATAAAACTCGAAATAAGAACTTGTTTAATATAAAATAAGATAGTCGTAAAGTCTAACTAGGTGAGATAAAACTAGCACGTGTCTTATTTAAAGAACTATGTACTTACATATTAAATCTCATGTAATTAAATGTAATTAAAACATTACAAGAATTAAAGCATAACTCTCCCAAGATATAGATAAATACCTACTAAGGAATTAAGAACCACTAAAGTAATTCTCTAATTATTGTATTAACTTGTTGCTCAAAAACCAAGAGACCACAAAACATCACCTTACAATCTCACAACCATCGATGCGGCGCATCGCGGCAGTACACCGCCGTCAAAAATGCACAAAAATATTGTGACTCGAGCCTTACAACACAACAAAAACGCCAATAACTGTCGCATTCCCGGTGCGTGCCGCGGCCACGCCGACAGACGATGAAGGGATGATTGCTAATTGGCGAGAATTTCCTAGCTACGAGGCAACCGAGTTAACTGCCGGATACCTTCTACTTAAAAACGTTCAATTTAAATTCGCGTAGGTATACCAGAAAAAGAAACGATCAATTCTTTCATGGTTAGTAGTAATTACAATTTTCCACTTAGCGAACTTTGTCAATTGGAAAATGCTTGCCTTTTAACTGCTGTCTTTGATTGTATAAACATGTTAATTTTGGGCCTTCTTTTTTAAAACATAAATTCCATGACACTCTTTATCTACACTGTACCTATAACAGTTACTTAAATAAAGTCTAAATCGTTTACTGACTCTTAATTATTATTTTTGTTTTGTGTGATGTAACTAAAAACTATTAAACCTAGTTATTCAACTTGTTTGGTTTCGAAAACTTATGATTCAACCGATTATTGGTTGTACCAATAATAACCAATTTGGTACGTACATATTTTATCTCATTTAGTAATAGTCACAGACGTTCGGAGAGATACCTACCAGTCTATACAAAAGAAGTCACGAGCATGGCCAGGCTAGAAATAGCACCAGTAACAAGTTAATTCCAGAAATTACTGCATGTTGTTAAAACCGTAAACTACATGAAACAAAACAATACATTCTAATGAAAACAGCCTCTTGGCTCCTGTACGTCGTTGAATGCAATTTTACCTCTAGATAATAACCTAAGTACCAATTCATTACATTCCAAACTAAAAATATCCTCTAAGTTGTCTAATTACCGCATCAGCCTAATAATACCATTGCTCACAATAATTTGCGGCTTCATGATCAGGTCTGTTCTTTCTTAAGGCGGTACGAGTTTCAATTGTAACCAGGGTTGGCAGATTTTCCGACCCTTGAAATAATTATGGTCAAAATCAAGCTTATGTTTTCTTGATTCTCAGTTCTGTAGATCATCCCATTCTAGAGACGGTCCCTTCTATTTATATGTAAAAAGAGAAGACTTAATTATGTAGAATATAATGAATATACTTACCTACTTAATTATTATAATAACATCAAATTCACACTAAGATTCAAGTCACATTCAACACCTTTTTGAGGGTTCTTCAAACTTTTAGAAGTTCCATTAATCAAATTAAAAGAAAAAACAATAAGTTAAGGCAGTTCAATAGCCTGTATTTACAAATACAAACGACTTTAAAGACTTCTTTCGTGAAAGGTGCTCATTTCAGTAAGATCGCTATTCTGTACGCCGGGTACCTTGTTAATCGACCACTAGCAGATTCCACGTTCCAGGCAGCCCTGTTCTCAATCCTGCGTCGACCCGTAATCATGCCTGCGGCCACGCAGCGTCGTTGCAATTAAAAGCGCAACTAGTGCAGGTGGCACCGCTACCCAGGCGGTGACACTTAGCAAGCAGACTGCGAGAGGCACCGCGCACCGTGAATTTCGCGCCCCGGTGGACAAACCAAGTATACTGTTTCAATTTAGAGCGAAACGGAAGTTAGCAATTCGATGTTTAACATAACTGCAGTTTCTACGTTAGAAACTCGATACTTGCCGCTTTTTGATCAGGGGTAATCTTGGAAACGTATCCAATCTTCTTACCCTGACGACATCTCTGTTCAATTGAAAACTAAGCTGCAAATAAACGAAGTCAGTTGTCACCACAGAACAGAAGAATATTTGGTCCGTGATTGTCACAAAGAATATATGAAATAAAGAATAAATGATTCTAAATTCTTGCTCACGTGACGTGACTCACGTGTTCACCCAATCGAAATGATAAAACATACCTATGTAATTCAAAGCCAGCATGCTTAAGTACCTATTAATAGATAGATAGATAGATATACATATATTCTATCAAAATACGAGTGGATATGAGAACAGGTACAGGGCAAATTAACATCATTGCTTATCGTGCATAACCTGCCGGCCATCTGGTAATGGTTTACGAGTAAGTACCTATGTAGTTTATAGGTACTACACGCTGCATTATCAAATTAACGAAACTGGTTCGGGAACCATTAAATAATGCAAAGCATTCGAACGAATTGTAATTTAGATCTTTAATCATACCAATACATAAAATGAGTCTAATTGACAGAGTTATTAATATTAAGTCTAAATCATGGGTTAGATTTATTCGATTTAATTGGTTCTATACAACATTCAATTGCTATTATTATAAGTTATTAATTATAGAATTGTAGACACATTTATGTACTTTGAAAATGATATTTTTGCCGTATCTGTCGGCATTTGATGATTGTAAAATCTATGGTCTCGAATGAAGTCCGATATTTATTTATTTATTTAATGTGACTAGAAGGCCGGTACAGGGAAATATTTCTGAGAAACTTTAAAAAATACATTAATTATCTTATATACATCAAGAATCGTATCTACCTACATATTATTTTTGATAAATATTCATAATTTTTTTTGTCCCATGTTGGTCTGGGACTTGGCCCATGTTGATCTGGGACAAAAAAAAAGAATGTGCCAACTGTGGTTCTTGCCTAGCATGTCGTAAAAGGCGACTAATGGTTTACGGGCTTTTGGGTGTGTGTCGGCGACGAGCTAGCCACTTGTCACTCCTTTTTCACAGCTTTCCAACCCAGCCCACTGTCCCGTGTTGGTCTGGGACTTAAAAAGAATATGCCAACTGTGGTTCTTGCCTAGCATGTCGTAAAAGGCGACTAATGGTATATCGGGTTTTGGGTGTGTGATTGTGTAGGCGACAGGTTAGCCGCTTGTCACTGCTTTTTCACAATTTTCCATTTAACCCAGCCCGGATTTTTGGCTGTATGTATGTATTCATAATTTATATTTCAGTTTTTTTTAAGCAGTTCTTAATATGTGTATGCTCAAATATGCCTTCGTACATAGGCACATTACTATTTGTGCCAATTTACATAAATATCTACCCATAAGCTTATATCATAATAATATAAATATGGATTAATGGCCAAATTAGGGTCCATAACTCATGCTTACTTATCTAGTGATAACGACAGTAAATCTTTGTATCCACGTATTTCCCAACAAATTAACTGATAGGAAGAATAACTACAGGATTTAAAAGTGATAACTGCATACAATTATCTACAATATCCACTACGTAGGCATTACTCCATAAAAAGCTAAAGGAAGTTGTTTGACATTGTTTCATATCTACGGTTGATATTGCCAAAACCTTTACGACTTGACAGAACTAATAAAAACTGATAAAAGACATTAGTTCCTCACAATAATATAAATAAATAAAACTTTTAAACGTTTATATTAAAAAATATGTAAGCAACCTAACTTCAATTAGGTACTAACCGATTCCATGAAATCGTCTTACAAATATTTACATTTTAATGGAACAGGACAATCGTAGGCTAAAAGAGTGTATGATGTAACTAAATATTTTTCTTGGTAGCAGAACAATTGGCAACTGTACCTTATATAATTACCTACCTAGTTCGAGTTATTGGAGTTTATTTGATCAAAATATTGTTCATTATATTGCATTATTTAAACAGCATTATAGACTTGAACAGAAAAACGGATTTTCAATTACCTATAATTAAGGTGAAAATAGATAAATCGGTAGAAGCTCCATAGTGAGGACTCCCACATCACATCCGAAGGGTTGTTGGTTCAAACAAGATTTTTCAACTCTATACCAACAGCGTGATGTTAAGGAAACCTGCGCATTCAAAAATACTTTTGATGTTTAATCATGATCTAACTTGTCTGGTTTTCCTAAAGGTTAGGAAGGTCACTTTGGCTGTCTTTTCAATGCACGGAGTATTTCTGTGGTCTGTGTTTCATTATAACCAGACTTACTTAATCCAGGATCATGGTCCAACCAGGTACCGATTAATAACGGGACCGCAGATATAATTTTTTAAATTTAACTTTATCAAGAAAAATTGTTGTTGTTTCCTATAAATAGAAATACCCTGTTTGATATTAAAAAATTAAACTATTTTTTATTTTTTATTAACAAAAATTGAGTAATTAATCCTAATGCAATTGTAACAGGAATATAGCGAGAAAAAGACTGTTTAACCAAACTTAAACAACAATTTATAAATAAAAGGTTTATATTCAATTCAATATAATATAAACTCCTCCCTTGGCTCGAACACATACGGAGATCCTCCTGGGCATACTTAGGATCAAGTTATCCAGCATTTCTTAGGGTAACGTCAACCTCCTATTCTTAAATAGCAGCTTCCCTGAGCTCTGGCACTGTCTGGGGACGTGGCTGTCGGATCCAAACAGTCACTTAAGAGCTCCCACGCGTGCTCTATTGGGTTTAAATCAGGCGAGCTGGCAGGCCAGTTTAACCTTGTGATGTCGTATTCTCGGAGAGCAGCATTGACTCGTTGAGCTCGATGTGCGGGCGCATTTTCATCGACGACTACAAATCGGTGCCCATGGTTTACTCGGAATGGTCTGACAATTCCATCAATAGCAACTGCTTTGTACATGTCTGCTGTCATGAAGCCTCGATACGGGATCAAAAGATCCCGTATCGAGCTAAATTACCCATCCCGTGGTACCTCTGCAGCGTGATCAGAGCACAGGATTGTGATATAGCAACTCCGCGTGCTATTTCTCTCGTGGTGTATCCTTCTTCCCTCAAAGTTATTATTCTTGCTCTTGAAACTTCTGATAATCCTCTTGGCATTTTTCAATCACAACTTTCCGCGAAAAAGTATTTTAAATCCGTTAAAATTGACTAAATTAGATTTCTGAATGAGCGTAAGCTAGGACTGTAAGCGTTTTAATGGAAAAACAATTTAACTGTTTTATTGTTTTAAGTTATATTCATTATTTTTAAATAAATAATCTAAAAAGAAGAAGAAATCATAATATCACCGTAACATAAAAAAAACGATTTTTTAAAGTGATCGCTTTTTTTTTATCTGGGTATGTAAATCATGACTCGATTTTCAAGGTTGAACAATTTCAATGTATCTAAAAGCATCAATTCCTTTAAAAAACACAATCCTACTGTTTTATTTATCTACCGTAGACAGTAAAATGTGTAAAACTGTAGTTGATGGATACGTATTTGTGAGCAACGACACCGCGTTAACATCATCTCGCCCGGACACTTGTAGACTCGTCGACAAAAAGTATGCATACATTTGAATTTAATTTAGCAAACAGGAAATACCGCGTAGCAGCAAATCGCGAACCGGTGAAAAAAAATACACAAAAGACACAAAATTTTAACCAACGACTTCGTTTTAAAATAAAGTGATCAGTTCGATAAAAATAAATTAACTATAAGTGACTGGGTAAAACAAATGTTTAGAGAAGGTATTATACAAGGAAATGCAAAAATTCCTATACTTTTAAATTTTAACTAACACTGCAAATGTTCCAATTACTTTATTTGTACATTCCAAATTTTAACATACAAAAAATGTATAACATTTATCTATGCCGTAAGCATCGGCGTTCTATTTCAGACGGTCTGCATAAATATTTTTTGTATAAGTAGTCCAACAATAGGAATGATTTTTTAAATATGAATAAATAAGATTACCTGCTTCTAATAGATTATCAGATTATTGGCGATGAGAAAATATTTTTTTATTCTTCCATATCAACAATTTTTTTATGTTTGTAACGATTAGACTCAAAAACTACTGGACCGATTTTAAAAATTATATCGCTTTTAAAATGCTACATCATTCCTGAGTAACATATATTAAATTGACCCTAAAATGTTTAAAATAAAAGCTCACACGTGCGTAGCCGGGACAGTCACTGATCTATAGTATCTTCTAATAATATAAAGCTGACGAGTATATTGGTTTAATGCGCTAATCTGAGGATAATAGTCCATTTATCGAGAAAGGCTATAGACATATACATATAACATCACGCTACGACACATAAACCATAAACACGGATAAAACTGGGAGCACCGCTAGTATTTAGATTCCACCGTCCCAAACGTCGACAAAGGTCCAGCAATAAGCTGGAATCTGGTCCTCAAACTGCGTGCAGCAAAATCAGTTATTCACTTCTCCTATACTCGTGCTATGCTTATCAATAATACTTAGGTATGTAGCTAATGTTTAAACGTATAAAGCTTTATAAGATTTAAATTAAAAAAAAATTAAATATTAATTAATTTTTTAAATAACATTAAGGTGTAACTAGATTTCAGATTTGTATGAAGAAATATGATGGTCCAATGTTGGTCGGGAAGTAAAAAAGAATGTGCCAACTGTGTTTCTTGCCTAGCATGTCGTAAAAGGCGACTAATGGTATATGGGGTTTTGGGTATGTGATTGTATAGGCGACGAGCTAGCCACTTGTCACTACTTTTTCACAATTTTCCATCTAACCCAGCCCCCATTGTCCCATGTTGGTCTGGGACTTAAAAATAATGTGCCAACTGTGGTTCTTGCCTAGCATGTCGTCAAATATGACTAATGGTATATCGGGTTTTGGGTATGTGATTGTGTAGGCAACAAGCTAGCCACTTGTCACTACTTTTTTACAATTTTCCATTTAACCCAGTTTTGTTTTTGGCTGGATGTGGTTAAAGGGGCCTGCTGCCCCTTTGACTCTGCCTACTAATCGGGGATTATGGGCGTGATGTTATGTGTTTTGTGTTAAATATGAAATGGGTGTATTAATTTAAAAATGTACAAAATTAACTTCTTCTATCAAGATACAAATAAACACGTGCTTTTTCAAATACACTTCGACTTGCAGTAAGCCAGATTTTATAAAATATTGGATCTTTGTAATATTCTTTAAAAACGCTTTAGTGGCACAAAACGTTCGCCACATCATAATAATCACTACTATAGAACTCTTGACGAAACATTTTATCAATGTGTATCAAAACATTATGCAAAATTGCGTAAAAATATATTTAATTAGGTACTTACAACTTATTCTGAAACAATTTTATCTTTTTAGACATATATATACAGTAGGTAAATTCACCGTTGACGTCATTTATATATTATACAACGTAAATATAAACTAAATAAGTAGTTAACGTGTGAAAACATGACAAACCATACCTATTAAATGCCTTATCTAAAGACCAGACGAGCTTAATTTACACAAACATGATTTACTTATTTATGTAAGATTATTGTACACTACCTCAATGACGCTGTCAGGTATTAAGTCCATACAATAAGCATGGAGCAATTCACAACGTTTACAAAGAATCCCAAGTTCTCGTAAACCGAACTCACAATAAGTGAACTCATGACGCCATTCAGAACAACGCAGAAAGAAGTCTATCAAGGTAAAAACGCGACAATCACAGGGAGTTCATCAATCTTCCCCGATGACTGCGGCTGGGGCGCGGGGGTGACGTGACAATGACTCCGGTCATCTAGAGAAATTATTAATTGGCTCCGAACTCATAACAAAGAAGCGGAAATATAAAACTTCTGCGATGGATCCCCGCGGCGAGGCGCACTACCTGACTCTTGCCCTGCCATTGTGTTTAGATTCCAAAGAAGGTATTTGCTTTTGATACCCTGTGGGAAATTGCACAACGATCGTTCTATGATATTAAAAGTCCGTGAACCGTCATCGAAAGCCGTATCACGTCCGATGATGAACACGAATGCCTTGTTAGTTCGCATGATGTAAAGGCTTTTTAAAGAAACCCTTTCAATCATTACCTGTTAGGATAATCCAAGATAAAAGAACAGTTATATACAGCGCGCTGCACTATAAGACTGTCGACAAAGAGGCTTTAAAACGCGAGAACAATAAGATTGAAAATGGTAAAAAACTTCCTGCGCTACCTAGGTGCCGCAAAAAAAACAGATGCCTTTCATTTATATCAACGTGAAATTGAAAAAAATAACACGCATAACAATGACATATTCAATAAGTAAACAAATCCTAACCTATTATTATAATCTAAAATGAAGGACTGGACTTCACGATATAGAGAATATACTTAGAGCGACATGTCTGTGTTTCAAACACATTATGTATAATAAATAGATACTTACTCTCAAATATATTTGATCATATTTAGATAAACAGTTACAATATTATTTAACACTAGCTGTGCCAGCGGTGTCACCCGCGTTTATGGTTAATATTATAAAGACTATTTCCGTCATACATGATTTCTATGTAACTTTAACCATTAGGTAAGGCTGCACACGCGACGGAAGCTTAAAAAATTGAGTAACTTCTCCCGTTTTCCCAACATTTCCCTTTACTACTCTGCTCCTATTGATTGTAGCGTGATGAAAAGTATACTATAACCTGCCCAGGAGTATGAAGAATAATTGTACCAAGTTTCGTTAAAATCCGTCGAGTAGTTTTTGTTTCTATAAGGAACAGACAGACAGACAAAAATTTTACTGATTGCATTTTTGGCATCAGTATCGATCACTAATCACCCCCTGATAGTTATTTTGAAAATATATTTCATGTACAGAATTGACCTCTCTACAGATTTATTATAAGTATAGTTAGACCAAAGTTTTGATTAAGGTTGCATGGTTATTTCAAATTAAATTAAAAGCTATCTTTAATTAGGTCCTTTTCTCTTTACTTGAGTTGATATACATTTTAAAACAAGATTTTAAATATGTCGTTAGTATATAGATATTTATAGAGATATATAGCTAGTAAACACTCGGTTACTTAATTTAGCACCTACACTCAAAACCAAGAACGGCGGTTAACGACTTGTTTCTTTTATTTTTAGCTTCGGTTCCGGCTATTGTAACCAACCTTATCTGAGGACCAACAGTGCATGTACCACAACAAAACGACATTATCTTTGGTACCGGCCGACTTATCGCCAAATCTCTATTGGCGCCATATCTACGATCACTAAATGCAAAATTGTAAATTCACACCTCTTTGTTCCTTGGTCCAGCAGACCAACAGGAGATTGGTCCTGTCCACTGCAATGGCCGCTCTATATCTTACAGACGGGTGTCAAATAAATCCAACAACGCTTCCTAGAAGGGACACCGCGGTACTTTAAAAGGGCCCACCATTTTTTGTACCCTTAAAAATAATAAATGATGCCCTTAAGAAAAAAGTTACCGACCTGTTCACGTAGATAACGATCAGGAATGATTTTTATGGAAATGCTAGCCGGAATTATAATGATCAGGAATCCTTTGGGACGTGATGGAGCGAGCAGACAATACGTCGACGCAAGGTAGGTACGCCTTCGCGAACGTAGGTACCTACATATTCGATTCGATTTCCGATAACGCACATTATTTTTGGTTACATGTGTATTTAAACTGAACAATCAATCAACCAAATTATCTATCTATTCGCATAGATCGGCTCCAAAGAAATATATTGAAATCGCTATTTAGATGTATTTACTTAAAAATGACGAATTATTACAATACAATATTCGTAAAGAAACATCTAAATAACTGCTAGAGAGGACATAGACAATCTAACCGGATAAAACGATACATATTTGGCACAATTTTTTTACACTAAGGTATGTATGTAAATAACATTTAACCATACCCTTGGACAGTAAAAAAAGAAAAGGAATATAAGGACCAGAACCTCAAAGCGTGTTTATGAAAACGCCGGCGTCTAAGAGACAATGTGTCTGGTCGGAGACGCCTCTGCCATTTCGTCCGCATCCTTTGTGTTTCCACAAATAATGAAATTCTCATAAAGCACTCGAACCTTTTATTTCCTCTCTTCTTCCATAGTACTGTAATGTGGATGTTCAATATCCTATTAAGGCTTAGTTTTGCCCTCCTTCTCCGAAAAAGACCTCCATAGAATGCATTCTATACAGTACGCTGTATAATAGCCGCAATTCTTTGCCATAAGAAAAAATAAGAATGAAAGTGTGTTTGCAAATACAGTAGTTACACGATTATTTCCTTCATAAAGCTTTATTACGCCAGTCTGTTATTAAATGACCAGATTCTATTGAAATTAGGTTATCTGGCGCCGTCATACATATTCGCCATTGTTTACCTAAGTGGTTCCAAAGAGTATATAATGTAACTATAATAAAATAGCATGTAAAAAATATGCATAGATACAAGAAACTTACATTTCCTTCCCCGATTTAAGAACATCGGAACATAACATAGATACCTACCTAGTAAGAAATACCTTCTACTACGTACTACATGACAATTAAATAACTAGGAGGATGTAGAGGTCACATTTAATCATTTTTTCACAAAAAAAATTGTCTATCTACTAATATATATTTAAGCATTTATTTATGTAATTAATTGAATTACAGTTTAGAAATTTTCTTATTCTTATAGGTACCTAATGCTCTTGTAGAAACTAAATTTTAAGCCGGAGGCCACGGCCCGCCGTTACCTACAGAACCGGTCCACCACCCAAAGACTTGGGGAACTGCAAAAGAACCACTGTTTACCACTTCGTTTCCCATTCAATCCATTGTTCGGAAGTGAAGAAGTGCCCCATACTTGGAAATATAATGCTTCCTTTTGTACGAAAGTTAATATTTTAGCCGAACGAATTTCGTTTCTATTGTTGCTGTTTCTAGCGTTACCTGCAGTTGAGAAGAATGTTCATGCGGATTGCACACTTATTATGGAAAGAACGTTATAAATAGTGCAGATATCCACGAACAGATCAGATAATGCACCTAATGCAAAGTGCGTATAAGAGGGCGGGAGATCGTAATTGATCTTCCCGAAAAAAATTGGTTTAGGTTTGTGGTTTAGTCCAATGTATGTAAAAGAAATCGAAAATAGGTATAGGTACATTATTCCTAAGGCTTAGAGGCATTTCGCAATGTTAAGTATTTATTTGGAGCTGGGTTTATATGTAAGTATGTTGATTCCCAGTGGTAGACAAATAGGGGCGTTTATGGCACTGATGAGTTCATTTCACATCAAAGAAATGACTTGATTTGAGTTAAGACTAGCCGTATTTTTCCCAAACCCTACCAGTTGGGCCTGTTGATAATGCAATTTTTTTCTATCATCGTCTATAGATGGATAAGGATCGATATGGCATTAGGGTTAGGAACGATCCCATCCGGGAAGGTCACCAAATCCTCACATCGCGGTGACCTTGTAATTTGAGGAAGTGTTAATAACAGACTCAAGATTTATAGATCCACCGAAACGTTACCAATCGTAAGACAATGTCTGTCGCGATGTGACGCCACACCGTGTAATGGCATGTGCGCTGGAGATCGTCTCGTGGCTGGCCTTGGATGACGCTCGTACGTTTTCCTACTTCACTTCCTGCTCGTTGCCATCTTGCTTCGATCTAACTTGAATACCGATACGCGTCATGGCAGGCGCCTATTCATATTTGAAATAAGCATCAGCTCTCATTATTTGGCGTCTATGATATATGAGCCATATACCCTCATACCCGCAATCCTCAAAAGGGTAGGTCCAATAAGTACTAAACATACAGAAGCTCACATCTCTTTGACTAATAGCCCAGTGGCTAACTCATCACGTACACAATCACAAACACAATTCCCAATAGTAGGTACTATACTTTTATTAAATACTAGACAAGACAAACATGGAATGATGTATAAATTGTTGCAAAATGATCAAAATAAGGAAATACGCCTATTTCGATCGTCTGCCTATGTTTCCATAAATATTTTATTAACAATAATTCAGGCCAACGAAATTACACTTTATGTTTGGTGTAAGAATAATTCATCACTTTTATAACTAATCAGTACCAGCTTAATACAATTCTGTTATAAACATTTTCCCATCACGTCACATGTTTTAGTTATTCGATTACAAACAATAAAAAAGAAGCTATTTTAAAGATTATTGTCGATTTATTTAACAGCATAGAAATTATTAATACGTAAACTTAGTAAATCTGTTTAATAGTAAGAATGCATTTCATTTTCATTAATTAATTTATTAAGATTTTACTATTTTCTAAGCAAAGATATGGCTAGTTAAGATTTTCTATATTTTTTTATAAATTAAAAAAATCTTGGTAGCATTCTACTGCGAATACATATTTGGTCAGGCATCAATATAGCAATATAATTTATACCATTCAGAAAAAAATTGGGATTATTACTTTCCAAAAAAGTTGATAAGTAAGTATTAAATATTTAGTATCTATTTATGAATTAATTTTCCAATATTAACTTTGATCTCAAATATCTCAAAAAAGACGTGATGAGCAAATTTGGATAACTGAATCTGAGTCAACTGTTACTGGTTTATCAAAAAAGAAGTAAATTGATTCTGCGCAAAAAACCTGCCCTGTGATCTGTAAAGTAGATATAAATGATAAAAGTTATGAATACGTACATACATTACGTACTACAAGGAAAAAGATATGATAGTGACTAAATAAGTTATGCACTGTGATAGTCATAATGACAGCGATACTGAATTTGACTGTATTTAGCCGTAAATGATTTTGTGGAAATAAACAAGTAGGTAATTGCTCTTCCAACTATGTTTACATAGGGGTAGATGTACTGGGCCACACATTACACTTTCGTACTTATTGATTTCAAAACAAATTGGTTATGTCCATTAGGGATACGTCAATCAAAAATGACTTTGTTTTCTCACTGATAATACCTCTAAGATTTCAACTTTGTATGGTGCGACCATATGTGATATCAAGTTTCCTTGTCGTTATCTGTAAAATATCATAACTAAATTGACACGCGTGGCGATGTATAAGATACCAACATAGGATAAATTGATATTTATAAACAATGACTTCCGCCCGCGGCTTCAATTAATCTATGATTTAGGTGTTTTCGGACACTGTTAATTACTAGGATACCGGAATTTTGCGCATAATATATAATATCCAGTGATATATACATAACACCTATATCTCTGTGTCAAATTGTTGTATGTTCGAGTAACATACATACGTCTAAACGTACAAACGTAAACACTATCACATTTATATCAATGGTAGGAGTTTAAGTGCAAAAATAAAAATTACCAACTTGCAGATATTTATCAAGTATCATAAACTAGCGTAGATATAAGTTATACAACAGCGTCAAACTCGAACATGTAACGGAAATAAAATAAATCGTAAGTATATAGAATGATGTCCTAAACAGCAGATTCTCGGTTTTAAGACTACCATAAATAATTTCAGTAATGGCCCTAGTGGCCATTGTGCTCAGTACACCATTCGTTTCACATTAGAACCGTTGTTTAACCCGAATGCACTTTCTTTATGGCACAGCCTCGTTTCTTTCAAGCTGGAAATCATAGACTTCCTGAGAGCAAACTAGAGAATAGTGTTGGCAACAGAATCGGGGATCACGGCATGCGGAACAATGTGACGGTAGAGTGCGACCAGAGACAATGTTGCCTCACTCCGCTCCCTCGCAATCTTCCTAATGAGTGAGCCCTTTCACACTCTGCACAAAGCAGAGGTTTCACGGGTGATGTGACATGTATTCAGGGCCCTGTCCCTTGTTAATCCCGACTGAAATGAGTTTTTTACCTCGCACGTTGAAGGTGGAACAAAACAGTGCAACCTTCTATTGTTTTTTGTGCAGTTTAGAAGGCTTTTATAAGAATCGCTCTTTAGAATGCAATGGAGAAGTCGTGGTGAACGAAATTACTATTTTATTTCAACTGGAGAAAAAATAATTACTGTATAGTACCTATAATTTAAACGCGAGATAATAAAACATGTTATAAACTTTAGTGAAGTCAAACCATGGACTCCATTTTAAGTATACCTACTTGTACATTTCGATATCTCAGTAAGTAAATTCATTAGCAAGTTTTTCATGAAGAATAGTGAAGAGGAAATATTATCCATACTTATATTTAATTTATTTATAACTATTTTTTATCAATTGTGCTTACAATTATTTAATTTATCATTATCTCGCAAATACTTCCGTTGGGATTTCCATAACATTACATTAGGTACCTAGGAAACGAGAATATGTGTGTTGAATAATATTTAGTTAATCCGTGGTATTTAGGCATTACTTACTGTGATTTTAAGCTCCTCAGGTTTTACGTAAGCATCGATTTGGATGGATCTATAATTTGCTTATTTTTGACTATATGGGAGTCGGCGAACTGAAACATATAAAATGTTTATGACTCATGTACCTGGACTACCTGGGTATAAAACATGAGTTTAAATTCCTACGGTCAAACTAATTTAGAAGGGCTCAAAGTTCTATATCTATAAATTGTGTGACGCTAGTAGCACATAATTAAAAATCGATTAAACGTAGATATTCATATAAGTTCTACCGTGTCACAGACTAATCTCTTCTAGGGAAGTATTAATTATACCTTTGTTATTGATAAAAGTAAGCCGGAAAGTCATATAATAGAATACACAATTAATTATTTGATACTTGTTCTATCCTTTGGCGACTCATTAGATGCATTAATTTGTCTTTAATGGGTAAGTTAATACAAAATTACATTAAGCTAGACTTTTAGGCTAACTCGGTGAAAGCCATCTTAGCTACCAATAAATACATGTTCTGAGAAATTATGAAAGGATGATAATAGAAATAATTTTGAGAACATTTTAGATACAAAGACAGCAAGAAACCTGACTACTTAGGTACTCTAATCCAAGGGACCATATGTTTATATGTCAATTTTTTTAACAGGTTTTTGAACCAGTATCCATCAGAATGGACTATTCTATCTCAAACGTAATTGAATAATGAACATGTAAAATTTACCTATTTCAGGAAACATAGCCTTGGTAATTTAATTGTTAACGCTAAGAATCGTGGGGAGAGAACCTATACATGTGTATCTATAGAATTTATTTTTAATTATTTTGTTAAAATACATACTTGCGTACAATTCCTGCCAAATGAACAAGTTTCAGAATGCACGTGAATTGCAAACTGACATAACAGTTGCATCACTAGCTAAGCGTTGATGCAATAATAAGGATGTTGGCTGCACCCACCGCACAGGCGCAATAAAGATACCTAGCGAGTGCACACAGTAACGAACAGGCAGAATAAGACACGACAACTAAACAGACATCATTAGACAAAGAAGAAACCACGGTCTTCTTATGGTCGCGTGGCCATGCAATATAATTGAGCCAGTAACAAAATGCGACATACCTATGTATCTTTTTGTCATTTTTATCATCCATGACTTAAAAAGGTTAAATACTAATTTAAACAAAACCCATAAAGAAAAACGAAACTATAAGCTCACAATAGTTAAAGTCAAAGTCAAAAATATTTTTTATCTATTTATGATTCAAAGAAACACATAGAAATCGTCAAATACAGATAAAGAAATATCATTCTACCACCGCTTCGGAATGTTGCATCTACTGAGAAGAATCCGGCAAGAAACTCGGTAGTTACTTTTTTCAACAGCAGTATTAACAAAGGTGTATGAATCATATTTAACTTTAAACCGTGTTTTAAAGTGGTGCAGAAGAAAATAAAAATAATACTAAACTTCGTTTAATTTTACGCTAGTTACGGTAGTGTATAAATATAGTGGCATAAACGGACTACACATCATACAAGACGTGAAACGATGCATTCCAAGTTATGACATATAAAACCGCCTATTTCAGTGCGATGGTAGGTTTATGTAACCACGTCTTTTCTATGAACATGGTAAGTATATATGTACCATGGAGGCAATTCATTTTCAAAACCAATCTTATATACACGAGAAATTTTAATATTTTTTGCGTAAAGAATAAATAGATAGGTGACAACACGCCATTCATTTCATTTTTTTATTTAAATATGTTAAACATGTTCGACCCCGTATGATACCTATATATCCGCCTCTTTAGGAAGGCGCACCCCACTTGCAGTGAATTGTCGACTATCACATTCACATGCAAGCATAATAAATATTATTAGATACACACATGAAGTAATAATAACATCTACGCATCTACCTGTTGTAAGGGTTGAAGGGCGGATCTTGTAATAATATTTACACCTGCAGAATAATTTTATCATTTTAACATTGGGTATGCCCATATCATCTATTCGTATAATATTGCAAGATTCTCTGCTTTCTCATCAAGTCTTACGTCACTGAGTATATTTAACTCCCATTCCTGTTCATTACCTAAATATAATCTCTCTTTAAAACAATTTTATACAAAGCGTCTATATTTAATTATTTAGGCAAGAGAAATCAACTCACCCTTGGCTGCTTTTTAAATCAGGGTTAAACACCTGCATACCGAAAGCCGCCATTGAACCTACAGGATTGAATGTGCGGGAAGGGTAGCACATAGACAACAAAAGAGTTGATTTAACATCATAAAATTTTACTTAAATCTGCTTAATGTAAACATTAGAATGAATATTCGATATTCGATCATATAAAATACAGTAGGGGCATAGTCAATTATTATGATTCTGTGCACGACAGGTAAACCATAGGATGGTAGGGACACAACATGACACTATTGCATTGCAAAGAAGTTTTACTTTGATCGATTAATGCGGTGCTTGTAGGAAAGAATATCACTAATCAGACTAGTCTTTGGCTTTGTGACAAGCTGTATTATTTTACGTATCAAAAACAAGATTTAGATCTACTATCGTGGCAGCACGCCTTAGCATTTTCCTTCCTGCTACAGTTGGTAAATTTTTGCCAGGGTAATTTACCTGGGGCAAACTAACTAACACAATAGTGGATTTCCCCTTGAGTTTATCATCCGATATTCTCGTTTTGCAAAGGACAATATTAACATAAAACGTGACGTATGAAATGTGTAGGTACCTTAAAATAAAAATGTGTTTATATCAATTTGATGTCATCAGCGTTATATGGGAAACGTAGAAGTTTAGTGTACATACTTTAATGTAAATTACATTCGGTATGTATGTATCCTATGTACAGAACATTGTCATAATAGACAGCAATAAAGCGACCGATATAATTTGAAAAAGTAGCCCTTTCTGCTATAAGCAATAAAACTTTATACTCGTGAATGTATTTATTTGCAAGGCGTTTAATTTGGTTTCTCTAAACAATTACTTCATAAATGTTACGTGAATAATCCCACACTGTGTCAAGTGCATTGCTTTCTCTGTCCGTGACAAGGCAAGGGCACAGTGAGAGTTACGTCAAATCGAAGCCTAACAAGTGTCCCTCGCTGCATCCTCCTTCGAGAACAGAAGCACGCATACTGGTGCATATTTAATTACATTACTGCTAGTAGGTACGTAACTGCGTCTCTATGCGGCGGAGACGTGAGGAATGTAGAATACTCGGAAGCTGGTAGCTTGTTCAAAATAAAAAAGATAATGCGAGAAACATTTACAATCAGGTCTAGCATCTTGGTTGTCAAATATAATTTACAAACTATGAGGTAAATTAATCTAGGCAAAGATTTGTTTCTACTGCTTATTAAACGTTAACCCATTATAACTGTACCAAACGCATTGCATGCGATACAGATACTTGTCTTAAAAATTTATACATATAAGTCAAGAAGTCAACTCCTATCTTTCAAGGATTGTAGATAAGTCAATTGACGATCAATAACATTACAGAATGATTTGAAATAACTTTTTGGAAAAAAAATCTACACATACCGCACCTAATGAGTCGATTTAGTTTTCTATACTTAATTAATACAGTAAATAATTTAACTTAATGGGTACATTTGTCCCATGTTGGTTCAGGACTCAAAAATAATAAAAATGATGTGCCAACTGCGTTTCTTGTCTAGCATAGCATGTCGTCAAATTATCACTACTTTTTCACAATTTTCCTGCTAACCCAATTTAACTTTTTTTCGCTAAATGTTGTTTAGGGAGTTTTTAATTTTTCTTGGATGAGGCGTGATGATATGTATGTTGGGTACGTTTACAATTACTATCGCCTCAAAGTCACGATCGTGAAGTGTGAAAGGAAATTCTAGAAACAATTTTTGTACATTCATGTACTGTTTTGATTCAGTTTGTTTTCCAATGCCTTTTACATTCTAATCATCGTACAATCCAATCCAATTATAGTCGTACCTCTTACACTTCCTTCGCAACCACAAACATTAAAAATGACCGATTTTACAATAAGTAGGTGTAGTATTTACTTATTAAAACTGAAATTATAAATATTAATACCATGTCATCTCCTAGGCCTAAAAAATAGCTTTATCCCAACATGTGCACAATGACATCATTGCATACGGGTGGATGTATTTGGTAACCCTTCACATGAATGAAATCAATAAATAATGTTGAACATTTAAACCTCGGTCGACAGAGGCGACAGATGTGAGCGACAGGGCTTTAAAAGCGAATTCATGGAACTCCCTCCGAGCAGACCCTCCCGAATTGTGCAAACTGTACAGAGAACCGCATCTGTCCACTTGCAGTTCAATACATACCGCTATAGTGCACGGTTAAATAAATAAAAAGATACTATCGATATCGACCTTCGAATATTATAAAATAGCACAAATGTAGGAAGTACATCCTTAACCAAAAGGATTATCGTTACGAAATGAAGCAGTCTACTTCCTACTAATCCATTATTTATCACCGTAACTCAACATGTCCCAACCACGCAGATTAAATCAAATCAATCAAAGAGCGGTCACTTCCCGAAAACGGTTCAGTTTTGCAAACACAGCGGAACTGGTATTGTTTCATACCAAGAACAGTATGTATTTGAGACATATTACAACGGACTTTATGCTTCCTGTTTCCAATGAGAAAGTAAACATCAAGTCTTTGTTTGGTTGTAGCGAGTAGCGTACATAAGACCGCGAAGGCTAGAGACCTAAATCGATCGAGTCATCTGTACCTATAAGCGGTAATATGTAACAGTTCTACGGACAAGAGAATCAACAGATAAACAGACGCTCATAAATTATAAGCTAAGGCATACCATTTACGTTGTTTGAATGCGAACATTGTCGATAAAATACAAGTGTCTCGCCTACCCTAAAGTAATCGGACGCTGCACTCTGTCCCTCACTGAGATAAAGTCGCCCTAGCATTCAAACAAGTGTCTCACACACACATCCAAATAATCAGGAAGTACAATGGAGATTAAAGACTTGACACACACACACGTCATTAATATAATAATATTCGTGTACCATTTATAGGCCTGCCGAAGTAGAGGTAACTGAATATAAATAATATTACGCACGCACACAAAGAGAGAATTTAAATAAAGCGTCTCTCGCTTTGTACCAGGAAGTAGCAGCTCACTTACCCACACATAGGAAGTGCGATACGAGTTAGTAGGTATTTTGTGTGGCGCTGGCGCACACTTGCGCGCCGGCTACGCGTGGGAGCGCGCGCACATGGCTCGATTGGGACATACCGAGTGAGCCCCCAGACGATACATTTTTTATGGCGACACACAACATGTCACAAATTATTTAGAAGCTACTGACAAACGATCATTAAATCAGTACGATATTATTTTTGGAGGTCCGGAATAAAGTCGATAAATAAATCCTTATGAAAATTCTTTTCTCTCTTTCTTCTACCTTTAGAGAAATTTAAAAAAAATATATATTTAATCTCTACAAATTTTAACAAACACCTAAATACTTACCTACATAAAAAATACATTGTAATTTTTTTTTATTTCTCGTGAAAAAAAAGCGCGTTTACCTAAGTAGTTCCTTTTGGTAATTTCCCCGAAAATCTTTCATTGCTGCCAATAGAAGACATCTTTGATCATTGGTTTTTCACGCCTAAACTTTCTTATTAACATTGCTCCTACTATGGATGATTTGATAAAAGGTAGGTATTAATTAATAAAACGTGAAGTCCAACTTCTAAAGCTCATATTAGTCACTTTCTACCCCCGAACAACATTTTAGGCATGTTCGTCCTTTCCTAAGATTTTATCGCGTTAATCAACCTTTATGCAAGAAAGGTGACATCTAAATTTCTAACGTTAGGTCATTAGTTATTTTAGTTCACTGTTCGAAAAGATTAAAAAAAATCATCTAGGAAAGTACCTACAGTGAAGATTATGTACCTATTCTGGTAATAAGCAGACAGCAGAACTAAATACGTGCTTAACTGCGGATATTCCAACCAAGTTGATCAACTATTTTATTTTTTATTTTAGTCACCGTAAGAAAGAATGTCTGATATATTACAATTCCACGCTTCAAAGATTTACCCCAAAACAGGTAAATAAATAAATATTATAAACTATTGCGTACTTTCTTTCTATAACGACGCAGCGTACCTATATGTTTGGACCCTCCTCAATACGGATGCATTCCCAACCCGGTTTTTTAATCCCGTCGATCCCGACTACCCGAGGGGTCGCTCGTCATGTGACACTTGTGCGCTCCAAACTTGCCCAGGGGGTTACTCGTTAAAATCAGGGATTAATTGTCTATTCAGCCAGTGCAGTTAGTGGAATATTGATTTTTTGGAGCAGAATGCATAAAGTTAGACTGCAGAATAATACAATTCATCTATCACACATTTATTTTTATTATTCTGTAATAATGTACGCACGGGTTTTGTCATAAATTGAACTTCATGCAGCATGAAGTTTAATTTATGACAATAAAGATCGGGTCATGAACTGTATTATACTAGTCCGTCCTATGCCATCAGTTATAAAATGTAAAATTTTTCTCGCCGGCTTAAATCGTAAGCATAATATTTTACTTCGTTGCGTGACCACAAGTGGACGCACGTCGCCTGAGGTCGACGGAAGTAGACGATTTCTTTGCAAACCATAATTACGAGCTTCGTGAAGGAAAAGGTCGCATGCAAACATTTGCCCCATTACCCGTCCACAATAACATGTAGGTATCTAAACGGCGGATATCTGAATTTTTCTTTATAGGTGCAACATTATGAATATGTTCTTATAAGATCTAATGCAGGATACGGCGATCTTAAGTACACAAATCGCATCGTCTTTTGATAACCATATTTTTTCAGAGTTTACTTGGAAAACTGTGTAGTTGGGTGGGATTGAATTCATTATGTCTGTAGGAGATAATGTTTAAATCCTCAACACAAATAACTAGTAAGTATAGTATTACACTAGCAGTCAACTCTTTTTAGTTTCCCAATAAGAGCAGCTCAAGTGGCGCAATTTTTGTAGTGACATCATTGCCTAGTTCTGAGTGGCACCTCGTTATGTAACGAACAACAACAGACGAAACGAGGCCGAGTTTGCGAACCGCGCGGCCGCCTGCCGCCGCCGCGGCGCTCGGAAGTGCGTTCAAGAGGTTGCAACACCCATCATTGTTATTACTGGCATTACTGCAATCAGCTGAAAACTTCGGACAGTTTCTCATAAACGTGACTCTAAGGACACGGCAGTGTTCTCATTATCTTATCAGGTAAATTGTTTTCTGTCCGGTATTCTGTGCATGGTCTTATAGTAAAAATTACTTCAACGAAAAAAAAATTAAAATGCATCGTTACCACTAGGGAAGAAATAATGCTTATATACTTATTATTTCTTTCTCTAATATTTAGTATACATAAGGACACCCATACAGACCTCAAAATAAATATATCTGCTTGATTTGTCTAATCAAAATTCAATTAGATAGGCCGAGGCGTACATAGTAACCATAGCAATTATAGATACTAAGTACGCCACCGAGCCACTCATTAAAATTGATGAAAATTTATATCTTCACGGTACTTAAATATACGGTGATTTAGGTACACTTACTTAAAACCGTACCTATTGTTGTTCATTGACTTGAATGGAAAAAAGCAAGTTCGATGCAGGTCAGCACACAGGAAGTAGCACCATTTCCATATGATTGCAATTTAAAATGGTTTGGCATCCGGTGTACGAGTAGACTTCCGTTAAATTTGCAACACTTTTCCCACCTCTGTTTAACTATCTATTTCTTTAAAAGTAATTCTTTTCTAAAGGCTTTTACGGTTTTAGACAGTAATTTATTCCGCTTGATGGCGATGAAAAGAAACGGTATTGTCAGGGCAGTTCACTTTTTATTTTATATTATCGAGTCTTCCTCATATACCTACATATTTGAATAAGTTAAAGATAACATAGGTATATTTGCTCATTGTGTACTGAACTCAATGTTAGTACAATATAATTATGTACCCAGCGAGTCTACATAGTAAAAGTACATACATAAACGGACGCGCCGGATCCAAGCTTCCGTTCCAGGCCCGTTCCTTTTCCGTGCCGCGGCCATCATCGGAAGTTGGTTCAGATTCGCGTTCTCCCCCTCCTCCCACCCTCGACCCTCACACGTCCGCCGCCCGCGGCCCTCTGCTGCCTAATTTCCTCTTCCCGCGTGTATTAATTTCCGGCTTAAACTATTCCATGTCTTCTATTTCCTATTAACGTTCGTTGCAAATTTTGGTAATCAAATCTTTTTCATTTGATTACAAATGAATTTGATTCCCAAAATATGTATGTGCCCATTTTAGGTATTCATAATCGCCTCTCCATTACCATTAATTAAAAAAGCTTTAATTTCTTATTTTTTTAAATGTAGATATAGGTTATTTAACATTTAATTATCCTTTGTAATAATTATAGCATTTCTGTTTTTCGTTCTTCCTGTTTTTCGTTCATATTATTTGTCGTTTTTAGGTGATTTACATTATTTTAACAAATGCTATCTATCATACTTTCCTATAGATTTTTGTATATTTCGCTTACAGAGTAACATGCAATTAGATAATAATTAGTGAAATATTTATATTACATATCGAGTAAATTATTATACTTATGCACAAGTAACGGATTACCCACGCTCTGTTAGCTGAAAGTATGCGCACACGCAATGGACTTATTTCGAGCACTTCCGCGTGTGTTCGGGATTCGAGTCCGGCCGCTCGTCGCATTCCGGCGGAGCCACCGGCGCCGTCATCTCTAAATAATAAGTATTTTAGTTACTACTCCTTCGCTTGCATTCTGTTATTAATTTTATTGGTATGGACTCTCAAAACTTACTCATATAAGCAATATGTACCTTAATATATTTAAAGTGATTTTATGGCTGTCGCGCTCTTTCCGTTTGTTATGATAAAATAGTACTTGGACTTATGTAAGACATTGCAAAATTTTTACTAAATGTATATAGGTATCATCATCATACACAAACCATTTAAATTCTTCTGAATGTCACTATTAATTTTTTTTTTAAGTAGACTAGCAGCGTCCCGCGGTTTCACCCGCATAGCTCCCATTTCCGTGGGTATAAGGGAATAAAATATAGCCTATGTTACTCGCTGATAAAATAGCTTTCTATTGGTGATAGAATTTCGGAGCCTATTTAATGGCTCCAAAACGACTGGACCGATTTGAAATAGTAGTATGATAAATACTTAACCCACAGGAACAATCTTAGGGTGTGTCATTTATAGGCCAAAGAAAATTCGATCGATCAATTTACTATCACACAACGATAGTGTGTACAGCGGAAAAATGTCAGATGACGCATTTCATAAATTCAAGTTGTTATTCAAAGTAGTCAAATAACACTGTTTCTTGTCTTTGTACTGAAATAATTAGCTGATCTGTGCTGTAAATCATTTAATACACAGCTAACATATTTGAATAGAAACAAACTGTAAAGAACCGAACAAGAAGACCGCTAATGCCAGACTTTGCACCCTTTTATTTATTTTATCAAATTAACAAAAATCCCTAAACAATGTGGTAAATGATTTGAATGGGCTGTCTTCATCTATATTTTTCAGAATTATAGTAAACATAAACGACGTATGCACAAATAAGTGTTGACATACTGGACCTAAAGGAAGATATCGTTGATAAAGAAGAGCAGCAAAAGCGTTACGTGAACGCATAACATCTTAACGTTGACAAAGAAAGTAGCGGCGAGAACTGCGGTCACGGTCACGTATGGACGAACATCATAGTCTTTTATTCTCCAAATTACTGCACATAACTCCACGACAGTCGGCTGCGTGCCGCCACGCCGCGCACAAACAAACGCTAACACCAGAACGAGAAAACGAGACGGAACGATGGAGGGAACGCGGAGCGGGCGAAGGGAGCAACAGGTAAAGATTCCGAGGCCACTTCCGTCTTGGCTGCCGAATATTTCTGTCTCGAACCGGTAGTGGGACGGCGGCCAGGGCACACATAAGATAACCCGACCGACACGCATACTCCAACACATACGTAGCGTTGGCTACTGATGCCCGCAGCCAGCAGAGTTCAAAACAAGGAACGCTGCCCAACCAATACCTGAACAAATATAATTGCAATGAGTCAACGCTGAAATGTAGACGCAAAATATGCAGACATGAATATTATTCACCAAATATCGTCTTATGGAACAACCCTAATAACCTTTAGAATCAAGATACACATAACAGTCATAATAAACCAATGGTCAGTTTGCAATGATGTTTTCTACATCACATAACCTCTGAAAAAGCATTAGGAATATTGGAGACTTCACTCAAAAAAATCATAATGTGATTCACCAGCATCGTTGTGGATACAAACATTACACTTAGCAGGACCGAATGAGCTCAGCTCAAACCGGTTGGCGATCATATTGTCTCACTCTGCACCAGGAAACTGCCGTCCGGCTGCTCAGACATTTCCTGTGCTTTGTCTCAATACTGCCACGCCATCTTAAGCTAGCAGTCACCTACCATCTCGATGACGGCATCATCAATCTTCGATATGATCGGAGTAAAGTTACTCATGATATTCAATTATGTGTTAAAAAGGATAAACATAGCATTTTGAATTTAAATATATAGACGCGTTGCTGCGGTTGATTATAAGAACAAAGGCTATGGCTACAAGAAATGGAAATGTTTTTCAGAATAAAATAATGAATTGTAAAGCGCCAACTGCAGCGCTTCAACCTCTCGATAAATACAAATGAAATGAAAAAACAAGTCGTGTGATCGTGTCGCACCCGCGATTACTCTACAAACAAGGAAATAATGCGAGTTATTAAAAACTGGCGCGCTGACGTAATCCTACCGCACAGCTAGCACTTCCGCGTGCCCTAAGAATGTGTTTAAATGCTATCTGCTATCTCGCTTCTTGAAGATACGTCAAAGTAAAATTAACCAACAACATCGTGGGTCTACGGCGAAACATCCTGATAACGGTTTGCGGAAACACTGGTCGGCCGTACCGTACTTTTGGTTAAAAATGGGTCTTGGTCTCGCTCCCGAAGTTTTATCTCGGCAATATGTGAGGCGGTGCGGGGGAAGGGGCGGCCGGGGGGCGCCGGCGGGCTCGCGTCCGTCCGCCCGCGCCGCCACCGCATCATCAGTCCGCGTCGGAGAGCTGCCCGCGACGCTTGTCTGCGAGCTCGATCCCTCAGATACGCTGCTGGTTTACGGCGTGCCGTAACACGACACGTTTGGAGGGACCGCCGCTGCTACGCGTGTGTCTGGTGCTCTGTGAACTCTGGATATTGTGTTACTTGTGTTGTGACAATGTATATGTGCTGAATACGTCGGCATCAGTCTCCTTTAGGATTTTTGACGACGCAACCAGTTCCGGATCAGCTCAGCCGGTAAGTAGCGGTGCTTATCGCACACGGCGATATCGCGGACTCACGCATTTCCGACCGCGCCCGATAAGGACGTACTGCCTCGTGATATGAAGATCAAATCCGGCACAGAATAAGAAACCCATTAATCGAGTTGGGTGGCTTATATATATTTAATTGATAATTAATATTAACCTCAAACAGATTGTTTAGAAACTGAAAACTGTCACCAGGACAACAAATGAACCTTGATTTACTTAAGACTATTTCTTTTTGTGGTCTACAAAGTCCTACATTTATATCGGAGACTTTTCGAAACAAGTGTCCCTACAATAGTGAAGGGGAAAATAATGCTAATAACATGAGCGGTGCGCACATGCTCCCTTTAATTATTTTTCCTCTTTCCGAGCAATCCCCTCGTATCAGTCATCACGTAATAATAATAATACTCTCCCCTACACTATAGTTCATCCCATTCATCCCTTCGAAAATTGCGACCAGAGCAGGTGACTCAAAATGCGGGTCTTTGTGTTTCGACCACGACACATTAGGGACACATGTTAATGCTTTTTGGCGATGTTGGCATGAATTATTAAAAAATAAAAAATAAGTATGTTTTTAAAAGTAAAATACATACATAGCACGAACTAAACATAGTAACGTAGTATGTAACTAAAAATATATGGGTTATTAACTTACGACTTATATTAAACAACTGAATGCATTATGTCATGGAAATAAGTGTGATAACTAACAATGTATCACTAGGTCACAATATAAAAAAATCAAGGGCAAAAATAATTGTACTATAATATAAAATTGTTATTTTCAAACACAGTTGTTTTATAATATTATTATATAACAAATGTATTGTATGCAACTGTAACTTTGAGTCGTAAAATAGAAAAAATATATAACAACCATACGTGAACTACACGTTATGCAATGTTTTCTGGCAGAAACTATTTATAAAAGTTATCAAGACTAAATTCTTAATTAAATTAATTACAATCATTGTTTAATTTACTGCATAATTAGAGCGCCATCTCGCGGGAAAAAGCCTTGCTAGGACAATATTTTTTGATTAACTTGGGTGCTATGGGGTAGGAAATCTTGTTTTGTTTACTTAAAAAATAGATAAACAAGTTCAATATCGTGGCGCTCATTGCTTTATCATCTCACTAAAAACAAAACAACACTAGATATAATGTACGTGTCTTATTCACGTGTGTTAGATAAAAGTAAAACAGTTATATAATTCGGAAATAAGATAGTTAACCTTAACTACAATTACTAAGCGCTACTTTTCTATTTTCTATGGTAAATACCATCCGATAAGAAACAAAAGCTACGGCACGCGCACATTGTCATCTAATTAAATGCCTACCCATGATTAGTTAAATACCAAAGTCGTAATTGAAAACGAATACTAAGAGACCTTGATTCAGCAATGAGACATCAGTATTACTTGATAATTTTACTACCAAAAATGTATTTTGTTACAGATTGCCGTAATGAAAGTAGTTAGCTTACAACTGCCATCTGGGCCAAGCATGGAGCGGCTACCGCTGCCATTCAGCCCGACGGAGCTTCTCTGGCGGTACCCCTTGCCATGGGCCCCGCCGCCACCCTCACCTCTCGGTGACACCAAGGCTCAACTGCCAGCCGGTCTACCGCCAGAACCAAGACTTTGGACGCGTGAAGACGTTGTCGTTTTCTTGAAATGGTGTGAAAGGGAATTCGATTTGCCAAACTTCGACATGGACCTGTTCCAAATGAATGGTAAGCAAAGAATTTAATTTCTTTAGAAAAAATAAACATTTGTCAAAAAAAAATGATATTAGAATACCTATTTATTAGAAAATAAATACCTAGTCATAATTTATATATTTGTCAACAGGCAAGGCTTTGTGCCTTTTAACGAAGACAGACTTAGGAGAACGCTGCCCTGGCGCCGGCGACGTTTTACACAACGTGCTCCAAATGTTGGTGCGCGATGCTGCACTTCTAGGAAGAGTGCCTTCGTCACCAGTCACACCGACAGCGCGCGCCGCTCCTTACCCACCCTCACCTCACTCTCATCCACCAACTCCCACCTGGGCCGTAGATGGGTTCCATCACTTCCACAGCGCAGCTGCGGCTGCTGCTCAACCCAACTCTGTTACCTTAAGTCCTGCTCCTTCTGTAGACAGCTCGGGCAGCCCCCAGCGAGGCGAAACAGTGAATTACGCCCCTACCTATGCGCCTTCTGTCCCCGCTCAGACGCAAGTGGCGAGCTCCGGAAGCAACCACTCCGACTCCGATGAAGAAGCGCAATTTGTACCACCACCACGTTCACCGAAAGACGTTCCTCTGACAAGCCCAGCTCCGCAAACTCATGCTGCACAACATTCCCACTACCGAGCGCAACATAGGGAATTCTTCCCAAATGATATGCCTGAATCAAATACGAGTAAGTATTTTCACTTAAATATTAGAATACACGATTATTACACTTATATCTATTATATATAAAGCTAATTTATACTTATAAGATTTTACTTTATAATATTATTTTCTTCAATTTCAGATGGAAGACTTCTATGGGACTTCCTTCAACAACTACTTAATGACCCCACGCAGCGCTATACAAATTACATTGCATGGAAAAACCGAGAAACTGGTGTCTTCAAGATCGTAGATCCAGCTGGACTCGCTAAACTCTGGGGTATCCAGAAAAACCACCTCTCAATGAATTATGACAAGATGTCACGCGCCCTAAGATATTACTACCGTGTTAACATCCTCCGTAAAGTACAAGGAGAACGACACTGTTACCAGTACGTATTTAATTATTTATGAAACATTAATATTATTATTTATCATTAATTTAAAGGAATTTATTGAGAAATGACAAACTAACCGTAATTTCTCTCTTTGCAGGTTTCTGAGGAACCCAACCGAGCTGAAAAACATCAAAAACATTTCACTTTTACGGCAACAAATGAGCCCAACGAGAGTGACAATACCACAAGCTGTCGTCAAGACAGAAATGAAAGAAGAACGTTGTGAAGATGAGAACATCGACGAAGACATGCCAACAGATCTCAGTATAACAGCATCGGAGCCGTGGCGGAAGCGTGCGCGACCTGACCCCACGTCAGTCGCGTCGCAACATGACAAACACCGCATCAGTGCCCTTATCGGAGACAACCTGATCCCAAAACGTGAACCAGAATATAGTGCTGAAAATTATGCGCTAAACCTCCGGAGTGAAAAATGTGAACAATGATTGACAATAAGTTAAGACGCTGAACTTTTGCAGTGCAATGTGGTCTTTTATTAAATTGTGTAAATTACTCCACCCACTAAAATACTAGTCAAATTCCTCTCAGAAATCTAAAAGTCTTCCTTTAAATAATACAGTTGATTGATACAACTTCTCAACCTTACTTTTAAGTTACAATAAACAAACTGAGAGAACTTTGACAGTTTTAGTTTGGTCACTGGAGTCAAACAGGGTATGGACCTTAAATGATGCCTTTGTGCCAAGTGATTTTACCTAATAGTGTCAATTACCTAAATAGTTAGAAAACGGACAAGAGTTTATGTGTGTTAATGTCATAAAAGACTTTTAATATTTTGTGCAATGGACAATCAACATGACTGCCGAGATCTCGCAGTGACAAATATAAACTATGTTGCCAAACGCCTCTGTGTGTGCGTAATACCTACGCGCTCATTAATGCATTTTGTAATTTAATTAGTTTGTAATAACTTTGTTTATATTCTTGGTTATAAATTCAAAAGTTTACAGTTGTTTAAAAAAAGCAATTGGAAAGCTCCAGAAGATTATTATCATTTACAATATAGAATTAGTCTTCCATGGATTATATTTGGCAAACATTTCAATTGTAGCATGAAACTAAAACCTACAATCTACCACATTTAGTTCAAATGCATATTGATTCGGAAATCATAATTATTTAGTCAATGCCAAAACTATGGGCTTAGCTGAATGGGTGGTTAGGGCATAAAAAGACAATAATCGAACAATGTACTACCTAAAGAAATTGCCTTTAAATCTAAAAAAACGTCCACTGTGATAAAATGATAAAGTGGTAGACATAGAGTATGCTAGGGCTTTTACTCAAAGATTTCCAGCTACAATTTTCTGTGATCTCTTTTATCAATATAGGTAAATGTCATAGATTAAAACTATGTTTTGTAAATATTACATAAGGTTTAATAAATAAGATAGATTTAAAAAACAGACTGTAAAGAGAGTGTATGTATGATTTGTAAAACAAAAGTGGAGCTTTATCAAAGTACCTAGTATATGAGTAAGAATTACAACTGAGTTTGTATTTTTACAATTATTTCTATTTCGGCAAGTGCATGCCATAATTTCCAACTTGTTGTACACAATATATAAACATGTTTCATATTAAATATTGTGTCAGATTTATTATAACTTAAAATAAATGAAAATAACGTTAATAGAAAATTTATTTCATTTAACACCCAAGGCTAGGTCAGAATCTATCTAGATAAGACATGCGGCCCGATCAAGAGACGACTAATTACACTAGTAGTTACACAATGGATACGTACCTAACGCATTCTTCCCTACTGACCACATCTTTTATTAGAACCCCTGATGTTACTTTTATCATTGTATACCTACTTTCAACGCCTCTAGGGTTAATAACTATAATATAGAGCTGAAGAGATTGTTTGCTTGCGCTAATCTCGAGAACTACAGGTCCGTATTGATAAATGTGTTGTATATTTAATTTTTCGAGGCTATATGTTGACTATAAACGCGGGTGAAACCGCGGGCACCACGGAACAAATATTAAATAGAAGTGCAAGTAGGCGTGGCATTGAAGCCAATTAATTGTGCATAGTAACGCAGAATTGATTGTAAGTAATGCCAGATAAGTGTTTAACTTATTCCTACCTACTTAAGAATTATAATTGCTCCAAAATACAAACAACGCCATCTATGATCGCGAAGAAAAAATATCCCAACATTAATGTTCGGTTTTAACTTAAATTATGAAAGGTCTTACTTTTTTAGAGATATAGTAAATTAAACCGTTTTTAAAAAGGATGAAAGTATGTTGTATGTTAAAGGACTAGTAAAATTTGCTGTTATTGATTAAAATAAGAACAGCCAATCCAGCTCATTGCTTATCTGTAGTAAAATGTGATTAGTGGCGTATGTGTGAGTTTGGCTTCATCGGTTCTCATACTAATTTCGTGACATGCCATTTCTCCTAATTCTATTCTGTGGCGGGCACAGCTAGTATACAATAAAACTAAGCCTCAAACTAGTAGTTAAATACAAATCTAATAAATGAATTTAAACCTGTCCCTGGTAATCACAGAATTGACAAATCAAATGATTATTGCGTAGGTATTATTAATATAAAAAAAATATTTATTATTTTCCTGTGTAATTAAATAAGAGCGCCGTATTAAAGAAGTATAACGACATAAATAGCATGGAACAGATTCACGCGAATGGAATATAGATTTGATGAACATTTTAAGGGTCTACCAATTGCCATGACATTAACGCCCCTCCCCGTCCGTTTAAACGATGAATTTAATCGATTGCTTTGGCGGCAATAGAATATACGGTTCATGAAATACAGCATTCATACATAGAGTTCATTGCCAGACAAACAGACGGATTAACACGGAGTCGATACAGAAGTTCTGTTATTCTATTGCTTTTCACTACTAGAACCATACAAACCAGTAACGTTAAGTTACGTATATCACAAAACTTTACAGTAGCGCCATCTAGTAGTGAATAGCAAGAGAATAATGTTTGCCATTACTATTTAGCTCAAATAATTATATAGCAGATGGCAGTAAGGGGTAAAGCAACGGCCAACGAAGAGCCTGCAATACGCTTACAGATGTACAACTGTACTACTGTACGTACAACTGACAAAATTTGCTATTAAATTTATACACGATCTAAAAAGAATAACCTTAGATATGGCTAACAGTAACGCACGGTTTTTAAATAGGTAAACGGTTATTTCTGAAATATACTGTTCTTCCTCGGCCATATGTAGAGAGAACCCTACATATGGCGGCCAGAGTGAATTTTGAAGAAACGTCGTCAACGGGAGTAATCTTCAGGCAGCAATATACCGACTATTTGTAAAAGGTTTTAAATAAACAATAGTTGTTCATAATAAAAACAAGTTGACAGTTTTTTCCTTATCGTTTTGGGAGCTCAAAATATTCACCATTATTGCGGCAGTCGTCGTAAACATTCAAGGCGCTCCTTGAATGCTTGCTGAATAAATAACATTTTATACTCATGACCCTATTATTAACCGACTTCAAAAAGGAGGAGGTTCTCAATTCGTCTGTATGTATAAATGAATCAATTAACTCCTGGATTTAAGTCGCTAGAATCTAAACCATTGAAAACACCAATGGTTTATCCTATCAAATTTATAGATTGGGATAAGGGTTACCTACTCTGTCGTTTTTTTTTGTTGTAAGTTTTGCAGTACCTAGCTAATGGGGATGATGAAAAATACTGTCTATTGAGAAGATGAATTTGAGCATAGGCACAATAAAATGATAGATTAAATGGCTTCTAATTTATTTAGTAACATTTCTATGCAAATAATTAACCTTATAGACTAATCTTACATTTTACAAAATATGTAGGTAGGTAATTAGGTTAAAATTATTATCAATGGTTTTGAGATTATTAACTTTCATTTGGTTGATTTTGGAAGAATATGACATCATCAGCTATCACAGTTGAAGCAGTTCTCACTTGTCCATCATCAAGTTTTACTTCACCATATGAAAGTTTGCCAGTTATATATACTCTCTGCCCTTTTTTTAAATACTTATAAACAGTGTCACGCAGTCCTGGCTTGAAAATACTTACTCTATGCCAATCAGTTCTTTGCAAAATGTCTCCAGATTCATATTTGTAGCTAAAATGAGTAGCAAGAGGAAAATTAACAACTGGGTGCTCCTCACTGCCCCTTTTTTGGGGATCTGCCCCGACTCTGCCCAAGAGAGTGACTTGATTTATAGCTGTAAAAGAAAAGCAATAATAAAGTCATGTCACTGATATCTCATATAACCATCCAGACCTAAATGCTTAACTAGTAATGTAAATAATGTGAATGCGAAAATAACTGTCTATCTTGTAAGTCAGTTACATTTCACGCATAAACCATAGGATATTTTTATCCAGAAGACATTTATAGATTCTGTAGGAACATAAGTCTCGGAAACAGACAGAATTTCACGCAGGTGGAGCTATGGCCAAAAGATAGTAATGAATAAACTTACTTTTTTCAGTTTTCTGATTTTCATGTACTATTGAAGATGTATTAATCCATGACTGGGGCACTCGTAAGAGCTGGTTCAATGATCTGGGTATCTATAAAATAAACATCATAAATGAATTGAGACTTAAAATGTCCAACCTACATTTATTGATAAATTTTTGAACATAGGTATGTACGCAGGCAATTTGAATGATTCGGCATTTTACAAATGGCGTCGTCCGTTTAAAAACGCTCGCTGTTTTCTAATATTCCGAAGGCAAAATGTATATTGCGGTCATTATTATAGTATGCCGCAAGTATTTAGTTTAGGTTAAGTTAGGTAGTAGTTAAAATAATAGGTACGACGACGAGCGAAGCGAGGAGTGTTAGGTACAACTGCGACCCAACGGTTAGAACCGAAGAAGAACAACCAATGTCGAAAATAAAACAACTGATTGAATAAGTCGACAATTTGCCTTCGGCATATTACAAAACAGCGAGCGTTTTTAAACGGACGATGCCGTTTGTAAAATGCGGAATCATACAAATTGCCTCCGACATAAATATGGTAACTATACATAACTTATGAAGCCAATTTTAAAAGCAAAAGTATGAAGAAAAGGGTCGAAGAGCAGCCTTGTAGTCACTCTCTGACCGATATACCTTAATCATATGCATTTTTATTTATTAAATGGAAACTCACCTGAATAACCTAGTATATTTTTTGTTAGGTTATAAACATGTCAATGCATGGGAAAATGTAGTAAAAAAAACATACGAGGGGAATGATTGGTCAGAGGGTAGATTATTATAAATAGAAGTATGTAAACCCTGTTATAATCATCGATTCCAAAATCATTTATATAAATACCAAATTAAAATACAAAGTAAAACTTACTTGCAGTTTACAAAACATTTTTTTCCTTCGATTTCTTAGTCGGGTAAACAAACAGCAATATTAATAAGTTAAACCAGTCCCTTTCGATACAAATCACATTGAGTTCTAGAAGATTTAAATAATATTATCGAAATTTGAGAAAAACACTAATTGTAAACAATAATTTGTATTGTTTACTTTAGTGTTGCCGCTTGCCGCTTGATAGGCCAATATCGATAGTATCGATAGTATTGCTATCTGTACCATCGATAGACTAGTATTGCTATTTACCAATAGTATTGCACTAACAGAGACATCGATACAATCGATACTATCGGTGGTTATATCAATTGTATAGATGATTTGGCCGTTAAACAATCGATAGCAAAACTATCGATTTTCGGCAACACTAGTTTACTTTATTTTACGTAATGAAACTTACGTAACAAAGACAAAAGAATGTTCAAAGAACTTTAACTTTTTTCTCTATTTTTGTTTTTCAGTGAACACTGGGTACTACATACATTATCATTATCCAATGAGATGTATTGTACGATGATGACATAATAGTTTGTGTGACAGAAAAGGGAAATAAATTTATGTTTTTGCCTAGTCAATGGACATTTATATATTCGGCACATCGGTACGATTAGGATTTCTAACTCTATTGGAATACTCAACAAGAACATAGGTACTCAACGAACGGACTGGAACATCAAAAATTGAACCCTTATGAAGAGTGGTAATTCTTTTGTTGGACTAAGTATTAAAATATTTAATAAACTTTCAGAAAGTCTACTAGCATTACCTGCACACAAGTTGAAATTGTGCGTTAAAGCGCTTTTAATGAGTAAGGGCTAGTTTAAGATTGAAGACTTATTATATGACAAAATAATGATGTGTTCACCTGCAGTGTTGTTACTTAGTGCTATGCTAGCAAGTGTAGATCAGTAATTATCGAGTTTCTTGCCGGTTTCTACTTGATAGAGTACCTTCTGAACCGGTGGTAATATTTTCTTTTCTCTGTTTATATTGACAATTTTTAGGTACTTTTTTTAAGCCTATATAAGTAAAGAGATTTTGAATTTGAATTTATTACCGGTAATAATTGATCCTGTTCTTTCTAAACCTTTAACGTCAATGATTTTGGCGCAGATTCTAATCTATCCGAAAAACAAACAAGTACACGCTCCAGTTTTAGGCATATCTAGTACATAGATTTTGCATTAAAAAGGAGAGAGGAGAATATATTTAATAATATATTACTCATTTTAATGAGATACTTACGCCCATTGAACTCAAAATATCACGAATGAAAATAGCTTTGGTATTAAGCATTTTAAGGAGTGGAGCCAGTCGGCGTCAATAAAAAAAAAATGTCAATGGAACAGTTTAGCCAACATAACAAAAAAATTTTGCGACTTGCGTCGTTCTTCGATGACAGTTGCTTTCTGTGAATTTATAGATAGATAAAAAATCTATCTACTGTTCACCACCACCATACCCAATCCAGGAAAAGTTGTTGCCTGTGAAGGATGCCTTCAGCTGCGAATGCAAAAACTGAAAAACCGGCCTCTTCGGAGGCCACGGATAATTCACCTATCCGACAAATTATGACGATTATTGACCACAAAATCAGGAATTTGGAGAAAAGAAAGGTATGTAAACTACCGATAGAAACAAGTCGTAGCATGCATTAATTTAGTTGTAATCGGGTTACTATTGTTCAGTTAACATAAATGCTATCATTAGTAACTTGTTATAATCGCAGTATTTTATCGTTTTCGTACAAAAGCTTTGTACTTTGTATGTAAATAGAGTTTCCGAGAGCCGTTGACGCCATTTTCACACATGTGCTCGTTCCAATGTTGACTATACAAAACTATCGACGCCCAGAATTTTGACGTTATTTACATAGTTGCAAATTGTAATTAAGATCATATTCTCATTTACATTGCGTATATTGATTTAAGGTCATTACATTCGGTGCTGACGGCTTTCATTGCACCATTAATGCAGAAATCGGGCGTTTCATTAAAAGCTGTTGGATATTTGGAATCTGCAGCTGCACTGCTGCATCATAGATTTTTTTTTTTTTTTAATTAAATATGATTTTTTTATATTATTTAAAGAATATATTTAATAATATCGTAGATGTAAAAACCTTCAAGGTACCTACTTAGTAAAGAACTGTTTTGGTCAGTTATTATTAAATGTTTTGGAATAATATACTTAGTATATTTTTCATTTAATTTTTAGAGCAAGCTGACATCATATCGCGATTTGCAAAAGGCAGGGAAAGAGTTGAACTCTGACCAGAAAGTTGCTGTTGCCAAATATGATGAAGTGGCTCAAACCTTGGAGTTTGCACGAGACCTATCGAAGCAAGTGACTTCTATTGCTACATCTGCTGAGCGAGATGCTAAAAAACAAGCTAAAAAGGTATTTTATTTAATTATATTATAAATAACTAAGTAAAATTATTATTTCAATAGTATTGTGATGGTAAAACTAGGATTAGGGTATTAAATTATATACTAAGGTTAATTAGTAGATTTAGTACCCTATTATTTTAGGTGTCTACTTACTTATTGTCTTAAAATTAAGTTGCTGAAACCAAAATAATGAATTAATTCCCTATTTACTACATTTTTGGACACTGAATCTTAAAAATCCAAATTGGATGGTTTCAAATGATTGGACTCATTCATTCATATTTAATTTACAATAGAAATTTAAATAATTATTAATTGTATTATACAACAGTATGTTGTATATTTTTCTTTCTTAACTTTTTCTTGTCTATTAAGAGTATCAATAATTCCTTGGATTTTTTAAATAATTACACAAGTTGTTGAAATAGGTATTTGGTATCAATCTGTTCCAAACATAGTAATTAAAAGAATCATAATTCAATACTTTATCTTTTTAGGATTATACACTGACTAAGACAAAAAACAAGTAAAATTTTTAATGGACTAGGCAATATATAAAAAAGAAAAGGTTTAGTACATAATTGATTTTTATGTTTGCTTATATAAATTAACAGGATGCCTGGGTGCGTTATGCAGCGGACACAAACAAGATCCGTGAGGTCCTGCTCATCCTTGATTGTCTCATGCAAATGGGCAATACAGAGGCTCGAGATGATTTTCTGAATGGGACAAATGGCGCTGCTAAACTGACTGATGAGGACCTAAAGATATTGGATGATCTGTATGTTCAGTATATTAGAAAACACTTTTGTTTACATGTATATATTAAATTTATGTTCAAATTATTCATTTCATAATTATTAATTTCAGATACCCGGAAGTTACACCTAAACATGAGCTATCTGAAGAAGGCCAACCTGCCTTTCATATCCACACAACCAAGGCTGCTGAACATCTATACGGCATTATCGATGGAAAGCCCAAAGAGGTGTTGGGTACCACATATGCTCGTATTAAGGAAATTGTAACAGCTGTACATGAGTGTGGATATTTTGATCGGGTTATAGAAGCAGTTACAGAAGTTGAAGAGAACTGTGTGATTGTTAATGAGGAAGAGATTCAAGAACCGATTGAAGAAGAGGTAGAAATTGAGCAGGCAAATGCTTATCCTCCAGCTGGAGCTCTCCCTGTGCCTCCGGCGCCTGCTGTCGTGCCTGCCCCTGCTTATCCCTTACGTCCTCTACCTCCCATTACATTGCAGGAGGTAGAACATGCTTACTTCTCACAGCAATATCCTCAGCAGAGGCCCATCACTGAAGTTATAGGGTCACAAAACTTCTTCTTCCTTCAAGAATCTGAACTTGACAGCCCAGTCGGAACTCCGCAACCTCCTGCAATTCCAAACCAGCCTTCTCCTCCAGCACCGATTCCGACACAAACTTTCACCAATCAGCATTTCGTGCAGTTACCTGGTGGGCGCGTACCCGACACTGCTGGTCTTCCGATGCCGCCTCAGCCGCACTTCCCACCCCACACGGACCATGGCTTCGCCCCTACAGGCGGCGTACCAATGCAAGCGCCATTACCGCATCCTGTACATGTGGCCCAGCACGCTGCAGCCGCCATGAATGCGCCCTCCGCCGCGGCCCCACCGGCGCTGGCGGCCGACCGCCAACCGGTCCCCACTTCTGCGCCTGCACCTGCTAATGTGCTCCCTCCTACTCCAGTCCATGCTCCAGTAAACATTCATACCGCATCTGCCGCCGGTCCAACCGAGCAGCGCAGTCCGGCGACTCCCGCAGAAGACAAAAATGATGACGAGTGGAAGCCAAGTCGCAGTCCCGAACATGATGATGGGACCGAGCGTAATACCCAGGGCCAAGGAGACGGCCAGAATCGATTCAGGCGCTACGGTCGTGGGAGCGGCCGAGGCGCACCGAATGGTCATCGTGGCCGAGGAGCGTTCCCGAGCAGACAGAGTGGCGATGGATATCGCGGAAGGCATGGAGGTGAATACCAGAACAGACCTAACAAAGACAACTATCAGAACAGACAATACGATAACTACCAGAACCGCCATAAGGATAGCTACCAAAGCCGCACTGGTGATGACGGATACTATGGGAATGGTGACGCTGGCGATCACCGAGCAAATGAAAATGGCGGGCGCGATAGATACAATGACAACTCTCAGAGCTATCAGGGCGGCTTCAAGAGCCGCGGCAGGGGCGGCCCCCGCGGCGGGACTCGCGGCGCTCCCCGTGCACCCCGCCCGCATCAATACAATCGTAAACCAGAAAACGTCGAATAGTTGACGTGGAAAACGACGGTTTGCTGCTTAATTAGCAGCTTCATCATATAAATTTAACTTTCAATGATGGACAAAATCATTCGTGGAAGGCAGATTTCACCGGCAACAACACGCTGTGGTAACAACAAACAGAGATTATGGTAAAAAATATATAAAAAAAAAACAATAAAAAAAAAGTAAAATATAAAACATGAAACTCAATAAAAATAAGTTACTTGAATTTAGATGTATGATATATTGCAATTATAATAAGTTACGTAATTCTAGATTCTTGTATAGGTTATGGTCACACAAGTGGCTAAATGACGCGGTGTGTAGAGCGGGCCGGCCGCGGCCGCCGTTTGTCGCTCAGTACCTCTCGCGTGCCTCGTCCTCGTGATAATTTAAGTACAGGAGATGCACACAACTGATAATAATACTGTCTACCGGGACCTTTCCAAATCTCATTGATCTTTGTACTTTAATACAGTTGATTTAATGGTAATTAATTATATATGTTAAGATATTCTATACGAGTTTGTTTTCATTAATAATTAATCCAATATATAGCGAAACTGTTATTTTTAAATATTGCTACTATTAGGCGCCAATTTTTGAGGATTTTGTTTTTACTTTTTGAATTTAAAAATAAACTACGACTGTTTTAAATTTTAAAGATAATTCATTTTACTCGACATTTTAATTACCTGTCTTGTGGTGATTGGTGTCTCTGTATGTCTTTATTATTTCTGAGTCATTCGGCTTCCTCACAATTTCTTAACATTGTTCTCAATAGAGGCTGTGTGCAAGCAAATTAAAAGTATTCTATAACAAAAATAGTTTTATTTTAAAACCAACGTCGTATATTATCGAAGATGCAATAACCAGTAGTGTAATTACAGGGTGGCAAAATGCCATGGGCCCCCGCCCGAAAGGGGACCCCGGATCCCATGAGCACGGGGGACCCCTCTGCTACAGAATTGAAATTGAATACTGTTCTAGAGCGAGGGCCCCAACCGATGAAATTGCCACTGACCTCAAACGGAATGCTATGAATGCTTGAATAACTATACTTAGAAGAAGCAATAACTATACTCGCTGGCATAGGAAACTGTGTAATAGTTGTATATATTTTAAAAATGTATCCGTATCACGGACTAGTAAAAAAGGACATCGCGCTGTCATACTACAACGTGAAGCCACGTTTACGACGTTGTAGTTTATGTAAGTGAGATTCTTGGCTACCAGATATAGTCCAAGAAAATAGGCCTTTAAATACGAATTTTGAGGTAAATACTTGAATTTTTGATATAAGTTACTTTGAAAGATTTAAAAACGAACTGTGTAAGTTTTTTGTAAAATAACCCCCGAGAACATTTGAAAAAAAAATAAAAAGTATTTGTTTTTGAAATTTTGGGGAAAGGGGAAGTAGTAGAAAAAAAAGGTTTAAATAAAAGTTGTAGAGCATCAGATTTTAAAAAGAAATGCCCTGTTTATGTTTTCGCTAAAATTAAAATTATCCGAGATAGGGCAGTTAGAAGCTTGGGGATGATAGTAATTGTCCGGTCAGTTTCCCATTTTAACCTGAAAGGATAGGACCAACGGGAAAATTTGTGTGTGTACTAGATTTTTAACAATACAGAAATTCAGGTCTCTGATCCATCAGGTGTATGTCAGGATCGTAGCAAATGGAAGTACGTGATCTCTGCCTACCCCCATGGGAAAAAGGCGTGACATTATGTATGTATGTATGTATGATCCATCAGGTTAGCTAAAAAAAAAGCGCAAAAGATTGAAAAAGGCAAATAACTCATGAGTAGTGCAAAATATTGAAAAATGCTAAAAGTAAAAGTTATAGATAATTGAATTTTCTACAAAAATGGTATCTACATATTTTTTCGTAAGTGCGATAGTTTTCGCAAAAAACGCGCCTAAGTGTAAAATGGTATAAAAATGTTTTTTAGCATTTAAGTTTTTATCAATAAATAATAATGCGTATAGCTACATTATTAAGTCTATTTTTCAATAATAAGCAGCATTAAAAATATTTTTTTCCTTACTAAGATGATTTTTTTTTTCTCATCTAGACGGGTTTTTAATGCAGAATGAAATCCTTTGGTTTATGCGAAATCCGTCTACTTAGTACCTGTATTTTATTTACTTTCATTGAATAAAGAGAAATGATCAGTAGTGACTGTCTGACCAAGTCAGGATTTCTTGCCAAAACCGAAACCGAAACCGAACATTAGGCATCTCTCTTAGTTTCGGCTTAGGTTGACATAGCATGTTGATATGAAGTGTATTTACAAGCTTTTATGTCTCCTGACTCGGTGTCTATCTGTAATAGTGAGATTAGAAAAAAAAAATGGTTAAGTTTTTTTTTTCTTTTGTTCAAATAAATTTGAATGACAAATACAGCGCTTTAAAGTTGCCCGTGACGTCACTTGTTCCGTAAATGCGCCGCGCTCCAGATTTTTGAAGCACTGTACCTTTGTAATTTTCCGAGTATTCGATAAAGCAAAAAATACGTATTCAATATTTTGATAATTTTACTCAAGAATCAAAACAAATATTTGAGTCAAGTAAACAGGAGGAATCATCAAAACCAAAGAAGGCCAAAAGACCCTTCACAGTTAAACATTTTATCAAGAACAAAAGCCTAGAAATCCTACTTACTGAACAGGTTCTTAAGCTAGACAAACTTATCGACCAAACGGATATACCAATATACCAATACTGAGGAACCTCTTAACAACAGTAATTAATAAAATTATAACAGAGTAATGCCAGCTTATACAGTTGCTACTTGGAACATCAATAGCCCGGTCACTCATACACATTTTGTTGAAATATTACTCCCATAGCATAACATTGATGTACTGCTTGTCTCTGAAGCACAACTAATATTTAATCACATAAGTGCTTAATTGAAGCCTATGTAAATAAAGACAAGTTCAACAGCATTACAATCAAGGACTATCACATTTACTCAATCTTTCTTCCAGACGGGACTGCTCATGCAGGAACTGCTGTGACTGGGAAAAGAAATATAAACATAAAATACTACTAAAATACAAAACAGTACATCTGCAGGTAACATTTTTCATGGTGCAAGATGAACATGATCAGGTGACCTACTCTGCCGTGTACTATCGCTAAAACATACACCATAGGAAAATCAATTCACTGACTATTTTAGGACCCCATGTCATAGATTTATAAAGTCAGACGAGACTCCCATCCAAAGAATGTTGCATTTGAACATGAATTCTTTGCATGGGAGTCACGTCTGACTCTTCCAAGAGGACGAGAGCTGAAGAAAAGCCTTGACAAGAACAACGTTTACGTATTCAGCACAGGTCACACAAAATATCCGACAAGCTCTATGGTGCATTCCGTAGTGACCCTGCCCCATGCGCCAAGAGTTATGGGTTAGATTTCCATCCAAGGCAAATATTCGTATGATGAAAACTTGTGTTTGTTCTGGTCTGGGTGTTAATATCCAATATTTAAGTTTATATTAGTATTACAACTTTTGTTTTTGACATCTGTAACACGAGTGCCTAAGCTACTTACCTCGGAGTCAGATCAATGTATGATGTCGTGGGATAATATTTATCAAACATATTGGCCCACAGATCCCAAGAAACTACCAGACCTCCTAGACTTTCTGGTTTAATTTAAATTCTGGTGCGATATTTAAATTTTAATATTGAAAACAGTTTTCATAGCAGTTTAGATCATACACAAATCATTACCACTATAAGTTCTACAATACAATAATAGAAAAAACTATTCAGTAAAAATACAGACTGACACTGTACGCCTTTAGAAAACACATAGACTCAAATATAGTTATAGAAGTTCTACTTAAAACAAGTAATGACATCGACGAGGCATATATTATGGTTTCCGGACATGGCGGTCCATAATTGACGCCCTGTCCCGTTTGAAGTCGCTCATTCCAGAATCTTGGGATAGGGGGATGGAATCTTCGCTATATCATTTGCTATAGCCAATGCATTCAATTCCATCACTCAACTATAATGGAGGCACTGCTTCACTATTGGGTACCGACATATCTGCGGGTTTTGCATGGAAGTAGAATAAGGACGAGGTCGAGATGCGTGCACTGCGTAAAATCTGCGGTGTATCGCTCTCAGACTGCGTTCGGAACAATGATGAAAGAAAGAGAGTTGGTCTGAAAGAAAACGTCGGAATTAAGGTAAGAAGAGGCATGCTCTGGTGATCCGGACATGTGGGAAAAGTTGATGACGAAAGATTGAGCGAAAGTGGAAAAATGAAGGAGCCGCGGAAGGTCCAGGCCTTACCTACCATGACTAGATTGGTCTTGCGGTAACAGAAAGGTGAAGGTGAAAATGTTAAAGTAGCAAGTAAGGTATGTAAGGATCATAGATTTTGGATGTGCTTAGTCAAAAAAATTTGAATCTAGGGTAAGGATCGTGCCATACGGTGTTTGGTTCTCTCCTACCCCACTAGGGAAGTGGCGTGAAGTTCAGTTTAGTTTAGTTGAAAACCAAGAGCTTGTATGAAGGGATTATTAATGTTAAAGAAGCGAGTGAAGCGTGTAAGGATCGTGCCATATGGCGTTCGGTTCGCTCTACCTACCCCGCTAGGGCATTTCCCTGGAGGGGTAGGCAGACCGAATTTACTTCACGCCATTGCATGAAGTAAGGTATTAACGCGACTACTATGGAGCAAGCTGTGTTCAGGGTTTCTTTGTGTAAAACAAAGGGGGGTTATATATCCCCCAAAATATCCACATTATACGCCACACAATACGCCATAAGCATGCTAAATAGCTAGTCGACAGAGTTAACTGTTGGGAAAAAGATGTCCTTGAGTATAATCCACATCCAATTGAAGACATCGAGGTCACATATTCAAGCCTGGATATCATCAGGGACTAGGGGACTTGTGAAACTTGGTACCACTACATCATCAGATGTCTTGACAAAAACTTTGACCAAACATTAGAAATAATACTGACGGGACTAAATTAGACTAGAGCTCAATAGTAAGGACTCACGCCTCTTAACCGAGGAGTGCGGGTTCAAACCCGGGCATGTACCTCTATATTTTTTCAAATCTATGTACGTATTTATTACCACTAGCTCGACGGTAAGGGAAAACATCGTGATGAAACCAGCAAATTCAAACAACTTGGATTTGTAACCATGATCCAAAATTTGTATGGTTCCCTTATCTTAGGGTTACAAAGATCAGATCGGCAGTCACTTCAATGTAATTATCAGACTCGCTAGATCCTGGATCATGGCCTAAGCGGACCCCTTCTAAGCACGGGACATCATAACGCTATGAAGATAATGACTGACGGGACTAAACGCGATATGCATTATGTAGTACATGAGTACTTACAACTTGACGTTTCAGCCGTGTTGCAACGACTGTGATCACAAGCGGACTCAATCCTGACGGGGCTAAACGCGATATGCATTATGTGTAGTAGATGAGTACTTACAGCTTGACGTTTCGGCATATCGCGTTTAGTCCAGTCAGTATTATTTCTACTAATAATGCAACGTGAAACTTTAAAATCAAATATCAGACCATAAATGACGTATGGTCAGAGTCTTCAACAAATCAAACACACACAAACTCGATGGGTTAACGTTACAATTTTTCAGCTTCAAAAATCTGGAGTGCAGCGTATTTACGGAACAAGTGACGTCACGGGGAACTTTAAAGCGCTGTTTGATATTCAATTTTTTTTTTAACAAAAAAAAAAATGTTGTGTAGGCGACAGGTTAGCCGCTTGTCACTGCTTTTTTACAATTTTCCATCTTACCCAGCCCTGGCTTTATTTTTGGCTGTATGTGGTTGAAGGGGCATGCTGCCCCTTTGACTCTGCCTACCCATTCGGGGATTATGGGCGTGATGTTATGTATGTATGTAGGTAAAAGAAAAAAATACGTAACCAATATTTTTTTTCTAATCTCACTATTACAGATAGACACCGGGTCAGGAGACATAAAAGCTTGTAAATACACTTCATTTCAACATGATATGTCAACCTAAGCCGAAACTAAGAGAGCTGCCTTATGTTCGGTTTCGGTTTCGGTTTTGGCAAGAAATCCTGACTTGGTCAGACAGTCACTACTGATCATTTTTCTTTATTAAATGAAAGTTAATAAAATACAGGTACTAAGTAGACGGATTTCGCATAAACCAAAGGATTTCATTCTGCATTAAAAACCCGTCTAGATGAGAAAAAAAAAATCATCTTAGTAAGGAAAAAAATATTTTTAATGCTGCTTATTATTGAAAAATAGACTTAATAATGTAGCTATACGCATTATTATTTATTGAGAAAAAGTTGAATGATAAAAAACATTTTTATATCATTATACACTTAGGCGCGTTTTTTGCGAAAACTATCGCACTTACGAAAAAATATGTAGATACCATTTTTGTAGAAAATTTAATTATCTATAACTTTTACTTTTAGCGTTTTACAATATTTTGCACTACTCATGAGTTATTTGCCTTTTTCAATCTTTCGCGCTTTTTTTTTTAGCTAACCTGATGGGTCAGAGACCTGAATTTCTGGATTGTTAAATATCTAGTACACACACAAATTTTCCCGTTGGTCCTATCCTTTCAGGTCAAAATGGGAAACTGACCGGACAATTACTATCATCCCCAAACTTCTAACTGCCCTATCTCGGATAATTTTAATTTTAGCGAAAACATAAACAGGGCATTTCATTTAAAAATCTGATGCTCTACAACTTTTTTTTAAACCTTTTTTTTCTACTACTTCCCCTTTCCCCAAAATTTCAAAAACAAATACTTTTTATTTTTTTTTCAAATGTTCTCGGAGGTTATTTTACAAAAAACTTACACAGTTCGTTTTTAAATCTTTAAAAGTAACTTATATCAAAAATTCAAGTATTTACCTCAAATTCGTATTTAAAGGCCTATTTTCTTGGACTATTAACGGACATCTGTCGTTTGGAGCGCTTATGTCAATGTGTGACGTCAACTTTTAGTTAGTGTCGCGGAGTCCTTTTTTGATCTGAGCTAACAATAAAGTACCAAATGAGTCCCCGCTTATAACATGAAATGAGTCTCTTTAGAAGCTTATACGAAAACAAAAAAAAATGGAATGGATAGAGCTTGAATTTATCATATAATGTGCTGTGTATGTACATACATGTTTACATACATACATAACATCACGTCCAAAATCCCCGAAGGGGAAGGCAGAGTCAAAGGGGCAGCATGCCCCTTTAACCACATTCAGCCAAAAATAAAGCCGGTCTGGGTTAGATGGAAAATTGTGAAAAAGCAGTGACAAGCTGCTAACCTGTCGCCTACACAATCACACACCCAAAACCTGATACACCATTAGTCGCCTTTTACGACATGCTAGGCAAGAACCACAGTTGGCACATTCTTTTTTTTTGTCCCAGATTAACATGGGTCTACACTACCTATAAACTACATGTTTAAGGTATTTTAAATTATTAAAATACCTACATGAGAATTATATTATGTGGCTATGTATGTTTTTGTAAGTCCAATAGGTGTTTTTTTTTGTACTTAATTTTAAAAGTTCCAATACCTATTTGAACTGTGTCGAATGGGTAGAGAGATGTACAACCCGTACGAATCAACTGTGCACTCCGCTGGAATGCGACCCCTCTCCCGCTGCCCCGCGCTGTGCCCCTAGCCGCAAGCGCTCAGTTAGCGATAGCATCTTTGTTAAATGACGTCACAGCGCGAGGTGCACAGTTAATTCGCACGGGTTGTAGTAGACAGACACGACCGACGAGAAATTTGTTAACATGCCCCCCCCGACAGACTGACCGACTTCCTCCCCTTTGCGCCGCACCTGTAAGCCGCACCCGCTCGCTGGCAGACTCACTGGGCTTCCCCAACGGGTTCCACCCGGTGGGTCCGACCGCGCCGAGGGTGCGCCGGATAGCGCAAGGGGAGGACTCTCCCAGCCGAGAGGCCCACAATACCCCGAGCTTGAAGAGCTCGGGAGAAGACGCCCGGGCAATGAGCACCCCGCTCGAGGCCCGAAACCGCCCCCCCCCCTAGGGGTGAAGAAACCCGACGACGACGGGTTGTAGTTCCAACACTTCGAAGCCGCATACCGGAACGCTGCAGTATTACATAGATAAACGTTGGGTAAATCGAGTCTGTCGTTAAATCGTTGACCCTGTTTGAACTGTAATTTATCAGAGGTATTTTGGGATTCTATTTTTCACAACCCCGAAGAGCAAACTTGCAAAATGCAATTTCCGCCGGGTCTTCATGTTAATTGTTATTTTTATTTATGTAAGGGGATAAATTTACTCTACGGGGAATGGGGATACAAAACCTAGCGCAGGAGTTTTGGAGACGTTTCATTGCCCCTTTAGTGCGAGGTAATAAACATAGTAGACATTATTATTGACTCGCAAAGGTAAGTTTTCTCTCAGTTCCACACTTAAGAACTCCCGCACCTGTTTAATAACGTCACTTACGTGCCTCTCGAATCATAGTTTACCATCCATCTAGACACCATGATTTCTACCTTCATCGACTTGTACAATAGTACCCACTGTTGTTGATTTTTAATATGACAAAGACTTAGGTAAGTACTGACGCGCAACTTTTGATTTGGTTAATTATACTTCGAACCCAATATTCATAAACTTAGTTTTAACTGGGTTCAGCACAAAGCCATTTCCTTCTGACCATTCAGCTATATGGTTAAGATCATGATTAATTTTACCAACAGCTTCTTTAGATCCAGTTGGTTTGAAATAATAGGTGTGTATCTGGAGGTCATCGGCTTAAAGGTGGTGGTTTGTATGCTTGATCGTTACTAAACTCATCAAAGTTTAGTGACATGATAAGACCCCACTCCTAAACTTGATGCGGTTAAGTGTTTATTTTCATGTAAGTATGTAGGTGTTTGATATGGAAAAAAAGCTACGTGTTCAATATTTCTTGATAACTGACGGACTAAATATAGGTAATCTACATTTTTACCCAGGCAACTTCCCCATTGTAGGTACTTAGGTGTTGGAAGCTAAGCAATTTTATTGGTATACAATGGATATCTCTGGTTTTATAGGTACACAAGTACTCGCTCTTAGACTTCCGCAGAAACCAGTTTCAGGTTATATAAAATAAAGGAACAGTCATAATTGGTAGACACAAAATAAAAGCCTTTGTGCTATTGAAGATTTTATTCGATAAAATTGCGATTTATTAGGATGTCTTAAAGTAAGAAATGATGTCGAATAAATCAACACAATCCTGTCCAATCTGAACAAAATAAATAAAGTTCTCTTTAACTTTAATTACCAGAAAGAACCTGTTATTTTTTTACAATGCTACTTATCTACTATGATTACGAACTACATTCGCGTAGTTGACATAATCGTACAACCTAATGCAATTATACAAAATATCTTTTCATACTGTACTTATTTAACGTAGAAATATAATATCGTCACATTTTGTTCATTTATATAATAAGTTAGGGCAGACAAAATAAATTACTCCAAAAGGTTTTTTTTATGAATATGGACGACTAAGGTGGCTATACCTCCAGGAATATGATACACAAGGTGCCAATTTGATTACTGTTTGATAGAAATGTGAAAGAAAAATTACATTCCGATTCATTTCTAGTTTTGCAAACGCAAACGCTTATCTGTTATGTTAGATTCCGTCAAGATGAGTTCTGACTAAGAAATATATTAATTGTCATCAAAAACGTCTAGTCATGTCTGTGCCTCATATTGATTTGTGTATGGTGAAAAGGTTTAGCGGTCTCAGCAGATTTAACGGAACAAAATGATAATAACAATCACATCTTACAGAAATTAAAATAAATTGTTTGTACACATTAACAGCAAGTCTTATATCGCCAATGTAAAAGGAAGTATAGGTCACGAACTTCTTTATTATGGATACACGTTCTTTCGTTGTTGATTTTTGCATGTATTTTTTGCACTTAGTATTATTACAACATAATCAATAAATATTGCAGTAATTCAAAGTGACGGTAAAAAATTAAAAAACCCAATATATGCTGCCAAAGTTTCAGTGCAAGATCAATACTGTACAACGCGAATAAACCATGAGAAATAAAAAATTTCAATTACAAAATTACCCTGGGCTTATTTCTATCATCTAACACTGTAGTTTACTTAGTCTTATATTATGGATTTTTTATTTTTCAATCTAATGTTGTCTTAAATATTTGAACATACCTAATGATTACCGGTACTCACCCTTTTGCTAGCCAAGCTTTGTAGCAGAAATTAGTAAACCCGTTATATAATTTACGAGTCATCAAATACCTCCGGTGTTTTAGATAGAAAAGTTTAGTTATTTTAATAATTCAACTTTCTATATTTGAAAATAAACGTACTATATCAGTTGCAACAAATTTATAGGAATTGTATCTCTTTATCAAAATTCGAGATTCAACTTAAGAATAAAAAATATTTTTGTAATAAAGGATAAATACACATTTATAATATGAAGATAGTAGCAGATATTGCTGATACAAATTTAATTTATGTTACAAACAATCCCAAAAATATACGTATGTATTCATAATTAATTTTGATAATGAATAAATTACATTTAATTCAAAGTAAAAGGTGATTTACCAAGTTCCGTGTGGAATTAACCTACTTGATGTGATAGATTGTTTAAATAGTCACACTATTAAAACCAATTTTACCAAACAAAACCGTAATTTTATACTGACTGTTTATGTTACCTTTTAATTCTGATATAACAATCAAGTGACGATGAACTAGGCTATATTTTTAAAAACATAAAAATAATAAATCAATATACATCATAGAATCCCAGGCATATACATCTTAGAATTAAGAGAACATTTTTAGCATTCATTAGTATGTGTATATTAATTTTTTTTTTGTAACATATTTATCTTGTTTTACTGTCTACTTATACTGCAGAAAATTTTTGTAATTGAACTCATAAACTTTTGCGAATACTTATTGCTATTCTCTGTATGTTGCTCTTCGCACTTATATTGCTCACTGCATAATAAAAATTCGCAACAAATAATAACTTTCAGCCACTTACATGTGTATGGCATACATAATAATATATACATAATATATTGATTGTTTTAGAAAGTTATGAATATTACTAACATTAACAAAAATTTTTTTTGTATTTAGGAAACGTTGCTCTAGAAAAAGTTGAGTTGCGGATTTACCAATTTAATTTAATTATGAAATAAATTTGTTACATTTTTTATATATAAATAATAATGTCTTTCACTAAATTACTTTTAAAACGTTTCTTAGATCTAAGATGTAAATGTACAGATTTACCTTTTTGCAGATCTAGACAACATTGTTCTTAAAAAAGAGTATTCATGAATGAATGTTTTACACTAATTAGAAAAAAATATGTACATACAAGACATAATCGCTAAGTGAGGCAAATCAAATAAAAATAAAATACATATTTTGTCCAATCCGTACTGTAGAATTACTTAAGATGATGTAGCTATGATGCACATACTCTTTTTTTAAATTAAATAATAATAGTAAACATAAAAATATACTTGAGTAAATTTATTCTATTGGTAGACCGATTTATGACATAATGAAAAACAAAATTAATTATACAATAGACATATAAGCGCGAGATTTATCAATGATGATAAAAACTAATAGAAAACTGTAGTTGTTTAAAGTTCGTCAATACCTTACATAACTTAGTGCCAGATCTCACTTAAAGATTACACCTGGTATGCGCTCAGCAGTGTTATGTGATTATTTACAGCAAATATTGCCCAGTCATGAATAAAACTCATTAAAAATATGCTCTTCACAAGTGTTCCAACTTATCTTACACTATCCTACAGGAAGACTAATCTTTTACAACATAATATGCGTGTAAGTATTTTAACATCATTCTGGTATAAAATCTTGTTTGCATTTAAATAATATGTGGTAAAAAATATCAGATCTCCAGGACACATAAGGAGTATCACATTTATTATAACATAATTTGAAAGTCGGTAATAATAGGGTAGGTATTAAATAATTTTACTTCATTTAAATTGAAATGCAATGTTTGTCCTTGGCATCAGTCAAAATGATTTCAAGTTACCTAATATTTAAAAAGTAATCCATGTTTCTAGGTAAATTTGTACATTATATGATTGTGAATATATGTTGATGTGTATGTACTGTGACTGTACAATTTATCGTTGTATTTTCATACAGCGTTGATAAGTACTTTTAAGATTTGTAATTGATTTTATTTTGCAAGACACTTAATGTCGTACATAATTTTATTTACAATCTACATAAAATGTTCATGTTCAAAAATTAAATTCCACAATTGTTGTGTAAAATAAAATATAAATCATAATTTAATATTATTTAATATTAATATTATATATTATAAAATTATGATTTATATTTTATTTTACAATTCAAGTGACATTATTTTATTCAACAATTTCTACTAGTTATTAGGTGTTTAACAGTGATAACCAGATCAAAGTCTTCATAATGTTTATGAACACATAATTACCAAGGAATAATACTGAAGCAAACAGGAAACATTTCATAGCATAAACAACTACCCTATTATTTGGGTAATAATTGATCTAGTTTGATATTATATTACGAAATAATACTTTAAAATAATAGTAAATAATTATTAATTATTGAACAATTCTAATACCAATCTATGGTTACTGCGAATTTTGTTGCCAATTGATATGCCAATTACACCTTTTTTTTCAAAAGGAACCTTCTATATTCAATAATGGTTAACAATCGCCCTGCAAGCGACAATAATTTATCTCATACGCCCGTACATACGTCACGTGATGTGTAGAATTTCAAGGCCCGAATACATCGAATCTGGCGCAGACCAGACCGACGGTTAAAATGCCATGTTGGCTCATTATTTCCTATTTGGGCCTTAATTCGCGCCATAGACGAACGTTATCCACATGTCACGTACTGTACAGTTCGCCAAATATGTAAAAGATATTTGAACACTATTATAACAATCAAGTATGTAACACCTAATAAAAAATTACTTCCAGTTTTAGTTGCAAAATTATCATTTTATATAAATCATATCAAGGCAAATACATATACATATATACACAAATTAACCAAAAATAAAATAAATAGTGTAATAACTGTTGAAAATAATTTACGACCATTTAATATCTCCATAAATTTAATATGGCATAGTCAATGGGTTAATGGTGTGTAACTCAAACAATCAATGAAAATATTCGTTTATAAAATGTCCACTCGAATGTACAACTAATGTAAAATCTTGTGGCTATTATGCCCTTTTTGACGTGGCTCTTTAAAATGACAAATTAACGTCGATACCTCCCACAAAGGAATGTATGTCAAAACTATACGTCACAGGGCTCGTACCTGGTAGATATTTTATTTAGGAAACCATCATTACGTCATAATGATAATTATCTTCGAATATATATTAAATGAATATTTTATTTTTAACTAAATATGGGCATGGGATACTCCACATTCGTGGCTGACTCGCCTAGATATATCTTTGCGCAAGTTGTCAAAACGTAGAGATAAAGCACGTCAAATCTCAGTGAGGACGCTTAGTTTTCGAAACAACGAAATTGCAATTTAATGATTGATAACATTTAGAAAAGTTTAATAAGCGCCAAATTGTAAAAGTTGGGCTACAACTACAAAGTTCCTTGCTACCCTTGTACATTAATGTGGTCTTAATGGCAGAAGGAAAATGATACACATGTCTACCAATGATGTTCGAATTAACATAACTACGATATAATTCATAAATGTAATCATTATCCAAAGTCTAGAATTTATTGTCAAAACCACAACCAACCAAACAAGGTTTATTAAAATCGAATAGTGTGCTAAAATCAAGATTTGTTTTACTTACTTTTTATAATCTACCTATTGCAAATAGAAGTAAGCGAGAGGGATCCGGATGCAGTTGTTATGCTGAGCAGGTTTTATCTATGGCCAACACATAGTTAGAAATAAGGTTGTTCAAAATTAAATTTCAATAGTAGGTTTGGATTTTTAACAGCTTTTCGTGAAATTATAAATACTCCAGTAGGTATGTGTGTTGGTGCGAGAATTGATGTGCATTTTGCTTACAAAGTAAAAGTTGTATCCAAATACATAGTACACAATGTATGGATTATGTTTCAGTTTTGACAATAATGCTAATATCCTTTTAAAATTAGGCCAATTTAAATGTATAAGTACTTAAATTTAATAAAGCCAGTCATGTAATACGTAGTGTAACAAGCAGCGAAAATGCATGGATATGTTATAGGGTATACATATAGATTCGGTAAGTATAAATAGATGGTACATATGCTAATGTATAGTAGAGGACTGATTGGATACGTCACCGCCGGACGTGTGTTTATATTTTTCTGAAGTGCACAAATATACAGTGTAAAGAGTACTTACTGAACTTATTTTTTATTAATAACGAAATCACTTGGTGAGGAAAGATATGGTTTGTGTTTTACATAGACAACCATATTCAATTTTATTGCAAAGAAGATCGCTGCAACCCATTACAGTAAAGAATAATATTACATTAATAAAGTATTGTGAAAAATAGTTAACAGTGTCTACAAAAACAATACAGAATATGAAAAGTGGTTTCCTGACCTTACTGCATAATTTATTTTAAGCACTGGATCGGTACATAGTCACCCTAATCTGGTTACATTTGGCCACTTTGATTGCTTAGATAACGTCTATGCATAGGCCACAGGAAATACTAAATAATAATTATGTAATACAAATCTAAATCGGTCTGGAAGCAACGAGAGTCAAATGGCACCGGAGTATTACGACAAACCCTTCCCCGATAAGTAACAGCCAATAAAATCATTGCGACATTACGTTCACAGGTCCGACCGTACCTAAGTGATGTTCGCGTAAGTAAACCTAATAGATCCTGCCCCAGTTTTGTAAAAATATGTTTTTAAATGCTAATACATTGTATAATAAAATACAAAAACAATTACATACATACAGCACGTATTTCACAGGTATCAAGTGAAACGATAATTGTCCGTGTTAGTCCGCTACGCCGGGGGCGCGGGCCGCGAGCGGTGTTATATCATCTGCCGCGTCATCGCGTGCCGCATCTTGCGCTCCCACGACTCTGCCTCGGCCCACGAGTGCCGCACGTCGCGGAACAGCTGCAACACGGTGCGTTACAAACGTTTAGTGTCGTCAGAGGTTAATATAACTGCTTGTCACATTTACTTAAACATGTGACAGGATACAATCGTAAAAGGCTTTACAGAGGAACACATGAAGCATTTTATTTTGTTTAAATTTTTCTCAGTTTTCTGAAAAACTGGAGTAATTACTACTTGAAACTAGGGCGTAATATGGCGCTCCCTGGCTTTCTTTCTTCTATCTTTTAAAAGGGTTTTCTTTCAACCCTTGGTGATTCAATCGTCCCACTCTAGGTTCTAGAGAATTAAATGCAAATAATTACCTGCGAAAGCCAGACTTCGTCGGCTAGTAATTCGTTAAGGATTACAGTGGTGTCTTTGCTGGGGTTCTGCATTCTCTTCTCGGCGACTCGCTTACTGCACTCCGCGTACATGAGGTACTTCTGGTGCGATATCCTCGAGTACAGCTGCACGCGGCCGCAACACGTCGCGCACACGAGGAACTCCTGCAAAACGACACGGAGACGTCACCGGGCGCGCTCGACTCGACAAAGGGGCACCGGGCGGGGCCGCGCCGCCCGCGGGCGAAGCGGGCATTCCACACACACGGGCGCCGAGGCAATAGCGACTCCGGATAACGACCCATTGTTAAAATTTTGTTGGCGTACATAGATTTCGCGGCCCCTAAACGAGGAACAGATCGGACGGTCGGCGTACCTTCTCGTAGGCGAGGCGCGCGTCGGGCTGCACGGGCTCGAGCGTGCCGGGGTTGTAGGGCTGCCCGTAGAGCAGCAGGCGCGCCTGCGCGGCGCGCGCGCACGCGCGGCACACGCCGGCGCCGCCCGCCACGCTGAGGCCCGGCCACGTGCCCACGGCCGCGTCCAGCGCGCGCGCGCCGCCCGCCGCGCCCGCGCCGCCCGTCCCGCCCGCGCTGCACGACACGCGCGCGCGCATCGTCTCCGTCACCTCGTCCACCGTCTTCACGTTGGACAGGAAGTACTCGTCTGGAACATGACGAATCATTAGACTTTATCTAAATCAATTTAAAAAGACATCACTTCATGAATTTTAAGTCATCATGCCGGGTCGGTGTTTCGAGCTCGTGAAAATTTGATGCGGTTTAAAAAATTACGGAATTCACTCGTCCGTGCTTACCTGCTACATATCAATGTAGGTATTTATTTTTAAAGAACAAAATAAATTGTACTTACCATATTCCAAAACATCATATCTAGGTATATTATATTATTCAATTATAAACTAATAATCGAGATGTTTTTACGGTCGACGTTCACCTCAAACCTTAGATTTAAAAAGAGTAAAGTTTACCTTGCTCCTGAAATATTTCCGTTAGGAAGTTGGGGTCGAGCGCGTGCGAGATCAACGTCTGTATATAAACTTCGAAGTTTTCTTGGTACATTTGAGTTTCTAGCATTCTCTTTTCTATAAAACTACAATCATCGAAAGGCAGTTCACTTCTAACTAATTCTACTATGGTTTCCAAATGAGATTGGGAGCGCACTTTTACTGGAACTTGAGTATATAACTTCTTATTCTCAGGGTTCCATGCGGCGTACTGTGAAATATAATAAATTAATAAGTATGTAAATTACCTAAAAAGTCGAGTGAAATACGCAATTTTAATTCACTCACCGTAGATATATTCCTGTACAAAACTTTACCATTTTCTTCAAACGGTTCATATTTTTGCAATAACGTTTTGCCATCTACTCGCCAAATTGCTGGCCACATTTCATTAAGTTCACTTTTTATCGCCACAAATTCACCGGACTGTAAAATATGTCAGTAATAATTATAATTTACTATCATAATTACGCATTAACTATGTGTTTTTATAATCATGTATGTACTAATTTCGTTTATCAACTGAAATTGATGAAGTAAAGAGATTAAAATATACAATTTTCAATTGATATCTAAAGTCATCAAAGGAATGTTTTCCCAAGCACTGCTGTAAGTTAATTCCAAAAATGGACTCGACCTCATTATTACTGGAAGGGTAGCCACGCCCACCTCTTAAGCTACATCGTCATCTTATATCGTCCAATAGTCTTGAAAATTATTTCAATCACTAATAACCATCAAGTAGTTGTAGGTATCAGTTTCGGTATTCAATTTAAATTATATTTTTATGAAGGAGTAACGATGTATTTGAATTTATCAGAAGACCACTATTGAGTGTGTACGCATTTCAACCAGTGTAATGCGTTGGTAGAAACTCAAGTTACCTGGTAAGGCATTTCTTCTATAGGTCTACTGTTGTCGAGCTGGCCCGTGCTAGAGATTTGCTGATGAGATTTTATATGTTGCAATTTCCTGTTGGTATTATTGTCGTTGTCGGTAGTCCCATACAGGCCGTACCCCAAACTTGCCCCATGAGCCGACGCTACAAAGATTTGAAAACAATTTCATTAAAATTAATCAACATTTAAGTTCCGAAAAAATGAATGAATGAACATCGTTATTTACCTGAATTGTTACTTTCGGGCTTTTTGCATATTGTAACATAATAAAGGTTGGTGGGAGAGGTATAGGAAAGGAGGCCAAATGACGAGCTAGTCGTCACCGCGATAACATGTACACAAAACAGACTGTAATTTTCAGAAAATTGTATGATTATGAATGAAAAGATTTGAACAAAGGTATTCTATACACTTATACAATGTACATGTTATCCCTATATTGGCGAAGTGAGGGGTGCTACCAGGAATAATTACAAATTAAAATTATTTAACACATTATCAGTAATATACTCGTGTTTATTTTATGTCTCCTCCTATTATACAAAATTATTTACATAAAATATTGAGAATTGTGCATAAACAAATAACAATTAAATAGAAATACAAAAAACTTATGTTCAGGGCATGGCCATCTAATACATTATTTTGCACTTACTTGTAGCTGTCATGTTTATTATGCAATTCATTCCTCCTTACATTATAAAATCACTTTCGGCTAAAGAATATGCATACACTATAGTAAGTACCTCCTAAACTCAAATACTGTAAAATACAATACAATATATTTATATATACAACAGACACCCACTGGTATTAATTCCATAAAAAAATATACCACAATTTTGGAATTATTAATGGTAGCACCCCTTCAATAGCGAGTATGACAAGAGTCACAATTACTACAATTTACAATAAAATGGCACTATTAATGTGTCATTAACAACAATGTAAGTGAAATCTTGTTACAGACTAACCCTAAAATATCAATCTCTACAAAGATAGGTACATCACATTTTCTTCATAGAAATTATTTACAAATTAATAATCATAGATTTCATCTAATAAAAATTTACATTATCACAGTTAAAATGTAACAAGTTTTCACGGCACTGCCTAAGCGGCAGTTAGCTTGCTCCTGTCATACAAGCTTCAGGGCTAGCTCTTCACCATCGCGCTCTACTTCTTAAGTGGAAATCTAATAAATTGAACGCACCTTCGTCAGGCTGGTGTTGGTAATAGTATTGCTGCTGCGGCGCTGCCTGCAGCGCGGCCACGGGCGGCGGCGCAGGCGGTCGTGGCTTCTTAGGCGCGGCCGGCTGGGGCGCCACGACGGCCGACGGCGTCGGCTTGTTCATCGTCGTGCGCGCCTTCTTGCCCTTGTCGTTCAGGGGCGTACTGGGCACGTTCAGCACGGGCTTGTTGAGTCGCCTCGCTTCCTCCTCCGCGTCATAAGCGGACTCTTCGGTGCCGTCGTATTTACGCTTTCTATCCTTATTCAAATTATAATATCGGGGATCGTCCAGTTCTACGCCTTTCGACTGTGCGCCGAGTAGACTTGTCGCCCCGTGTAATTGGTTAGCACCCAACAAGCCTGCCGCCGTCATGCTGGCCGACACACTCATAGCTGGATTGCTCAATGACATCCCTGAATTTATTACATTAGGCGAAGCCATTGCGCCATTAGAACTTTGTTGGGTCGAATTCCCATCACACTGTTTAGTGTGATCGTTTTGTGGATAAGCTTTATTATTAGTATTGCTATTTGTGTTAGTTCGTGACCAAGTCGACTTTCTGGCGCCTCTGCCGGCCGGCGGAGGAGAAGTATCTCTCTCTCCTTGAAGAAATTTCAAATAAGAAGCCATGAAACCTGAACCGGGGCCCGTGACTGGAACATTGAATTTTTTTTCCATAATTTTTGAAGTAGTGTCTTGTGAAGTGCTGTTAATGTTCGGCTGCTGTGAAGAGGGTGCTACCGAAGATGCTGTATTTGCCCGTTGTTCTGCAAGGAAACCAAGTTCTTCCTCTATATTAGGTACTACCACCTTAGGCTGTTCCTCTTCACGAGTTTCAGGCGTGGAAAAAGATGACGAGGAAGCCGAAGGTGGAGTCTCACTAAATGACGACAATGGTGTTAACTCCACAGAAGACTGGAAATCAGGATGAGGACCTAGGTGGAAAGGCGGGAAGTATGTTAGTGCATGTCCATGGGGCATGGCTAGTGCTTGGTGTTGGTTGGCAAAATTCGTGGCGTGTAGAGGTGCTTGGGAGCCGAAAGCAGAAGTACCAGGAAACATTTTGGGTGGGGGAGGTGGAAGATTCCATCTTTCAAAATCAAAGTAACTACCATTTTGTTGCTGATTACTAGTGGAACTATGTGCAGGAGGGGGTATTCTATTTGCCAAGTAATCTGCCATTACAGCATTTGAAATATCATTCATATTGCTATGGGAAACTGGTTTTTCAGTGCTCTTTCTCCGTGCAACGGTCTTACTAGAAGCTGAAGACGATGTAGTTGAGGTTTGACTTTTAGTTGTCTTTGCCTCTTGCAATTGACAACTTTGTTGCAGGCTTTGTAAGTTTTTTACTATGGTCATTGGATCCCCACGACAACTTGACAGGTCTTGTAAAGCTACATTGTTAGCATCAAAATAATTATGGTGTTTTTCAGGCAAACTCAGTCTATGGGTTGCAGCTTGAGGCTGAGTGACAGGTTCCTCAGCTTGAGTATTTTCAGTTAGGCCACTCCCATTATTGTAAGTATTGTTACTACTACTACTAGTGTATTTTCTAGATGATTGGCGTTCATTTTCCCAACAGCTAGAACTAGAAGATTGTGTTTGATTGCGCTCATACCTATTTTCAGTATAACTTTTGCTTTGTTCAATACCTAGTGCTCTAGTTATAACAGAAGGATAAGCTACTTGACTATTTTGTGACGGTGGTCGTGTGACTGATGCATCCAGAGGTGACCTTGGAGCAGCACTATTAATTTTATTATAATGATCACCATGTTGTTGAGGTGAATTTAAAGAATTCATCGGACTATGATACATGGGGTAGGCAGGACTAGACCCATGACCCAAAGGAGAAGTTTGAGCAGGTGCTTGAGAAGGACTGTTCCTTCTTGCCACTACTACTCCACAATCTGGACCATTTTGGGAACTGCTGCTTGAATAGCCTGTATCTGTACTAGAACTACTTTTTGCTCGAACATGATAATCTGATTCAACATTATTTCCACTCTGATAATGTCTAAAGCTAGATCCTTGTGTAGTAGAATACTGTGAGCTACCAATTCTATTTGATTTGGCAGAGTTTCCACTACTTGAACTGTAACTTAACCGTCCTGGGGCATCCATAATTGAATAACTTATTGGAGAGGACTGAGGCTGAAGTTTATCATTAGATTCACAACTCTTTCTTTGCTCATTACTTAATTCTGGGTAAATTTTACTTTGTGCTTTTGTTTGAACTTGTGGTGGTTTAGATGTAGGGGAAACAAAGCTACTAGTACTGGTATTGTTACTTGACGGCCGTGCTGGCTTTTCACTACTAGTGCTTTTGGGGGACTGGGAATTGTAAATGGATGTGGAAGGTCTAGAAGTTATACTAGAAGAGGAAGAGCGGTAATCTTTACTGGGAGGGGTGGAGGATGAAGTCACAGGTGGAGTTGACACAATACACGATTGTTGGGAATGAGCAGTTGAACTTGCAGAACTTGAATAAGACTTACTTCCAGCATAATCCTGCTGTGATGAAAGTTGCCCACTCTTTGCACTGCTTGTACTATACGAATTATCAGTCTGATTTCCAAAAGATGATGGAGATTGAAAAAATGTTGATGATGATGTTGAGGAGGCTGGCTGTTTAGATGCAGTAGCTGGTGAACCAGACCTATTTGTTTGTTTACCAGCACTAGAAATCTGAGAGTTGAGGTGATTATTTAAAGTCTGTGCAGCAGCAAAATTGAAGTTTTCATATGATGCAGACGCTTTTGTTGTTGCTGGGCTCGGTGAGGAGGGCACAACACTTTCATGAGGTAATATTCCAAATGGACTTGGGAGCTGGTTATTTCCTTGCCAACTTAATCCAGCTGTGCTGCCAGGAGTTGTTGGTTGATCAAAAAATGATGTTCCTTGTGCAGCTAACGTTTGGTGGGAGTAGTTTTCCCTTAGTGAAGATAATTCAGTTTCAACTGATGATTGCTTAGATGCAGCAGCAGCCTGAGCTATTACTTGTCGATGTTGAGCCTGAAGAGACGAACTGTAATGTGCAGGTTTAGGGTTGGCATGATGAAACAAAGGTGAGAACACTGCATCATAGCCAACAGCAGGTGGGGACAGAAAACCCCCTGGGTTGAACGGAGATGCAGTTGATGAACCGAGCTGCCCTGCTAACGATGCTGTAGTGTGCGCTGCCTGTAGTAGTAACTGGCTTGTAGTCGATGGTACAGACTGGCTGCCTAATCCTGATCCACCACTTGCTAGATGGTGATGGAAATCGCCACTTGCAGCACCAGCCTGGACCCCTGCTAACCGATTGTAGGAAGCATACCATGGTCCTACTGGATCCATTACCACCTCCGTGATGTTATGTTTAGTGTCAATGTATGTAATATGTCAATAGAAGTCCACACTTTCATCCATAGTTTGTACACATCAAATGTATTGTATTACCACTAAATCCGAGCACTAATAGTCATCTTGACTTTGTTATTCAATCTTCAATAACAGAAAACACCCCTGAAAAGAATAAAGAACATTAGCAATTATGGAACAATACATCAATGCAATCATCTTATTAGAAAGCTCACAAGTTTAATTTAGATTGCTTCTTTCATTGATTGCAACACATTAGCTTGAATAAATTGCTGAAATGAACATTTCTACTGATATATCAACATTACAGTCATGTATCGATATAAAAATACCGCCGCTTCGCCATGGAAGCGTCAAGGGGCATGGAACAATACAGAGAAACATTTCATTCAAATAGATACTTTGGGAAATGCATTTATGCAAAGAAACATACCATCGCCTTTATTTTCAACAAATATTTATCAATGTGGTTTCGGAGGACGCTCACACGACAGATAACATCATAAATATGGCCTCGCTAGACTCTTCGAGTGCTCGCTGCGACGGGTTTTGTCTCTATTGTGAAACGGAACTCCACTAAGGTCATATGATATAAACAACTGTTCACTTTACTCTTTACACTTTTAGAATATTATTGCTACGTTTCTGTAAGGACAACAGTGATAAAATGTACCGATTACTTTATTTACAAGTAGAAATACGACAACGTTTCGCCTTTCACATTAATCGCCGCCATCTTACTTGTCGAATGTCTGTCGGTCGAACAACCGCACACAACAAGCGACACAGCGCCATCTATTTATATTTAAAAAAAAAGAACCGTGTCTCGGTATTTTTTTGGGAAAAATACAGTTTCATCAATATCAAATATTGTCAAATATTTTGGATCTCTCATTTAAATAGCGGACTAGATTTACCTATTAAATTTGAAAGAAGTAAAATAAAGTTATAAAAATCGACCCTGGTTCAAAAGCTGTATAACAGCAACACGTTGGTCAAACATAATTAAAACTAAACTCAAAATTTTTTTTTTTAATAATAGAGCAAAAGAATAAAGACATTCAAGTTAGATAAATCTAAAACATTGTTGAACTTGGGGAAATACCTACGTACGTAGCATCGATTCCTTTTTTGAGATTTTTATTTTAATAGCTTCTATCCTACGACTTCGCCTGCGTAGACCAAAGAACCAAATAAGGTCCAATAATATTTTTTTATTAGCCATGTATCTATCACAATTCAGATGCGTGATATAAATAATTAAGTATCAGACCACATCATGCAAGGTTAAATTTAGTTTGTACGAAAATCTAAACATGGGTCAAATATTAGAATCAATCATCAAGCTATAAGTACTGCGTACTAGAGAAGACTGCGGCGATCGCGCCGCAACTCACTTTAGTCGTTTGCTAGTTCTTTCGCGCGTAGTACATTTGGCATATTATAATAAACAAAAACACGTTAAAAATAATTAAAAAATGCCTTGGTGTGTGTTAAGATATTGTAGAAATAATTCAAGGAACTCGGCGAAGTGCAAAGGAATAACTTTTCATCGGTAATTTCATTTTTTACAAATAAATATGAACAATTTATTTACCACACGCCATAGTATTGCATTATTTGTCATAGACTAAGAATGAATATCAGAGTGTAATGTAGGCTACAACTGACATTACGCCAAAAATATGATTTTATATTTTGAATGATGATGTAAAAATTATATAAATATTTCACTATGAAAAAATCTATTAAGTACTTAATATTGTTAAAACTAGCGCGATAGAGACTCTGAGTACTGAAACCAATGGAGATGGCATAACTACGAAAAAGTGAAGCCCAATTTGAGTGGGATACAAATATGGCGCCTTTGCGTAGTGTCATTTCACTTTACATATTTACATACTATAAGTCTCTGAACAATTTATTTATGACGATGTTTCTGAATGTTACAAGTTAGATTAAGTTATAATCAAAAATTTTATGAATATTGGCACAATACACTGCAAATTCCAATGACATTGACAACTTAAAGCGAGAAACCAAAATGGTAAGCCGGCTTCACTAAGGTATTTCTATGACGTCACTTGATGATGTTACCGAAAATATTTCAGTCAAATATATTGTTGTCTCTTTTTACGTGCAGTATTGTAGACTTGTTAAAAAGAGATAAATAAAGGTTTATGAATACAATATCGATATTAATCATATTTGTATAGCAGATTGTTCGTATAGAATATTATGTCGTCTCCATTGGTTTCAGTACTCAGAGGATAGAGAGAGTTGATCTTGTCTGCACATCTCAACATGTTCTTAATGTATTTCTGGTACATAATGTATCGAGTTATATAATTTTGAATGATTTGAAATATTTTTTATGTTATTTAGTATATAAGTAATATGCATTTATATTCTCCAACATACTTTTGTTTATTTAGATTTCCACGTCCAAGTCATGAAAAAAGTGAAAAATGGATTAAATTTGTTCAAAAAAACCGCTGTGAAGAGACTTGGCTGCCATCCGATCATAGTTATATAATATGTTCGTTGCATTTTCGTGAGGATGATAAATATATAACAAAAGGGGGAAGGCGTTTTTTAAAAAAGTCTGCCGTGCCATATGACGATGTAACTACGAATTTCAATTTAAATATTGAATTTTTTGAATTCATAGTATGGTCATAACATTTCACTCAGTCATCACTTACATAATGTTTTGTTTGTTTTAGCAAGGCATTTCTGCTCTTGAAGCCATCGAGCCGATTTCAGAGCCTGTCAGTGAGTCAGAGTCAGTTTTTGATACCCCACGAGAAATAATTCTAAAACAACAAATACGCAACTTAACTTCAGCTAAAAAAAAAATAGCAGACAAACGTAAAAAAGTTCAACGCCAGAATAAAATACTTAAGAAGAAATTTGAGTCCTTGAATCTTCTGGTTAAATCATTAAAAACAAAGTTGCACTCGGTGAAATAGCTGAAAATAATTTACTAGCAAAAGCAGAATTAGTTGAATTCTACAAAAGAAGGATAAAGTGTAAAAAAAATAGTAAATGTTCTTTAATATACGAGGGGAGGTCAAAAGTTCGCGGAATGAAAGTGGAGGGGTTTGAAACTAAACACCAAACTATTTTTCCTTTTCAATATATTCTCCCTTAACCCTAATACATTTTTCATATCTTTCAAAAAATTTGTTTATGCCATCAAAAAAAAAATGATTTATCTTTGGTGTCAAAATAGGCCGAAATTACCGACTTGACTTCTTCATCGTCGTCAAATTTCCATCCACGCAGCTCTTTCATTTTTGGAAATAAATAATAGTCACAGGGGCTAAGTCTGGACTGTAGGGTGGATGGTTTAGCTGTTCGAAGCCGCATCGGTGAATGGCAGCCGTCGCAACATGGCACGTGTGTACAGGAGCGTTGTCGTGCAAAAGGAGCACACCTTTTGACAGCTTTCCTCTTCTTTTTTCCTTGATGGCTTCTTTCAATCTCTCTAATAAAGAAGCGTAGTATTGTCCTATTATAATAATACCACGATCCTTGTAATCGATCAGTAAAATACCTTCTGTATCCCAAAAGACAGTCGCCATGGTCTTTCCGGCCGATTGTGACACTCAAAACTTCTTTGGAGGCGGTGTGTCTTTTTTATGCCACTGCATCGACTCTTGCTTCGATTCAGGTTCATAATGATGAACTCAGGTTTCATCTCCAGTAACAATCCGGGCCATAACTTCTTCTTTTCTTTCTCTGCAGAGCTCTAAAAACAAGCGAGAACACTCGACGCGTTCGCGTTTCTGCAGTGGCGTGAGCATTCTCGGAACCCATCTTGCACTGACCTTAGTCATCCCAAGATGATGATGTAGAACATTTAAAATACTTGTTTCGGATACTCCAACTATTGCTGCAAGCTGCTTCTTCTTCAGCCGGGCATCTTCCAATACAAGTTTTTCAACTTTTTCGACGATTTCCGGTGGGGTCGTCTTCAATGGACTCTCTTCCTTGTTTGAAAAGACCATGCCACTTGTAGATCATGGTTTTACCAGGGGCAGAGTCCCCGTAAACCGCTAACAGTCCTTGAAAAATCGTCTGAGCTGATTTCCCTTGCTTGGTAAGGAACTTAATAACGGCGCGGTGTTCAATTTTCTCCATACTGGCTGATTACTTCCCGATTTAGTTGTTTGCAGGTCGATAACTCAAAGGTTAATGAATCGATTTGGTTTAAACTAGGTATATATACTGTTAATGAGATGCTTAACTAGTGACTACATGGAAGAGCAAACCTACCCCCACCAACCCCTTCATTCCGCGAACTTTTTGACCTCCCCTCGTATATTCGAATGTTACGTAAATTTGCATTGACGCTTCATTAAGTACTACTCGCCAGCTGCATACAAATATGTGAGAGATTTGTATGGAAATCTTTTACCACACACAAGAACTCTCTGTTGCTGGTATGAAACGATTGATGCTGAGCCAGGATTTACAAATGAATCGTTTGATGCTCTGAAAAAAAGAAGTAGTTTTAGTCAGCAACCTCTTATATGCAATCTAGTATTCGACGAGATGGCTTTACGAAAGCAAAAGCTATTTTACAAAAAACAGAAGCTCGGTGCTGTGAATTTTGGTGCTGGTCCTCAAGAAGGTGATGGAGAGATCATGTCGCATCACAGGCATTAGTATTTATGTTGGTATCGGTGACTGAAAATTAGAAACTTCCTGTTGGATATTTTTTAATATCTGGTATTACTGCAGAAACAAAAGCTAATTTAATTACTACTAAAGTGGCAGTTATTGATAAACCTTAATAAACTGCAAATGAAAGATGGTCTTAGATTTGCCAACAAACTTACACCACGACATGTTTACTTCCGAAACCAAATTATGAAGGTTCGCCTGGCTACTCAACTCTTAGGTAAAAGCGTAGCCTAGGCATTTCAGCTATGTAATGAGGATTTGAAGTATTTACAATTAGCGGACTCGTCGGCAACAATACTATTTTTGGAAACGTTTAATAATGATTTTTTTTAAACAATGAATTCAAGAAAGTGTCACTTTTATGGTTTCAAGCGACCAATCGCCATAAATAAGCCTAAAGTACTTAATTTTTTGTCTAAAATTAAAAATTACATATTAAGTTTAGAATTTCACATAAAATGTTGAAGAGTTGTAAAAAAAAAAATATTTAGACCCACAAATAACTCGTCTAATTCGAAAAAGAAAATTGTTGAATCAGTTAATAAAACAGGATTTGTAGGGGTTTTCATTTGCATAGAATCCCTAAAAACGCTGTATCAACATGTAGTGGAAGAGCAAAAATACATGACATATATTTCTACATACCGTCTTAGTCAAGATCATTTAAGAAAGAAAGAAAGAAAGAAAAATAATTTATTTAGTGACACAAAATTTTGAACTTTTCTTTGGGGTTATATTAAAGCATGGCGGGTAGATACAACAATAACCCTAATGTATTACAATTTCGAGCTGCTTTACTCGACAAAAAACACTGAACCATTTAGAACTTTGTTCTTCATTTAGGTGTAATTCTATAGATAATATAAACATCTATGCAATTCTTCAACAGATGTTATTAATAGTACGACACCCTTAAACAGACAAGATGATGAGGAATACGACATATTGTCAGCCATAGGTTATTTAGAATCTGAGCACAATTGTAATATTTTTTCCGATACTCTCAGTTTCCAACAAAATATCTCCTTTGGTTCTCAGTTGAAATCTTACAAAGTCATTAAAATGTGAAGTATGCGTGGATGCATTAACAACAGCAGAAAGGCTGCCACATCATAAACATATAACTATTAAAGACATGGGTGGATTGTCATATTCCTCAGAAGATGTTTACAAAGTATGTGTAATCACGGAAACTACCTATCATACGACACTTATAAAGCAAAGTGGTGGAATTAGCCTCTCTACGAAATACTATTTCAGTTATATTGCTGTTAATAGGTATGTACTTTAGAACATTTTATTCAGACGGAGGTATTTACGTATTTAGTTCAACATTATTTTTGCTAACCAAGCACATTTAATTACTTAAATATTATTAATAAATATACTAGTATTCGTTTAAAACATAAAGCGAAAACAGATCAAAGTATTGATTATTTATCAAAAAGACAAAAGATGACAAAACTTATATTGTTTAAAGGAAATTAAATACAAAATATCACACAAAACCTTTTGTCAATTTTTTTATAAATTTTGTACCCTTATGTAAAATACCCACGTCGTCCATTCTGTACTACTCCTGTCAAAGTCTATAAGGATGACATTTTGTTCACTTTATTGTAGTGATGCCGAACTATCGATAGTTTCACTATCGATAGTTGACCTCAAAAATCAGTTAGAATATCGATAGCCCAAATAGGGGTAATACAATTGATGACTTGCAATACTATCGATACTATCGATAGTATTATGGCTAGATATCACTAAACTATCGATAGTTTTAAGCTATCGATATTTCCCTAATTTTCGATAGTATTACTTAGAGTTTTAGGTTAAACTAAATTATACAGCATTACCGCTAGAGAAGTAATGAAGTCTTAGTAATTAATTACTGTAAAAAAAACCTACACGTACTAGTGACCATTATACCAATAATTTACTATTGATATGACGTCAACTATCGATAGACTATTGATAGACTATCGATAGTCGACTATCGATCGGCATCACTACTTTATTGAAGGATACGCGTAAAGCGACACGATTTTCATGGCGCTTATGACCTTTTCACCGAGAAAAAATTACACGTTCGTAGTAGCAAATCTGGCGCTGCGGTTTTTAGCTATGGCTTAGACGGTTTATTAATTATTTATGTGCTGCAGCGATTTAAAGGTATACATACATACATAATGTCACGTCTTTAAATATATAAATTACAAAAAATAGAACAGTGCAAATATTTTACGTGGCTTCTCTAGTACGTAGTACTACAGAGTAATAATATACTACGTACAAGTAGTACCGTAGTAAGTACTTCGATCTCGCTGGATCAATTTAAAAAAATATACCTACCTATATACATATGGTAAATATAATAGTACGGTGTAACTTGTGTATGGTTATGTAAATATATTTTTGTTGAAAATGTAGCATGGTAGGTATATAAACAAAGTTGTATAACGTTGTTTTGATTTCAAGATATGTAGTTTATGCACCTGTGTTGCGAATATCAAAATCAACAGTGTTATTTTACAAATATATTTGTAGGTAGTTAATTATAGATATTGACACCCAATCACAGAACAAACACAAGTATTCATCAAACGAACGAACGTTTAGCCTGCGTGAGGATCGAACCTAGAACTCTTGGAGCATAAGACAGATAATAATATAAATATAAATTCTGCGTAATAGTAAATGCAACATCAGCATGCCTCATTTAAAAAACATGAAGGAATGAGCTATAATAAAAAATATAATAAAGCATTTCTTACATCCCAGTCGAGATGCAAATATTTTTCAGTCGTAAATTTACAAGACTGATTTGTTATTTACAAAGTTTTTTTCCTAGATCACGGACTAGTAAAAAAAGAAGGACTCCGCGCCTCTAACTAGACATTGAAGCTCTTCAGGTGCTCCACCTTGACACGCAACTTACGTCACACATTGACATAATAGGTGCTCCCACTGACAGATATCCGTTAACTGGTATCTCTGAGTACTGAAACTTAAGGAGACGACCTAATGTTCTATACGAACAATCTGCTATACAAATATGATTAATATCGATATTGTATTCATAAACCTCTATCTATCTCTTTTTAACAAGTCTGCAATACTGCACGTAAAAAGAGACAACAATATATTTGACTTATCTATTTTCGGTAAATATCATCAAGTGACGTCATAGAAATACCTAAGTGAAGCTGGCTTACCATTTTGGTTTCTCGCTTTAAGTTGTCAATGTCAGTGGAATTTGCAGTGCATTGTGCCTATATTGATAACATTTGTGATTATAACTTATCTAACTTGTAACATTCAAAAACATCGTCATAAATAAATTGTTCAGAGATTTAAAGTATGTAAATAAGTAAAGTGGAATGACACTACATAAAGGCGCCATATTTGTTTCTCACTCAAATTTGGGCTTCACTTTTTCGTAGTTATGTCATCTCCATTAGTTTCAGTACTCAGAGACTGGTATCCATAAATAAATCACTCACACATGCATAAACGTGGCTTCACGCTATAGTATGACAGTGTGGAGTCCTTCTTTTTTTACTAGTCCGTGTCCTAGGTACAGTTTTTTTTAATAATCAAGAGTCTAGACTGACATCAAGTCGTTAGTTCCACTAAGCATGTATGTTTACATCGTGATATGGATATCTACCTAGTTAAAGTAAGTATTTTTATTTTAATCCACTTAAGCATGGTTTTTAATTAAATCTACTAATCAAAATACACCATGCATTTTTACTGAACACTTCCTATTTCATTTACAAAGTATGTTATTTGTTTAAATAAAAAATATAATATTTACCTACAATCACAAAATACATTCACAAAACTATATAGAAACTCACAAGTAGGCAGATGTAATTAAAATACTGTTTGTGGGTAGCCCTTTCGCGTAGGTAAAATTAAAAGACTGGAATTATGGGTAAATCTTTTATTGGACACATTTTACCTGTTTTTTTTTCATACAATGCTGTATAGAAATAATGATTTGACATATATTAACATAGTATCATCATACATCTTTGGTATTTAAGTATTTTTGAATTTATGAGTTTTAAGGAAGACTTGAAAATTAAAAAATATTTTTCTTACATAGTAGGTAGGTCTACATAATACATCATAGGGCTGAGATCATTTTACGATATTTGTCCATAAAAGATAGCCATAGATTCATTAATATTTTAAGTCGGCAGGCCGACTATCCCTAATTCAATTAGATTTATAATAAAAATTAAGCAGGCCTTTAGTAAGAAAGAATGATTCTTATTGATTTTGCTTCTTTTCTCCGAAAAAAGGAAGACACAAAGTGGTTTTCCGAACTATATGTATTGTATGTCATTGTATTAATATTAATTTCTTGCAACATTGATTTATTATTTGTTCCTGATTGTAAAACGTGAAAAAGTATAACTGTTTAAAATGATCACACAAGAAACAAATGCACCAGATAATGAGTATTTAATAATTACAGACTAAACGATAAAACAAAACTTTAATTCCCTTTTATTAATCTTAATATAACATAGGAACTGAATAAAATTTGACTACATTGAACTATTATGGTACAATTGGATAAACTCATTTTAGCAGTGATATGTGGACTTCAGACATAGGTACATTAGCAAAGATCTATACAAGTTAAGGACTGTATATTCATATTTGAATTCACATCAAATGTGCCCATGGTCGTAATATTAGGCGATAACAAGCGTAATAATGTAATTTTCAACATTTTAAGACCATACCAAAGTAAGCCAAGTAAATTAAGTATATCATTATAATTTACTTTATTCATATACTCGCACTTGAGGTTTGGTGCACCAGATTAAAAATGACTTGTAAAAATTGGTTTCAATAAAATTTTGGCACAAACTCTGTATTTCTCTTACATGTATGAATAGATAGATTCTCAATTGTTTACTTTGCACATTAAGTCGACAACATTAAAATAGGACGGCAAATTCTAAACAACCATTATACATAAAATGACGATGATTAAAGTTTATAAAGCAAGTGCATTTTCCCACAGAATGTGCTAAAAACGTCTTAAATGTCTCAGTAATAATTTTTTTGATACAAATATGTATTCCCATTTGTTTAAGCAGAAACATTAACAAATTTTTGAAACTTTGGTAATTGATTTTCATTTCAAGTTTCTTTTTTGATTACTAATATAGTATTTATCTAATGAGAGAAGTCAAATAATGAATAACCATAAAACATAGTTGTCGTATGGAAAATGATTTCTATGATGACACAATAATATTCTAATTCACTCAATTAAGAATCTGCTACAATAGATAAGTCACTCGAATTCGTAAATACAAACAAAATAAGAGATTTCATTTGCATTTTTGTAATTATCATTAACGCCGTAATCTAATTTTTATTTTACTAGCCGTTGCCCGTGATTTCGCATGCGCTTGTTTGTTACAAGTACCGTTTAAATATTCATATGCCTTCAATGCTAAGCTGTTATGTTGACATTACAAACAGACACATCAGTTTTATTTATTTGTATAGATTAATGAAGATTTAAATACAGCAATATAAATTACTGAAATGTAAGGTAATTGAGGTTTTAAAAAGAGAAGAGCAGAACAGGGGACTTATATATTAACACATACTAAATGTAATACACCTTTTACACATCAGTTTCCAATTAATTTCTTTGCTTTGTTGCCATTTATTAACATTATCAATTAAAGATTCTAATATCATCATAATATGCACAACTTTTACTCAACATAAAAATAAAGTTAACATTATGCCACGAGCACAGTCACAAAAATAATCTTTGGGATAACTGGCAAGAAATAATAAATAACAATCACATTAGAAACTTAAAAACGATATAGGTACACAAAAATCAGACCCTGATAAACAACTAATATCAAATTCATAAGTTTGGTAAGTCTAGCACAAACATTTTACTGATCGATTCACATTGAATTCATTTACAATAAATGTTCAATTGATATATCTATCAATATCTAAATGCGAAGGAGTGCACCTATGAGTATTATTCAATTTCATTTATGTTCCTTAAAACTATGCGTCTTTTAGCTAATCAGGATGGATCTATCGGGCAATCTACATGTAACATGACCTAAAATTGGTTTAACCATTTATGCTATTTCAATAATACACTAAATGAACATTTTAAAGCCTACATCTTAAACTTTAAAGGGGTATGGAATAAATCACAAGTTTATTCCGTAAACGAATTTCAGTTATAACTAAAATGATGCAGATAAAACTCTTTTCTCAGTCAAATGAGATTCAATGGCAAACAATAACATTCCGTTCATTGTCGAGTATGCCTAGTGATAAGGTGCTTTTAGTCTAGTATTGTAAAATATATGTATATTCAGAAATATATGATTCTCGACATAATTAAGTACATACATTGGAATTGGATTATAAATTGCAAAAACACCATTTTAAAAAGTCAATGTGCCCTACAGCACTATACTGTACGTATGAGTTTGGTAGCTCGACTACGAAAGGAATGATATTGTATTTTTAAATCACACGTCCGCCGTCCGCTAAATATAATTTTTTTTTCGTACGTGTGACAACAAAAATTTACACAATGGTTTTATTGTATAGTTAATTAAACCTATATTTGGCAATGATAACTAACAGCCGTCCTTGCTATGTTCAGATGCCTTGTGTGAGTGAGTTCTCGAGGACAATGTCGAACTCGTCCAAGGGCTCTAGTATCTGTCGGAGGAATGTAAGAAGGCCGCGCTTGCGGAGGAAGCTCTGCTCCTCGTACATCTCGGCGGTGACCCGGGTCATCGACATCGGGACAAGCATTCGATGCAGCCAGTGTTCGCTAAAAACACATAGTTGTAAGTTTAATTAATATATATAAAAACTAGCTTCTGCCCGCGGCTTTGCTCGCGTGGTACATCGATAAATCATAGCCTATATGTTATTCGGGTGTATAAGCTATATTATTGTAAAGTTTCATTAAAATCCATTCAGTAGTTTTTGCGTAAAGAGAGTAACAAACATCCATCCATACCTACAAACTTTCACGTTTATAATATTAGTAGGGATAACATTTTGTCCCATGTTGGTCTGGTACTTAAAAAGCATATTTTTGTATTCCTTGCTTAGCATGTAAAGAGAGACTAATGGTGTTTTGAGTTTTCGACTGTATAGACAACTAGCTAGCCGCTTGTTACCACTTTTCACAATTTTCGATCTAATCCATTTAATTTTTAGTTGGAGTTGGTTATATGAGCTTACTGTTTGTTAAAACTAACATCACAAAATTATTGTGTGGTCGAGATATCGAATGTTTTAACAGTTGTGTTGTAATTATATAACAGACAGCGTGACATATATAGCTTGTATATATAGAATACAATGTATAAGTAATAGAAAGGAATTAATATATAATATGTTTATTCTTACCGAAGACTGAGGCATATGAAGAGCTGAAACTTGCCGTCTTTGCCGAGCGTTCGGCCGACCGTGTTTATTTCGTCCATCAGATGGCAGTAACATCTCCAGATGGACCTGTGCTCCTGGTCTTGGCGGCAATTGTACGCCACCCCGCAGCCCTTGTTGGACTGAGTACTGGGCTCGTCGCATAAACTCATTTTGAACTCATCCTTGACTCGCGCTGAAAATAAAGTTGAGTATTACCTATGTCTAGATTAACTCGGAAAATAGATAGAATTATAATTCTAATGGAGAGCATACTCAATACGTTAAGAAAAGATGGACAGCAAGTGGATATAAGCCTTGGATGCATTTATATGCTCTGTTATGAAGATAAGTGTGTAAGAAATTGTATTTGAAGTTTAATAAAATTGGTTAGAATGTAACACACAAAAGGTAGTATCTATGAACACCTAAAAACAATAACAAAATCATTAAAAATTATACTAAATTATACTTACCAAAATAATCCCAAATAAAGAGATTCTTTCCAAATAATCTAGCGGATTTGAAGCCGCAAAGAAATGCTTGCTCCAAACATTTAACTAAGCCATTTTCGCCACATAAAAGAACACTAAGAGAGTTGGCGTCCTTTTCTCTTTTTGATTGATAGTGCCATTTGACTATGGCATTTACGCAGTCACCTGGAATAAAACATGTTATATGAGGGAAACGTAGAAGAAGGAATGAAGAACGAAGATAGTTCAATATCGATAAATATCGATATCCAACTGTCGATAAATAAATTCTCCAGACTGACATACTAATTCCCTAGTTCCAAACTAAACTTATAAATTTGTGCTATGGATACTAGATAAACGTATACATACTTAAATATGTTTATAAACATCAATGACTCATACGAAGCATTTGTGATCGGGGTCTCCGATCATTTGACCATAACGGCCTGTCTAAGTGACCGATGACATTTAGCGAGTATGACGTTCTGCGTGAAAACCATCGCCGCATCATAGGGGCGGGCGGGCACGTACCGATCATGTGCTGTATGGTGGAGGTGGAGAGGTGCGTCGCGGTGGGCGTGGGCGGCGGCTCGGGCGGCGCGCGGCCGCGCTCGGCCCGCACGCGCGCCGCCAGCAGCAGCCGCTCCGTCGACCCGTCGTCCACGCCCGTGCCCAGCCAGCGGTGGCACGGGAACCTGACCACGTACCGGTTTACATTTTTCGGACAATAATAACTAAATAACACCGACTGACCGGGAGGCGTTAAAGAGGAAACACGGCGCCGACCCCAGGTAACTTGGCGAAAGGCGAGAAGATGTAACTATAACTACATATAAAGTTTTTAATTTTTAATTTATATGTTTTGATACAATCGTTTTAATTGATTTAATTCCTACATGTCTAGCTATAAAATAAGGCATCTTTTGCGTTTAATGAATGACAGGTAATTTCTTAAGTTGTACAAATGGCTACCATTTTACGGCTCTGAAAAAATATATTAAATTGATTTTAAATGTTCCGACATCGGTGACATACAATATAATATAACAAATGTTTGAAAGGAGAAGCAATTAATACAAATAATTAAAATCAGCGAATTCATTGATTTAACCTAAGCCGACATCAATAGATTACTTCCCCTGTTATGGCCAGACATGGGATATTTCCGGAAGCAGAATGGTGAGATTTTTTTTTTATAAAAACTCACGTATAAGTATGTCCCGTAACTTCATTCCTGACGAACACTTGATCCAACAGCCATCGTGGTGATAGACCAGAGTTATCGTGGCCGATCCGTAAGGTAGAAAGAACACCCAAGTTTTTGTGCTAAAACAAAAATATTAAGAAAGGTTAACAAATACGACTCGCATACGCAGGATACTTCTTTCTTAATTTTTAAAATGAATATAGTAGTAGCAGAAATATACAATCTGTCAAAATTTCACATGTCTACCTATAAGGTACTCGAGATACAACTCACTGACAAACATACACAGACGGACAGATGGACGACAGAGGCCTAGTAATAGGGTTCAATTAGGCGTAACTGTGACGTACGGACTTGTCACACTATTCATTGTATATTTTCGGAAAAAAATTAAATACGTATCACATTATAAGGGTCCTGTCAACGAAGACCCAATAGTGACAGTGGAAAGACCACGAGACTCCCTCGTGCTACCTGTCGGTTTTTGTTTTTTGAAAACCCTCATTGGTACCAACTGTTTTAGGATTCCGTAATTAAATTAAAATACGTAATTCTAAAACAGTAGTTTTTTAAATTACAATATACTATAAGAATAGATTTACACTTACGTGGAAGACAAATTCGTAAGTGTTGCGTGGTATCGGTATCTTCGGCGTAGATTCTCTGTTCGTTCCCGATATTGATATCCAACAATTGGCGGTTGTTTGGCTAGCTTTACGAGATGGCACTATGAGAACTCGGTATGGTAACTCTGGAAAAAGGACAAAAAATCGTTAACACAAGTTCGCTTAGATTTTACTTAGTTTGCGGAGTCTGTTTGTTTAGATTTTTTAGACTAGGTTAGGGATATTGATTCAAGAGGAACTTTCATATTGTTTTGTACTCACCGTGCGAAGCAGAGGCGGCGCTATTTTATTTAATATCTTTATCGCTAATCTATTTTAAGATATTATTAATTATATTGTTTTTCCAAAATCATTACTTAATTATTTTTTTAAGATATATGAATTATCTATAAAGCCAAATAATGGTGAATATGAATAATAGACAAGAGAGTTCACGTGAAGAAATACAATATTGCAAATAAACATTAATACTATTTTTTTCACACTCACTTGTGGTGGGATATGTGTTAGTAAAGCAGTAATAGTCGACGGCGTTCAAGGTGAGCAAGTGGTACAGGAACTGTTCTCTCTCTTCCTCGCAGCGGAGGAAGGCCGTCCGCTTGTACTGAGAGCGGAGGAGGGTTGAGTCCGCTAACAGTTCCCGAAGGTGCTTGGAGAGGAGTTTCTTCTCTAGGGATAGGCGCACCCAAGCTCGCGCGTATCCGATCTCCGTTTTGATGTCCGTCATCGCTTGTACATTTCTGAAAATTAGTTTTAAAGTTTAGTTATGGTAGTTTTATTAGAAATCCTTATTAGGAGGATAAAATACAACCAAGTCACTAATATGAATTTAGAAAAGGAGGAAATAGTTAAGCCATCGAAAAGAATTGTTGAAGCAATATGCGATGGTATCAAGTTACTTTACGACTTATCTATAAAGACTTTATAGTTTTACAATATCTGTTTTCCCTTTGCAAAATTCAGGTTTGTTAAAAATACGTTTTTGTATATCTTATTGGATCTATAAATATTTAAGGAATAAAAAGTAGCCTATGCCATATCTCAGGTTTTAAACTTTAGGCATTTGAATTTCATCGCAATTGGTTTAGTATTTTACGCGAGAATATTTAACATATTCTGTGTCACCGATTCGTCCGGAGAGTTCACATAAATCTTATTCCAGTGCTGACGATTCCCTGGCGAGTTCAGTGTTTTTCTCTAAAATATAAGAGGCATCCGACAAGACATGAAAATCATAGTGACGGTGAGTGTAAACTTAAAGAGACCAGAGTTACTTTCGCATTTATTACTACTATTAGAGTCCATTTTACCTAAGATGAGTTACGTGACACTTTGAATTTGACGTTACTAGTTATGCACTATTATAATTTGCAGATATGTCTTAAGTGCACGCGATTTCAAGACTCGGAATCATCCAAATAAGGATGTTTTGTTTTTGTTTGTGTCTTAGGGGACACTTCTTTGTTGTCACTGGAGTTGGAACATTTTTTTGGTAGAAATGTAGGTACGCTTATAAAATATCTTTAGTAAAATATATAGATTAAAGATTTGACGTGAATAGTAGTGTCAATCTCTATGAGTAAACTTTTCGATTCCCATAGTCAGCAAATCATACGATATTTTTTCTAAATTGAAATTAGTAATAAATTTAAGAAGAAAATTGATAAATCGTGTTTACATTAATAAATAGAGATTATCAATTATTTTTTACAACAATATTAGCGTATAAAGTTAAATATGTTTGAAACTGAATATTTTGTTACTTAGAAAGTACGATGGATGAAAAGGAATATTGACACCTAATTACGGGAATCATCTTACGTGAAACGGACTATAGTAAGGAAGTGCCTTCACTTTATTAGGCTCTTATCTGTTCATCGTACCTCATATCGAACGTAAGGCTTTCCGGCAACGGCCTCATCGGGTTGGGCGTCGCCTTGCGCTCCAGAGTGCCGGAGTTGCTGAGCCGGTCGCGAGAGCTGTCCCGCGACCCGCCGCGGGAGCTGTCCCGGGATCGGCTCCCGCTCGTGCTCTGCTGGGCTTCCACTTCGGCGCCCACGGATGATAAGTCTAGAATATTAGAGTAACGGAATATCTTATAAAGAGGAGATTCATATTTTTGTATGTTTGTAACGAATAAACTCAAATACTACTGAAGGGTTATTGATGAATTTAGACTGGAATAGCATATAGGCTATGTTTTATAGTTGCACCACGTGAGCGAAGCCGCGGGTAGAAGTATTTAAGTAATATAGTCACAAAAAGGAATCGTGTGCACATCTTTATTTTTAGGTAAATGGGGTTTGCACGAAAATGTCAGACAGCGTAAGCAATATGAACCGCTTGGTCCATACACATTTCTTAGAATATCTAATAACTTTCTGTATAGGCTATATATTTATGGAAATTCTTATTAGGTGTTTGTTAAGATTGCACAAAACCATAAAATACGTTGGGTCATAAAATCTTGGTTTTGTATAGATCTTTGTGTGAATACATTTTTTTTGCAGTACTAAAAATTGTCGACCTAAATAATTTAAATACAAGTACTCACATGGAGTAAATATTCCAGTCGAATTATTAAAAAAAAAAAACAACAACAAGCAACACAACTTATATTCAGCCTTCTTTTGGGCATTGACGTTCAGCGATAGAACAATGCAATAAACACTTTTACAATAAGATCACGGTTTACTCACAGTCCAGACGTTTACGCAACACACACCAGGCCAAAGCTGCGTGTTAGGAAAGCAATGATGTTTGTGAATAATGTTGATGATTATTTTGAATATTATATAGGCACATCTTAGCAAAACACATTTATAATCATATCTCATACGTGGAATTTGTAAGGCCGAGTTCTAAATTAAAATGATAATCAAACTTTATTTATTAGTTTAGTAAAACATGATAATAAATAACTTGTTCAGATCAAGACACCAATTCTTCGTTCTAAATAAGCATACGCTTGTGTTGTGGATACTTTAGGGAATGGATAGACATAGGTACTTTAATACATTTATAAACATTCATAACTCTTCTCCTCCGACTCCATGTAGGATTCGAACCCATGATCGTCAGGAGCTTCAGGTTCGTGGCAGTTGAAGTCAGTCAAAAATTAGAACTGTGAATATATAGTAACATTAAATGGTATGCTTAATAAAAAAGGTGAGTTAAATATCACAATGACTGAATCACATTAAGCACGGCGCCATAGTCCTTTATACCACATCCACATACCTGGGGTAAGGTAGTTAGGGTCGATGGGCTTAGTGGAATTACTGCACTGTTCCAGCTCTTGGTAGTTAGTGAGGTGCATCCAGAGCGCCGACTTGCCCATCTTGTGCTGCAGGCCGTGGGACCACAGTCTTTCCAGCAGGTCGCAGAGGGACGCGATCATGGTGCTCTCTTCGACTCCCGTTATGGACACTTCGCTGCCAAGGCCCAAATCGCTCTCCTCTGTACCCATCTTTTCAACAAGCATCCGTTTAGTTTTGCTTTTACATTCCTGCAAAGTTAAGTAATTTTTAGACTGCCCGCGTGAATTCTACTAATATTATAAACGCGAAAGTTTGTGAGGATGTATGGATGTTTGTTACTCTTTCATACAAAAACTACTGAATGGATTTTAATGAAACTTTACAATAATATAGCTCATACATCAGAATAACACATAGGTTATAATGTATAAAGATATTGGGAATACCCACACCCACAAGAACGGGAACTATGTGGGTGAAACCGCGGGGCGCTGCTAGTTTAAAATAGTTAAGTCGTTCAGAAACTAATCAAAAAACAGACAGGCAAATTGGATGTTTCTCTGCGTAACAGGGGAATTAATGCTATTTGGATCTCTAAAAAAAAGTTATAAATGTTGTTCAAATTAGCTAGTATAGTCCAAGATGGCAGGGCTGCCAGACGTTACTCATTTTCCCATAAACAAAATGTGTAGTATAGGATAAGTATTAAAACTTATTTTAAACGTACGGGTACTAGCTAGTTTGGGAAGTGGGCCATTTTTCGGAATAACGGAAATTTACTTATATTTTCACTTACACGATTTTTGTTTCTGTAAATGTCGATGATAATAAAAATTAAGGGCCAAACTACTTATAAACATCTATTTCGATGAGTAAAATTTCAATAAAGCTATTTCAAGTTACTTTTCGAGCTGATACTCATAGAACATTTTTTATGCTGTCTGGGAGTTGTTAGGCCCATGCCATTAGTCGGCCTGCTTGGAAAAATTCCATAGATAGTCATTTAAATTATTTTAGATAAAATTCGGGATATTATTGTATATGTACTTTCCTTACTTTTTCCAGAGCTTTAAAGTGTCTAATAAAATTTACTGCTAACGGCAGGCTATGTTAAATATTAATGTATAAAGTATTCTACACAATATACATAAAAATCAGCAATTAGAATTTAATTTAAGTGAGAAATATCTTTTCCTAACTTTCACACTGGATTGCTGCAAATTGGCCCATTATCCAAGCTAACCCGTATATTTGTAGTGGGTATAAATATCTACTACCCTTTACCACACATTTTATTCATAAGACAATAAGTGCCGTCTGGCGGCCGGTGCGTCTTAGTTGATATACTAACATTTGATATAATTGAACTTTAATAATGTTCATTTTATATAATAATCATTTGTTATATCAACCCATAATATAATTTTGTTTGTCATAACGTTTACTTTATATAATATTCATTTTATATAATACCATTTAGTATAAAGTTCATAACAAATAAATATGTTTGAAATAAAACTCATTTTAGATATCGTTCATTTGATATAATTTTGTTTAATATACGCATCATTTTATATAAGTAATATTTAACATAATAACGTTTCAAATAACGATTAATAGATATTCCCTATAATTGATATAACCTTCATTTGGTATAACTTTATTTGGTATACAGTAAATACATATTGTACATATTGACTTTATTTATACTTCAGTGCAAATCCGACTTAGCCAACCCTCCCTCCACGTAGTACTTGTCTGTCCTACCCCTAGAGTGTAATTCAAAAAAGGCGGAGGCGCGGAGGGAAGCAGCCCCCGCCCGCCTGCTTGGATGTTGCCCGCGGTAATATTAAATGATTTTAGTTCAAGCGTTTGTTATACGTTTTAAAATTATGTCATTTAAAATTATATCATTCAATCATTATATTAAAAAAGTGTTATATTAAACAAACTTATATCATATGATTGTATATGTTTTGAACTTTATACGATATATTGTTATATTATATATTACACACCCTCTAGTGGCCCTGGGATCTCAGTCTATAACAATTGAATTGTTTTATCGATTCCCAATGCCCATCTAATAACGGCCTAGAACTACTAACTCATTATTATAATTAATATATTTTTTTAAATAAAACAATGTTTATTACCTTTAGAAGTTTTTCCACAAAAGTCCTGTTGTTCTGAGCAATGGCTGCGGGCGTCACGTCTGTGGACAGTTTCCTGCTGATGTCACCCAGCAGCAATTCAGGGGGGCAGTCTTTCACCTGCCACTTCGCGTTCTTAATACGCTTTAGACTATTCGTTCTGAAAAAATAACAATATATCTGTTGAACAAGTTTTAAATTAGGAATGCAACAACTAACAAGCAAGCACAATAAGCGTAAAGCAAATCTATTGCAATATTACATTACATACAAGCGGTACTAAAGGTATGAGGTTTGCGTATTCAAAATGCATAGACGGATTTCAACATCTTTATTGGGCGTAATATTTAAATTATTATATACATAAATATTTAAAATTAACAAATTAGGTAGTTAAGTTAAGTAATAAAAATAAACATAAAGTGTTAAAAATATAAAAATCATCTATGAGGGAAGGTACTCTAATTATTCACTAACTTTGATGTATTTGTAAAACAAACATTGAAAATTAAATTATGGTGATTAATTTAATTTTAAATGTATGTCTATTATACATACAATATATCTATCTAATTTGATTGCATGCGATCTTCACAATGCATGCAACGTAAAACACTATCGTAACATCAATTATTAACTATCACTTTGAAAAACACATAAGTATACATATTTCAGTAAAAACAGATAAGAAGAGGTTTAACTAACCGATTTTGTCACATCATAATAATATCGAGCTCGTTTTAAATTCGATCGCGTAACAAATTAGAAGACGTTAAAATTAATGCTAATATTTAAATAAAGCCTTCACAATGAATGGCCTTTTTGAAAAAAAGCACCAAGGTTACATCAATAAACATTGTTAAATAAATTCGTAATTATTATGTCATAATAATAATGAGCATTAATTTTACTTATTATGCTTAGGCATGCACAACGAAACAACACGCCATGCTTAGAGTATTTTGCATTTTACGAGCATTAACACACAAACTACACTTTTAACATGCATTTAATAAACTAAGTAGTTATCGTTAAAATAAAATGGAGAGAAAAATAAGTTTGCCGGTTTCAAGGTAATTTATTTAGTTAGGCGCTGAAAACAAATGTGAAATTCAGTGAAAGCTTAAAATCTGTTGAACTTAATTAAGAGGCTAATGAGGTGTGTACAAAGTCAAATGTCTCAGTTTCAATAAGTGTAAATATTGTTAAACAAATATTAATTTCAGAAGTCAAGCTCTTTGCTTTAAAGTATTATGTTGTCTTAGAAAGCGCAAGTTCAGTAATAATAATAATTTATTTGGCAAACTTATTTATATCTCAAAGAGCACCTGAATACTCTACATCTCATTGGTATTATACAAATGTTTTGATTTTTTAATAAACAAAAAACATTAACAGTCTAACATGAAAGAAAAGTCTTGAAATAATCAATCATTGAATGGTACTGAATATGTAGTACATTATTAAATAATTTAATAAATTAAGTAATTTATTGTTAAAGTAGGTGTAGATTTAAGTAGGATATTTTAATACAGCCTTGTACTAAAAGATTAAAATATATTCCGTTTTTTTTTATTACAAATCTAAAATACTTTCTTTTAACTATAATGTTTTACTAAGCTATTATGTTAAAATACATTTTAATCTTATCTATATAAATATATTGTCAAAATTTTGAATTAAATTAAAATGGGCGAGATTCTTCTAGTTTTGTAAAACTACAAACCATTTGGCATGAGATTTAAGAGTAAAATAAAATAAAATAATCTTTACACACTGTGACGTATGTAACGTACTGAGAAGTTATTTAAAGATCGACAACAATCACATCCATAAATAGTTTATACATCTCATAAATATAATCTCATAAATATGATCACGTTTATCGGAATGCTGTTCTTAGAACCTCTAATAAAATTGCATTAACTGTACCACATGAGAATCAAAAACTTAGATGCCAAGTGATGGTAAAATACAAATTTTGTAGCGATGATTTATGATTGTCAAATACCCTAGCTACGAAAATGTCACCAATGGTCTCCCGACATCATTAAAAGGTATCTTCTCTTCTTAATTTTGTAGCACTGTAGTGCTAAGTGAAGTCTTATAATATCGCCAATAGCCACATTAGCCTGCGTTCCGAAAAGTGCTCACGTGATTGAAAGTGTGAAAGCTGCATGTGAAGCTGTCTAGATTTAGATCAAATCTAAGCTGAATTTGTATGGCATTTAGAATTGTCAAGCAATAGATTTAGCAGCTCAACTGAATTCCCTTGATTCCAGATGGAATTGCAAAATATATAAACTTATGTTCAAGATAGTGATTTTGCATATAAAGCTGCATGTGTACATGATGTTCAAATTGATGTTGTATGTCAGTAAAATAATAATTTTATATATTTACCCATGCTGTATGACGTTAATCACTCGGCGATCCGCGTTTATTTTAAATGCAGTGAATACTGTAATATTGGAGATGATATGGTTCAAGGATGTTCTGAGTATGGAGAGGAAGGCACTGAGTCATAGAAATAAAACAATATTATGAGCGCATTTCGGAATGCAGTTTCTGAGCTATAAAGTTAAGTGAAACTAGATGATGCTTGGTAGTACTCTTTGTATGAACCCCAATACTCTGGAAGCGAACAATAATATCTACTGAAAAGTATGTCGTTATTACAAGCACTACACAGTAGTGCCAATTATCTAATACACAATCACTAACCACAGTTCAGGCTGTTACAATCGCATGCTATCACATAAAGCTGACTTAAACTAACACATCACTTCAATTCGTCTTGTTAGAATTAATGATGTCAAACGACAAAAACAAAACGTGCTCACCGAGGTAACAATAGTTTTGAAGCATTAAGCTATCACATTAATATTACAAGACTACGTCAATTCGGCTCAAATAATTTGTTAGTACTAAATGCTATTAGATATTTTGGACTTATAAAATTCCCCCTCTAGAACTAGCAATTAACACGTATGTGTAAAGTTTGTAAATAGACTTCCTTCCGACATAATTTTAAAGAGTGGGTATGATGATATTGCTTAAACGAATTGAAAAATCATTTGACGTTTCTAAAGTATCATTTACATTCAGCCCTGTTGGGACGGGAAGTGAGCAGGGAAGTGGGAAGCGCGAGAATGTAAACAGGTGATTCGCGTTGATGCTGGCGCTGCCGTTGACATTGCCCCGCGCTCCCTCTATTGTCGGTTTTTCGCACGGAAGTCAAAGGACGGTAACGCGAACGCGAGCGAGTGTTTACATCACTCGCTCACTCACTTGCGGAAATATTTACAGCAACGTTCCCAACGACAGCAGCGGCAGCGGCAGCGGCTGAATGTAAATGAGGCATAAGGTTCTGAGTCTAAACGACAATGAATACATGTAGGTACTACGTATTTTTTATACATCAGTTCTTAAAACGGCAATTATAACTAACTAAACTTCACGCCACTTGCCTAGCGGGGTAGGCAGAGAGAAACAACCAACCGAGAGAGGCAATTTTATATGTTAACATCTAAAGATCTAATATTTATGGCTACCGGAACAAACAAAAAATAAGCAACCATTTGATCAAAATCGTATCGTAATCACCTTAATACTGATAAAGATTCTTTTTTTGCTGTTTGCCTACTGTTTATGTTTAATCAGTAGCCTTAAGAATGTAACAAACTCGTTAGAACAACAATACAGATTAGTTTATTAAATAACATTTGTTAAATGTTATCTCGGTGTGCGACGGGTATCGGCGACATGCATGAGAACACCGATAGAATACATAAATAACAATACAAGAGACAAGCCACAAGAAAGAAAACAATATGCTTAGATCAAATACATCGAATTGACATGTTTTACTAGAGAACAAAAAATAGAAGAAAATGTCATATTATTTTTTTCATAAACGTCTAATAGAGAATAATAGCCAAATAATATAATGAGATTATGAGCATTCTAAATAATGATGTTGAGACAATATATCTTGTTGGAAAAGAACGAAGAAAAAATGGTTTCTTGTTTAATTAGTTACTTCTTAACTTAATATCAAATTTCCGTAAGGATGATTATACCATAAATCATAAAATAGTAATTCATTTGTATAAAATATTTTATAAGTTACTTATAAATATTTTATAAACCTAATTTTTGAAATACAGAAACCAAAAATGTCGAAATTGTTGAAAGTTGTTTTGGTTTGTGAAAACTGTTTTAAAAATAGCCTAAATGTCCATAGTTTTCCCCAGGTTTAAAGGCTATCACACTAATTAGATGTTTATAAATAAGAAGTACATGTTTTCACACTCGTGACTTTTTTTAATTCAGAATATTCCAACGACTCCGATGAGGCAGCTAGCTTATGTAATTTCATTTACTAATTTAATAATTAATGGCGAACATATCACAAAAAATACTAATGAGCTCTCGCATGCTAAAGGCAGGTTGCATAACCTAAAGTTTATTTATTTCTTCGAGGTTTTAGATATTTTATGCACGTGTTGAATGGACGTGTTTTATAATGTTTTTTTTGTGTCTGCATGTCAGGGCAGGGGTATAAAACATGCTTTTAACTATTGCTTATGCTCATCCGAATCCTAGAATAACACGGATTTTCGGAATAAAAGGTACCATATGAGTCTAGTTTGATACTAATTGAATTCCGTAAGTAAGTAGTTGTGAAAATAGCTGCGTCACTAGAGGCGGATCAGGACAGGCGGGTGGGGGTGGGGGCGGGGGCGGAGGCGGAGGCGGAGGCGGCAGGCGCGGCGCACCTGCGGTCGGGCGGCGGCGCCAGCGCGGCGGCGTCGAGGCGCGCGGGGAAGGCGCGGTAGTAGGCGGCGCGGTGCGGCAGGCGCTCGGCCGGCGCGCCCACCTCCAGCTCGGCGCCGCCGCCCGCGCCGCTCGCGCCCGCCCACACGCTGTAGCCGCGCGTCAGCCCGCCCTCGCCCAGCCGCCGCCTGCAACACACGCCACGTCACACGCGCCCTGCCTACACTTGCCCGCCCCGACGCCGATCGTTCCTCTGCCGGAGTGCGCGAGCGCGTAGCTTGGAACGGCGAACCCATTCCGGGATATCCGAAAATGACATCAGAAATAATAAATTTAAGTAGATTTGGAAAAGCGTTCTATTTGAGCTGGGTGACATTAATTTATTACTAAGTTATTTGCCAGTAATAACTTTAGAAACGCATATTAAAGTACCTAACTACCAACCGTCGCTGGACTCAGGGTGACCATCGCGCACCGGATATTGAAACTTCGTTTACTTTTAGTTTGTTTCTTTCCCATGATATTTATGGAACTATATATTCTTCAAAGATTTCATTTTCCTAGTATTTCTTATATCATTTATTCGGTACACAAATATATTGATATTGATCGTCATGGTATAATAGAACTCACTAAACATCACGCCACTCCCTAGCGGGGTAAGCTGAGAGAACCGAACGCCATATGACACGATCCTTACATACCTCACTTGCTTCTTCAACATACATAATCATTTCTCATACAAGCACATTTCATGGTAAAATAATAACCTGCACATATAAATTTTACCTTATTAAATTAATACATTTATTGACACATGCGCCTGCCCATAACCTTCAAACAAAAGAACAATATCATACCAATCAGTTCCCTGTTAATCCAAAAAAAAAATGCAGACCATTCAATCCATATTCATGTCCCCATTCACCTCAAAACTGAACTCGTGCAGATCATTATGACGTCACCTACCTTACGGACTTGATGCGATGTTCGAAGACCTGCAAGTTGGCGTCATACTCGCCCCAGTTGGCCATTATCTTGTTGTCTATGAGCGTGGCGAACATTTGCGTCTCGAGGAAACGCGAGAGGAACGGTCGGTGGCGCTGCGGCTGGTCCGACAGGAACGATGCTTTGTCGAAATTGACCATCGATTCGCGCGCCGTCAACCACGAGTCGCGGTCCTGAGGGATTTTTTACATTTACTCCAAATATTTGTGTGTATAATAGGAACAATATCCAGCAGTGGACGAATGTAGGCTGACGATGACATTACATATTCAAGAAAAAAAATACAAATTCAAATAACAATTGCGTATATTCTGAAATTCGGAGCAATGTAGTAGCACCAAATTTTATTATTTTGTAACATAGTCTTCAATAGAAGATTTTTCTTTATATAAGATCCTGTGGTAACCCATAAAGCTCGTGTAATAGATGCGTGCAAACGTAACAGAGAGATGTTAAATAGACAGAGATACCCACTTTCGCATTTTTAATATTAGTAATAGTAATTACCTGGTCCGGCATGATGACAAAGTTCTCATACATGAGGAATATGTGCACGAATCTGTTCAAGAAGGTTTCCCTGACAGCCGCGTTGAACCGAATGTCCTCGTTGTATTGCTCCTCATCATTCAGAATTTTCTTTTTCATTGTTGGCATCACAGTGTCCGCGTCTACGTCGTCTATGTTCACGCCTGAAAGTTATACTAAAGTATTCAAACGCTCACACCAAAAGAATAAGATAGCCGGAGTGCACAGCGAAGCCCGCCAGAGGAGTACGGAATACCAAAGGAATACGGTTTCGGCCGCAGTCGCACACGTCACGGAGGTCACGTTACACTTGTCTAAGAGGTGTCAAAATGCTGTATTGCATTATAAACAAGTGCAAAAATAAGACGACTATAAGAATAAAGGTGGTTTGTCATTTCATAAGTACGTTTGAACTGTTTCTGTAGAAAATTAATTAGTCGGTACGCACATTTAATTAATAGGACATTTTATAGCTAAAGTAAGTATTCGAGTGTCAATACATAAAACAACTATTATAAAATTTGCTTATGTTCAGGACACGTAATAGGTACTTATTATTGGTCACACTACGCCGACTGTGTCCGCACACGGTTTAGGACTATTTACTCTAACACTGACACAATTTATTATCTTCACTTATTTGCTCCGTACGCTCCGTCCATCTGAGTTTAAACGTTAGAAAGTAAGAAAATGTTAATAATCACATCTTATGCGGGGTCTGAACACTTGTTAATACATTGGTTCTAATAAGACCTTTTCGATTTCAAAAGTTATAAAAGTAGTTTTTTAAAGGCAGTCGATTGCTTTCTATAATTATTTTTAGTGGGAATACATTTTTCGATGGGTTTCGGACAATGGACAAAGGCTATACATTTTTTCCACCCCATACATACATGTATTAACTTCACGCCCGTAATGCCCGAAGAGGTAGACAGAGTCAGGGAGCAACAATTTATTGTGAGACACCAGTCTACTCACCAGTGCGTTTGACGATGTCCACGATGCGCTGCAATGCGTCCATCCGGAGAGGGGCACGGCGGGTGGGTGAAGCGGGGGGCGACGCGTTCAGCGGCCGACTCTCCTCCCACTCCAGGACGTCGTGGAACGAATGTTTCCGGCGAAGACCACCTACAAGAACACACAGTCCAACATTTTGATACGTGACAGCCCAGTTAGTGCATGGTTGCGACTTCGCGGTAAATTCGCACGATACGATGTTTTGTTGTTGATAAAACATGTGTCGGGTCTGGGTGTTTGTGTGATATCTTTACTAAATCAGATTTTCATAAAATATTTTGGAATCAAGTCCATGTAACAGATTTTGTCTGATATTATGTATTCAAGTACTTTTAACAAAGGAAAAATCGGCATCATATATTATATAATAAATAACAATATCAATAAAACGTCCGAATGCTTACCTGATGGCAAAGTGCAACTACTACTCATGCTGTCGTTCATGTTCTTGTATGATGATCCATTCAATGGTACGCCTAGTTTGGTTGGTTCTGTTTCTGGTCTTTGAATCTGTTTAAAATATTAAGCATGTGTTAGGAACATACTATTACATACGAATAAATTTACCTGATATATTACTTGTGAAGGTCGTAAATGCACTGCTGCTTTGCTGAATTTATTAGATCCTTTGGATATCTATAAGGTTGTGGTGTTTTTTTGTTTTAAATACCTGATGTTTATCCAAAATATGGTTAAGTTCTTCAATAAATGGGGTTCGATGCGGAAATATGGGCAGTTCTTCTGGTAGCTGTATATCCGGCTTGTCAATATCCACTAGACACAAAGCCGCTTCTGAGCCCAGCGCGATGCTGCGAGGGCCATTGGACCCCATGCTCATAGCCCCGCTGTCAGCATGGAGACCTATGGAAACATGGAATTAATTTATTAATATAATTTGGAATTATTTTATAATTTATTTAATTGATCTCGAAGGATTACAAAATTATTTTTTATATTTTTCTTTATTTTACTTATATAATTTATGACACTTGATACAATTTAAAAATATCTGAATTAATTTCGCTCTTATAAAATAACATCCATTCCCACAAACTCTTTATTATATAGTAAGTAAGACATCATTCATTTTCATTCCTGACCCGGAGAATGTCTAACAACCAATAATGTTTATAAATAAAATTGCTTTCAATACATAATATCATAATAGGAACCTATAACTAAATACATTTAGTACTTCCAAGATACTATTTTTAGAGTTCCATTGGTTCTGAGACTTCTGCCAGAAGATATGCAAAAAAAATCAGATGGCCAAGAACTAGAAGTTGTCCTCACCCATGACGAAGGGCACCGGCGCGTCGAGGAAGTGGTACAGCGGCGCCGGCAGGATGGGCACGTACACGTGCGCCCACGAGAACGGCAGCAGCAGCGACACCGCGCACTCCGCCACCAGCATCAGCTTGTTGTAGTCTGCAACACGCGATCCTTACTCTCATGTACATACATACATACCATCTCGCCTGCAATCTCAAAGAGGTAGCCAGGATCCAAGTTTGCCATGTTTTCCCGAGATACAATTATACAATAAGTATATACAATTATATAATAAATTATATACAAATACAATTGTACAATTGAGCTGGTCTTGATGGAAAATTGTGAAAACGTGACAAGTGGTTAGCTGACCACCTACATAATCAAACTCATACACCATTTATTGCCATCTATGATATGCTAGGCAAGGGATATTTGAATTTGAGTTTGACATAGCAAAAACTGAACTGAATACAACTTTACTTTGAACCCTGATCAGCATTGGCTTTTAAAAAGTAATACATTATAAATATTAAACATAATATTAACACATATTTAAGTAATTTATTTATGAAAGTACATATTTCACTCAAAACTGGAAATAGTTGCGAAAAATTGTGCACTGATATTATAAAATTACATAACTTTATTTATATACTTATAAAACCATTAATTATGATTAATAAATTTGCATTATTCTTTTAACATGTTTATAAATGTCAAACATTTATAAATATGTATAAATAATAATGCAAATGGTAATATAAATTACCGGATGATCTGAGCAGGACTTGATGTTCGAGGAGCACACAGGTAAAAAGCTGTACAACACATTCCACACCAAGTACTTGAAACATAACACGCAGAGGATAATCAAGCAATGGTAACTCTTCTGGTGGATTTGGCATTCTTATCACCTGCAAATAAGAATATTACACTGTTATACTTTGCAATTCAGGCTATCAAGAAAGAACAAGTTGCCATTAGAAATCTTCTTCTTACTTCAGTTTGACTGAATATCAATACTGTAGAGATGTACTTGTTTAATTTGAATGAATAAATTAAATTCAAAAAACTTACAACGGGAATGGGGTCGAGATGAGGTTCTGATGGAGGCACATACAGACGGAGCGCTTGACCTGAGAGTGGCACTGGGACTTCATATAGTAAATTATATACATAAGACTCTGGACTTAATCCAGGACCAGGCTGGCGTGGTAAAGACCTGGATAAACATAACAATATTTTAACTTTATTACATGTTATTTTAATAATAAATATAAATACGTTTTTAAGGTTGTTAATCTAGATAATTTTATTTTATTACATGTTTGCAAATCATTTACTGATACCATTCTTTCTAAATTTTTTTAAATTATTATATTACTAGCTGGCGCACTTCGTAACGCCCCGTTCTCGAGTTTTCAATACCCATTTTTATGGGTATTGAAAATCCGAGAAAGATCCGTGCAACTTTTTTTTTTTCTTTCATAAAAACCTTCAACTGATAATAACAAACACAACTAAGGGTCGATTTTTTAATGGTCCGATAAGAATTAACCGGCTAATAAAGTTTAAAGTCACCAATTTGCGGATGTCATATGGTATTTTACTTAGGAAGCAGGCAATGACATTTTACAATTGATCCAGATTGTGATTTATTTGATTGTTATCTTTTATCTAACTGTTGAAAAATCAGCCTTAAAAAATAATTTGCGAAATCGGTTCAGCTATTCATGACATTTGCGCTTAGCAACACATTCAGTGGTTCATTTTTATATTATAGATATTTATAAGGTATATTTGTGTTGTAGTTATTTATCCATGTGTTATCTCCAAACATTTGCCTGCTCTTGAAAAGTATGGCACTTCCCAATTTAAAAAAAAAAGATAAAAAGCTACTTATTTAGGTAACTAAAAGCATGGTGCTAAAAAGTATTCATTCCCCAATTAAGGCAATATTTTGAGTACTCACCTAAACAAATTTTCTAAAAACAATTGTGCAACTCTGACATAAGGATACTGGCATATGAGGGCTATACTTTTGGCTACATAAAGTTTATCTTTGGCTATATCATAGTAAGTGAGTGCAGCCCCACTATGTGGGGTGAGCTTGAAAGACCGTGGAAGTGACCTAGAACTTTCTTTGCCTGAGCCTTTTCTGTAGCCAGGAGGAGTCTGACCACTGGAGAGTTCGGTAATGTACATGGCCTATAAACAAAAGAAAATATACATATGAGATTTTGCATAAGCTATAGTTTGCATAGCCTAAGTAAGTTAAAGTTTTAAAATGAAATATACTGTGGATCCATAACAGATGCCATATAAATGAATTATTCAATTAAGTCAGTAAAGACCATAACATTTATATATTGGGACAATAATTTTTAAAACATACAAATTAATACATAAATAAAAAATAAATATTAAAATAAAATATATTTATTGTCACAAAACAAAATGTATGTCCCATGTTGGTCTGGGACTTGGCCCATGTTGATCTGGGACAATAAAAGAATGTGCCAACTGTGGTTCTTGCGTAGCATGTCGTAAGAGGCGAATAATGGTTTACGGGCTTTTGGGTATGTGACTAAGTAGGCGACGAGCTAGCCACTTGTCACTCCTTTTTCACAGCTTTCCATCCAACCCAGCCACTGTCCCATGTTGGTCTGGGACTTAAACTTAGCATGTCGTAAAAGGCGACTAATGTTATATCGGGTTTTGGGTGTGATTGTGTAGGCGACAGGTTAGCCGCTTGTCACTGCTTTTTCGCAATTTTCCATCTAACCATGCCCAGCTTTATTTTTGACTGAATGTGGATGAAGGGGCATGCTGCCCCTTTGACTCTGCCTACCCCTTCGGGGATTATGGGCGTGATGTTATGTATGTAAAACAAAATGGTTAAACAAAAAAATACAGGTTTTTCAACTTCCTTTCACATGAAGGTGATATGGTTTTTGATAGTAAGTTTTATATCCAAAAACACTCCAAGGTATTTAATTGTATTTGATTGCTCTATCTCTTTCCAGCTACAGGTATGAGAACAAGATGTACAGCAGATGCAATGAAGTTTCAAGGGTTGATTTACGAGAAGAGCTGAAGCAGAAGTTTTAGAACTTTTTTTTTGTATTTAGTGAAAGTAGATTTGTGCTAAGCCAGTCTGCAACAGCAACCATATACATAGAAGAATATGTTTAATTAACTTAAATAAAATTGTGAACACAATTACACTAAATGTGTAATTTGGTAGACTTTTTCACAATTTTCCATCTAAACATACCCATTGGGTCTTAAATAGAATGGACCAACTATGTTTCGTGCCTAGCATATTGTGAAAAGCAACCAATGGTATATAGGGTTTTGGGTATGTGATTGTGTAGGCGATGAGCTAGCCACTTGTCACTAAAACTCGGGCTTGGTTAGATGGAAATTATGGGTGTGATGTTATGTATGTATATATGTTTAAAACATGAATGAATGGAATTAATAGTATTTTTATTAAATATAAGTCAAATGTAAATATTTAATATGGTAGCATCTGAAGATAAAATCAAACTAAGATGAATGACCTTTTGGAAAGGTTATTGTTTATGTATACAATAAATCTAATTCATCTTACCTGTAAAGTATGCATTGCACTGCAGATATTTCGATTCCTAACTTCTTCATAAAATATGAGACTAAAGCCATAATATCTGGATCCATTTTCACGAGTCACTACAAAACTATGAAATTTGGGTTCAAGAGAGTGTTTCTGTGTTCTAAACTGAAGACCAGCTGGCAAGCATAGCTGTAAAAAATTAAGAAACAACGATAGGGATGATGACTGCATTATAAAACTATAATTCTATTTAGTCCATCAGTTAGATTATACAAAAATACTACACATGTTGTTACGAAAAAACGTGTTCAATATTTTTTTATATCCTAACTGACGGACTAAACAGATTTTTTTTGTCATCTAGCCTATTGATTTTTATTCTTTTGTTTTTTTTTTCAAGTTAAGATAAAATGAATTTGTTACTGACCAATATTTTAAATGAAAAATAGAAGATTTTCAGTGAATATAAAAATCAAATGTTCTAATAAAAACAATGGTAAAGTTTCAGATAAGTGACAAGTAAATCCTTACCATACATACTGCATGTTCATCAAAGGCATTGCTGGAAATGTTATCTGGGTAGTGAGCTAATATTTTGCCTTTATATGAACGATCCAATGGAGATACATGTAAGTTATCACCTAAAACAAAGCACACCAAATTTAGCAACGACAGACAGATCAATACTTTCAACAAGATAAATTAGAAGGGTCACGTACCGCACAGTCTGTCTGGTTCTAAGCCGGAGTCGAAGTCAAGACCACATATAGCAAAATAATCTGCAAATCGACATCCAACGGATAAATCAGGGACAGACATATTTCTATCGACCCGTTATTTACTATTTGAGACACTTTCTCTTTGGAGCTCTATTTTGAAGTCGTAGTTTCAGCATTTTACATTTGACTACGTAGTTTCGTTACTAGCCAATTAGCACTTTTACTTCACGCATTTAGCTAAAGAAATATACATTGTAAAATAATTAAATAAACAAAAATTGTCTGCGAAAACACATTTTACACCACCATCCAACCAAACAGCTGCCAAACAACGTCACTTCAATTCTTAGTGTTGCAAGGTGACGGTCTCGCATTCTCCCTAAATATTAGTCGAATTACCCCAAAGGGCTTAGTAAATACTCCACACCCGTAATTAGGGTGGCCACTTTTTTTTGTGCAAATAAAGTGTGTATATTGGCTATGTATAACTTATACATAGCTATGTATTACTTATATATTGGCTATGTATAATTTATACATAGCCAATTAATAAGAAAAAAGTACATTCTGTCTAACTTTAATTTACTTTGTTTTGCTTAAAATGATTTTTTGCTTATATTTAGCAATTTTTACCAGGTAATTATCACTGCTTTTTTTTTTTTTTTATTTTTTAGTTGGGGAAACTCCCACGAGCCGTCACCCTCTACTCGGGGAAGCAGAGGGCGGTGTGTCGGACTCGAACCGACCAAAACCCCAACGTGGCCTCCAGCGGCGCATTCCCGGAGGAGCCTGTATCCCCACTGTCGGGACTATACGACAGCTCCTCCGGTGATGCGCGTGCCGCGCTACGCGGCCCACCTCGCGCGGCGGTGGTCGATGCTGTGCAGCCTACGACAACAGTCGTCGGATGCACAGCACCGAGCACGCGCGCGCGTCGAGACATGGCAGGCCACCCAGCATGTCTCAACCACTCCGCCTAGGATTCAGACGCCGATCATCCCCGTGACCGGCGTCGTGGGCCCACTCTCGCGCTGTGCCCTCTGCTAAGCCAGAGGGGCACGCGGAGAGCGCCTCGTCGAAGGGGCCGCCTTCCTCCCGGCGACCCAGATTGAGGGCTTAGCCCTGTCGCCGCAGAGGGAGAGCATCGAGACGCTCAATCCCTCTGCGACCCACCACAGCACGACCCAGCGCGCCCCTGTCGGGTTGCCGAGGATAGGGAGGCGAGCAACGACAACACTCAGCTCCTCCTCTGCCTCGGCAACCCTGGTCCGGCCGCAGTGGGCCACAGCCGGACCGCCGCAACTGCCCGGTAGCAAGTCGTGCAGTTGCGGCTCACCTCGGGGTCCTTCTTCGCTTCGGCCCTGTCATGTCAGGGCCTACTAAGTCCCCCCAGTACGACAAACCGAGGACCCCGGCGGGGGTAATTATCACTGCTAGCCAAACCCCAGGTAATTATCACTGCTAGCCAAACCCCAGTAACTGTCGTAAAATTTTTCATAAATATTCTAATAATCAAAACCAAAATTTTTTTTTTATAAAAAAAATTTAAAAAATCGTGTAAAATGAAATATTTCCACGTATTTAATTTTCCCTAAAAAGTATAGAGTACAATTGCCCTAAATAACGTACAAATCTTTATAATAAAGTACTGTTGGCAACCGTAATCGTAATAATCTCCGAAGGGGTAGGTAGACAGCAGAACCAAATTGTCAGCCAGCTTCCTTAATCACATTCAGCAAAAAAAGAACACTGACTTTTTATTATACGGGATATTTTATAGGACTGGCTAAAGATTGAGCCATCAGAAAGCCTCCTACACACGGTAAAAGTTATGTTTTGTCATTATTTAGGTCATACGCTTACATTTCAAATGAAATTAATTTTCCGAACCCAATGATATAGGTCACAGACGAGTAATTTAATGATATAGGTATTTGAAAACATTCACAAACTGAATAATATAATATTATTTAAACCTTCGATGTTAGTTATTCTTGAATAAATTGTTACAAATTAATTATGTTTACGTTTTAAGTAGTGGATTTTTTTCTATACTATATTTATATTCGTATGTTTTGTGCCATGTGTGTATGTATTTATTTTGTGTTTGAAAGACAAAGGACAAAGGTTACTTACGATGACAGTGACAATAAAAATCTTACACCCGTGTTTTATGTACCCATCGACCCTCTATGTAGTATGTATTAATCTAACTGAAAACAACAGTAAATACCTACTTAGAGGTATTAAATTAATATCTCAGTTCATTCATTCTATAGTCTATACCTATATGTAGCATTCTGTGGTCCGTACTATCCTTTGAGTACTGAAACTAATGGAAATGACATAACTACGAAACAGTGAAGCCCAATTTTGAGTGTTGAACAAATATGGCGCCTTTGTGTAGTGTCATTTCACTGTACTTATTTACATACTTTAAGTCTCTGAATAATTTATGTATGACGATGTTTTTACAAGTTACAAGTTAGATTATGTTGTAATCACAAATTTTATCAATATTGGCACAATACACTGCAAATTCTACTGACATTGACAATTTAAGCGAGAAACCAAAATGGTAAACCGGCTTCACTTAGGTATTTCTATGACGTCACTTAATGATGTTACTGAAAATAGTTAAGTCAAATATATTGTTGTCTCTTTTTACGTGCAGTATTGTAGATTCGTTAAAAAGAGATAAATAGAGGTTTATGAATACAATATCGATATTAATGATATTTATATAGCAGATTGTTCTTATAGAACATTAGGTCGTCTCCATATGTTTCAGTACTCAGAGGTATTATCAGATATTTAAGTTACTCTATGGTTCGTAGCCTGCTTGAAAAGTCAAGTGAACGTCAAATAGCAGCGTCAAAGTAGAATTTTGTGTTGGGGCGTGTGTGGATTTTTAATTATGCGTTAAATAATTTGTAATTTAATTCATAGTATTAGTTGTTCTTATTTTTTGACTTTTTACTATTTAGCTTAAGCTCTTAAATATCTATTCTTTGACTGTGATAATTACTTTAGTGATTTAAAAAAATTCAAGGTAAGTTAATCTATGAAACATCGATCCAATATTTTACCGCTGTAAACAAGTTCTTAGACTAATTAACAATACTCTATTACACTAATTTATAGTTACGCTTTTTATACTTGTTTAGATGTATATTCACATATATAATTGTGTAACGAGCTTAATTAACAAAGAAAGATAATTGTAATAAGGATAAATAATAGACTGAGTGACTATTTTCCTTACGAAAATTGTCATTTCAGAGTAGAAAATTGGCCGGTTTATCCCATTTGATAAATCTGTTTATTTTGGTATTTTTTGTTGCTCTTCTAATATTCGGTCAATATATATAATCGTTTTCAAATTGTTTCAGAATGTTAAGGGGAAGAGTGAAACATTTGTTGCATTGCATTGCGTTTATCTCATTCATATTTTTTGTTCTTGTATTTGCTGGAGCTATAAATATAAATGATGCAAAGAAAGTCAATGTAGATCCTTGGGAAGCATATGGAATATATGGAACAATAATTTTATATGTTTTGAGATTTTTCACATTACTTACTTTACCACAAGTTCTATGTAACTTCTCTGGCCTAATATTTTTCAATGCTTTCCCTGGGAAAGTAAAGTTAAAAGGATCCCCATTACTGGCTCCTTTCATATGCATTAGAGTTGTCACTAGAGGTGATTTCCCTAAACTTGTAAAGGACAATGTGACAAGAAACATGAACCTATGCATAGATGTTGGAATGGAGAACTTCATGGTTGAAGTAGTGACTGATAAAGCAATCAATCTGCCTAAGCATAGAAGAGTGCGAGAGGTTGTGGTGCCCTCTGAGTACAAAACTAAAACAGGAGCACTGTTCAAATCTCGAGCTCTGCAGTACTGTTTAGAAGACAATGTCAATATTTTGGCCGAGACTGATTGGATTGTGCATTTGGATGAAGAAACATTGTTGACTGAAAATTCTATTAGAGGCATATTGAACTTTGTATTAGATGGCCAACATCAGTTTGGTCAGGGTCTAATAACATATGCCAATGAAAATATTATCAACTGGTTGACAACATTAGCTGATAGTTTCCGTGTTGCTGATGACATGGGGAAGTTACGGTTGCAGTTTTATTTGTTCCATAAACCATTGTTCAGTTGGAAAGGCTCATATGTCGTTACACAGGTAATCATTTTAACAAAGTAAAATGACTTCTTATGTTGTAGCTGTGGTTTTGCTCATTTATGATTTTGCTTTTATGGATTAGAGTGAATAAACAAAATTATTATATTTTTAGGCAAGTGCAGAAAAGAAAGTGTCATTTGACAATGGTTTGGATGGCTCCGTTGCTGAAGACTGTTATTTCGCTATGAAGGCTTACATGCAAGGCTATACCTTTAACTTTGTTGAGGGTGAGATGTGGGAAAAGTCACCATTTACCTTGTGGGATTTCATGCAACAGAGAAAAAGGTGGATTCAAGGTATACTTTTAGTGGTACATTCTAAGGAAATACATATTCTTAATAAAATTTTCTTAGCAATCTCATGTTATTCATGGGTGACATTGCCATTGTCAACAAGTAATATCTTGTTAGCTGCTTTTTGTCCCATACCCTGTCCCCACGTTTTGGATCTATTATGTGGATTTATCGGTGCTGTAAATATATACATGTACATATTTGGTGTTATAAAATCATTCCCAATTTATAGATTTGGACCATTGAAATTCTTTTTGTTCATTGGTGGTGCTCTGGCCACTATCCCATTAAATGTTGTGATTGAAAATATTGCTGTTATCTGGGGAGTATTGGGTAAGAAACACAAATTTTACATAGTCAATAAAGAGGTGAAAATCCCAGTGACTGTGTGAGTCGAGTCACATGTTTTTCATATCATTCAGATTTTGTTGTTAGTATAAGTGCACAAATACTTAATTATTTACTCCTGCACTTTATGGAAGTAAGAATAGTGTTTGTATGACTCAACATTTGTGATTGTTTTATGTATTGTTAGATAAGCTCTTATTCAAAATTTATACAAGTGACTGAATGTTTATAAATAGCCTTTGTTACCAAAATGTGAAATTAAGAACAAACCTAATTTAATATTTGGCATATTTCCATTGATGTAGTTGTAAAGTTTTGTAAACTACATTAAGCACAATTTATATGAAAATTAATTATAATGGTGGACATGCTGCTACATAGTACATATACTCATTTCAAAATATCTGTATATGATTTTTAATAATTATGTTTATTTTACTACATACAGTTTAATATTTTTTATATTATGTAAAATCAATAAGGAATGAGTAAATCCTGTTACCTGCATGTTTAGTTATAATAATTAGCAATCAATATGTATTAAAGCTTTTGTCACAAAAATAACTTTTGGGATTGTAAGATGTCATTAAATTATAGTACAAAATGGTATTACATAATATGCCATTTTTGCAGTACTGTTTAAAGTGTACTGTGATCACATGATAATTTATGGTCCTCCACTTCCTAATTGTTTAGTAATTATTTGATTTATGCTTAGTAAAATAGTATTATTTTTCCTGTAACTTTCATAAATACATTTTTATATTATGATAAGACTACCAAAAGAAATAGATAATAATGATTGTTTTCAGTATATTACATAAAATGTTTTCCTATAGTTTAGATAATTGTTATTTTGTTTAATAGTTTCCACCCACGGTACTTAATTTATTTAAAAAAATATTTAAATACAAAAAGTCAAGTAAAACAAACTAAATTGAGGTCAATTTGGATCAATATCAATGATAGATGTGTGAAGGTGTTACTTATATTGTAATAATCGTTTATTGAAGACAATACATACTGGAAATAATAAATTTCATGTCAATATTTACATAATAGGGTATTTTACAAATTTTTGAAACCATTTTCACAATATAAGTAGGCACAAAATTAACACAAAAAAGTTTAATTAAAAGAAAAAAAATAAAAAATAAAAGTTATTTAAAATGTCCTGAAAAAAAAATTCCCGCACAGACGCTGCGAGTTGACGTTTCAGTTTGCTTATACTACTATGGTGCCATAATGACGTCATATTCGGATAAGTTCGGTAGATATAGCTCACATTCTTTCAAACTCAAGAGAGAATTTTGGACATAATGAATGTTAAACTTGTTGCTAGACTTGCTGGAATTAATGTCGACTTACAGTCATTATGACGTAAACGGCGTTTTTAGCCACGTGATGATGATACGCGCTATTTGTAACTTTTTTAAAAGTATATATTACAGATAGCAGCGCCCCACAGTTTTACCCGCGTAGTTCCCGTTCCCGTAGGAATACGGGGATAAAATATAGCCTATGTTACTCGCTGATAAACTAGCTTTCCATTGGTGATAGAATTTTTCAAATTGGTTTAGTAGTTACGGAGCCTATTCAATGCAAACAAACAAACAATAAAATCTTTCCCCTTTATAATATTAGTATAGATAATATTATCAAATTAATTTTGACAACATGATATTCGGTATTTTAAAGGTAAGTTGAACCTATTTAACAGCTTTCTTCAGATGTAAAGCGCTATAGTAAAATACCCTATTAAAATATATGTTTTGTTATACCTACTTATGTCTTACACTAAAATGTATTTATTGTGCTCATTTTTTAATTTCTTAGTAATTATTTTTGGTTGTTTCTTAGTAATTATCCTGATAAAAATTATCTATTATTGGTTTTCATAACTATCAAATCCATGGTCTCAATTAATTACTTAGATGATCATATTTTGTCCTTAACAGCTATGATAATTTATCAATATGAATAATTATCTTAATATACGTAAACTCATTGCATAATTCCAGTTTTATTAATGTCTAATCAGTTAGTTGGCTGGATTACTTTTTGATTGGTCTGTTCATTTGATATTTGGTAATGAATAATATTGCAGATCCTATTAAAGCATTTTTAACAAGCTGTTCGATACAAGGTAGGTAGGTCAAGCGGTAACTCTGAAATAGATTTAAAATATTGATAATTTTTAAATTACATAACGATCATGAATGTCCGATAAAACAACATTCAATATATGAATTATAATGTTATATACAAACGATTGGTAAAGAGTCACGGGATTCCTTGTGTTGCTGTACCGTATGCTTTGACCAGACCTACCCTAGACCACAATCAGAACTTCGGAGCCAACACCAATACCTACTATAGTTTTTCGTCAGTGTTGCTCTCTACCACACCCGTTATATTTCATTCGCTAACATTAAACTAGAGTTTACAAAGGAGCCCCGGATAAATGGCCTCGACTTTAGATGTATATTATATTGTATAAAGTATTACACATACCAGGTCTTTTGTGGAACAACATTTCAAAATATTAGCAATATGCGCTATGAAAAACTTGTTAGTGAATTATGGCTTTTGATTTTGCCTAACTTTAGAATGCATTCACCATGTGAGAACTATCGATAAGATTCGTTACAGAATACTTGCAAATGAGAACAAATGCTGTGTAACTAGGAGTTTGTTATTTGTTACTGTATGTTGCTGGCGGTATGGGGGTCACATTCCACAAATAGTAAGTGATCCCAACAGCAGAATAATGTTAGCATGTTGCAAAATGTTGTTCGACAGAGTAACTGAGTACTAGGATCATAATGAAGGCATGACTGGATCGACTCAATACTGCAGATGGTTATCATTTTACTTACTGGTTAATTATCAGTGATCAAGATATTTACGCACATTTCTTTAATATGATAAGATTATTTGCGTACCTACTCTATAGTACGATTATTTAAATATGATCGAATTGAACCTCTCTAACATTATTTTATGGTTAAATAAAACATGTAGGTACTGTATAAATTGATACATTGTATCTATATTTTTCCAATGTACCTATCTACGAGTTTTTTCTGTTATCATAACGGATACCGTGACTAGTCATGTATAACTATCGTGGCGATTGAATAATCAGTTGTAAATTAGAGAAGTTGCCATTAACTAGGCTCATCTATGTAATTAGATGCATTTGACACCGGAGGTCAATCTAAATGAAGCCACGCATAGCTTATTTGCCCTTTTGGCATTTTGTTATAATCACTCATACTTATGTTTGCCATAGTACCAAGTGTTTAGTTTGTAGTAGGTAATGTTTTTGATTTTTGTTGTTGGTTTATGTAGGATGTTACATATTTCCCACTTAGACTAGACACGATGTGTAGGAATTTTGCTCTATTACCTACTTACTGTTTGATATACTGTGTTCAATACCAGTTTTGTTTAATCAACAGCCCATTCAATATCGAACCGCCAGATTTTTTGCGATAATATAGTTAAGAACTGAAGTAAAAAAATTACCTTGAACTCTGAACTCTGTATCTCTCATTGTTACCTATGTAAATTTGAATGTCATCTTTTAGTTGTGTTGGAATTAAATCACGTACGTGTTTTCATATAGTTAGATTGTCTGGTACTTTTGTATGCTAATTTATTTTTGTGATTTTTTACTTTAAAGTGAATATTGTTGTATATGTGTTTTGAGTGGTCTTACCATGTAAGACCCGTGTGTTTGTAAGTATTGTTTATTGGTCTCCTTCTGCAATTTGATCAATTGATGTATCTAAATTGGTGGGTGGTTTGTTTTGTGTGACTGATGAATGATGGTGAATTAATGTAACCGCACGTGAATACTTGTGGTAGGTATTTTTCAAGGTTAACTATTAAGACTACAAGTTAAGTAAAATATGCATTTTTTATTTTATACCCAGTGCTTAATTCATGTTTACCCTGCCTACTTAATTTTAAAACAAAATCGCACCAATGTAGACACATCTCGAGTCTATGCAGTATCGCTAATTTAATTTTTGTCCTATATAATTTTTGTCCTATATCCTATAAGGTGTCTTAGCGACATTCTGTTTTAATGCGCATTATCTAAATCTAAGTTCGAATTATGAACAATTATTATATTAGCTATGATTAAAGTAAATTGAGCATGTGTAATCTTTTATTGATACGGTTATAGTACCTACCTATTTTGGATATCAACCAGACGTCTACGGGCAATCTATATTTGAACTAGTATTCACTGTAATGAATCTTTACTTATTGAAGATTTCTGGATAAATAACTGAACGTAGGTCTTACTTATATTCATATTTTCATTATAATAATAATAAGCTAATTAATATTTTCTAACGACTTCTAGGTGACTAGCTAGCCATTACCTATTTAGTCACTACTTTTTACCATTTTTCATCTAACCCAACTCAAGTTTTGATGTTAGCAAAAATGATCAGGAGCTTAGTGCATCTTTTCTATACTTATTACCAAAAACAAAAAGCAATGGTAACTACCTACCTAGTTACTGCTTTTATCTATCGTACCCTTTTATATTGTGGCTTTGTCAGCTCGTAAGTGTCATTAAGAGATCTTCATGAACTTGGCCATTTGCGGACGTTTGGATTTGTCGCACCAACCTTACCGGTCTATTGACGTATTGATTTCAGGTTTCTGTATCCGTTCTCCGTTCGTTGTGAATAGTAACTTGACTTATTAGCGCTTGGTGTCCGCTAGCCTATTAAGAGGACATTCCGAGTTTCCTCATCCCGGCACGTTCCTCGTTCTTACAAAGTATCAGTTGACCCATGACACAACATTAATGGGCAACGAAGGTCGGGTAAGAATAACGTGCAACGACGCACAATAAGTACCTACTATTTGAGGGCGTTACCTACATATATAGATTTAAATAATTTATTATATTTATCTCCAGCTCAGTTGAAGGAGGTGCTAATACAACACCTACTTAACATACATTCCATAATCCCTAAGTTAGTAGGCAGAGTCAAAGGGACACCAGGCCCCTTCAACCACATTCAGCTAAAAATAAGACTGGGCTGAGTTAGATGGAAAATTGTGATAAAGTAGTGACAAGTGGCTAGCTTGTCGCCTAAACAATCACACACCCGACACACTATTGGTCGCCTTTTATGACATGCTGGACTAGAACCACAGTTGGCACGTTATTTTTAAGTCCCAGACCAACATGGGACAATGGGCTGGGTTAGATATAAAATTGTGAAAAGGTAGTGACAAGTGGCTATCTCGTCGCCTACAGACTAATACAAATTTAAATGAAATGAATACATTGCAAAGGTTGAAGTATTCCTATTACTTATCCTTATTTAATAGTTTGGTTTAATAATGGTAGTAGCTTCGAAACATCAATTACAAAATTAGATACATACATAATGAACAGTATTGAAATGCGATCTCGTTGCCTGTTTTCATGATGAGATGAAGAAATCAGTGTAAACGTGATATCTTCGGCCTTTTATGGACCGAAAACCTTTTATTTATGTATGTGCACGTAAGGCATACATTACGATGCAGGAATAAGGGCAGAAATTTAATAACGGTAGGTACAGGTAGACATAGTTCGTGTCGTATTCGGCGTTTACACTCGACAAGCCGATCCAATAAGCAGCGCTCAGGCTGAGGGAATAAAAAAGAAGTAAAACTGGATATTGTTGGGTATATATGGTTATGTGGCCGTAGCAAATACCATATTCCAGATCGTGCAGGTACCTAGTCCTTTTTACAGACAATTCATTTTCATGCAACGATATCATTGTTTATATATATCTATATATTTACGTATCTATAGCAGCCTTCTCATTAATTGTGTGTATGTACTTACATAGTGTATTTTTTACATGAAATGTATCAGAATTCAATTAAAACTGCCATTTCAATGAAAATCCTAGCTATAACATTATTTGGCATTTCAAAACACAAACTTATGTTACCCATGTAATTAAAACAATATATAATGTGCTGTTAAGAACTTATGAATATTTCAATAATCGCCTAGGTATCTACTTGCTCTTAAATTGTAACGTGTTTAATAAAATTATTATCTAGATTTAGTGTAGGTAGGTTATTGTCAGTTATTCAATTATTTTAAGATTTACAATATAAATTATGAGAACAGACTCAATTTTAAATTTCAAGAAGGTATTCAGGGTATCTAAGTAACTGAATACCTACTTAGTGAGCAGTGGTTTCGTTATTAAAGATGTCACATGAAATTATGAGGGTTTTTTTCCTTAGGGCTTTTACACACGACGTACTTACTTCCCACGTGCGCTTCGCCGAACGCGCGTTCCATGTGCTGATAAACTTGAAAAACCAGGTTGCGATCGTATCTGTACAACAGGCGTGAATGCATTCGTTCAAGGGCTGCATTTAGCTGCTTGCGTCACAACGCGCAGATGTGCATCGAGATGCAATACCTAACGTTAATTATATTATATTTAAATAACGTAAATAGTCCAAGGTTTGCGATTTTTCGACCAAACGTTCACTTGACCAAATGTAAAAACATTAATGGTTTTTTCGCCCAAAATTCTTTCAGTCAAATGTATATTCGATCAATTGAAGAATGATCAATAGTTTCTTCGGTCTTGTGTTAAACGGTCAAATGAATATTGGCCTCTAGTGGTACCTAAACTCAGAGGTATGATAAGTATTACTTTTTGGTAGGTAGGTATACATTTACATACCTAGGTAGGTATTGTTTGCATTCACATCAAATCATTTCTATTTTACGCTGACAAGAACCCTTTATTAACTGCCGTAATCAATATATTTTTCAGATGTTCATCAGTAAGTACTTACCCAGTCCAAGTGTAGTAGGTAGATAGGTACATGTTTATCTGCTTCTAGCAACAATAAATACATTGTGGGGGCAAGGACAAATCAAAATAGTTTAATTGAAACTCAATTGAAGTCGTACTTATTTATTGTTCTTTCAGTGTACTTCATTAAATAACTTTATTTAAAATAGTGACTTTATTGAGTGCAAAAATAAGTATGTACTTACAATGAAACGAGTGCTCTCAAAACACTATTAAAATTACTTTTACAATTTTTATTTATTTATAAAATCGTTAGGTATCTACAAACAATATGTGGAGTAGTTTAAAAGACGTCGTGTATTATTTGTGGTACCTACATAAATGTTCAGTCCATATGTAGCATAGTTTTATTTCACTACACTCATAGGTTATATCCATTGACATTAGGCTTTGTAAGCTTCTTTTATTTGCCATTTAACGTTTAATCTAGATTGCCCTCAAATTGCGTCACATTAGTCATTTTCATTATCGTGTTATCGTGTAGATAAATTATTAGATAAGTACCTAGGTAGGTATATCTCTCGACTTGATGATAGAGTAAGTAGGTGCATTATTTTGATAATAAAAATAAATTTGGGATAAACAGCGGTCAAGGCTACGTCTTGACCCTTGTAGGTACTGGCTCAAAAGTTCTCACTCGGTCGTAAGCCACATAGACCGACTCAAACCCATCCTTTCAAATTGAATAAATGCCAAAAAAGTGTATAAATGTATGTATAAGATGGAAGATAGGACTGCGAGATGTAACGATAAGAATATCTGCATTTACAGATTTAAAACTCTTAGTTAAATCGATATTGTAATAAATTTAAAATAAACATGTCCAATAACGATGTTTCGTTTCACATTATCTTATACCTATATAAAAATGAATTGCTGTTCGTTAGTCTTGCTAAAACTGGAGAACAGTTAGACCGATTGGGCTGATTTTGATTTTAAAATGTTTGTAATCTTCCAGAGAAGGTAAGAAAATACGGAAACATTGCAAGGAAAATAAATTTTAATAAATTCGAGAGCGGGGCGTTACGAAATGCGCCGGGACAGCTAGTATTTAATAAATATTGTAGATATTTTAATTGTAATGTGTAGGTATGTAACCATAGTGAATTGAATATGTAGTACTTACCACAGGTAAGCAGGTGCGTAGGTACACTAATGCAATATGTAGGTAGGTAGATAAAATAGTTATGATATAGGTAAATGTTGTATTATATTAAGAGAATACTACTTTAGGTAACAATGTACTTACAATAATCTGCTCTGCAATAGTTTGCTACGTGTCCTTCTTGTACGTTACTTAGGTACATAAGAATCCACATAAATTACATATGAAAATGTAATAACATTTTATGGCCTTTTTATTAGCATTTGTGTTATCCTATAGTGAATATGCATTTAGTTTTTAACACAAACACAAAACACAGGAGACCATTACAGATATTGTTGTAGTTCTATTTAGCCACTGATCTGAAACTTGCAAATAAATAAATCTGTTTTTTCTTTGCTTTTCCGATTGGATCCAATTTTCGCCTTATAAAATTTGCTATTACAATTATTCTACTAAGAAATTTAAAAGATATAGAGTAGGTATACTGGAAATCAAGTAGGATAGGATAGTAATAAGTGGCATAATAGATATACTTACTCGATTTTAAGTAGATATGAATAAACAGATCTTTGTTGATGGAATATTCTGAGTCGCCGTGTTTTACGTCAGCCAGGATAAGGGATACCTATTTATGATGTTTTATCAATAGATAAAACGTAATAAACAGGTATTAGTTTAGTTAGTGATGTATAATAAAACGTTTTTACTGTTAAGGTAATTTTTCACTGCAGTAACCGGCGAATTAATTCTAGTTGCCGTGCCACACGTGCTGTTAGATAAATTGCATTGTACCAAAAATGACAAGTAGAAAACGCAGTCATTTGGCATTGTCCGGAGATCGGATATTTGCCACTTGGAGATATTCACTTGTGAGGAGAAAAGTTTTGTGAAACTTGCGCTATTTTGGTAACTACCTACCTATCTATTGCTGGTCGCACATCGTGGTTACCTACTACAAAAACAAATAAGTATTGTGGCTACGTAAGATCTCGTTACACAAGGCCATAAAATTAGTTCTTGGCACGGATATTACTGAATCAGTCCATACATTGTCGTAGCCATCTTATAGTGAAATGCCGACAGATATTTAATAAAGGGACGGTCCCTTCTTTCCACAATGTTTTTACCTACTTACTTGACGGCTTAAATAATTAGAAACACTAAATTTCAGTGGACTCCAATAATTATTGTTTTTTTTTAATATTGGCGGTTAAGTTTATGACATTGATTTGTAAAGGACCATTTAGGTATCAAGGCAAGGTTTCACATTCACGGGATACCTGCTTGGGGTATGTTATAAATCTTCATTGATAAGCATGTAATAGGCTGATGAACGTGTAAGAAGCTTCAGATTTACCTAGTACCTGCTTATAGTGATAGGGGGACGAATGAAGTCTTTGTCCATTCCTACGATGGACATGACCTTAGGTACACGCGTATCTAAGAATAATTAATTAAAAGTAATTATTATTCTTAATCATAATTAATTATTCTCTAATTATACTCATGTTCATTATTAAATAATTATTGTGTATAAAATCATTGCGTATTACATTGTTAGTTACTTTTATTGTTTTTCATAGAGGTGTAAGTAATGTAGGTACATACTTTTACATATTCCACTACACACGATTTTTATGATTAGATACCAATCAATGCACTCAAGGAACAAAATTATTTCTTTAGAAGGATAACAGGTGACATAAGGGTCTCTACTACATTAAGTATTATAATGATATAATGCCACACTTCACAACTCGTAAGAACTTTATATTAAACAGTGTTAACAATCTACTACGTGAGTTTTCTTATAAAGTTCTTAAACAAAACAGACGTTATACCTAATAGGTATGTTCTAAATTATTATAATATCAACAATTTTATATAATAATATTCAATTATACAAATTATCAACGTAGATATTAATAAAATAACATAAAATATTACCGAGTAAACAAAACTCATGGTTTACAATTTTGGGATATCTATCAAACAATTATAGGAGTTCTTTATAAAAGATGTAAAACCAAATCCATACATTCAATTCAAGCATTTCTTTAAACTTTCATATTTCAAAAAATATTTAAATGTCTTTTAAACATTATTGGTAAGGAACAATCGCTTTCTATATTGTATAAAAGTATATTATATAATAATTTGATAGCAATATTCGATTACTGTAGGGCATTACTTTCGCTGATAATGAAATAAAAAAGTATTAAATTAATTATGATGTCACTATACCACATAATCAGAATAACAAGCGGGTTTTCAGAAGACTTAGCGTATTTAAAATATAGGTATACCTATTTCGTTTCAATTTGCAAGTTTCACAATTTCATTCGCAATCATAAACGTTCTATGGAAACATCAATACCACCTGGAAGTCAAACGTTTGAATAGTAAATGAGATGTAGAATGCAATGCTGTCGAATTTCACGGCAGCTACGGAGTAGGTATACTAAATTGAATTTGTCCGCTTGTTTCACTTTCGAATGTAGGTAGGTTCGGTATAATTTACGTGCACTCCACAGAGCCAAGCGATCATATCTTATTGATTGGTGATATAATTCGAAATAAGTATATAATTGGAGTTTCGAATGAATGTATGCAATGTTCTCTAACTTTAATAAAGAAACTGATATATTCGTCCGAAAATACATAAGTGTAGAAGGCATCAATAATAAATAGGATTACCTATTCTAATTATATCATTTATAATATAAAATAAGTATAAATAACTGTGGACTCTATCCATATCTCTACCAAATATTCGATCGAAAAGCATATTCATAAATCAGTGCTCGAATCTTATCTAGTGATATTCATATTCGTTAAAAAGATACGAATTTGGTCATGAAATATTACGCTATGAAATTGCATTTACAAGAAATATACAATTTACTACACGAATGAAGGCCTCCAGTACAGTTAAAGGTACAAAGACTATTAAATATCCATAGGAAAGTATATCTAATTTAAGATTAACATATTGAAGGAGGTATTGTTATTTTGTAATGTAATTTTATTTGTCAATAATTTTATTATGATATCTTTATATTGAAGACAATGTTTCTAACTATTTTTTTTACGTTGTTTATTTATGATAGAACTATTCTACGGTTATTTCAAAAAGTGCCGATTAGAACCTACTCGCATATTAAATTTTTCTCTTGTAAGAGCAATAAATATTTGTTTGATGATAACTTTGACATAAAGATATCGATCCAACAGACGGTAAGAGCCAAAACGATGTTTTTACACTAGCGTAGCGAGCAATACAAATTTAAGTAATTCTTAAACGTATTATCTACAATCACAAACAAGGGAACTCACAAAACAGCGTCATGGTGTACATCGTTCTCGCTTACAACAACAAATGAACTTACTTTTTACATTATGACCATAATTCTCACAGCTTTGTCTTTCATTGTTCGCTTGTTAGCGAGTAGTACGAGTAAATTCGTTAAACACTAAACTATTAGGTACGTACGTACATATCTATAAATAGAGGTATTGGCATTACAGTCACAAATAACGCTAACGATACCAATTCGCGCGACAGTTCGTAAGGCGACGCGACGCGGCAAATGGAACGAAACTTTTACAACCGACTCGGGGTGAATTCGGCAGATTGTGAGATATTTAGTTACGGAAGTTCCGGTCCGCGTTCGCTTCCGTCGGCCATACCGACCGCCGGCAGCCGCGCTTCACTAACGTGGGTCGAATTAATCAATTAACAACCTTCACTAAATAAACTACTAAGAGATTTAGGTCAAATTAACAAAACCAATTATAACACCTACACCCGCAATACACAACTGAAACAACAATTAAATAATAATAAATTAAACAAGCTTACAGAACTTGAGATCATAGGATGGACGCCGATTATATCGGCGGCGCATCATTTTAATTTAGTCTTAAGCTATTTCAACCACTTACTGTACACGATAATACGATACAATGTGTGGATATTTAATGCCTCTAGCGATACGTTATTTGCCTTCAAAGGAAAAAGTGTCAAAGGAACATGAAATCCTCATTTAAGAGACATTACTTCCTTACATTGTATGCTTTTACCTACGTCACGTCATAATAAACATATTATCACGTTTCGCGGTTAGACGCTACATAAACTATGTACAGTGCTATCAATGGACAATGTTGCTGCAAGTCTGGTCTAGGAATGTGGAATCCAACCAACAATATAATAGTATTCTTGGATAGGGCAGATATTTATGCCTACTTTTGTCTAATCCAAACTCATGTCTTGAGGTAGCCGCGGTGGGCATTATCTAATAGGTTACGGGCCTTTTCGATTAGGGACCAAAATGTAAATAGTGTGTGGAGCGTATTACTGACTTCACAATAACGTAAACAATAGTTGTCAAAATAAGTATATCCATTAGAAAGTTATAGGAATTCAATATCAACACATTGTACAGCGGAACCTCGCAACTAAATAAATTGGTTCAGGATTCATGATGCGAGTTTAAGTATTAAGGTCTACAATTAGATTAGTATAACTAGAGTATAAGTAGTTTAGTAGAAATGTTTAGGCAAACAATGTACTTAAGATAATATACAATACTTTATCTATAAATCTTACTTTACATACATATATATTATTGTTAGTTCATAAAGTGGGATCACATAGAGTTAGAATAGGCATAGAGGAGAAGACTATCACGTTTTAACAGTAGATACTATTCCTTAAATGATTCCTATACGATTAGGATGTAGCGTAACATCTAGAACTTTTATACCAACCATACAGGAATCACATGTACGATTGAAATCGACTTAATTGTTTTAATTAAAGTCCAAAACGGATCACGGAAAAGCGTGTACTGTTCATCCGTGTCCAATAACGGTCGCGATTGTGACCGAGGAATACATTCGTATAAGTAGTTTGTTCGTTTACAAATGCCTCCCTTTAGCGGCTTACAAAGAGAAGGGTCCCTTACATTCGTCTCAAAGAAAAATTTGAATAGAACGACTTTATTTGGACACGAGGGTTGCATTCAACTAGCAGCCGTTTGAAAATATTTTTCTTTCAACACATAAAATTAAATATCTCATATAACATGCTCGATCTTGTTTCGCTGTATATAAATTATGCTTTTTTGTTTATAAAAAGTAGTAAATTAGGATTAAGGGCAGGAGGAATACTGAGTAAATAAATTAGTAGACTAAAGAATAGGTTGAAACGAAAGGCTAGACTCAAGTCTAAGTTTAATATCTGCAGATGATTGGGTTTGAGATTGGATTAGGTTTTGCACTTGGCTAATATTATTTGTAAGGAAGCAATAAATCTATGTAAATTTGTATTACTTTTTTACAAATTAATGGTGAGTTTAAGCTTAAAATACTTACTTCAGAAAATATTTGACAATTTTAGAAAATTTTGACGCACAGCTGACTTACTAATTGATAAATATCCTCACCGATGGCTGGCTCAAGAGCAATCCAGGGTTGGATGGCGTAGAAATTTTCAAATAAAGTCTAATGTTCTATATCAAATCCATGGGTGTAGAGTGTGCAGATGATCAACACATTTAAGTCAAATTTTACAGAAGGAAAGTTTAAAGAAACATCATTTCGTTAAGTATGATGATGTATGCAATTGTAACTTATACATGAAAATAATAATAGGTGGTGTATGGAAATTGAATAGAGTTGCTGACACCAGAATTAAAGTCGCAATTAATTGTAGTAGTCTCATATGTATGTGACGCATGACTATATTCGAATGATACAATGTTATGGCAAATAAATTCATTGTCTATATATATTTGTGTATGGTGTTGGCATCTCTATTCGGGCTACTAAATCAAATATTATATATATACTTCAATATATATTTTATCTCTCCGCTGACCCTAATATTTGTCAGCTGTGCGTTCAATGTTTATTGTGATAATAACAATGTTTTATCTTAACTATTTACTACAATATGGAATTCTGTAATTTATAGATTTGTAAGTAGGTAATAAAAGTTCAACATTAGTGCCAAATAAGGAATCCTGTGTAATAAATAGAATTAATATTTACAAAATTTCAAATTGTACATGTACCTACTAGATGGTTTAAGCAATGTTTATTATGTGACGTGATATTTTCATATAACTACACTCATAAGCAATACGAACAGATCATCATCGTCAATATTCTAATCAAAATATTAAATTTAAATTACTTATTAAAATACTATATTCGTAAGTACAGTAAACTTTTAAAGTATTTAATTCTAATAGAATGCTAGAATGTAATAATATCATCAAATTCAATGCAAGGTAATCATTTCATCAGTAATATTCATAATCAATTAATATTTTATTTAATTTATATTTATAATTTTGAATTAAAATACAATACTTAGTTTGAATTTTCAATGGAAAAAATGGAAAAGACACGAAAGATCTCAATATCACGTGTTGGTTTGGGAGTATGTACTTAACATTATAAACATTTGTAAAGTCATTCACTTGTATCCATTGATATAAAATATATATCAATGCTTGTATCACTTGTACTTGCCTTGCCAGCCGTTTCTGATAGGATCACTTCATGACACATGTTCCCTCTCAAACTGCGGTCTCTAGGTCTTCAGAGACTAATTGGAAATGCTCTTGACCTGAAATAAAATTCACGCTTTAGTAATGAACTCAACGAGGTTAGCAATGGCGCCAAATCTTGTAAGTAGTTAAAGACAAATGATTAGAGGTATTTTGTAATTTGAGTTTTGTGCGTTTATTTCACGGTTTAGTTTTATAGCCACAAAACTTGGACATACGAAGCTTTAAATGCTAAGAGCAAATGGTCGTGTCATGAATGGCAGCAGATTGGAGTCATTTGAATTAATCACTCGAATCATGGATATTTATATACAAACGTATATAAAATACGTTGCAAATAATTTTAAATCAAAACGTCAAGTAGTCGGGATGATGATTACGTTAACGGTACATAATAACGTAATTCTAATTTGTTTTATTCCTATGTCGCTATCATTGTACCTCTTGACACAAATTATATTGATATTGATAAATATGAAGTCCCTTCTTGAAAAGTATGTAGTGCTTAAGTTAAATTATATTCATTTTGTAGATATTTTCCGAGAAGGAATAAAAAAAATTTCCGATGAGCCTTCACCTGGAGGTAATTTCCGACATTGGAGCTATTGGCGCAAACGTTTTATGTAAATTTAAAAATACACAGTGTTATTCATTTGTGTAGTAATATAGGTACTGAATATTTATAACGGCAATGGTTATTAAATCAGTTTGTAAGTAAAGAAATAAGAAGTAGCATTGATAAAATAAGTGGTGACATGTCTCGAGCTAGAATTTTAATAGTTTTCTGGTGACAGTCACAGGTAGATAACTAGGTACTAAAGTAGCTATTCTTTGTAATACCTACTGATAAGTAGGTAAGTTGTATCTTCGTAGAGAAGTACCTATTTTAAAGTTACTTGTAAAATACAGATGATCATGGCAGAATCATCTGTTGTTGTGATTGTATTTTCAGCTTTGAATAATGACGTTTGGGGTAATTCAGTTCAAGGCTTATCTATGTTAAACACAGAACGTAACAAGTTATTTTCGTATGTAACATGGCCTCATTATAAAACCGGAGTTATCACGCCATAATTGCTGTTTACCTATACGTGACTGTCAGAAGCATACATAGTTGCAAAGTCTCCCTTTGACGCGGAATTTCCTGGTTCACAGTTGATAGACGTCCGGAATTACATATAAATAGAAAAGGACAGACTGCTAGAGTAAATATCTCGAATATGCCATAACAACTTTTATCAGCTTTTTTGAGATATGCCTATTGTTCATAACAAATCAGATGATTTGGTCTAACTATGTAGGTAAATTTCACAAACTAATTCGACACAAATATGTCTTACTGCACATAACGTAAATATATGTACTTATAGGACAGTTACCTAAAGTTAGCACGTTCACAAATATTTAAAGTTGCGCTTGTGTAGTGCAAGTGCGAATACTCATTCAGGGCGTGACGTCGCACCGCATTCATATTGGGGAAAAACGATTGGACTGTTTTCCCACACAGCTTGGTTTGCGCGTGTGACAAGATTGTAAGCATTTTTTTAGTAATATTTGTCTAAAATAAAGCGTAATATTTTGTATAAACTTTACTTTCACTCTCGTTCTAACCATGTATAATGAAATTGGATATTTAGGTGTGAAAAAAGCCGTAAAAGTGTCGGCTTATATTTTTTTTGTAATGTTTAATTGTCGTAGATTAGAAAAGACTCATAATTTGGTGATAGACATAAAAAATTAAGTAATATCGAAATAAATTAGAACATGCATTAAGTAGTCATGATTTGTTATATTAGTTAATATACTATGAATTACAAAAAATAATTACATTCTAAACTATATTTGTATTAAATACATAAGTAGATATTACATTTCAAAAAATATCAGTGATTTCTCTTTTTTTTGTATTGCGACTTCTTAAATTCAAAATGGAAATTTAATCTATTATCAGTCAAAAAGACATTACATAATTATTTATCATAATTAGTCTATTAAGTTGTTGAATACCCAGTTTGATTTTGTAGCTGCAGATAACATGAATAACGATTTATAATCATCACCCTTAGCCTCTTGACTACGGATGTTAGGCAGCAAGTATGTTAGTATATCATGGTGAGATATCCCGACATGGTACGGATTGTGGTCTTGCCATGTGACAGTGAATCTTATACGAGTCTGTCTTGGAAAGACTTGTATGTCTGTATTTGTTCGTCAACTTTGATTGGGTATTGTATCACGCGACGAGTACTTTTTGTTTATCTCCTGAAACCTACCTTGAAATGCTTCCGTAAATTATTCGTGGAGATATAAAATAGTTCTAGTAAATAAATTTCTTTTAAAGTAGATACATAATTTTGGAAAAAATTGCGAAAATAGCTTTTCTAACTATCCTATAGATAATGAGAAACGATGATGAATAAATACAGTGTCAAAGCTACTAAAATAATCGTCATTCATATAAGGTAATCTTCTAAAGTTGTCACCCTCCGTAAATTATGAGCTATATATAGGTCTGTGTGGCAGAATTTTTTGGTAAATGAATTATGCTAGCATGACTGTACTTTAGATAGCAGCTGATGGCAATCATACATATAAACATCAAGACTCGAGTAAAAACCGCCGCCTTGAATACTTACTGAAACGTGTTCATTTGTAGGTACCTAATCCACTGCTGGGGTATGATTTGTAACTAGGCGCAAGAGGAAAATCGTAAACGAATCCTTATTATTTTTTCATCTTACTCATATTTTTTTCTAAAAGTGGTTCGAGCTTGTTGCTTCTTGAACTCTGCCCACCCCTTCAAAGATTGCGGGTGTCATAGTACCTATGTATGTACTCACTTTCTAAGTAGGCAGCGAGGTCGTGGTCCTCAGCGCGCAGTGCCAGATGCCTAGGGGTTAGGCCAGCGTGGTCCTGCCGCGTTAAGGATGCGCCGCCCGCAACCAGCATGCAGCATATCGCCCGTCTCTTGTGCGCCGCCGCCTTGTGCAACGCCGTCTGGCCGCGCTCGTTGTCGCGCATGTTCAGTATGGCCGTGGGTGCGCACGCGATCAGATACTTGACGATCTCCTTGTTGCCGTACCGAGCGGCGATGTGCAGAGCCGTCTGTCCGCTCGCATCGATCGATAGCAGCGAGTAGCCGGCCGAATGCAACTCTTTCATCTACGGAATACACATTAGGATATTAATTTCCTCATTGGAAAAAGTTGAATGTAAAAGCTTGCTTTTAATCTGCGGAGTGATAGGAGGAAAGGCAATTTATAAATTGATGCCAGAATTTTAAAACTAACCTATTTTAACCTTAACTTAGATGTAGCAAGAAATATAAATCTTTTATGTCAGACTTTGATATAAGTAACTAACTAACTAACTAACTAACTAAACTTCACGCCACTTCCCTAGCGGGGTAGGCAGAGAGAATAAGTATATAAGTATTTATGCTTATTGATATTAAATTTTGCGTAGACTGGTACATTTTACTTACAAATTAAGAAAGGTACCTACTTAGAAAATAAGAGAAATTAACTTGCTTAGTGCATCACATGTGTATCTACATACCCATGTATGGTATTATTCATGTACTCTAGGATTTACAGGGAATCCTTATCGTAAACAATCAAGACATACAGAACATGAATTGTCGAAAAGTTGAGCATTATCTGTCATTACGCAGGCTATACGCTGTTTTTATATTGCATAATACAACATAACACTTTTTAACTAACTTGGAAATAGCTAATAGAGGATATGATTTACTTAAAAGCTATGCGTATGAACAGCCTTAAGCTAAACATAAAATCAACAATAATTGCTGTAATCAAGACTAAAATTTTAGATGTAAAATTACACGTAGGTAAGGAGTAATAAGTCATTACTCATCATATGACTGGCCCGTTGGTCGAGTGGTCATAGACCCTGGCCACCAAACCAAGTGTCGCGGGTTCGAATCCCGCTAGGGGCAAATATTTCGTGTGATGAACATGGATATTTGTAGGTACTCAAGTCATGGATGTTTATATGTCTATCCGTTCACCTAGTATCCATGGCACAAGCTTATAAGCTTATTCTGGGACTAGGGAATTGGTGTGTCAGTCTGAAGAATTTATTTATTTATTTATTTATAGCCTACGTGTAATTTCGTGGTTTAAGTAGACTACATTCTTACTTGAGGAAATATTCGAATATTTAATGTTGTAAATTTTATATTAAAGACAGCGAGGTATGTAATGGGCCAGAATTCGCGACATAAGATTCCGTTCAATTCTCACATCCCAGATACGAATAGATACCTTCGTTAAGTCTAGTTCCCATAAGACAAGTCTAGATAGGTAACTTTAGAATCAAATTAATGTAAGTCAGATTGACTGATACACCTACCTACATGTATTTATTTTATTACGTACACCCTACCTAAACCTAGTTAATTTTTTTTGTCTAAAAATAAGAAATTCATCAATATTATCATTTGTAAATAACCTATTTATTTTAAGATGGAAAAACTTGGAGGGTTTACGCAATAATTGCTCATTTGTGTCTGTAAGATTTTTCCTGTCATGAATTTGAAAAAGAGACACTTTTAAAGATAAAACATGTTAAATATGTAAGTGAGGACGGAAAGTTGGGGACTTTGTATTATGAACTTAAAGAACTGTAAAGAGAAAAGGAAATAACAAGGGAGATTTTAATATTTAAAATTCAAATTAGAGCGTTAAGTGAAGTGTGGTTTGGGCGTACTCTGTACCTAATCGAGTCCATCAAATTATTCAACAATCTTTTCAACCTAATCATTAGATTGGTTCACAAAAGCTGTTGATTTTATGTCTTAAATAAAAATGCAAAACAATAGGTACTTTTCACAACGTCTGACGAACGAATATCATAAGTGGAAAAAGATAATCTAGATTTCTTTGTATAGGTGCTTGACGACTGATTTCTGTTTAAATATAAATTAATGCGACCTGAAAGTTAAGATTTCAAAGATGCTGATTACTTTTATTCATGGTTTAGATTAGATTTTTTTATATTTAGGTATTTATCCGGTATTTGCGTAAACAATGCCGAGTCGATATATCAGTTTAGAGCAAGCCTGGCCAATAGATGTTCAATAGGCAGGCAATTTTTTTAGGCAGCACAGGGCCACTACTTATATAGTTTTAGATTTGACAGGTAGGTTAAAGTACTAAAACTATACACAAAAAATTTATTAATACTGTAGCGTGCAGGAAATTGCCCCGCGGTAGATACAGCAAAAGAAACACGATTTCTCGTAATAATATGAAGTTTATTCTTCACATGTCTTTCTCCACGTCTGTCGTCCGCCATTCGTCTCACATCACTCCTTCCTCTTTCAAATCTCTTCTGTCTCTCTTACTCTATTACGTTCCTTCTTACACACTTCATATCATTCCGTTCTACGTATCTGTCATACATCATCTATCAATCCTACAATACTTTATTTATTTGTAACTGGCTGATTCACGCGCTGGTGAGCAGTGGCGGCCAAATTCAAATGCCTTGGCGGGCCACTTAGTGGCCAAACACAGACCGTGTTTGGCCAGTAAAACATAGGCCGTGTTTGACCGGCCTTGGTTTAGAGAGTCACGAAAAGATTCCAACATTAACTTATCGCAAGAGATTTGTGAGTTGGTTCTCCTTTAAACTGTTACAACAGTGTAGGTTACGTTTTAAAGAGATAAATTTAATCTCAACGCAAACTTAAGATTATTGAGCTGGTTCCGCTAATCAAATCAAATATTTTATTAAAAAATTTATCTACTCTAGTCTTATTAGACGTGAAAATGTGAAAATCTTATATAAATATTAAATCAATATACTTATTTGAAACTAGCTGACCTAACCGTAGTAGATCTGTAAACTAAAACAAACGGAAAATATAAAGTTTTACTAATATATTCTATTACTAGCTTCTACCCGAGGCTTTCCTCGTGGTCGAAAAAACAAAGCCTATGTCATATTCTGATGTATCAGCTATATCATTGTAAAGTTTTGTTTAAATCCATTCAGTAGTTTCTGCGTGAAAGAGTAACAAACATCCACACATACATCTTTCTATCATCTATCTATCCATCCATACAAATTTTCGCATTTATAGTAAGATATTAATTTTCGACCCTTCCCTTTATTTATCAAATATTTTATTTTACATAAACTTTGACCTGGCAATAACAAACAGGACAATAATAATGATTGAATATAGTACAGTTGTTCGGAACTTGTGGGCGTACATGTGTACATTTTGGTGATTCATTTTAAATATGTACATGTTTGCTAACTTAGTATACTATTTATATTACACTAGCGCCCCGGCTTCAGATGGTGGGAATAAAACAAATAAAACCATACATATAAATCTTTCTCTTGAATCACTTTATCTTTTGGTGAAAACCGCATCATCTTTTGCATAATTTAAAAGATTTAAGCGATTTTGTTTTATACTACTAATTTATATTTTTATGTGAGATTCTCTCTCTTATTAACTATTTATCTATAGAATTACAGCTATTGTGAATTCTGTTTTTTTTAACGTGATAGTGTAATTAAGCATTAGAATAATACGATCAATAAACATAACAAACTTAAACTTAGACTAGTTATGTATTTCGTTCAGTTTGATCTGATTGATTTCTATCTTACATAAGTTTATTTATTCATGCAAATAAATAATTCGACATTCGTTCTAAAATTTCTGAGAAGATGTACAAAATTGAACTTCTATAAACTGACTAGTTTACGACGACGAATGCTTTAGTAAAGTTGACGGAGAAACTTTACGTCTCCGGGGAGCGTTTGGCAACGCTCACATAGAAATACTGGTCATGTTACTTGTTGCAACTTAAAAAAGTAAGTATAAACATCACCGTATGATTTTTAATTACTATCGTAATATTTATAAACAGACAAAAAATGTGAACTGTAGCCAACCATTCATAATTTTATGTTTATACATGCCAATTTGTAATGAGTTCATAATATGACATTTTGATATTGGTAAATTATAAACTACTTACCTATTTAAAAATATTACGAAAATAATTTAAAGGAGGACAACAAATAATTTTAAAATGTTCATCGTACATAGACGTTTAGCAACCAAATTACGTCTGCACATAGAGTAGATACATTTCACTTATGATGAGTTCCGTGACACGATGAATTTGACGTCAGCCATTAATTTTTTTTTCAATTCGATAAAATGTTCTATTATCTACAATTAAATCGACTTTTTTATTTATTTTATTTTGAATCCTGATTAAAATGTAAATTATTTCAAACTATAAATTACATTTATATTAATACTGGTATTCTCACGTAAATAATATGCAGATTATGTCTTAAGTGCACGCAATTGAAAGACTCCGAATCATCCAAATAAGGATGTTTTGTTTTTGTTTGTGTCTTAGGGGACACTTCTTTGTTGAAACTGGGTTCGGAACATTTTTTCGGTTGAAATATATGTACGCTTATGAAATATCTTCAGTAAAATATCCTAACTTGATGACAAGATGCCGGCCATATCGATTAATTATGTGACGTGAATAGTAGGTAGTGTCAATCTCTATGAGTAAACTTTCCGATTCCCGTAGTAAGCAATTCATACGATATTTTTTTCTAAAATTAAATTAGTAATAAATTTAAGAAGAAAATTGATAAATCGTGTTTATTTTTTACGATAATAATAGCGTATAAGGTCAAACATGTTTGAAATTGAATATTTTGATTCGTAGAAAGTACTACATGAAAAGGAGTATTGACACCTATTACGGGAATCATCTTACGTGAAACGGACTATATGTAGGTACTTTATCGTTGAATGAATATTGACAATATAACATAGCAATTTATTTGCATCACTAAACTGATCATTGACGTGTCATTTATCGCATATTGCATTATTTTACTTTTATTACTTTTTTAATACGACTTAATGTGGATTGGATTAAATTCTTCTAATTTATCACACACCCATAATAATAATACTTTGATCATTAAGTGATCATTAATACCTGCAAACAAAGGGAGAAAAAATATAATAAATTCATTATCAAGTGAAAAGGAACGGTTCATCAAATGTCATTTGCACACTGCTCTAACGCACGGAGTATATAACGAATGATGACCTAATGCAACGTTTATGAGTCGATTTTTAATAGGAATTAATAAAGGTAACAACAGGACGATAAAACCCCTTTGAACGATATTTTACTTATGAAACAAGTAAGGAATATTAGAATTATCTCTATTGCAATTCAATGGAGCTCTACAATCTGTAAACGATAGAAAGCGCTTTGATAGAACTAAACGATACTTGAGTTATAAAAGCAATCAATATCTCACCATTCTCAAATCGCCGACTTTCGCCGCTTTGAGTAGAGCGTCAGATGTTTTTTCCAATAAATTTCTGAAACAATATTAAACCTTTACCTTTGGTCGGCAAACGATACTTCAAAGTAAACCTTACCAATTTAAACATAGGGATTATAAGTTACGTAACAAATATTTGTGTTATTTTCTGGTACCATAAAATCTACTTCGGCAAAACTACCAACAAAATATCAAGTTAAACAAAGAACGCATGTAGATAATAATTAAAAGGGTAGGTAAGTTAAACAAAAATGCTAATACCTATATTTAATTGACTATTTATATTCTACAAACAATAATCGCTAGTAATATATTATGTAGGTAATAAAAATAAATGCTAAATATCTCACCTAAAACCAAATACTTCTTGGTCAAGTCCAAAAAGTTTTTCATGTATGCTGCATGCAATAGAAGAGAGAAGAGATAGAGTGCAATCAATACCAAGTGCATAGTGCGCGATAGAAATCAGTCGTGACTATCTACCAATCACAACGTACGTAATTGCTATCACTCCGCTAATAACACCTCTTTGTAAAGCGTGCAATTTTAACACTGTAGAACCTCTTCATAAGTTCCATGAGGTTGAAAATTCCATGAACCGCATGTGCAATTAAAAAATCCACCAATAGGAATATTTCAGCATTCCATTTTCCAAGTTTTTACTCATCCAATCTATTTCTATTGGTGTATTTTCCCGCACACCAGCTAGCCACCAAGCATATACCTGGTGGAATGTCACCCTAAAACAGCAGACAGTTTTGGCGGACAGTAAAAGATAATACTTAAACGTAAAATAAGACACATCGCATTATTTCAGTTAATATTATAATTGTGTAATATTACTAAATCTTTCACATTCTGGGATTTATATTTTATCATTTGTTATCATAAAATAAACCTTAGATAGATATAAAAAAAAGATTGTTAACAATATCGACGACATTTTGTTTAGAACTCAAATCATTAACTAGGGATTTCAATACCGCGTTAAGTTTTTGGGAATAGAATATTTATTTACTTTCATAAAAAATAATTATAAAAATTTATTTTAAATTAATAATACAATAAAATAAGCATTAGTCTGAATTATTAGGGAGATGTTTGATTTAATTATGGCCTTACGTGCTATTGCTGTTATTAACACTGGTTACCATGAACAATAAACCTAAAATGAATGGAAAATCTGATAATATTTGTATTTTAACCATATTGCCGTTAAAATTAGTTCGATGAAACATCTTGACATCATATTATCTGTAAAAAAACTCAACTAGGTACCTATACTTACATAAACTCGTATTTTATTTACTATTATATTTGTTTTACTATGACGATTTAATCCTGATTGCTGTTTTAAGCTTTTGTTACTTTAATATCCAATGCACACAAATATCTAATGAATATTCAGCTTTGATATTATTAATTGAGTTACAAATTATGGACGACCCATAATTTGTACTTTAAATTGAACTTTTCCGTATATATTTTTTTTCTAATTATTCATTTGGACTTCAATTACAAGTACAAGGTAATAAATCAGTTGCTATTTTTCTGGTAAACAGTTGTTTTGAACTGAATTCTAGAAATTAATGTAACAGAGTAAGACTAAGTATTATCCCTTGGTAACAACATAAGTTACAATGACAAGAGATAAACAGATAATGACACAATACAAGTTTACGACAGCTCTACGTTAATGTAATCGTAATGTTCATCATTTTATGGTAGATATAATTTTTAGGAAAGACTTTCTGAAATGATCTGCTTATCGTAAAATGGCTCGCTCTTATAATCTTTATAATTGGAAGAAGGTACACAAGAAATACTACACCTTATATTAGACGGTCCATAATGGCAAATAGTTCCGAGAAATAAATTTGTTTTGATCGGCTACAAACTCCGATGAAAAATATGATCGAAGTCTATAAATAATTTACGTAAGCATGTTGCAGTAAATTTGTCGATGTCTATAGATAACGTTTTAATAATATCAAAGCTAAGTGCTATAAAACTCACACAAACACTAAAGAAAATAATATAATTGGCTTACGTTTTGAATCGCACTATGGAGTCGTGTGTCGGCTGGTGTTCTTTTATGGGGGGACTGGTGCAGAGTGGGGGTGAGTTGGACTCCTGCGGTCCCGCCGATGGCGCCTTGGGCGACGGCGGCCGAGGAGCGATCTTGGGCGTGCTGGGCACAGGGGTCCTCGTAGGCGGCGTAGGGACTGAGAGCACGCCGGGTGGGGGCGTTTGAGGGGTCAGCAGCTCCTCCGAAGTGCGCGCTGGACTGCCCAGCCCGGATTCGCTGTTCAGGACAAAGAGATTTTTAATTTGTATGGTTTGGTTTGTTTTGGGCATGCTGCATGGTAGCAAATCAACGTAGTTACCGTTTTACCAAATGTTTGTGCTAAGCGAGAAAAAATTGCCGGTATTTTTTTTTCTTGCTTTAAAATGTAACGTGACGACATTCTGTTACCTACAAACCATCGGGTTTCCTCATTTAGATGACTCATTCGTGATTTAGTAAATCGTGATAACACATTTTAAAGATTAATATTTTTCTCTATTTCTGTAAAAATATCACATTCACTACTGAGATAATTCCACTGTGACATTTGTAATTTGATAAGAAAACATATGAGATAATAGTAAAAAAAATGTTTAGACTATAATTAACAAACCGCTGGCCACGTCCCCATTAATTCACAATTTTCTTATGATTTCGCGTTTATCATAAAATCATATAATGTTGTACAAATTGTACATATAGCAATTTACTAATTTCGACGAGTTATAGTGGGTAGTAGATATTTCTCAATGGTTCATGTGTGGAAGAAAAGTGGATAAAATATGTACAATATTAGCTATTTATTGGATGTGACACCCGCGCGGATTTAATAGGCATTTTTTTACGAAGGCCCCTATTTTTTAAAGTAAAATTAGCCGTAGTTAACCTAAAAGCAGCTATCTGCCAGTGGAAGTTTCGTCAAAATCAGTTAAGCCGTTTCGGACCGAAACCGTTATCGGAAGAAATAGATAGATAGATAAGAAATACAAACATACATTACAATTTTATTTATCTGTATACTTAGATAATAAAATCAGAAATTACGTTCCAATATGGTGAATACCTTACTACATCCATTATCGTACCTTCATTTTTGCATATCAGCACGTTTTAGTATATTTGATAACAAAGTATTTAAGTTCACTCGAGCGGTGCTTTTCCGTAGGATAAGATATAAGATAATATACAAATTAATTGGGTGTTATTTGCGTCTGTATGAGTGTTCTTTAACACGTCCTTACAAGTACTCATTTCAAACACATGTCTTTTGAATAATTCTAGGTCCCAAACTGAACTGGGAAAGAAGAATTTAAAAAGTAAATTAAAGTTAAAAAGATGGCTATCTTTTCGTTTATTCGTTAGCAAACATGTAATAAAAAAACATGATTTGAATATAGTGCTGTCGACAGCACGCTTCATCTTCGCAGTGCGGGTGATATGTACGGCGGGGTGTAGACCACGCCCGCACTAGCCTTGTCGCAAACTCTAGACGTCTACCCATCTCTTTAGGTATTAGATCCTTCCCCGGGTCTCCGCAGATTGTCAAGCGTCACTCTCTCGACTCTGCGGTCGGACGTTATCGCCGAGCGCACGCCTCTAGTTAAGGACTACAAAGCTGGCATACCCACTCGTCTAGTTTACGCCGCGAACTCACCTCGCTCCCTCGCCAATTTGAAGACCAACTCTGTGTTTACGACCTTTATGGTACATTTACTCTGAATTAATTTTCTGTTTTTTCTTTTCCTTAAATAGTATTTCAAACATTCCTTTCATGTCGGTAATAATTGAAAAAAAAAATCGTGCGTTACTACAAACTAGTGATGTAGCGAGTGTTAGATTTTTATATTCGCATCACACAACATCACGCCCATAGTCCCCGAAGGTGTAGACAGAGTCAAAGGAGCAGCAGGTTTCTTAAACTTTTATATTCGCGAATACGAATATTTCTCTTCAATATTCGCGAATGCAAATGCGAATGCGAATATTGTCTTTCGTTTAAAGGGCCCGAAAAATGTTAGACACTTTGACAGTTCTTATCAGCTATGTTTAAGCCGAACTTAATCGAGTCGATATTGGTTGAATTAAATGAATAAGTTTGTTATTCATTTAAATTAAATTTAAAAAAAAGTTTGTTTTGATTCGAGGTTTGGTACTAGTCAAATGTAGGTAATTTAGTTTTGTCTGTAAAAAAACAATTGTAAACTTTAAACCAGGGCCCCCTACTCAAGGGCCCCCGGGAGTCCTACACACCCCTCCCGGGTAGGGTGACGGTGCGTAACGCATTTCGCCAAGTCAACAAAAAAAAAGTAGAGCGCCTATAGTGTTAAATCATATAAATCTCGGGTAACAGTTACCGTGGATGGACTTAAAAAAAAATACAGGTGTTACAAAACTATCCGTAAAGCCGAAAGGAGGTTAAATAGGGCCTTATAATGAGTCCATTCACAATATTTAAGAACCGTAGAAACGCTGTATAATATAGGGGTAAAAAAAAAATATATATTATTATTTTCACTGATGTGCAAACCCTTTTTCAGTAAAATTTAAGAGTAAACTACGCAGAATGTACATATCTACCTAATTCACGGAACGACAAAAATTTTAAAGATTTGAAATTGACAACATATTGTTTATTCCAACTTGAAATTTTTTAACCCAGTACTTGAGTTTAATGACATCCTTGTATTGAGGTAGCAAACATTTATGAATGAAGAATAGAAAAACTATTACCTAAATAGGTACGTAGGCCTTTCTGTTAAATAATCTGGTTCCCTCACATGACAGCTTATTAGGGTTGACAAAATTTTTGGCGTTGATAAAATTAATTATATTTTTTACGGGGTATTTTGTAACACGTTGTATATGCAATGCTTAGAAAATAATGTATGTTAAAAAGTTTAGTAAACTATTTGTGATCTTTCTTTTGAAAACAATAATTGATAAGTACTGCTTCTGGCAGTATTTTTTTATTCCATAAAGCGAGTTGTAACTAATTTAACTAATATTAATTTTATTCTATCCGGATACCGGATGTTATTTTTATTTTTGTTACCTACAAATTTGTTTTCTATACCTATATTATAGTACATCATCAAAAAGTTAATAAAAAAATATATTTTTTATTTCTCTTCCTTCTAAATACTAATCGAGCCCATCGTAACTTGCTGTGTCTCATCGAGGTTGTGAGTACGATTCCCATACGATAAATTTGAATAGGCACTCTAATCGCAACAATGGATTTCGTTACCGTGACTATCGATCTAGCGTACCACATATAATAGGGATATCGTTACAGCGTGTTCGCGAGTCCGTCATTCGATCTAGCGATTTTCGATACAACGGCTTTTCACAAGGGCGTACTACTTGAATTTTTTTTCGCAACAGCGTGTGTCGCAACGACGGCATTCGAAGCTACATATCAGACAATAAAAATAATAGTACCTGCCTACAAACGATTTCAAATCAATTAGACCTGTTGATGATGGATGTAATATCTTTTGTCAGACCTTGATTATGTATTTGCTATAACTAAGTGAAGAAATGGGTATCCTGCTGACCTTATGATGCCCCAGCATCAGGTCAAGTATACCATGTTACGGCAATATCATCCTAGTTACTGAATACCAAACTGCAAATCAATTGCATTATTTGCAGGTATTAAATGAGCTGATGATTCTCAAACGGCTGGACAGATGTTTATTAATTATAGCTCAAATCTATCCGGACTTAGTAAGCTCTCAAACAAAAATCAGCATCGAAATCGGTCTAATCGTTTAGGAGCCATATGTCTGTGCGTATATGCGTCTGTATGTTATGCCACATACAGACGCATATACGCACAGACACACATAGAAGTCAAACTTATAACACCCCTATTTTTGCGTCGGGGATAAAAACTAAAAAAAACCTTTTAAAATAAGATTATATGCTGAATATAGTCCTAGAAGCTTTTGGTTTAGCTTCGCACATAGGTGTAACGAAACAAAATCAATCCAAAAATAGCAAATGTGTCAGAAAATCACTATCGATGCATCTCCGTTTAATTATTACATTTGTAGAAGTTGTAGGAATATGTCGATTCCATATTTTAAAGTACCTACACCATAGGCTAAATTGAGAGATACCATAACCTATTTGGGCACTCGTGAATTACCCCCCAGCTGGTCGGAAGTGGACTGGCAACCGATATATACTAAATATATTATTGAGACAACTGAAATTGGACGGCCTACGTAGTTTGTAATCAAATAAACGTACCCTTTGACCTAAACCTTATTTTAACTGTGTATTAGAACAAATTGGTGGGGGATGTTAGTCACTAAACTATATGCGTGGACATATATTACTACAAAAGACTATAGGGCAACCTTTTGTACCTTGGACAGTTTTGTATTTAGGACAACCGTACTTTTTAGAAAACTCCCGCGCTTAAAAATAATATATTAAGTAATAAAAATAATCCATATACTGTCGAAATCTTCGTTTCACATTATTTCGCTGACTAAGATTTTTGTCTAAGGTCAAGTTGATGGTCAATTTAAGAAATACACAATAATGTTATTGGCAAAAAGTTTAAAATTGGCTTAAAAGTTACTGATATGCAATGACGTACCTGGCATGAGATTCTGGCACGTCAAGTGACACCCCAGCGCTGGGTGTGTCGACACTCTGCGATATGTCGAGCGACACCGAAAGGCCGGTGGTGGTGTCCAGAGACACGGACGGTCCGGTGCGGTCCAGTGACGCAGTGGCGGTCGTGTCTGGGTGGGCGGTGGACTCCGTATCCGGGGTCAAGGGCGCCGCGTCCAGTATGTAGATGTTTTCGTGGCCGATGTCGGTGGGGTAGTGGAGGTTCTCCTGCGCTTTGTCGATCCGGAAAAACCGTTCTGCTGTTACGGCTGTTGACAATTAGACATAGTCAGAAAGTATAAAACTTTTTAACAAAAAAATTAAACCGCTGATAAAACTGAAAAGCCAAAAATAATATACGTTGTTTATTGAACCTTAACAACCAAGTTCTTAAATAAATATAAAATATAAGTAATTTTGAGTCGGCGCCAAACAATCAATGAACATATACCATATATTTAAAGATATAACCGAATCAAATTAACAATGCAACGTAAAAGTTCCAGCGATAAATATAAACATTCCTAAAAATCTAACTTTAAAATTTGGTGGTTTGTATAAAAAAATTGCATTATTAAAAAAAATTAAGTCTAAAATGTTTCTATATATTTTTGTTAACTTTCTAAGATCATTATTGTGTCCTAAAATATAAGGAATAATAGAATAATACCTACGTAAACCAAACGGTTGCTTTGTTGAAACGCCTATTAAAATTTAAACATCTTGAGGCGGAACGGAGTGAAACACCACTTAGGCAGCTACTGGAGGCATCTAAGAGATCTATTATGTACATATGTCGGATTGAAGCTCTGCCAATTCAGCTAGTCCTAGAGCTTTGAGTACCTATTTTATGGTTCTGTTTTAAAACTGCTTCGATGAAACATAATAGCTAATAGCACAGAGTAATAATATACTACGTACAACAGAGGGTCACTGCCCCTACTTGAAAAGTTACTGCTATAACTCGCGCAAGAACAGCGAGTGGCGACAGTGGTGAGTAATTGGAACTACAGCAAAGTTTAGTCTGATTGTCAGGAATAATACAAGATGCCGCTATAAGCACAGGTTAGTTGTTTCTTAGTAATAACACGCCATCTGTGTAAAAGTCATAGTTTTAAAACAAAGATTATTTTGGTTTGCTTCTGAAGAAAATATTTTATATTCATGTTTTTCACCAAAATTTAACAAATTATCTAAGAAATAACGTAAATAACTTATTTTATGAAAAAAGCATTTTTTTTAAGTGAAATAATAACGTTTTTATTTGGTTTCATCTCTCAATCAGTCTAAATGATGCCTGTAGCGCATCTGTCTGTGCCAAGTTTATACGAAATCTAAAATGTATGTGACTAACTAGACATGCTAATAGTAATATAGTACCTACAGTTGAAAAACTTTGCTTAATCCACTGATCTTCGTCGAATTAATTGGATTTAAAACACATTTATGCATGCAATGATGTTTCATGAAAAAACTGGCATCTTTTTTGAGAGTGTTTTGATATAATAAGTAGGACATATATTTTTCCATAGATTTCTTTAATGAAGTGAAGCCGGATACACTAGGGAACAAATGTCCTGCGACACGTGTGGCCAGCCATGTCGAATGAAGTGGTGCGACGTTGCCGGACTTCGCTCGATATGTCTGACATCTGACGTCGCTCCTTATTTCCAGTCGCGCGATGTCGCCTGATATGTCAAGCGAAACCGGCTTCGCTTGACATGTCTCATGTCCATGTCCCCCATTGTATTAGTTTAATAATATAATCTTGTCCCTTCAGCGATGTAGGAATATGTACCACTAATACAATATAACTTGAAATTAAACGCCATTGACAGCCATCAAAGTTCAAGTACTCAATCTGAGAAATTTCACACAAAAGTTAAAATGCCTACTTCACAAACGACCTCAAATACTGTAAAACAAGTGAACGCTATCTCCTTGATTTCACCCTCAGTTGCACACGGTGCTTAATGAAGGTAAATACGAGTTAGGTTGAAAGCAAGTGGCTTAGTGGTGAGCGCAGAGGAAGGTACTTACAGTCGACGAACCACCAGTCTAGGAGGTTCGAGTACGTTTGAGATTCTTTGATCATGTTTTGTATGAGGGCACGCATTTGCTCCAAGTCAGCTGTCGGGTTCACCTCGAGTGTGCCAACTCGTTCCGCTGTGGGTTATAAAGCTGAGTTAGTTTTTTATTTATGTGGTACTTGCTGCATAATGTTGAGGGCATACCGCGACACTTGCTATTAGATCCAACTTTGACTAAACTACTACATTGAAGAATAAGCCTCATGAAAAACATTAGTACTTGATATTGCATTAGCGATATGTAATGTAATGAAGTAGGGGATAGGGTGGATTTGTAACTACAAATCCACCATAATATAGCTCAAAATGATTTCAAATTTTATTATTTATGAAATAAATGATTTAATAGATAATAAATAGAATAAAGATAGTTATCTATCACAAACTAATAATGTTATCTTGGTACCTACTTCCATTTAATCTAGTTTTAATTAGTCACGTTTCCTTTATCAAAATCTAAAACGAATCTTTATCGGACTGGCCCATTGGTCGAGTGGTCAGAGATCCTGGCCACGAAACCTAGGGACCCGGGTTCGAATCCTGCTAGGGGCAAATGTTTCGTGTGATGAACATGGATATTGTACTCTTGTTTATAAACGTATTAAGCTATGTATATCCGTTCACCTAGTATCCATAGCACAAGCTTATGAGCTTAGTTTGGAACTAGGGAATTGGTGTGTCAGTCTGGGGATTTTTTTAAATATTATTATCGGTGCCTGAAAAGTACTTACAAACATGATATTTTCAATCATATTCCTTGTATACCTACTCCTCGTACTCCACAAGGAAATCTTAAGATTTGTAAGCCATTAACCTGGTCTCGGAGTTTATAGGCTTACTTTCTGACGTGACTTACTTTAACGACTGCAATTTTGCGAAAGGATCCGGAATCAATAGCTTAATATGTCTTCCAAATACGGAGGACTAAGCGGTATTAATTTAGGCTATTTGTAGGCACGGGGTTCTTGTTGCGATATTTTATCGACTTTTCCGATAGAATGTCAAAAAAAGCTACAAAAAATAATTTTATTAAATGTAGTAATTTTATAAATATCGAATAGATAAGGACACGATATGCATTTGTCCCATGTTGGTCTGGGACTTGGCCCATGTTGATCTGGGACAAAAAATAAAGAATGCGCCAACTGTGGTTCTTGCCTAGCATGTCGTAAAAGGCGACTAATGGTTTACAGGCTTTTGGGTATGTGTCTGAGTAGGCGACGAACTAGCCACTTGTCACTCCTTTTTCACAGCTTTCCATCCAACCCAGGCCGCTGTCCCGTGTTGGTCTGGGACTTAAAAACAATATGCCAACTGTGATTCTTGCCTAGCATGTCGTAAAAGACGACTCATGGTATATCGGGTTTTGGGTGTGTGATTGTGTAGGCAACAGGTTAGCCGCTTGTCACTGCTTTTTCACAATTTTCCATCTAACCCAGCCCGGCTTTATTTTTGTCTGAATGTGGTTGAAGGGGCATGCTGCCCCTTTGACTCTGCCTACCCCTTCGGGGATTATGGGCGTGATGTTTTGTATGTATGTATGTACGATGTCCATTATGTTTTACTTACATAGGTACTTACAATGACTTTACCAATTAAGTACTCACTATCCGTATAGCCTAAATGCATAGCTACTTTTGTTCTTACTATTATTATTTTTAAAACATATATCGAATAATTTACGAAATCCCAGTCAATTATTTATTCTACATGGCTTACATAAGTATAAAAAATACTGTTAACTATATTATGTATAAAAAGTAATCGTCGAGCTGATAGTATATTACCTTAACAGTTCAGATTTTTTCGTTATTTTTACAATACCAGTGAGCTATAATAAATTATAAAGACGATTTCCAGTATTTATTCTACAGAAGTCAATTATTATTTCATCATAAATATGCGTTTAAATTTCCTTGAAACTAAACAACATACTTTACAATATTTACCGTTAATTTAACGTAAGATGCTCTATCTACAGAATGCTTTCAAAACACAAAACGGGTGATATTTATTTACCCAGGTGCATTTTCAAACGACTCACGGAATAAAATACTTAAACGGATTCGATCCTTTGAAATTAGGTTGCGAATTATGAATAGAAAGTGGGTTAAAACAGTTAATTAAACTCCCGAAACTCGATGCAACCAAATTGCTTTTTAACGACGATTGGAACCTGGTTACTTTGAATTAAAAAATGATAAGACAGAGTTTAGGTTCATAAAAGTTGAGGAAGTGCCGGCCACTGGACACAATGCCGGATTTCACAGGGTGATAAACGATTCTACTTTAAATTGATCAATTACGAAGATTATTTACGAGTCGCTCGCTGTTTTGAAAATTTAATACTCTGGCTAGATTTAGTACTACGTCTCATAGCTTATTATTAAATATTTCAAAATAAAATGGTCTCCGCTTAACATACTATGTCGGGGCGAAATTACCTACCACAGTCTGCATTATGCGGTTGTCTGCCAAATTCGGAAATCTAATGCTCTCATAATCTCTTTATTAATATTGAGATACAAACTTATTTACTAAAATGTTGACTTTACATAATACAAAGTTATGTTGTGGAAATGTTTTGGTTGACTCAATGAGAAAATTGTATAGTTTTAGGGTAAGCATAAAAATTTATTATACACTTTTTTTAAGTTTTTACAAGGTTCCCGTGGCCATTTAATTTGATTGCCGCGGTGCTGCAAAGTTTCGGCTGACAAAACAGGGAAACTGGAGTGTAGGTAACAATTAAACCTGTTCGGGAATATAACATTGCAAACGATTTATCTGGGATGTAACAGAATCCTTCAATATAAACAGAGGGGAACATATTGTTACGAGGAAAGGCATTACGGGCAGAATTGAAGATAAACATATATCATATTTTTCTGATTAATATCTACGTCCTAATGTTATATCAGATGTTTGATTATCTCAACTACTAGGGATTTGTGTGATGCATACAATGAAAAGTGGATCTTATCTAAAATGTTTTTTAGCTCATTACCTTCTCCATTATCATATCACGATTCATCCTTACACTTAAGATAGGCTGATATATTATGACTACATTAGATGTGAAGTATTCATAGATTAGCTATCTAAGTCGCAAAATATAAGTAGCTATACCTACGTATTACGATTCTACAATCTGAATTTGAGCAAACCAATATGAAACTAATCAGTAGGTACTCAAAATCTAAACTGACAACTTAAACAGATTAGAATAAATAATAATAGGCTATATTTTTTTTTAAAGTCCGCTATTGAGATTACAAAAAAAAATCTGTAGGTATTTTTTCTTTTGTTCAACAAACTAAAAATAATGAAGATACAGCGCGGGAAAATACCGCGTGACGTCATTAGGCGCGTAAAATTTTACCGTCGTCTAGCGCGGCAGATTAAGATTAGGATTAACCCCCTTATCTTAATCTGCCGTCGCGTTAGTTAGGTTATTTCATTTTTACTAGCTAATAAGTGTAAATTTTAATCGTAAATAAGTGTAAACTAATCTGACGATTTGAGCGTAATTTAAGGGGGTGAGAGTAATTTGTTTTGTTTTGTTTTCACCCCTTTCGCATGGCTACCCCCACCGCGCAAATCATCAGATTAATACATATTTTATATCAGAGACATGTTGGAGCATGATAAATATCAATACCTGACACGCTTGAGCATCGCATTGATACAATTTCTTTATAAAATTTTGAAAATAATCTTTATATAAGACGCTTCCCCCACCGCTAAAAGTACATACATACATACATAACATCACGCCCGTAATCCCCGAAGGGGTAGGCAGAGTCAAAGAGGCAGCATGCCCCTTCAACCTCATTCAGCCAAAAATAAAGCCAGGCTGGGTTAGATGGAAAATTGTGAAAGAGCAGTGACAAGCGGCTAACCTGTCACCTACACAAACACACACCAAAAACCCGATATACCATTAGTCGCCTTTTACGACATGCTAGGCAAGAACACAGTTGGCATATTCTTTTTATGTCCCAGACCAACATGGGACAGTGGGCTGGGTTGGATGGAAAGCTGTGAAAAAGGAGTGACAAGTGGCTAGCTCGTCGCCTACTCAGTCACATACCCAAAAGCCCGTAAACCATTAGTCGCCTTTTACGACATGCTAGGCAAGAGCCACAGTTGGCACATTCTTTTTTTTTGTCCCAGATCATCATGGGCCAAGTCCCAGACCAACATGGGACAAAGGACATAGGACCATTTATTCTTCCAGTCATCTTAACTACCAATTCTAATAGGTTTCCACGACGCTCGAGTAAATCCACATTTAGCATCGTGAGCTCCCCTACTATTACGGACTATAATTTTTTTTTTACCCTCATTAGGGTTTATTTAAATTAAAACATCCAAAAGATGGCGTAACCGTGACGTACGGCCTTGTCACCCTACATAACGGTAATTTTTCTTAACAAACTGACATCGTGCCACCTGGCCGTTTTTGTTTTTTTTTAAACCCTCATTGACAATTCACTTACCTGTTTTAGCAAGTAGCTCCTTGTCGTAGTGAAGCCGCTCGTAATCAGCCATGGTTATGAGATTCACGGTGAGCGATAATTTATCCACGGTCGTTTGGCTGAAACAAAATAACATTTTAGACAAAAAACTTTCATGTCTGCTTATTTTTTAAAATAACACTGGTAGAACTAATTTATTTAATTTAATTTAATTTCAATAAAAATATATATATTCAAATCGGTCCAGTAATTTTTGAGTTTTAGCGCCATTTACGAACAATAATTGATTTTTAATATACTTATACATTTTTCTTTTTTACAATTTTCTGTCTAACTTAACTTAATTTTATTTTGACTAAATACAAGTAGTTGGTCAATGTGTCATCTTGTTCTCTGTCTCATGCATGATTCATCAAATGAATCACCAACTTATTGAAAACTGTATCCGCAATTGTAATTTACGATTTTTTTGTACATAATGTAAATAGCTGATAAGACAGCTCTTGACCGATGTATGTACTAGTGAAAACGGATTATTGTTTTGTCTTAAATTTATTGCAAATTTGAATGGGATTTATTCATTTTATTTAAGAACAGTAGAAATAAACAAATAAACGACCATTATGCTATGGCATAGGTATGTCAGAATTCTACTCTGATATAACATAGTATCTAGAATTTTAGACTGATAATTCGGCTCCCAAACGTTTTTGCCATTACGACTACTGATCCTGAGACTGAGACGAAGGTCTAGTCTGTGAACTTACGGTGCAATGACCCTGCCCGGCTTCTTCTTGGCGAGCATAGTGGCCTGGTTGAGCCGGGAGAGAGTGATGGTGGAGGGCGCGAGCCGGCACGCCTCCCCGTCCACCTGCATCGGGATCACCTTCGTCGTCACGATCTTGGCCGTCTTGCACTGCGTTATGCAGGTACCGTGACCGCCCGCTTGTAATAAAGGCTGTAGGAGACGTAAATGGTATCAGTGAAGTGCTTGCGTATGCTACGGCTATTACGCGTACCAGCAACGTAGGCTGGCCGTAGGCTTGTTTGCCACCTTTATTTGTAATTTAAATAGACGTTACACGTGGTATGTTCAATTTAGTTCAAATAAATCATAGGTCATCTATTTTTTTCCCCTAGTGTAGGTATGTGTCGTGAATTGTCATTTGCGAATGATTCTAATACTTATTTATTATTATATCCCAAACACAAGGTAACTGCTGTAAATTGTTGAGGAGTTCCCTCGACTGTCTTTTGGCTCATCATCAGAACGACTCTAGACCTTCATTAAATTGTAGTACTCTAAAATATCTACTTAATGAAAAAAATTACAAACGCACTAGTCGCCCCTACGATTTTCGAAGGTTCCCATTGATTTCACAGGGATGCCATCATCAGATCCTGGCTTCTTTATCATGGGACCAGCTCAGAAGTGAACTCTATCCAACAAAAAAAAAATTTGAAATCCGTCTATAATTGACGGAAATATCGGTGAACATATACTTATAAAAAAAAACAAAAAATACCTCCTCCTTTTTTGAAGTCGGTTAAAAAGAGACAACAATATATTTGACCTAACTATTTTCGGTAACATCATCAAGTGACATCATAGAAATGCCTAATTGAAGCCGCTTTACCATTTTGGTTTCTCGCTTTAAGTTATCATGTCAGTGGAATTTGCAGTGTATTGTGCCAATATTGATAAAATTTGTGATTATAACTTAATCTAACTTGTAATATACAGAAACATCGTCATAAATAAATTGTTCAGAGACGTAAAGTATGTAAATAAGTAAAGTGGAATGACACTACGCAAAGGCGCCGTATTTGTTTCTCACTCAAATTGGGCTTAAATTTTTCGTAGGTATGCCATCTCCATTGGTTTCAGTACTCAGCATAGATTTAGAATTTTTTGACTACGCAAAAGATACATAAAGCGTGGGAGCGAGAAATCCTGCTGAAATTCAAACCGCCCGAGAGAAAAAGAGACAGTGAATGAAGTACCTATATGTCAATGTTTTTGCGAGTAAGAGGCCTTAGCGTCCCGGTCTATTGTACGTCGCAGTGAAATTTGTGCATTTATGTATTAGGTAAACCTTGGATTATAATCGAGAATATTAAATGTGCAATTAAGGTGACATGTTCTGTACGTGATTGTGAGGTTACACGACGGAATAATCCGAATAAATACACTTTTCACAGGTAAATACGATTTTATCATTAGATTTTTTCAAACCATATTTTGTCAAATTGTTGCTAGTAATCGGTTTAGAAAAATATGTTTACAATAGTATATTGATTATAATTGATCTTTCTTAGTATACATCGTGATTATAAATAGAATTGGGGAAAATATTGTGTAAAATAGTAAATAGTTTGGTTACGCTAGTGCTTGACAAAGCAGTGACGTCACGAGTATCGATAAAAACTTAATCGTCTTTTAGCGACATCATGACATGAATACAAAGTTATTTCGCCAAGTTATGTTGAAATATAATTATATTCACATTGGGAACTCATTATCTCCGTAAATTTGTTAGTTAAGTAACTGATAATTTTTCTAGGTTTCTAAGCAACCCAGCATTGTGTAAAAAGTGGATGCGGACTATAGACAGACCAGATTGGACTCCCGGTAAGAACTCCACTATTTGCAGCAAACATTTTGACGGCAAATGACGGCAACAAAAAATTTGTTGCACTACATATTATTTTTAAATAACTAAATGTCACCAATTTAAAAGTTGCTAATATATTATTTGTTTCATTTCATTCCATCAGTCAAAGCAAAAGTCATGTCTTTTTGTCTTATAGGTATAAATCATAGAACATATTTCTATTTTTTTATTTTTTACACGCTGAATATACGAGGAATACATTTTACCATCTCATTGTTTATAGAACTGCTTAGAATGCAATTTCTTACCGACTAATTCCGATTTACCTAATATAAACAACTGCTGATTTCATCAATGCCATAAAAAATTAATCAAAAGTATAAAAAAAGTGTTTTAAATATCTATACTATTAGTAGGTATACAACTGAATCAGTCGATAATGTAAAAGTGCGTCTTTGACAACACTATTTTTAACCCACTCATAGACGTCAACCAACACATGTTTAAATTTATTTTGGTCATGTCTCCGAGCCGTCATTGTGTATCTTGTACATCCTAAATCTATGGTACTCAGAGAATAAAACTCACATTATGTCAAACTCAGGAGAGAATTTTGGACATTATGATGATCTTGTTGCTAGACTTGCTGGAAATAATGTCGTTTAACAGTCATTACGACGTAAACGGCGTTTTGAATCACGTGGTGATTACGCGCTATTTGTAACTTTTTAAAATGTATTTATTACAGATAATATTAACAAATTCATTTTTGAAACATGATATTCGGTATTTCAATATTAAGTTGAACCTATCTATATACTTATAATAAATCTGTAGAGGTCAATTCTTTACATGAAATATATTTTCAAAATGACTATCAGGGGGTGATTAGTGATCGATACTGATGCCAAAAATGCAATGAGTAAAATTTTTGTCTGTCTGTCTGTATGTTCCTTATAGAAACAAAAACTACTCGACGGATTTTAACGAAACTTGGTACAATTATTCTTCATATTCCTGGGCAGGTTATAGTATACTTTTCATCACGCTACAATCAATAGGAGCAGAGTAGTGAAGGGAAATGTTGGGAAAACGGGAGAAGTTACTCCATTTTTTAAGCTTCCGTCGCGTGTGCAGCCTTAATGGTTAAAGTTACATAGAAATCATGTATGACGGAAATAGTCTTTATAATATTAACCATAAACGCGGGTGACACCGCTGGCACAGCTAGTTTAACATAATTCTTCAGGTGTAAAGTGCTATAGTAAGATAGCCTATTGTGACGACTATAATACTTTAAATGGACGTCTTATTTTGATGGGAAACGTTAATAAATAAATTAGTTATCGATTCTGGTGACAGGAGTAGAAAGGTTTCTCTAGAAAGTAATCAAATTCAGAAGTATTCAGTAGCATAACCAAAGCTGTTGCTTAGGCTATTGAACCTTTTTGGTCATATCGTAATATATTTACTTTTAGCAAATAAAATGCAAGTAACACGTGAATGGTACCTATAAATAATGCCCAAAGCACGTAGTTACATACCCGAAGAGTTATTCCCGGCATTACAATTCGTTTGATAATCTGAAGTCTACCCCCTGTGGCGAGATTTATATTCCAGCGAAATATATGACCTGCTCCATACCAATCTCGTGAAATAACATTTATAAACTAACTGTCTGGGTTAACAATATAGATGTAAACAATGTGTTTAACAAATATTTTTTGTTTTAACTTTATACATTGCTCATGATTAGATTTCGTGTAACAGGGTATTTTACAGCTAGATATGTCAATATTTTGGTTTAATGGTTTAATGTTTTACGAAAGAATACTTATCCCGGAGAAATTGTTAGATCCCGCGGCATGCATGATAAAGTCTTTATGTAAGAAACCAAACATCTCACGGACGAAGCCGCGGGAAAAAGTTAGTTTGCATAAAAATATTATATTAAAAAAACTATTTTGTTTCGTATGTGTTCTATCTTTAAAAAAAGAGTATTAACTCTTTTAATTCCATTTTCATAATACAATTTAACTATTAACACTATGATAGTAATTGGTGCGGTCCCACAACGCCCATTCAATTCAAGTGCCGATTGGAAATTGCAAATATGTCTTATTTTTATTGAGATTAAAACAAAGTATCTTAAAAAATACTCACACCTTAAAGCCTTTAGGTTATGGCCATGTCACGCCACCGTCATAAATCTTGCCCTTATGAAATCTGTCGCCCGGAATACTAAACTTTTATGTACGTTTACGTCTTGGCAACATGTTGGACTACTTGTTCAACTTTTCGATAAAAAAAATGTTGAACAATTTGTAGAGTATATAATGCTAAACGTGTATTACTTGCAATAATTATACCTCCATGTATATATTTTGACGCCAGAAGGACTACTGAGTGTCTTGCAAGAATCTTCTTGGTAGAATAAATATTCCGAAGCGGTGGTAGATTCGAATTGCTTTGTTTGTAACCTTTAGGTTTAATAAGTGATTTATTGAGAAGTACAATAAGACATATTGTATTTGAATTTGAAATAACTAACCTAAACTACTTAGTATTTAAAAGGAGCCTAAAAGTATTTAATACATTTGTAGAATAATGGCCTTGCTTTACTTGAAACTTTGATTAATTCTGACCATGTAATTAATCTTGGAATTCGATGTAAAGCTACTTCTAATTTGCTGTATCGATTAGGTTTGTTGTGAGGAGCTTCTTGATGTTGTTTTCGATAACAAAGGTCTGGTAAATAACCCCCCCCGCCGGGGTCTCCGGTTCGCCGTACCGGGGGGGGGCTTGGTGGGCCCTGGTTGCCCGGACAGGGCCGAGGCCAAGAGAAACCCCGAGATGGCCTGCAACTGCTCGAAGGAAAGCGAGCCAGTTGCGGCACCGGTCCGGCCGCAGCCCCCTGCGGATTGCCGGGGAAGAGGAGGCGCTGAGTGTGACGTTGCTCGCTCGTTAAGACCGTAGGGTGCACAGCATTGACCACCGGGTCGTGAGATGAACCGCGCAGCGCGTCATGCTCACAACGGACGAGCTGCCGTATAGTCCCGGCAGTGGGGGTACCGGCTCCTCCGGAACTGCGCCTTGGGGTTTAGTTGCTTCAAGTCTGACACGCTGCCCTCTGGATCCCCGTTCAGAGGGTGATGGCTCGTGGGAGTTTCCCAAGTAAAAAAAAGAAAAAAAAGAAGGTCTGGTAAATAAAGCCAGGATATGTGTAGAGAAACCAGCGTAGGAACCAGGGCATCTCAAATCTATTTGAGGCTCTGGGCACCATAGGAAAGTAATAAGTTTATCGGTAATAAATATTGGTGACCCATTGGAAATTTTAAAATACGGAGGCCTTCTCGATTGCGGGTCCCTATGGGAAAGAGAGATCTGGTAGGATCAAGTCAACGCAAGGCCCGCGGTAAATGCTTGCCAGAATGCCTTAGAAACTTAATCACAGGAAATTTCTGTGATTAAGTTTTTCAAAAGAAAAACAGAAATATGCCTTTTAGGGGGCCCGTAGCAAATGCTACACCTGCTATATCATAATATGTAATCGTTAAACTTTACATTATCCTTAAGAAATACTTTTAAAAAAAACTCGTATAATGAGACCTTGATTTTTTATTTTGAAAACTATGTCAGATTTATCTCCCAGCCAGCACTGAATGATTGTTAACTTGCTATTTTATGTGGCGAAACAGTCACTATTTTTGCAATTCAATTAACTTAAAGCCAGAGTAGCTTTAAGCTATTAATTTATTAATACGTTCTGGTTATTACCGTTAATGAAGTCATCGTCAAAACGGATCGGACTCGGCTTTGAATCTAAATTAAAAAGCTAGTACCAAACATGTAGGTTAAGTGTGCAGGACTGAAACTTTCCATTTACATAAAACGAGTTAACTGAACTGAAATGAACGTCGTAGCATTTGATGGAGCCACCTAATAAAAACTAAGTACATATTTAGTTTATCTATGCCGCTTGTATACAAGATATTTAAATGTAAATAGTAATACCCATTGGTTTCGTGGCGATTGTGAACGAATAGTGCTGGTTGTGACTTGTGTATTGTAAAATTAATCCCATCCTCCTCGCACTGAGGAGAGTAATACGTGGAACAATGCTTGTATACGTGGCAACATGCTCTTAGTTCTAGGTTAACCATTTTATTTTGAAAATTGATGGTACTTATTAAGGTAATTTAAATAATTTTTGTGACATTTAGTTTTTTTTTTTTTTTTATAAAGTAACAGACACGGTCGTCACTCAAGCAACCTAATTCACAGGTACCTACGAGTGACTGTGACTTTTTCTGTTGTATGATATTTATTGATATTTATTTACGAAACGTATGCCTGTTATTTGTCTTTTTTTAATCATTTATTTATTAATATTACTTTCTTCTAATTATTATTATTTTAATTTAATTTAATTTTATGTTTTTCTATCTTTGATTTGTTTATTTTGTTTTTTTTTTATTATTATTTTTATTTCCTGGTAATGGCCGCACCTCTGCATCGCGCATCCGTTTCGATTAAGGTTTCGATTATCAACTTGTATCACCCGTTGGGTTGGTACCGTGAGAGGGGGACGGATGCGCGGTGTAGACCTGGTACCCGCTGAAAACCAGTGTCGTGACATACCTGACTGTCAGGTGGCTCACGACTTAAGCTGAGCGGGCGCCCTTTTAGCACACCTTATTTTTGTGTGTTAAATTTCTTTCTTTTTGTTACTGTTTTTGTTTGCTTTTTTTTTTTTTTGCTTTTATCTGTACCTAAACCTTGTGTGTGTGCCAAATAAAGCTTCTCTATTCTATTCTATTCTATTCTAATATGTATATTTCCCCATTTAACTGGACAAACAAAATCAATGCCGCCTTGTCAAATTAGGTTGGTATAAGCGAAACTTTGAACATCTTTCGGATTTGATATTTATTACATTTTTATTCAGCACATTTGGCCTGTGCTCAAGAAAATACAAATAGGAACAATGTGTTTCATCACATACTAGTGCTTATTTTAAACTGTTGCGCAACCGAAGGTTGGAACATATTCGTTGGGCGTAAAAGGCACTGACTATCGCATGCCTATGCTTAAGTCAGTCAGTGCAGCGTGTAATAGTCCAGCTGTTTTATTTTACGTCGATCAAAGTCGCATAATCAGTCGCCAGCTATTCTTTAGGAGCCTTTCGTGAGGTCCTCTGGTGCTCTGTACGTCCAGATGAGCAAGGCTGGGGAAGGGGGAGCGCGAAGTGGTTATGTAGGACTCTGCCCCCATGATAGAGGGGGGCCTACCCACTAAAACCTAGAGGTGTTCCGCCGAATCGCTTCGGGAGGGGCATGGGACCGACGATTCCCTCCCAAAGCGTTTGCTTCAACCAATCGACCCAATCTGCTCGCTTTTCGAGCTCTGAAACCCTAGGCGTCCCTGGAATACAGAGGGGCGCCTACGTCCGAGCTTAATTAAGGCAGCTTGTGACTCGTGAATGCCGCACGGCACTGGCCTGGTCTACGCCTGCGCATTGGTTGGGAGTCGGGGTTTAACTCCCGCTTCCTCTCAGGTGCCCCCTTCTGCGAAAGGATGGTGGTGCAAAAGGAGGCGACTGCCTGCCATGCTTCCTGTGACTACCATAGCCCGCGTGAGCGCTGGTAGTGATAGATCAGGCCTCACGAACGCGGAAAAATCTTCGCGGGAGTCCGCCCAGGCCCGACACAGCTCGCGCGTGTGATGCGCTGTGTCCACGACTTCTCCGCCACAGGGGTCGGCTCTCGGCCCGCCATCTGGCACAGATATTTGCCAGAGCAACCATGGCCGGTTAACATCTGTGTCAGGTGGAAGGTCATCGTGCTGAATTTACATTAGACCCATTCTCGCACAATGGGTTGTATTGCCCTCACTAAGTCCCGGCTAGCCCCCGGGTTTTCCAGGGTATTCGACCATCGCTGAACCATTACGTTTCGAGCCTCGTCCCTCCAGGCATGTATCTCCCGTTGGTGGAGGCAAGGGTTGTTGAACGACTACTGTTCGTCTGGAAGACAGACTACTGCTAGAATTTCGGTCTCCAGTTCCCACGGTGGAGTGAAGGCTAGAAGGCACGCCGCGGTGTAGGATACAGTACGGTAATGAAATTATATTGACTTATGTTTTATATTATTAATATCTCATTTCGTAAACAAAATAATTCTTAGTAAGAATCTCATTTCGTCTTATTTATTTTTCAGACGTTGGAATTAATATTGAATAATATTGGGTTAGTGTAAAAGTCAAAATTGCGTTGGAAATTGTTCCAATATCTATCTCTTATGAAATGTTAATGGAATATGTACCTCAAATAAATATGTTTTCATTTTACGAAGCTTCGTAATCGAAGTCGAATCAACTTTTCTGCCATTATATAAGAAATTTATATATAAAATTTTACTAATTCCACATGAATTTTTATCGTCAAAAGAAGGAGCGATAAAAAGAACTTACCAATTGATATGTCGTTAATCCTACTACTTCTATAAGGCCGTCCTCAGTAGAGGGCTCAACCGCCCCTCCGGATTTATTCCAGGGGTGGGTGCCACCCCCGTAGCTGAAAAGAAAAAACTATGAGTACAAGGATATGTATTTATGTTAACAGCTATTGATATGAATAAGTATTTGACTAAGGGCTAATTTGTCAACAATCAGGTTACAGATATTAGTCGTTCATTCATTCATTTAATAAATTACTTTTCAAATGACTATAAAATGTGATCGCCTGTTCTGTAAATAAATAAAGTACCGAGTAACTACTGAATGAGTTCCCTAAATTTAATAAGATTATTGAAAAATCCAAGCACTGTTTGATATACCTTTAATCCGAATAGGTGTTCGATTTAGAAACAACTTTTTTAGAAAGTATTTCTGCTGCAAAGCTTCAGTGGCATTTTAAAGCTCTAATATAACGGAGGTAGCAAGTTAAACCCTACAACAAGTAGGTAGCTAAGTAGGAGCACAAAATATTAAGAAATAAGAAGCTTAAAACATACGATCAGCTCTGTGAAAAAAACAGATTAAATATCTTCCATAACTCGATCGGAAAATAACTCAAATAAAAATAGTTTCATGATAAGTCGGTGTAATTGTTTCACTGGATAATGATTGCTAGCCATTTGATGTCCAGCGATAGTGTTAAATGGTAAGCGGGATTAGATCGGGTAGATAGATCTACTTTCATTGAAATATTCAGTGTAGTAATTGGTACCAGTGGATCATATAATTTAATGGGTAATACAAAGTAGAGCGGGGTGAACTTTAAAGATAAGATCGTCGCCTCACGTGTGTGCGTGTTGTTTTGGATACGAATTAGTAGTCACAATTACAAGCACTAAAATTTATAAATTTTAACTTTATTACGTTGCAATGATTTCGACCCTGCTCCGAATTTCATAATTTATTTCAGGTTTATACCTATAGTTCAAAGGTATCAATGAAAAAGCGTATAGAATCCGATATATCTTTTTAGCTCTCTTACGTGCAGAGTGATACTTAGTAAATCTGTAGAAGTAAGCATGATACAAATATTCTAGTGCTATTAAGGGTTACGCGGTGGGATAGCACTTTTAGTTACTTGTACATTTTTGAAAGTTAACCTAAATTACGATGTCTGGCTCGTTACGTTTTTAAAATAATCAATCATGTATGAGTCGAATACATACATATTTTTTTTTGCCGTACAATTACCAAAGCCAGGGTACCCGTCCTTTTCGATCAAATGTCTGTTTAAATTGGCCGATTTTCGCAGTTATTAGGATATGTGAGCTGGCAACGTTGATTGCATTAAATAAGGTACATACCTTGGAATGTTTAAAAAAACAATGGCGTGCACTTTGTGCTCCCTGAGCACAGGCGTGAGGTCCTTCCCGTCGCACTCCATAGTGACGAACTCGGCTAGCCCCTTCCACTTGCGCTGCATCAGGTCCTTGCCGCCCGCCGTCCCGTAGAACAGCTTGTTCCTGATGCGCGAGTTAAACTTCTCCGGGTGCGCCTCTGGTACGGTCAAATGATCATTTATGTATTTTAAAAAAAAAATAAAAAAAATACATCACACCTGCAATCTCTGGAGGGAAATGTAGGTAGAGTAATAAACACATTTAGTCAAAACTAAAATCGAGTTGGGTTAGTCCTCTCAGTTAGGAAAATGCTATCGATCGATAATTACTTAAATTTTAGGTACGAACGTCGCCATTTTATATTAAACTAGAGACTTGTTTGGCTTTTGTATCAAACATAACTTAGTATGTAGGTGCGTTGCGTTTTATTATTATCTCTGGGTTGGCATCGTTGCTTGGTTGAAATTCAGTATGCTTTTATAATATTTGTGAACGATGAGGAGTCCAGAGGTTGTGCGTCTCTAATAGCAAGTAAAAAGCTTTAGCTTTCAAATTACTACAACTTTAAATTGTATTTACCAACCTCATATCTAAATTACAAGACTACTTTCCATCAACTGAAATCCTGCAATTTAGTAATTATACAATACTAGCAGCGCTCCGTGGTTTCAGCCGCGTAGTTTCCGTCCCTGGGGGTATACGGGGATAGAATATAGCTTATGTTACTCGCTGATGAAGTAGCTTTCCATTGGTGAAAGAATTATTCAAATCAGTCAAGTAGTTTCGGAGCCTATTCAATTCAAAAAAACAAACAATAAAATATTTCCTCTTTATAATAGTATAAATAAACTAGCTTCTGCCCGCGGCTTTGCTCGCGTGGTACGTTGATAAAACAAAGCCTATATGTATGTTATTCGGATATATAAGCTACATTATTTTAAAGTTTCATTGAAATCCATACAGTAGTTTTTGCGTGAAAGAGTAAAAAACATCCACACATCCAAACAAGCTTTCGCATTTATAATATTATTTGGATAGTAGGATTACGAGCGATACATGAACGAAGTTACCTCTTGCTTCATGAAACTCGAGCGCAATATGCGCATCGACGCCAAAGGAGAAGTAGTTGTTGACGACGTTGAGAGGTAGCTCGGGCTTCGCGTTCTTGGTGTCCTCGCCCGCGGCCGCCGTGTTGGGCTCCACAGTCAGCTGCCAGCGGTCCAACAGCACCGTGTCGCTCTCACCGATATTCGCCAGGATCTTCGATATCGGCTCGTCTTCGTAACCCTGCGTTACAAACGTTTATATTAAAGAGTGATACTTAATGAATACATATACATATCGCTTACAATGCAACGCCACATCTGTATAAGTATGTTATAGAAACGTAACATTAAGTTTTTCATTGGTTTGTAGTTAAAGAAAATAAAAAGACCTAGTTTTCAAGGACAGCAACATTGATTTTTATATAAGCTTTATAAACGCACCAATTAACTCTCAGAACATTAAATATTAATAAATTAAGTACAGACAGGGCAGTGAAGCGAGTCAATCACAATTTTCAATGAAAAAATATCGAAGAAAGAATAAATTGATCAATTATCTTACATTGATTAAATAGATAGATAAGTAGGTAATACTGACAATAATTGAACCAGAATCTACAAAAATCAATGAGCAAAAATTTTTCTTTTTATTTCGAATACAGATAAATCCTATTAGTAAGAGCTCCATATGTGTAAACTTTTAGTTCAGGAAAACTTAGCACTCGATTTTTACGACCGTTAAACTTTTATTGGCTGTATTGTGAGTCCGATCCGACACTAAAATCCGCTCAGTGCCATGTGGCGAGATAAATAAATGTGCATACTTTTAGACTTGCATTTACGTTTCAGACCAGTTAAACGTATTCACAAAAAACTAACGCTCATTCTTGCTGAATAGTTTGCTAAACATACTAAACAGTGATATTGAACATGCATATATAGAAGTGGAGTCACTCTCCGAAATTAACTTGAGTACGATTCAAGTCTTAAATACAAAGTCAAACGACCGTTTCAGTAGCGAACATAAAAAGATTATTCGTTTCGTTTATTATATATTATATTATTATTATATCGTTTCGTGCATGTATTTTTTTGCTCTTGATCTTTGCACTGCATTTATTCTATTTTTACATAACATTTTGCGGTCTTTTCAAAGGGATTGAATTATATAATTATATAATAGCAAAGCTTTCAAGTATTATGAGTTAAATTTGAGTTCTCTTTGACTTACGACCACCACCATGATACTTAAAACAAAATTTAAAATATTTTTTTTAATTAATCATTTGAAAAAATGTACTCTATATTTTTGTATACATATTTAGATATAATATCTATAGAAAAGAAATCTAAATAAGGATTGTTGCATCCTTATTATACGTCATCTAATTTCCGGCAGGATGAAATTCATATCTCTTGTTCCACCCGTTGCTAATAAGGCTATATACAGTGCTTTAATATTTTATCAATGTCATCTTAACTTATATTTAAATAGTGGCTGAGTAATAAATTATATACTTTATCAACCGTCTAAATTGCTACTGGATTATCGCTCCCATTTCAAACTCCCAATAAATCTTCTAGATGAATCAAATGGAGCCATTACTTATAACGTCAGTGGTAGCCTAAATGTGTTTTTAAATATTTACTCCTAATTAATATTCTTGTTATTTGGACGAGGATCTTTATTTTTTAATAAATAAGTAAGTACGTGTTTTTGATTTATATAAGTATAACGTTTATTTGGAACTTGCTTAACCCCTGCGGGCATAATGGTGGGTGCTTATGTATATTTATTTGAGACCATAAATATTAAGAAACAAACAAGCTTTTACTTAGCATGTACATGTACTGATTTTTTTTCTAATATTAATATATTACGTGGAAGGATGGTGGAAAATAAATTTGAAATTAATGATCGTTCGTTTAAGAACCGGTTACCCGCTAAGTAGTTTTTGAATGGCTTTCCTAAATTAACTTGTCGTTTATAATGTAACTAGCTTCTTCCTGCGACTTTGTCCTCATAGACTTCAGAATTAAACCAATGAGGGTTGTTTATCTACAGATTAGAATTATTAAAGTACTTTACACTCGAGAATATTATGTTTAGTTAAATGGATATTTGTGCTACAGCAACCTCTGTTTCCCTGTTAAAGCATGATAGAGATACAAATATTTTCCGATTTCACATACCGCTGCTAGTGTAATATCTATATCCTACATTGCTTTTAAGTCCTTCAACTTACATCAGTACAACATTTCTTAAAATCGTATAGAAAGTTTTAGAGTGTATTTAGGAGAATACACTTTTAAAAACTTTCATTCAGCATAATAATATTCATATAAGCATAATAATATCAGACTACATCGAATACATTGATTTGACTGATAAATTAATAGAATTAGCATATTTATACGTTACTTATATGTATTTTTTTATAAATGTGACGTTCCTTTGTGCTGTATTAAATTTAATTATCGAATCATTTGTCATGCAAATAAAAAAAAAAAAAAAATGTCTAAAGTAGGGTGTAATTTAAATTAATCTATGTGTAGTGTTAACATCTGTATCCTGATAAAGGGCGCAACACACTCATAAAATCATCGTCATAAAATCCGTCAAATAATATAAACATCAGAATCAAAAGATCTCAAGTAGCTCTCAGAGTTGTGTAGTTGTTGCGCTGCGTCGACGTTATCTCGATACCGGCGTGGTCGCTTTAGTTCTGCTGAGCTGTTAGTTTGTATTGTGGTTCTACTATCATTGCTCGAGTAAATCTGATACACTTGTTTTGTTCCATTATAATATTTATTTAACGCATAAACATGAAACAGTGATTTAGTTTATTATTAACTAGCTGTGCCAGCGGTGTCACCCGCGTTTATGGTTAATATTATAAAGACTGTTTCCGTCATACATGATTTCTATGTAACTTTAACCATTAAGGCTGCACACGCGACGGAAGCTTAAAAAATGGAGTAACTTCTCCCGTTTTCCCAACATTTCCCTTCACTACTCTGCTCCTATTGATTGTATCGTGATGAAAAGTATACTATAACCTGCCCAGACAGACAGACAGACAGACAAAAATTTTACTGATTGCATTTTTGGCATCAGTATCGATCACTAATCACCCCCTGATAGTTATTTTGATATATATATATATTTTAATATATTTTATGTACAGAATTGACCTCTCTACAGATTTATTATAAGTATAGATTACTTGAGATGCTATAAATCCTGATATCGAAGAAAACTAACTCAGTACAATTGATCAAGCGCTCTAGTAGTCAGTGTATGGACATAATGAAACAAAATGTGAATTGAGTCAAATTGAGAATTGCGAATATGGATATACCGATTTGCAAAAGCTCGGTAAATTGACAATAATTTATTCATCATTACCAAGACCTAACTTGTTATTATTATGTTCCGGAAAGAATGCAGCCGCCCTTAATGAGCATAAACATTAACAAGGAGAAGCACATTAATCTAAAATGTCTCTTATCTTTCAAAAGTATAACTTATTTTTACTCCAAGCTATGATAAATACCAGAAATTAGGCCAAATATTCGTAAATTTAATTAAAGACTCAGACAAACAAGGTGAAGAAATAATTATAATGAATCGGCGGACTCGTCTTGCCACAGGAGGCTTAAAATTAATGTTTATAATATAAAAAAAAGTATGTATGTATACATATTGTATGAGAAATCGTGTCGGATAAATAAATCAAAATCTGGACAACCAACCATCTACCAACTACAGCTAAAACTTGTGGGCTGGACCCACAATTACAAAAAGTCATTCAATTAGCGAGGAAAATTCCGAACTCACGCACATCTAAATTATACATAGATATGTATGTGTTTACGATTAGGTGTTTTTCTCTCGTGGCGTTGTTGCAAATAATTCGATGTTGTGAAAACAATGGCCACCCGCGACCTTCAGGGAATCTGCCGATACAGACAGGCCGAATTTCCGGGCATTAGTCGCCCGTTACAGTGACGGTAAATTACGCTCATCCGGACTTGGTCGTTTTGGAGGATAATAAAATTTTGATGAACGAAGTAAGCGATAAACAATGTTTATGAGCTCGTTAAAACACATTGTTGTTCGTCAAACAACAGGTAATCATAGCGTTTTGCATATTCGTCGTATTCCATCTTCTAACTGCGAATAATTGTATCTACGAGTATATGTCTATCTGGAGGAGCACTTCAGCTATTATTACAGTATCTCCCATATGAACGAGCTAATAACAGAAACCGTAACTGATTGACAGTATAACTGACTAGCTGACAGACAGTGCATAGCTTAAAGCGGTATCTCTAGGAATTTCAAGGAGAAAATGTAAATTGGTCTTCAAAGAGGTGCGCTGAGCTTATGACGATGTTTCTGTGTAACTAATTTCGAGAAAATTTTATAATATTTTTCAAATTTAACTCATAAAGAGGTGAATGAGAATTTGAAAAATCAAAAATTAAGGATATGGATAGAAGGATAACTGCTCCTAATATTGTGAACCATGAGGAAATATGTATTCCTGTATGTATATTTGGATGCTTGCAATCTTTCATATATCTATTTGGATGAAATTACGCTACACGTATGACGTTAACCCTAATAATGAAAACTACTTTTTATCCTGTACAAATGTAACGAAATCTAGAAGGGCCGAGGTTGGAGGCTTCGATATTAATTAATAAACACAAGTTTTTTAATTTGTAGGGGCCCCGATATAGGTCCATAATTAATTATACAGCATGAGTGAAACGACGTTGTTTGTCCGAGCACACGAATGACTTATATATGACTATTAGATCGGCCTACAGAAATCAATTTCGATTGTGGTTAAGCCAACATGTGCCTACACAATGTGACCAAATCATCGATGAGTAGGTCAATTAACCGAGGATTAGTCGTAAATAAGAGATCAACTGGACTAATTATGTTCGATTTGGAATTCAAACAGATAATGACTGTGGAAGCTCATTCGGAAATCCACTCTATAATTAGTTATACTATGTTTTTATAATTACCTTGTTTATTAAACACATATATTGAATACGTGAAAGTAATTAGGTCATTTGAATATTTTTAGTGGTTGAGATTGGTCCACGATTTATGATTGATCCTATCCAACATACTTCGTATTTCAACGAAGCTCAGTCCCGTAAAAAACGTTACCTATATCTACATATACGAGACATGCTTAGACAGGGTCCGCTTATACCATTATCCAGGATTTTGCGAGTCTGGTAATTCCATTGATTGAAGCGACTGTCCATCTGACCTTCGTAACCCTTATAGGGGAAACAGACAAATTTGGATCATGGTTACACATCCATACTCGTTGGAATGTGCAGGTATTATCACGATGTTTTATTTTGACGCGTCTATACATAACATAATAAGTAACGCTCAAAAGGACCTCGATATCCTAAACGAGTGGCTGAAATACAAATTACTTACAATCAACGTGTCAAAAACATCTTACATGATATTGTCTGCTAAACCAAACGTATACCAGATTTTACCCCTCTGACCATAAATAACGTTTTGATTCGGCGTTCTCACTGCGAGAAATACCTTGGACTTTAGATAGATGACATGTTAATAAACTCACATTGAGCACGTAACATTAATCTTAACTTAAAATTAATTTCATGTATCTCATTATCAGTAAACTGTAAGTTTTTATGAGAAAATAAATTCTTTAAACCTATGTTTTCCCTCTCCGTCGAGCTAGTGGTAATAATTAGATATAAAACGGATATCCGGAAACTATCCGGTATCCGGCCTATCTGGCCGACATAATACTATTCGGTCGAATAGTATTATGTCGCTGCTTTTTTCCCTTCGCCGCCACGAGAAATGTTAACATTGCATAATAAACAAATAGCTAACTTATTATTTTCACTGTTTATATCAAAGTATTCCCATAAAGGCGATTTTTTCTTCACCAATGCCATTTCTGGTTGCTAAATCTTTTAGAATTATGTATATTATATATGTACTACAAATATTAATAGCACAAATAAAATTATAACCTAAAAACGATCACGCACGTGTCTGCACTGCATGCAATCGACACAATAATACAATGAATGATACAATTGTTGTTAACTTCACTCATCAACGAAAATACCCGAATCGAACCGAGTCCACCCGATCGTTCGCGCGCCGCTTACGCAAACGGCTAAGTTTCGACGGATATCCGGCGGCCGGATATTCGGTTATTCGGCCACATGGTCGGCCGAATATCCGGTATCCGGTATCCGGCCAAACTGCTATCCGTTTCATCTCTAGTAATAATACGTACATAGATTTGAAAAATCCAAAGGTACGTGCCGGGTTTGAACCCACACCCCTCGTGCAGTTGATAATGAACAAAGTCGGGTCCTTGTCTTACTTCTATTTTATAAGTCGCAGTATTTATTTTCCGCTGCTGAAGTAGATCCTGAGACAAGCAAATCTGTTCAAACTTCTAGGCGATTCAAGAAATTTCAAAATGTTGTCTTACTCCTCCCCAGCCAAGAGCGCGCGCGAGGTCGTTCCCGGTGCCGAGCGGCAGCACGCCGACGGCGGGCCGCGTGCCCATGCGGTCCAGCACGCTCAGCACCCAGCCCACGGTGCCGTCGCCGCCGCACGCCAGCACGCGGAGGTTCGGCACTTTGCGGAACAGTTCCAATCTGTAATCGCCGAAAATAAAATACATTGATAAGTTTTCAACAGATGGCACGGATAATATTGCCTTTCACTCCATTCAACATCTTCCTAGCGTTATGTCCTGTGTTTAGACGGGGTCAGCTTAGACTATGATCCAGGATTTAGCGAGTCTGGTAATTACATTGAAGCGACTGCCAGTATGACCTTGGTAACCCTAAGATAGGGGAACCAGACAATTTTTGGATCATGGTTACAAATCCAAAGTTGTTTTGAATTTGCAGGTTTCATCACGATGTTTTCCTTCACCGTCGAGCTAGTGGTATAAATACGTACATAGACATAAAAAATCCAGAGGTACGTGCCCAGGTTTGAACCCGCACTCCTCGGTTAAGAGGCGCGTGTCCTTACCATTGAGCTACTCCGCTCTCACAGTTGCCTTTCACTCCATTGTACTCGGTTTATGTATGTAGTGCAACGGTTGCCAACCTCTGTGACTGTGGATAACTAATAATATTTTCCTTAATGTTAGCAGGGACCACAAAGTTGAAAATAAATTGTATCAATATTTTTTCTAAACTGAAAACTTAAATAATACACATTTAGATTTTAGGTGGTCTAACTATTGGGTTTTGGGAACCACTGGTGTAGTGAGTGAAATAGGTACGTATTTTTCAACTACAAAAGTTACCGAAGCGCGAGTTTTACAGTCGCGAGACGTCGAAAAGGCCATTATAGTGAAATGCTGGTAAATGTATTTCGTTTTTAAGAGTATCGTCGTACCTACTACTGATTCAGTTCGAGTTATAGAATTCATATTAGGTGTATCGTAATAGAAAGCCTATATTATTCTATATAAAATGTCAATGACCGGACCGGAAGATTAGTAAGTAAATTGTTGTATTCTATAGCATTTCAAGGACAACTGCATATTTGACAAATCGCCTTTAGGCCTTAAGGCTTCAATTATATTTCCAAAATGGGGATTATACCAGTCAAATTTACTATGGAACGGCTCCATTACATTGAAAGTTTAAAATTAGTTTAAGGTAATAACAATCAGTGTTCCATTCGAAATCTATCTGGCATCACTCTCTACTCCCCCATTCAGGCGTTACATGAATAGCAGAGTACGTATGACGGTTGAATAGCTACCAACCCCCTGACATTTCATTAATTGGTAAGTAGCAATGTTGCGTTTCCATATTGCAATTCGTACAGAGTAGCCAGCGAAATTAAAGGCACGTGGGATCGAACAATTTGTATGTGTTATAAATATGACGTCGTCTATTATTCGACAAGACAAATTTTCTAACAATTTAGACCATTTTAAAACAAATTTAAAAGCAGACGGTTTCGTAGACCTAGGGCTATTTTTAATTATAATATTTTAATATAAATAGAAGTCTTTTGGGTTTAGTCTAGGAATAACCGATTCGCGGAATGACTACATGGTCTATAATTGAATTCAAAAAAAAATAACAATTATCAAATACTAAACAAATTTTCACTTAGGAATATGTATGTTTGTTTTTACTTTTGCGCTACAAAATGTAGTACGTGACATTATAATAATTTTTATAATTGTTGATTTTTTGAAAAGAAACCGAATATATGTTTACTTTTGCGTTACAAACTGTAGTAATATTAGGACATAATGTCTTTATTTTTTTAATTTACATTACATGTTTTCGTAATTTTTTTAATTGAAATAAAAACTATTTGAAATATATGATTTGCCCCCCCCTTACATAGCATTTTATTTACCATATTCCTATTCAAACTACTTACTGCTCATAAATCTGATAAATCAGTCATTTGTAGAATCAGTCAATTGTAGAATCGGTCTTTTGTAGAATCAGTCCTTTGTAGAATCAGTCCTTTGTAGAATAAATCCTTTGTAGAATCAGTCCCTTGTAGAATCAGTCATTTATAGAATTGTACGATCCAAGAATTGGTCAATTATAGACCATGTAGTTATTCCGCGAATCGGTCATTCCTAGACTAAACCGTCTTTTGTTACCCCAATTAATATACTCATGGAACAAAGATAAATACGCTTACAAAAGTACATCATTTACTTAATAAACCAGAAATACGAACACGGTCATTCAGTTTAATACTTGTCTATCGGAAAATGATTTAAAGACAAGATATAACTTTGCTTTTAATTAATTATTTTCGGAAGGCTTAATCACCAAACTTAAATTGATAGCTGCTGGGAAAAGCGGCGCTCGCGCGTCGAATAAAGCAGTAACTTTGCGATGGTAAACGAGCGTCAGTCAGAGACACTCGGAAGACGCGAATTACGGGACTTACCCAATTCCTATTAGGCCGGCAATCTTGCAGATAGTTCTATTAAAGTGCTAACAGAGCGACGGTGATTGGTGCAGCCAGGGACGGTTACGCGCTGCCTTGAGTTAAATTTTAATCAGCTTACCTATGGCCTTTGTAAGCCGATAAATGAATAGACCGAACGGCTGCATACGTTCTATAGCTTTTAGTCCTGTCGATGCGATTCATGGCAGAACTAGGTAAGTTGTGGGAATGATAAGTCCGTGTATGTGGAAAAGCTTGGTATTATGTTTAAATTAAATTAATTATACCATTAATGACCTTGATATTAAGTTTTGTTTTTGTTTTTGACTCTGCCTACCCCTTCGGGGATTATGGGCGTGATTTTATGTATGTATGATCTTGATATTAGAAAAGTTTATCGCATATCCACGTATAAAACGCATACTTTTGAACACCAAATAGACATTTATTTTAACACTTCTGTGCCCGTGGTTTCACCCGCATTTATGGTTAATTTTATATAACCTTCCTCTATTATTAGCACGTTTAAGCAAACAAACAAACAAACCCTTCAGCTTTATATATTAGTAAATAAATTTTTATATTAATTCATCTTCCTAGCGTTATGTCCCATGCTTAGACGGGGTCCGCTTAGACCATGATCCAGGATTTAGCGAGTCTGGTAATTACATTGAAGCGACTGCCGATCTGACCTTCGTAACCCTAAGATAGGGGAACCTGACAATTTTTGGATCATGGTTACAAATCTAAAGTTGTTTGAATTTGCAGGTTTCATCACGATGTTTTCCCTCACCGTCGAGCTAGTGGTATAAATACGTACATAGATTTGAAAAATCCAGAGGTACGTGCCCGGGTTTGAACCCGCATTTCTCGGTTAAGAGGCACGTGTCCTTACCATTGAGCTACCACCGCTATAATTTTTTTCATATTAATTATAATAAGTTATGAAATTACATACGAGTACATAATATGAGTATTAGGTTGCCTCATTATATAAATGATTAATTCTTATTGATTTGTAAATATTTAGCAATTATACCGTAAATATCAAATAGCAAACGAAATAATTAATGGCTTAGTTCACATTTAACAGGAGCCTTAATTAATTACGCAATTCTTATCATTCTAACAATTTTAATGGAATGAAATGGCATGAATATGCACGCGGTGATTTCGTCGAATTTACTAGTTAAATTAACACGTAAAGCATTATTTGATTGTTGCAGGTACCACAGCGTTCGCTTGTTATCATTTGCGGTTCACATTACCATTAAACAATTAAAATGTACAAGTGAAATTTACGCGTGTCATTTATTTCGTAGCTATTTTTATGTTTCATTATTATGCTACAATACATCGTTACAAACAGATTGACAAGCTAAGCAAATATCATTGTCGATATCTTTAGGATGTGCTATTTATGGTTAATGTTATATATATAGCCTTCCTCGATAAATGGGCTATCTATCACTGAAAAATTATATTGGAACAGTAGTTCCTGAGATTAGCGCGTTCAAGCAAACAAACAAACTTTTCAGCTTTATTAATATTAGTAAAAATAAGATAGGTATTGTCGGTCAGAGTGAAATGCTGCGTAAGCTTTTGCTATACCTGCGGCCTAACTTTGACTAAAATTAAGATTGTATTGCACTAAAATGAATACGCAGGATTTCGAGTTTCTGTTTCTCTGTTTACTTTCAATTTCATTCAACTGAATTGTCCAGTATATGTATAGTGGCTTGTCAATCAATTAGAACGCTAATTGATTTAATCGGAATGCAATTTCGAGCTCTGATAGAAAATGGTGTTAGTTGGAGTGTATGGTACGTTAGAGCGGAATAGAGTTAGCAATAATTTACGTTTCTTACTATAATTACTAGACATGTCGTTAAGTGAGATCAGTCCAGATTTATTTTATTACTTATATCTACTTGACTTCTATTTACTTACCCCGGTCCAGGTCCACCTTGCGTGAGATCGAAGACCTGCCGAGGATTCAGTAGCCACTGGAATTTCTGCAACAGCTTGGCCCCTTGGTTGCCCCCACTTTTTGGGTTGATGAACACAAGTACCGGATTCACTTTGGCCGTCGGTATCGGCTTTATCACAAAAGTTTTCTGCTCGTTTTTCGAGTCTTTGCCCTTTCTCTTTGATGCGTTTTTCTTTTTTGGCGATTTCCTCAAAGACGACTTAAAGCTGCCTCTTCTTGGTAGTTTCACGATCCAAGATGGCGGCACTATGATATTTGATTGAGATCCTGTTAAAACAAATTAAGTAAGGAAAGATGAAAGGACAATTACACATTCGTCTATATACATATCAAGAAGAGTTGTATATAATATTATTTTTATATTTCAAAAATTACAGAAAAAAATTGTGCATTATATTTTACTCACTTGAATTTTTTTATAAACGTTTTTACATGCTATTAGCTATTTGAAAGTAAGACGAGGTAACCGTTAAGTTTTTGCTTGTTTATCACAAAAACGATAACATTATAAATCAATATAATTTTTTTCTCTAATATTCAAATTTGACAAGAGGAATTCCAATTTTATTTTATACGGAAGTACTGTCAAAGTCTGTCAATTACAATTTTGACTACATTTCAACTTTTTGTGTCGCATAAATTTTGGAGGTTAATTAAAAAATTTTCCTTACCAAGTGAGCATTCTTCTCCTATCCTTTGAAGGTTAAAGCAGCTCTCTTTATTGTGGTATGCATCTTTACACCAAGAACAGCTCAGAGCCACGATTTCCTTCGAACTAAACGACAGTTTCGCCTGCAACGACTGTTGGCATAAATAAAACGCCCATATTAGCAAAGTGGCAATAAAGTCCAAGTAGAAATCCAGCATCAGAACTTTATTGGCGAGGATAGATCAAATAAATTCACAATAATTCACAATAAATTTGAAAAATTTGGCGCCAATAAAATTATCCGAGCTAGTGTTCCAACCTATTTGTTTAAAAAGTGTGAGAAGCAAGCAACGTTCTGTTTTGTCTATGATAGCACCTGACTAGATGGCAGGTAGTATACGCACGCAATCCCCGATCTCATTGTCTACTGGTTTAGAGCTGTCTACGGAACCCCGTGTCGGTACGCACCACCCGCAGCATATGCGCCGGAATGACTGTGACAACAAAACAACCATGCAACACACATGCGCAACATAATATAACCAAATAAACAAACAGTGACAAATGAACAAAATAATAAAATACAAAACAAATAAACATTAATGGGTTTTGCTACCAATATTAATGCAACATATTATTAAAAAGTTAACACAATAAAAAATATAAATTACCACAAAACAAATTGTTAATTCACAAAACATTAGTGCTACTTTAAATTGTGAAAGAAAAGGGATGTCGACCGAGACAACTCAGTTGAAATGTAAGCGCATGACATATCTACAGTAAAATATCATCGCTGTAACTACACCTGATATCAATAAATTATTTAATTAGGTAACTAAAAAACAAAACAATCTCGTCAATGTGGTCGACATCCCTTTTATATATTATGTCCTCAAATGAAATTAATTAAGTGCTACGAATTCTCTTAAAGCTACGAGCAGCTACGACTAGTTACATACAACAATGTGTTAGAAAATAACAAATAACGTGTGTAATTCCCAACTCGAAATTAAATGCGGTCGTTTGTCGCGTAAACGTTGAAATTAGTAATACTACTCAGTCGCAGGCTAGGGATGAAGAATGCAGAATTTAACCTAGAAACCTCGTTTTTTACGATTCAAAATCGTGTGAGTCGAGTTTCAGCTATGTGGACGGACGATATGCTAACACGTCATTAAAAATGAAGTTTTAATTTCGCCGGGGCTCGTAGTTCGTGTCGTGTCGCATGTGAAGCTTATATGAGGTAAATGCAAATCATTTCAAGTTGACAGAGCGCAGGGAAACGAGGCGTCCGCGGCTCGCGGCTCGCCGAGTCTGCCCCCAACGTATCACTCATTCATGATATTATCCAAATGACAGATTGCATTTACGTGCATGAGTAATACGCCTAAATTGGGTGTTTTCATAATTTAACATTTGATATCTGAATTCGTCCAGGCATATTCGAAAATTTACTGCCGGTTAATACCCGTGTGGGAGCCAGATATGGTTGAACGTTAATTTTGTAAAATGAAATAATATTTCGGTAATCCGATAATGCATTTTTAATGCTGGGATTTATGTGGGCTTTCAATTTCAAATAAAAAATCAATTCAAATGAACTCAGCAGGAAGGTTCGATTGATGTGTTATCTAAATATTTTGATTAAATTTGGCATTTGGAATGGTTATTGCGTATTATTTATCAAACAATGTAATTCAATATAGAATATTGGACAACATAAACTACGCGAGTGAGAACGCGGGTAGAAGCTGCCATCAGATAAGTTACATAAAGTTGTCAATGGATTATATCATAACTAAATACACTTAAGCGAGAGCTTCGCTGGCAGGATCGAATAAATTTATTTCCGTTCCACAAAAGTAATGAACAAACTTCTATTACCTTGTGAACAAACACAATTAAACTTTATTGTGTGTGCATTGGATAAGTTAGTCGCTACAGCTTTAGTATGAATTTTTGAATACACAGTTCCCTTAACAATTCGAATGACCCTGTTATATTTTACACCATCAAATTATTTGTTAACGCAACATGAATGTGGTAACACGCAATCCCTGAACAACCAAATAACGAAAGTTGCACGTTCTTAGGTATTAGTACTTATATGCAAATGAGACACAAACGCGGCCGGGTAATTATTCAACTTTCGTCACTTTTCGGCGAACAAAGCTTCTATTTGTCGTCGTGGGAGTCTGAAATGTTAATGGGGACATTGGTAGCTCCTGTGAAACTTTTCTCATCAAGTACAAGTTAACTGTATAGGTATGCGAGCACTTACAATCGAACGTTTAATTTATTAAAGACTCAATTAAGGGAGAGGTCGTATTAACGTGTTTTTTTGCCTTCGGGATTGGTGGGTTGGCTTATGCGGCGTCACCAAGTGACCGCACGCGACTTACATATTCATGATCAAATCTAATCGAGTACCAAACGAGGTTTCGCTAATGACTTTTAATTACGCTCAATGAAGCTACACAACTTTATTATTCTCCTTCCATTTAACTTAAATCATCTCATTTATCAGCATATTTTATTATTCTGTAAATAAATTAGCCTTGATATAAACTATTAGTCTGGCAGAAGGATAATTTTTTTTACAATGGGAGGCTGAGAAATTATTATAATTTTAAGTCGTAAAATGCAGATGGCGCTAAAAAATAACCATTCCTAGGCATCTTCGCGTAATCGGTTATTGCTTAGCTAGGATTGGGACGCTGAAGCGGAAAATGGCGGAATATGTTATCATACTTTAATATCCGAGCTGAAACTGGAATTAGTTGTATCTGCACAAAATATTTTGCAATATTACTTTTTCGATTATTTAAGATTGCACTTTGTCGATACCGTATAAGATTTACATGTGCCAATAATAGTGGTTTACTCATTCTGAATGAAATTAAATTTTGTTATCAATTATTTTTATAAAATACAATACCTTAAACCATGTTTACAAATATTTATTTGTTCATCTGCAAATATTTATTTTTTAATATTTTTTTTCAATTAGGTACTGGTTTGAAATTAGAAAAGATATATTTAATTGAAATTAAATAGTAACAAACTATTATCTATTAAAATTCAATTTGCTTGCTGCTTTTTTATTGTAATAAAATTCAATACAAATTAACAAATTTAATTCATTTCACTAAACTATAACTGGTCATTTGGTCAAGTGGTCAGAGACCCTGGTTGCGAAACTTAAGGGCGCCGGTTCGAATCCCGCTAGGGGTAAATGTTTGTTGTGATGAACATGGACATTTGTAGCCGAGTCATGGATTTATAAACGTATTTAAGTGTGTCTATTCGTTCACCTAGTATCCATAGCACAAGCAAAAGCTTAGCTTGGAACTAGAGAATTGGTGTGTCAGTCTGGACAATTTTATTTTATTTTATATTTATTATTTGAACTTAAATTTTTAACGATAAAGTTTATAAAACGGACTATTAACATAATGAACCAAAAGCTTAATAAATCAATGATACATTTATATGTATAATTAGGTACGTTTATTGGCTATTGCCTTAAGTTGGATATTCTTTTTTTATTATAAATTATACTTTTAATAAAAAGTAAAAAAAATATAGTCAGCTGCTCGCACAAATATATACAGCTTATTGTTAAAACGTTTGAATGATTACGTATTAAAATAATGTAATGTATTTCATATTTATCTCTACAAAAAGAAGCTTGCTTGGTTACTAATATAATATTTCAACGTAAGCAGCATAAACAAATGGTGCAAATTCTATACCGCAACAGTTCTACGAGGTTGGTGCTATGGACAAGTGTTTTCGGGAGGGGGGATAGTCAGTCGGCGTTGCGTTCCCAGGCCTCTTCCCTAATAAAAGATGCGGCGAACACCGCCGAGTTTTAGTGGGTAGGCCGCGTTCTATCATGTGGGGAGAGTCCCCCATAAGACATTACTCACTTACCCCTATAAACTCACATTAGATTTTATAATGACTATTTTTAAGCAGAGAAAGACTTTTATTCAAGCCAACTTTTGATTAACTATTTCTTGTAGAAAAAAATATGCTATACTTGTCATGACCCTCTCTCCCCCACGTGAGATTGCGCGACCGACTGGTCGCCACTAAGACATTACGTTTCTCTGGTAAAAAAAATGTTAAAAAGGTTAGATGTTCGGTGGTCACCTTCCCGCAGGCCTTGCACTTGCCCTTCTCGGAGCGGCGGTGCACCCAGTGGTGGTGCGTGAGGGTCTGCTCGCGGTACTGGCGCACGCCCACGTCGCGGAAGGTCGGCTTGCACGCGAACTGCACGCGGTCCATCAGAATGTCGATGCACGCCGTGTGCGCGATGATCTTGCACGCGGAGCACTTCATGCGGGACCCGTGTTTCTGTTAAAGGTATATATGCTATAAGGTTACTTTATATACCCAAGTTGGTCTGGGATTCAAAAAGAATGTACCAACTGTGACTAATGGTGTATCGAGGGTTGGCTAGCTCGTTAGCTCGTCGTCTACACAATCAGAGATTCAATACATCATCACTCGCCTTTTATACGGTATAATGATAAATGCACTGGTATTATTATATGGTACATAGAACTGTGGTAAGGAACACTGTAGGTACAATCTTTGTAAGGCCAAAATAAACATGTGAATACTTGGCTTTATAAAGTAGAGATCTAATTATACGTTGTTTGGACTGTCAATATGCAGAAATAGAGGTTTGGATATTGCGCATTATATACATACTATTGGAATATAATATAAAGTTATCTTATTACGGGTTCAAATTGATTTGAAGGCGTTGTAGGTAAATAAATGCTATGATAAATAAAAATGAAATACCATTTCATTATATGACACGAAATACATATTTCTTCAATTCAAAATAAAATTGCTACGTTGTTTTGTATCTGTGGGAGATCCTCTCTTGAACCACTGTGCCCACGAGTTCAACCATATTTATGTTTAATGTTATAAAGCTTAGATAGCCTTCTTCGATAAATTAACTATACAACACAAAAATATTTTTTCAATGCGGACCAATAGTTTCTGAGATTAGCGCGTTCAAGTAAACCAACAAGCAAACAAACAAATTCTTCAGCTATATATATTAGTATAGAAGTACCAATAGGTATATTATTATATACATTTCACTGGTCTTTTATTATTTTTGCGATCTAATATTTATAAAAATGCCTAATTGTTGGCCTCACGGGCATTTTTAATGTCCTTGGTAGAAGAATAAAAAGTGGAATATTAATTATTTCTAGAATAATTAACAGTGCCTGGAGGACATATAACAAAGGCTCTGTGACAATGTATACACGCGGTGGAAATTAAAAATTAAGTACTTTTGATTGTAGGTAGGTAACGATTAGAACCAGATAATAACAGGTATGGAGCAGCGATATGTTCAGAAATTACCCAAATTATCATCATGAATTGACTGGAATGTAGGGCACAAAGTATCGATTTGATGTGTATTGTCGAGTTTCTTGCGCTATAGTCGGTTCAGTGACATGGCGCGCTATCTGTTGCATGTCAATGATCTTGTATGCGACAGTTCACGTGGCTCATTTTTATGCACACATCGGCAGCCTGGTCACGTTCCTAATTTCCAACTTGCTTTGGCATATTTTGCAAACGCCCAACCGGACCTCCCTCTGAGATTTTGCTGCATTAGGTCATCGCTATTTTGTTATTTTGACTTTGTTAGTTGTTTGTAATATCAAACAACTGATCAACAACACAACGTATCTCCCTCATAACACGGAAAAGTTTTAATACAACTCGATACATTTAACTGACCTTATAAAACATGAAGGTTTATTCATTGTTTAAGTTTTTATGACTGCGCCTATCTACTTAATAAGTAATTTTTAGCTAGGTAAAACTAATAGCTACGTCGAGGATTATTTTTATAACCAGGATGGTTCTTAAGAAGCACAGTCTTTAAAGAGAAATAGTAAAAAGCTCATGATTATTATATTCCTTAAATAAACATTGACTCACCTTACAGTTCGTTACTTCAAGATCGCTTTGTTTGATCCGAGTCTTTGAATAATTTTGAAGGTTTATTTTTTTACAAAAGTAAGTAAATCATTATCCGAGGCTAAAAACACACGCAACAAAAAAGGAAGACAATAGACTTTTGACTGGCTCGATGGCGCATTCGGTAGTAACCCTGCCCCATGCGCCAAGTGTTGTGAGTTCGATCCCAACCCAGGACAAACATTCGTGTGACGAATACCTGTGTTTGTTCTGTGTATGGCTGTTAATATACAATATTTAAGTATATATTTGTTATACCACTGTTGATTCTGATAACTGTAACACAAGTGCTTCAGCTACTTACCTCGGAATCAGATCAATGTATGTGATGTAGTCTGATATTATAGACTTCCTAAGCCAGTATCGTTAATTGCATACGTTATTACCTACATTTATCTTGGGGTAATGTGCACAAAATATCTGCAACACGTCAATATTTTTTATTTATTTATTAAGTTTCACTAACAACACATAAATTTAGCATTTACAGTAGTACATTATTAAAAGCCTCCAAAACTTAGAACTTAGAACTAGTTTAGTATTTACCAAACACATTTAAAAAGGGTATTCGAAGCAGGCAGGTGTATTCAATTACGTACTTATTAACGGGTTCCTACAACGTGATGTCTTTGAAACATGTGAGAACTAAATGACAAGGGTACAAGTACTTACGGAACTTGTGGATTTTGGCATTTTCACGGGTGCACGAATTCGAACTATTCCGGGGCAAGTAGCCAATCTCGACGCATCCTTTTAGGGAGTTTGTTGCTTAGGAACAACTCGAAACCAGTTCGTAGCCCTAATCAGCTAATTCGCAATAGGAGTTAATTTTGACTTTTGGAATTGCTGAAGCGTTAATCTACTAAACTTGTAATACGTACTGTTTTACAAGTTTAGTAGATTTTTATGATTAATTAAATCCTTTGGATGTCTAAGGGTATTTCAAAGCGTACGTTTTATCGTAGTTAATGTTTGTCTTTGGAATGTTGAGGTTCAACGAACAAAATAAATATTACAACTCCGTTTGTTTTCACAGCGCAACCGTACAATGAAACAACATGTCGATTATGTTCTACAAATACGGTATCCCTAATATATTGATTACGGTTGTGAGAGTGTGGCAATCATCTAATAGTCATTACCGACGGCGTGAAGCAAAGACAAGCTTTTATTATATCGCTAGTGACAGGCCATCGCTTCTATAATGGTGGAAATGGGCCATTAATCTTACATTCAACTACGGCGGACCACCAACCTGCACCGCACAATAGGCAGGAAGTCTGCTAATGGTTGTTGAGGAAATTACAATTTCTTGCCCTTTGCTCGACTAGCACACGCTAAACTGTGTAAAACGATGTTTGGCTGTAATTCAATAGGTTTTTTCGCCCGCCTTACACTGAAATACAAACCGCCCCGCGCCCTTTGTGTGTGCAGAGGAACAAATAACGGGAGCGGTGGAAGTAAAAGATACTGCGAACGGTGAGCACTGAGTAGATAAGCTTTATTTTAAGCAAAAATAAGGCCACTGACATACGCATCGCCTGATTGACACCCAAACATTTAATAATGGATATATTTGGACTAAACGTTTCTCTTTATTTTTTGTTTGTCTGATTTAATCATGAAATAGCAATGAGAAGTGTCGGAAATAAATGGATAGATAATGACATTTGAATATAGAATAGGAAAACAATTGATTAGGTAAGAAGCGAAAATATTTAACATTACTGGAGAATGTTCCAAAGGATATTCGTTTAGGATTCCCACCGGCTTCTGCATTTATAACAGACAATTTGTCCGAAAAATTTACCCTTATCCTTTCAGGTTTAAAAAACAAATCAACTAAATAACTCTTAAAAGCGTTGAGTGTTACATACGAGCCAAAATTCGTAATTTCTATAAAACTTAAAAAAGACTTCAAAAGGAAATTTAGCTCGTGCAATTCACCATATTAGTCCACTGTGTTATGGTGATTAAGAAATGCTCTGACGCGCTCGGAGCATTTTATATGGTATTATTATAGAACTCCTTAAATAACTTGGAAATACATATAAAATTGCCGTAAAACTTAAGTCCCATAAAAAGTTATAATATCTTATCCGAATCTATAATAAACCACACACTATATTATAATGAACGCTGTCATCTATTGTATTACTGACAATTTACAGCATGTTCTTAGTGGGCTATTAAGAAAAGTTATAGCAAACTTTATACCGCTCTCCTGGTTTTATGAGGCTAGAAATTTTCCTTTATGCATCTGCACCATTAACACACTATACAGGTAATTTTAAATAGATGATAAAGCGTTCTGATTACCGGAAATTAGATTTGCGTAGACTGGATCAATAGAATGATATCATAGGGTCAAGTAGTGCCGTGTATAATAAAACACAAGTAAGATTATATTATCTATACTTATAATAAATCTGTAGAGAGGTCAATTCTGTACATGAAATATATTTTCAAAATGACTATCAGGGGGTGATTAGTGATCGATACTCGATAAATGCAATCAGCAAAATTTTTGTCTGTCTGTCTGTCTGTCTGTCTGTCTGTCTGTCTGTCTGTATATTCCTTATAGAAACAAAAACTACTCGACGGATTTTAACGAAACTTGGTACAATTATTCTTCATACTCCTGGGCAGGTTATAGTATACTTTTCATCACGCTACAATCAATAGAAGCAGAGTAGTGAAGGGAAATGTTGGGAAAAGCGGAGAAGTTACTCCATTTTTTAAGCTTCCGTCGCGTGTGCAGCCTTAATGGTTAAAGTTACATAGAAATCATGTATGACAGAAATAGTCTTTATAATATTAACCATAAACGCGGGTGACACCGCTGGCACAGCTAGTATTATATTAATAAGATTAGTCCTTGATTGTTCCAAACAAATACATCAAAAATAAAATTTTCTGAATAGTCAAATAAGATAAACGAATAAATGTCCTAAAAATATGTTGCGTCAAGGACATCATTACTTGAAAAAATATTTGTCACGATATCAAAATTGTGAAAACATATATTTTAATTTTTCCTACATACTCAGTTTGATCGTCAGAAATTAATTTTGAATTAACCTGATAAACAGTTCTTTTTTATTATTATTTTTGAGTAGGCACCCTTATTCTTACAAAAGCTTGTTCTATAAGGTCGTATTCGCGTTGGCGCGTACTCAAATTTCAAAACGGGGAAGATCCTAGAGAATAAACATCGCACGCGTGCATAATATTTGATTCCCTTTGTTGCCCCCAATTATCCTTTGTATACCTATATGTGAATCAAAAGGCATAATAATATATGAGAGCAAGGATCACATTTACTTTGGCTATACAGTCCTATAACAACCTGTCAAAGCTAGAGTTGCCGAAAAATCTATAGTTTTGTAATCGATAGTTTAACGGCCAAATCATATATATGATCGATAGGACAATCGATAGTATCGATAGTATCCATGTTTCTGTTAGTGCAATGCTCTTCAATATCGTATAGACTCGATAGTATCGATACTATCGATAGTTCATTGGTTAACAGCGATCAAAACTCTCGATACTATCGATAATATTTCTGTTCACCTATAGTTTTCAGTATCGATACACAATCGATATTGGCCTATCGAGCGGCAACACTAGTCATAAGTAATGTAAAAGATTGATTGTAGTAATAGAAATTATACTAAAATTTTCCTGAAAAAGACCCTGTTATATAATAACCTCAGAGGATATTGCCATTTATTTATTCACGGGTAAGAGGCGAAATAGGTTTGGATGAAAGTTTACACTAAAGGTCCTCCAAGAACTTGCTTATTTTTTTTTCTTTAACTGATAAAAACAAACATGCTCTATACACGCAAAATGTCTTGTTGTAAGTCTACAACATAAGTAGCAATCTGCATAAAATTATTGTACATTAGTCAATGTACAATAATTTTATGTAGATTGCTACAATTATAATAATAGAAAAAGAACCTCAGAACCTCTTTTTAAACAATTTAAGTTTCATAAAAGTCAAGTAAACCTTGCCGCTGTAAAAATACAAATGGTTGGACGTAATCGGATTATAGGATCATAATAGGGCAATTATGTTTTGTACGAAGCAATGTTTGGACAACCTACTTTACATTAGAAAAATCTCTGATACCAAATTATCTAACTACTTAAATTTAAGTGGGACAATTGGACTTAGAACCTTAGAGAGTGAGTACGTGGACGAGAGATTTTTTACGTTTTGTTGCAGTTGTAGGTAAACATAAGAATAAAAGAAAACCCAAGCTTACCTAATTTAAAATAACTGTGATTATTTTTATTCTTGATAATTTTAATACTCCCTTAAAATACATTTGCCAAGATACATGAACATAAATAACTAACTTTACTAAACTTGACGTCTCTTCCCTAAACATAAAGAGTTATGAATAAAATTATATTATATTGAAAAAAGTAAACTAAAGTAGACAAAGTACAAGCCACAGTCGTGACAAATGTATACGTGAGTATATATACAAGATCTCCAGTGGCAAATTAGTATACCAAATAAAGATTGAAAGGTTCGCAGGTCCGCGTAGCCGCTCCCTCGCCGAGACCCTTTCAGTCGATGTACGAATCCATTTTACTTTTTATACAACATGTTGTCGTATTAGATACCCTCATTACGGAGCCCCAGTAACTCCTTTACATAATAATATATTGCTGAGTTGGGCAACATCTTGCAACAGGGATTTTCTGAAAGTTATAAATTGTATCACTTATTAGTTGTTTTCGTGTTTCGCTTTCATAAATCATCGAGATAACTACGGGCCCACGTGCGTAGAGTATCTATTGCAGCACGTATGTTACCGTTTATTTCACACCCCTCTGAAACCAGTTGACCTGGAAATCCGAGACTGCAATATATGGATACTGATAGAAAACGAATATGAGGATATTATTTTGCTAAAAAAAATCATTAAGAAATGTCGAAAAACTATATTACTTTCGAAGAATTTCTAAATAACATATTATGTAAAGAGATCAAAGTAAAACATCTAGTTTTGACCGTTATCGAAATTATCGTCTAGCTTGACTGGCAACCTCCGTAGGTATTTATTAACGGTATAACGGCTTTAAAAATAGCAGTGTTACAATGAAAGCTGTTTTGCAGAATTTTTAAAGTCCCATGAATATAAAATTCTTTAAATAAGAAGTGGTTTGTGATTATGTTGGCGACGAGCTAACCACTATTGTACAACTTCCCATTATCCTAAGTCAATTTTGTTTTTTGTTAAATGCGATTTAAAGATCTATATTGTTTCTTGGACTCCGACTACCGCGTCGGGTATTGTAAGCGTACTTATACAGAAAAAGTAAGCATACTATATGATGTGAGTGGGATATTCTGTCCGTAGCCCACGGAATAGTAAAAAAAGAAGGACTCCGCGCCACTAACTAGACATTGAAGCTCCTCAGGTGCTCCAACTTGACACGCAATTTACGTAGCACATTGACATGATAAGCGCTTCAAATGACAGATATCCATATCTCACTCACACATGCATAAACGTGGCTCATGTTGTAGTATGACTTCGCGTGGAGTCCTTCTTTTTTTAATAGTCCGTGCCGTAGCCCTATCAATTTAAATTAGCTAAGCAGGTCCGACAGGATTCAACTGTTCGGCTTTTTTTGTACCGGTAGATATTGCTTTTTGAAGCCTATGTCATTTCATTACATTAAAGTAATATGCGTATAAAAACACACCAAATTTTCGTACGTTAGGTTTCAGTAACAACTAATGAAAGAATTTTTCCGGAACCCTCTTTGGAATAAAGCTAAGGTAGGTATATTGGTTCCGATATCGAGGGAGGTAATGAAACTACTCCCATATTTGGAATCCACAAAGAGGCGAGTATTACGATTACTCCATTTTCATTTCGCACCTATACGGGACGGAAAATGAAGGGAAAGCGATTTTTGGCGCTTGCTTTGTTTGAAATAACGGTTCGAAATATACTGAAGTAGATGCGAACCGCGTGGCTACGATCGCATTTTAATTTGGTTTTTCGCAAAATGTGTTTTTCCTGTATGCTACTACATATGTTTTGTGTATTCCACGCAAACTTAATATATTCGTATGTTATTTTGGAATCGAATTTTTGTCGTTTACAAAAGTGTCGAATCAAGTTAACGCGAAAGATGTAGCAAATACTTACCGCAAACCCGATAAGAGATTTATTTGTATTTTTGTCCAGGGGTTCTCCATTATAAAAAAATACAGGTGGTAGTAAATGCAAAAGCCCCTCCCAAAACGCGGGGACGGCTAAACCGAAAATGCTTTTTATTAAACAGGAAATGTTGGATATAGGAAGTGACACGAGATTTATCATCATCATCATCCTTTTAGCCTCCGACCGTTATGATTTTATTTGTCAAACAGAGAAAGGTGGTTTGTCATTTGGAAGTATAACATTTTTGCAGACGTTGAATTTAGAGGTACTAACCTGGCATTCAGCGTCTCCCACGTAACAACAGTCTCCGGAAACGGAGGTGGGCGACCAGAGGTGTTCGCCACTGACTGCAGCGTCGCCCCAGTCCGGGGTGGAGCGCAGCACACGGGCGCCGACGTCGCCGGTGCGTCTGCGTAAAAGGAAACCACTCGTTAAGATACATACACATCATAACATCCGCAATCCCCGAAGGGGTACGCAGAGCAAAAAGCTTCTTGACCACATTAACCTAAAATAGAAATTAAAGATAAAAATAATTAGAAATATTTTGAAAAAGTTGTAACAAATGACCACTCGGCTCCTATATAATCACAAACGCAATATTCAAAACGCCATTAGGTGCCTTTTACAACGAATGAACTATGTTTCGAAAATTAACAGCAAATATATATTTAAAAGCATGAAAAATTGTGTTAAAGCAATAATAGTATGGCCATTTACTTTTCAAAATCAAATTCAATATTTATTTATTTTACAGAAAACTGTCACTTAAAAGATATTCCTGTTTAGTTGCTAGTGTAGGATTACTTGTGGCTTGCGCCTTCCACACTAGACTAGGTTTGTATCGTGGGTGCACCTATAAATTGGTATTCCGCTGTGTGGCATTCCAAACGAAAGATAAAGGTCGCAGGAATGAGTTTTAACATATAAAAATATTATACATACAGACGAATTGAGAACCTCCTCCATTTTTTAAGTCGGTTAAAAACAGTGGGAAAAGGTACAAGAAATAATAACATTTAATGATATCATCTATAAAATGGGAAGTAGTGTAGTAGTATAAGTGCTAGGGAAGTGGCGTGAAGTTTAGTTAGTTAGTTATCTATAAAATGTAATATTTAATTTTGTAGAAGTTATTAAATACTTTTTCAATTCAATTGTTACTATTTATGTTGACTTTAGCCTGTCGTAAAAATAAACTATAATAACACGTTAATGTAAATTCTAAAAACCACTCTCCATTTTCTATTTACCAGGTTTGCTTTTATTTGTCAGTATAAAACAATTACACGTTGATGAAATACACATGCCCACAATAGACTAATCTAATGGTTAGCTGCTTTCAAAATACCTAATACCATTTAGAATAGAAGCCAGTACCTATCTAGCCTGTAGTTTAAGTACAATATTATCAATTCTGTTCCGAGGGACGGAGGGTAAGAGGATATTGACTGGAGTGAATTATATTCTTTTTAGAACTTACGGGTAAAACGTGTACTTTATGTTGGACAATTTATTTTACTTAAGAGGTTAAAAGGAAAACTTACATTAATTCTGGCTAAATATATATTTTTAAATCGATCTCTAGTTTTATCGCTGAAATTTTTTAGCTTGTTTTATAGGAATTGCATACAATAGGTTTAATATACAGTAGTTTACGAGTAAATTGGTCATTAAAGTTAATTAAAAAAAAAGACTATTTCATTATTTTTTCTTTTGTTACGTAATTTTTAAGTTCGATGAGAGTAAACTAAACGCTCTTATTAAATAATAATGGTATATGGGGTTTTGGGTATGTGATTGTGTAGGCGACAAGCTAGCCAATGTCACTACATTCTCACTAATTTCCATCTAAGCCAGCCCAATTTTATTTCTGGCTGAATGTGGTTAAAGGGGCCTGCTGCTCCTTTGACTCTGCTTACCCCTTCGAGGATTATGGTCGTGATGTTATGTATGTATGTATGTATGTAAAATAATGAAATTTGAATTATACAGGATATTATCATAGTATTTAAAGAAGAACATTTAATTGTTATTTTATCGCTTAAACATTTATTTTTGTACAATAAACACTGAAATGAATAAATCAAGACTATTACTTAATCTTCTTGCATCAGCTTATGGATGAAGAGCTTCCAAGGTTGTCATTGAACGCAGCCGAGTAAATGTTGTAATAATTGGATAATAATAATCTCTTAACCTCAAAGAACCCCTCAGAGAGGTTTTCAATATCGCAGGTAATTTGCTTTCAGGTACACGTTATTTGAAAACCAGAACCATTATGGATTTCAGAGATGATACTAACTCAAATTCGACGGACATCAAACTTCACTGACAGCGGACGTGAAAGCATAATATCTAAAAATATTTATGGTCAATGCCAGTTGATGTGCTCTCATAGATAATAATTTATTAGGTGGTTATCCATATTGCGTACTCTTACACACAACGTAGTATGAACTAGTTTCAATGTTAAATCAAAGGGTTTTTGCTACAAGGTTATCAACTACATAATATTACGAACTGAATGACGTGATCATCCAGGCATCTGACGTCGATATAATTGGTATAACGTGCTGCCGACATACCACGGATTTTGACACAGAACAGAAAAAACTAGTAGAAATGGCATGTCTTGAAATTAGTATGAGAACCGATGAAGCCAAACTCACACATACGTCCCTAATCAGCTCTATAGCCGTGAGGTGCCGGCTATAGAGCTAGAATCACATATCTACAGTTAAGCTATGGATTGGCCGTTCTTATTTTTGTCAATAACAGCCAATCTTACTAGTCCTCATACAACATACTTTAATTCTACCACGCACAATTGATTGGCTTCAATGCCACGCTCACTTGGCACTTCCACGTAATATTTGTTTCGTGCCATTTGAGGTAGACGTTATTTTACTGATCTTCTTTGACGCACGTTAAAAGGCTTGCCTATATGGTAATGCGTAGACGATCTAAGAGCTTAACAATTGTATTATTCAGTAATATAAAAAAAACAAAAATCGTTTATTCAGTTACTACATGTTAGATCTCCTATTAAGCATTGCAAATATTTGTGCCAGGAAATCTCGCTCATCCTGTAGGTATATGAATTACTGTTAAATAGTTAGTACAACTATTTTAAATAATATGTGAATTAGTAACCAAGAGTAGCATAAAATATACACATTTTTACATACATAATTTTTTTTATGTCTTTTATTTTATTTTATCTGACTTTATTATTTTCTGGTTGAAAAATTGGCTTTTGAAGAAACAATCGGTTTCCTCTTCAGGTTTAATTTGCGGAAGTGTATAAAAGCCTAATGAATAGAATGATGTGTTATTGAATAATGCATCAACCTCTTTTCACAGCAGCAAATACGTTCCAAATTGAAATAATTTTAAAAGAAATTTAACAAAAGAAATTCAGTTCACAAACAGATTCCGCCAGTCGTTTTTCATCTCTCACGCTAAAAACACTTTCAAAACAGCATAAAAAATTTAAAACAATTTTTCAAGAATATAAAAAACAGAATAAAAAAAGATTCCTGTTGAAATTTATTGCGAAAAATTGCTGTGAGTATTAACTAACACATTTAATGCTTTTTTAAGCGTTCCTGGTTAAAGTTTACTATTCTATTGAACTTGAAGAAAGTTGATTTACTCTAGGGCCATTTGACTTCACCGATATATTGCCGTATATAATAAATTCAATATACCTACATAAAGATTATAACAGTGCGTAGTCTAATTGAAAATTGTAAGAACAGCTGGTGGATTCAATATTCGAACAAGAGTTCGCATCTCTTATCGCGTCTAGTCGCTTTCAATTCGAAGCTAAAATGAACGATTTGGTAGTTTGTATAAAACTGTTCCGCAGAAAAACGGCCTATCATATATGGACTAAACCTCACGTTAGCTTGTTTGTCTGCTTAAAAATTCGGAAACTCTCTAGAATTTTACCAGAATACTTGTTTGAAAATGTTGTTGCTCACTTGAATTCTCCGTAGTACCTACAGAATCTTAGGAGGCTTCATTCTTTGCAGTTACTTTAAGCGAAAATGGACTGCGCCTATTGCAACCGTAGCACAGAGGGGTGTGCGTCGATCAAGTGCAGCCTGTGCGCGTCGCAGTTCCACCTGGAGTGCGTGAGCAGCGACCAGCTGCTGCCCAGCGGGAACAGCTGGCGGTGCTGCAAGTGCCAGGCGTGTGCGCAGGCTGCTGCGGCGCCCACCCTCATCGACACCGTTCGTGCATAGATCGTCGTGTAACTGAGTGTAACAATGTAAAATTGACTGTGATTCTTTGGCCGCATTCATAAATAAATACAGTGGTTAATAGTTTTCCTTTTATTTTCTGGAGTCTTTAGTGGAATTGTCACTTATGGTGCAGCTCTGTCTTGTATAAACATACATGCATACATAACATCACGCCCATAATCCTCGAAGGGGTAGGCAGAGTCAAAGGGGCTACGACATGCTAGGCAAGAAACACAGGTGGCATATCCCAGAAGTGGGCTGGGGTGAATGGAAAGCTGTGAAAAAGGAATGAAAAGTGGCGTCGCCTACTCAGTCACATACCCAAAAGCCCGTAAACTAGTGTTGCCGAACTATCGATATTAAAACTATCTACATCGAAAATCATGTACCCTATCGATAGGCCTATAGATAGTATCGATGCTATAGATATTATCGATGCTATAGATAGTATCGATGCTATAGATAGTATCGATGCTATAGATAGTATCGATGCTATAGATAGTATCGATGCTATAGATAGTATCGATACTATCGATAGTATTGCATTCTCGATAATATTGCCTAGTTCTGTGCTCTCGATACTATCGATAGGCCGATCGATAGTTTCACGATTGGTTGGCTATCTCGATAAGGCTATTGATTAATCATCGATAGTCGTGAATGTCAGAATCGCCGGTCAACAGTCGTAATTAACTTTGAAATTATGTCTAAAATTTACTTATGTATTGCTTATGTTTGCTTATCACGATTAGAGAATTGCTTATTGCATGATTTAAAATAATTTAAGCATTTAAGGTTGACCGTCCGTAACTATTTTAGTTAACCTGATGATTCAGAGACCTGACTTTTTGGAGTATTAAATATCTAGTAATCACGCAAATGTTCCAGTTGATCCCATCCTTTCAACTCAAAATGGCAAAGTTAAGGCTCTACAGAGATTGAACAGCCATTCTGACGTCAGAATGGACGGTCAACCTTAAATGCTTAAATTATTTTAAATCATGCAATAAGCAATTCTCTAATCGTGATAACCAAACATAAGCAATATATAAGTAAATTTTAGACATAATTTCAAAGTTAATTACGACTGTTGACCGGCGATTCTGACGTTCACCGATAGTCGACTATCGATCGGCAACACTACCGTAAACCATTAGTCGCCTTTTTACGACATGCTAGGCAAGAACCACAATAATTGGCACATTTTTTTTATTTTTGTCCCAAATCAACATGGGCCAAGTCCTAGACCAACATGGGACAAATAATAAATAAATAGACAATTGTATAAACATTTTAGGGGCGTATCCCACTTTTTCCATTTTCCACTGCAGTAGAAATAGTGGGATAAATGTTTTTCCAAATTATATCCCATTATTTCCATTGCGACAAAAAAAACGCATAAGGGCGCGTATAGACGAACGCCGCTCGAGCGGCGTCGTGTACACAGGGCTCTGATAACGACCCTTTACATTTTGTTTTGTGGCGTTACATGTATTTCCACAATATATTATTATTTTTGTACACTATGTGCCTAGTGTATTCGTAGCCATCGTACAATAGTATAACACCCTTCCCTCAGATTAGAGATATTATTTAACAATATTTCACAGAATTGGTTATAATGGCAGCACAAACGTTATCACCACGAAGTTCGATTTACTAGTGTCTCTTATAGACGAAACCATGCGCTTATATACGGATGACTTACAAATCGATAGACTGTTAATTTAAATTACACAAACTGAAAGATATACTAAACTATTACAATAAAATCATACAGATATCCCAAAATACATTTAAATCCTAACGTGATTATTATTGGGTAATATTTTACATATAAACTATATTTAAAATTAAAAAACAACTGGGCGGAAGTTGCATCAAGTTGAACTACAGGTGTATAGACTAGGACCCAGCACCGTCACAGGAAGATTGAATGAAACACCGAACTTCTAGTGAACTAAATGTAATGATTTATTTATTGTCTTGAATGGTCTCTTATGATCTCTTATGGTCTAATTTGAACTCTATGGCGTTGGGTATATATGTACTCGGTAAAACGAAATGCCACCGCGTGGCAATCTACACCCAACGCCATCTGTTAGTAAAATACGAGTACTACATAATCAGTAGTAGCTCGAACATACCGCCCACCAAGGACGATACTGAAGAATCGTCCTTAATTTGAACTGACAAACATAAAATAAAATTAAACAAAATTAACTAAACGAACTCCTTGTTGAGAGGTATTAACAAAACATTTCTGAACTAAATCTTAAAAGTACTTAAACTAACAACTATAAAAAAAATAAAACATCAAATGACAACTCTTAAAATAAACGTAAAAACTTTACACATCAATAAAAACAATATAAACAATTTCAAGGTAGGCCCTTTTACTACAGACTTCTCAATAATAATGTGACCACTCGGGTAATGTTACTTAAACCAATATGTACTATTCGACCGAGAAACTATGGTAAAAGGTAAGTCCTTTATCAATACAAAATACCAAGAAATGCCCTGGAAACAGTGATAATAACAACTGTCATAGGTCTGAATCTCGAGCAGACTGTGAATTGATCTGTAAGAACATTGCCCACCCTGATTATATCCACCTAACCAAGGTAAGTACAAAGTTCTAATCAACTTGATCTTGATCTATCCTTTCGCACTATGCCTTTATTTCGATATATACCTAGTGGTTTTTATTACGAAGTGGCAACATGGCAACATATCGACTATCTACTGACCTGCTTGTCGTAGCTTCCAAACTACCTTCACACCTCTGCTCTTTGACGGTTAGTATTTTCTTATTACTAAGTGATAGTTCCTTAATATCCCTGAACTGCTTATATATATTGTTCTCACTGACCTGTGCATGCATTGCTGTAACCCTGTGTGATCCTTTACTAATGTTCTCTTTGTTTTAAGGATTAACTACGCCAGAGAGGATCCAGCCCAAACTCGTGCATTGAGCTACAAGAGACCTATTCGGAGATCGCTTTACTCCTTCCTTTAATGCTCTACTATATATATCAGCCCCTAGTAAGACATCTATCTTGCTGGGTTGATTGTACTGTGGGTCTGCTAACTGGAGCTGTTCCAATTCTACCCATTGTATGTCCCCGAACTGTCTTTCTGGGATGTAAGACGTGATATTTTTTAAAACATAGGCCTTAACAATTGTCTTAAAACTAGGATCAACTATTGATTGTAACTTTAAATAAACTATGAACTTTGATCTGATTGTTTTATTGTTACCCACACCTGATACCGTTTCCCTTATAGGTATTTTCTTCAACTTCAAGAACTGAACTGTGGCTTCGGTAACAAAAGAAGCCTGAGAGCCCTGATCTACTAAGGCTCGAACTACTTGATGATCTTTAGTCACAGACTGAACCTTGACTAATGCTGTGGCTAGTAGAACTTGTTCACGATTACTTACTTTCTTAGATGAATGACATGCAACTATCGAATCGTTATTGGTAGCTATGCTGTTTCTATCAGCGGAAGTGTTATTTAGTTTGACACCCAGACTATTGTTTTCTACATCGTTGGACCTTGCACTATTTGTATGTAAAAGGGTGTGATGTCTCCTCTTACAAATATGGCAGCTGGTGGTCTTTTGACATTGCAAAGTTGTGTGATTTCCACCCAAACAGTTAAAACAAATCTTGTTGTTTGTTGCAAACTGACGTCTTTGCTCTACATCTAACGTCATAAATTTTCTACAAAAACATAACTTATGAATGTCGGAGCAATACTCACATTTTAAAGAAGGGGAGCTAAAATTACGCGGTGTCAACATCATCTTTGGACGCGGCGCGTTGTTTTGTACTGGTGCCTTCTTTGGCTCCATGCATTCTAATGCCCTAAACCTACTCTCAATAAAACTCCTGAACTGATGAAGTGTAGGCAGTTCGGTCTCACTATCGCTCGAAATGTTCAATTCCCATTGTTTACGAGTTTCTGGGTCGAGCTTATACGCGATGATGTATATAACGATAGGATCCCAAGTACTCACATCTATTTCTAAATTTTGTAAAGCATTTATACAATCTAAAGTGGTATCTAAAAGTTCTTTTAATCCTAATGGTGACTCTACAAACATGCGCTTCTGTGTAAATAATTTCTTAAAAATACAATTAGACAAATATTTTTTATTATTGTATCGGTCTTCTAATTTATTCCAACACTGATCGTAATTTGCACTTGTTATTGGTATGTATCGGACTAATTGTTCTGCCTCACCTTTAAGATGACCTTTCAGGTAATGCAGCTTTTGAACATTGTCAAGAGATGGGTTCGAGTGAATAAGCGACACAAACATATCTCTAAAACTAACCCACTCTGTATACACACCAGAAAATGTTGGAATCGTGATCTTAGGTAATTGAACTGATGAAGACGGGATACAATGATCTTTCCTATATTGTACATTATTGTCAGCTTTACTTTGGGTTCTGGAACTAAATTCTTTTAAATGTTGCTTTAGTACACATTTAAAGTCAACATACCTTTCTTCGATTACTTCAAAAACATCTTCTTTGAAATAAGAGGACTTTTGTGACTCTTCCCAATCAAATTCTTTGACTAAATTGTGATGATTAGTCATGAACTCAACCCATAACTGTTCCAGATTATCTAGTCTGGTTTCTACATAAGACTCAGTAATTCGATCTTTGGGCGATTTTTTAAAGTTGTTATACGCCTTAGTAATTCTCTGTGAGAGATCTCTTTGACCATTTAAAAGTCCTTCCATTTCAAATAAAAATTACAAACTAAAATTATTTTAAGTTAATATTTACAAAAAATCGGCTAAGTCTTTTAGACTCTGACTAAAATCGGGCATAGGTTCCCCGTTCCGTCGTTTTTTCACAAATTATTCTAAGTCCTAACTACAATATACAAATTAATCTAAAATATTACTAAGTCCCAATTTTGATGAAAATAATTCAGTCTAAATTGTCTTGTTAATAAGGTTGAAAATTGTACTCACTATTGCACTTCACTCACACATAAGCACTACGTAGGTGTGTCTTGAACTCCTCTTCACTAGAAGGTCGGCTGAACTGCGGCAGAGGCTCACCACCATGAGCTGCTGCTGGCTGCTGGTCTTCACCGAACGGGGGCGGAGCACTAGGGCCGCTCTGCTGGATCCACCAGGGCGTGTGCAGCTCTGATCGGCACACGACTCCTGCCGAACTAGCGCTTCTTGACAGCGATCCACTGCCCTTTAAGCGCGCACTTCACAAAAAATCCCCAGTATCCGGACTCGAATGGACCAAATTTTGTATAGACTAGGACCCAGCACCGTCACAGGAAGATTGAATGAAACACCGAACTTCTAGTGAACTAAATGTAATGATTTATTTATTGTCTTGAATGGTCTCTTATGATCTCTTATGGTCTAATTTGAACTCTATGGCGTTGGGTATATATGTACTCGGTAAAACGAAATGCCACCGCGTGGCAATCTACACCCAACGCCATCTGTTAGTAAAATACGAGTACTACATAATCAGTAGTAGCTCGAACAACAGGTAAGAATCGCGCGTTAATAAGTTGTGTAATTACATAATACGAGTATTTATAAGTAATTAATAATAATATGTTATACTAGTGTCTTATCTATTGTCATAAGGAGGTGATGCAGCGGTTTTTTTTGTCGTCGCGTTTTTGCCGTCAAGTACCGCCCCAGCATTGAAATAGTGGGAGAACCTGTCCCAGTATTTCCATCAATGGAAATAGTGGGATACACCCCATTTTAGGTAGATTTATACACAAATAGTTTGCCAATACAACAGGAAGGGGCTCTATACTTAATGTCTATGGGGTCATACTTTCTAGCGGTGACGAACTGAAACGCAGTACTTGCACAAAAGTATTGCTTATGCTAAAAAGATCTGCAGCATGAAGCATGTACTAAGAGGTTGTGCAGTACTTGATACGTTTACTGTAGCTTCATTTAGCGTAATATTTTTTGTCAGGAATAGAAACTAACACCAAACGCAGTATTCCACAGTACTGCATTTGAGTGTATGGAGTATAACAAAAAGCTACTATTGCGCTGCTAAGACTAAATGCAGTATTCTACATTACTGTATTTTAGAGAAGCAAGGTTACCTAGCACACACTATGCTACCTACGCAGACACCGAAGCCGCAAGGTACAGTGCTGCGTTTCACGCTAGCAAATCAGTGCGTAAACGTCATTCGCGGATGGAGCACGTGTGAGACTAATAGACCATGTCAAAATGGATGGGTCATATGAACCACCAGGTGACGTATATAGGACGATATAAGAGCATAAAATAATAAGATTCAGCACTATGCCGTAACTTGTAAGCTGTCCAACTGGGTGCTGGTGAGAATTCAAAAGTGCCGGTAGAGTGACTACATTTTGGTCATATATTTTTGTACGGCATTTTGACCATCGATAGATCAATGAAAAATAATATAAACGCGCGCAGGGCCGTAAAAAAATGGTGCGCCACAGTCGGTAAATTGTTTTTGATTTCAAAAATTATAGAGAAATACAAAAACTGAAATTTTTAAAATTATTGCAAAAGTTTTTATATTCATAGATTTATAAAATATAGCAATTTTCTACATTTTTCCCCTGTTTTATATAGTATTAATATAAATAAATTAGGAAAAAATTATGCCGTACATTTTAATGTAGACCATATCTTTTAGGCTGATGAAAATGAAGCTACCATTTTAAGGGTGTAGTACTTTATGTTCATCTCATACTGTACGGTATTAATATTATTAATATTTTTGAAGAGAACAATTGATAATATGATAAAAGATAAGATGGTATGTGACTGAGTAGGCGACGAGCTAGCCACTTGTCACTCCTTTTTCACAGCTTTTCACCCAACCCAGCCCACTGTCCCATGCTGGTCTGGGACTTAAAAAGAATGTGCCAACTGAGGTTCTTGCCTAGCATGTCGTCAATGGCGACTAATGGTATATCGGATTTCGGGTGTGTGATTGTGTAGGCGACAGGTTAGCCGCTTGTCACTGCTTTTTTAAAATTTTCCATCTAACCCAGCCCAGCTTTATTTTCGGCTGAACGTGGTTGAAGGGGCATGCTGCCCCTTTCACTCTGCCTAACCCTTCGAGGATCATGGACGTGATGTTATGTTTGTATGTATGTACGTCTAACTGAAGTGAAAGGGTTTGTATATAATATACAAGAATAGAAACTGTAAATCCCAGTATCAACAGTTTTGTTTACTTTTTGGTTGCCGTATAAAAAAATATCGTCATGAATTTCACCTTAAATTTCGTTATATGGATTTTTCCTTGAGTTTTTTTCCCCTACAAACCTTTGGACCAAAGAAAATGTACGGCATGCAAAAAAATATTATCTATGCATAAAGTACTTTCAAAATAATTTTATTTCATGTTGTTTCAAATCACCCCCCGGACCACGGAAAAAGGGGGTGCAACCCCCTTAACTTCTTATTCTTTTCTTCTCCTTTTCTTTCTTCCCTTGATTTTTTCTCGTTGTCGCATGATTTTTGTACGGCGTTGCGGAATAATGGATTAGAAGCTGTATTGAAACAGTATGAAACTGATGCCGTACTTCTGTTCGGCATCAATTTGGTCATTTGAATCTTCAAATAACCAAATTTACCCTGGAAATTGTCAAAGAATCAAAAAAAATTACCGACTTTGTGGGGACCATTTTACGGCACTGCGCGCTTTCATATTATTTTTCATGGATCTATCGATGGTCAAAATGCCGTACAAAATTATATGACCAAAATGTACTCACTCTATCGGCACTTTTGAATTCTCACCAGCACTCAGTTGGACAGCTTACAACTGACGGCATAGTGCTGAATCTTATTATTTTATGCTTTTATATCGTCCTATATACGTCACCTGGTGGTTCATAAGACCCTCCATTTTGGACATGGGCCAGTAGTCTATAAGCCACGCTGCGGTGCTTATAATTTGTTTATTTAATGTTCAATTTATTCAATGACAATAATTTTGACCATGTGCCTTACACATCCAACTGACTAAAGCTTGCTCTACGGCTTTTCACGATTCATTTTTTATTTAGCAGAAGCTAGCAAAGTCGAAGAACAAATATTGTTCAGTAGGATGTGTAAGGTTCAACAGAGATGCTAAAGAAAAATGTTCCTAAAGTGAATTTTATAGACTGATTACAATAATAAATTAAGAAGAATTCCATTAATGATGATTTGTGATACCAAGTCTAATGAAGAAATATAAAAGTATGTTTCTAGTAATACTTTTTGTTTTATTTTATTTACCTACCAAAACTTTATTTTATTTCGTTTCTTAGCTGCTTAAATATCTGAAGCCAACACTTGTAACTAGTACCATCAATAAAAATAGTACAATAATTGCTAGCTAGAAACGCAGTATTGAACACGTGCTAGGTAATTTTGCAGTAATAAACACACATACTGCATATGGCCTTAGTGATACTGTAATGCCCACAATCCCAAAATGGTAGATGAAAATGCAGTATTCCACATTTTATTTAGATGTCACAGTTAAAGTAAAAAAAAAAATATGTCAATAGATAGCTTGATTTTTTTCTTACTTTTTAGGTACACTATAAATGTTATATAACTTATTCTTATTGTTTAGACATTAAAAAATACGATTCCCGCGTTTATCTCGAAACCGCCATTTTGCAAGTACTGCGTTTGCAATTAGGAGGGCAGAGCGGGGGTTGCTATTTTTATTTCGCTTAGTACTAATGGACCGTTTGATTTTGCGTTTAGCCAGAAAAAATGTACGAGATAAATTATGTTCATAACTCTAATTCTTGCATGGTCTACTCTACCATTGTAATATATTACATTAATTGTATTTGAATTATATAAATTTAGATATATATATATATATATTATATAATGTAGATATTAAGTAGAATTGTTATTGTATACATGGCGATTTAATAGAGTAACTACCGAGTTTCTTGCCGGTTCTTTTCGGTAGAATCAACGTTCCGAACCTGATGGTAGAATATTTATTTTGTATTATTATGACTATTTGTAAGTGCTCTTGTGGAGCCTATATGAATAAAGATATTTCTATTTCTATTTCATATACCTTAAATTAAAGAAAAAATTGGGGCATGTACTTGCATAATCATTAGATCATTTCGTAAATAATATATAAAAATGAACCCCTATTCCCTCCTGGTCACGCTTTACCTTGAGAACGGCTTTACTGATTTTATTATTATTTTTTTCTTATGTAATACTTAGTACATATAAAAAAATATAAAAGTAGCGCGGAAAAAAAATGGTAAATCGTATATTAGGGCGTTACGAAGTTCGCCGGGTCAGCGTGTTAAATAAATACCTACTTATAACTATTTCATAATTTCTTTTTTTTTTAAAGTTGCTTCATAAACTGACCATCAAAATAACAGATTTTTGATCCGGCTTTCGCTGCATTAGCCGAGAAACTTTCTGAACGGGATCCGCCGAGTGCGCCGGTGGCTGACGCTGGTTATGAGATTATACGCTCATTAGATGCAGCCCACGGACTGAGAGGGCCACGGGTCGCCCGCCTTCTAATCTGCAGACACAAAGGGCAGGGGTGTCGATTTCAACAATACGAGTGCGTCCTTCAGGGACCGCGTCATGTCACTGTTGTAGGAACTTTCGTGGGATTGTGTAACATGCCGTCTCTTAGATATCTTTTCTGTTGTAGGTAATGTAGATTGCAATTTTATGTACAAACGTTTAGGCAAGTTTGCTATTAGTACCATTTTTATAACAAAACGAATTACGTTAAACTGAGTTTAAACTGTAAATTGTCGTTAAAATCAATTTTGGATTAATGCCACATCTTTCTTCTGCGTAACACGTTCCAGAAATGTATTTTAATTTTATGCATCATGTCACTTCAATCAAAACTTCATAATACAAAACAATACTTCAGTGCATTACAAAAGAATATACATAATAAAATATTCCTTCCGTTTAAAGTTGGTCATGAACCGGATTTTTTTAAAGTCGATATTATCTTTATATGGTTGTAATTAGAGTTGCCGCTCTATAGGCCAATATCGATTGTCTATCAATAGCCCATCGATAGTTGAAGAAAATCGATAGTATATTCGTAGTTATATAGATTCGATCGCTGCCAACCAATTAACTATCGATAGCTTTAACGATATAGATAGTATTGCTGTTTATCGATAGTATTGCACTAACAGATACATCGATAGTATTAATACCATCGATTGTCCTATCGATCGTATATATGATTTTAACTTTCAAATAACGATTGCAAAACTATAGATTTTTCGGTAACACTAGTTGTAATCTTACAAACACTTATTGACATAAAGCGTTAAAGCACGTAGGATTTGGTAAAAATAATCTTACTAACACTCAATTACCATGGTTCAGGCCGTGGTAAACGTCCCTTGACTTAAGTCAAATATTGGTAGCACAGTCCACCATGAGGTAAGTTTAATATCATTTTTAGGGCGAGAAAATTTTCAGTTCTCAAAAAAAAATTTTAAGTGAATTATTAAATACCAGACGTGTTAAGATACGAATGGAGGATAGTCTTCAATAAGTTTGTCTGCAATGTATTTAGTTCGACTACCATTAAGTTCCGTCTCGTCCCGAACTATCTCATCCGATGCCTCCTTTGTTCGCGAGCGATGGCACGGAACCACATGTGTATTCATTCCAGAATTTGATTAGTGAGCTGAATCAAGTTTTGATCCGGGTCTATTAATACCGGACCCAAGACAAATACAGTATATCCGAACAAACGACAGCCCTACCATAAACACCCAGCCTGCTAAGTAGGCATTACTTACTGTTTGTGGAGACGAACAGGCCAAGGATTAGATCATATTTGCTCTTATTGGATTCGGGTCACCGGGTTTATTGTATTGCGATGTTGCCCGAAAAGGTAGATGTCCGCAGACTTGTTGGATAATAAATAGGATTAGTTCCCTCAGGTGTGAGCTTACCCGCGTAGCTTTCAATACGATTCTTGCCTTTTTGATATAGGTGGTAAATCTTGGCACGGTGTTACGCGAGATAATATGAAGGCTCAGCTTATTATACAGAAAAAAAACACAAAAAACATGTATATATTAAAAATGAAATTGGTTCAATACGGGGCAATATATAATAATTTTTATATCTGCCTCTCATTGTTGTGTAAACAGGCCGGCTGTACCGACACGAGTTTCGGATTCATCAATAGTTATTACATATAGGTATATACAATACAGTACTTTTTCCGGGAAGTAATAGAAGAAACATTTTTCCTTCTAAGAATGTCTTATAATTTTGATTGGAATCGTCTTCAAGTCGGTTTATATTTATTTTTTAACATTTGAAAAAAATGAATATTCACATAATATGTATGTATAATGTTTAATTGATTATACATACACATATTAGATATATCATGGTGCATGATCACTAAGTCTCTTGACTTGGGTGTAATATGTGTATACTGTGATGTCATACATTAGACCAATACATATTCATTCATTTTGAGAGATGCAGCATGTATGATATCATTAAAACATGACGTCACGAAGAATGATGAGATAATAAAAAATATTTTTTGGACCATAAAATAATTTTTATTCAATAAAGATGAGAGAGAATTATAATACTCAGTTTATAAAATAAAAATAAAATTGTTATTATATTTTTTGCCCTTTGAAAACATATTTTTTAGGCTTGCTGACGTTTGTAGTTTTAAATCTATTTAATTTGTCAATAGTTTATTGTATAATTGTGTTGTATATTTGATGCAAATACTTAATATGCATACTTTAAGGGTCGATACTCTTAATACTGGTTTTGCGTGTGCCTTTTACCTAGAACGCAACTCCATTCTTAGACTTTAGCCATCACCTTAATTGCAACTGAATACAAAGGGAACCCCAAAAAGGTCATTAAGATTCATGTGAAATGCAACTACACGAAAGTAAACCTGCTTCTGCGTGTTAGGTTGGGAAATCAATTGTTTTATATACTTCTCCTTCCCTCTCTAACAACAATTTGAACGTCACTTCATTAGTAGGTTAGTCATACCACAGACAAAGTCAACGATGAGTGTACTCTTCGTATTTGTCTATTCTCTCTACGGATTTATTGACCACGAAACCAAAGACCGCTAATTCATATTCTGCTAGGGATAAAATGATTTTGTGATGAACGGGAGATTTGTACTTGTATCATTGATGTTTATAAAAAAGTATTAAAGAAAGAAAGAAAGAAAAAGTATGTTTCTTCGTTACTAGTAATTACAAGTATTTCTAGTAGGTGCTAGTAATAGCAATTATTTCTTATTTATATACCCATTTACATTTATTTATTTAATGCAAATATCTCCATCGCAGATTGTTCAATCGAGTAAGCAAAGTCTTTAATCTGAGGTGAAGTTATTGTTACCGTGAGATTTATTAATTAATGTCTAGAATACTTTGCACTTTTCCTCATGGAATTTTTATTTACCCGTTAAAAAGTTCCGCTGTTAATAATGTTGTTACTTAGTACGTAGTTACAGCATTTACACTCACAGCGTAGTTAATGTATCCTGTGCTGTAAACTTTTATATTACTTTAAAAGTTGGCCAAGTACCTTGTAAGGAGATAAATCTATGTAAAAGTTCAGTCGACGTTTTTCTAGCACATGATTTACTAATTCTGTTGCTTTTATGTTTAACCTTTTAGTTGCAAACAAAGTTAGAGGAATCGATAGTAACAGCACGCATATACAAGATTATTACAAACTTTTATTTAACTTGCAATGTACGTATCGTCGTTCGGCAGTGAAAACCTCGGAAGTCGCATTTGCTTTTTTGTTTAGCCACGAGATATTTGAATTCTTACGATTATGTACCATTGATTACAATAATTAAAAAAAAAAAATACAGAACTATTACGATCCATATTTTTTTTTCCGGAGGCAGTTTTTTCTTCCTTCTGTAAAATTTTGTCAATAGCATTTACGAGGTTTTCACAGCCGAACGACGGTTTGTAAGTTGTCCGCGTCAAATCTTGCAAGCCATTTTTCGACCACTTCTGGTTATCCGATTGAGTTCAGCCCAACTTTTAGCTTAGCTTAGCTTTTACATGTGTATGTCACGCCATGTGAAACTGCAATATTACGATGACATAGAGCTGATCTGATGATGGAGCTGGATATTGGCCATAGGAACTCTATAATATGTTTGATTCGTCTCAAATAAAGATATAGAATTGGTTTCGATAAACGTATTTTCCACTAATATAAAAATTAATAGCAATAGGTAAGAATCTTAAAAGTATTTGGATGAATTTTCTTGTGACGATTTGTTTTCACCAGGAAACATAAATACTCTCTTATCATAGTCATTGGTAACTAGTAATTTATCTATACCAGAAAACTAGACGCTTCTGAAGTGACCCACAACTAAATGTCTAGTTTTTTCTAAATATATATATAGCCACAGGCAGCTATATAGTTATTGTATTATGAACATAATTAAAGTACCTACACACATTATTATATATATTTATACATACTTGCAGCCTTTTCTGTTAAAATATACCTACTTCTAGTACCTACTTCTTATGCGAACAGTTTGTGAGAAATATACCAGTTTGATTTATTTTTAATTTCTTAGCCTGCTCTAGGTATAGCGTAAAATGAAAGAGGGAAAAGTCCAAATCTTAAATGTAACACGATAAGTAACTCAGCCACAGCTTAAGGTTGATGAAGAAATTACTAATTATCGACTATGTTCTTGCTCAAGACATGTACCTACAATAGATGTAGACATGTGAGAACAAAGGAGACACATAATAATTAAATTGATCGCTATCTGTTCATGCTTTTAGCTACTCTTTGGGTGTGGGACTGGGGCCTATCGCTTGTTTGGGGGCTACGAATAAGGTTGCCAGGTTTCTTGTTTTGGGTGATTTGATTTTTAAGGGTCTGTGTGAATAACCATAAATCGGGACGCCAAATGTTCTGATTTCTCACAAACCTCCTCAATCTTTACATTAATATAAAATTTGGCAGGAAAAGCGAACTATCTGTTGAATTTTAAGCCATCCATAGTTTTTACCATCTGTCCAGCAATTTAACATACTGGACACTTTTTTTAACGAGGGGAGTGCTTTGAGCCCCATAGTCTTGCCTTTCGGGGAAACGGCGCGATGTGTAGGACCTCTAAGGCCCTTTGTATAGGAGTAGTGGTGGGCAACACGATTACGTATGACATAAGGCGCGTAATAGTATCGCCAGCAATGGCATTGCAGGTGCAGGGCCGGCGCGAACCGGTCACGCAGGCTGCGCGGCTCGCCTGCGCGCAGCACGGGCAAGGCTAGCGTCAAGTGTAATGACGTTACAAAACTTCGGTTACGATTTCGGAAGGTCGGAATTCCGGATGAATTTTACAACTCCGATTCTCATTCCAGAAGGTCGGTTTGGGTCTGGATGGAATGGCTAAGAACAGACTGGATTAAAACAAAAATGTTTAGGTACAATTGTTTAATTACCGTTTGTATCTCTCAAATTGCTTTTAATTATTAAGTCAAGTTAATATTTTTATTTTTACGCGCGTTTCGTCATAATCTATCTTCCCCGACCCTGGTTTCGATAAACTCACTTTCGTAAGGGCCGTGGCAGACCAACTCGATTCAAACTGCTACAGCACAGACAGTTAGCAGCAGAATTTAAAGAAGAGAATCATTTAAAACTTGTGTATTTAAATTTACATATATTTCTCAGTATTTTGTTAAAATAATCATGTTAGGAACCAATTTTTTTTAACTTCACCATATCTCTTTCGAATACAGTTTTTAGTCTGCAATTATTTAATGATGTAGTTGACTCATGCATAATGCCGGTTGCAACTACGTTTTCAGTTTCATGCACTTATGCAGTTGGTTTGTAGTTTGATGCAGTTAATCCAACTACATAGAAACAGCATTCAAACTGCAATTATCCAGCTGTCTAAATGCTGTCTATCTAAAGCGGCCTTAAATACACTTGCCGGATGCGTAGCAAAAAGCTTTTTAATTTTTCTTTAATATTTTTAGATGAACGAAAATATAAAATACTGTAAAAACGACACGTGAAACAGCAGAGTTACACGAAAAGGCCTCGTTTGTTAATAATCATTTATAAGTATGCTATGTAAATGCTCATTACCATGAAATCAAAATGACTCTAAGTCTGATGAAGTATGTAGGACAAAGTAACATAAAAATATTCTAAATTTTTTTTTAACAGTATTTATTTATTTGGCTTTATGTTAATTCATAATAATATTTCGACTGGCTCGATGGCGCATTCGGTAGTGACAATGCCCCATGCGCCAAGAGTTGTGGGTTCGATTCCCACCCAGGACAAACATTCGTATGATGAATACTTTTGTTCTGTGTCTGGGTGTTAATATCCAATATTTAAGTATATATTTGTAATACCACTGTTGATTCTGATATCCCTAACACAAGTGCTTAAGCTACTTACCTCGGAGTCAGATCAATGTATGTGATGTAGTCGGATATTTATTTATATAAAAAATTTTTGTAAGCAAACAAGTTTTTCCAGGTACATGACAATGAACGTTTTTTGTTATATTAGAATATACATTTTAATTTAAAACGGATAATATAAGTGTTTAGTTTGAGTTTTACTTAGTGATTACCTACGCAGAAATGTGGCACTAGTGGAGTTCGTAAGTTATGATTCCTTAAAAAATTACACATGAGTAACATAAATCATAAAAATATGTTGTTAGTAGATACCGCACTTTAGGAAGTGTGCGGTATCAACTGTAATTATTACTCATTGAGCAGGGCTCATTGGGAAATTATTAAGGCTAATCAGTTTAATTCAGATCTGAACCTTTAAAAAGGTTCAAGTTTGATTACCCATGGCAGGTAACCGTAAAAGGTTGAATAACTATAAATTCAGGGTTGTTCAGCATTATACTAACGAATACTAATATTAGTTCACATAACATCATTGTTCAATAATCAATATCTAATGATGAAACGCTATACACCCACATATTTATTAAGTCACTTTACAAAATATAAATCTGTCATCGTGTTGTGTAAAGATTTAAATACGTTACACAATTTCTCTTACACCTAATGGTTCGGAAAGAATAATATTAATCATGTTAATCCTGTCCGAAAATACAAATCACCATGTTTTACGCACCTTTCTTGGTAGCGTTAAAATGCTAATAGAATTTTCATGTGGAAAATTCAAATTAATTAACTTTCAGGGCATTTTATTATTCTAAATAAAATGTTTGTAAACAATGAATATTTAAGAACCCTGTCATGTACAGAGATGAAAAACGAGAGGAAAAATTCCACATGCAGTTCTTCGTTTCAGAAAACAAGAACGTTTAATTATTGTACAGTTTTCTATTTCGATTCCTTAATTTACTTTAGTATAATTTGGTTTTCCACTAAATAAAGTGTATTTTATTGAAATACTGCCTACTAACAATTTCCGTATCTGTATTAATATTATTTGATGTAAATATAAAGTATTTAAATATTTCAAGGTTAAAACTTTTTCAGAATCAACAGTGGTATTACAAATATATACCTACTTAAATATTAACACCCAGACACAGAACAAACACAAGTATTCATCACACAAATGTTTGTCCTGGATGGGGATCGAACCCACAACTCTTGGCGCATGGGGCAGGGTCACTACCGAATGCGTCATCGAGCTAGTCAAAGATGAAATGATACGACAGGTCGGCATCGCAAAGTCTATGGCGTAGTATAACATTATTAATGTTTGCTAAAAGCACTTTCAGGTAAGACGATTAAAATTTTACTTCTTAATGCGCTTAGTCTTTACGATTGTATAATTTATTCATACTTTATCCTCAAAAGCAACATTTGGAGTTTAAATGTGTTATCATGGCCTTTTTATTAATATTTCATAGGCGCTGGAATTATATTAACGTTGATAAGAGCTGATGTCCTCTTTTAAGGTCGATGCCTACTTTTAGGTGTTTCTTCTAAGACCTTTTAGTAAGAGATCCAAAAAAGGCACAAGTTTTCAAATAACTTATACAAGTAACATACTGCATTATGTGGTATCCCACACGATTAGGTATTCATTTTCACTATATCAATGTAATAAACAAAATAAAAAAGACTATGAAGCGAACTCTTACAGACAAGCTTTAAACTTGTATATAAGTATAAACACACAAACAAACATAACATCACGCCCATAATCCTTGAAGGGGTAGACAGAGTTAAAGGGGCAGCAGGCCCCTTTAATTACATTCGGCCAAAAACAAAACAGGGCTGGGTTAGATAAAAAATTGTGAAAAAGTAGTGTCATAGCGACGAGCTGTATAATAAAACTATATAAATATAAAGATCAAATATTCTAGGTATTAATACTTGAATTGCTAATCAAACATTACTTTAGCGTCACTGTACATTAGTATGTTCGATTCCAATCTAGTAGACGCATTTTAACGATTATTTAATATGTTTTTTTATCAAATATACATATTTTTATATTATTTGTCAAAACATATACATGTTAATACATTTTTAATTCAATTATTTCATTCAATATTTAATTAAAATTTAATATTATACTATATTGTTAAAGGTGCACTTAATAGCCAATGGACTTAATGCTTTTAGGCCATGGTAAGCGGCTTATTACTTTTACCGACTGCGGGGTTGGTCTACAGAAATAATATTTAATTATTTAAGTTACGAGAGGTATTTGCTTGAGGTATCACTAATTATTTGTCTCATATAAGTACAAAACATAAAATAAAATAGTGTTTTTACTTTGTAAGGAAATAATATAAAGCACGCTCAGCCTTGATAAAGGATTTAAAGTGTGAAAGTATTACAATAGAGAGTATAAAGGAGTTGTTTAAAATAAACATGTGCGATACCAAGATATTTGAATAATTATTATGAATAAGTACTTTTTACAGGCCACAGCTATCAGACCTTATAAATTTATTGATCAAAGTAAATAAAATCATCAGCGTAATCAAAGCTTCTGAGGTGTATTTTCACGATACTTATTTTGAAGTTAAAATTGATCTGTTAAGTTATAATATATATTCTTATGTGTTTTATAGAATTGAATACACATGTATTTGCTTCGCCTTGACAATTTCACCATGTCTAACGTGTTCATTCAAATGCTTTCAAAATATTTTGTATTTTTAAACAATAAATTAGTTTGCGTCACGTTTTATGTAACAGTGGCTTCAGTTGTCATTCAATGTACGGGCGCTATGGTTATGCCCTAATTAGTATGGTTTTAAAATGACGTTACAATTACTCTATCGATGTATTATACGTCTTATATCAAGCAAGATAGAGTGTACATTCGTGCTCACTCCGTGTAAGTCACTGATCCGTTTCACAGTCACGGCTTCGTGGTTTCCCCATTTACGGTTGCACCGTACATTAGTGTTGTATTGCTCGATACATGTATCGGTGGTATAATTAACTCAAAACTTTTAAATATAATAAACAACAAAAAAGGTATATGGACTAAATTTATTGATCGTTTCGTTTTAGTCGGATTTTATTTGGTAACGAACGATAATAAAACTTTAAGCTGGATGTTGCATTATATAAAAGTAAGCGAAATTTAAATTAATTATACTTCGCTTTTATTAAGTTTGTGCCTTGTTAATGAGCTGACAAACAATGTTTGATATCTACGATACTCAATCGTTTGATTTTTATTTTGCTTCTTTTATTATGAATATTATACTAGTTCCTAAAAATTAAAAAACAAACTAGTTTCTTTATTTTGCTCCCTTATAATGTTGATATTTAGGCCAGTTATGAGATATATATTATAACTCAATCACGAACTTAAAGTTATAAATAAAAAATATCGATTAATATAATTCGACACATTCGCAACTCTACTGTTGTAAGTACCTTCCCACCTCAGTAAATATCGAATGATTTCATTGTCGCAAAGTCTTAAAAAACTGGAATACTTTTAATGGTTATGCAGCCTTGCAATATTCTCATGTTTTTTATAAATAGGTAGTCTTACTTCTTGGCACATACAAATATACTTTCGTTTTTATGTTGCATCATGGCATTACGCGAAATTGTCTTTCAAAGATTTGTTAAACCCTTATAGTTAAAAGTAAATTAATTAATGTGAATAAAGTTAATAAACAATGATATACAAATCGATGTTCGTCAAAAGTGTTTCATTATATGACAAAAATCGCTATACCACAGAAAAATTAAAAAAAATAAATTTAAAAAAATATATTTACTTAGTAACGTATTATTTAATCACTACACGTAATTGCATTATTAATCCTTTTCCCAAAAAAAAACGTTATTGGTGACGGTTGATTGTAGTTTTTAAATGTTATTTTATAAAGCAGGTTACAAGACAAACATTAATTCGAATTAAGAACCTCCTCCTTTTTTTAAGTCGGTTAAAATAAGGTTTGTTTTGACTTTTATTTAGGAAGTTAATATTTATACAAATCAGAAAGTAGGTACGTCCCGTACAGACAGAATATCAAAGTAAGAGCATCATGCATTCCCTCTAAGTCTACGTACGTACCTATGTAACACTGAACTGTAACGATCACATGATACGGCGATATAACAGAGGAAGGATTAAGGGGAGGTAGACAACATACACTCACTAAATAGACAGCTAGACAAATAAACACTACGTTAAAGTTATTTGTAATATAAAAGTTCCCAATACTTGAAATTCTATTGACTAAGATTGTCCAAGTAATATATCTTTATCAAATTTTCTAATAAAACCATAAGTATTCCATAGAGTCAGGTTAAAATTGACGGAATAAAGCTAAGCATATCATAAAATTCTATATGAAATATATTTCACACATGCTTAAACACTCCATCCTTATTTTTATATTTACGTGATCGTTTAAAGAGAGCATCCAAATAACAAGCTTTATCGTAAACTCGTGCCTACACGCGTGGCCCATATGGAGTGAACATTTTATATGGAAATGCCTCCGCCTATCAATGCCTGTGAGCCACTTCCGCATCTCACAAGACTTCATTTAGACGGCTTCTGTGGAAATTATACTTAAAGGGTCATCAAGGATTCGGTAGCACATGCCTTAACGGAAAACCAAAGAAATTATAGCACAAGCGTCTGACCATATAAATGTCTGTTTATTGTTATTTATTTAATGGTCTTTAGTAATACAACAACTATTATTTCATCGCGATTCGCTTCAAGTAAGTAGCTCCTTGCGTGGAAAACATGTTCAAGTCTAGGACCCTTCATGCATGATTCTGCTGGAAGACTAGTCTCAGCAAATTTTAAGAATAACACTGACACCCGTGTATCATTGTTAAAACTAATTAATATCGCTATTGACAGAAATAAACCTCTAGTTGTTTGGTTTCCATTCACTAATAAAAAGGGACATCATCTTCAATCGATATCTTGTCGTGGGTGTCAGAGACAAAGAACCCGGTAGTAATTGGTAGGTCTTTAAACAATCGGGAAACAATCCGCTCCTTGATGCTGCCCTGGGTTTCTCGATCCGCGTTTTATTGTGCCAAAGTAAGTATATACTCCAATGTCTTAACCATCGTATCTCAAGTTGATTGTGACCCTAGGACGTATTTAAAAATAAAAACATCTAGTTATTATAGAGAACATGACACTTAAAAGAACATATATAGGCTCCATGTCTAAAGGCCGATATAAAACTTTGATAAAATGTTGTCCAATTGTATTAAGTTGTTACGTGATTAAATTTTTTCTTGATTTTATTACCGATATTTAAGACATAAAGTTGAGAATCAATGGTCTAATCAAATTGTTCATGACTGGTCAAAGCAAAAGCAACTCTCGTACCTAATACTTTGGTATGTATTAGACCGTCTGTTTATAAATCATATTTTGACACCTACCTGATGTTTAGTCATCTTTGTGGCTTTTATGGTCTGTTATTGCGTTGTTCTTCAAAAACAGCGTCAGATGTTATAATACCATTGGATTTGTTATTATTTAAAAATGTGTGATGATTATAAGTAAAGGATATTTTTATTTTCTATTTTAAAGTTTTATTAAATTATGCCTCTAATTAAATGAGGATAATAAGCAAAAATAACTTTGTATAATTGAGGATACATGGGTGTTCTATATAATATAAATACTCAATGATAATAAGTAAAAAGAAAAATAGTGCTTCAAAAATTTTTAAACAAAAAAAGTTAAGTATATTAAACAATTTTCAATTAAGTATAGGACAATTAAATTTCAATATCAATCGTTAAATTGCATCATTAATGTCATCACTTTGTATAATTTTATCTAATAACTTAAAATAAATCTTAAGTAAGTCAAAGACCAAATGAATTGGAGGAAGTATAATGGAAGGTACCTGATGACGCAGCTTGGGTCGACAAAAATTTTAATCTTCATTCCTACTTTTATATTATCATCTAAAATCTTTTTACCTACTATGTCGTCAGCTGGTTTTTAATAAAGTGCGGAAAATACTTGGCAAATCTGATACTGCTATGTAATTTATCCAACTGTATACTTACCACCGTCAAGTCTTGACTAAATTACAAGCCTGACAGTGTCATAGACATTCATACAGCCAAGTTAAAAATAAAGCACAGGTAGATTAGACATTGTTTGCAATTGCTACCTTCGTAAATAAACGTGCCTACATATTATTACAATCGATCGTCGTTGAACATTTCCCAAGGATGTTGTGCTTCGCCAAGCAAAAAATCATTGTTTTATCTAAACAATGTTGCCGTTACCAGGACAGTGAATAATTGTAATTTCTGATGCTTGAAATGTGATTGTCGTGACTGAGCTGACCGAGATAATAGCTGGTGAAATTAAAATTACATTAAGCATAGAATTTTAAACAGAAACCGGTCGTGGAAAACAGTCGTTACTCAATATTTTATATACATATTATATATGTCCAGAGGGTTCGTTATTATTACAGCTTTCCTTGACAAAGGCTATAATGATTGGTGCCAAATATATGTAGATATCAAGGAATCAAAAATGATACAAATACACAATTCTCTCAATTAAATGCACTTTTACCTCGTGTGGCGGAGACGTTAATACTTCCCATGTTTACCTCAATTACCTACGTTGTTATTTCTGTGTGATTTGTACTTCTGTCTTCCTACGTTTAATCATCAGACACCTGCACAGCTGATTAAGATAATTCTAGAAATTTAGCCCTTGACTTGCGCACTGGAAACTTCTAAGGCGGTTTAACAGCAAAATGACGTATTGCACTTAAAGTTGAGTTAGTTTAGATGGTTAGATGAAGATTACTTATAACAGTAGTATATTTGTCATTATGATTAATGAATTTATTTTCAAAAAAATTGATTTTTTTTGTAGATCAAATTGATGTGAAATTGTTTCTTGAAATAATTTATTACATTTATCTTAAATGAGGTGTTAGGTGTTATTCCTTCTCCAGTATTAAATTTACACAGTTTTCACATTATATTTAAAATAAATACAATATTTAACGTATTGTAGTAAACAAAAATCGTAAATAGCAAAACTATTGTAATAGAAGTTCAAGGTCTTTCACCAAGCCAGCAAAATCAATACGAAACAATAAGCTACTTAACGCCATGATGTTAAAAGGTGAAATTAATTAAAATTTTATCTCCGTAATTAAGTGTATAAAATCCTTTTTTTAACCACTACATAACAGACATTGTATTTGATACAAATATAACTTAGGTATCCTGTTATATTTATTAATGACTGATTTTAAGCCAACGGGTAACACTCGGTAATGTATAATCGATAAATTCTTTAAATACAACATTTAAAATTCATTATCTGATACCGCTTCCTTGCTACTACGTAAGTAAATATAATTATCTACGCCGTTTAATAGTAAACATTACATTTTAGAATCAGCGCACTCGACTAACATACCGGTATTTCAGGTATCTTATCAGTTATGCTTCATTATAAAATGTGAGCTACAGAAATGTGGTTGCCCAGTCAATATCAAGTTCGCAGAACAATATCTCAAGGACGACGTCCATAAACTGGATTTAAGAAAAGTTGCATTCACCTGCGCCTTGGATGGATCCTCCTTTTTAACTTAAGGTTTGGACACTTTTTGAATACTGAGAAAGATATTCCGTCCAGGAATCCCATGGTTGTATCACATATTTATCACAGAGGTCCAGGTAGTACACGTTTTATCACGATCGGTGTGCGGTGCGGCCGCGCCGTGAGCCGTGACTAAGCGGTTAGCATGCCGGCCGCTGGCAGGGCCCGGAGTCTGGTGGCACTGGCGACGAGCGAGTCTCCGCGTGCACTGCACGATGCACGCTAGACGAGTTCTCGTGCTTGCTTGCCGTTTAATCGTTAATAGGCGTGCAGATGAGGCCTTGTGTCGCATTGTCTGCGACGAGGGCGTTCGCGCGCGCAACAGTGCGACACCCACGTTCACGCGACGGATGGCAGCGGCATACATTAATTTAAATGGACATAAATTTTATTGTGCGCCTGGTCATCGACTGTACACGGTTCGGATTTATAATTTAGTCCTGCGTGAAGGGACTGTACGTAAAATTTACGTAGTCAAATAAGTATTCTTTCCACGGAATATTAGTATAAATGTATTAAAAATTTAATACTTATTTATATTCGAAAACCGCAATTTAATAAATTTTATTGACCGATTTAATTTTAAAGATAAGTTTTTGTAAGCAGACATAGACATATTAAAAATATTTCTTATTTACCATTTTTAAAGATAAATAAGTATAATTTTATTTGTATTTATTGTGGCAACAATTTTTTAACTGGTTTTAAAGCAGGTTCAGTAGCGTAAGCATTTACAACATACTACCTTAGGCCCCCGAAGGCTTCAGGAATAGAGTAAGGCTATGTGTTAGGTTGAACTATGTTGGGTGTATGTTACTTCAACTAATTTCGTTCAGCCGTTAAAGCGTGATTGAATAATAACAATATAAACAAATTTACATAGGTATATACCTAGTCTTCCGCGTGGACATTTTTCAACTCCCATTTGGGTTTGAATTACCAAAACCCGTACTTAGTAGCCATTTAGTAAGTTGGTAAGGTAAGTAAGAAGTGCGTTGGTTGTCACTTGTCAGTCACTCAGCTTTTTTATACAAACATTTACTTTTTTAGTAGAAGGACACTTAAACGAATATTCTAAACTTTTTACTTGAATTACTTAATTTTTTGGACTTACTCCTAAATCTTTCAAAGGACACTGTTCAAATTTTATTGGTATCCCAGAGCCGTGAAAAGGCACGTTTAAATTATGTGGTCTCCTGATGTGCAGTTACTTTATTCTCCTGGGAAGTGTGCAGTTTGTAAGGCGTACGATGTAAAGACTTCCAGGTCATTCCCGACGTCGCCGAAAACTAAGTTAGCTCAAAATGTTTATTCCGCAGATGTCTCAAAATATCCGTCACTAGCTATAAATAGTCGCAGAGCGAGGAAGCCTCCTGATTTGCCTTCTAAATATACCTTCGAAATCCAATATGGAATCTTAGTGGTGTGTCGAATGTGTGTGTTATATAATTTAGTTTTGTAATTTTATTTTCGTATTTTTAAATGATTCTCACTTAAGTAGATGAAAAACACTTTGCCAGAGATAACTAATTTCAAAAATATAAAAAAAAAAATAGGTTCACCTATCTAACATAAAACAACAAATTTGAACTTAAAAATATGATACTATTTATTATTATTGCAAAATACAAAAATACCAAATAATAGTGATTGTAATTAATAATTCTTTATCCTTAGATAAAGTCATTTTGATGTTTTGGGTATGTAGTTATTAGCTTTAGAACTGACATCACGCGTTGTTTATTTTAAGATTAGGTACTTAATGATAAAAATGTTTTTATCAAAGCTACTAAGGAGATAGTGGCAGTGCCATGTCATTAATTATCTCATGCCTCGCATTTGCCAAGATTAATGGTTATGTAAGGTACACGTATGTGTAGCAGAAACAACTGACCTTGATTGGATTTCATCTGAATGTATGGTAAATGAAATTACATTGTATTACTGTAATGTTTTCAGTATATTCCGTAATAATCTACTCGCCGTTTATTCTCTGGCATGAGATAATCAGGTCACCTGTGAGTGTGTACTTGTAGGACAAGTGTACCCATAAAGTCACTGAAATAAATAAAGTCGCTGAAATATTGATAGATAGTTTGTGAATACATATAGATATAATAATATAGCTAAAACTTAAAAGAAAGTTTACCTGCTCTTCTCATCCACAGATGAGCTGTGTCATCTTTACTCTACGACGACTACATGTATATATTTACATCGTATTTACATTAATTCAACTATACTTGGAGGGCAATCAATAAATTTAGTACGGACGGCAGAAAAGGCGAACACTTTTGACCAAATACCAGTTTGGTCGACTGTACGAGGTGTAAAATCTTGAAAACCTACACAATCATTCATGGGTATATACCAACTTCATGGTCACGTTTAATGTTCATAAGTGTGTAGTTTAAGACGCGTAGATATAAATAGATAATTCCAAATTGTTAAGGTCATAAGATAATATTAATACAATCGCCAATGAGTATGAATTGACTTGAGGCTAACATCATATGGTATTTGGTGACCTTGCTTTTCGTCGAAGTCACGTATCCATTACTGAAATGTTAAAAGGGTTAGATAAATATTCTGTAACAATAATCAAAGTTAATAACCGTGTGAAACATAAAATAGGCAATGCGTGAGTGGTTGTGTGGTAACACTACAGTTAAAATTGTCTACACTACAGTAGAATAAACACCTCTGGGTGGACACAGGTATAGTGCTCATCAATATCATTACGAGTAAAAACTATTGTCTTTAATATATTAAAATTTTAAATTACACATTTTAACAAGAAACTAACTAACTAAACTTCAAGCCACCTTCCTAGCGGGTGTAGGCAGAGAGAGGCTTCTTATTTATTAAATTATTTAATATTTTACATATACCTACGCATATGATATTCCATAAACATCTACAAGATCAATGTTGATTTAACTACCAGTCTTACAGAGTGTAACGAACTAAATGAAGTATTGAGAGCACAAAGTGGAAGAGCCGTCGCAGTCGGTGTCGTCAGGTGATGCTCCCTGTCTGCGCTCAAACTATGCGCATATTTTGCGCTTCAGCGTCTACAACCTCACTATAACGATGAAAAGAGAATGTGTTTGAACGGCGAGTCAGATCAGTTCCTTTGATGTACGATAATTTTGCAGATATATGCCACATTTGATCACTACACCCATCTCAGTTTATATCTAATCTCAGATAATACAGGCCCATATTGAAAAAATATGTTTGTGTTGTAGGTATAGTTTATTTATAGAGAAAGGCTATATAATATTAACCATAAACGCGGGTGAAACCGCGGGCATAGCTAGTTCAGAATATCAAGAAAACTGTGTACTGTAATACGGGAAAACTGAAACAAAAAGTAAGTTTCTGAACTGAGAATCTTTCGTTGGAAATGAGTCAAAGTAAGCTTAGTAAATGTTATGTTAAGAAATATTTACGTGTAGCTCTTATAGTGTTTTCTTGACAACATTTATGCCAAAATGAGCTTTCCTTTCATGTAGACTTATAATGTGCAACGATACTAAATTTCTTCGAAAAATTTAAGGTTATGTAGTTTTCCTAATTGCTACATTCTGGGTTTAACATTACACATTATCGCTACACTTTTTCAAAAAAATTATTTAGTTTCAGTAGCGATGCTAATTAATTGTCACAAACAATATTTTAAAAGTACTATTCGTTACTTTACATTTCAGACTAGCATAAACAAACTGCAACAAAAACACTTCATTAAAATTGTGTCATCCACATTTTTAGCTTGTTATAGAGAATTTGTGTTGCAAACGGCAATAAAAGAAAGTACCTTTTAGAAGATTCCGTAGAGACTTATTAAAGTTCGCACAGGAGTTATGTTCTTTAGAAATTACTCTTCATTCACATACTAACAAAAGTTGAGTGTAACGTGGTTCTTAGAAATGATGTCGCATGCAATGAAGTGTCGTAATTTGAAAAATCTTCAAGATGGTTCATATATAAATGCTTGTTTTCGGTTCTACCTGTCTTTAGAGTTCAGTGGTTTATCTTACCTGAAACAAAATATATTCAGATTAAATACTTCTCATCGCATATATAAAAGTACAGTTTATTTGAAGCGGGATCATAATATGTATATTTAATGTAAACACAACAATGTTTTTCTCGTATTTTGGGTTATATTCGGTAACCTTAGTAATAAGGAAAAGTCAAACACAATTTAATCCTCAAGAGATATAATACTCTGATACAAAATCGTTTGCATTGTTGTTATTATCATTTTTATGCCATTAACGTGGCAAATTAGCATACGTCCTGTGATTGTAAGCAGTCACAGTAGTCTTTCAGAAAGATCACAAGAGCGTTGCTGATTGTGCCGAGCAGTGAAATTCTGGGTGAATTCGCCTATTTTACATTTCATGGTCAGACAATACATTCATCGTATCAAATTTAAATGAAGACTCAGACTAGATTTGTGGCATTAATGACAAAAGTGTAGGCACGAAATTGCCTCTTCGACCTATTGTGAACCGTTACTCAACTACGAGGTCGGAGTCTGTCTCGTCTTTATTTTGATGTCTCTTTTTGGCTGTTTTGTTGCTATAGAGGTCAAATTGAGGTTCGTGGAATTAAAGCCAAAAATACTCCACTGAGGGTAGGTATGTACGAGTACCAATAATCCACGGTGAAGGTAGATCGCATGTTATTGTACAGTTGACTCCAAAACGATGTAAATGTACATGTTGCTATAATTTTTGTGGTCGTTTCAATACCGTATTTAATAAGCCACAGTTACTATATTATGATCAGAGACGGTAGCTTAAAGACACGGCTCGCATGAAAGGGATGTTGGTTAAACCTGGGCACGCACGTCTAATCCGTTTTATAAGCTTTATATATATCCTCTCCTTCAAAGTATTTATAACGTATTCTCTCAACATTAACAGACTCAATTGTAATACTAAAAATCTTAAATTAACATAAACAAGAGTAGTAGGTAGTATGTATTTTTGAGATCCGTTACTCAAAAGGACAAATTATGCCTTTAAAGTTATCTATTATATTTGTGGTTTTACGTTACGTTGTCTGTCTGCTTGCTCACATGTCTATCGACACCATTTTTTAGGTAGAGGTTCAAATAATTGAAATTAATATTAAATATCAAGGTCTACGTTTTCATGAAAAACAGACGTAGGTATGTGTTAATCAACATATTTGAATTATTTGGGATTTTGGGTATGTGATTGTGTAGGCAACGAGCTAGCCACTTGTGACTACTTTTTACAATTTTCCATCAAACCCAGCCCACTGTCCCATGTTGGTCTGGGACTTAAAAAGAATGTGCCAACTGTGGTTCTTGCCTAGCATGTCGTAAAAGGTGACTAATGGTAGGTATATCGGGTTTTGGGTATGTGATTGTGTAGGCGACAAGCTAGCCACTTGTTACTACTTTTTCACAATTTTCCATCTAACCCAGCTCAGTTTTATTTTCGGCTGCATGTGGTTAAAGGGGCCTGCTGCTCCTTTGACTCTGCCTACCCCTTCGGCGATTATGGGCGTGATACTATGTATGTATGTAACATAATTGAAAAAAAAAACATAACAAATAAATTTTAGTGTAGGTATGACGTAGAGGATTATATGTAATTAACTTAACTATGATCGTATTCTGGGTTAAATTTCAAATTAAATGATAATAATTACACATTGTTGTAGCCAGTGTACAATATCCGGCAAATAATTTAGGGGGTCCTACTATGAATGTGAGACCTGGGAATGAGGGTTTTTTGAATTAAATCATCAGATAGATGGCGTAACTGTGACGTACGGTCTTTTCACCCTCCTCATTGGTAGATTTTCAGAACAAACTGACATGCTGGCAACAATGAGCCAATAGTGACAGTGATAAGACCACGAGACTCCCTCGTGCCTCTGGCGGTTTTTGTATTGTGAAAACCCTCAGTGGAATCCTCCTTTAACTTATTACACTCCTCCTGAGTCATTTCAGACAAATTGACTATGACGTTTCCCTTTGAAATATACTTAGCAATTAAATATTGCTGATATTGCAGTTAAAGAATATACACTTAGCAATACTTAGTAATAATACTCTCGCATTTCTGCTTTATTTCGCAGTAACTAGGATATTGCCATCCTTCTGTTTATTAAGTTCTGACTATACATTTTGGTTAAGAATTGTAATCCGAAATGAAGTTGGTAAAAGTTATTGCGGTATTAAGTATCGAAATATAGGTGTGGTAAACAGATTTGGAACATATTTCTTGACTGCTATCTAACAAATAGATCTTATATTCTTTAAATGATGAATAGTTCAAACTGACCATTTGTCACCAATTACGAGCCCGTTCCATAATTATAAATAAAATAAATCAAACACATATTTAAATATAACAATGCAAATGGAATTTAGAATATTTTTTTACAAATTACGTAAAGTTAGATAAAATATATTATTTCCAATACGGAACCTTATTTACTAGCCTCGCTCGCACATAACCGGTTTTCCGTTCAAGGCTGTCTGGGAAGAATAGGACTGGCTACATTATACTGGCATACCTTTGTAATGTAAACTTCTACCTTTAATGTTTCGTGCAATCTTGAATCTAATCTTATTATAATGGTCTTTCTACATAGGAAAACTGTTTTAAGATATTACCTGATGCAGAATAAAAAGTACTGATAAAATCCTATGCTGATATTCTTTTTATAGAACTTTTGCTTCTTGGTCCTATGGTCGATACCATTAAGGGCAAATATTCGTCTGATAAACACGGTTATAGGTATTCGAGTCGCGGTTATTTATGACGTATCTGTTGTATAGTATTTATAGCACTGCATAAGCATATTCTTAGTTTGAGGTTTGGGTCCAGTGAATTGCTGCTCTAATCTGAAGAATTTATATTGGATTGATATTGGGTGACTTATTTGATTTACAAAGATCCATGACTTAAGTACAAATTCCACATACGTATTTCCCTTTAGAAGGATTCGAACCCGCGACCATTTGTTTCTAGCCAGGGCCTCTAAGCACTGGACCAAGCCCGTATATTGCGATATTTCGTATTTTCTACATTATCTATAGTCTTCCAACATAAATTAGAATTTAGTTGGCAAATGAATCACAGCAGCGTTCTGTTCTGCATCAATTAACATCGAAGCCTGATCAACGAACACCTACTTGTGCTCCTAATCTGGGCCCTAAATTAGATCGATTCGCGCTTCCATCATGATAACACCCTAGATTTACTTATCAGAGATTACAGTATATCCTGGGGTTTGCTATCTTACCTCACAGATATAAGAACGAGTATTAGCAGTGATTACGTTCATATTGGCTACCTGTCACCCGTGACCATCCGCGTCGAATTTAACAAAAGTTTTTTTTACTGATCTATTCTTTTTTACGCCTTGTTGGAAGGACTTGGGATTATAGATAAGTTATAGGAAACACATGGCAGAATCCCTGTTTTTTTTGGTAGAAATTCATTGCATTGGTCGATATTACACACATCAAAAAAAGTTTTAGATCACTTTGAAAATTCGGAATCTTTTTTGTTACGGTAGATTATATTATGATTTCTTATTATTTTTAGATTTTTATTAAGAAATAGAGATTAGAATATAAAACAGTTCAATTGTTTTTTCCATATAAAAAGGCTTTCAGTCCTAGCTTACGCCCATTCAGAAATCTGATTTAGTCTTCGATTTTAATGGATTTAAAGTACTTACTTTAGAAGTTTTACGAGCAAAAATAGTAACTTTGAGGGAAGAAGGATACATCACGAGAGAAATAGCACTAACGTGGTCACGACACAGGATTGGGATAGAGCAGAGTTGCTTTATCCCAATTCTGTACCATGACCACGGTGCAGAGGTACCACGGGATGGGTAGGTAATTTAGCTAAAAGACCCCGCAGTGGTCGCCCAACTGTTTTGACTGCTGCCCAAAAGCGCTATATTAGATTGCTGGCAGCCCATGACCCAACAATCAATGCTACCAAAATAAAAGCAGAAGTTTGGGCCCCCTCTGGACTTGAAGTTAGGACTGTTCGAAATTGCTTGCACCAGCCTGGATTACAAGCACGGAGGTCTTGACGAGCGCCTCTGAATTACCGGCAACGTCAACGACGGAGATTGCAGTGGGCTAGGCTTCGGCATAATGAAAAAGATGAAGAAGAAAACATTTGGCAAAACTGTCTCTTCGATGACGAATTGCGAATCAGTACTCATCCAGATAACCAACGTGTCCGTGTCTGGAGAAGACTATGAGACCGTGAAAGTCAAAGAACTGCCACTCTGTTCCAGTGGCAGCAAGGCGGGAAATCGGTCCTTTTGGGGTAATATTATGATTGGGGCTTGTAGAACGCCTTGATCCTGTATCGAGGCTTCATAACAGCAGACATGTACAAAGCAGTTGCTATTGATGGAATTGTCAGACCATTCCGAGTAAACCACACATCACAAGGTTAGACTGGCCTGCCAGCTCGCCTGACTTAAACCCAATAGCGCTCTATTGGGTTTAAGTCAGGCGAGCTGGCGAGCGTGCGATACTCTTAAGCGAGCTGTTTGGAACCGTCAGCCACGTCCTCCCTCAGACAGTGCCAGAGCTCAGGGAAGCCGCTATTCAAAAATGGAACAGGTTATCAGCATGCCCAGGAGGATCTCCGCATGTGTTCGAGCCAGGGGAGGAGATATATTATATCGAATATAAACCTTTTATTAATAAATTGTTGTTTAAGTTTCGTTAAACAGTGTTTTTCTTTCTATCAAATTCCTGTTACAATTATATAAGATTAATTACTCAATTTGTGTTAATAAAAAATAAAGAATACTTTTATTTTTTAATTTCAATAATTTATATTTGAAGAAAACACAACAACAGATTATCTTGATAAAGTTAAATTTAAAAAATTATATCAGCCTATGCTAGTGATCACAAACTTTATTGATGGGTGTATGTATTGTTTAAAGGATAAACAGAAATACCCCGGTTTCACTTAACCAGTCTCAAAATGACGGCAGCGACCCCTAAAGTTAAACATTCATTACAAATTACGAAGGCAAAAAATTTGCTGATAAGGGTAATAAGACAAAATTGCAATTCATATTTAATAACTTATTCTGAAATTTTGATAAAAAAAGAAAGTTCTCTAAAACTCGAAGGTTAATTGATATAATTGTATTTAAAATTCAACAGACGCGGGTAAATGGAATGAAGCGTTTAAAAGGTAAAAAACTCACTGGCCCTCGGAAGGTTTGCGCTTAATTTATTTAGGAAAAAGAGACACTGGAATATTTTTTTGAGCAAATTACATGCGAAGGAACGGGTGGTTCTTGTAGCAATTCATTTCGACTTAATTATTCCTTAAATAAGTATATTTCATGGTTTAGCGTCTAGAAAGCGAGACAACTTAAATCACAGTGAAATGTGCAATTATAAATGATGTTCTTGGAATACTACATATTTGTTTGAAAATACGACCTTAAATCTGCAATGTAATGGCAAAAAATTTAGGAAACTGCGATATTTTTTAAGGCTTTGCTCTGGGTGTATTGGGAGTCACCCTTATTAGGTACTTGTTTATGAGATTGTAAGTAAGTTCTAAAACATATCTAAGTACAATCTTTATGTTTTCATGTATGTATTGACTATAAAAAGTCAATACATCTTATGTACAGATGGAATTACTAGATATATTCACAAATAAGTTTAACTTACAGTTAATTAAAAGTCTAATTCAGATCTAGATACGCTCCTTAGCTCATAATAAGGTAAGACTGATATTGATAGATTCTCTCTAAAATGGATAATGTTCCAAAGCTAATGTTACAAAGCCTGTCAATTCCGCGTTCTTGCTAAACCGGGAATAATTAACCTAGACAAGATGGGAGTCAATATGATTCGACACATTTTGCTAGGTGCAGTTCTGTTACCTTTTATATCTATGGAAATATTAAAATAATCTTCGCAATTTGAAATACAGGAGTAAATGGGCCCACACACACATTAATTTCATCACAAGAAACAATAATTTAACACTTAACGTGGTATTGCCAAGAATAAACGAGTGTAGCTATTCTCATAGTAATAATAAGTGACTTTTCATATGACTGTAAATATTTTTTTATAGAACAGACTACAGTTACTAAGTACTGCAAAGCATATTGAAGAAGCTGGGATCTATAAGCTGTGGAGTTCGACGCGGACCTTCATAAAAAACGCTTGTTTAACAAAAGAATAGTTCCTGCATTTAAAGCCTACACAGCGAGTGCTGTTTTAAAAGAGGGATTGTGCAAAATGGATTTGATCCCGGGCAAAGTACCTACCTGCTTCCGCTCCCGGCTTTTTGTTATGCAGAGTGGCTGATTCGTTTACGCCTGAAAATGTACCGATATATTTTTGCGATTTGAAGCACCATGTTTATGCTTTATGAAAAACAAATACAGTCTTCGAAAGCATCAATATTAATGAGACCTTTCATATTATCTATAAATTGAGCTATCGTTGTAAAGTAGACAATAATGTCCTTTATAATAGATGCTGCTTTAAATATGAGTCGTTTACGTACCTATTAATCAAATTCACATTTGAATTTGTTTGTATATTTTACGCGTATAATATAACTTTTACACGAAAAAGTTATGGGTACAAACATCAAGATTTACAAACAAAAGCAAACTTAATGATGAAAAATTACTTAACCCCAAATCTTAACTCCTGATTTACAAAATAAAGAAAACAAACCACAAAATCTAATTGTCAAAGTGGAAAATGCCTTTATGAAATAAAATCTTGCCCTACTTGGAACTGAAATTAAAAAACAATGTTGCTATTGTAGGTATTTAAAATTCCACACAAATTTGTTTAGCTTTCATTGAGAATATATTTTCGCTTCATTGCACAAAGCTTACTGCTTAATTGGGATGTTTGAATTTTTTTTCGTTGGTGTTTGAATTATCCAACATTTTTCTTTATGCGTCAAGACGCATCTATCAAGATAGATCAGTGGATAAGAAGCTGGCTTCATATACGTGGGGTGCCTTTCGAATCTATGCTCATATTTGCAGTAGAAAGGCTATGTTGGTTTGGCTTTTTTTTTAATACCTTCACGATATATTGATAGATATGTTGATACTCAAAGGCGAAAGTATTAAATGTTTTTGCGAGGAATGGGCAGCCATACCTTTGCGTTTACAATACCTAATATATATAACGTATATCGGATTACAAATATTACATCTATGGCTCAATACCTCTTGTTTATATACATACAGTACTATTTAGCTGTAAGTTTATCTGTAATCAAGTTCAGAACTATATGCGCCTACTTCTATTTGACGTCGCTCATCGAAACCTCGGCGGCCGAAATTTGAGTGGCCCTACAGCCCAATATCAGGGAGTGCACCAATCGAGACTGAGCGTGAGGTCCTCCCGAAGCATCGCTGTGATTAAATTTTCGTCAATATACATCAGTGTACAAAAAGTAAGGCAAGTGTATAGGTCACTGCTTGATTGTTCCCTCATGTTAACGGCTAGAAACTAATCACTATACTTATAATAAATCTGTAGAGAGGTCAATTCTATACATTAAATATATTTTCAAAATAACTATCAGGGGGTGATTAGTGATCGATACTGATGCCAAAAATGCAATCAGTAAAATTTTTGTCTGTCTGTCTGTCTGTCTGTCTGTCTGTATGCTCCTTATAGAAACAAAAACTACTCGACGGATTTTAACGAAACTTGGTACAATTATTCTTCATACTCCTGGGCAGGTTATAGTATACTTTTCATCACGCTACAATCAATAGGAGCAGAGTAGTGAAGGTAAATGTTGGGGAAACGGGAGAAGTTACTCCATTTTTTAAGCTTCCGTCGCGTGTGCAGCCTTAATGGTTAAAGTTACATAGAAATCATGTATAACGGAAATAGTCTTTATTATATTAACCATAAACGCGGGTGACACCGCTGGCACAGCTAGTTATTAATAACAGTCTTAATTATTAAGGAAACAGTCTAAAAGTAGTGTTATGGTTACCGCATCTATACTTAAGTGGACTCGGAGGCAATAACCAATGAAAATCAGCTTTAAATATATGTAGATATGTAGGTACATCAAAACGCACCGCGCATCTGTTATATCCTTGACTATAAATACAATAACATACCTTTTATCATTATTGCAATTGAAAATATACCTACTATAAACAGTCCATTGCACTAAGCTGTGAATATGGAGGATTACCGAAATACAGATTTGACCGAGTTTACGCTTGGTAAGCCAGCCATTACTTTAGCAAATTGGTAAATATTACTTGCTACGTATGTTTTAAATTAATAATAATAACTCACAGACATGATTGATCGTTGGGGAGCTAATTACACGTGTCGCCACAGAACATAGAAAAGAGGACCTCTTTTCTATGTTCTGTGCGTGTCACCTAAGCCGGCTTAGCTTGTTTACTAAATAAATTGATATTTTTTTAAGTAAGTAATATACAGAGCCAATATTTTTGTATGTCGTATCAACATTTATACATTCGATGTACGATAAAGTTGTGTGTAGTGAATTATTATGTAATATATTCGCATCTTTTTTCTATGAGTTCAAAAAATTAAAAACTTCGTTATAATCGCATTTACAATGTTGGCCCTATTAACAACAATGCAACTGAATCAACTCGTTATTTTCAAAAGAGAACTTTCCCTCTTTGTGCATAAACTTTAATTATACCAAATTATCAGTACAATATGATTTTTAATTGCACCATGAGTAATTTCCTTTTATCCAGTAAAATTCATAAGGATTTCAGCCTTAAAATATTACTTATGTAATTGCTGCTATTATAACTTTTATGGTAAATTTGTCAGTAGTGAATAGATATTTATCTGACCCTTTCTGACCGTACTCAAATTTTCCATATCAAAAGATTTACAATATCTTCTTCGGTTCTAAACCACCCCTGTATTGAAGTACTAATACAAAACAATGCTCTTAATATTCATATTGGTCAAGCCATTCTTGAGTTTTAGCGAGACTAACGAACAGCAATATTTTTTTGTACGTAAGAGAAGAAGATCACTATCATAAAATTTTGAGTTTTAATTAACAAATGACGAAAAGACTCATCAACGACCCTTTCGTCGAACATCAATTCTTAGATGTGACTTTTCCACCTGTGACGCGAAATAGGAGCAGTCCATCGCAGCCCGACGTCAATGGAACTAAAAGGAACAAAATGGCCCATTAATAGCTCTATCGTACTGGCACCGGGATAGCTAATGGCTGGGTCATGATCCCGGTAACGAATTACAATTGCAACATTCAACGTCTGTCTGGTTTGGGGAAGTAATTTGGGTATATTTATTGGGGTCGCTCCATCAGAACATTGCATTACTTCTGTTAAACTTTGGAGGAGGGTATGTTAGAAAATTTCGAACAAAATTATGCAATTACAAACAGAAATTTCAAATCAACACACACAAAACAATATTAGGATTCGTGTAATTCTATTAGAGTTTATTTTACTTTTTCATTTTTTATTTTAAATATTTATTATTTGTTTTTTGCTTATCTCTTCTCCATTGTAAACAAGTAGTGCTGTAAGCGTTTCAATATCTTAATAGTTGAATTTGAATAAGTTACTTATGCTGAAGTAAAATTATTTTTAATGCGAAATTCGATGTGAAAACAGCCCACGTGAACTTAATAGGGTATCAGAGAGTTTTAAATGGTTCTCAGAATATAATGTATGTAGCCATTTTTCCTGAAATCATTTAAAATTCTATAAAATGAAAGAAATTGATATCTGAAGATCTTTTTCCCTATATGGGTTTTAGATTTCGTTGTTTTTTTATTTGTCAAACTTTATTCGATGCGAGCATAAAATATTTACCGCAAAGGTTGAAGAAAAAGCAGTCTAAAAAGAGAACGAGAGAAAAAACTGGGTTATTCGAAGCTGACGCTAATTGACGTAGTCTAAAAGACCTCGGGATTGATGCGAGCACAGCAGCCTTATCCGGCGCTGAATAAACATTTAACTCAAAATACGTAAGTGAGCAGGCTTAAGGAGATTTTCCATAGCAGAAAAGTTAACGTTTTCTTCAATTAAGAAATCATTTTCAACGATGCCTGTAATTCATATTAAGATGCATTTTTGCTTTACTATAAACACTCTTACATGTTTATGTTTTTATAAGAGGCAGTTCTTGCAGATAATAACAGCTGAGGCGCGGTCCGAAGGGGGTGACACAGGGGACATGACCCCCCCCCCCCCCAAATCGTACACATCATAAAGACTTTATTAAAAATTCTGGCAACTCACCTATAAGCGGTGCGACATCAGAGATCATTTTTCACGCTAAGGTGTGGAAAAACTTGGTTAAGAGCTATCATGTTAGATGAGAATCTGACAGGTTTAGCTCTTCTCAATATTCATCCAGAGATAGCCCCAGACGTCTCAAATATTATCAACCGATTTGCCAATAAAAATAGAAGATTTGCATTTGTTGTATAATGTGTATTGTGCAATAAAGTCTAATTTACTCGACAAATTGTAGGTATTATTATTAGTGACCCCCTCCAAAATTTCAGGCTGTGACCGCGCCTGTAACAACTCCTTCGTTTTTGTGTCAATGTATATCACAAGATAATTCTTCGTTGGCATTCGCTCCAGATTTCATTGTCTATATGTAGTATCTACCGCCGATACATGCACTCTCAACAGATAACAAAGATAAACACTCAGTTATCGCCTCGATTGAATCATTCATTTTTACAAATATACACTAGGGATATATGTGTGCTTTTTATCAATTGGTATTTCATACATCGGCTTTACATATAAGCACTTAATGGTGTATCAAGGGACTATCCATTTAGTTAACGATATGCTAACCGATCGAAGTAAGGAGACTTTGTAGGAGTGGCTTGGAAACATAATGCTATTGACACTGAATGATGAAGCTAGGGGTCCCTATTTCAATAGTTTTCCTCGCAATTGCCTTATCGATTAATTGGAAGTCGATTGATAGATTGATTGTACACTGGAATGGTCGGACGGCTCACTAATTTGATCCCGTAAATTGAGGTATCCAGTAAACCTCTCTAGAGAGGCAACTATGTATTTTTAATGACATCTCACCACAATCGTCATTTTTCACTACACAGGTAATTCATTTTATGTAAAGTAAGTAACGTTGATTGATATGTGATTGATGTTACTACTTTTAAGCACGCCACGAACAATTAATAAATAAAAATGTTTAGAAGTAAAGTAGCACAAGTATTACCTACATAGTCGAAAATAAAAAATGGTTCAGACACGTTAGAAGTAGCTATTCTATTTTTAAATTTAAAAAAAGAATAGCTACTTCTAGAAGTGTCGTGACGAAGCAAATAAAAATAATGAGAGCGCATTATACACTGCACTCGGTCATCTCAAATGGCTTGCATGAACGAAGCTCTACCCGTGGCGCATAGAAGAAGTAGCCTGAGTTCTAAAATTTTGCCAATACTATGAAATATATAAAATAACACAAGCAAATGGATTCAATAAACTAGAAAAAGTTTCTACACAGTATTTCACTGTGAAGACATCTAATACAGCTGGAATCTAAAGGCAGACAATAGTGTAAGTGAGATAATTAATGTGTGACTGAATAGGTAAAGGCCAAATGTTATTCAACTTTGAAGTCTTTGTCAAATTTGGCAACAGTGACATACGTGCCATATCTATAGTACTCTTCACATCAGGATCCAATGTCATAAATAAGTACGTCATACGCCACAACAGATTTATCAATATTAGTAGTTAGTTGCCCAGTGGTCGAAAATCGACTGTAATCCATTTAATTCTTCGAAAATGTGGGTAATAAATGTAGTCGCCACAGTCCAAAAATGAACAAAGTTACTTGTAAAAGTCAGTGTGGCGTAAAAATTATTTAAATGTAATACAAATATAAATATATTTCTATATTATTTAAGCAATCTATTACATATGAACATGAATAAAAAAAATAATATGTAATGATAAAAAGTTACCATTGTATAAAATGATTAATTTACTTATCAAGGTGTTGGCAACACTAGGCCTATGGCGCGAGGATATAGATTCCCGCCAAAAACCTTGATGGGAGAATAAAAAAAAAAGAGGTTATCTGTGTCCTTTTATAAATATTGTTAGCACGAACAAATAAAAATTAGAATATTTGGTACATACGAAAAGTTCGAGTAATTTAGTAGGTATTTCAATATAGATAAAATATAGTTAAATATAGTTTCTTTGTAATAACGTGTTTGTCTTATTTTAGAGAGTTCCGTATTTAGTCAGATATCAGTTAAATCTCTACCATAAACAACCATTACGATATTGACACATGATTGATGTTCAACATTCAGTAAGACTATTTATTGCACCACAATTTGATAACAGTTCGAGTTTGACAGAGTTTAACCATAAACAAATAAGTATCTATGTATACATATTACATAATATATATGTGTGCATATTTCACACTATAAATCTTTGATCTATTTCAAATCATCGTTAGTTAGATACTTAAATACTTGTACAAATGTTTTCTGCACTCTTTCTCTAAATAAACTTCAACATGCCAAGTTTCAAATCGTGCATCCGTGTAATTAATAAAAAACAAGAGTTTAAAGTTTATGCTTTAGAAAGAAGAAAGAAAGAAATAAAAATGTATTTGCGTATTACCATACACATATCATCTTCCTAGCGTTATGTCCCGTGCTTAGACGGGGTCCGCTTAAACCATGATCCAGGATTTAGCGAGTCTGGTAATTACATTGAAGCGACGGCTATCTGACCTTCGTAACCCTAAGATAGGGGAACCAGACAATTTTTGGATCATGGTTACAAATCCAAAGTTGTTTGAATTTGCAGGTTTCATCACGATGTTTTCCTTCACCGTCGAGCTAGTGGTATAAATACGTACATAGACTTGAAAAATCCAGAGGTACGTGCCCGGATTTGAACCCGCACTCCTCGGTTAAGAGGCGTGTGTCCTTACCATTGAGCTACCACCGCTACCGTATTACTATACAGATAAACCTCCATTTAATAGCTTCATTGCCGAGTTTACCTTCACAGATTATATTAAACTTGGCTTACGTTAAAACTAAAACAAGCGAACGTCAAAACTAATATAAAGTTGAAATTTAATTAAAGGTAAGTTGCAAAGTTAATGCTTATATACCGTATTATTAAATCTGGGAGTTCTTCTCTAAACTTACACATTTGTTAAAAGTCATCTAGTATTATATTCCAAAAAATACAAAGTACGGTTCCATAATTAGATAGAGAATACTGGAAAAAGTCAATTGACTTGAATTTTGTGAATATATGGTGGAATTTTCTTCCCTATTGCGTCACGTTTTGCCGAACCATTTTTTTTTTTTAAATATCATATTAACATATTATTATTTATTATTATGCGTAAGTTGAAGGAAGTAAGAGTCACGGAAAGGCCCAGGTTCCCCTACCTGGTTGTGTGTTAACAGAAGGTGATAAAAAGGATCATGCATGTCAAAGAAGCAAGAGAGGTGTGTAAGGACCGTGCCCTATGGCGTTCGGTTCTCTCTGCTGACCCCGCTAGCTATGTGGCGTGAAGTTAGTTAGTTTGTTTAGTTAGTATCATATCAGCCAACTTTAAAAGTACAAAAATATTCTAACTTTTGTTCTTGTTGCTGTCAGTTATATTATCTAGTTAGTTAACTTTAAATAAACATTTAGTGTTTATATGGTCCTTTTTGGATATTCCAAACTAACCAACAAAATAGTAAGCCTCTTTCACAAAATTATAGTACCTATTTCAAACGCATTATACCTAAGTAATTCAAGAAAAGACAAAAACATGTAGTGTTACTAGTCAATAAACTCTGCACTCAAAGTCCTTATGTAGCGGAATCTTAAATTAATTATTATTTGGCTTAACTAATTACCAATATTGATAATATTTTGCACATTTATAAAAAAAAAGTGTCTTCTTGGGCATTAAGTATAAACAATCGACGCTTTAAAGGGGATATTAGTACTAAGCCGCCCTTATACTGTTAAGCGCGGATATAAGGAGAAGTGTGTAGGTACAGTTTGTTTGTGTAATCACACGATTGGATTACTCTTTTGTCATGTCCGTCGGATTAGACGCGGACGATGAAAAGAACACGTCTTTATGTGCGTTTAGTAGGCTATTCTACTCTTTATGCGCGGATGTTCACTCTAGCAATAATGAACTTACATACATGAAAGTTGAAGAAACAAATGCTCCTTAAACCATACTAATCTAAAAAATAAATTTTGTTGGCTTGAATGGTATACCATTGTACCATTGTGACAATGTAGTGACAAGTGGCTCGTCTGTCGCCTACAATGTCACAAAGTACCCATTTCTATAATAGACGCCTAATAGGTAAGACACATGGTTCGCAGATTCATTTTGAGTCCTAGACCAAATATGGGACAAATTATTTTCAATAATAAATTAACGAATTAAACTAGTTTCAAAATGTAAATATTAGAGACGATGATTATATCTTTGTGCACATCTAAAATGTCTAACCAGCTTAACGGTTCTGGACAGAGTACAGGTAACTGGAAAGTGTCCTCATGTTTGGAAGTCAATTAAAAATATTCAACACAGAGGAAACACTAGTTGCTATGTAGATTTTTTAACACTCGGGAAGAGTAGGTACTTTTTTCTGGTAGTTACTCTAAAGCCTTTTCTGTACCTCTGATATTGTTTTTATTATTATTTCTTAACTATTGGCTGTTATTAAAACTAAATTTATTTTCCCATACAATATAAAATAGGTTTTATCTTATAACTTTACGCGCTTTGAAAACACTGTAGTTCGGTTCTCTCTGCCTACCCCGCTAGGGAAGTGGCGTGAAGTTTAATTAGTTAGATAAATCTAAGCTGTTTTGTCTTTAAATTTAAATTAAACGTAGGCATATTTATTAATTTAAGGTACCATCTGTAGGTATTACGTTAAAAATATACAAAAAAGTCTCAAAGAACCAAGGTTGTTGTAGATACTATAATTTAATTTCACTTTCCTGGAAACTTAGTGCCTTTTAGGTAGTTCGTTTGTTTTCATTATACTTTATAACTGTTTTAAATACGTCTTAACAGAAACCTTTACGTAATTTCTATGAAATCTAAATTAATGAAGTTACTTAATACTTGACACGCTTTGAAAAAACAGTAGTTATCGTAGTAATCCTATATCTAAATTTCTAAGCATTGTTGCTCATTTTCGTACTTATTAAGGAAATGCTAAGTAATAAATCATCGGTCTTGTCCATTAGCCAGTGGAGTGAAAACGTTCCACATCAGAACTGGCGCAATGATTTAAGTGACAAAAGTCCCCACACTGACGCGGCCTAACGACTCCGTCATGTGCATGTGATAATGTGCGTAGTGAATCAATCTTAGCTTTAGAATCGGGCCACAGACCCGTTCATTTAACCTGTTAAACACATTTGCTCAGTTGACGGCGGTAATAATAGAGATCGTGACGTTAGGGACGGTACCTGTTGCGGCGCGGAGCGGCGGTGCTACGTGCAAGGAATGCTAAATGGACCCCATTCTGCGGATGTCGTTCAGCCATAACTAAATTCTATACGGCGCGGTATATTAACGTTTTGATTGAACTGCGGCTTAGGAGCTCACATTTATGTATTGAATAGAATATGATTCGTGTTACATATACAGTAACGAGTGCTGTTTTCCTGTTTAGAGGACAAGACGATGTTTATTTGAGCAACCCTGAATTATAAATATCCTTATACATATATTTGATTCATTTGACCATTAAAATAAAATAAAACGCCTCTTTAATACACGTACTGCGGTCTGACTGGGCTGTTCATTGATTGACCTCAATTGTCTAACAATAACATTCGGCCGGTTACGAGGGGTCTCTATTCCTGATGTACGTATATCTACAGTTGCGGTACTGTATAACCAGGCATAGACAGCGCAGACTGACCTTACGATTCGGAAGGCGACTTTAGACTTCCTTTTTATCCTTATGGCGTGTCGTCTTCGAGCCACGGCGGCGGCGCCCGCGAGCAACGAGCCTTCGGCTTCGTGATCGCTGAACACGTCCTCGTCGCTGGTCTGGTTCTCGTGGGGGGAGACGGGCAGGGGCGGGGGCTTGGACGTTCCCGCGGAGCCCCTCCCCCACGACAGCATGGAACTCCGTAGGGACCTAAGCGTCTCCGTTGTATAGGCACTCTCGCTGCCTCGCCACCATGCAACAACATATCGGCGCGCCGAGGGAACAACGCACTTCGCGGCACACTCGAAACACAAGCACTATTCACCATTAACTGCACTAATTGGCTAATGCTCTACATGCGGCGGCGTGTGACGTCACGCCATAGCTTATCCGCAGCGTCTTCAAGTCGGGCGTAGGAAGCACGTGGCCGGGTTTGTGATAAGAATGTAAATGTTCGCTCACGGCATACTGCTTGCGCACAATTCTTCCGTCATTATCAGCGGATAAACACAGGTATCTCCGCCGAGCACAGCGGGCTTACTATCTCTATCGAGAACTCGGTTAAATGATGATATCACACCTGTTCTATCACATGGAGATATCGTCTAGCTTTAATGTTGGATTGATGGTTCGTTTTATTTGTATTATAGCAGCTGTTAGTAACAAAGAGTAAATTTTACTAAAGTAATGCAGTTTAATGGCTTCTTTATATTATATTGTTGCCTAAATACCATTACGGGTTTTTGATATATTCTGGCATAATACTATGTGTATGCGTGTTTACAAATATTTAAGGATCATAGCCAAAAGGAAGTTAATAATAAATAATGATGACGGTATTATTAGTGTTGCAGGAAATTATAGTTAGTTATAAATATGACGTACTGAATTTATAACATGGAATTTATTCCATGTTATTAATTGTTATAAATTCTTCTCGGAAGAGGAGAGAAATTACGTCTAGTTAGAACGCAAAAAATGTGTGAATATGTAACCTAACTCAGTGAACAACCTTGATTCACTACAGCCGAGACCACAAAGCGACCATCGAGACGAAATACCTTCACAATGAATAAATCACGTTACGAACAAACTGTTATTACCGCTTGAACCATTTTAGCACGTCTTTTTTAGTTTCGATCACGCGGTGTTTGTTTAGACGTGTTCGGCTCGGGGAACAAGCGCGCAAACTAAAGAGTTCCTTAACACTTGCGCGGGCGCCGCGTCCGCGCGTCTCGGCGCGCGACACTCGTGCCGAAATAGAAATGCCCCCGAGTGACATGAAATAACAACACACAGAAAGTACAAGTGTATTGTCACAGCTTTATGTTGCCTACTTTCGATGTTATGTTTTATTCATAAAATGGAGGAAATTTTATACTACTTTGTTAGCCAACTTTAAAAAGGCATGTTCAAAAGTGTTTATACCTACAAGTTCAAGGTCACTTGGTGAGCTGTGGCGCAAAAACGCGACTTAGGTATATCAAAACACTTCGTCGAATCACAATTTTCTAGCCGATGTGATGGCAATAGAAGATGCTAGAAATATAGACTTGCATGTACAGAAATGATTAGTAAGTAATGCAACAATTGCAATAAAAACTTTTATGTAGAGATGCAGTTTTGATGCTTTATTACTTATTAAAGAATTTGTTTTTTTAGTACATATATTTACAGTCGATTTCATAATGTATATATATATATATATATATATATATATATATATATATTATAATAAAAACATAGCCGGTATGATACAAGCCTGCACAGACATTTTAATAATCAACACGAAATACTTCTGTCTATCTTTCACGACGGGCGTAGAGAAAATCTGCGTAATATAATATTAAGTTTGTGCAAAAATAGGGAGATTTGGGTTATTTATCACAGACTAATATGTATTAATACAGTATACAATGTTAATCAATACGATTGTAAGTAGGTTATAAATGTTTTTTATGAAACATTGCTTTATAAATATCATTGGGACTAAACGCATAAGGTATACGTCAGTATTGTTAGTTGCCTTTTGGCCATATTGGATCTTGATCCTTATATGGGTACTAAGAATTCAGTATAATATAACGAAAAGGCTTAAATTATGTTGGTTGGTATCACAACAAAGATTATAAGTGAAAAATGTCTGAAAAATAATTGTGACCATTCACATAAATCCGACATCCCTAATGTTATATACTTATATAACCCATTCTGCGTCTTCTTATTGAGTTTGCATGTACACGTTTTCCCTCTTAGTACGTATACAACGTAACCATCCGTCTGTACAGTCTTATTATGTGTCCCAAATTACTCTTACAAGACTCTTACAGAATTCGTCGCCTCGACGAAAGATGACGGCCACGTGGCCGGCTAGACCGCACTCGGTAGAGAAACATTTTAAAGACCATAAAACAAAAGAAGACCGCACGTGCCAATTAAATAATCAAAGCCAATATTATGGCTATTCATATATGTTTATCAGCCATCAATGTTGCGTCTTCTGCGACTGTCATAAGTGCGAGAGAAAATAGACGGGGAATAAACAAATATTTTATCATTACTTTATCATTACGTTGTAAGGCATGATTTAACGTTTTGTTCAATGCTATTTTAAATTTTTAAGGGTTCTATTAAAAATAGACCAAATTGTGTTACATTGCAATAGGTAAATTGCTTCAAGAAAAATATTTACCAATGTATACACTTTGTTAAATCTAATAAATAGAATATTGTTATTTTTGTTCTAATCTTATTCAGAATTCAGTATTGAATTTTAATGTAACAACTGTATTCCGATATAAAAATTAGGAGTTCTAGTTGGTACTATTTTTATTTCTAGGTAACATGTTTGCCAAATTTTATCCAATTTGCGCAGTCAATTCTTCTCTAGCCACAAATATTTTTATATACTTGTTTTAAAAATGGTTCTTATATCACTGATGGTAATGTAATATTGTTTGTACATGCCTGTACTAGGTACAGGCATGTACGCACGTGTTTGTGTGAAAAACGTTTACTGAATATAAACTAACATAATGTGTTATTATACAGGATAGAATGTATTATGTATATAATAAATAACATTGGTTTATTTTTAGAGTTTGGCTAATGTAGGTAGATAATGGGGTGATGATGTTTGCCTTGCTTAAAAAGCGCGTGATGATGTGGAAACAATACCTACGAGTAAATTACTTTGATGCAAACATCATCCTTCATAAGTAAAATGGTATGGCGACTAATCCAATGATACAAGCGGAAAAAAGTTATTTAAACGATTTCCTTGTAGTAATTTCTGCCCGCGTAAATATCGGGTTATCATAATCTATGTCTCCCAATATTTTTTAAATATCAGACTACATCACATACATTGATCGGACTCCGAGGTAAGTAGCTTAAGCACTTGTGTTACGGATATTAGAACCAACAGTATTACAAATATATACTTAAATATTAGTTATTAACACCCAGACACCGAACAAACACAAGTATTCATCATATGAATGTTTGTTCTGGGTGGGGATCGAACCCACAACTCTTGGCACATGGGGCAGGGTCACTACCAAATTAGCCATCGAGCCAGTCGAGTATACCATATGTCTCTCAATATATTACCTACACTTAAATAAAATGAGACAGTAAAGAAGAAACACGACGACGATAAATTGCACAGTATGGGCTCCAAAGATATCGAATGTACCGAATAGAATAGAATTTTATTGCCAAAAACTGTTGAAAAACATTTACCGATACCCACCGATTGTTATCGGTCGCTGATGATTAATTAAGATTAATGACAACATTTTGTGATGTTGTTTGATGAAGTTGTTTGTTACCTATTTCATTTATGCTTGGCCGCTACTAACTAACATTTTACGTGCTAACAAACATATATTATAATCTATGTTAACATATGTATATAATCCTATGGGATTTTTTATAAAAACTATTTCTATTACTATTTGGTTTCTAACCATCAACTATTGTCTCACGTTCATTTGTGAACTCTACATAAGTTGACTAATATTATGATCTCCACAACCACCATAAAACAAAAGAAGACCGCACGTGCCAATTAAGTAATCAAAGCCAATATTATGGCTATTCATATATGTTTATCAGCCATCAATGTTGCGTCTTCTGCGACTGTCATAAGTGCGAGAGAAAATGGACAGGAAATAAACAAATATTTTATCATTACTTTATCATTATGTTGTAAGGCATAATTTAACGTTTTGTTCAATGCTATTTAACTCGAGAACTCTACATAAGTTGACTAATATAATGATCTCCACAACAATAAAAGCTTATGGGTCTTTATAGACCCTTCATTACTTTTGAATAACGGTACGATTTTTATCCACATGTATAAAATCCTTAACAATACAAAAAACCTTTGATGTGTGGCACGAACGAACGAACGAGCAATGGCCGATATGCATTTTCATGAAACGTTATACCTCGGCGAATGGTTCCCTCGAGCAGCCGGATATGAGACTTTACAACTTTACTCTTTTTCGTAATCTGAAATTCTGAATTACTGACCCGCAGGCAGTCTGGCTTGTATTATTATTATTACACAACCGCATTTTATCCGGGAAATAAAACATCTTTTATTATTTTCATAATAAACGAGGCTTGGAGTAAATATATTTTTTTACTCGTCAGTTCATAAGGCTGAGCGCTCATGTTAATCAATTGTTTCCTTTGATGTTAATTTTATATGAATTTCTATATTTATTTTCCTTTTAGACGACAATTAAGATGCATAAATAATAAATATTATCAAGTTAATTATCTCTCATATTTTCACTCAAAGCACTGTACCACATCATTTCTGCATATATTTGAAACAGTGATTTAAACAAATTAATAAGAAGTGGTTAAAAACAATGTAAGTAATAAAGTAGGTAAGCGATTAATGTACATTAAATTTCCAATTCTAAAATACTTTTACTGTTCTTCAGTAAGGTCTCTGCTGCCCTATTAAGACAGAAATGATTCTCGTAGACATGACTCGTGGTACATTAAGTATTCATCCAGTCATCTCGCTATTACATTTGAGAAATTTTCTAGAAAAAGAAATATATTTTTCATGACCCTCGGAAAGATACCCTCCTAATGTTGCTTGCGACTTGCTCGTGAACTAGCTAATGGTGGCAGTGTGAAACAGAGAAAAGAGCCGGGTATACCTTTTTATTAGTAGCAAGAAATGTAACTACGGTTGGTACTTACGATGCTCTTACTGGGTCAAATATATTAATATAAATTAGGTCAGCATCACATAATTTTGCTAATGGGGGTGGCTGAATCAGCTTTAAATTATAATAACATGGAATATTTTATTATTGAAAGGTTTCTGTTTTGATTATATTAAAGAACGGACTATAGACTAATGCTTGAAAAGGACTTTGCTGTTTTCATTTTAATAAAAACCCTTATTTCGAAAATCTGGCACTTATCTCGCTACTGTATATCCGAATAAAATATTGGTGGCGTATATTTGAAAATATTGTATTATGGACTAAACTATAAAAAACGTTTGTTTTTGTATACTTCATACCATCAGACTGAACAATAAAACCATGTGTACAATTTAATATGTAGTGTATAATGTGTAATAGCAGTGTTATATCTGGTGGAAAACTAATAAAACTAAACTGTTTACTTGAGTTTACAAGTGATCAAGTTTTCAAGGATGTCATTAGTCAACATTGTACAGTGGTGTTGGGGTTCATAAATTATGTACTCGAGTGAAGTGGAATGGAAGTGTTCAAGACGTACATACATACCTAGGTACCTACCTCTAGCGTTAATGCTTAGTTACCAACACCACGGATTATTAAATAGTCACTCAGCAAGTTAACAAGGCATAGACAGTCAACAAATCTGAACAATTCGAGATGCTTGATTAACCCAAAGAAATTAGACTTACTGTTTTATGTGCGTAATCTTAGTAGGTATTATCGCTTAGCCATAATACGTAGTTTAATAAAATACATATTCTGGCGGACCATGTACACTTTATTTTTCTTGTAAATAAATTGTATTGAAATGCTGTTGAGGTACTTTAACTTTTCATTCTGATAATCAATGTTTTGAGTTATAGGTATTTTATACTTATCGTATTCAACTACGGCGATTAATATAAAAAATCATGAGAATATTAACTTGTATGCAACTATATTTACTATTAATAGATAGTATGTGCATGAAGTAAATAAAAACATTATCTTCATAACAAAATGTTTTAAATGCTAACTTAGTGCCTTCAAATTAATATGGTCATATTTATAGAAAAAGATCCATTTCTATTTCAAATTTCAACAAGCAACAATACAAAGCGAATACTAAAATATCATCCGTAATAAAACCCATCTTTCATTCGTTTTCGTTACAGCTCTGAAGTGAAATACAGATCAGAATGATCAGAATAAAATATTTCTAGTCGTTCTATAAAACAATCATGCATTTTAACAATATTGACATTAATAGCATTTTTCCTTTCCAGTTTCTTTATTATGAACTAGCATTAATAATGAAGTTTAATTCACATCTGATATGAAAAAAAAATACTTAAGCAAACTAATTCGATTTTAGGGAAAAATACTTAATATATTTTTGTTCCTTCATTAAATATGTTTCTCTGTTAACTCACGAACTGTGTAGCCTTCCACAGTTTGTAGATAAACAGAAAAATATTTTTCACTCAATACTTATTGTATCATGATCGCGTGATAGGACAATATGAGGTTAGTGAGAGCTTGCCCTGCACCATTGTGTCGGTGCAAACCCGGGCATGCACTCCTGATTTTCTCAAACCTGTGCTGTTTGATACCACATACAAGGAAAACATTGTGAGAAAACTTTCACAGTTTTACGACTATGGATATGTAACTATAGCCCTAATTGTTAGTTTAGTTAGTTACTTCAATTCAAATACTCAGGCTCGCCAAATCCAGGGCCCAAGCGCACTTCGACTACGAACGTAACGTAAGAGGTCGGTGATTGATCTCAACAGGCAGGAAGCGTCAATAGTTGTCAGTGCGCGCGTATAAATATCGGTTAGTTGCGCTCGCGACATTTCACGTAGCGCGAGCGCCGCGGGATTCGCCGACCGTCTGCCAAGTGATAAATGTTATTTATAGACAAATATGCGCGTGACCGACCACTTCGGGACACACGGCTATTTCGGACGTTACAATAAAGAAATGTATGTAAAGATAAACACGGAAGAAATTGTGGCGGTGGGGCCAAAACATACGATCGACCTTACGTTTATATCAGAAACCAGAAAATGATTAGTCGCAAGGTTTTTATTATGGATATCGACCAGATGTTCTTAATGTTTTCATTATATCGTGAACAATTGTCATACAACTGAATATTAGCGAATTTATATTATTTTATCTTTCATAGATATTTCAAAAACAAAAAGGCAACCCAAGAACTGAAACGCAAAAGAAGCTATAAATTCTGATAACTGTGGCCTGTGGTGTGTATGCCAATAAACGAGTATATTTCCTGTGTGCCTATTTATATGATATTTTATATACGATTGTATGCGGTTCATATAATTGTATCATATTAAAGACTACATAACTTGTTAATTGGTGGAACATTCAGCCTTTGTTTTCAGTTTTACTCGCATGAATTCAGCAATGCACAAATACTTTTATTCCGGCAGTGAACACCAATTTACGATTTTCGGCCACTAGTTGTAGTCCAAGTTCTCATTGTTGATTTTTGTACCCAGATACCTACTCTTGATCTTAATAACTTGTTTATGAATAATGTCATCTTATTCACTTTAAACTTAAGGTTATTTTTAGTACATATACCTAAGTATACTAGAACCGAAACACTTGTCAAATATTTTTATTAGAAGATTCAGTAAAAAAAGAATATAATGGTATCTAAAAACCCCTCGAAGTTAAAAGCTTACGCACAAAAGTGATGCCTCATTGTCCTTGCGCACGTATGATTTTGCGCTTATACTAACAGGACTAAACGACCTTGTGACCTTGTGACAAGCCATGCCCACGCGCCATACAGTTTTTAGTAGGGTGTAACTTTATTTAAGGTTTTGGAAATATTATTTGGTCAATAATCAATAAAATAGAATAAAGATTGTCCTATAAAAAAAAGAATGTGCCAACTGTGGATCTTGCCTAGCATGTCGTAAAAGGCGACTAATGGTTTACGGGCTTTTGGGTATGTGACTGAGTAGGCGACGAGCTAGCCACTTATCACTCCTTTTTCACAGCTTTCCATCCAACCCAGCCCACTGTCCCATGTTGGTTTGGGACTTAAAAAGAATATGCCAACTGTGGTTCTTGCCTAGCATGTCGTAAAAGGCGACTAATGGTATATCGGGTTTTGGATGTGTGACTGAGTAAGGGACGAGCTAGCCACTTGTCACTCCTTTTTCACAGCTTTCCATTCAACCCAGCCCACTGTCCCATGTTGGTCTGGGACTTAAAAAGAATATGCCAACTGTGGTTCTTGCCTAGCATGTCGTAAAAGGCGACTAATGGTATATCGGGTTTTGGGTGTGTGATTATGGTACGCCTACACAAGGCGACAGGTTGGCCGCTGGTCACTGCTTTTTTACAATTTTCCATCTGACCCAGCCCGGCTTTATTTTTGGCTGAATGTAGTTGAAGGGGCGTGCTGCCCCTTTGACTCTGCCTACCCCTTCGGGGATTATGGGCGTGATGTTACATTTTTGTTACATTATAGAATAAAGAGAAATAGAGTTTTTGTACCATGTTGTAATTTTTACAACATGTTATAAAAACAATTGATTCTAATAACGATTCCGTAGTATATTAAAAATAAGGTTGTATATGTGGCCTATTAAAATTAAAACTTCACGCCTAGCGGGGTAGGCAGAGACAACCGAACGCCATATGGCACGATCCTTACACACCTCACTCGCCTCTTCAACATAATTTTTTATATGTATTAAATCTCAAACTCAATACAACATTAGTCGTCTTTTACGAAATGATAGGCAACTAACACAAAAATAATGTATCATATAAAATATAACTATATGTATATGGTACAGTATTTTTGAACCTCATACCAATGTTTAAAAAATACTACATACATAACATATCTATACTTATAATAAATCTGTAGAGAGGTCAATTCTGTACATGAAATATATTTTCAAAATAACTATCAGGGGGTGATTAGTGATCGATACTGATGCCAAAAATGCTGTCTGTCTGTCTGTCTGTTCCTTATAGAAACAAAAACTACTCGACGGATTTTAACGAAACTTGGTACAATTATTCTTCACACTCCTGAGCAGGTTATAGTATACTTTTCATCACGCTACAATTAATAGGAGCAGAGTAGTGAAGGGAAATGTTTAGAAAACGGGAGAAGTTACTCCATTTTTTAAGCTTCCGTCGCGTGTGCAGCCTTAATGGTTAAAGTTACATAGAAATCATGTATGACGGTAATAGTCTTTATAATATTAACCATAAACGCGGGTGACACCGCTGGCACAGCTAGTTTATAATAAATCAGTACTTAATTAATCATTCGAGAAAATGTTATTGGATCTTGTACTACCGTAATTGTTGTTCAACCAGAGTTATTGTTGCGGTACTATGTTTGGTTTGTTAAGCATAACTTTCGGATATGTTATTTTTTATTACGAGCCAATACATTTCACTTTATGTTGGGAATACGGGTGAGGTAAACTTTTATTTGTTAAATAAAAACGTTCGTTAGTTTATTGAATACGGGATATGAATTTCCTTAAAAGATGAATGTTGTGCCTACAAATGGAATTAGTTTTAACAAAAACATTTATATGTTGAATATCGTTATGCACATGCATAACGATATGAACAACATGTCACGTATTTTTACTATGTATTGAGCTAAAGGATTAGAAAATAATGGTACATTACACTACTCTTCTAGAAAATCAAATTGCAATCAAAAAAGTAAAAAAAAACTACCTTTTTTAATAGCTTTTGTGATTGGTGCTATGATCTTACTAGTGTCTCGGAGCACAACTATAACCACTACGTCCAAGAAAAGTATTTGGAAACATTGTAGTTTAAAATGTCGGATGCGGTAGTAAAAATGTAAAAGCTACTTGCAGCTTTTGTCCAATACCTTAATAACCTTTTACTCTAATCTCTAACTTTTTATTATTTTATCTCTAAACTATGTTATCTATCCGATTATTTCAATAATTATAAAGGACGAAACAAACTGCCGTTATTACATAACATTAGAAGACTGGAAGTACGTTGTTGTAGATGAAATATAAATGAATGTGATAAATGTACATAATTGTATGAATAAATATTTAGTTTCCTTATTGATTGTGTATAAATATGTAACATGACGAAGAGAAGCAACATAATAACATAACTTATATGACTTAATCAAATTCTAAGTAAGTGTCAACGAAACCTAGAATGCGATAGAATTATAAAATGTTTATTCAACATATCTGTAAGAAGAACTTGTTTAGAGCTTGTAGAAACGCATACAACTTTACTAGGGTTCAAAGTAAAAGCATTTTTAACCGACTTCAAAAAAAAAAGGAGGAGGTTCTCAATTCGACTGAATTTTTTTTTATTCAAAGTGCTATGACTGTAAGGAATGTAAGTTTCGCATATCGTCGGTGATAGTGAAAAACTGTTACGCAATGCACATGTATACAAAATAATGTTACCTTTGTGCCTAATTTGGCACTAAAAAATAACCATGAAAGAACCCCTTGACATATTAAATACAAGGTGGTCGAAGCGGGCAAATGGCACCGTAAATTTCAGCCTGGATAACTCCTGGCGTGTCTACCTGATTAGAAACTATCTCAGACCAGAGTTAATTAATACTGCACCAACGTGTAGCCAACAGATTTACGATCAAGACTCTAATTAACTAAGTACTAAGTTTCTTTGACTTAATACCGCCCACAGTTATTTGGTTAGAAAATGGAAGGGGTATGTAATCTACATAAAAGCACATGTTTTATTTATAGATAAAAATATTAGCTCTCATTGTGACTTTTGCATATACTGGAATGCAGTCGTAAAAATTCTGACCTAAGGATAAAATTATGCACACCTATGTAGTTCTGCCCTACCAAGTTTATAGCTTGACGTATAAACGTTTTTAATGTAATGTGTGTTTGCTAATCTACTGTTAACTGTGACTGGTATTTTCCATTTATACTTTTGCACAAATTTTATATTACAATTTAGTCTTCTACATTTCATATTTTAGGTGTGGCACATCTCACTTCCTCCCTGAGCATCTTATCCGTTAATCTGCTACTATCCTATCTAATCTTCATAACAAAATATTGATTTCATAAATACTTAAATAGCTTAATAGAACATCAACAAGTGCAGGTAAAACGCAAAACATTGTATTTTAAATGTTTGGGCAACTTCGCATGTAATGTTGTTATAGTTAAGCAACATCAGTCACACAATACATGACGATAACCTTTATAATGCATTCACTACCGCGAATGGCGACACAATATTTTTATTGTCTGTGAGTCACCGATGACCAAACGAAATATCGGCAAACGTGCTTATTGTAATATTTTAAAGTTAACTGATGTAACCCTAAGAAATGGTTTATTTTATTGTGTCTCTTAAATCTGTTTCTAGATTTTGTTGATAATTTGAGGGTTCCATCCGCAATAATCTCGGAACTTATGATGGTTTTTTTAATATCCATTTAAAAACAAGACTGATTATAGGTACGCTTTATAAATTAAATATGTTTTCTAAAAGAAAGAAACCTAAAAGCAGATGCTTATATAAAAAATATCTGCTTCATTATTATAAAAGTAACGGATTACAGTTATATGATTATAACTTCTAAATATTCTAATTCAACTAGGTACTACTTGTTCCGCATTGATACTTCCATCGTAATATCAGTCCGAGTGGAAATCAACGTGGTCTTCAGGCTTATTTTTTAATTTTAACGGCGAAACATGGACAACACAACAATGCCCCATTGTCTGTGCCAGGTTGCGTAGTCAGGCGCAGCTTTAATCAAGGATAATACACCAGGGGGCGGTGTACCACTAATATTCACGAAGTAAAATCTGAAGCGGTGCCACGAATGTTATTTAACGAGAAACACTGGACTTACAAACTTGATAAAGTGATATATTTTGCATGAGTTAAAGTTAAGAGAATAAACATTTAATTATAAGACTAAGTTTTGCTCACATAATAATCACAAATTTTGAAAAAGTCACATGTAGATATGGATTATATATAACATAAAAACAGGATCAAAGTTAGTAGGAGAGTAAAATATTGAAATATTATTTCTTTATTTACTTTCTATTAGTTAATGAATTTTCTTATTAGTTAATGTCTTCCTTCTACTAAAATAGCTACGTGAGCACGAGTGGATGTTATTGGAAACGCTTTACGAGATCAATATACATACTCTGTGGAATATCCCACATAATTGAAGTAGCCCGACACTGGCCAATCTATAAACACAGATTCTACATAGAATATGTATATGTTGTTGTTGCTGTGGTTACCTACTATCAATAAATCACAACTAAGACGGCAGAGCTGATCAAAGTTCATAAACTACTATTACTAGGGTCTGTATTCGGCAAGCATAATTTATCGATCTCTGAGTGAACTGTATCAAGATAAACATAACACAATCGTCGTTCACATTTCCATATTGTAATCAAAAGGTGCGTATTCAGGCGCAGACTTACTGTAGCAGTGTAAATTAATTTTAGAGTAACGAGCGAAAATCTCAGAATATCATTCGAGAAATTAATTAAGGTTCAAGCTACCTTTGCATAATAGAAATATTCCGGCGTATAAAGTACGATAGACTCCGTTTTATAAGCTCCCGCATAACTTGGTGGGGAAATTACCTTTTGCGAACTATGGGGTAGGAAAATTAACGGCCACAGTTTCATTGCATTAAAATTAGCATTTTCGGAACAAGGGTTTATAATACTGACGAGCTCGCATCTGGAGCGTGGGGGGTGACAGGTGTTACTCCAAGTAGAAGAAAACCATAGCGGTAAAAAGTTTATTCTGGAAATTCGAAATTAGTTTGAAGAACAGCAGAGACTTAGACATATCAAATCAGGGAATCAGAATTTTCTACGTATTTCCAAGAATGTTAAAAGTTAAACAGCTTAGGTATATGTATCTTCTTATATAGGTAAATTATCCCTGCACGAATTACAAAATTGTCAAAAAAATCATATTGCTACTACTTAATAGATAACTAAACTTTTTCTTTACTGAATATTATGAAACCTGAGTAGATATTTTATAAAACAGTAATTACCTTATAAAGTCATATGTTTGGAATATTTTTTTAAACAGTTCAATGATGTATAGAACAATGTGTAGATATGAAAGTAAAATAATGCAATTTAATCTTACTAATATTATAAACGCGATTGTTTGTATGGATGTGTGCATGTTTGTTACTCTTTCACACAAAATGTACTGCATGGATTTTAATAAAACTTTACAATAGTATAGAGCTTATAGAGTAGAATAACACATAAGCTATGTTTCATCGATGTACAACGCGAGCAACGCCGCGGGCAGAAGCCTGTAAGTAAATAAATAAATATCACATGCACATTGAACGTAGAGATATATATCACAAATATTATAAACATAACTATTTGTTACACGCAAAAACTATTGATATTTTTTTATGTATGTCTAAAGTAGTAAACCGATAAGCATTATGTAGTACATTCATCATTCATCAGATTAACACGAGGACCAACGCTTGATGGCCTTGCGTTGTTAACACGTCCCAAACGTAAAACTGTAGGTAAGTACTCATTTACTTTGTAATGCAATAGCTTTCCGCGACTTTCTCTTTATAGACTACAGAAATCAGCCAACGATGAATAGGTGAATCAAGTCAGAATCCACCAGCCGCTATCGTGAAGATATCAGGATAATAAAAACAATAGTTTAAAAAACTAAAAAACACGCTTTTAGCACGCACTAAAAATTACAAAATAATTCGGACATTTAGTTGATGACTCAAGAGTTTTTTTTCCCTTTGCCAAATATTCATTAGATCGCAGGTAAACATAAACAATTTCAGTTCGTGATAAACAATAAATAATTACCTATGCGAAATGGTTATAAGTAGGTAATCATCTTTATTAAATATTTACTATGATTTATTATGAAAGAAGCGTTTATGTTATCTAGTAAAGATTACATAAACGCTTCTTTCATAATTTTTGGACAAAACGTTCCACGCTTTCTTTGCACTGCAAACTTACAATCATAGAAATATTGTATTCTTATTTATAGTAATAGAGTACTCGTAGTGTAGATACATAAAGTGTTTAGTATTGTTAGAGCACGTTTTACATTTATAAAGTAAATCGATAAATTAGAGTACGCGGACGCGTATTTGTTGCTCCCACACACGACTAAGTAACGACGTTTGCTGGCTGCTACAAACAGTGCCGCTCTAACTACGGATTATAATTCAAATAGCGATGAAGCAATTCGCTTAGTAGCCAGCGCGGTGAAACAGTGGAACAACAGAATTACATTTAAAAAGCTCTGGCCTGACCTATATCAGTTATAATAGGACACCTGCGCTTATAAACCTGGATTAGTACATATTTTAGGCTTAAGGATGTTTGGTAGTAATTATTCTAGTCATGCATCATTATTATAAATCCAGTTAAGTTTGAACCGGAGTAGTATACTTATGGTTCCGTATACAAGACAACTTGTAAATGGTTGTTTACGTAAACTTGTCAATTTACTAGCCAGCAATTTTAATTTATACTAATATTATAAAGCTGAAGAGTTTCTTTGTTTGCTTGAACGCGTTAATCTCAGGAACTACTGGTCCGCGTCCTGCAGGGGGGGGGGGGGGGGGGACTCCGAATACTCCTGAGGTATCCCTGCCGGTCGTAGGAGGCGACTAAAAGGGCCTTTGGAGTCGTGGGAGCTAGCGGGGGAGCCTTCTAGCACTCAATCGTCCCCAGAGAGGACGACAACTCGTGTCATATTCTGTCCATAGGATACGGGTCACACACAGTGGCGGATTTACCCTAAGGCCCAGTAGGCCCGGGCCTAGGGCGGCCAGATATTAGAGGCGGCCAACCCTGATAAAAAAATAACTGATGATGCTTTAGTACTGAGAAGAGGCGGCTGGTATTTACTATATGGCCTGGGGCCTAGGGCGGCCAAGACCATAAATCTGCCACTGGTCACACAGCTGTCTGTGTTGTCGTACACACCACACTAGGACTTCTGGGGGAGAATTCCACTCTCTTGAGATGGGCGGCAAGGCGGCAGCGCGAGCTGCGTAGACTTTTCGAGCGAATCCCGACAGTGGGGACCCCGAAAGTTTTGCGTTCAGCGCCCGAAGTATGGCAGCCGTGAGGTTTAGTCGGTAGGGGAACTGGTTTTGCCAGCCGAGTTCCGAGCCCGACACACCCTTGTAGGCTCTTATCAGGTCTACCTGGACGGTGCGTAAAAGCATTTCTCACGCAAAAGGAACTACTGGTCCGATTTAAGAAAGCTTTATGCTATATAACAATAACCATAAACGCGGGTGAAACCGCAGGCACAGGCAGTTAAATTTTTTCCTCTATACACAAGCGGACCCACACGTGAATACTGTAGTAGGTATTCTGTTTAGTACAGCTGATTGGTGACACCCCTTATTATAGGCTTACCATATTATGCATAACAAATTGAAATGAATATTACGCAAATATAGAAATAATACTGCAATATTGGTTATTTGTTAAACGGAGTGCATATTTAATAAATAAATAAATAATAACTTTCCAAGTAATTAATTGATTAATTAGACCTTAATTCATTATAATGATGAACGAGCAACCAGTTTATCAACCAGACCCGAGTGGACACTGCAGCACTGTTTTAATTAATTAATTAAAATTGAACGATTTTAAGCTATAAAGTTAAAATGGTATACGCATTTCAAAAATGCTGATGACGCCAATTTAACTAAGTATGACTATAATTAAGTAAGCTATTCTCTGCATCTGTTGTGAGCTGGGTAACCCAACCAATTAGTCCCTCGGAAGGTATGAGAATCTATCATTTTCACGTTATTATCTGCCATTAATTCGTTGACGTGGATGTATCTATTCATGGGAAATGAATATATACATCAATTAATAGCAGATACATCATAAATTATTATGTAGCCAAGCATTTGTAGTATATCTATTGTATTGTATTGTATTTAAGTATTAAAGAGGGTTTGAGGTAAAAATACGTGCCACAATGCAAGTATTGGTTCACCGGAGTCAACCCGAGTACGTATCGCAGTTTTTTACCAATGTCTATCGCATTCTTTCTTTCTATACGTTGTCTGGCTCCCCTGTCGGACGGTTACGTAAGCTAAGTAGCGATCACATGTTATGTCATCAATGTCCAATTAGACCACAATAGAAGTTTGTTTTATTTCTAATTTTTATTCGCATTGAATCGAATATTATGCCAAATAGTAAGATTAGGATAGCAAATATTTGACACTTATTATCTTAACGAAGCATAGAATTTTGTTTTTTTTTTTAATGTATTTATTTATTTTAATATATACACGTGACAAATTAAAATTAATTTTCTTCAGGAAACCACTACATAGCTGAAGTAATATGAACCCTTGGAGCATGACGTACACAGACTTGTTTGTATTTGTTACGGACTTAATTTGATACAATTGATCTCTTGTTACATGTACAAGTAATCTTATTTGAAGGGACGAGAGATGAATGACTTTGTCTTTAATCAGCTGCTAATCACGCTGTACAATATTCTGATTTGCACTATGTAATTTGTAACTCAGTACGAGAGAAAAATTGGGGCGAATATAATTTGGCCACAAAAATATTGTTTTGGGAGCATGAGCTACCGGTTAGATTAATTAATTTAATAATCGCCTTCCCCGGTAGCAGCGTTATCCTTTTATCTAGCTAGTATCGTATTATTTGTTTCCTTTATTCTATACCTTTTTCCCGAATCTGGTATTTTTGGTGCGGTCTCTTGGGAACATAGTAGATACCAATTATTATTTGCGTTACGAGAGTCTTTCTTTGTGTACCTCTAATATGCTATATCTATACGTTGTTATATTTATAGTTTATTTGAACATGATTACTATTGTCCTTATTTTGTTTTGCAGTGAATTTATTAATTTTGTTTATCTTAACTTGATTTCTACTTACACTTCTACTTTTATATTTATATTTTATATTACTATCACAAATCTGTATGATCTGGCGAAAGAAAGAAAAATGTTATTGTGGTTAGATTTTGAAAGTTTTGTCGATTTACATAAAATAATTATACAGTTACAACGAAAATCAGTCCTTTCATGAAGCTTTAGTAAGAAGAAGAAGTAATAGCTTATGCTTATGACTCTACAACCTTACTACACCATAAACTAATCTATAGAACAATTTCTGCTATTAAATTTCAACTGTGTGACTACTAATTACAATTGCCCATAATATGTTGCAAGAAAACATGCGTTTTTGTTGTAGCTTACCATTTCATTTCATATTTTACAATAGTACATAAAACGTTCCAATAATAGATTAGGAAACTTTAATGATTTAGCGTCGGGACCAAATCGATAATCCAAAAGGGTAGCGCTTATTCACGATACATTAGACAAGAAACAAATTTATGTCGCATTCGGTTTGAATCGGTTTAGAAGCTTACCAGAAAAAAAATCGGTATTTCACTAAAGTTTAATAACGTAAATACCAAATTCTAATTTAGACTCGTAGTTGAAAATATAGTCCAGTCAATAAAGCCTTAACTTTGCCATTTTGAGTTAAAAGGATAGGACCAAGGAGAAAATTTGCGTGAGTACTAGATATTTAATACTCCAAAAAGTCAGGTCTCTGACTCATCAGGTTAACTAAAAAAAAGGGGACGAAAGATCAAAAAAAGCACTTTTTTGTAAATAACTCATGAATGGTTCAAAATATCGAAAAATGTTTCAAGTAAAAGTTATAGATAATTAAATTTCCTACAAAAAAGGTCATGTAACATTTTTGCATAAGTGAGATAGTTTTTGCAAACAACGCACCCAAATTTTTCAAAATGCAAATAATATAAAAATGTATGTTATCATTTAAGGTTTACTTAATAATTAATTATGCATAGAGCTTTATCATTTAGTCTATTTTTCAATAAATAAAAACACTGAAAAAATTTTTTTTTCCTTATAAAGCGGAAGTTTTTTTCTCATTCCGTTGAATTCTGCATTAGAAATCCCTTTAGATTATACCTCTAATTTATTAACTTACACTAAAAAAAGAGAAATGATCAATAGTGTCTGTCTCACCGAGTCAGGGAATTTTTTCAAAGTGTTTTTAATAATCTCTATGCATAATTAATTATTAAGTAAACCTTAAATGATAACATACATTTTTATATTATTTGCATTTTGAAAAATTTGGGTGCGTTGTTTGCAAAAACTTATGCAAAAATATTACATGACCTTTTTTGTAGGAAATTTAATAATCTATAACTTATACTTGAAACATTTTTCGATATTTTGAACCATTCATAAGTTATTTACAAAAAAGTGCATTTTTCGATCTTTCGTCCCCTTTTTTTTAGTTAACCTGATGAGTCAGAGACCTGACTTTTTGGAGTATTAAATATCTAGTACTCACGCAAATTTTCCCGTTCGTCCCATCCTTTCAACTCAAAATGGCAAAGTTAAGGCTTTATTGACTGGACTAATAGGATAGATGACTAAAAAAAATTATTTAGTCCGTCAGTTAGATTATAAAAAAATATTGAACACGTATTTTTTTATTTATTTGTCAAACAAACATTGAAGAAGATACAATGCATTCAAGTTCAAAACGTCCCACTCCAAAACTTTGATATCTTTATGATTTTTGATCATTTGATAAAGCGAAAAATATGTGTCTAGAATTTTTGTATATTGTAAATGACGAAATAAATAGAAATATAGTTTTTAATGCAGTCATCATCCCTATTGGTGCCTATCTATACTTTTTAATATTAGTATTTATAATGAGAGCGGAGGTACTGTTGATGTTTTGATCGCTAATCACAAGACGTGAAGATCACAAAGGTGTTTGATATGTCAGGTCGTTCGTGCGTTTATTATAAGGCTATGTCCACACCTAGTCTAGTCATCTAAGTCAAAATAAGGTGAGAATCTCGGAAATCCACTTAACCAGCTATAAACTCATATAAACTTAAGGATGGCAGAACAAAAATTTATACGAGTTTATAGCTGGGTATCTCAAATTCCGAGGTGAAACCCCTAAGATGGCTTGACTAACCTGCGAATATTCAGCGCACGCGTTCGTTACGCGCACACGTTGCGTTCGATACGGCGCTTAAACGTATACACTCTGCGTACACATGGTGCTGACGATTAAGCGAAATATTCGCCAACATATTTACATCTGTACACAGGAAATCTTCGCTAGGTTGTCCAAAGATATACACGGTTACTTTTAGTATAAACGAAAACTGAAACACGGGTCAAATATCTTCTCATAAACAATCTGTATAAAAAAAATACAATGGTACTTCCAAAGCTCACGAAATTACAAGCTTTTTGTGTTACCTCGTTGTCCTCGCTCGAGTATGGTCACCGTACAGGGCGCAGCGATTGCGCTTATTAGAAATAATACTAACGGGACTAAACGACCTTGCGACCTATGACAAGCGAAGCGAACGCGTCATTGTATAAGTAGGGTGTTACTTTATTTCATTTGTCCCATGTTGGTCTGGGGCTTGGCCCATGTTGATCTGGGACAAAAAAAAAAAGAATGTGCCAACTGTGGTTCTTGCCTAGCATGTCGTAAAAGGCGACTAATGGTTTACGGGCTTTTGGGTATGTGACTGAGTAAGGGACGAGCTAGCCACTTGTCACTCCTTTTTCACAGCTTTCCATTCAACCCAGCCCACTATCCCATGTTGGTCTGGGACTTAAAAAGAATATGCCAACTGTGGTTCTTGCCTAGCATGTCGTAAAAGGCGACTAATGGTATATCGGGTTTTGGGTGTGTGATTGTGTCGGCGACAGGTTAGCCGCTTGTCACTGCTTTTTCACAATTTTCCATCTAACCCAGCCCGACTTTATTTTTGCCTGAATGTGATTGAAGGGGCATGCTGCCCCTTTGACTCTGCCTACCCCTTCGGGGATTATGGGCGTGATTTTATGTTATTATGTTACTTTATTTCAGGTTTTGTAAATATCAATTGGTCAAAATATACTGTAGTATAAAAAATATTTCAATCGATTCTATGAACGATTCTGTGCATACAGTTTTCAGGTTTCGTTTATACTAAAAATAATTTTATTTATCATACCTATGGTAGGTATGATAAATAAACTTATTTTTAGTTTCTAAGATACGCTTTTCGCGCACGTGCGCTGGTCTGGAGGCATCTTTAACCTTCTGGAACGTATTCGACAATCGTTTTGCTCGCGTGATCGGTCTGTTCTGGGACAGGCCACGACCCTTAGGGACGCGCTCTTAAACTGTTATGAGCTCATAAATATTGCCAGGTACCATTCTAATTTATACTTCTTTCATCAAGGCGCCAATTGTGATTTAATTAAAAAAATTATTTCCTTCCCTAACTTTTAAATTGAAACTGCTGCAATGTTTTTGGTAAATTATAGTACCTTATATTAAACACACAAGACACAATGCAAGTATCCATTACCCACTCCAGAACAAAAAAACCGTTTACAATCGATTTCGTAATCGATTATCTTTAGGTTATTCCTAATGCGACGTTTGAGTTTGTGGCTAGTGTTCATGGCAAAAGCGATCTTATCACTTACCCTTCAACTACCAGAACAATCATCCAATCAAAAGTACGGCATAACTTTGAATGGAGCTGTAATATTATTATGTTGATTTTGTTTTGGATACAAGTCACGATCTCATAGAATTACGATTCAGTACAAGGCATACTCGGAATTTAACCCGAAAATCTGATGATTAACATATGTCAATACGATTTTTAGAAGAATCAATAGATACCTTATTTTTGTAACAGCAGTACCAGTCTTATCGTACCCAAGATTTAGTTAAAATACGTTTACTAAGAAAATGGAATTTAAGATATCTATTTCATTAAATTCAAAAATAAAATTATTAGGGTCATCTCAGTCTAAAAGGAGAAGCCCACTCGAGATCGAAAAGAAGAATTGCAATTAACGGAGCAAAGAAACAAGCAAATTGTTTGAGAGATGCTCAGCACTGAATTCATTCACAAGAATTTCGTTATTGGTTCGGTTTGTGGAAAATGGCGTGTTTTGTGAAGCTTTTCATTTCAATAAGTACCTACTGGCAAAGGGTCAAGATTTGCTATTTAAATTGATCGGGTTTCTGAACTTATGTCTGATATTCTTTACATCTGTACGAAATCAGTACGCTATATGTATATTTTCATATGGTTTACATAAGAGGAGCGAGGGCCGGTATATTTTTGTCGCTAAATTCAATTTAGTTGCAATCCGTCAACGCAGTGACGTTTAACTTTCTTCTGGAAACTTATTTTTTCGTAGAGATCACTCATTAATCATCCACAAGCAAAACATTTATGCATGTTCGGTAGATACAAAGGTTTCATAAAAAAATATAACTTTCGTCCCATGTTGGTCTGGGACTTAAAAAGAATATGCCAACCGTGTTCTTGCCTAGCATGTCGTAAAAGGCGACTAATGGTATATCGGGTTTTGGGTGTGTGATTGTGTAGGCGACAGGATAGCTGCTTGTCACTGCTTTTTCACAATTTTCCATCTAACCCAGCCCGGCTTTATTTTTGGCTGAATGTGGTTGAAGGGGCATGTTGCCCCTTTGACTCTGCCTACCCCTTCGGGGATTATGGGCGTGATGTTATGTATGTATGTATCATTTTATATTGCTGCTCGTTCTAGTGGTTGCAGCCTGACTATAACACCGAGTTCTACTAATAACAAAAAATAAATGGTCAGATGGACATAGACAATTGTAATCAAATCCTCAAAAAACTTCATTTAACTATTATATCAATTACCTTCTTAAAACTTTTAAATAATTTTTTTTATTTAAAAAAATCGTAGATAAACGTCAACGTTCAACATTGACGTTTAGACGTTTATTCGGGTTGTTATACTAAAAGTATGTACTGTTATACTTTTTTCGTTATGTAAAATATATTGCAGCAAGCAAAAAGAGATGACGAATGTTGGTAAACTGAAGCTTAATTAATTGTTCATTTGCTTTGTTCTACTTAATGACGCCCTGAGGCATCGTCATGCCTGAAAGAAGTGTGTATTTTTAAAACTTGCAAACAATTTGCTTTACAAAGAACGCTCATTACATTTTTTCAAACCTTCTTATAATAATTATTATTATAGACGTTGTCTCATTAAATACTAAATACGAGTAAATTTTTCAGTTTACCTTAACTCCTATATGTTTAAATATATGTATATAAGTATACATATAATAGGGTTTTAGGGTTAATTTGTGTTACTCAGTTGAGAAACTGGTAAAAGTTAAGGTAATTCTTGGTCTTTAATATTATAAAAAAATATTCCACAGACCAAAATAATCTATAAAAAATATGCATTCGTACGAAAACAAGGCAAAAATGTAATACATATTACCTTTTTTATTTTCAAAATATACAGTCAGCTAAACTTCTTCTAAACATCTTAGAAGTGATGTTAGTGAATTCGTAAGCAGCGTTTAACCTTTGTTGTTTAAAATTAGACAATCAGCTTCGGGCGATGCGTTGCTCAACTACGTAAAAATATTGCAGGGGTCTCAACCAGGGTTCTTTAAGTTTAATAAGCTTTTCGTAATTTTAAAGAAAATACTAGTAAGACAGCAGGCATTGGCATCAAGAATGCATTTTTTGTAATGACTTTTGACTGCTTAAGAACGCGCATTTTATAAGAGTGGATCTGTGGTCTGTGAAGTGGATGAATGTCCATTACTATTTCACACGAATTGTTAAAATGATTTAAAGATTAATTATACCTATTAGAATCAACTTAAGGAGATAAATAAAATGAGCATGGCTCTCACATTTTGCCAATCTACTAGGCATGCAATAAGAGAGACGGGTACATGCCATATAAAACAAATTGAGTGAGTCTCTAAATAGTATACATTATTACATTATTTAAAACATTATGAGAGTCTAGCCTGTCTAGAAAATACACAGAATCTTTTACGTAAGAAAATTTTTACAAATTATTGCCATACAAAAGTTCAAATATTTTTCAGGTACGTTTTGATTTTGTGACGTCATTTTATTATGAGTATTGCCTAGCGATACAAAATTTGCAAAGAAAAATATGTATGGTTCATGTATCAATGTAAAAAATAAAGAAATACATCCGCCATGAAAAAATTAGATCATCGGTGCTTTTGATTTTTTTTTTTTCGGCAGCGAGACGAGCACTGAGTCATAACAGTAAACTAACATCAAACCAGCGAATGAAATATTAAATATCACAACAACTTTTCGACATTCACAGAAAAGAGATATACCATTAGTCGCCTTTTACGACATGCAGGGCCTTCTTTAACCTTATAGAGACCCTAGGCACGTTAGGAAATTAATATGTATTTCAATAATAAATATTATTGTTCTATTAGTAATGTAAGACTGGGGGGGGGGGGGGGGGGTCTCTCTGACGCGAGGGCTCTTTCCCATTTGAAAGAGGGCCCTGACGACATGCTAGAGAAGGAACACATTTGGCGCATTCTTTTTACACCCATATCAAAATTGGACCAACATGACAGGTCTTGAACGTAAACAAGTTATTAGTTATAAAAAATATACTTTCCGTGTCCGCAAACACGTATTTTTACATCATGTCTCCGATAACACGTTCACGTTCACAGAAAAACGTTCCGAATGAGTTTTCATAAATTATTCTGTTCTTTTTCACGTTATAACGAATTAACATAACATACACCTAGGTATAACATAATTCCCAGTGAAATCGAAAGAATCATTTGACTACAAGCAGGAGCGTGCAATTATTTATCATTATTAATATTGTATAACATAATATTATGTCACATAACGCTTAAACCCAATTTACTTCCGAATTACATACAGGTTTGCGTAGGAACATCATAAAACATTGATATAAAATTTATAATATTTTCTCTTGAAATAACATGCCGGCTCCATAAAATTAAGTAAACAATGGCTAAACAAATAAACAACAATATTACCCTTACCTGCAACTCCGTTTACAATGAATTTAGAAAATTTGTTAGATTGCGATCTACACGTTTCGTTTTAATAATTTCCTGGTGACATACATACTTACCATCACGCTGTAATCTCCGAAAGAGTCAGAGTCAAAGGAGTGTTTAGCTCTTTTAAACACATTAAGCATTATTGAGTTGTGTAAGGAGGAAAGTTACGATAAAGTCCTATACTAAACGCAATACCCAATGCACCATTATCTTAATATATCTCTGATTAGTTTAATTAAAATTCTGATTATACTTTTCTAATTCCAACGTCGTGGCATCGCGTATTTATTCATGGAGCCTCCGACATTATGTCTAACGCTTTGTCCCGTTTCTAATCGGGGCACGCTTTAACAATAGTCTTGGAATTGGTGAGTATGATTATAACACTGAAGTGATTGCTATCTGACCTTCGTCACCGTTATATAAGGCCACTAGACAAATTGAATCACGGTTACGCATTTAGGTTTCCATGCGATGTTTTACATTAGCACTGAGCTTGGGATTTATTTGAAATAATGAGTGACTATTGCGTTTACCTTGTCTTGTTAAAGTGAAGATTGGGAGCATGTCTTTTTCCCTGTAACGTCTTAAAAATCGCATGATCAGACGACGCCAATCAATGTGGCACTTGATAATGTTCTAATTACGACCTACTATCGTAAATGAGAACATATTATTTTTTTATTTTATTGATAGTAGTATATAAAAACATATGCTGGGTCTAGTACCCAGATATACCCTCTAATTTCGTCTCCTATTAGACAATAGTTAGATCAAACAAAAAAGTCGTACACTTTCGCATATAGTTACATACCTACGTGTAACTATATGCGAAACTTGTACTATAAATGCTAGACAACGTACGTAAATATATTTACAAAACATCCATGACTCAAGTATAAATTACGGTGTACATCACACGAAACATTTAACCTTAGCGGGACTCGAACCGGTAAACGGTGGTCGTGGGCAGCTTCTCTAATCACTAGACCAAACGGTCCATCAGACAAGATCGTGAAGTGTGGAGCGTGCAGGCGGCCGCTAAGCGGCGTTTATCGCTCGGCAAATTGATTACACGCGGCCCGTTGAACCGCGAATGTTAATAAGTCGCTACTAATTTTATTTAATTACTTATCGCTTGCCTCCTTTTAAGCTGCCAACATTATTCCGCAGGTTTAGCTAAGAAAGTATTGCGTGCCTAGCATAAGGAAAGTAGGTAGGTGCACACATTTTACAGATAGCTTGAATTTTGTACTTGTATGCCGTATATGTACATAATGTAGTAGGTAAATAGTATATAGGTAGTGTCCGCTCTTTTGAACATATGAAAATCAAAAAACTTGAGTGGATAATTTAAATCGAAAAAGGCAATTTGACAAATTATTTTTGTACCATTTTTAAACCAAAGTCAGTGGTTTAATTTATACCAGATGTTAGATGGTAAGGGCGAAAAATATTAGGGAGTAAGTTACATACGAATCATATCTTTTCAGCTGTGTAATTTTACCGGGTAAATATCTAAGAATAGGATGCACGAGTTAAGTATTAATTTGCTCAAGGTGTTTAACTTTCTAACAGCAATTGGACTTTCTGGCTATAAATCATAAGATTAGTATCAGTTGATATAGAAGCAATAAGAGGAACGACCGAAGTGTTAATTGAAGCCGGCCGGCCAGTAACGAGTGCGAGCAAACTAAACTTCCTCCAACTTTGTCTTTGAGCAACAGTGGGCCCCTACAATCCATTATTTGAGTCTACCTACTCGCTTACTCAACTCTTTAATTAGTTTCCATTACAAAATTGAATTCAGAACCAACTGAATGACTGCGCTTAAAAATCAAAGTTGAAACTGAAACTCACGATTGCTTTATACTTTTTTTATCTTTTAGAGGTTTCAGCGGTTTGCTATAGAACTATTAGGGATTAATAGATAAATTTCATCGGTGAAAATTTCGATACAAGTTAAACCCAAGTAGGTGGCCGTAATAAATTTGGCCTACTCAACTTCTAATTAAAGTAGAATATCTGCTTTGTGTAATGTAATAATCCAAACGGCAACATTACAGGTCTGAAAGGATTCAATATAGGTACTGACCGTAAATTAATGAGTTGCAGAATACTAGAACAGTATTTTAAATAAAAATGAATGAGAATAATTTATCGGTATATATATAAATCGAAACATAGTTGAAATTAATAAAACATATAATATAAACATTATAAACATAACAATATATAAATAAGGAAATACATAAGTAACGCAAAAAACACAAATATACAGAAAAAAATCTTTAATTAGTATGACACGTCTAATAAATTATTTACAGAATGTATACTACCATCTACATTGTAAATAACGTACATATTTAAAGTTCTCGTAAGTTTAGTCACAAATTTATTATTGTCATAAATTTATCAATCATTCTGACTGTTTTAAATACAAATCACGTTATTAGTTAAAGATGATATTTTCATCCCAATTATATTTGTTTTGCCAGTTATGTATAGCGGAATGATTTTTAATAGATATTCGTCTTTTAAAAATCGTCTGACGTCGAGTCCGAAGTGAAGAAGATGCGTTAATTGTCGCCAGGGCTCGCTTGATTACGGCAAATAATAAACCCTCCGCTGACGCTCATTACTCGCGTGACGAGCCACTCCGCTCCTCCGATTCACTTTTAATTATGGTTTCTCGTTATCTCTGTAATTTAAACCTGTTTTCTCGCCAAGACTTCCTAAATTAAGGACTATAATTGATTGTCCTTAACATTTTAATCAGATAAGCGTAAACTCATTCCGATAAAAAAATGTGATCACCTCACTAATTATAAAAATATTTATTTTGTTTTAGCTTGTACTAGAGATACATTAAGTGTTGCAAAGAAGTTTTACGAAGTGGAACAGACAATTAAAACTGACCTGACTTCAAGTTGCGCAGGAACTGGGACAGCTGGCTCTTCTGGCTCCTGATGTTGTACCTGCGGCGGAACTTGAGCTGTTAACGCCAACGCTTTGTAGCGCGACTGCTCCGCCGTCGGCAGCACAATGTCCACGGACCGCGAGCGGAGGCTCGAGCCCGGTACGGTAAGGGAGTTATTCGTTCCATTAATTTCCTCGGCGCGAGCACCGCCGGAAACTTTCGAGAAACAGGAGTCCACTGACGCGGCGCGGTCCCGTTTCAATTCAGGCACGGCTAGGTATATGTCGTGGACGAGGGTGTCTCGCGCGGTGTTGTTGGCACCTTCCTCGGACGCGCGCACGTTTTCGAGCGAGCTGCCAGTTGGTTCGACGAAGAAGGCCTCCTGGCGCGATATGGAGCGGCGGCGCTGTGGGAGGGTCGGTGGCTCGTCGCTCGGAGGTTGCAGTTCGAAGGAGGGCGCACCGGGCGACGGCGGCGGCGACTGCGGCGGCGGGGGCGCCACGTATGTCCTGGGTGGAGGCGGCGGCGCCAACAGCACCCGAGGGGATTCAGTCTCGCTTTCGTCATCGTCGTCGTCATCTTCGGCTGAAGATGAGGCGAGAGGCCGTTCGGGCGTGACTCGCTCCTCGCTGCGGCGAGCGAGCCACGTCTCCATGTGTCGACAGTGAACGCATGGTGGAGGAGTTCCTTTGCCTGATCGCCGTCGAGACCACAGCCGTGGTACCTAATAACAATAGTAAATATGTGTAAGTTTGCATAATCAATAACATTAAATTGGTTAAGAATTCTAAATTATTTAAAGAATTACGCAAATTACTAAAATTACAAAATAATCTAATCGTAGTTTCATTATTTACTGTTGTCGCGTCCTTTAAGTCTGACGCGCTAATATTATTATAAATTCAAAAGTCTGTTTTGTCGACGTGCGAAATGTTAACGCGCTGTATGTACCTATCTTCGTAACTTTTTGTTGGACAAATGCAAAAATACAATATTTTTTAGTACATAATGTAATTAAATTACAAAGTATATTTTTATTCAACTTCCCCATCCTCTCATTCTCACCTCTAAGTAAGTGCCCGAGTCATCGGAGCCGGCCGAGTCGAAGGAGCGGCTGCGCGCGCCGTGCTGCGGCACCGCGAGAAGCGTGCTTGCGCCCGCGCCGCGCGCTGCCTCCAGCTGGATCTCATCGAACGACGCCGACCGGACCTGCGCATAATACACATGTTGTTATAACATATAAGAGCGATGATAGCGTGACAGTATGAACACTCATACCCGAGGGGTGCTAGTTTTAATTCGGGCCCTTGCCTTAGGTATTTTCTATTTTTTTTTTCGGATTTTTACTATTATTCGCTGGTGAGGAAAACCAGTGATAACCTGCACATCTAAAATAACTGCGGATGTGTAATCGTGATCTGATTCGGATCCAAGATCGCTTTAATGTAATTACCAGACTCGCTAAATCCTGGATCATGGTCTAACTAAGCGGACCCGTCTAAGCACGGGACATAACGCTAGAATGATGATGGTGTTGTATGGCGTTGTGGTATTTGACGTCACATGCTACGTCGGATCTCTCTATCTAACAAATAACTTTGTACCTGATCATTAATTTCCTATTGTGGACTAGCGGCTGCCTCTATATAGCCCAAAACATTATAGTATGTGATGATATAACATTATATATGAAGCGGGGGCAGCGGGATCGGATTTTGGGTATGTGATTATGTAGGTGACAAGCTAGCCACAGCCCAGTTTTTTTTTTGGCTGAATGAGGTTAAGGGGACTAGCTGCCTTTTTGACTCTGCGTACCCCTTCGGGGATTACGGGCTGTGATGATACGTATGTATGTAAAAATTTTATAGAAACACGTCTGAAAGGTTATGTAAGCTACTAAGTACGGTCAATTTTATATATGGCAGATATCAATATTGCTTTGACGCTAGTGATGGATGACTTGCGACGCGCATGCTTCTTGTGCAGTTAGTTCTAAGCGGTTCTTCTTGAAATATTTGTGAAAATTATATATTCTGTTTAACATATTTGAGGTCATTTTATTCATACATAAGTATACTCATAAAAATTTTACAATGTGCCGTTTAATATATTTACGTTTGTTAAAATTTAAATCTTACTTTAACGGACCAGTCTAAGAAAGGTAAAGTTACAACAAGTTAATACACTGGTAACCTCATGTCTCCTAATTATACTCCCGTATATCGTTGGAAATTTGTAATTTGTAATATCGTATCATATAAAACGAGTAAGTTGATCTGCTCTACATTTATTTTAGTAGGTATATTTAAAATATTATTAATAAGAAAAATAAAAACATCCAATTTTAAAATTATTCAAGATTTCCTGCATTCAAATAGACTATTATAATGAACCAGGTATTTTTTCTTTTGGATCTGAGTTAACATTCCTAACATTGGATTGAAATAAGAAGTTCCTGAACACCCTAGATCATTGCGAACAAAAATAATAACGACGGTTTAATCTGCTAAAGCTGGGGAATTTCTCCTTTCTGCACCAGTGACCGAAGTGCACTCCATGCAGTTTTCAATTGAGTGTCAGCCATATTTTACACCGATCTATTTTCCACTCCAGAGGCGAGGGAGAGCTCGTGACGGAATGGTAGCTTTGATGAAACTACCTCGTCTCGCCTTTACTGGACCGAAATTCATACACAAGATGTTTTATTTTGTAAAAAGTGTTTAGGATTACATTTCTTGCATCGTTTCTGAAGTACTACGTCAATAATTCGAATAGTGCAATTTATTTTTAAATCTTGCATAAAATTTAAAGAGGCGATCTACAGACAATCCTCCATGTAAATAGAATATGCATATATACATTTATAACCGATTAAAAAAAGTAGGAGCTTCTCAATTCTTATGTTTCTTTTTTTAGTTTTTATATTCTACGTATTTTAATTTGACTAAAAATAATTGCCAGCCGCACATGTAGCTATATATATACCGGGAAGAAGTTAAGCATGCTTAAATAAGTAAGTATGTATACCCATGATACAAATGACCGTGTTGTGTGTGAATGAATCACGCGCACAATTCTTGCTAAACTGACTCAAACTTGAAAACTTCTGCCCCGTGACCTCGGTCTCTAGCCTAGAAGCATCCCATTAATATATGATGAGTTAAAGGACGGTATTTTAGGAAACTGAATGTCATAAACAACTTTGAATGTTAGAAATCTGAAGGGTTGGGAATTGATAATGTTGTTATAATTTCCTAAACTACCATACCCAAAATTTGTCAAGAGTTACCGTTACTACTACTTACTTACTACTTACCGTTACTGGGTCAACTTTTAGCAAAAAAATCAATGTCCGAAATACCAAGCGGCTTTAAATACACTGACACTAGGTTACCTAGGGACCTATTTATTTGCGACCCAAAAAGAGAAAAGAATTAAGAAGCGAGACTTGTTTAATTAGATTCTATATAAAATTTCAATGTAATTAAATAAATCTTAATATAGGTATTTCTATTTGTGTTTCAGGTTGGAAAATTTAATCACTCGTTTATGGCTCAGTAAAAAACGTAGATCTTTCTAGAAAAAAAATACAGTTCCCAGAGGACTTTCAATAAAAAAATTGTATTAGAGCTCCTCGCGAACGAAGCTTCGGGAATACGATTCGAGAGACAATATACGTTTCTAAAATTACTTTTTTAGCGTCAGTAATGGTAGAATTCGACTTAGTGGACCGATAAACAGTAATTGGAAGTTTGGCTCATATTTCATCTTTCCAAAATCAAAGTTGTTGACTTCAAATCAAAATTGCTTATTACATGAAATTCGTTTTTAGGGTTCCGTACCCATAGGGTAAAAACGGGACCTTAGTAATAAGACTCCACTGTCCGTCTGTCACCAGGCTGTACCTCATAAACCGTGATAGACAATTAAAATTCACAGATGCTGTATTTCTGTTGCTGCTACAACAACAAATACAAAAAAACAGAACAAAATAAATATTTAAGGGGACTCCCATACAACAAACCTGATTTTTTATTTTCGATATTGATAACGGCAACAGGTAGACGCTTGAAATATTTACAGAATATGTAGTTATATATTCACTTTAAAAATAAATTATTTAATTAGAATAAAACAAATATTTAAGGGGTGTTCCTATACAACAAACGTGATTTTTTGCCGTTTTTATAAATAATGGCACTGTACTCTTCGTGCGGGAGTCCGAGTCGCACTTGGCCGGATTTTTTAATCAGATGAGATTATAAAACTAACCTTTTTCGTAATGTTGACATTCAGTTACACCTTTACCTTTTCTTCCTCATTGCTCATCTGTTGGGAGCTTTATAAAGTGTGGTTAAAGTTTTTGGCGAAGTGTTGAGTGTTATTTATTAATATATTAAATTTTAATAGCATTTTACATATGTAACATATTCGAAATCAAACTATCAGAATTGAATGTAAAGTAAGAAATATTTATTCTTCGCCTCATTTCAAAACTTTGAGTAGGTAATATACATTATATAAATATTATTACGATGTAAAACTATATATAAAATTGACCCCAAAATCCTTCGGAGGCCCGCTGTTCCCCGACAACTTAAGTGAGTGCTGTGAACGCACCTATCTCATTTTTACGGCATAATGGTCGAACCAATCTCCATAAAGGATACGTAAAGCCTTTGTCAGAGATAATCATAGGATACTTTATCGTGGGATAAAATCAATTTCCCTGGGGACGTTAATTTGTAACCCAATGATACTAAACTATCGGATATAAATATAAATACGAAGGAGAGATATAAGTACCTTTGATAAATAATAATAATGTCCTCCTAACCGAAATCGGTCACAGCGGCCAATCCCAACGAGGATTAGCCATCTGCGCAGGAGATATTATAGTGCACAAGTGTGTGCGCAAACACAGGCGCACTCTCTGTTCCTACACTCTCATAGTCCAATGAGACGGCAATTCGACATGACCGGTGAGAGGTCAGGTGCAGGACCAACCGCTTAATGCTCTCCGAGGCACAGAGGTGATTAAACCGCCAAATTCCTGACTCCGGCCTGTTACTGAGTAATTTCAATATTGAAATGCTCAGCCACAATTTTTTGGCCCGACCCGGGATTTTAACCTAGGACCTCTTAGTCTTTAGGCAGCGCATGCTACCACTAGACCAACGAGGCAGTCAAACCTTTGATACCAACTACATTAAAGAAAGTGAGTCAAAAACTATAATTAAGTAGATATACATGCTCAATATTTTTAAAAGTTGGGAAAAATCATATACAATATGTATCGAAATAATTTTGCCTTGTATGATAGTCACTAGGTTTTAGCGGTACCATTCTGGTCCAGAATCGTACAAAAGTTTCATTTAGGCCTATTCAAGTATTGCCCACACTGCTCAAAGCTGATTAACAAGAACCATCGTTATATGGGTTTCTTTGCAGGTTACGATAAAGGTGTGCGATTACACCTAATATGAACATGACAGCAGACTAATAAAAGTCCATTATTCGAAGAAATAAGAACAATAAACTATATATAAATTTGACAAAAAAATAATGTGCCACTTGTATTCGTTACTTAGTACGCGTAACAATTAATTTTGTCAGTAATTCTTGTATGGGGCTTAGCATTAAGTTATTTAATAAGTTACCAGATAAAGTAATTCAAATGGCCGTTCATACAATCAAATCACATATGAAAACATTTCTCATGAAAAAGGGCTACTACTTATAGAATTTAAGATTTTTGAAATGATAGGAATCTACAGTGCGCTCTAATTCTTGCATGGTCTACTCTACTAGTGTAATGTATAACATTAATTGTATTTTAGTTACATATATAAATTAGTAGAATTAGATATTAAGTATAATTGTTATTGTATACATGGCGATTTAAAAGAGTAACTACCGAGTTTCTTGCCGGTTCTTCTCGGTAGAATCAACGTTCCGAACCTGGCGGTAGAATCACTTTTTTGTATTATTATGACTATTCATAAGTGCTTTTGTGGAGTCTACATGAATAAAGATATTTCTATTTCTATTTCTATTTGGGTATCGGGTTTGTGATTATGTAGATGACGAGCTAGCAATTTTTTCACAATTTTCCATCTAACCCAATGAAATTTTGATGGCTAAATATAGCTTATGGAGATTATTACTCTTTGGGCTCTGCCGGTTCCTTCGAAAATAGCGGTCGTGATGGTATGAATGTACAAAGCCAATTACGGCAGAAATTCCTTTTTCAAACGGTGTGAATGCAGTTCGAACGTTGAACAGTATTTTATCGATCCTCGTAGATACATATTATGTTCAATTATAGTTTGTAGCTGAGCTACGGTGCGTAGGTGCTACGAGCTGCTACGTTCTGTAGCAAGTAGCTATTAGACGAGATCCCGTAACGTTATGTTGTACATTGCTATTACGAACAAGATACATTATTGTAACTGTGGAGGGTGATATTATCAATAAGGGCTCTTTCAAATTAGACGTATTGTGTCGGCCCGCCGCCGCAAGTTTACAGTGTCGCTTGCTATATTCTACAACAAGCCTACTGCAGGATGGCAGCGGTTCGTCAACAAACGTTTAAATATTAAATATGTCTTTATTTATCAACAGTCGAGCTATGAACTCGGACAAAAAAACATTACTATTAGTGTTATTGTTGATAATTAAACAAAAACGACGAATCCGTAACAGATCATCACCAATGTTTTCGTTAACAGTTAATTCTGGCTATTGTCTGTCATAATCTGTACCCTAGATTAAAAAAAGTTCCAAGCAAAATAATATGTTTTCCAAATTAGGGCTTTATTTTTTACACGAGTATTATAATATGTACCATAAATAATTGAGTGAATACCATTTTAGTATGTATTAGATAAGTATAATATATTATTAAATGAGTGAGTTAGTCCTAAAATGTTCAAATAAATCATATGTGTAAATATGTAAGTATACACTAAAAACAAAAAAAAAGATCTATTTCAATACAGGAAACTAACGAACTGCTTTTAAGTTGAGTGAAGCACAACAAAGTAGAACGATGGCATTGCAAAATAGAGAATATTAAAACCTATCACACGTAATAAATCTATCACCTACCCATCAGATATTCGTCGCGAAACCATGAATATTTTATGTGATAACGGTAGTGAGTTTTGTGATACATAAACAGCAATAAAAAAACAAATGTACGTGAAAACTGCTCCGTGACTGATAAAAGTGCTATAACCCTCTTCATGACGTATGGGAATAGTTTAGTATTGTAAGCGTGAAAAATGTACCGTTATAAATCTATGTTAGTGAGGGACACAGAGCAGTAAAATGTCTAACATAACAGCACTCATAATATGGCCCCGCGTTGGTCTGGGACTCAAATATAATGTACCAAGTGTGGCTTACCTACTACGAGTAGGTCGTGAAATGCGGCTAATAGTGGGTATTGGGTTCGTGTAGGCTTTGGGTTAGCCACTAGTTGCTTTTTCACAATTTTACAGCTTACCCAACTCAACTTTAATTTGTTGGTTAAATACTACAGGAACGGCTTCTTTGATTCTTGGACTCTGCGTACCCCTTCGGGAATTATATAATAATAATAATAAATTCTTCAGACTGACACGCCAATCCCCTAGTTCCAAACTAAGCTTAAAAGCTTGTGCTATGGATTCTAGGTGAACGGATAGACATACTTAAATACGTTTATAAACATCCATGACTCGAGTACCTACAAATATTCATGTTCATCACACGAAACATGAAAACCTAGCGGGATTCGAACCCGCAACACTTGGTTTCGCGGCCAGGGTCTCTGACCACTCGACCAACGGGCCAGTCGAATTGCAATTGCAGACTTGATGATAGGTATGTATCATATACAGGTTCGTGTGTATGAGTTGGCGTACATCTGCTATAGTTGATTGACACAAAACCAATATTTTTGCGCAAAAGTAATATTATATTTTATTCTGCAAATATTGTAAACAAACTCCAGACATGAGATGACATCCCTTAGGATTAAGTATACGTGTGCAAAATGTGCGAGTTTATCGGTCCATTTCTGATAAATGTCATTCTGCCTTATGAGTAAAAAAACGCGTTTAGGGGTATACATATATATGTATAAATTATATTTATATGTATAAATAATCTATGACTCAATATCAATTATTAAGATGTGGTGGTCTGGCGTCATTACGAGCAAAAATTTTTATTTTTGTTATTCTGAATTCTTTTCAGCTACGCTCACTTTCACCTAAGCGAAATATCGACGCAAATATTTTATTTACAGTGATCATCCTTGAGCTAGTAATTAAGATTGTTTCTAGCCGCTTTTTAAACTTCTGCCCTTTCATTATTAGAGTTACAATTGGGCATTTATTATCTTCGTAACTTTGTACCATCATTCGCATAGTTGGCCATAATATAGATAAGCCTAAAGCACTTTGTCCATGTTAATTAATAGGGCAATTAACTTTTCCTGAGGAAGTCAGTGGGCGTTTCCTATGAAAATGTAACTTCCTAATAATATTCTCGCCTCCCGGTGCCAGGTATGTACTTATAAATGGAATAAATAAATTGTATTATTCTTGAATAAAATATACCCAGTTCCGTTTACTTGGAATTGTTTATTTCTGTTACTCCCCATTTGTAACTTTGCAATAAGTAATGTTGGACAGATGCTCAAATTTTCGACAAACTCTATCGTCTATATTCGTAAACATTATTTATAGATGATTATTATAATGCATGCTTGTAAACTTACGTCAATATACCAAATGATTTATTGTTCTTGATTAAAAAAAAGAGATTAGAAGATAGATAGTAGATCTTACAAGTATATCGTTTTTCTAACAATGGAAAGGAAACACTAAGTATTTTTATATTATCCTTCGACGTAAATAGATTTGAATGATGCCGGCCTCGGTGACAGGAAATAAAGTATGCTGAAATTAATGATCTTCTAATGTAGGTAGTTTAAACGGCGGGTCTTGGTTTGATTAATCGGATACTAAAAGTAAACAAGTATTATTTTGACATCATGATATATGATAAATATTATTTTTATAATGATAGTGACACGAATAAATTTAATACCAACCTAAAGTTCCTAAGAAGCCTATAGAATATCATTAAAATTTTTTGACTGTTTACTTTGTTCGTTTTTATGTATTTCCTTGAAATAACAAGAAGATTTTAATTCAAGAATCAAGAAAGTTTCTAATGGCAAAAGGCTTTAAATTTATTCGTTAAACTCATGAGTGCAATATTTAATAAAAAATATTTTTTAAATTTTTAATTAATCGTAGTCTGGCCAGGAATTTTTGAGGCACCCCGCTCGAGATATATTTCATAATATATTATTATATAAATTTGAAATATAATACTTTTTATCCATCAAACAGATGGGTGAAGGTCGTTTCTAGTGTATCCTCTACTTTAAGAACATAAGTCGGAGCTTTTTACATTATACTCAAATGTTTATTATATGTATTAAAATAAAATCTATGTACGCCTACTTAAGATATATAAATTCTTACATAGGTGTATCAAGTCGTTACACTTATTTGGATATATTTAATACTTATACTAGTTAAAAGTCAATCTAAGTAAATCTATATAAATATAATTTAATGCATCGACGGCGAAGTTCTATAATGTTATTTGTAGAAGCTACACTAAAAGTAAAATTTACCTAGTGTCGATATTCATCAATATTTATGGTTGAACTAAAATTAAATCTTATCTTTATCTTAAGGTATCTCAGAATAGGTTTCGCTAACATAAACTTACTGAAGTAATAAATATTCAAAGATATAAGTATTTAAATTATTAATGGAACCGATTAGACAAATCAATGAAAGAGTGAATGTACGATAGGTCGCCTAAAAGGTACTAAATTTAAGAATTCTTTATGCATCAATATGCACAAAGTCCTCTTCTAAGTAGTTTTTGGCGAAGGTTTTCATTATTATGAGTACAGACCGCAAGTTAAAGATTTAAACTTTTTCAAGTTACAAAAGATATGTAGAAACACAAGCATTTTAAATATATTCTGTATAAGTATTTTGTCTAAATATTTTGCCTTCAAAGTTTAATGTAACATGGCTTACAATATAGTGCCTTCTTTTTTAGTACCTAACGTTGTTCCTAAATAGAAATCGACTAATATTCTCATATTAAACAAACAATTTATTCTGTTTGTAAAATCACAATTCGGTTAAATCGTGTAAAGAGTAGACGAAAGATCAACTATAGTTTCTTTCGTAGAATAACGAATAATGTCTGCTTAGACGAAAATATAGGTTTCTTATTATAAAATGAATATTGCTTTTTAGCGTTACGTTAAATAACAAATTTTGAAAAATAAATTGAAGATATTCAATATCCGGCTATTGCGCGCTTTTCTGATCGACATGTTTTATATATTTCATTTTACTGGTAGCCTATAAATTTTTATAAATATGCTATGGTCATACGCCGAGAAAGCTCTTCGTATTTTTATAAGTAATTAGCCACTTAGCTATTCATTATGCTGCCTTTAAGGCCTCGGACGTAAACCAAATTCAACAACAGCATTTTTGATTATCAAAATCAAGTATTAAATATAGTTTGGTCACAACCGCTGTACAGCATTGGAGGTGAGAAGACCAAGATCATCCAAAGTGAAATATTTCTGCTTTCTCAAAATATTTTGCGTTAATAACTTTTTAGTATCAAACCTTTTTTTGGTTAAGAAAGGGGCCTCTTACAAGGAAAATACGTCCCGAATGCTCGTTATTCTATCCCCCGCTACAGTTTAATTAAAGATTTTAGAGATATAGGGGAACAATAATGTACCTACCTAAACTAGAGTTGCCTATCGATAGTATAGTTCGAGGACACTGTCGAAATTATTACTAGTTTTCTTCGTCAACTATCGTTGGTTACTAGTTGGGCAATATTAATTGTAAATCTTACCTGTTTGGGCACTTCGAGGCTGCTCTGGGTCTTCATGTCGGCGGGTGTGGGGGTGCGCGAGCGTTTGAAGGTGGTGCGCAGGCGCTGCATGGCGGGGGGGGCGGGCTGCGCGCGCGCTCCTCATCTCGCGGGCGGGCGCCCGCCCCGCCGCCGCCGCCCGCGCCGCTACACACACACACCCTCACCACTGCGTACACAACACGTTTATGTCAATCGGGAATTCAAAATCAGAAGAGGGTTAACAAACACTAGCTTACTTTAAATTTTATCAATGCCACTATAATACTTTTTTTATTATAATTAATTTTGGAAAACGTGAAGTCTAGATAAAAATTCGGATAATACACTTTATTTGGAAAATCATTGTTTTGACTCACTCACACTATTGTAAATTTCCGAGTCAATATATTCATAACAACGGGATACGGGTATTTTATTAGATATAAAATTCATTAAAAGCTACTTACCAACAATATCGCCGTATGTAAATCGTATATCCACAGTAATTTATTCGCCAAACAAGAAGGCGGCCGCCTCGCTATCATAGAATCAGAAATCACACGGTTGGTGAATATATTGTTGACGATAATTGGTTTTCTCCCTTATCTTTCTATAAAAGTTTATTCGCTATTAATACGAAACTGCGCTCTGAAAGCAAACTTTGCAAAACATCTATTTTGCATAACTTACACAGAAGTACTTCTAAATATTAAACTCTGTATAAAGCTATCTTGCTCTCATTACAAATGCTAGACAAGGCTATGAGATGTTTAGTTAAAATATTCGCTGCCAATGGTTTTCAATGGGCACCCCTTCGCTGATTCTCGTTTGAACTCAGTCGAATATCCTCAACCAAAGGGAATAAGTGATTTTAGATCGTAATTGGATATTAATTAGAATTAACAAGTGGAATAGATGTTCATATTTTCATTTAACGATTCCGATGAAGCTAATTAATTTTTATCTAAAAATTATGAAATAGAAAGCCTTAACTTTAATAGGAACTTGTTTTATCCAATAATTACGGTTCGGAAAAAACAAGGTTTGACCAAATAGGGCTTTTTATTTTACTTACTTGCTAAGTTAAGAAATAACAATGTGTCACATTTTTTTTAACCGACGAAAAAACGGAACACCAAACAATCAATTAACGAAGATCACTAAATAGCCTTAAATTTAAAAAAATAACTAAATCAAATTAACAATGCAACGTGCAAACCCCAGTGATAAAGATTAACATTCTAAAAATCGCATCACGCTTTACGCTATTAATTAATTTGCTAGAATGGCGCCGACTTAAAATTACTCAGGTATAGGTACTTACATTATTAGGAACTTAGTTATAAAGGTTTATTATTTTTTGCTTTTCAGTTTTTCCGGCAGTTGAATTTTTTGACTGGCCCGTTGGTCGAGTGGTCAGAGACCCTGGCCACGAAACCAAGGGTCGCGGGTTCGAATCCTGCTAGGAGCAAATATTTCGTATGATGGAACATGAATATTTGTACTCAAGTCATGGATGTTTATAAACCTATTTAAGTAAGTCTATCCGTTCATCTAGTATCCATAGCACAAGCTTATAAGCTAAGTTTGGGACTAGGGAATTGGTATGTCAGTCTGAAGAATTTATTTATTATTATTTATTTATTGTTTAAAAGTTTTATTTGCTAAGCGCACAATTTTCGATAAGTTGAATTATGTAGTTTGTCTACATATTTTATAGTTCGGGGGAAGATTTTTTGTAAAAACAAGATTTTTGAGAAAGTCGCTACAAATTTATCCGTGATGGGCATAAACAAATTCTTAATATCCATGATAGTTATTTGAGTGATGATTTTTCTAAGACGGTAAACGTGGTTCTTTGAAGGCGCTTTAAAGCTGTTAGTTCAGGGAGCTTTCGAATAGATGCTGTCGTTAACATAAGCCATGTTAGCACGTTGAATGATGATTTTACAAAAGCTCAATTATTTTCTAGAGTTGAAAAAAAATCTTAATCTCATTTTAGCGGCAGTTTTTAATTAATGGATAAGTAAAAGTTAGTTCTTTCATATCTAATTAAGTAAATGCGAAAAGTATGACCTCATAAATGTACTTGCGTAAGTTACTATTCGTATTCTAATCCTTAAACCAATGTAATTAACATAAACTATTCTAGCTTGTATTAAGTACATAGTAGTTAAGTAATTGTTGACCTAATATAGTTAGCAGCAGAACACAAACTTAATATTGTATATTATATGGCTCTCTCTCTAATCGGATATTTGTATGAAAACTTATATTAATTGTATAATCAATAGGGTTTATAATGGAGTATTTGTTCTTGCGCTTGTGCTTGTCTAGAGGACAAGCTAGCCACTTTTTTTACAATTCCTATTTAACCCAACGCAATCTTATGTTTACTTTAAAGTAGTCAAAAGATCTTACTGTTCCTTGGACATCCTACTTATTCGTTTCGGGATTGGAGGCGTGATAAAAAAGCCTGTCAATTCATTTATCACTCTAAGGGGCACGTAGCATTACGTAGCATGTCGTAATAGGCGACTAATTGTATATTGGGTTTGTATGTGATTGTGTAGGCGATGAGCTGGTCACTTGTCACTATTTTTTTCACAATTTTACATCTAACCCAGCCCAGAGAAGTTTTTGACTGAATGCGGTTAAAGGGGCTTGCCCATTTGATTCTGCCTAACATTTCGGGGTTTACGGGCGTGATGTTATAAAGAAAAAAGGGGCGGCGAATATTACAAGCTCGTTTGTCAAACCTTACAATACGCCAGGACTCCTGTCCATCTGTTTGTCCATGCACTATTGTACAACGAAGGCCTGCCTGTTTGCGAACGCGGGTCGTAATGAGCCTCACTGTTCCACGCCATCATTAGTAGTTGCCTGTCAGGTTAATTGAGGCACTTTTTAATAGCTGTCAAAACACGATTGATTAAGCAAACTAACCCTGTGGCGTCATAAATTTAAGTCAACTGATCGAAGAATGATTTATTTCACTGGTATTTAAAATCTAGGTTAGTTTTATATGCATGTCTGCAATCTTTATCCATTAATATGATTTAATTTTTAAGTAGTGTTATAAAATAAAAGTTTGGTAATGACAAATCACCTTCTTTTTTTATACTATCCAATAAAGGGGACCAATTACATACGGCCAGGTACATAGGGGTAAATGGTCACTACAACCTTGTTCTAATCGTTAGCACTGGAGATTTGTCAACACTATTTAAATTTAAGCCAAGATCTTATAACAATGACAATATAGTGGGAGACCTGTCAAAAAATTTTGGGTAGGTATTTGAGACAATATCACTCCTAAATATACCCCAACACGGAACTGCATTGCAGACCTGCCTGGTAGATAGATTGTTAAATCACCTGGCAGGTAGAAAGTCTCCCCAAAATTATTTGTCTTTTTTAGAATCCTATTTTTTAGATGCCCTTATAAATACCCTTCCCCTTTAAAATGTTAAGTTGCCTCAAATACATTGTTTATATATTTTTGTAAAATATTTTGCACTCGTATGGAAATGTTGAAACCCTGACTAAATTGTTAGGCTGTTTTTTTTTAAACATGAAACTACAACAAAAATTGCATATTGCCTCGAATATATTTTTGGAAAAAAATAATATTAATATTAAAAAATTTAGGGTTGATTTATATAATACGTATCATTTTAATAAAGTTTCATTGACGACATGGGTGGGTGCGTCTCCCAACTACCACATTAATTGTCGACGGTGAACTAAATTTTTTTATTAAAAAAAACTCACTCGTGTAATTCAGGAATAGTGGAATATTGTCACTTTAATTGAAATCTGAATTTAATGGACAATTTCGCGAGATAGCCTCGGCTGTACAAACGGTAATCGCGCGGGCGCGGGGCGTCCTAACTCTTTCCGTGCATTGTGTGGCGCAACTGAAAGTAGCTACATTTATTTATTTTATTTATTTATTCCGGTAGTGACCCTGCCCCATGCGCAAAGAGTTGTGGGTTCGATCCCCACCCAGGACAAACATTCGTGTGATGAATACTTGTGTTTGTTCTGTGTCTGGGTGGTAATATTCAATATTGAAGTATATATTGTAATACCACTGTTGATTCTGATATCCGTAACACAAGTGCTTAAGCTACTTATCTCAGAGTTAGATCAATGTATGTGATGTAGTCGGATATATATATTTTTTTAACTTCCTTATCTAGCATGTACTAAGCTTTGGGTTTTGTGTTAATAATTATACAGCTGACGAGCGAGTTACTTGTTATTTTTACAATTTATTTCTGTCGTTAGTAGTTGTAAATACTAATATAATAGGTATTAAACCTATCTCGATTGTTTCAAGAGTCAAAAAGTACATGTTTTATGCCACACGAGCAGTGCAATTATCGTCCCCTTTGTTTAGATCTACTTTTGCGAGGACTTATATAATGAGTGTGTAGTTTCAACGTCGTCACTAAAATTATATATCTAACTAGCTGTGCCAGCGGTGTCACCCGCGTTTATGGTTAATATTATAAAGACTATTTCCGTCATACATGATTTCTATGTAACTTTAACCATTAAGGCTGCACACGCGACGGAAGCTTAAAAAATGGAGTAACTTCTCCCGTTTTCCCAACATTTCCCTTCACTACACTGCTCTTATTGATTGTAGCGTGATGAAAAGTATACTATAACCTGCCCAGGAGTATGGAAAATAATTGTACCAAGTTTCGTTAAAATCCGTCGAGTAGTTTTTGTTTCTATAAGGAACATACAGACAAACAGAAAGACAGACAGACATTATGTTCCTTATAGAAACAAAAACTACTCGACGGATTTTTGATAGTCTTTATAATATTAACCATAAACGCGGGTGACGCCGCTGGCACAGCTAGTTAGATAATAAAATTTCGACAGCAACAAAAATGCTTCTTGTCACTATCTTGAAAGGCAACTTCCTCGTTTACTGTTTTATTTAACAAACGCATTTTAATATAAATGTGATGTTACGGGCAATCTCGCGTGATAGCGTCAACTTTACGAATAGTAGGTAATCACGCGCGCATCACGTGTTCCTGCGCGGTGCACCTGCGAGTCTGCGGGCAGTCTTGTGCCCGCCGCGGGCCGTAATGAGCTCTATTGTGCGATTCCAATTACTTGTCGCCGACGGGCTTAAATTGTAATCAGTTCCCGACGCATGATTGACGCGGAAGTTATTTGCGCTGTTTAAAAATAAATTTTCGTTATCACCAACGAATATCATTGAAAATAAAAGCTCTTTTTAAGTTGATATTTACTGGGTAATTTGAATAAAAATTTGTTATCATTCTTGGGCAAATTAATTGTAATAGTGTACTTATACATCTTAATTACCTTCTTTTCGTGTAGCAAACGATTACTATCTACTTTATTTGGAAGAGATTACTACTAGAGATCTATACGCCTAAATTATTAGTATTATTCATTTTAAAATATCCATTCTATCTATAAGCTCTGTAATACTTTTTGTGCAAAACAAAAAAATATTTTATATATAAATACTATAAATGGAAAATCGTAATAAACCATAAGAAACAGTAAGTTTAAAAATATTCTATGTTGATGATGTAAAAAACTAATAGTCCATACTCTAACTTTAATATAAATTTAAAGTAACACTTGCGATAAACGTTAATATACTTAGTCGTTCACGCTATCATTTTCGTCCAAGTTGAAAAATAACGTTTTAAATGAAAAATCAAAAGAGCGTAAGTACACAACTATGCTTATCTACCAGATTTTTTGCAAATTATTAGATAAGCATAGTAAACGACCCAGCCTACTTTTAAAAACATTAATTTACTACGAATAGACGAGAATTCATAAATTATAATTGTTCTCGGGAATTTAACTGCTTATTAATGAAATCCGCAGGAATATGCTTTTAGTAGTTTCCGAGATTCAAGCGCACAGACAGACGGATGATTTCCATTTATAATAGGTATAAATAGAGATAGACGAGAAGATGTGAATAATTCATCTTCACTGCTGTCTCAACCGGTTACCGTATTCAATGTTTGTTTGAACGTTCATATGGTAGCAATGTGCAACTATAACGCTTGAGGTATGCATTTAATCCTTAATAAAAAAACACTGACGCCATTTGCGATAGATGCATAAAGCTATTTGTTAGAAATAGTTCACAAACGCTAAATCGCAGTCATTAAAACAGCCCACCTCAGAGCTTTCAAAAGCGGCTTAAAACTTCCTGATAAAAGATGCATTAAGCGTTAAGTTAGCAATGGCTAAGCGGTAAATCGCATTCATCTAAATAACCCGCCACAAAGATTGATGAATCGATATAAAACCTTCAAATAACAGCATAGACGATACCGACACATAACTCGTACACATACATAACATCACGCCCATAATCCTCGAAGAGGTAGGCAGAGTCAAAGGGGCAGCCAGTGGCTGATTTACCCTAAGGCCCAGTAGGCCCGGGCCTAGGGCGGCCAGATATTAGAGGCGGCCAATCGTAATAAAAATTAAGTGATGACGCTTTAGTACTGAGAATTATGGCCTGGGGCCTAGAGCGGCCAAGACTGTAAATCGGCCACTGGGGACAGCAGGCCCCTTTGACCACATTCAGCCAAAAACAAAACTGGGCTGGGTTAGATGGAAAATTGTGAAAATATAATGACAAGTGGCTAGCTCGTAGCATACACAATCACATATCCAAAACCCCGTATACCATTTGTCACCTTTTACGACATGCTAGGCAAGAAACACAATTATCACATTATTTTTGAGGCCCAGACCAACATGAGACAATAGGCTGGGTTAGATGGAAAATTGTGACAAAGTAGTGACAAGTGGCTAGCTCGTCGCCTACACAATCACATACCCAAAACCCCATATACCATTAATCACCTTTTACGACATGGCAAGAAACACAGTTGGCACATTCTTTTTAAGTACCTACACATAACTTAGTGACAGGTTAACATCACGTAAATACGGAGTCCACGTGATACCTTCACGCAGACCGCCAATGGTCAAGTTTGTAATCGCATAGCTAGTCCAACACCAAAAGTGAAGGCTCGCCCACCATTTATTAGCGCTCCCGACTTCATAACCCAGTTCGTGTTCAGCCGAAACTTTGCCGGCCGCGAATTTCGCGTTGTTTACCAAAGCCTTTTTGCGTGGGGCAGCCCGTAACTACTCGTCTAAAAAGTTACGGCTAAGCGGTGGAGCGTGCGGGTGCTTTAGTTGAGGACCGGCGCGCAACTTGGAGGATTCCAACAACTTACCAACAACGGGATTACCAATTTAATACGCACACGCTATATCCATGTTTACGTTTTGAAATATGTGGCTGAAGTTACGTTACGGCTTTGAATACAATCTTGTGTCTACTATATTTTTTCATCTGTAATTATTGTTTTTATTTTATTATTAATTAACTGCTGTCTGTTAGTTTTATTAACATCTTTACAATTTCATATCATAAACTTATATATAATATTTTTTTTATTATTATTGTTCAAAATTACACATAAGATTAATAGTGCATCTTAATGTTGCAGCTCTCTCTAGTCAGTCTGGTAGGTATATATTTGATATACTTTCTCGATTTTTTAATACAACACAAGAGAAGGGTGACATGTGTACCGTTTTCTGTTTTTGATCCTTGTTTATGCTAATATGGACTTGTTCATGTACACACAACATCCTGGACAAGGGCCGAGAAAGGATGGGTAGGGGAGAATCGACTACTGATGGCACCGTTCACAGTCAAATAAGGGTGTCGACGACAGGCTCGTTAGATGCTTTAAGCTAATGTCTGATTTAATACCTTTTGTTTCTTTGCTTTGCACTGTCAGTCTTTCTTCTGCCTGTCTCGTATGAGGTGTCTTTCTATCGTGTAATTTGTTACATATTTATATAATATAATACATACATACATAACATCAAGCCCATAATCCCCGAAGGGGTAGGCAGAGTCAAAGGGGCAGCATGCCTTTTCAACCACATTCAGCCAAAATTAAAGCCGGGCTGGGTTAGATGGAAAATTGTAGAAAAGCAGTGACAAGCGGCTAACCTGTCGTCTACACAATCACACACCCAAAACCCGATATACCATTAGTCGCCTTTTACGACATGCTGGGCAAGAACCACAGTGGGCACATTATTTTTTTTGTCCTAGATCAACATGGGCCAAGTCCCAGACCAACATGGGACTATAATATAATAATTCATCATATCTAAAACCAGTCCTCTCATTAATACAGTCCACAAAGGAATAATTATTTTTGTTCAAATTCATAGAACTTACCAATGAATTCCATTCTCTGATAATAATTTAATAAATGCGGATAACCAAAAATATTGGCTCAACTTTTTAAAAAAATATTCTATATTTAAAATCACGTAGTATTACCATAAAAATCTTTTTGGCTAAATAAAAAAAATATATCTATCATATACCTATTACCTACCTACATCAATTATAATTTTAGCATATTTTCAAAAGTAAAGTATTTCTTATTGGATTTATGATTCTCTTTGTTGATGAATTATTTTTACTTGCAGACTTTTCATTTTATTCCACGTTCCATATTCATCCTATACTTTAAGCGCATTATGTAAGATCCGTCAAAGATGACATCAAAAAGCTCGCGCTTGTTACTTTCATAAAAAGGTTCCAGCACTTTCTTAGCTGCAGATCCCTTAATCTTGCATCAAACAAGCCTACAAAAGCTCTCGATCGACAATGTATAATCCCTGCAGAGTGAGTGGAGTGCATTATGTCGAGCGCCTGCCAGCGTCTCCCAACACGACGGCGGGCACACGTAATGCCCGCGATACACTCGACGCAGGCGCTCGAAATGGATTGCGAGGTATCAACCCACAAGCTTCCTGTTCAATCCCAACCTGCAATCTAACTGCACAGACAAATCTCTACAGACGGACAGAGTTCGTATCTGCTCGAGCAATGTTAATAAAATATTTACGCTATTTTTTGCGTTGATCTTGCACCAGACTGCTACATACGATTCGCTGAATTATTGTTCTTAGATAAATATTATCTAAAATAAAAACTCTTATATAAATATGAATACATATTTAACGATCGACGAAAGCACCACCTTCCAGGAGCTCTCGCTCGCTACCATGGCTGACACCACGGATGGCAGCGAGAGGTCCTGCCCAATGGCGGCGGATAGCGCTGCGCGCTCGCCGGCAAAAGCCAGACACACCTCTAGCGTGTGCTGGGCACTGTCCTCGATGGCACCGCAATAGTATGCAACTTTTACATTAACCTTTGTATCTATGTATATCTATTAAAAAAACTATTAGGTAGATAGGTAGGCACTTATAACTAACAGATTATTAAAATACATAATAAATTGGGATATAATAGTAAAATCAAAGTCAAATAAAATTTGACCTTTCGTATTTCATAAAATAATTTCAATTTGTTGTTAGTTTCAAAATTCATCATGATTTTTGTTGGGCGCTGTAAAATTTTACGTATAAACGAACATGTAAATAAATTTGTTGCAATAGTGAAGCGCTCCTTTGTTTATTGTTCATATCAATAAAAATGTTAGCACGCCGTGTTTGCTGCAACCAAAACCTAAGAAAACATTCATATTGCGCGTCTATATTGGCTCAAAGTGTGCAAACAATGTACCGAGCTAGGTCAAACGCCTAGCTATGGCTACAGAATTTTAGGTTGCTGTTTACAGTCCGCCGCGAGCTATGAAGCATTGACGGTTTTGCCTATTTTTTAATATCCAACCGTCGAATATTAAAATACAAAGCTTATACTGAAATTGCCGTTCAGATGAAGTTATCAATTCGTTAGAATTGACTTGGTTATCACGCTCACGACTAGAACACTAATAATAATTTTTATGTTTTAACTGGAGAACATAAAAAGAAGTTGATCGATTTAAGTAGGTTAATATGTTGAGCAAAAATAAATTACCCATCAAAGCGTAAACTTGCCTTAATCAAAACAAAATAACAATCATCGAAAAACATATATTACTTATACATAATTCTGTGCCAAAAAACAGTCACAAAATAGACTATTTACATATTTTAATAGGAGTGGCGAGATAAAAACTGTCTATGAATATTATTAAGAAAAAAATATTCGTTTAGTAAAAAGCTTAGATATAGTTTTATAAATATATCTGCCAATTTCAGTATAACGCAGTAAAGTCTTCTTAAATAAATTATCCCACTTTTCCGGTTGTTGTGAATCAGAGAGTAACTGAACGTAACTTTGCAGGCTTTTGGCTTGCCGTTAATAAATAAAATACGCTATATAGGACAGGAGATCCAGATAAAGCTTTGGTAAATCCCACTTGACATTTTGATGAGAAAGAGCAAAAAGTCGGCATCCGCAGCGCCTAGTAAATATTGCGGGAACTCGTAAATATTGCGTCACTTTGGCGAACTTTATTGCGATGAGAAATAGGTTTTTGTAATTAGTTTAAAAATTAACATAAAACTGCACTCATGTTTGTTCCACTAGGAGACATATACTTATGCTTTCATTTTTCGTAGTGATAAATAACTTCACGTCCGTAATCCCGAAGGCGGGACAGAAGGCCTCTGAACATTTTCGTAGTAATAGTTGATATAAAAAGTTTTGGGTTCTGATGTAGAGTCTGCAAAAGCGCTACGAGTTAATAAGCGTAGTGTAGAACGTTACCTTACTCTAGGAAAAACTCTACTAATGAGAGGCTCTGTTTTACTTAGTGGAATAAAACTTAGCCTAAGGATGACTTTCCAAGAGTACAGTAATATTATATAGTATCTATCTCTTTCACAATCAACAATTTCACGTCTCTCGTACATTAATGTATGTTATTCATCTGTCTAGGATGATGTTTCGTTCCTGGAATCTACGTGGAGTAATAATCTTAGATTTGGCCATTTCAGGCGAACCTTTTATACATACATAACATCACGCCCATAATCCCCGAAGGGGTAGTCAGAGTCAAAGAGACAGCAGGCCCCTTTAACCACATTCAGCCAAAAACAAAACTGGGCTGAGTTAGATGGAAAATTACGAAAATGTAGTGACAAATGGCTAGCTCGTCGCCTACACAATCACATACCTACCCAAAACCCCATATACCATTAGTCGCCTTTTACGACATGCTAGGCAAGAAACACAGTGGCACATTCTTTTTAAGTCCCAGACCAACATGGGACAATGGGCTGGGCTAGATCGAAAATGTAACTACCTTTTATGACAGACTTATACAAAGATTAAAAATATAATCAAAAATTACACAACTGTATTCGTTAGAATGTGATCGATTTCTAAGGAGATGTTTTTCCAATGTGTTATCTTTAGATCTGAGACATATAAGGAAAATGCCAACTGTGGTCCTTCCTTAGTATATCGTTAAAAGACTAATGGGGTATTGGGCCTTGAGTTAACTTACTTTTGAACTAGCTAATTGTTACTGCTTTTTTCCATTTTTCCATCTAAACCAGCTCAATTTTATTTTTGAATAAAAGTGGTCAAAAGCCCTTGGTGCCTTATGGACTCTGCTATTCCTTGGGGAATTGCGGGTATGATGACATGTATGAACGGTTTTTCTCAGCACCGTGAGGGTAAACGCTAGTGATATAAATGCGTAAAAGAATCCAAGGCACGTGCTCATTTTTAAAGCATCATTCATTACTGCGTACATATGTTTTTTAATAGTTGAGTAACCACCGCGCTCGTAATGTACCAAGGTCAATGAAGGAAAATTTTCTGCTCGTTCGGGCTAGTCAATAAATAGAATTCATTAAATGTAATATATATATATAATAATATAACAACATCACGCCCACAATCCCCGAAGGGGTAGGCAGAGTCAAAAGGGCAGCGTGCCCCTTCAACCACATTCAGCCAAAAATAAAGCCGGGCTGGGTTAGATGGAAAATTGTAGAAAAGCAGTGACAAGCGGCTAACCTGTCGCCTACACAATCACACACCCAAAACCCGATATACCATTAGTCGCCTTTTACGACATGATAGGCAAGAACCACAGTTGGCATAATATTTTTAAGTCCCAGACCAACATGGGTCAGTGGGTTGGGTTGGATGGTAAGCTGTGAAAAAGGACTGACAAGTGGCTAGCTCGTCGCCTACTCAGTCACATACCCAAAAGCGGGCTTTTGGGTATGTGACTGAGTATCGTAAAAGGCGACTAATGGTTTACGGGTAAACCATTAGTCGCCTTTTACGACATGCTAGGCAAGAACCACAGTTAACATATTCTTTTTTTTTGTCCCAGATCAAAATGGGCCAAGTCCCAGACCAACATGGGACATTAAATGTATTAAATAAATAACGATTATTGCTATATTACATTGAATTACCACCTTTCCCCCTTACAAATAATGTTTATCCTGTAAGTTCATATTCGTGGAAATAATTTCCATCAAGCCAACATTTACCAAAGAAACATTAGGTGGAATAAGGCACAAGTTATTATTTCCTACAAGTCCAATTTATTATGATTAAATCCCTTGTAAAAAGGAAGCAAAAAATAAACAAGGCACGTTATAAAGTAATTATACATTTATACATTGTCTCGTCGCGTGTTGTTCCGCGATTAAATGTGCTCGGCAAGCTTATTTTTTATGCATGACACGAATATAGAATTTACCCGTAACGCATAGGTACATTGACATACGAATATGTATATTAGACTTTTTTATATCAGGGGGTGGAAAGCGAGCTGGCGTGTTATATCCTAGCCAACGGCATAGATGCTATAGAAGAGTATAAGCGACGCGATTACACGATGCGATTGGTGAAAATGTTATCTGAGTTTTGAAGTTTCAGTGTCTAGTCATAATCCAAGCTTGAATGAAACGCTTTTTTTTTAATATAAATTATATGTTCTTTTTTTCTTACAATGAAAGCTAGATAGATGGTTAAAGTAGTTTGTCCCTCAGATCTGGCGGTACCTCAATACGAATGAAATGATATCAAAGTACGTTTACGCGTCGATTTAATATTAAATTAGTTTTGCCTGGGCAAAATTAATTAAATCCATCTAAGGCAAAATTGGTTAGTTAAGCTGCGCCTTTCCTAATATGAATTTACCTTAATAAGAAAATGCACACTCTCGGCTAAGCTATGAACCTAACGAGTAATCTGCACAGCCAACCCATTAATGTTTAGAAAATAAATTGGAAGACGAAGCATTTGTAACACTGCGCTGTGCTGTACAAATGCCCGAAGACAAATCTCTGCGCTGCAGGTGTCAGCACATTTCCCTCTCACAGACACACTCCTCAACACTTTTGTGTTAGAGCTCTGCGCATTGCTCATGACCGGGAAAATCAAAAAGAGTCATTTGCTGGGTCATAGCGCTCACAGAACCGATTAGATGTAGTTATGCCAAAGTTACAAATTTACATTAGTATTAATACATGTCTAATAAGATATAATCGATGACGTAATATTTGGATTACCATGTGTTTTCTTTGCTCAACAAATGTTACTGCGATTACCTCCAAAAACGTTATATATTAATGCAAACTACCAGTGGGATGTATTACGTAGGATTTCCATCCGGTATTACGTACTTAACAACTCTTCAAGGAAAATAATATGTGATATTGACTACGATAAGCCTATTTCTGCAAATGCTTGTAATTAATCCGGACGCTAATAATCGTCACCCTACCAACATATTAGGTGACACGAGGATAATGCCCAACTTTTCCAACTACGCCCTGCGGCAATAACATTCGCGTTTATTTCATTCGCTTAAGAATGATATTCGAGAAGACACATACGGGAGCCAGTTGCTATCTACATAGAGGAAAATTTTATTTTACTTATCCGGGCCTTTTCGCTTGAAGATAACTTAATACAAACGTCTGAAGAAAAATTGGGCTCTAAATGTGATGGCTTATAGCATTGTAGGTAATTTATTTGTGTATTTACACAAGTATTATGTGAATGAATCGTAAAAAATTAGCCTGTATGTAAATTATTAAAACAAGTCTAGACAGGTAGATTAACATTACGAAGACATAAATATTTATCAATAGGTAAATCGCATCCGCCGAGGATGTGTTTACGAGTATGATTTGTCGTATTGTCATTGTAATATTAATAAGAGTGATGACGTCATTCACGGGTAATCTTAGACATTTTTTATTAAAAATAACACAGTATTTGGGACCCCAAATCATTCAACCCACAGAACAGAAAAAACTAGTAGAAGGGGCATGTCACAAAATTAGTATGAGAACCAATAAAGCCAAACTTACACAAATACGCCACTAATCACATACTACACTACAGATAAGCAATAAGCAGAATTGGCCATTCTTATTTTAGTCAAAAACAGCTTATCTCAGTCCTACATCAGAAAACATACCTTCACTCTTTTGAAAAACGGTTTAATTTACTATACCTCTAAAAAAAGGAGTTAGATATGACCTTTCATAACAACTTTACAAAGCAGTATTGTGGCTTCACTGCCCACTTGACACTTCCACTTAATATTTTGTTCCGTAATACAACCATTTAAATTACCTACTTACAGATTCAGTTTCTTATTGCTATAAAAACATTTTATTATTAGTCATTATGTTGAACATGTCATCATATCACACTTTAGTATCTATTTCTATGCAAATCTAAGCATCATTCTTTGAAAGCTCATAAAAAGTACTACAATTGGTGTTGACACCACCCTATTGTCATACAAAAAATCTAATTTACTTTATGGTTACAACATAATTACAAATTCTTCGTGTTTATCCTCTTAAATCTTATAAACACCTTTTTTAAACTTTCTACATGGTTTAAAGTATTAGCATGTTACGTAATGTAGAAATAGGGGAGAATATTTCATCGTTAAGCAAGTATTACACGTGGTATAAGTATCTCAAGCGCAGCATTCTCGCCTCTTGCGGATACGAGCATGAATAATAGGCGGCAAGCTTGAGCAGTTACTTACCCACCTGAGAATTCTTCACAAATGAGAACATTTTAAACGAAATGAGGTGCAGCCTACATGTGACGTCACTTCCGTGTCAAATCTGAGAAGGTGATTAAAAGTTGGACTAGTGGAGTGCCAACGCTAATTCAATGTCTCATCACTTTTGTACACCGAGCACAACAAATACCGTACTTAAACAGATATTATATTGTCTATATTACATATGTATGTTCATCAGTGTTCACCAACTAATAGGCGAAATTTCTTCCCGATTTTAATTTAGACTTAAAAATAACGCATCTAGCAACTGTGGTCAATGCACTAGCAGTAGCACTGTGTGTAGTTCTTGCATAGTATGTCGTAATAGGAGATACCTATCGTAAACAAATATTTGTTAAGTGTATTTGTGATTGTGAAGGTGACTAGATAGCCACTTGTCACAACTTTTTCAATCCCAATTATATTTTACTAAAAGAGATTTCTTGCTTGGATTCTGCATATACCTTCGAGAATTGTGGCTATGATAGTATACCTAATAATGATGTGTCATCATCATCATCATCAACCAAACTCAATCAAACGACGACTCTCATGGCTTTATGGTGAATGGTTTGAAAGCATGAATTAGCAAACGAGCCAAAGGAACATGTCCGGCGGAACGCAGTTACGGCCAGCCGCAGAACGGACATTTATAACATATGAGATAATCGACGCAATACCAATTTCCCGGTGATTTCTAACGACTATAATTTAAAGCATCCGGTAACATTTGTTTAATTTTGTTTCATGCTTGCAATGCTCATAGAATTTGTATCGTTGATTTCTATAAAATGTGCTTTAGTGCAATTGGCTATGTAGACGACATTATTGAAACTTTAGCTTTTACTTACTACTTATTAACGAATTTGTTCATATATTCATATTTATACAGGACATAAAGCTAAATGAGATAACTGTATATGCTTATTATTTGAATAACTAACGCTTCTTTAATATCTGACTGAAAGTACAGCTAATAAAATAATAATAAATACCACACCGCATACCAACTTCTGATCTCAGAACACAGATTAATACTTTTAAAACCTAACGATGAATATTTCGGGACATTTCTCAAAAGTCGCAGTCTTGAAATTTGCTGTCATGATACAAGTATAGTATGAAGAGCGGTGGCAGATCCAATGGAGACGATACACCTATGCAAGAGGTGATTTGTACGAATTATTTGAGGTGAGGAAAACCATATTGGTTTGGAACTTAAAAATAATGTGCCAACTGTTCTTGCCTAACATGTCGTAAAGGACGTCTAATGGTATTTCGGGTTTTGGGTATGTGATTGTGTAGGGGACAAGCTACCCACTTGTCACTACTTTTTCACAATTTTCCATCTAATCAAGCCCAGTTTTATTTTTGGCTGAATGTGTTTAAAGGGGCCAGCTGCTTCTTTGACTCTGCCTACCCATCTCCTTCGGGGATTATGGGCGTGATGTTATGTAAGAAAACCATCGTGGCTACACAACCAATTCACAAACAAAATTCCCCCCCCCCCCCCTCCTTTTTTTTAGCTAATCTGATGAGTCAGAGACCTGACTTTCTAGTATATTCAATATCTAGTACTCACACAAATTTTCTCGTTGGCCCCATCCTTTCAACTCAAAATGACAAAGTTAAAGCTTTATTGACTGGACTATAATATCAAAATGAGGCCAGTGTCGGCAACAATGGCAGTTGCTTCAATATAATAAGCAAGTTCGCTAAAGTGTACAGACTATATTAATTTTCTACGTAGACATATGTCCCGTTTCCAAGATAATAAGTTAATATGGATATATGTATTAGTTCCGGCAGAATCAGCTAATCTAATTCGACACGTATAGTTAATTGCCTATAAGTGATGCTATCCGTGCTTTGGTCAATTACTTCAGCAAACTAACACTCCGGAACTACAATAGGAAACCAGACATACAGCATACTGGATTACGGTTACAAATTTTGAGTTGTCTAAGTAATCAGAGCAAATCTCTTCCAAACATATTAAGGCAGTAGGAAGGGCATTAATAAGTTGCCTTCAAGTTTATTGAATAGGTACATTGCAAGGATTATAGCAGAAAAAAAAATCACCTCAATAAGTATTTTATCTTATCTTCCTACTTACAAAAAAGAACTTGAAAAATAAAACCTATTGAAAGGAGAAACACAATTTATACGAGTTTTCACTTCCGGGTGTAAATCTCTTTGAAGCTTACCACAAAGATGGGATTAGGACCAATGTTATATGTAACATCAAAGATAGTGTGTCTAATATTATCATTAGATAATATAATACTCTATGTAAATTCCATGAACGTGACAACTTCCACGTTATCTACACGAAGGTTCCATATGGAAAGTGGATGGAAAATCCTACGTGTTTTCCCATCGAACTTGAAATATCTTACAAAGTTCGTATGTTACACATACCAGGTAATAGAAGAGTGCAGGTGAAATAGGTCAAGTGCTATAAAATTTGAGGCAACATGTGACGGGTGACTGTATATTCTACCGCGCTTTACTGCGGACATTTTAAGCTTAAAATAACACGTAGGTAATTCATGTTCTAGACAGGTGAACGTAGATCAAAACTTATTGTTGATTTTGTACACAGGCACGATATCTTTGATGTAGAACATCCACAGGATTACATTATGTATTTTGGATTTTAATGTAACTTAATATTAATATAGCTCATACGCCTGAATAACATATAGGCTATGTTTCATCGATGTATACCCGAGCAAAGCCGCTGGCAGAAGGCCTAGTAGCAGATATTTTATTAGTACTAAAAGGTAAAGTATTGTGATCATAAGTATTCACAAACTAATTACATGTATATACTATTTAGACTTCTCTGTTTTTCGAACACGCCAAATAATGATGTCATGTAAAAAAAATGATGTCCTCCTTTGCATAGGCTTACATAATTTTATTTATTTTCAGAATCAAATGTATTTATAAAACCTGTAAGTCATCATAAGAGCTCTCAACCCTCTCTTGAGCATTGGAAGAGGCTGTCAAACACGAATGAGCTTTCCGCACATTGTTGGTTCTGTCGTTCATAATGTTATTTCATACATTTTATATGCACGGATATACGAATATGTAACAAGTATATCTAAATTGTATCACTAATTTGTTTTTAGAATAACATTGGATGTTTGGCAGGAAAATTGCGTGATAATTGTATTTTGTTTAGTAATTGAATATTTAATGTAAGATTTTTTGTTGCCCCACAAAATAGTGTAAACTTTGACACTTTTATCTGTCCCTATGTCGCACCGTGCAATGGGGTGCCGGAAGGTCACATTATTTATTAATCACAGCGAAAATAAGACTATTCGAGGCAAGCACGGCAAGACCCTTTAGAAACGGTGCTAAAAGAAATGCTTTTAATCAGAAACACCTCGACTAATGTCAACCCTGTCAGTTGCAATGCAAAATTCGTAGAATATAAATCAAGGGGGATTCTTTGAATCAACCCATACGATAATATAGCCACTACTGAGAAGTTTAATAATTCTGTTTTAACACATTTGTTTATTGATGCACGTAATTATGTTAACACTAGGTTCTGCCCGCGGCTTCGCTCGTGTGGTGCATCGATAACACATAGCCTATATTCGGGTGTATGAGCTATATTATTCCAAAGTTTTATTAAAATCCATTCAGTACTTTTTGCGTGAAACAAACATCCATACATCCATCTATACAAACTTTAAAGTTTAGTACTGCGCTTTTGACACCGTCATTGAGAATCGACATGATTTTCGCAGGGACACGTGTCGTACTTTGGGTCTGATGACGTCTTGAACTAAGAGTAGACTCTAAGGAATCCATGGGAAAGCAATAAAATACTAAACACCCTTGTTTTTTTGAAGAACTATCAATATAACTACTACGCTGCATCGGCAGAAATAAAGCTCGCAGATTTGGTTGCCATTAAACTAAAAAAATGTTTATGCCGTTTTTAGAATACGTTAATAGCTGAAAACCATAGGATTCCTTACGATAGCAGGTATACCTACGCCGAAACACGCCACTGTCAATTTGAGCCCCTAAGCAGATTACTGTCAAGCGTCAACTGTGTGCACGCTTACAAGAGAATTTACTTCGTTATCTTTATTTTGTCGCATTTGAAAAGCTTTTGGGCTGAGAAACCTTGCAGGTAAATCTGACATGCGTGTTGGTGCTGTTCAGGATTTTTCATTAGGGATTTTTTGACCTTGAGCATAAAGCTGTGTAACGTTACGTTAGTAATAATGTGTTGCCCACGACTTCGTCCGCATGAAATTTAAACATAAAGTAAGATGAGCCGATGAATAAAAAAGTTTTAACTGCTTTTTTTGAGTATGTAAAGTCAGTACCTAGGTAATTAAGTATATATGCGTTTATGTGGGTTTTTTTTGTTATTTTTACGTATATAAATTAAAAAGTAGTTACTACTCGTACGCCTATCATGTATGCTTAAGGAAGTGTGAGATGCTTAGTAAGGAACGTAAGACAAAGAAATGACTGCAAGGTAACGATGCGCGCAAAAGATAGGACACGAATGGCGGAAGGCGCGAATACACGCGGGTAAAGACGTGCGAACAATGTAGCAGGTCCGTTCCTTTTTACGCATTTCTGCAAATCCGAAATTAAATGAAGTATCTCTTTTGTCAGATTGAGGGTCCGTTGTATTGACACAATTTTCTTATAACACCGAAATTAATTTTATTTTATAGCTATAAAATCCACTGTCGTTCGAAGCTGTATTTTTATAAGGTAAGGGGGACTAACTTTATAATTCAATGTAAAAGGAAACTAAACCTTGAATTGGTTTAGTTTGCATATACATCATTTGTCTGAATAACATGGTTTAGGCATGACAAGGAGTCTTCCTTGTCATCCTAAACTAAATTGTAATCCCTCATTCAATCACCCATGGAGTTCAACTGTTAACACGAGTAAGTCAACTTAGCTAATTAATCACGGGACTACCTACATATAGGTGACTAATTGTTTTCAAATGACACGTACACAATTAATTAGTTGCTTCCGAAAGTTTGGGGTTCTGCTGTATTAAAGTTTTATCTGACTCTCGTGCGAAGGAAGGTCGGACGTAATTCAGAAACAGTGTCGTTTTGAATGGAAAATTGTTAATATATAAAATATACCACGACTTTATGGGAAATCATGGAAAAATAATTAGATTACTTACTATCCTCTATCCGCATATCGTAAAGCTGTACATATCATCATGACCGAAATCGCCGAAGAAATAGGCAAAGTCCAAGGAGCTATAAAAGCTCAAATTTATCTTTAGCTATTAAAGATAAATTTGAGCTGGGTTAGATAGAAAATGGAAGAAAAGTATTAGCAAGCCCCTGGCCCCTACACAATTACAAACCCGACCTTTAGTAGTATTACGACATGCTAGTTATGCAAATATGTTTTACTGATTTAAATCTCCAAAATTTCGATCTTGTGTTTCGATGTTTCATTAACTTGCAGTAGCGTGACGTAACATCTATTATAAGTAGTAATCGCATTATGAAAAAGAAAATGTATGTCGATTTCTAATTTTCAAATCCGAGGACGCGAAACACGTTCGTATTAAGAAAACATTCAAGTTTGTATTACGATTTTCGTGGAACCATTTCATTCCCGTAGGCAAAAATGGAATTTCAAGTAGAGCCGGAGTAGTTAAACTACTAAAATCTCATAACCTACGTCCTAGATACAAGCATGCACTTAATTCTCGATATGGAACTTGATGGTCCTGTTTTTATTAAAAATATTCAAAGTTCAAAAATTTAGATTTTTTTTCTTTATGTTTGAGCGTTATTATTAACTATTGATTAAAATCGACATGCCAGGTGGCAGGAATTCGTGTAAATTTACGAGAATGATAAAAAAATACATGGCGCTTCACACCCGGCTGCAGTCGCTTTTTGACGTGCGAGATATTCCCCAAACCGCGGCAAGTGGTACATTCTTTTGTCTCCCGAGAGTCTTCACACAGTTCGTCATTTTCCGCGACATTTTTTCAACGTGAGGATTAGTAGGGAAGCCGGTGGAAATTTCAACGCAGCAACTGTGCCATTTTAGTCGGTAAAATGCCGCCTAATGCCCTTTTTCGGAGGCACGTTGTTATCGAGTCAAATCTTCAATAACAGATTTATCGCCTGTGAGATGAAATTATGCTCAGAGGAATGAAATTGTACACACTCAAAAAAAATGTAAACGTTTTTATGTGTTGTTTTCTGTTCGCTTACCTCGCTTCCATGCTCAGATAGGATCTCCTAACCAGTGATAAATTGAGAGAAGGGGGGTCTTTTGGCCTTTTGGAAAACAAAATATTATCATCTATTTTGCATAATAACACCATACTTCTTTTTCAAAATGTAACTTCTTAAAGGTTAAACCTATTAAAAGTTAAATTTATTCATTACCCTGTAAAAAATCTGCGGCTTTGTAAGGGTTTGTCGCGCGGAATAGAGTCTACCAGCACTTTCTTTCTCAATTAGGCAGTACCTAATTAGGCCCAATTATGTCTATGTTTTTTCCTGAAACCTAGCCATATTTTTTAATTAGTATTAGTTAGGTACTATCTTCTATTCAATTAGTATTAGTTACTATCGTCTAGTTACTGTGCAAATAATTAAAAGATAGCAGCTAAACTAGCTTTGAAAATCTATGTGATCGCGGCCCTCCTACTATTTCTGTACAAAAAGTTACATCAACCCATTGCTCCACTTCCACGTTATACAACGATAAACAAACTTTCGCATTTATAATATATTTCGATATGATTCAAAGTCGTTTTACGAATCCGTGACATGTAGGTACTTGTCACTGCATAAAAATTAACTAACGTCAATATAGGCGAATCATTCACAAAATAATAAAATAAAAATAAATATCACACTACATGACATACGTTGATACAACTCCGAGGCAAGTAGCTTAAGCACTTGTGTTACGGATATCAGAATCAACAACAGTTTGGCAGCAGGACACAAATCGCAGTTCTTAAGTGATATCTTCTTCTGTCCTCGTAACATGTAATTTTTTGCGACTTTATTAGACGTGAATCACTAATATATATCACAGCACAGCACATTAATCTGTTAAATTCTTGTACATTTATCTAATATTACTTATGTGCGCTCCTATCTTGTACAATATTTACTTTTACGTATATCATAACAAATTGACATATCGTCAAACAAAAGACGTAAATATAAACACTCGCGGCAGATACCTACACTATGTAGAGCAAATAATGTAGAGCAAACGTCGCCGCGGGTTGGTATGCTTTTGTAATAGGCATTGTCTGCGACGGGCGGCGGGCTCCGAATGCCAGCTCCGGCGATAGAGCCACCTCTACATTACTAACCATTAATATTTTCTTGTACATATCTGCCGTGGCATTTTTCTTTTCATTCTGGGCACTAAAAGGAAATGTTATCTGCCGTCAGACTGAAATAAGCGGGAGTTCTTGGACTACTAGTTTCCACCGTTTTGGAACGCTTCAATGTTAAAGAATGTTACACAATTGTTTTTTATACTATAAATATTTGTTTTCTCATTGAAATACGTTTATTTTACTTTAATAAAGAAGTAATGTTGATACCCAATTTCGCAGCCAAAATCTATTCCAAGAAAAGTTACAAGCAGTCAGCTAGTGGTAATTATGTATGCTCATGCTTATTTTTGTTTTATACTGCTTGATTTTAGATTTAGTTGGTAACTAACTTGATTTTAAATTACATACACATAACATCACTCCCGCAATCCCCGAAGGGGTAGGCAGAGTCAAAGGGGCAGCAAGTCCCTTTAACCAAATTCAGCTAAAACAAAACTGGGCTGGGTTAGAAGATAGATAATTGATCTTTAATTGATAACTAAATAGTTAATTTGTATGAGAAAAGTAATATACTCTTACACTTCATTTCACCACTAGGCAATACCAAATGTTGACTGTACAAATCCTATCGCTCAATTCTATCAGCACCTATGTTTTCCCCGCGGAGACCATCCATCCATCAAGCTGGTCCTGAATAAACTAATCTTATATATTTCGTCTGCACATTTCCAAAAGGAATAAGAAATATTTTCTAAATCTGCCTTAAAATCCTGCATTCAAGGCTTTGAGCACATATGTGTATGAACATTTTGCGCCCGTACCTACTCTATATACTTACTTGTAAGATAAGTAGGCAAGTTTTTTTTTATTCTTCGTTTATTGGAAGGACTTTTGTCTTTACATAGACATGTCAGTCCTATCGTAACCTAAACAAAGTTACAATGCACATTACAACAAATAAAAATAATACTATAAATATAATATAAAAATATGCACTGAAATAATCACCGGCAACACAGTAATTTTGCCGGCTTGGAAGTAGGTTCACCCAAAATACTTTAGAAGATACCTAAATCCAAGCGGTTTAGACGCAATTCAATCATCAGTATCAGTGCCTGTCGCTGACTTTCGTTTTTTTTGCACTCCATCAACACATTATGCACGTCTTCGATTGTTCCACATGCATCACAGTTGGGAGAGTTAACTTTTTTTCACAAGAAAAGCAAAATTATTTAATCGATAGTGTCCAGAGCGTAGTCGATGGAGTGCAACAACAGTATTTCTACTTAAATTGATAAGTAGTCAAGTTGGAGAGAAATAAAACCTGTCAGATCCCAATCCCAGGGCCCATTAGTTTCATCTAGCGCTTTATACCTATAGAGTCGATTAACGATTAATAGTTTAAGGTTTTTGTTAAACCTTGACACATTTTTAAATGATACTTTAATAATTTACTAATTACTACCAACACTACTACAAAGGTTTACGACAATGTCACCTAAGGAAAACCTACTGGCTAACTAATTAGATCAATATAATTCAATTACTGAACGTATTTAATGCTAACTTCGTCAGATCGAACCAGGGAGACCGGACAAATTCAGGCATTTCCAATTATGAGCTGTCGTAGAAATAATATTTAATAAATATAAATCAAAGACGACACGGGACCGTGCTACTATTAAAATTCTGATTATTTATTAGGGCAGCATTTGGCTAGAAAGATTTATTACGTCGACCATCGGAATAAATTGAACGACGACCCAAACTTTCAATATTAATGGAATATTCTAAGAAATTTAAGTGTGTACTTAATATATTATAGGTAATAATAAATAAATAAATAAGTCTGTAGTGTTGTACCACATCAAATGAAACTAGTAGATAGTTTTGTCTTGCAATATATTATCGACTATATTATATAGAATAGTAGTTACATCAAAAATATTTTTAAGACGCTCTTCTACTATTAATCGACAGATATTTGCTAACATACGATGCTTATGTATGATGAGGTGTTGCTAGATTTAACATAAAGCCTATATTTTTTCCACGTATTTATTACCGTCTATTAATAATGGAGAGGTGGTTGAAGAAGTATACCAAATAAAGTTTTTAGGTTTAAATATTGACAGTCATTGTAACTGGAAAAATCATATTCAGGAAATGTGTATTAAAGTAAATAAGTTCATTTATGCTATAAGAAAAGTCAGTAGGGTAGTCTCAGTGCAATCAGCTTTAACTGCTTATAATGGCTATATCGACTCTGTATTACGTTACGGTATAGTATTGTGGGGAGATTCTGTCAACATACAAGACATATTTTTAATCCAGAAACGCTGTTTATGGGCTATGTTTGGTATAAAAAGAATGGTATCATATCGTCCCTATTTTATGAGCTATAGGATTCTACCAATTCCATGTTTATACATATTTGAAGTTTGTGTATTTGTTTTTAAATATAATCATCTTTTTCAAACTAAGCAGGAAGTCACTACTAGAAAAGTGCGTTCACAGTATATTTACAAGTTACATAAACCTCCTACACAGCTGTCAGTAGCCTCAAAGAATTCCCATAAATGTGTATTGAGATATTTAATAATTACCAGATTCTTTCAAGAATCTCAATTTAGGTCACTTTAAAAGAACAGTTAGAGTGTGGCTTTTCGATAACTGCTTCTACAGCCTAAAATAATATTTCGAATGTTAGTAATTAAGTTTGTAAGTAGGTATTGCGTTGCTTACAAAATTGTATTTGTACCTAATATGCACAAAACAGGTGCTAATTGTAATTCTATTTACTTGAAAAATGTTAATACACCTGCAAAGGTAAAATTTGGTGAATGAAATATAATGGCAATGTTTTTCATGCTCAATGTGTACCCAAATTTATATTCGCAATAAATATTTCATTTTATTTCATTTCATTAATATTATTTGTTGAAACATTCGTCAACCAAAATTTAACATCAGCTCTTTCGTGTTTTACTGTTGACACTCCACAAATAATAATAGTCTAGAAATAAATCTATACTTATAATAAATCTGTAGAGAGGTCAATTCTGTACATGAAATATATTTTCAAAATAACTATTAGGGGGTGATTAGTGATCGATACTGATGCCAAAAATGCAATCAGTAAAATTTTTGTCTGTCTGTCTGTATGTTCCTAATAGAAACAAAAACTACTCGACGGATTTTAACGAAATTTGGTACAATTATTCTTCATACTCCTGGGCAGGTTATAGTATACTTTTCATCACGCTACAATCAATAGGAGCAGAGTAGTGAAGGGAAACGTTGGGAAAACGGGAGAAGTTACTCCATTTTTTAAGCTTCCGTCGCGTGTGCAGCCTTAATGGTTAAAGTTACATAGAAATCATGTATGACGGAAATAGTCTTTATAATATTAACCATAAACGCGGGTGACACCGCTGGCACAGCTAGTTATTAATAACAGTCTTAATTATTAAGGAAAAATTATTAAGGAAACAGTCTAAAAGTAGTGTTATGGTTACCGCATCTATACCTACTTAAGTGGACTCGGAGGCAATAACCAATGAAAATCAGCTTTAAATATATGTAGATATGTAGGTACATCAAAACGCGCCGCGCATCTGTTATATCCTTGACTATAAATACATTAACATACCTTTTATCATTATTGCAATTGAAAATATACCTACTATAAACAGTCCATTGCACTAAGCTGTGAATATGGAGGATTACCGAAATACAGATTTGACCGCTTTAACGCTTGGTACGCAGCCATTACTTTAGCAAATTGGTAAATATTACTTGCTACGTATGTTTTAAATGAATAATAATAACTCACAGACATGATTGATCGTTGGGGAGCTAATTACACGTGTCGCCACAGAACATAGAAAAGAAGACCTCTTTAGCCACCAAATATTTACCACCAAATATTTTAGGTACAGAAAGGACTCTATTCAATTTAACGTTTAAAACATCTTTATCGTTCTAATATAGTTTATTTCGTTCAGCCGTGGGTGGTTTACTTACTAAGTGACTTTACTTCAAAGGGGAAACTACCAATTTTCATTTGTCCTTTATTTTATGGTTGGAAAATAAGATTGTCTCTTCCCAACCCAATAAACGTAGCGAAAACAATTTTAACGCGTTGTAATTTCGTGTAATGGAACGGTTAACAGCTACTAGAACTTTGATTAGACTCTTCACTGTCGTAGCTTTGTCTGGATTCTTGTCATCCGTTGTAATTCGAAACTTGGTTAATCGATACAAACTTTTTCCCATTTCCTGTTCGCGACCGACCAAATAACGAGATTTCGGGCTTCCTACACATTTTATGAAGTCAAAGTTACATCTCTATTAGTTCTCTATACTCATTTGAAATGAGGAGATATGGGATGTGAGAATATGAAGATAATTGCTATAATATTTTCACAATAGACATATTGAATGTCTCCTTTGAAAACCGATACCGATTAAGATATGGTGATCAAACACACATAACCGAAACAACAACCTTGTTACGTCTCTTCTTTATTCTTTTTGCCGCTGTCGAAAAGCATACGTACTTAGATTTTCAAAATATATAGAACCGTGCTAGGATTTAACCAAAAACTCCTAAAAAATAAGTCCTAGCCACAAACTACCACCGAACTAAATGAATCACGAATTCACGATTGGTGCGGCATCGAAATAATTAAAGAGGTTGGTGAGTCGGAATGCGCGGCTCGTTTGCCGTGACCGTATGCATTACCGATAAGCGGGATATTGATTTTTGTGATCCCCTTCGCCCTTCCCGACACCACACAATAATTACAACCACGAAAAAAACTTATTTGTACTAACGTCGGTGGTCGGAGCGACCGTCCCGGCCACGAATAGTTTTCTGTCTTTTTTGTTTTCGACATTTTCGTGAACTCAACCAAGAAGGTTCAGTTTTTATAGGTTGAGATCGATGAAAATAATGAGGGATTAAATTTTAACAGTATATTGGATACATAGAGATTATAAACTTAAGTATACAGGTATTTAATAAGAATGGCGCTAAGAGGGTCAATGAACATATTTATACTTACCTTTTTATATAATATAAATGTTATCGACATATAATTAAATCTTCGGTGCGAACTATCTAAATAAAAAAGTAAAACTTATTATTTTCATCGATGTAGGTGTTTTTAACTGTAGAGCACTAACTTTAAAATTTTTTATTCTTTGGAATCAGAACAAGTCTTTTAAAAAATGCAGCTATAAAATCTGTGTTCGTAAAAAATGTCATTACTTAACTGTTCTTATATCACTCGGCCCTATTTTTTGAACAGTTTCACGGAAAATTTCATCTCAGTTTTTCCCTTCGTTTGCAACGCAAACATTAGTAGTGTCCACCCGCCGAGCGCTGTTCTATTTCGGTAAAAGTTTTTTCATTAGTTGCACTTCAAATATAAACTATTGATAACTAATTGGATCGTATTTCAATTTGAATAAATATATGGGTCACTGAACGATTCGATTTAATCGATCGAATAAAGAGTGACTGTTTAAAATATTTGTATGCTGGCTGGAATATTTTTTAAAGAAAATATTGCAACGGATCTCTTTAGTCATTCGCATGATTATTCCCTCCCTCTGAACGAATATATACCTACATACAGAATTACAAATTAAACACTGCTGTGAAAGGCAGGAGACCTTTAAATATGTAATTGTCTTTTCTTCATATACGAATATATGGCATCCATACGATGTTAACATTCGCTTTGCAAGCAATATCCGAGGATTGTAAATGTTTGCATACCTTACGAATTGTATTGACGCACAATTTGAACGAAGCAACCTTCCATCCATTCCATCTGGTATTTAATGAACTGTTTTATTCAAATCTAAACATCTTATAAATCATTTAGATAAGTATTCTTCATTAGACATGTGCATGAAAGTGCTTAAAAAGATGTTGACTAAATGTGCTGAACAGACTAATAACAGTTTGTATAAATTTGTTGATATGTGGTTAAAGGCAAAATATACAGCATTCTTTACTACAGGCTAATGCACTTCCTACTTATATCATTATTTAAAATTATGTGTAACAAAACAATAGTTTCAGTAGAAATTATTAATTTAAACATAGGTAGTTCCCGAAAATGTATACTTTTCTTCAGTCTCGACTCATCTACTGTTATCTTATCTATTGTAGCTATAGTAGATACCTATTCCTAAATGAATTATTCATGCAAGAAGCCACTATTCCAATATTTGCCCGAGCAGTCTGATCTTTACTATTATTGAACTTCGTAAGTCACATCTATACGAATTGATCCCGCGACGTAAAATAATCTGTTCCACGGGCAATGTTCAGCACACAAACTTAATCTGTTTTAATATACCCGATTATAAGATAATGAATATATTTAAATTAATTATAATATCATTACGCTGTTTGGGTAAAGTTCCGCGCGCTATACTTGGAGCATAAAACGGAACGCAATCGTTTTTAGAGACAAAAGGTTGGTAGGATTGACAGATAGCAACGGCGGTAGAGTAGAATTAAAAAGAAGCCAGAGGAGAAACACTGAGTTAGATGCCTAATTAAAGAGATCACAACTAGTGAATTCTGGTGGAGAGAGGATATCTAGAGAAAGGTTGATTGTAATTTTGTAAAGGCCATTCGATGGACAAGAGGTCCCTGTAAAGCTATTATCTCACATAATTCATGATATCTAGTGTCTACTTATAGTTGCCTAACGTGTGACGTTATGTTTAATAATAATATAAGATAATAACATTAATTAGCAAGGTAAGATGCTTCACGACATGCGCAGAACCAGCAACTGCTGGAGATCACTTAATCTGCGTCCACTTTTTTATGAAACTTCACTGATCGTGCGTAATTAAACTCTGTAGCATCACAAATGAGGTGTATGGGTTATCCTAGCAGTGGGTTAGATGATGTTATACCGGCCATCTATCGGGTGTAAGTTACATGGATTTGTGTTGTATGAATTATATTCCAACATAAACACACCATTTTTTGTAGCATAATAAGGAGTATAGGTCGTATTACTTGTAGATATTATAATTATCTCTTATAATCAAGAGATACATTTGCATTTTGAGGTGCTGCATTTACACATCAAATACAACATGTTAATCCTACTAATACTATAAATGCGAAAGTTTGTATGTATGGATGGATGTTTGTTGCTCTTTCACAAAAAAAAACTACTGAATGGATTTTAATGAAACTTTAGAATAATATAGCTCATACACCCGAATAACATATAGGCTATGTTTCAGCGATGTACCACGCGAGCATAGCCGCGGGCAGAAGCTAGTATCAAATAATTTCAAATGCCGCAAGCGCCCCAGGGAAATACAAAGTGCTCTCAAATTCGTAAACAAAATTAATTCAGAAATGCACAATTTACTTCCTTAAGTTTAAGCTTTACGTGTATGGAAAGAAGAAGGTACATTGCTGATAATTTGAATAAAAAATCGTAATTTAAGATAATTCTTTATTTACAAGTGTAATGTAATCAATGCTCAATTGCTAAAATTAAGCATCACTTGATTGTCTTGACTCAGAAGTGACCAATATTGAACTGTTGAATTATCAAATGTAAAATGTTTCTTTCTTTCTTTCAATGCTTCGTGTGGTGAAATAACAAATACGATAGGTCCCAGATTAATTAAGTACATTTAGCTATGCTACAGCTATTTTAATAAACTTAATGTGCTACTAGTTTCCATATGGAAAAAAACAATAGGTAAATATACTAAACAACTCAATAAAACTGTTATTAATATTGTTGTCACATCAGCCAAACAAAAAGTGTTGAAAAATGCTTTTGTCAATGTTAACCGGCATGAAAGATTGAAAAAGCTTTGTCATCTTTCTTAATCCTTTTGAGCGTCAAAATAAATTATTGAAGCCTTATGAATTTCAATTTTTAAAAAACATCAGTTAAGATAAAGTTGGCATTTATAAAAGTTTCCAAAATTAGGTCCTTAATTTATAAGGGTAAGATTGTAAGTACCATCCATCATATCACAAGTCAAGGTCCGTCTATTTATAACATTGAAAATATATTGACATATTTTTAAATAACGAAAACAAATGAACATTACAAAGAGAACACATAAAAACATTATATAAATAGATCAACAATTTTACTGATAGATCTCAGTGAAATGCCAAGGCTATTAAAACCACCAGTAATATCGTCTGGTATTGAAAAAGGTTGACAAAAGCTTCACACAGACATATGTGTACTCATATAACTAATTGTTATATGAAGTCTGTCCAGAAATACAAGAAAGAACGTGAAAAGGACAGCGTGGCTACGTGTTAGCGCAAACATGAAACGTCCTGTATTGTAGCCGTGGGCCGATGATAAATCGGTTACGCATTATTATGTGAATTGGTTCCATGCGTCCACTTATCTTTTAATTTATCTTTTGTGATAAAACCTCATTCTGTAATCCTGTCCTTTCTGCTAAATGTTTGAATGGGTAAGGATTCGGACATTTTCGGTGGAAAATTACGACGAAATGCGTTTTAATGCTGGAGGTAGGTATGTGGAAGGCAAGGAATAACGGAATTGAAAGGCAAGTTTGGAGTTCCCCATACCAAAAGACATAAAAAGCCATGGACGCTTATTAGAACGTAACCGATAAAAAGATTTCACTTTCTATAATCTTTTGTTATATTGTTTTGACTTTGTATTGACTGGCTCGATGGCGCATTCGGTAGTGACCCTGCCCCATGCGCCAAGAATTGTGGGTTCGATTCCCACTCATGACAAACATTCGTATGATGAATACTTGTGTTTGTTCTGTGTCTGGGTGTTAATATCCAATATTTAAGTATATATTTGTAATACCACTGTTGATTCTGATATCCGTAACACAAGTGCTTAAGCTACTTACCTCGGAGTCAGATCAATGTATGTGATGTAGTCGGATATTTATATTTATTTGTATTTATTAAGTAAAGTATATTCTATAGATTTTAGTGAAAAATACATACATACATATCATCACGCTCGTAATCCCCGAAGGATTTTACTTTATTTTATCTCTAATCAGACTTATTTTTAACAACAATAATGTCTATCTAAATCTAACGGTCAATAAAAATGTCCATAAATATACAAAAGGGGTAATGTAAAAGATCGCACATACCACAACAAGTTTTAACGATGTCAATAAGTGATCTCTACACATAATAAACCACATATTAGTAGTCTTCACGATGTTAAGATGAAAAGTATTAAATATTACATTCGCTCCGAGACATCAAAAGCAAATTGTGACGTTCCGACTGAGCATTCAGATTGGCCTCCACGCGTAGCCAGGCAGAAGTGTGTCGCCGTGAGCGCGTAACGAGTGGGCAAACAGCCCCACATGAGCGGGAACGACTTATTTGTCTTGTCTTCGTCCCTTGCTGACGTACCTGTGTTCATTATTATTATGATGTACATGCCCTGCCCCGGTGTTACCCTAAAACGCCGTGCATTAGATTTGGGCAGTGCTATTATTATTTATGTAACATGTTAGTTATCGATAGCTACTACTTAATAATACCAAGTGTGATCCTTAACTTTCATGTCTTGTAATGCTACTAATGGTATATTGGTTATTGGCTTGTGAATCTGTGGGTGACGAGCAAGCCTGTTCACAATTTTTTCGTCTATCTCAACTCAATTTTATTTTTGGCTGAAAGTGATTAAAACTCCTTGGAATTAATGCCTTTATTAAATTCTACATTAAATCTATACCCAAGCAACATCATTTCTTAGCTAACTAGGTATAGCTTAAATTACTCGTATTTTCAAAGAAAAGTCCGATTAGCCACTGTATTGTGCAGATTTACTAGACTGAAAACCCAATTCACATATGACCGCAAATAAAAATGTTTAGCCTGACAATACATATATTCGCCGCGTGATACATCAAAAGGAAATTTCAATTTTCCAGCTGAGCATTCAAATTAGGCCGACCGTGTTCTCGAAAGAGACGGAAACACAAATAAAAAATATTTATTTACGAGTAGTCGCGTATTACGTCAATTTGCGGCTAATTGAAATGTGTGCAATCGCGAAGTCCAAGATTAGTCAGCTTCAGTCCGTCGGTTCATCGCATCTATGTATAACATGTTCATCAACTTACCGCCCCCATTGTTATTATGTTGTTCCCGCACTTCAAACTTAGTTTGCACTGAAATAGGGGTGACCTCAATTGCCCAGAGCGCAGAAGGCCGCGAATTCAGTTCCAGATTAGGTTATTAAAAAAAAAAAAACAAATTTGCTTATTGTTTATATTTTTATGTGTTAGGCGTTACTTCTCGTAGTTTTATTTCTCTCGTATTACTGTATATCATCTTTTGTATGATTGAATGACAGTTATTATCTATGGCATGTATATATGGTAATACATGCGAACTTTTATATTGTAAATCTAGAGAGCCGTCATAAAGAAATTTCACATCACCTTTTAGCAAACTACGAAATAACTATTTGATCTGCTTTACCAAATGAGCCAATCTGTCAGACAGATTTGACTTAAATCAACTCAAGCCGTTGTTGAACAATATTTATATTCGAAGCACATAAACTACGGACCACCAATCCCGTCTGAGTACCTACAAGTCGCAGAGCTCGCTCTTCGGATACAATTTGGCACGGAGTAAACAGCTTGTATGGCAACATTTGCCAACGGCTTGCAATAGCTTAATATATCATTGCATATTCATGTTCATGAAGACTGTAAAGAAAATTCTTTTAAGCATTTCAATTTATGACAGCCTCACAATGTCCTTTTTTATGCAATTTCTTCTTCTGACACTGGATGTGTCAGATATTGTAGCGATAGACATCTATTCCTTGTTATACTTAGAACGGAACACGGAACTACATAGTAAAAATTAAGCAAAGCATAAACAATAGGTATAATTCTTGGTAAGATTCACCCACTATATATTAAATTATATTGGTAAGGGTGAGTGTTATTTATGTATAATAACTGCATGACATAACGATTTAGTTAGAACAGAATTTCATTATGAAGAATTATTTAAATAAATGTTGAACATGCTACTGCCTATTTTTCTGACATCATTTAAAAATTTTAAAAGAATATTGTTAAGCCCTCAATACTATGTATTATGCTAAATCTAAGTCTCTAAATAAACATTATTTTTTTCATACATTATACATACATACATAACTTCACGCCCATAATCCCCGAAGGGGTAGGCAAAGTCAAAGGGGCAGCAAGCTCCTTTAACCACATTCCGCTTTTTTCCATCAGTTAGATGGAAAATTGTGAAAAAGTAGTGACAAGTGGCTAGTTTGTCGCCTACACAATCACATACCCAAAACCCGATATACCATTAGTCGTCTTTTACGACATGCTAGACAAGAACCACAGTTGGCATATTCTTTTTTAAGTCCCAGACCAACATGGGACAATGGGCTGGGTTAGATGGAAAATTGTGAAAAAGTAAGTTTTTTCCATTCCATTCCATTTAGACATGCAAGTAGATTCAGGACCTACCTTATGGATGCGCTATTTTCCCCGTACCGTATGTTATTCCACTATAATTTATTTAGATCTAAGTGTACTTCTAATTTGGGAGAAATCAATTGTGCCTAAATTTAAACAGCCGTACACCACGGGTGTGTGTAAATAGACACTTATTGTTACTCGTTACACACGATGGCTACAAGAATAGGTGTATCGCACGCACGTGCCGCTCTTTATACAATACTCGAGCCTTGAAATAGAATAACAGGGGAATTATACGATGCTTGCAGGTGTTCAAACTCTTCTTTGCTAAGAGAAAATGTGTCTTTGTTTCAGTCATGAAATCAGCGACCTTGGTTTGGTGGCTTTTTCTGATCGACAGTTTAGCATTTTCCCCAAATCTCATCACAAAACATATACTTACTTGTTTTATTTTAATTAAATGCACTAAAATTAAATATGACTTTTGCAAATAAAATATTACATGCATAATGAAGAATTTGCATGTTATATTTTATTGACCTTGGTATAAACTAGTATTCACTAGAACTCACGGGTTTTACCAGTGCAAACTAGCTCTAACCAGTTCCAACCAAGTAGGTTTACAACCCAACAGGAAAAATTTGGAAAACACGTCATGGTGTTAACCGCTGACTCAAAGTTGACCAGCTATATGACAACACCAGTCCCGGAACGATTTGGTTGCGTGAGCACATAGACGTGTTTAGCGAAGGGGTACGCAGGCATGCGGAGACGTGGTCGGAGCCACGAACCGGCGAAGTCACTCGACCAACACTATATATTGTAATATTCTTTATCTAGTACCTCGTGTGACAATTAACTTTTAAACTGTTTTATTTAACTTATAAAATCATATATTTTTCTCTTAAAGCTGAAAAACCTATTTCAAGCTTTAATTTGACCACTAACACATTCGTATAAGCTCCTTTGATAAATGTTACGTTACATATTATGTTTTGGCATTTCACAAGCCTATCATTTGCACGTGGTTTGTAGCGAATAATAATATCTCATTAATCTTATTTAACCGCGTTTACACAAATTATAAGTCGTGTCATTATCGGCCTGTTTCGTCCCTGGAAGCAATGTTGTATGCAATATTAATGATTTGAAAGTACCGCCCTAGCTCCATAAGAAAACATGGCGGTACGTAAATACATAATTTATTCGCTTGCCCCTCAAAATGTTTGACTAACTAACTCGGCGTTGAGGTCGAGGTACCTAGTTTCAATTAATCAAAAACAAGTTTCACAAATTTGTATACCGTGTAATACTATGTGGTATTTTCAGCAAAATTATTGAACTGTGACTAGGTAGAATTGTAGACAATTTACCTACATAATTATGGGTCATTTATAATTTTTTTTAATTCACATATTTTGGGAAATGTCTAGTACTTTTCCGTTTTAAAAGGCGTTTAATATTTACATTGTTTTGTGTGTTATATTTTCAGTATCAAATTCACTTATCTACCTTTTTTGTATATTAATTCGTCATTTACACCATTATAGAGCATAAATACTTTTACATTCAAAATATCTTAATCATTAGAAAAATATAAATTTTTATCTCGTTATATTATTGAACCAAACGTCAAAACCTATCTACCGATTTTCGAGCGATTGTACGCGGCAATAAATTAAAAATCAGTGACTAACAATGTCTTCATGTCTTTTCTCGTAGCTAAGAGATGACGGCGTCAGTGGCGCCTTGTAAACCATAAGCAAAATTGTTAAGGTATTTATAGAACGGGCTGCACTCAGCTGGCCGAGAGCTCAGTTAACGTCAGATCGAATCATAAAGCAACATTGACGTCATCACGTTACTCCACTGTATCGACTTTCAGACGAAGCGTTAGCGAAAGTGCCCCTAAGATAAACACGTTGCTTGCCGGCGTTTTGTCCGACGGCGTAAACACGCGCAGTAGACGGGACACTGTCGTCCCATGTTGGTCTGGCCTCAAAATTTGTATGCCGACTGTGTTTCTTGCCTATCATGTTGGTCATAGGTTTGTACCGACGACGAACTAGTCTTCAAAATATTTTTACTAGCCCAACTCAACTTTAATTTTTGGCCAAATTCGGCTTAAAGTGCTACCTTGAACTCTGCGTACCCCTTCGGGGATTGCGGCCATGATGATATGTATTTATGTATGTAGACGGGACACTCGAAACGGTCACCGCTAACCAAACATCACCCGGTTGAAATTAAATCGACTAAAGTACTTTGTCGCCGTTTCTTAAGTACTTAATTTAAAAGATAGAATTATTTGCTATTTACGAAGTGCTTTACATGTTTGAGCCTTGTTTTTGTTTGGAAGTCTGTGTTGTTTCTTAGGTGCGAATACTACAATAGAGATGAGACCAATATTAGAATAGAGTTTACAGTATAGTGCATAGAATGGATCAATTTTTTTTTAAATTGTTGAATATTTTTTAATTTGCTATTTTTTATACTATGCATTTAGAAAATACTATACTTAGTCAATAGTAGAAGTGACTTATTAACAGCCCTAGTTTTGGAAACCCAAGAAAACCTATTGTAGATTTTAGAAATGCTTTTAATGCTCCCGCGTTGGCAAGAGGGTCAGTACTGAGGGTTAAAGTACTGAGGTTCACATCCGAATCGGTGATATCTTAATTCCGGCCACCCATCCCGACCCAGACTGCAGCATAACTTCACACTATTTCCCTAACGGGGTAGGCAGAGGGAATCGAACGCCATACGGCACGGTTCTAGCACACCTCACTACTAACATTCGTAATCCTTTTCATACAAGCTTTACTGTTATTAGCTCCTAACATCGCCTTCAGCTAACACACGACCAATCTGGCCATGGTAGGTGACTTACTTATTTTAACCGGACATTGACTGAGCCACTAGGTCTCCGCGTTCTTGAACGGATTGTTGTAAATTAGCCGTGAAGAAGCACTTCATGCGTTTTGGCTGCTTAAATCATATTTTGACTTTGGCAATAGTATCATTCTACAACGAACGTTGACGCTCACCTGTAGCACAAAACATTAAAGAAAAATATTATTCTCAACCGAAAACTCTGACGCACTCTTTTTATACGGACGAATCTGTGGGAGGCAGCTAGTTTTATACGTTCGTAAAACCGTATGAATATTGAAGATGTGTCCCAAATGTTTAAAATATTTCTGCAAGAAGAGTGTTCAAGTATTGGGAGCACGAAGCTGTCTTCATGTTTAACTAAGTATTTTGTTTATCGGTCCGATCGTGACTGGAACGCACTACGAGGTCCGAGAGCAAACGCTCAGCGGGACGTTAACAAATTCACTATCTCCAAGAATTTACATATAAAAACATCGCGGAACAGTAAAATAATATTATAGTAAACGAAACCTCCACAAAAAGATAAATACAGACGGATGAGTCTTCAATCTATTTGTTTAGGGAGGCTTTACACCTTGTAGGTCAAATATTTTAGGAAACGGGTTTTTGTATTATAATAGAATCAGATTTGAATTATAATAGATACTCAGATTTTAAGCCAACATGTTCACTGAGCTATCAATAGAATCACATTCGTTATTTACTTACGAGTAGTTCAAGAAAATTATTCGCCTTCTCCATGCAGCTCGGAATATGCATGTTCGGCTCTTATTTCGTCAGATAGTGCATACTCAAAGTGAATCGTAACCAAGGGGCTATTCACCTCAGCTACCCCAGATATCCATAGATACTACAGAATAGCTATATATGTGATAGTGGAATGCAGTGTTTAGGTACTCTTACTAATAGGAATGCAGCTTGTAGAGGATAAATACATGCCATGTATATGTATCATCAATTTCCAATAATATTTGAAATTCATATCACTGAGCCAGATTGTTATAACAAATAAAACTTGACTTACACTCAAGTATTTGTGGGGCCTTACTCCTCGTAATAAAATGTCATACATAAAATATTGTAATTAAAATAATACACAAATAACATCACGCCCATAATCCCCGAAGGGGTGGGCAGAGTCAAAGGGACAGCAGGCCCCTTTAAGCACATTCAGCCAAAAATAAAACTGGGCTGGGTTAGTTGGAGAATTGTAAAAAAGTAGCGACAAATGACTAGCTTGTCACCTACACAATTATATACCCAAAACCCGATATACCATTAGCCGCCTTTTACGTTATGCTAGGCAAGAAACACAGTTGGCACATTATTTTTAAGTCCCAGACCAACACGGGACAATAGGCTAGGTTAGATGGAAAATTGTGAAAAAGTTGAGACAAGTGGCTAGCTCGTCGCCTAAACGATCACATACCCAAAACCCCATATTCTATTAGTCGCCTTTTACGACATGCTAGGCAAGAAACACAGTTGGCAAATTCTTTTTGAGTCCCAGACCAACACGGGACAAAAATAATCTCCAACAAAAAGTACCTATATACATTTTCAACTCAATGGGCTTTATCAAGGTAACAATAAACTTACCTATCCAAACCAAGTGATATCTATATTTTTAAGAGTAGTTTAAGTCTCAAATTATCCCTCGAATCCCTAAAGTCGGTTTATATTCCCCAGCATAATAAAGTTTCTACAGTATGCAACTCCGTATATTATTTATGGTTTGTGCATAGAGAAGCCAGCAAGGTATAAACAAACAGAAACTTTGTCATCTGTTAGTCAAGGGTCAAATATTAATAAATCAGAAATCAATCAAGCGTTCGTAGCGACTGGGCGGGAGCGAGCGATGCGATATCGAAAACACGAAACGGTAAAGTATTTACATTCATTGAACTGACTCCGATCGTGATACGAATATTACCTGCATAGGAATCGCTTAATCACAAAATTATGTCTAAAATATGGATATGACGTCAGCAAATTGCATGTCAACAAAATATCTTTATTTGTACAAGTATAGGTACGCCACCATTAATGACTATGAGTAACTTTTTTTAAAACATCGACATGGATTACATTTAAAGATGATCTTATAATTTATTAAAATTCCGTTTAATGCCAATTATTTTTAAGTAAATCAAATTAATTTTACGTTGATTTGGTAATTGAATGCTAAGAAATGAAAAATACATCCTAACTAACTCAACTTCTCGCCACTTCCCTAGCGGGGTAGGCAGAGAGAATACATTTGATTGCTGAAATGAAACTAAGTCGTGCATTGAACATCTTGGAACTTGGGGTCATACTACGAAATTGGGCTACGAGTTTCTAATTTCGGTTAACAGCTCAGATGTTTTCATACCACCGTTTTAGAACTCCGTTTGGAAATTTAGAATCCAGCACTTGGTATACAAATAATGAATTAATATAAAGATCCTAATACAATTTTGATAAAAGTAACAAATCACGGATTACCAGATTCCCACATTTATCTAATTATACTAAGATTATAAAGATGAAAGATTTAATTGTTTGTTTGTTTGTTTGAGTTTAATAAGATCCCAAACTAGGGGACCGATTTTAAAAATTCTTTCACCAATGGAAAGCTATTTTATCAGTGAGTAACAGAGACTATATAACATACTTTATATTTTTTTATATATAACTTTCCGTATGATCTAAGAACATGCTTTTGTTAAGGCTAGAAATATCTATACCTAAATATCAGAATTTTGTTTTTACTTCCATGTTAAAAATCTTTTAACCTACCATTGACCGTAAAGCAAAAAATATGTTAAATAATAAATAGTCGTTAATGGATCAGAGTGACGCCCTATAAAACCTTTCTGTAACATATCGGATTGAACACGGGCGGTCCCGTAATAGCTAGTTATTTATTATTGTAGATATCGTTTGTAAAACCTGGTCCAGTGTTAATCAGACTTTTGATTTATGTACGCTGTACCGACACATAATATATTTGGAATTATATAAATTATATAGTATACTCGTAAATCTGCCATTATAATATCTATTATTACATGTAGGTAAAATTCGAGTTCATATATTAAGTAATTTAGACCCAATACAAATTTATGTTTTGCATACTTTAAGATTTAGAAATAGTAGTTAAACAACGCTAAGCTTAAACAGTAGGTAAAATATAATTTAACCTCTTTATTTATTTCATGGCGAGTAACAGAAATAAAAGAGTAACTACTGAGTTTGTTGCCGGATTCGTCTCGATAGAAACAACATTCCAAACCAGTGGTAAAAACATATAGCTTTATCTGCATTTAACGATTTATAAGTGTTTCTTTAAAAACTATATAAAGTATGAATGTACTTTTGTGGTAACAACTATAAGTAACATTTATAGAGCGGAAATTAAGGTGTGCAAATAAAAATATAAAGTTGCGCCGTAATTTGTTTACTGATTACTAATTAAACAACGGGAACAACGAAGGCGGGTCTAGAGCCGTCAAGTGTTGGAATTCTGAACCAATTCCCGTGAGACGCGTTCCACAGTTAAAGGAGCAGCAGTGATGTAACAGACTCGTATAGATTATACTAGGCTAATAAATAAGTACCCATAGATTATTCGAGGCTATTAAATAATTATATTTCTAACTCAAATTCTACTAAAACAAAGATATTAGAATATTACAAAAGTAAGTCAGTAAGTATATAATTTCGGTATCGATAAAAAAAGAGATTCCGCGTGTTCAATTTATTTGTTTTTGTTTATGAAATGTAATCTACATAGTGTAACTTTGTTAAATATTAATAGATAGAAATATTAAAGATGCATGGAATGAATAAATGAAAAAAGAATTTCAAACATGAAGTTAAGAAAAACATTGGCTAAAACTTAGTCATAATTTAAGTCACAAAGTTTCAGTCTTTATTGAAATGCTTGCTTCTTTATTAGTCACACTGTTAAAATGTACCACTTTGACTGATTACTGGCCCATATTGTAATAAGCAAATGTATCGATTACACTTGCAATAGCTGAATTTACTTTTAATTAGTCTGAATGCCTGCAAAGTTAATCTTAAACATAACTTCTGCGTTCTGGCACATTTAGCTAATGCCCCAGTAGGATGTAACTGGTTTTTTTTTTTAATATAAATATCTAGTCTGATATTTATATCATCACATACATTGATCTGACTCCGAGGTAAGTAGCTTAAGCACTTGTGTTACGGATATCAGAAACAACAGTGTTATTACAAATATATACTTAAATATTGAATATTAACACCCAGACACAGAACAAACACAAGTATTCATCATACAAATATTTGTCCTGGGGTGGGACTCTTGGCGCATGAGGCAGGGTCACTACCGAATGCGCCATCGAGCTTGTCAAATTTATATGTAACAAGTTTTATACTTCAGACAAACTATAGAAACTGGAAAGCGTTCGACAGTTATAATGCATCATTATAACTTAATTTAGAGAGCATTCTCTAAATCTAAACGAATGATGCTTGGATATTCGCCATAAAATTAAATGTTGTATGTAACTGCAGCAAATACACATGGACAACAAATAGGTACTTTGTAATTTCAAAGACGATGTAATCTCACTGTTATTTAATCAGTATATCTACATAGTATCTTATGCCGCCATACTCCGTTTATATTTACGTTGCTATGTAGGTACCAACAATTCATTATGCGCAACTTTATTGTACTAAAACATTCGCGAATTACAAATCATAAATGTTTACTTAACGACGAGATGTTTAGTCATATTGTCTAAATAATAATTATTAGAGGTTTTGTTTATCTTGCTACAGACAAACGAAGGTAATGGTAGAATAACAGTTTAACTGCTATCTCTGTTTAAATCTTAATCATAAATGTATATATTTCTAATCATACGTCCAAATATTGTATACACCAAAAAGTATGCCATCATTAATCATATCTGTGATTGAATCAAACAATCATGAAATATTACCGTATAGGGTTCATGATATTCTGCTAAAAGTAAATTATTACATTTTCAACCGATTTCAAAAAAAGGAGGAGGTTCTCAATTCGACCGTATATATTTTTTGCTTTTTTATTTTGTTTACATATGGTCACTGTAGCGACTTTAAATACTTTTTTGTATTTGGATATTAAGCTAGGTACGCATATGCTATGTTGGATATTGATTGGTGACCATACAATAGTAGCACCTCTTATTTAAGGTGAAGTTTTATCTGCCCATGGGAAGCTACATCCCTTCAGTTATTACCTACATTTATAGGCTATTGTTAGTTCTCAGCAATTGTTTGTTGATTTTGAAGCTTAAATAATTTCAACACCTCTCTAAGAAACACTTTTAATGCATTAGGTAGCTCTATGAATCGATTCAAGACACATATCTATCTAATGGGCGTGACATTAAGTATGTATCTATTTTATATATAATCTATATAATCTATAAAAGTGCAGTAGGAAAATTATATTGTAAATGAAATATTTCGATAAGTACATAAAATAGTTTATTAGCACCTCAATAGTTTCTAGATACTGCGGCAAGCACCAAGCATCCAGGCCGCAGGTGGCGAATACCAACATGTACTCTGTAGACACCTACTTACAGATTGTACAGACACCATCTGTGCTCAGTAGCTACGTGAAGGTAATTGTACCCAATTCACGCCTCGTTCAGCCCTCCTAATTTTTATTAAGATACTTAGGTTTCTTATTCTCACCGTATCTACAAAAAACATCAAATAAGTGTATCTCATTTAGCAATATATGTATTTATAGTTATGCAATATCGTTAGAAAAATACATAGGTATAGCTAGGTGTACCATAATGCCCACAGTATGAAAAGGACTAGGCAGCTTCTAAACTCTTAAAGTTAAATTTAAATTAGGTTACATCGATGGAAAATACAATAATAATAAATAATAAATAAATTTCCGACGACATCACATACATTGATCTGACTCCGAGCTAAGTAGCTTAAGCACTTGTGTTATAGATATCAGAATCAACAGTGGTATTACAAATATATACTTAAATATTGGATATTAACACCCAGACAGAGAACAAACACAAGTATTCATCACACGAATGTTTGTCCTGGGTGGGGATCGAACCCACAACTCTTAGCGCATGGAGCAGGGTCACTACCGAATGCGCCATCGAGCCAGTCAAAATAACAGAAAAGTTAACAAGTAGCCTAGCTCGTCGCTAACACTAGCACAAACCCAATATCCAATAATTCACGTACAAAAACAGCAGATATAAAATCTACACGATAGGTATTATATTATACAAGGAATTACCATGAATATCCACGTTTTAACATACCTCTCCTACATATTGCGCTCGTAATTTCCTACATATAAAATCAATGTACATTTGTTAATCCCGTATGGTTTTTAAACCGATTACGATACATTTTTAGTGAGCCGTTGCACTCGCAAAGTTTCTGAAATAGAATAAAAACGAAAATAGTCAGTTAGATAAAAAAATACGTCCGATTAAACCTGAATGTGCATCCACATTAATTAGTGGCAACATTAGCTAACTAATAAAAACTTGTCTATCTTATACTAACATTTACGTGGCTTACTTTTTTGTATCGATTCAAAACGTTTCAGTTTCTTTTTTTTTTTTGAAGTCAAAATACTGACTTGTTGTCTGAATTTTATTCTTTAAAATTAAATTAAATTTTAATACGAGAGAGAGAAAAATTACCAGCCATCGATTATGTAAAAATGTGCTTATTTACTTTGCGTGGATATTTTATAATTGAAAATAATGACGGCGTCAAATGCCCATTTAATATCTAACTGCAGTGTGGGATCATAACAGATTACATAAATTCCAATGTTCAAATTAATAGAAAGCCCGCAATTTAGATGCAATGCGTTCTGGATTCCGCCTAGGTTACGAGTATAAGCTTTCATTATCCGTGTCTAATTATGGTTTAACTATGGCAGTAAAATACGCTTTACGCTCGTAAAACCAGGGTTAAGTAAATATTTCAAGCGCGAACGATTGTATTGAAAGACCTTCAATAACTCTTGTCTAGCGTCTAATGACAACAGTAAACACATCACGTATTTATAGTCGGCTGATACTTAAATAAATAATTTTACACGACGATTAGTCGGTACGTTAATTTAGGTACTAACAATTGACAATTTAAACTGAAAATTTTGTAAAGATAGATAAATAGGTTTCTTAGAAATAATAGTAAATGAAAGAAATTAACATAACCTTTAGTATACCTGAAGCCTTATAATACCTGAAGTTTCAAATATTGCGTAGAATAAAGTTATTATTAGCCTTCTATAATGCGTAAGATGAAGTTATAATCAACATTTTTTTTACAGATAATAACCGACGCAATATTTTTAATTATAATATAAAATTGCATTAGAATAATATATAATAAAAAGAAAAAATAAATCTCAAATTTTCCTCTAGCTCTCATATCTCTCATCTCTTTTCAACAACTCAATAATACATGCTTATTAATGGATAAATTACTATTATAAAATAGCCTGAGTAAACCAAGTGTAAAACTTCAGAAGTAGTTATGTGTATACTTATAGAACTCCTTTATACTCGTATAATAGAAAGCGACTCTGGTTAAGGTCGGCCTAACGAGCGCAGCACACACACAGAGCCAACTCACTAATGAAGGGACAGAAAAAAATTATCTATTCAAAGCGCGAACTGACTGAACGCCGAGGCGGGTCCGTGTGTGGTCTACTCACTCACTACCTCACTCATTTGGGCATAAAAGGCCGCCATAAGATGTAGCGTAACATTTTAGTGTTAAAAAAACGTCATGAACAACACCTCAAACAGCGTCCAATTACTTGATGCATTAGTATTACTTAGATGATATATAAAATACATTTAAGCTCAGTTTTTTTAAAACGACTACCATTTCCTATACGGATTTGGAACCAACGGATTTCAATCAATGTTTCTTCTTTATTTGTGGCACGCGATATCTTCATTTACCTACTGATGATCGACTTTAATGAGTCTATATTTATTCAGAGAGTTCACCTTCATGGTGGACTCCTACAATCAAATCGTAGAATACGAGATGAGAAAGGAAGCGCGGAACCGAATGCCAGCACATACATCGCGATTAAAATGTTATTCAAATATGGAGTATAGTTATAAAAAAATATATCATTTGGATATAATGATCACTCACAGAGATATACATATATGTAAGACTATATATATATATATATATAGAACTATTAATACAAGTATACACGTACCTAACCATTTGTTAAGACGCTACTTTGTGTAATTTTACTATCAACGATGCAGCACTGGCTGTCATCAATTCAATCGCAACTAAACTCTGCAACATGCACCGTAAATAACAATTATTGCCATAACGATATTGTATAGCAACACGCTCCAACAAATACTTCCCCGCCAAGGACTTTGGCACTTGCTGTAAGATACACGATATAATCGATACAATGTGAAGTATATTCAAGTACTCATCTTGATCTGCATTATTACTCCGAAGTAACCACTAGGGTGATAAAAGTCTATTAAAACTAAACTAAAGAAAAGACTTAGGACATCACAACCAACTAAAGAATAAATAAATAAAAACGGTAAGTACATAAAGTTTAATCAGTGTAATAATATTTTATAAATATTAAGTATATGTAACGTAATGTCAGTATGTATTACTTTTTTGTCGGTATGTAAAATAAACATGTGTAACTAGGTTATATAATAGTTTTAACGAAATAATTAATCAAACTGTTTTGTTTATCAGTATTGATTTTACCAATAAGTTTTAAATAAATTACATTGTTAATTGTCATGTGTGTACATTTTACTTAATGCAAGTTTTAACAAGTAAAAATAAACTTTTAGGTATGTATGTATGTATCTACAGTATGTTTTACGTTTAAATTTTGTCCTTATTTGTTACAAATGTTATTTTATCTAAGCTCCATGTACCATTTTTATCTTGACGCGCAAAAAGATAAATATAGATTCTGATGTATTATTAACGCTATTAAATGTGATCTTCTAATATCATACTTCAAAGTATCATTTGTATCCATAATCTTAGGAAAAAGCAGAAGCTTAAAAATCCTACCTAATATTTAGATGATAATTGGAAACTGGAAGTAATGGTTGCCACAACCATTGCATTATATTTAGAGATTTTCTTTGTACTTATTATTCCAACTTCATATATGGAACCAGAACATTCCTAATAATTTAAACGGAACAATGTCACAGGGCAGCGTTATAAAATTCAACTAGTATTCAAAGTCAACGTTACCAAATATGGAAAAATATTAAAAGTGCATTTCAAGGCTTCGCCGTAGTGCTTCATCCGACACCTCTGCTAGTACGTGTACTCTGTAAAAGGACGGAACATTTTCTATCAATCCACCGACATGTTCAGTCTCTTCACACTCGAATGCATGTGCCTTTGAAAAAGTTATCAATGCATTTCGAACCGATACAGGCTTCAAAATGGAAATCCATTTGGAGTAAATGGAGAGTAAGTACTTACGAGAAACATTCCCAGCCGCAGTTCTCGTCTATGAAAGTAAATTGACACAGCAGAACCCCTTGTCTACCTATATAATATTTTCAAATACAATGTTGTAATAAAATCTAACTATGGAACTATGCACTTTTTAACTCGACATTTGAATAGCACTTCATGTTTTTCGCATGTTTCCAATGCTCAATATTGTATCTTTATATTTTTTTATATAACTGCCCATATTTGGCTCTATAAAATAATAACTTTTTTACAGTGTTTGTCACCATAACTAGGCTAACTGAAAACTATGACTTTAGATAAACCAGGTGCTGGCCGTGTTTATTACCGACTTTTAATAATTGCAAAACAAATACTGTAACAAAAACGCAAATGAATGTTAGTTAAAGCAACAGTTTCGCTGTAAATTAAGATATTTTAATTATTAGCACAAATTTCGTTACGTTTTTGCTCCTTACCTACCACTTCATCGTGGCAACCTCTCGTGAAATTTGGCAAATTTGTTAAGTCCCCTCAGCGGACGCGAGTGCATTATATTATTACATGGCTCTTCGAACCCGCAATTAACAGGACCCAAATCATTCGGGGCTCGACGTAATCGACCCTCAATAGAAACCTGTTTATACTCTATACCGATTATACCTATGGGTACTTATTTGATCAGCTTGACGAATGCCTTCGTGGCGTTCGACGTGGGCCTAATGCATATTCTACATAATGACTCCTTAGGCACCTTTGAATACTCGTTAATGAAATTTTCTAGGCTAATGACCAAAAGTTGGTAAATGAAATATGCTGGAAATGTGTCCCTTAATGGCGGCTTAGTTTAAAAACGGGTGCTGTACCTATTTGCAAATTACCCATAAGGCCTTTTCGCTTTAGGGAGCCATCCACCTATTCCTTTGTGGGCTTATACAAAAAAATCTACATATGGACGGACCATCACGCCCGCAATCCCGAAACGAGAGGGTAAACAGAGTCGAAGGGGCAATAAGTGCCGTAAACCACAAAATTGAATTAATTAGGGTTCGATGGTACATTGTGAATTTCATAGGTTGTGACGATTGGATAAAAATAGCATCGAATATTAATCACCAATACAACCCAGTACACCATTAGTAACTTTTCACAAAGATTTTATAAAGTGGCCGATCAATTCCTTGTCCGTATCTTCTTACAATTTGCTTAGGCAACATATACAAACGATTCAACTAATCAACAACTCTACAGTCGCATTACAGAACCCGTATTTATTTAAACATTCGGACCTCTTGATTGGACCGGATAGTTCAGGCAACCGCAAAGATATCTAAAGTTCATGATGGTGTATAGTTAAGTTCCTCGCACATACACATAGGTATATTTGTTAACTTGCCTTGTAACCATAGAACATAATGTTTTTCTAGACAGGTTTACAAGAAGTCTATTGGATACTATTCATTTTCCCAGAATACAATATAACGTTTGGACTATTTCGGGTAGATATACAAAAGTTTTTATTATATTATGATGATGTTTTATTCAGACTAGAATAATAAAATCTCATACTAGAAAAGCGTTTCCAAGAAAAATAGGACATATCAAAGATGTTATTAGACGAGAAATAAAGTTTTCATAACAGCTGTGCTAACAGCAGTAAGCATCTGTACATTAGTGATCTTTTAGCCAACCCTCGTCGTGTTCTAGATTGAATGAATGAATGGAATAAAACGTCCACAAATTTCTAATACTTCAGAATGAAGGTTAAGTTGTTGATTAAAGATTTTGGAAGTAATCTGACGCTTACAATTTAACGCTGGGCAAGTGGTACAAATCCGTTCATAGATTTCGATATTTAGAGGCAAGAACGTGTCCGGATTCAAACCCGTACCTGTCGCATATGTGCCCCGTATCCTTTCTATTGAGCTACCACGGTATCGATTGATGCGATATAATATATCATTACTTTAAAAATCCATTTTGTCTTATTGATAGGTGTTGCTATGTTCTAAAATAGCCGTTGTTAAATAAATTAGGTAGTATATTTTCTATTTGAGCACGCTCATTTTATTCCACCTGTATAACTCATCTATTAAATATTCCATAGATTGGCACGAGTGTGCGTACGCAAATTGGTGCTATTTTGTTCATTAATATTAATTAGACAAGTCCAGCTCGGCGGAGGCCTAAAAGCCCGACGTTGAAAGCTTTTTCAATGATAAGATAATTCTTTTGTAATGTTGTTTTGTTTTATATACTTTACTTTAAACGAAATTTTACCTAGAAATGTTTTAAAAAGCTTTTGAATATAAAGTTCTTGTATCCCAAATAAAAAAAGGACTGTGTTAAATTGTTGCGTTCAAGCATTAGGTATTTTGGCCTTTTGTTTAAATTGGGTAAATATTGTGTTTTTCAAAGATCTACATGCGTATAGATAATACATATGTCTGCATGTAATTTCAAAATAACTGGCAATTACTAAATGCTTATTAAAGTCTACGTTACTCATACATATTAAGAAATAATTTTGTCTGTTTCTTACTACGAAATGGTTAAACAAATATTAATGGAACTTTCGCTAGCAGATAGCCTGTGTTGCCGGGAGTAACTTAGGCGCAGCGATTTTTTTTTTAATTCCACGCGAACGAAGTCGCGTACAACTGCAATACCCTATAATCCAAATATCTTAGAATGCCTTATATATTATGTTAAGCGATTAGTGTTATAAGATTACTTTACTGATAAAATAAGCAACACCTAAGACTATAATGGAGTAGTATTAATACTTTGAACTAGTGCTCACTATACTTTTGATTGACTATATGAAAAAAAAAAACAGCCCATGAGGGAGTTGAAACAGTACACGAAGAGTTTAAACTCACATACCACCGTATCTTTCGCCGTAAGAGCGACTACCGAATTTCTTGCCAGATTTTTCTCGGTAGGAACAACTTTCCGGACTATATAACTTCTTTATTTGACTATGTATGTATAGGTATACAAGTATAAAGACTTATATAGTATATATATAAGTCTTTGAAACCTATATAAATAAAGAATATTTCTACTTTTGAAGTTCGACTATCGATATTACCTATAATAATAATGAAAAACTGTTTTATTCACAATTTTCCAACTAACTTTACTCATTTTCTTTGGCTTAATGTTATTTAAGGAGATTTATTGCTCCTTGCTAGCTTTATTGTGTATCGCCTACATCCATCTCAATCTTAATACTCAATACACCATTTATGATTAAAATAAATACATTAATCAAATAGACGAACGAAATTTTTCAGCTTGGCCCTACTACTGGTCTAAGAACATAAAATATTTTACAACAACCACAATGAGGATTTTTGCAAAAACTGTGTTCGTATTTATCTATGTAAAGAAATATACGGTACCTACCTACCTAATATAGTAATACTGTATCTACGGCAGTATGAAATAACATATTGCTCTGTGATGTTTTTATTTGTTAAGTATAAATAAATAAATATCAGACTACATCACATACATTGATCTGACTCCGAGGTAAGTAGCTTAAGCACTTGTGTTACGGATATCAGAATCAACAGTGGTATTACAAATATATACCTAAATATTGAATATTAACACCCAGATGCAGAACAAATACAAGTATTCATCATACGAATATTTGTCCTGGGTGGGGATCGAACCCACAACTATTGGCGCATGGGATTTTAGGGCATTGGTCAGTATGTTTGGCTATAACTACGACTCAATGAAGAAATCATTCTCAATGGACTTAAGTTGAATTCTAATAATAGTCAGTGGATCAATGTTGAATTATCCTCATAATATCTTACAATGTTCACTCTGAGTTTGAGTCAATGTCTAAAGTTATTCTAGAGGAAAAGTCGTGGCCTTTCTCGTAAAATGAAACTTTATCTCAAATTTTATATTAAGATTTAATTTAAGACAAAAGTTACACTCTGATGCGATCTTTGTCCAGCAACTTACGGCAACAGGATGTACAATATTGTATTGTATACCTCGTATGTCTTATAATGTTTAAAATCCGACCTCAGAATACTAGTTTAATTACTATTTTTCATTCAAGAAAATGAGCATTTTATACAAATAAAAAAAAAAAATCAGTCGAATTGAGAAACTCCTCCTTTTTTTTGAAGTCGGTTAAAAATAAGTTTCCTTCTTATTAATTTGATGGTAATCTAAACTTGTATCCAAGGGTAGGTAATTCATAATATATATTGAATAAATTTATATTATTATAACATATATTAATACTATTAAAATAAATTCTAGCATGCGTTAAAAATTCTCTCTTTTATTCAGTTTTTTTTATTTACTAATGCCTTTGACCCCTTTCCATATAAGTACACTAGTTTATATTTTGTAGCATCCATTGAAAGTTTCGCTCGAGTGTTGGTCACTATTTCTGGTTTATTTGTTAAATATATGACCAATTTTCATTCAGCACATACAAAAGTTTTACAAGCTAAACAGCTCTACGTATTTTATTTGGTTTTAAAATTATTTAAAAAAGATTCATGTTTACCTGATAATTTTGGGTATGTGACTGAGTAGGTGACGAGCTAGCCACTTGTCACTTCATTTTCACAGCTTTTCATCCAACCCAGCCCACTGTCCCATATTGGTCTGGGACTTAAAAAGAATATGCCAACTGTGAATCTTGCCTAGCATGTCGTAAAAGGCGACTAATGGTATATCGGGTTTTGGGCGTGTGATTGTGTAGGCGACAAGTTAGCCGCTTGTCACTGCTTTTTCACAATTTTCCATCTAACCCAGCCCGGCTTTATTTTTGGCTGAATGTGGTTGAAGGGGCATGCTGCCCCTTTGACTCTGCCTACCCCTTCGGGGATTATGGGCGTGATGTTATGTATGTATGTATAATTTTAATGTTTTTTTTACATGAATAATTACTTATATATGGTATATCTTCAAAACGTATATTTGTTACTTATCCGATCAAATAACGTAACTGCGCAATAATGCCTACCTACTTATATATAATTGTATAACAAACACATAATAAAAAAATATTTACTCTAAATATCAATAATTTCCGTAACAAAATGACCTTTTCAAATAAGCCGACTTGTCTCAGACGGTTATTTCTGTCGGAAAAACAATATTTTAACGAACCTAAGGAAAACAAAAGTTACTGATTAGTTTGAATAATCGAGCTCTTTCTTCACGGGTCTATAATTGCTTTGTACTTTATACTTTATATTCAAATGACAGTTTATATTAAAATACAAAAGTAAAAGAAGTTAAGTTGATAATTATTGTGGCCTTACAAAATCTGCCAAAGTGAGTTCTTGTGTAGTTATGCAACATTATAAGCATTATTATTATTATTTACCCGAAGCGATCGAAACCACGAGCATGAACCATCATTCACACACCGTTATGCACCCACGTTAATATTGTTATAATTTCCAGTAATAAAACATAAACGTTCCGAAGCGTGCGTGTCGTATTCGACAACATAACGTTTTTAGTGCAAGCGCGAGTAAATATTTAGTTGAAACTGTGCTCGTATTCTTTCTGGTGAAATTACGAGTGGAAGTTATATTTTAAGGTTTATAGTCGTTTAGTTGTAAAATTGTTGTGTGTTATAGATATATGTGTTTAACATCCCGTGGGTTATTTCCCGACGAATATCCGTAAATACACAAGTAATCATAAAGTATTGTTATTGGACATATTGTTGGCTCGTTACTGCGGCTTCAATATCGGATTCGATAATGGCATCTGATCTAATTTTAGGTGTCGGATATAAAAGGAATTCAATTATCTGCTATACCATTATTATTATCTAGATAGAGCGTTATTGAAGTTAAGGCTTTTTATATAGTAAGTATATTTGCTTGATTAACTTAAACTTACGTATTTATCAACACTATACTAATAACTTAATAATATTCCTATAAAATGAGACAAAAGATCAGCGTCTTATTTAACTTAAAAAGCAAAAAAAAAACATAAATTATCCAAAAATGGATAATTTGAGACTAAAGAGCTTTTTAATAAATTGTATGTTTAAACATTTTTATTTATATTTAATAGAAAATTAAATTATACAGTTCCATTTCGTATTATACTGTTGTACAAAACGAAATGGAACTGTATAATTTATTTTATATGATGAAAGGCTTTCTGTTGGTACTTGACGATAAAACAGAGTGCGATTTCTTGTATTAACCTTATCAAAGAGATACCTATCTAATAGCTAACAAATAGGTATAAAAGTTTCAACAAAGTCTCTAATGCACAGAAATGGGGCTTAGTTCTAGAAATCGAAATTAGGTACCCATCTTAAATAATTAACATTTTGACTCGCTCAGTTTTCGTTCTCTAAAATACCTAACTACTCTACTGAGGAAACTTGAAAAAACATTAAAGAATTTCAAAGTTCACTTCCCTCAAATTTGACTTAAAGGAAGTTTTTCATATTTACTAGACTTATTATAGTGGCATTGATAAAGAAATAAAGTAATATGAAATAATTTAACTCCACAAGACACGAATGCAAGTACTTACCAGTGCACGTGGTGACGACAATTATATGTAAAGGTGATCAACCAGCAGAAGCGGTGGCGTGGTGACCACACATCGTCGGTTTGCAACACCACTGCCGTTATTTTTTTGGATACACTTTGTATACAATAATTCAAAACTTGGTCAGATCGTGCCGAGTCGCGAACCGTGCGGAGTGCCGCCTAACGCCGAGTCATGGCCGGCTGCGCGCCCGCCGAAGCCGAGAGGCCAACTGTCGCTCTTGGGCGGGCGGCTAGCCCCGCCGCCCAAGCCCCACTCCCCTCCGATGCCTTAAATTCCTCACATACTTTGACGCACTCTTAAGCACGGTTTAGTGTTTATCAAAGCTCGTGCGATCGCGCTGAAAGACGTATAATCGCTCTTCACACTGATATCGACGTATTTCGGGAGAAAGTTTGAATTTGTATTGTATAGCTTGTAGCGTAGGTATAGCTATAGTAATATAAGTTTGACGCTTGTTAAGGTGAAAGCTTAATTAAAATAAAGTTTGCCCTTTTCATAATTTAAGTAGGTAATAGAAATTCGAAACTAAGATTAGAAACTTTCGTGTACAGGTAGAAGAGTTATTAGTTGCTATGTTTTTAAGTGGTTGTTTGAAAATATAATATGGATTTTAGGAAACGGATACCCACGTTTTCTAGATTTATTCCGATTGTGCCTGTATATCACAGAATAAAGATAGCGTCAAAGAGAATTCTACATCAATTATTTATAGCGTCGAGCTTCACCTAAATGAGGTAGATTAAAAGTTGTGAATTCGTAGGTACATGGGTACTACAAGCATGCAACATAAATATACAGCTTTTTAAAAGTGATTTTACATTCGGCGTCACGATTTCATTATTACTTAAATGGGTATGTAAAATGTAATTCCGTTTCGTACCTACATATAATCTATACTTATAATAAATCTGTAGAGAGGTCAATTCTGTACATGAAATATATTTTCAAAATAACTATCAGGGGGTGATTAGTGATCGATACTAATGCCAAAAATGCAATCAGTAAAATTTTTGTCTGTCTGTCTGTCTGTCTGTCTGTCTGTCTGTATGTTCCTTATAGAAACAAAAACTTCTCGACAGATTTTAACGAAACTTGGTACAATTATTCTTCATACTCCTGGGCAGGTTATAGTATACTTTTCATCACGCTACAATAAATAGGAGCAGAGTGGTGAAGGGAAACGTTGGGAAAACGGGAGAAGTTTCTCCATTTTTTAAGCTTCCGTCGCGTGTGCAGCCTTAATGGTTAAAGTTACATAGAAATCATGTATGACGGAAATAGTCTTTATAATATTAACCATAAACGCGGGTGACACCGCTGGCACAGCTAGTTAACAATAAAGAATTAGCAATACTTTAAAATGATATGTACCTATGCTTACATGATAAAATGCACCAATCGTCTACATAATTGGGTTCGTCTTTGGTTTGCATTTCTGCTTGTCTAAACAAAAATTGTACATTTTCAACTAAAAAGATTTGACTGGCTATACTTCAATTTGTAAATGAAAAGTAGGTAATTTTGGTATATTTAAATGGCTTTGCTTAGTTATTAAAAAATATTGGAAAGGTGTTTTCAATCTGAAGATTTAAAGAACATTTTTGTGGTTTATAAAATTAAAAAATTCCAATCAAATTATTTTTATTCAAACAATACAAAGTGAATAGAGAAAGCCATTTCCGTTAACGGTCCTCGGTGCATACTTCGCCTAAAATACTATCTGAACGATATAAGAATCCGAAAGTCACATGTCTCGTGCCTGAAATGGGTCAAATCAGATTTTTCACATTCTCTATCTAAGGCTCTCGTCAAATTATTTTAGCGAAAAGGTCGTACGAAAAGGAATTCTATCTTTATTCCATCTTTATTTTAACTTTCACACATTTTATTTTTTGGGCCGATGTAGAAATTAGGCCGAAAACGATTTGCTTACTTAAGATGAATTATATATATGCTGTTTTTAATCATCATAATCTTGTCTCTAAACAATTTTACTATTTATTTTTAATTCAATAATATTATTGGAGCTAAAGCTCTTCATGCTTTTCTTTTAAATAATTGATCGCAAATCTATTAAGAAATATGGATTTTATACAAATATCGCAATGTTATGAAAAAAATAGAACTACAACTTTACTGAATAAATTATTTTCAAAGACTAGGTACAAAGAAGAAAAAAAAAATTATTGCATCAGCCATAAAAGCTGAACAATTTACATATCTACCTATTTACAAAAAAATATTAATCAAAGGAACAGCCCTTAGACAATAAGTACCTATGTCAGAAGAAAAAATATTTATAGTTTCTAGTTTTGTAACATATTTAGTTGACAATATTTTAATATTAAATCTGACAATCAAATAGACACTATTTTCAGTTATCTATTATCCTAAAGTTGACTAAACCACTGGCTGGAACTCGTCTTGTTATCGTACTAAATTATTCACGGCAGAGAAATAGCGAGTACTTACTTAAAAGCTTAAATCTCGGCCTTTACCACAGTTTGCGAATTTCCCGGAGAAATATAAGACCTGCTGAGCAAATGTCTTCTTACCCTTTCTAGATAACTTTGTATAGAAGTATGGTTGCCAAGCGCAATGCTTATACATACATACATTATAATACTATATGTATTTCAGGTCTATAGACTATTAAACAAAAATATTATATTTAAATCTATCAATCTTAATTGCTCATAACAAAATTTAATTTAAAGTATATTTTTGTAAATTAACAAATAACATTGAACCATTGGTTATTTTTTATTATTTCTTTAAGGTGCCATATTTTAATTGTACCATAATTGTGCCATACAGTTTATTTTGAAAATTTGTTACTACTGCTAGCCAAAGAAAAGGTTGTAATGGCAACCCTAATTGGAAGTAAATTTAATCAATGTTTTAATATATAAGATTTCCTATTCTTTCTAATTCAATGGATCATGGTGGAAATAATATCGTCGTCACATTCAATAGTATGTACAATTAAAAATGAATCAACAATATAAACTTATGTATGCTTTGTAATCAAGAGTATACTCGAATCATATATTTAATCCGAAGTTAACAAAACCACAGATCATATTCCGTGATCTGAGGATTTGGTGTAATATACCATTGCAAGAGATATAGTCGTGTTGATAAGGGTCAGATCCGAAGCTTAACGAAACTAAGTAATAATAAGCCTCCAGTGAACCCACTAAATTTAGACCCATTTCAACGTCTAAAAGTCTAAACAACACTGGCGAATTTATTTTGTACTTTGCGGATTACAAAAATCTTTTTCGGTAGGTATTTGTATGATTTATATAAATCCATATGTAATTAACGTACCTAATATTAGTCTTCTAGTAAATAAATAACAGTCTACATAACTTGTATTTACAAGAAGGTATTTTATTTTGATTAAAATTGTACATAGTCCATTTTACTTTATCATTTGATATTGGTATCCCAATCACACCAATGATGGAATGAAATGCAAGATGTAAAATATTTTATTAAACAAATCTCGGAACATTAATTAAACTCTTTGATTCAGACGTCGTGACTGGTGATTCAGCAAGAATTTAAATGTGACGCATAATATTTAACTTATTAGCAATTAAAATCAGCTGAAGGGATTCATTTAATAATGTTGGAAAAAATTCGAAATCAGCTTTTTAAATTTATCCACAAAAATTCTTCTACTCGCTTTTCTACAAAGTAAATAAATCAGGCCTTATGCCTATCTAGAATTACCGTGCCGTCAGCAGCTGACTAAGTGCAGAACAGAAGTTAAGCGCGTGTTCTAAATGCGCTAAGCTATTGTAACATAATTAAATATGAATATACTAGCTTCTGCCCGCGGCGTTGCTCGCATGATACATCGATGAAACATAGCTTATGTGTTATTAATGTATAAGCTATACTATTGTAAAGTTTCATTTTCAGTGCTTTTTGCGTAAAAGAGTAACAAACATCCACACATCCATCCATCCATACAAACTATTGCGTTTATGATATTAGTATGATTTGTTTACCTTTTTGTCTCTTATTGTTTACGAACTTATAATTGAAGTGATGAAATGTATCTTATTTGTAATTAAAAAAAGGTTTATTTTCAAACTAAGATAATGTTACATTAATTGCAATTCTTGTGTAAAAAAAAAATAATGAAATATAAAATTTAATGAAATGCTATTAAAACTTCTCTTAACTATATTATTTATATAGTCATTTTTAAATGGATTATTAAAAAATAATGGCACCTTTTTATAATATCGTATCGTATCGTTTGTATCTATAGGCTAAGAAATATTTTTACAGCTTATTTTTTCCTTTTATTTTTAGGATTTATCCTAATATGTAATCATAAAATCTTGTATAAAAACAAATTCACAATAAATACTTATAATGAAAATACAATTTAAGTAAACGACAATGATTGATATAGTTCCATTCTATTAGGTAAGTAGCCGGCAGGATCGCGTGCCCTGTTCCATAATCAGCGAAAGTGTCTTTATCGTAATAACAAATAGAATACATAGTACATATATAAAGACAGGGTTGTCTGTACTTGTGTTGTATTAATATTGGACTTTGTTTACAATAAACATAAGCAAACGCTAGGACTCTAATGCAAAAACCTAATTACCTAGTAAAGATCACATTAACTAGATACCTATTTCGCAGAAAAAAGCAACACTCAAATGAGCGTATAAAATTTATGAAAATTGGCTATTTACATGCATTAATTCTCTAAATAATATTGGACGACGAAATAAATATTCTTTTTCAATAAACTCAAGCAGAATGTGGTTCATTTGGGATTCATTTGCTGAAGTTTTAACAATTATGTAAAATGGTACTTCTTGCCAAAGTTAAATCGTTGCATCTTAAAGAATATTCATAGCACAAAGTTCATTGTTGGTATTTCTTGAAGGAAAGCATTGCTTACGATCAAGTGGTGATAAACGGATTAATATGTAGGTACATAAAAGATGTTATGGTATATAACAGTGTGCAGTTATATTCTGTTTGCGATCGAAAACCTCTGATATCTTTGTAAACACATAATTTTTATATTAAGAATAACTTGCAATTTAGATGTAAATACACAATTGTGTTTGTATAATCGACCTCTTTTACAGACCGGTACCCGTCCCAGAACCAAGAAGCAGACATGTAAGTATTTAAGTAAAAAAATATATCATATCCTTAAATGTAACATTTCCTCTGTAGCTCCGCTAGAGAGACGAAAGTACGTCGTCACTTGACTGGTCCCTATTGGTCCGTTTTTATTTTTACACCGGCACTAAAGTTAGATCGATGCGACCAAAAAATAAAACCGTTTAAGCATCGGTACACTGAATAACGAAGTATCGGTACACTGAAAAACGAAGCGGTGCCGAATAACATCCTGAATAATATCCAACAAAGAAATCATAAAGTTTCCCTTCGCTTTTACAACTTCATTTCAGCTTTATAGAAAAGTAAGTACAAAGGTAAAGTTAAGACACTAAAATGGTGAAGTTGAATCAAACCGGAAACTTCACAAAGCCGCTCAATTTAACTGGACTGCTAAATATAAAACATTTTACTCAGTCAAACTGTTCCTTTAAATGTACCTACCCATTAATAGAACTTACCTGAAAAAGAAATTAAAGCACATTTAATAAATTAATTAAAAATATACATTTAGAGATCACACATTTGCTAGTTATTTTTATTGTCCATAGGATGCTGTTAAGTCAAAGTTTTATAATAGAAGCATCATGACAGATTTCTTAATTATAAGTTAAAGGCAGAGATAATTATTAATTAATCAAACTATAAAATTTAGGTGCCATGTGTCTTTATCAACTTATATCATTAAAAAAATTATTTAATGAATACTAAACACAAACTTATTAAAAAATATAAACCATTAAAAGTTTAATTAGAACGATATTCTAATGAGGGTGAGAGTGATTTTACTCATTAGCTGACTGTCAGAACCAATCTCTGGCCGTTCGGAAAATAGATTTGTAAACGACTCTGTAAAGAGCTTTTGCAAATCTTCCTGTGAGAAGGAAAATAGGCTATTACTTTTGATTGGAAATTAATATAAAGAAGATTTTTTTTAAAGGTGACGGGAGATTTACCTTAGACATTCTTCAATTTACTTTTCTGGACCATTCTGTTTTGAAAGTAAAAATTCGAATAATGTAAGCATTTAAGCGAATTAAAAGCAACCTATCTTTCCAATGTCACCGTGCATAGAAACTTGGAAGATTTATTAAAGGTGCAGTTGACAAATAAAAAGCAAAGAACTGATGACGAAAGCAGTACGCAAGCAACTACCCACTTAAGGCATGATAAGATAACAGAGATAGTGCATGACGTCACAGGCACAGGGACGCCGGGCGAGTCAAGCGCGAGCGGCAACTCACGTTTCTCGTATGACGTCACTCGGGAAGTGAACGCGGCAACCCAGTTTGGGGTCAATGGCCAATCTACAAAATAGAAAAATACCAATTCAAACGTTGTTATTGCACTTAATACATTCAAGTGCATTTTATTTTCGTTGCCAAACCAATAACATTATTTTAATGGGCACACGGTCGGTTCGTTATATCTATTCACGGGTGTAGTTTTTATTTTTCCAACAGCCACGGTTTACCATGTAACGTTGAATTAAAAAAGAACTGTTCGGTTTAAAAATATAGAACATTTTAGCTTTTGATGTGAGTCGTCATCTAGCGGCTGTACAAAAGGTCGCAATGATGTTATTAATTACCCATCGTCTCCGTTTTGGTGGGCCACATCGTTGACGTCAGCTGCGGCATCAGCCTCCACGGCATCGCTCCCTTCCACCACCACTTCAGGAACCTCACCCATAACAGAACCACTGCACTGACCAGTAACGAATCGCCCGACCGTGCCTAGTCAAGCCTGCTCCGCGGACTGCCATACTGCGCCCTTGGTGAAAGATTACCATTCCTACAAGTACCGTATTATTAAATTAAGCGAAGTTAACTTGCAGACAACATGAACCATATAAGCATGCGCCGTCGACGGCAAGCGGGTCACGAACGCACGGTTAGGGCTTCGCCAGCGTAATCCCTTTAAAAGTAGTTTACCTGTGTAGTAGGCAAATAATTATAATGGATACCAGTACCTTGCAAATAAATTACTTATGATGATACATTGTAATTTTAGGGCAGGCGTTTTGTTAAAGTAATAGCACTGCAATTAATTAACGTGATTTGGGTGCAGTATCTAATCTTCTTTCTTTTCCGTGTAAGTACCGATGTACTTCAATTTAGACAGCGCGAATATCGAATAATCGTTTGATCACGTCATATATACGTGTATTGCACCTAAAGAGAAAAACGTTTAATTTATTACAGAACTACATTTTTTTTCTCAATTTCAAAGTTACACTAACCCTTATAAAAACAAAACCAAAAAATATTGAATTTTTTTAGTAGCGCAGTGTGATTACCGACACTTGATGCGATACCACGTTGCTTGTAATCCGGTGTCTATGTTTTATGACGTCATTCGTCCCCGAACGTGTCTAATTCTTACGGAAACACACAACACCAACATTTAATGTGCCTCGTACTGTAATTCTGTGCATACATAGCCATGGAAGTATCTACAATTTAAAATAGGTATAGGTGAGAAGATTTGGAGGTTTTAGCGAAGCAAAAAGGAGGTTTAGGCGTCGAATTGATTCTAAAAGCCAGACAATTTGAATGAAAGTTTCATATAGATGTTTTACCTAACCCCAAGTTAGGGTAAACAGCCAAAATGAGGATGTAAATATTTAGAAGTAAATCTAGTTTAAACCAATACTTTGTTACATCCGCTCTGCTCTGCTATCTCATGCGCATGGGCCCAATAAGATTCTTCACCAAAATCCATATGAAGCATAGGTAACGAAAACCTTATGTTGGTATTATAATATGTTATAGAGATAGAGCGTTAGGATAAATAGTATTCGTTTGCCTACTATAGGCATTTAATTAAACAACTAACACTATCTTGTAAATCTGTAATATTAATAGGTACTCATTTAATTAGGTAATTGAGATAATTTTTTACCGATAATCACACAAACCGATACTGATGTACAAACTGATAAATTACGTTAAGTATTTTACAGTCTGTAACCAAGTTGTCAGTCACACACATTAGCGTGATGTTCATTTAATCATTTCGGGGTGGATATTCGATCGTATCTAACATATAAACTACTTTTTGAGGTCTTAATTATCTACAAAAGGGCCTTACTCTTGTTTTATAAAATATATGTTAAGATGTTAAATAAGACTACTATATCTTGACTTTAAACATCCATATTTTCATCTGTGTGTTGTTATTTCTTACAAGTTTCTTGTGAGAAACAACATAATGACAATGACTGTTAAAAATTGGCCTGACGTGCTGAATCTGCCCACACTCGAGTTGTAGAAGTAGGCAACGACGCACTTATATCACTACATCGGTACATAGACAGACCATAAAATAAGTTGCCTATCAATCCGACCGTCTGAGAGTCCACAAACTATTAATAGATTGCCTTCGATCGCGTCTGCACTTACCGCGATGGGCTTGTAATTGTTTACTTTATTCCTATTATATTCCTCTCATTTCTATATTCCCATCATAAAGTTTAGAGAAACATCAATAATATCCCATAGAGAAATGCTATTCTTCATGTGGGTCACGACCGTTTGATCATCGACGAAGATTCCTTGGAAGGATCATAGTTCCAATATAAATTGAATTTATAATGTAGTTATGCCTTGGCCCTGAATGAGCTATGTACCTAGTTTATTTAGACAATATAAAGTGCAGGGAAATATAAATATATAAAGGTCTCAAAATATTACATATATTTTTTGTTAATTTTCCATACTGTGAGCATGCGTGTAAGTATTTGTTTCAAGAGAGCGAATGTGCTGGTAGAATGTAATGACGGGCCTCTTGAGTCTTGGCTATGAGGCATCATTATTAAACCACAACCATTTTCTTTATTTATTCCCAAAAAGGAAGTAAAGAAAGTAGCCGAGGAAATTGTAATATTAAAATCTCAAAACAGCGTCATTATTTTTGGATAATTAAAAAATTCTAAGGATCTACCTCCTGTTTCATTCGCGCTGAAATCAATTTCCTAATTATAATTTATCATAAGCTGGCCTAATTGAACGACATTAAGCTGCGGCGTGCTAATAATCTTATAACAAGCTTATTAGACACTCGTTTATCAACGTTATTTAATAGCCAATTTTCCTTACGTTTCAATAAAAATTAATTGCAGCGATATATTTTCTCCATATATTTACGGTTACCCCGGAAACGCAGGCTTAAGACAATAAGAATAAATATTAAACGTACTTTTGATTCTTCGCAATTGTTATTCAATGTAAGTATTTATATATTTTGATTGCTGAACAATATCTACTTGGAGATAATATTTTTAAAAGCCTTACATAACATGCTTACGAGAATATAAAAAGCTCACTTATAATTAAAAAAAAAAAATTCAAAAGCCATATCATGCCTACATTTTCTTATAGAATGACAAATTTATTACTTTTCGTAAGTTCCAAACAGTTTTTCCGATGTAGGTTTATCTCAGACTCTGCTAATTAAACTTATATGTATGTACGTAAAACCTTAATAATAAGAATAGGTATTTGGGTATTTAACATACTTAAAGCATTGTAAGGTCCGTTTTTTGCTTTGTTTAGGGAAGACTTAAAATAGCCCTAAAAAATCTTCATTTAATAATGCACCAAGTTTGTCTAAGATTTAGTGTGATGGGGCTACATAGGAACAACCGAGCCCTCATTAATCACGGACAGGGTCAGGTTAATATTTAATTGTGTTACTACTCACTCTACTTAGGACAGAGTCCCAGGAGATATGCGTACGACTATTGACTTGCGTCTAACTTGGGAGGTACCTCAGCTTACACTTATGAAACGTCATCTTTATATACAATCAGGGTCGATATATCTTTAACGAAACACTTAAAACTTTCACGTTCTGTGTAATAACTAATGCACATAAATTCCTAACGGACCATACTCAGTGCGCTAAATATTTACATACGTTTAATATAAAATAATATAATTTTTATAATATACAGCTGATTTTGCGACAGGGTGAATTAAATTTAAATTCCTTTTAAAGTGTATTAAATTTTTTGACTTAACAAACATTTGACGTCAACTGCTCTTAACACCGTACCTGCAAGATTAAGGTATGCAAGTTAATGGACTAAGCTGTCAAATAACCTAATCGTATGAAGGCCCACGATACGATATCAAAGATTTAATAAACGAATTTACTTAGGCCAAAGTAATACGTATTTTAATACTTATAAAAAGTCGGTGCCAAGTAAAACAATGACTTGGTACAACTGAAGCTAATATTAGTAGGTACTTAATTATTAAAGAAAATGTATCTATTGAGTGATAATTGTATCTATACCAGTTTAAGCATTTACTTGGCATCGAATTCAATTATGGCATTCAATTTTTATTCAAAAAATTGGCATTCAATTTTTATTTTACGACTTTAAGTAATGGGTAGACCAGACCTTACCTGTACGAACTAAACATTCTGGCATGTTGAACCGTTTTATGTAAGCCCAACAAAACGTAACTGCTGTAAATCTTTGAGGTAAATCCCTCGACTATCTATGGTCTCCATCATCAGACCTGTAATGGCACTTACAGCCTATATGGGAGCAAAGTTCTCATCAACATAAATGAATTAAGTCCGAACACAAGGTAGCTACTGGAAAGCGTTAAGAAGTTCACTTAGCTGTTCTTCGTCTTTATCATTAGACCCCTTATGACAGTTACAAGCCAACTAGGTGTAAAGTTATTATCAACACAAATTCATCCAATCGACTTCAGACCTGCATTAAATTCAAAATACTTAATGATAAAATTACCAAACGGACTAGCCGCCCCTATGATTTTCGAAGGTTCCCCCCGATTTCTCAGGGATGTCATCAGATCCTCGTTTCCTTATCATGGGACCACCCTTGGGATCTCCTTTGCAACCAAAAAAATCATCAAAATTGGTTCATAAACAACGATGTTATCCGCGAACACACATAAAAAAAAATTTTACTTATTTACGGTCGAATTGAGAACCTCCTCCTTTTTTGAAGTCGGTTGATAACTGCATCGCGGAACGAAACTCTTTTTCGTAAAAAACTCTTTTTCAAATCAAACGCTGTATGACGTCCCCTTTGAGCCGTTTCCACACTAGCGGTTGCTGTATGCTTCGCTTTCTGGCTGCCTGAGTCAGTTCAAATATACAGTTTTGCAAACAAGAATATTTAGAAACGGTGGAAAATCCGTTTTTTATCTGCGAACTTTTAAAATTACTTAATAATAAATAATATACAGTATCCAATCTTGTTGCAAAATGGAAATGAAGAGCAGGAAAAGGTAATTTTGTGAGTGTAGCCATTACTCACAAAAGCATGCCAAACACATAAATGCAGACTTTTTAGGAGACAAAAGCATTTCAATGTTCAAAAATGTACAGCACAAACACTGTCTACCTAATACGAGTTTTGACAAAAAACACAAAGAATTTTGGTATTTGTGCATGAGCAAACTTGTAAGCAATAATATTTAGTTCGATTGGCGGAAAAAAATAAAAATAAAAAAACAAAGATAATCAATGTACTTACTAGCTTTATTAAAAAAAATTATATGCACTTCAATAATGTACAATTCAGTGACAAGAGCGACAAACGCAAAACCTCTTATCGCGCAAATTAGCCGCGTCACCACAATCGAACATAATGAACACATCGGGAAATCCACAAACACTGGTATTGATTTTGTAAAGCCATTGCACAGATTACAATCTTAACGATCGGGCATAACAAATACCCACGATAACAATCGATATGTTGTTCGATTTATCAAAATTTCGGTTTTGCTTTATCTTCACCATCGCGTAGTATTAGCTGTTCAAAGTGTAAAGTAGACACATGTTTGCGCAACACACAAAATCATTTGAGGACTTCTACGAAGGTACTTGAAAGAATGCAATAGACGATAGAATATAAAAGTCAACCAAGCCTCGTCGGGTACAATGCCAATAATAAAATTAGAATACAACCCCCTTGTTGTAACCACTCGTAATAAAATGAATAAGTTCAAAAGTCTGACCGCGAGCAAAAGTTCTTGCTATATGTCTAATACTCGTATAATTAAACTTCTACTTTAATATTGTTTTTTTTTATATTATTTAAGGAGAACACTGTTTATAATACTTGAATACGTTAAGAGGCATACCTATAATTATACTAAAAACATTATTTTAAAGAAAAGACCATTGATAAATAAACCAGGGTGAAAATACATCAGTATACATTTAGAAATATATATAAGCCATTTAGTATCAATATACTACAAAAGAGTTAAGGCTTTAATGTTACAATTGTAATAAAAATTTAAGGTTATTAATCATTCAGTCACATAGTATAAGTATTTTTAGGTAATTTAAAAGTCGTCCGAGGCCGTCGTGTCTCCCTTCACCCTTGTACTTGCATTTCACATTATACATTGTACATGTATCTAATGTGAGGACCTTTTGCCCTCCATTTTTACCTTCATGTTAAAAAGGGTAATTAATATCTCTTGATAATGGAGAGCTTGCGTACCCCACCTAATGCGTGTTGTTCTTACAAAAAACGGCAGGATATAATTTTATCTCTGACTTCATTTGTATTCCTGAGTTGGATTCTGGCTTCCATCATTTTTCATGAATATAAAAGTACGCCAAGTCTATTACGGGTCTATTGTTATAAAAAGGCCTTTGCAATTTTAATAAGTCATCGCAACAGTCATGACGTCCTGGCATAATCAGCAAGATTCGAGTAAGTGTACTTAATACAAGCTTGATCGTGCATTTTAATAAGTCTTATCTTTCTTGCCATATATTTACTAAGAAACAAACATAAAGAATACTGAAGGTGAATGCGTTAAATAATATTTTATCGTTTTATAATTTCAAGTTTGCGATTCTTTTCTCTCAATCAAAAAACTGAGTAACCAAACATGAACTCAGTCTAAATTCTTAACGTACTATTATATCAAAGCCAAACAATTTTCTAATGCAATCTCAAGTTTTAACAACATATACGTTAAAGTTAAATGTGTCAAGTAAGTTTATTCTTTCGATAATTTATTATTTAATGTCACCAAACATCATCTTCCTAGCGTTATGTCCCGTGCTTAGCCGGGTTCGCTTAGACCATGATCCAAGCGCCCTGCAGGGGGGGCTCCGAATACTCCTGAGGTATCCCTGCCTGTCGTAGGAGGCGACTAAAAGGGCCTTTGGGGTCGTGGGGGTTAGGGGATGGGTCCTCTGGCCCTCAATCGTCCCCGGAGAAGCCGGCTGCAGGTGTTACACCCGGTCCGTCAGGATAGGGTACACAGCTGTCTATGTGGTCGTGAAACACCACCCTAGGTGTTCTGGGGGAGAATACCACTCCCTCGAGATGGGCCGCCAGGCGGCAGCGCGCGCTGCGTAGACTTTACGAGATGAATCCCGACAGTGGGGATCCCGTTGGTTTTGCGTTAGCGCCCGAAGAACGACAGCCTTGAGGTTTAGTCGGTAGGGTCTCCGGAGATTGCTACCGGTTTCGAGCCCGACTCACCCTTTTAGGTCCACCCAGGACTCTAACTGGATGGTGCGTAAGTAAGCATTCCTCAAGTAAAAAAAAAAAAAAAAAAAAAAAAGACCATGATCCAAGGATATAGCGAGTCTGGTTAATTACATTGAAGCGACTGCCGATCTGACCTTCGTAACCCTAAGATAGGGGAACCAGACAATTTTTGAATCATGGTTACAAATCCAAAGTTTTTTGAATATGCAGGTTTCATCGCGATGTTTTCCTTCACCGTTGAGCTAGTGGTATAAATACGTACATAGACTGGAAAAATCCAGAGGTACGTGCCCGGGTTTGAACCCGCACTCCTCGGTTAAGAGGCGCGTGTCCTTACCATTGAGCTACCACCGCTATTTAATGTCACCAAACAAAAACTAAATAACCTATCACATCAGAATACATAATGTAAGTGTGTAATGGTAATGTAATAGGTAGACTACGTTTCACAAAACCACAGAAACCGAGCATAAATATATTTCTAGGGTATCCAAATGTTTCCCAGCGAACCGCGTAGTCCACGATTTGTTCAAATGTAAACCTAATTAATCCTAATCGACGGCAATTACTGCCACAGTTAACTTTAGTGAATACGAATGAGATAAACATCGCAATTTATGCGTTTAATTTGTTAAAAGTGGGGCGCACAAGCTTCCTGATCCAGACAAACCAATCCGGCTGTGGTAGCGATAAGCCCTTATGACTCTCTTATTAATGTTACGGCGCGATGTTACGGCGTTAACTAACAATCTGTGAACCTAGAAATGGGTAAGCAAACTGAGCTCGCTTGCTGCAGCCTGTTGCAACACCGATGAAAAGTCAAGCTGTAAGGATTGATGTTTTAATGACGTAATTCACGTAGAGTTTAACTAACTAACTAAAACTACCTAACTAAACTTCACGCCACTTCCCTAGCGGGGTAGGCAGAGAGAACCGAACGCCATATGGCACGATCCTTACACACCTCACTCGCCTCTTCAACATTCATAATCCTTTTCATACAAGCTCTATGATTTTTATGACTCCTAACATCACCTTCTTTTAATACACGACCAATCTGGTCGTGGTAGATGAGCCTGGGCCTTCCGCGGCTCCTACATCCTTCCACATTCGCATTGATTATTTTGGATTAATTATTCGCATAGAGTTTATTTTGGATTAATAAAATGTTAATGTAATAAACAAATCATAAACCAATTTTAAGATACCGATAAAGCCTTGTAAATGATATTTAAATATAATTACCCATCTTATTAAATGTCCCATGTTGGTCTGGGACTTAAAAAGAAGGTGCTAACTGTGTTTCTTGCCTAGCATAACGTAAAAGGTGACTAATGGTATACGGAGTTTGGGTGTGTGATTGTGTAAGCGTCAAGCTAGCCACTTATCACTACTTTTTCACAATTTTTCATCTAACCCAACCCAGTTTTATTTTTGGCTGAATGTGGTTAAAGGGGCCTGCTGCCCCTTTGACTCTGCCTACCCCTTCGGGGATTATGAGCGTGATGTCATGTAAGCATGTATCTTATTAAAAAAATATATATATGTTCAAACTATCAACTATTGACTTTGCCTATACCTTCGGGGATTACGGGCGTGATATTATGAAAAAATTACTTTCGTATTAATATCAAATTCACTCTACTTTAATACAGAGGACTTTTCTGACAAACAAAGACAAAGTCCTCTATATATAATTACGATGATACCATTCATAATGTTACCTGTTTGTTAAATATTTAAGGACCTTTGTGCGTTGCTGAATTTAAATGGAAAACATTATTCAGACGTCGAAAAAGTATTAATTGATTTACCCGGCGCTGGCATAATAGAACATAAAAGGGCGAACCCTTGCTTCGGCTTAAACCGATCTGCGCTGCAGCCACCTGTAATGCTAATGGAGCCGTCATCCTGGCCTTCGCCTCCGAATATTACTAATTCACCGGCCGCAGGCGTCAACAATAACCCTCTTTACACGTTTTTACACGTGTTCGAAAAGTAACCTATCTATGGTTGTAACACCGGCGAAATAAAATATAATTGCCCTTTTACATTTTGACGTACGTAAAACCAATATACATCTCTACTTAGTTATATTTTCCAAAAAAAAATTCCCATGTGGTCTGCGCCACGCAATTGCGCCAACTTCGTTCTGTATAGATTATGACAACTCAAATCTTTAATGTTCTGAAGAAGAATCCAAAAAATAACGCGCTTATTTTCCCGCAACTAAGTCACTGAGACACTCCGTTTTATTGTGCATAGAAGATTCACGTCATACGAGTTTGAGCTAACTCCAAGAGCCGGTAGTGTAATAAGCTAAGTCTAGAAATTTACGCAATCCCACTCTAATGGGGGTGGGACTAGTGGTGCATGCAGTATAGGGCAAGCTGGTCGATTAACTTAGTCTAACTCTAAAAATTACGTATCAAATTTTAATGCCTTTTTCAATTTAAAGCCTAATAATATCAATTATTAATTACCTACTTTCTTATTTAATGAATGCACACTGATTTCAAAAATATAAGATGTAAAACTCATTTTAAACTAACTGTTAATTTCGATCTGTTTACACTGTCTTCTTGGCGTTTCGATGGATGTATATTCTTCAGTTGTCTTATTAACAAAGTCTATTAAAACAACTCCAACTGGAGCATCTATTATGTTTCCGCCGGCATACATAACAATGTTAAACTTTTGGAATGTAATTTATATCGGCAATTGGAACTTGAATTTAATGGTATTCACTTATCCTTCACTCATCTGTCACTGTTCCTTCATTTGTTTCTCGCCAAACTTTCTGACGAATACATTTTGTAAGGAAGACTTATAAGTCGGTGGCAGTAGATAGGTAGGTAGTATTTGAAAGTCGATTTGCTCGGCCAAGCACTGTATGGATTGATTGGAAATGATATTAAAATCCTACGATATAATAGTTAAATTCCGATTGAAATAATGTGAAACGTAAATAGATATCAAACATAAAAAATATTATTACGGTATTAGTTTTATCGAATTTGTATAAAAATATTTTGTGGTGAGTTAATGTTCGCATTAACAGACTCATAAAAGAATCTGGGTATCCCGATTAGATACGATTTGGCCGATAGTGACGTAGGTACCTACTATTTATTAGGATAAATTTTAATACTTATTCTGGTATGAGCGGGTGCTTACAGAGACGATCAAGATCTAAGTAAACCATTCGTGATTATTAAGTGTTAAGTTAGTTCGGTACCTTTAACCTATCCAGCAAACATTAAGCACGTATATATTTTTTTACAAATAGTTGATGCCATATGTTTCGGGTGTATCAGTTTTACATACCTGAGAAATAATACAAAATTACCATCCGTATGTGTACATAGTTTGAATGACAGCGTAAATATCTTGATATTTTCAACAAGTCGTTCACAAATGAAGAAAAGTACACTCGACTTATTATTATTCTTAATATTTTAGCGTATATTTATTTTTTCCTGAACTGCGACAAAAAGCATAATGTGGCTCATTGCTCAACATAATGGCGGAAATTATGATAACGAGTGAGTAGGAAATGAGACGAGACATTTGTCCCTTGCTTAGGCTCATTTTCAAATCCCTCCGTATAAACAATTCAAACTCGTTAAATTACTTTGGGCAGCCAATTAAGCTTATCGTGGGTCTAAATTTTATCCATCGATAGAAGTTCAAAATGGGCCGGTTATAATTTTAACCGCTTACACGAACTCTGCAATCCAGACGAGGTAAACTACAATGTCTGTGCCCAATTTCATTTATTGTTAAAGTTTGCGGTAAGGTGAGCTTGCTATTAGAGATAATCATTACCGTTGTAACCTTTAACGGTCGGGAGACTACAAGTAATTTGTAAGGGTACGAATTCATCAAATATGTACGCATGAGATCATAAAAGTTAGGTACCATCTTAGTTCCTTTGTGCGTCACGTATACGGTGTTCGCCCTTTGGTGGGGAAGCAGAGGAAAAAATATACATTTCCCACACATACCCGATTCCTCCACTCATGAGAAATCTATGTATGTGTGCATAAAGGTAGCATTATAAAGTGGGTTCAGAAAAGGTATCTTTACGTAGAAATACATTTGTTATTCACGACGACGTGGAATTTACATGTTCCACTTTTTTCCTCCTAATTCTTTGGAGAGCAAGTTTTCTTTCAATGATAAAATCATAGATCTTAAGTCACTTGTAATATAACGATTCTCAATGTTTATATTTACGAATGTAAGCGCAAATATATATTTTCTAGTAAACTAGGGCCTATTTCAAAATTTGCTCCAAATGGTTTACATTTAGATATGTATTATACAAGGTTAATTTAAGTTTATGCGTAACCTACATACATAACATCACGCCGATAATCCCCGAAGAGGGAGGCAGAGTCAAAGGGTTAGAAAGCCCTTTAACCACATTCAGACAAAAATTAAACTGGGCTGGGTTAGATGGAAAATTGAGATAAAGTAGTGACAAGTGGCTAGCTTGTCGCCTACACAATCACATACCCAAAATCCGATATACCATTAGTCGCTTTTTACGACATGCTAGGCAAGAAACACATTTGGAACATTATTTTTAAGTCCTAGGCCGACATGGAACCTTTGGAAATAAAATGTTTTGGTTCCTTAGAAAAATGAGTTAAATAAGTAGATAAGTTTATTAGAAGATTTCTCATGAACTTAAAAAAAATTACCTTGTATATGTACTTAGGCTTGAACCTTTTTAAGCGACTGCGATTTAAAAGGCTTACTTTTTCTTTTATTTAACATTCAAGTCAATTTATTAGCAACCAAAACAAATGAAACAAATGTTTATACATATTTCAATGGCATGAAAAATATTCGTCTAAACAATTTCAAAGCTCGCGCAACACCACACAAAAGTTACTCGTTAACTTTTGAGGTAGGTAATTCGATTCCGTTTCACTGTCAGCCACAAATTTGTAAATAGGTATCTACTAGATAAATAAAGCTGACCGAATTATTTATTGAAATCAGGCTCAAACTCAAAATGAATTACAACTGTAGTATGTATTGTTACATGGTCTAGTTTTTATTGGCTTGCCATTTTTGGTAGGATTTTTTAGAAATACAACATTTACCACGTCTATTTAAGTTTTAACTGGGTTATCTACCACTATAGTAAATACAATAGTGCGAAGGATTTCTGTTTGACATATTGTAATTAAAACGTATTATGTGAGTTATTGCATTCTAAATCGTAAAGCTATATGTGTGGGTATAATAGATACGGTAATACTTTAATGAGGTTTAATCAAGATATAGTATATTGTTGTTGTATTTCACATTTTATATTCTGGGAATGATAGCATTCTAACACAGAATGATAATGATAAAAATCAAAACATACTGTATATCATAGCCATATGTAAAAAAATACCTATTTACTTTTCCATTGTTATTGATACACGAGGCGATTTCCAACACTTTCCTCGTTTTATAATAAAATGTAGGTATAAAGTATGTATTATCTTTGTTGGGCGCTCGTACAAATAAACAACAATACAAATCTTTATAAAAAATACAAGAAGCTCTAACGTACTTCACTACAGTTGAGTTTTTTTTTGGTGTTATTTTTAAGCTAAGGTACACTTTGACTACTAAAAATAATTTTGCCATGTTACTTGTGATGACATCGACTAGTAAGTCAATTTTCTATATCTAAAAAGTAGTAACATAATTACTACTATTTCAAAATTGGTATTGGTTTACTTATTCGCTGGACCGGGTTGCAGTTTACTAACCATTTTGTCTTTTAGTACGGGACTTCATCTTAGTTTAATTTGCAGATGGCGTTAGCAACCTTATTAGTGAGATCTGGATCCTACAATAAAGCGATTAGGAACCGACATTGATCTTTCATCTTAGGTAACATTAAACAGAAAACCAGAAAGAAGGTCCAGTAATGTCATTCTTAACATCCAAGATAGTGGTTCAAAATATATCAAGATTTTTTGACTAATTAATGATGTGGTGGTAGTCCCACTGTATTTACGATAAAATCCAATACACATAGCCCCATGTTGGTCTGGGACTCAAAAATAAATTCTGTGTTTCTTGCCTAAAATTGCGTAAGAGGCGACTTATGATGTACCTGTACAGTTCTGTATTTGTGATTATGTAGGCGATAGGCTAGCCACTTGTTACTATTTTTTTTAATTTTCCAATCAACCTAACGAATTTTTGACTTAAATTGGTTTCATGAGCTTACCGCTCTTTAGACTCTGCCTACCTCTTCGGGGATGACGGACGCGATGGTATGGTGATGATATCTTATCGATAAATTATTTATCGGGTAACCCCTAAGTAAATAAATATTTAGTTTCTTTTTATTATATAATACGGAGTTCGTTCGCACAAATTTCATCCCTCAAGGGTGATTTGTATTTTATTCATACATTTATAATTCAACCTAATACATCCCCCCACTGAACACAGCCTTCACCTCAATTATTGTTAATGCATATAGGAGAGACGTGTGTTCGAGCCAACTAGTCAAGTGCGAGTTGGAATTGCTTACCTAGGGACCGTACTGACCCCAACTAAATTGTTTCTGTTGCTTTTTGTATGATCTGATAAAGAACCTTGAGCAGTGCAAAAAGCATTTATAAGAGTGTGTTTTTTTTTATGTTATCGCGGGCAGACGAGCAGACAGTTCACCTAATGGTAAGTGTTCTCCAATGTGCTCTTATTCATTTATATAGGTATTTATTTAGTAATTAAATAGATAGGTATGTTGAAGAGGTGAGTGAGGTGTGTAAGGATCGTGCCATATGGCGTTCGGTTCTCTCTCCCTAGCCCGCTAGGGAAGTGGCGTGAAGTTTCGTTAGTTAGTTATAAATAGATTTAAGACAACTAAAAATACCTAAGTTTAAGCATTTATTTAATTCTGTTTTGTTCACTTTATTAAGGATTTTCTAACAATTTTTTTTTTTATGTTAAACCATTCACAGTTGACGTCCATTTTAGTATTTATGTAATGTGTCGTTTAGCACACCAACTATTACACGTATCATTACCGAATTTACGTTGTCGTAATAGCAAATGTTGACATTTTATCAGATTAAAAATACAGGCAATTACACGAATTGTAGAACTCATAGCAATAATTATAGTTTGTTCCATGTTGGTCTAGGAGTTAAAAAGAATGCGCCAACTGTGTTCCTTGCCTAGCATGTCGTAAAATGCGACTAATGGGATACCGAGTTTTGGGTGTGTGATTGTGTAGGTGACGAGCTAGCCACTTGTCACTACTTATACGCAATTTTCCATTTAACCCAGCCCAATTTTATTTTTGGTCGAATGTGGTTAAAGGGACTTGCTGCCATTTTGGCTCTACCTACCCCTTCGGGGATTTCGGGCGTAATGTTATGTATAGTAATAAGAAACGCTTTGATTACGGAACCCTAAAAATATGAGAATAAAGGCGGGTTTTATCAAAGTAAAAACTATGAAAGCTTCTTTTGTATTCACGTCTGCACACGTGTAAAGAGTCATTATCAAGAATGGGAAACTTTCCATTAGGTCCTTTTGTCTAGAAATCTTAATCTAAGACATTAAATACGGAGTCTTTTACCTGTTCTCAATAAGGTTTTGTAGTACAATATTACACGCTTATAGAAAAGTTTATTTTATTCTACCTCAAAACAATGATAAGTATATTTGCACTACATCTTCTATAACTTAAGTACTTTGCACTGCTCAGGGCGCTAAAATTGGGTATGTGAGTTACATTCGGTCTCGCACAAGGCTGATCAACGGCTCCCTAGACATTAACACCTCTTAGGTAGACCTACGTTGCCGGATCGACTTGGAGGAGAATGAAACAAAATGCTTACTCACTATATTATTATAATTTCAAAAGTAACTCTGCCTGTCTATTAGATTTTCTCGTCTATGATTTAGGCGTTAAACTAATTATACAAAATTAATTTGTCGTATGTAAAAAAAAATTGTCATACTTATCTACTTCTAAAACTAGTTTAAAACCCTAGAAAAGGGCATAGGATATTTTTTGTCCTAGAAAAAATACATCTAAGTATAAAGTGGATAAAGTCATTACAATGGACCGAATGTTATGTGAGCGGAGTCACGAACAAAAACTGGTATACTTTATACCTTTTTTATCGTAGTACAATGTATCAAATTGAGTGAACAATGCCAAGTTTATTAATGGAACAAACTAAGTACATCCAGTCGAGTAATAATACTCTCATTTAGAAAGAGGCGGCCTGTTCTCGTTAAGTCCATAACTTCGTTACATTTCGCTGTCGTAAAGCACTGCAAACGTGGCTTATTAAGCCGCGTAACACGTTTATAAAGGCAAAGGAGTGACTCCTTCCTTATACAAACAAACCAAAACATTATAAACTTAAATAAACTCATCTGTATGACCTACTTATACTTAAGCAGGGTCGATAGTATCTGACAGTCAAATCCCCAAATTGTTTTAGGCACCTATTCAAAAATTCGGGTGCGAATTTGGATTGTGGCTTTTGCCTGCGGCTATAATATGAGGTTCGGTTTACATAGGTGCTTGGTATATACGTAGATGTATTATTCACTGATTCGGAGTTAGAGGTGCACCTGTTATTTTACATTTTCATGTTGGATATTGTGTTCTCGCAGCTTGCATAGAAGTTTGACGAGGCTGACTCAAGTCTAAAGAAGACTGAAGGTGAATGCGTTAAATAATATTTTATCGTTTTATAATTTCAAGTTTGCGATTCTTTTCTCTCAATCAAAAAACTGAGTAACCAAACATGAACTTAGTCTAAATTCTTACGTACTATTATATCAAAGCCAAACAATTTTCTAATGCAATCTCAAGTTTCAACAACATATACGTTAAAGTTAAATGTGTCAAGTAAGTTTATTCTTTCGATAATTTATTATTTAATGTCACCAAACATCATCTTCCTAGCGTTATGTCCCGTGCTTAGACGGGTTCGCTTAGACCAGGATCCAAGGATATAGCGAGTCTGGTTAATTACATTGAAGCAACTGCCGATCTGACCTTCGTAACCCTAAGATAGGGGAACCAGACAATTTTTGAATCATGGTTACAAATCCAAAGTTTTTTAAATATGCAGGTTTCATCGCGATGTTTTCCTTCACCGTTGAGCTAGTGGTATAAATACGTACATAGACTGGAAAAATCCAGAGGTACGTGCCCGGGTTTGAACCCGCACTCCTCGGTTAAGAGGCGCGTGTCCTTACCATTGAGCTACCACCGCTCCTAAGAGTTTCGCGTTGCATTATCACTAGAAATAATATTGACGGGACTACGATATTCGTCACGTTTAGAATATCGCGTTAAGTCCCGTCAGTATTATTTCTAGAAATTGAAAATGACTTAGCAACTCACATATGTTATGCGAACTACTAGACTAAACTAAACCTAACTTCACGCCACATCCCTAGCGGGGATTATGCGAACTCTAACAAAACAAAAACGCGGTTACTTTTTCTGCCAGGACTCAAAGAAGCGAACGCCATGTATTACAAATATATTTTATGTTATATGTTAAGTAATAAATTAATCTAGAATAAAATAAATGTGTTAAATGTTGCCACATAGTATAAAAAAATTATACCGCTTGTGCGTTCCTGCTTGCTTCAATATCAATCTACATCTATGCCATTATTCGTGATTGAATGAACATCCAAAATGTGTAGTTTGGATGTTTGTCCTGCTGCACAAACATAAAATATTCACGTAAATGTAAGATATACCATGTGAAGGGCTATTAGAGCTTTTTATATGTTATATGCCTATGGATTCCTGGTAACTCAATGGTATGGACACGAACTTCTCTTACGAGACGTACTGATTCATATCCGACGGATGCACTTCTGAATTTTTCAAATCTTATTTAGAAATGTATACTGGATGGGGAGAGTTAAAATCGTGAGGTACCTGCACATCCAAAATAACTATGCAAACATGTACCGATTTGTCTGGTTACTCTATCCCTATCTAATATAAGAAGGTGAGATAGGCGTTCACTTCAACCAGACTCACTAAATCCAGGACGATAGTCGAGCAGACTACGGTTAAAATAACATAAAGCTAGGTATATGGTCTATACCTACATATGTATGCTCTCAGCGCGAGTGAAGAGCGAAACGCACTACACTGTATAATGCTTATAGGCACTGAGCATTTTCCGGTGCTCGCTAATCGGATAGCTTCCGGCCAGCGCAGGCATCTATGCGACAGCCCACTCCCTCCGGCGCAGGGCTGGCAATCTCCAAGTTTCGCCAATAAGAGTCAAACTCTAATAAAAGTGAGTATCTGTGATGAAAGCACTGCTTTATTCCGTCAACTAAGCGCCCTTTTTTCAATAAGTTTAATAAATAAATAAATAAATATGACTAACTCAGTGTAAAGGATATTGAGGGGGTCTGGAACTGATTACCATAAGCATTTAAAACCATGAATTGTACATCTAATTACGAATTTCAGCTTTAGATTACTGATCAGTAACTATACACTATAAGTTTACTAATCAGTGTGCACTGTACACCTGTTATACTTACTGTATATTAGTCAGATATATTAAAATGATATAGTAATTCACAATGTTCAATTAGATATTCAATCTTTTGGAGAAGGAAACTCAATTCGTTTCCGTTTAAAATCGCCCTTTATAAATTAAGTATCTACTTAAGGAACTCCTTACCTATTTCTCGGAGACCAATTCTTATTTTAAATATAGAAAAGACGCAGACGTTTCCTCGTAAGACGATTGTTTTATTTCTCATAGAGACATTCATTCATATCGTCAAGAGGTTTGGTATGGCACAAAGCTTTCCGGTTCCGAAATTGGTTTACCTTTGTCGTCGTACGAGACTCTTGAAACCCTGTGAGAAAAATATCTATGCCTTGCGAAATACACAAGGAATCTAATTTGGCCACTCAATTCTCAAAAGGTCAACTACTTTGAAGTTGAAGGCAATCGTGGGTAATTTCTAATAGCTAGCCAGACTTTATGTATCTAAGTCTTAATGTTGTTCGTAATTGAATTACGAATTTAGGTATGAGTAGGTGTACTCGTAGGTACATACGGGAGGCCAGTTAAATTTGATCTATGCAGAGTAGATTCAAACATTAGTGTTCCATTTAAAAGGGTATCTTATGGGGTACAAGCAACATTAATGATATCATCGGTAGGTATACCAAACCGCCTTCAAGCGTAACGTAAATAACGATTTTATAGGTATTATAGGATTCTACTAAAAGCAACATATTGTAAACATTAACGGTTTACCATCGATAGATTTCAAAATTACTGTATCCACCAATATACATTGACACGTGTATAAATTTATTTCGGTTCAATAGAGAATACATATTGCACTTTTGTACCTGAATCGAAAGCCCAGAGGATTTTAACAACTCTCGAAAAATGTTGCATGTTTCAGCTTTTCAATGTTTCAGGGGCACAGTCAATCGGGAACGCGTGCAGCAACACAATAGAGTTATTCGAACTATGTTGGTGCTGACGTGTTTCGACAGGAGCCATTGACAATTTGAATTCCTTTCGTTTGTTTGATCTATCCGTGCAATTCATTCTGGATTCGCTTTTTAATTGTTCTATTCCACCGCGGCACTATTCGCACATTTACTTTATGTTAACATTTTTTAATATGCTTTAGAACGTGGATATAAAGACAAAATAAACTAAATTAAAATAAGTACCTACCTACGTAGTATTCACACATCCTATGTATTTTAACAGTCTTTATAAAAATATTTCGTAATATTTGAATGTAGGTTTTCATGATTTACAAGCTTCAACGAATTAAAATATATACATACAAAACATCACGCCCATAATCCCCAAAGGGGTAGGCAGGCCTAAAGGGGCAGCATCCCTTTAACCACATTCAGCCAAAAATATAACTGGGCTGGGTTAGATGGAAAATTGTGAAAAAGCAGTGACAAGTGGCCAGCTTGTCGCCTACACAATCACATACCTACCCAAAATCCGATATACTATTATTAGTCGCCTTTTACGACATGCTAGGCAAGAATCACAGTTGTCACATTATTTTTAAGTCCCATACCAACATGGGACAATGGGCTGGTTTAGATGGAAAATTGTAAATAATTTAACAAATTTTATTTATTTAAATAAAATAAAAAAAAAATTAACATTACTTCTTTATGTGTTTTTTATTTAGGTAATATCATGTTCTTCAGTGAAATTTAATATGCGTTTCCGAATTAAGATTGCGGATTTTGTGCCGTAACCGTAAAATTCTGGATTCACCCTGGCGATTTATGCTTTGCAAATCTATTTTCAGTTCCACTGAATTCGCTTGCCCAATCTGCCAGCTGATTGGAACTTGGCTGTTTTGAATTCTCCATCAATCGCCATATCCTATCATAGACGCTCCCAGCCTTCGAGTTGGAATTTGAGCCTATAAGCTAAAGTAACTTTTGTCGGCTTAGATCTAGCTCATTTTAAGTGGAGCCTCATCTTAGTGGTAGCTTAATGGTAAGGCTACGATATTCAATGGATGCTAATTTTATCCACGACGCGTTACTCTAGATTTTTCACATCTATACACTTATTTATGCCACTAGCTCAGCGGAGACGGAATACATCGTGAGGAAACCTACACATTCAAATAACTAGGTAACGAGTAATCATGATCCGATTTTTGTCATACCCTTGTCGAGGATAACCAAAGTAAGATAGCAGATGCAATAATGTAATGATGATGGATGTAATGCTGGAAAAATATGATGTACTTAACCAAAAAGAAACAAGTTTCTTACCACACAAAATTCTAAATGCTTTCCAAATTGCTTGCACCTGTAAAGTAACAGAAGCAATTTACAAATGTAAGCAAATCAAGTCTTTCTGAACTCTTTTCAGATTATTTGGTGCATGAGATGCCTGTAAAGACGATGCCCATTGATTGGAATCGGATCTACGCCCATGACACGGTACGTCAGCTGCAGATATCGGCTTCAGATGCAAATTCACGCACAATTCAACTGCACGCTTTGTACAATAAATCAAGATAGAATCAGACCTCTTCCCCCTGAGTGAGTGACATTTTCTTCTATATCACCATGTTTTTGGTGCGTTGATCTTATTTCTGAGGGGTTTTGTGAACTAATTTATTTTGTTTCTTTTTACTCAATGCTTTGATGTGAATTTAACATAACATAACATAACATAAAATCACATCACGCCCATAATCCCCGAAAGGGTAGGTAAAGTCAAAGGGGCAGCCGGCCCCTTTAACCACATTTAGCTAAAAATAAAACTGGGCTGGGTTAGATGGAAAATTGTGAAAAAGTAGTGAAAAGTGGCTAGCTTTTCGTTTACACAATCTCGTACTCAAAACCCGATATACCATTAGTCGCCTTTTATGACATGCTAGGCAAGAACCACAGTTGGCACATTCTTTTCAAGTCCGAGACCAACATGGGACAATGTAAATTTAGATAAATAAAAATGAAAAAGCTTGTTGTATCACCTGAATTGTAATCCAACCATTAGGAACATTTCAACTGATGCAAGTTGGTTCTCTTATTGTTCGTCTCTTGGTCTCCAATGACCTTATATTACAAACTTTTATTATTTGTTTGTTATATAATTTCAACCAAAGACAGAAACCTTAAGAGAATTAACTAGTGTAATCCAATAAGTTATATATTGATGTTTATCTAACCTCTATACTTACTTACTAACATATAAAGCTGAAGAGTTTATTTGTATACTTAATGCGCTAATCTCAGAAACTACTGGTCCGAAGTGTTTTTTTTTTGTGTTGTATATTTAATTTATCGAATAAGGCTATAGGCTATATTACATTAACCATAAACGCGGGTGAGACTGTGGGTTCAGTTAGTATTTTATATAATAGCATAACAGTTTTTTAACACATAATCTAATCTTGGTCGCTTTTATCCAGCCTCTAGTAGTTATAGATAGCGTTTGTGCAGCTGCCGAGAATCTGAACTATTTTAGCTCAAGCCTGTCTGAAAAGTAGCGAAACTGGCAAACCACCGCTATCCCGACAGGCGAACATTCAGAGTTCGCCAGAGGGTTTGCTCGACGAAAATATCTCTTCCAGTTATTTACTATTTATTGTATCCATTTTTGAATACAGTGGCCGCTTTTCAAGTGTTCACTCAGAATTATTGTAATGCTTATCCATTGTTTAACTTGTAAATATTACCCAAATTCGAGAACGTTGACCTAACACCATTTCTCTCTCGTCTCCTCTAATTAGCTAAAATTTGCTAATTCGTTTATTATAATGATAGTTATTATTAATTTAATTTTAATTTTAAAGCCGATAGAAGACCGTCGGAATGAATCGATTAAAATTTAATTGAGTTAAAGTTTAAAAATTAGAGTAGAGTTTCTGGCTAAAGTGTAAGCCGTGCAAAGCCAAAAAAAGAAAAAAAATAACCTACGTTAGGTTTTGAACCGAATATTAAGTTAAAAAAATTACGATATTTTATGTTTGAACTAGAAAATCACATATTAGGCATATGCGGAAAAATGTAGTGAACTATTCAAGTTGCAGGACAAAAGTGCTATTATAATGTAATAAACTACTACCAACTTTTATCTATGATTCAGTCTAATTAGATATGGAATAACATTAAGGATATATTTATCTATCAGCATTATACCTATGCCTATCAATTTTGCCAATCTCTTCTATGCCATTAGGAAGAAATTGTGTTGATTTAGGTGATTTCTTATCATTTGCTAATCTCTGGTAATGTATTACTTATATGATAAAAGTAATTAATTATGCGTCAGATTAATAGCAATGAATAAGCCATTCATATACTGATATCATTCTCAGCATTATAAACCTTGATTTTAATAGTAATGGTAACGTACCAAATATTAATAATAATAATGACCCCATCGCCCACTGCCGAGAGTCTCCGTAGGTCAGTTTGTGACGAGCTGATGGTGCGGTGGCGACACCACGGACCTGAGGCCTCTCGGGGGTACCTACCATTTTCTCCCTGACCTTTGGATTGCCCTCATTGGTCGTCCAAAGTGGAGCGCAAGAGCTATATGTTTAAATGAGTGGAAGTGCTCAATCTGCGTAATAACCGGACCGGATTACCACGATCCAGAAACTGGTGCACACCTTCACCCTTAGCCCACCATGCCGATGTTGTCCTCTTGCTATCCTGTGCGGTGGCTGATTTGGGGACGCATCTAATGGAGGGCGAGTCACCGCCTGCCGCACATTGATATGTGAGATATTAAAATGGCAGGCGACCGTTATCACACCCCATAGCCCAGAGTTTCTTCCTACAAGAATCCATTGCAATAGTCCATTTTTTTTTGTTACTACCTTATTGCAATACGAGTACTTAGTGCTGCTCTTGCCAGATGTTTACTAGTGAGTGTATTATGTTGGTATACTCAGAAGTAAGATCCGGCCGGTGTATTCCATCACACACATATTAAAACGTCTCAAGAGGCCTCTACATGTTGGGCCTGTGCCCCCATGCAAGCCTTTCAAAGGACCAGGAAGGTAACACTTCCCGTGATATCCAAAAGGAGACGACCATAATAATAATATTTTAATATTTCGTACCACTGTGTACTTCATTAACCGATGATGACTAATATACATTAAAATTTTATTTTAGAGAATGTTTTCATACATTTTCCTCATAATCTGCTAATCTCTTTTTTTTTCTTTATTGTCCATATAAAAAGACAATTCAAAATAACCTAGGAAAACCGTTTTACTTCAATTAGGGCCGATTTTTTAATAGCCAGCTAAGAATTACCTGACTGATAAAGTATAAAGTCACCAATTTGCGGATGTCACACGGTATTTTACATAGGAAACAGGCAATGACATTTTACAATCATCTGGATTGTGATTTATTCGATTGTTATCTTTTATCTGACTGTTGTAAAATCAGCCCTAGAAAACCAATTAGAGACTTAAACTCGTTCCATTTGTTTATTTAAAAAAAATCATAATAACATTTTTTAAGATGTTTTTATCATAATAAATCATCAGTTTACAATCTAACTAGGTTGATTATAACCTAACGGTTTTTAGAATTCAGTAAATTTGTATTATATTAATTAGGACAGCAGTCCATTGACGTTCATAGCTGGTAGATGCGGCACGACCTTCTGGAAGTCTTGGATGGTGCAGCAGAAGCTGTAGCCGATGTCGATGCGGTCGGGGTGCCAGCGAAGCCAGCTGAAGGCGTTGTTGTTGCGGCACCGGTCGGTGCAGAACTGCAGGCTGCGCGCCTCGGCCGCGGTGTAGTGCGGGTTGTTGATGCTGATGAATGCAGTGCCTAGGCGGCGGCCAGCATCGTAGGCCACCTGATACATTAGATACGTTTACAGACCACAGAAATACTAGATACGTTACTAATACATACTACTCGTATAATCCTCACAATCCCTAGAAGGACAAGTAAAGCCGAAGGAGCAACAATCTTCGTTAGCCAGAAATAAAATTGAGTTGGGTAGATGCGAAATTGAGAAAATGTATCAATTGTCGAATGGCTGGGTCGCCGTTTGCACAATCTAACCAAATGTAACTTAAATCGCCTTTTACGGAATGCGGCGGAAGTTGCAGCTGGTATATTATTTTTAAAGCCTAGACCAAATGAGACGTTACTCATAGATACTAATTAAATTAGCATGTTGAGAATTTTGGCATTCAACACTATAATCAGTACTTTCACTGTAGAATCTACTAAACCAGAAGTCATTTCATGATAGTTGTATTGTATGTATACATACATAATGCTGCGTATTTTATCTTCTTCTATTTCATACATAATGCACTGAATGGCAGCCAGCTGGTTCTACAATCATTTTATTATTTATCAGATGTTATCAATCTGTATGATAACAAATTAAGAGATTTCGTTCTCGACGGATTTCTCCTTGATTTGTATTTTCATTACATATTCTACCCTCCTATGTCTTTTTTTTCGTTATCTTGTTGTTCCAAGCATATAGAAGCCATAAAAAAATTCAAAAAATACCAAATTTTTATAAAACTACTAAAACCGTTTATTGTGGAGATTCAGTAAGTACATATTTACATGAAAGGAAAACATAGAGGCCTAGTACAACTACTTATTATTCCATGGGTGAAATTTCTTTCTCATAGATCTAATTTTGAAAAATCGTCGCGAACCTAACCTCTAATTTTGCAATTTTTATATTCAGCTCGAGCTGCAGTTGTCCCCATACCACGCCTCACTAGCGCGGGCACCAAGGAAAAACAGCAACAGTTGTTTTCAATACCTTATTTTTAAATATCTGTCAGCTCGCGTCCGCTCTTAAGAATTAAATAAGATTATCTTGTGATAAATATTTTAACAGAATCGATAATGCCACTCCCAATTTTGGGGAATTTGAAGATATCCTGAATATCCTGAAGGGAATTCAAAGATTACATACCTTATAGTAGTAGAGAGGGACAGGGAGTTGACGAGTGCTCCCGGTCTGAGTTAGGTAGATGTCCTGGAGGACGCCATTCCTGTCACGGAGTTGGGTCACGCCGAAAGTGCCCGTGTAAATGACTGTGTCGTAGCCGGCCTCGCCGATGCGGGCGCGGAGATTCTGAAAAGATAGTTCCAGATTGGTCATTCGAGGTAGCAAATGCTGCAGACCTCGTACTTTGGAGGCAATCGCAGCAGCATTTTTGTAAAGGGACAGACAAATGTAATTAATTCATGCAAGAGCTTTTTGGCATTTCAGATCTACTTATTATATCCGTACTATAACTAGGACAAAAAATATTTTAAACTACTAACGGACAGAGAGAAAGTGGGATTTTAGGATTTCAAATGCCTAATATCAAGGTGACTAAAATACTTTATCTGCAGTACTTGTTCTAGCCAGTTCCAGTTTCCAGCATTGAAGGGTTGCCACTGGGGTGCGGCGTTAATGAAGTAAAAGGTGGCGCGTTGTCCGGTGGCAAATACGTAGTCGCTCTTGGCAGCCAGGTGACCGCGTGCGAGGAACTGCGTCGAGGTCACGTAGACGTCAGCCAGCTCAGCACCGACGATGTTGGCGATGGCCTGCTTCTGCTGCACTTGGGTGTACAAGTTGTTGATGGCGTGACCGGGGAAGAACGATCCAGCTGCAAGTTTATTAGGCTTATTATTGGTTAGTCTTCATATTTTTACTTAATGTGATAAAGCCACTTAATTATTGCATGTCCAAATATATTCGACAAAAATTTCGTCTTCATCAAATTTAAATGACTGAAATTATCGTTAAAGGGCAATCATACAAATTTTTATATTTGTAGCATATACGCCGGTAGGGATATATACAAATATATAAAAACATTTTTTTATTACGACTTCAAACCAAACCTATATCCTGTATCCTAAAATTAAATAAAAAAAATTGTTCACTCACCCAGCCAGCTCGGACGGTTTACGCCGGTTTGGTGAACGGTGTTGGCGGCATTCTGGTCGTACCACACGTACAAGACCTCCAAGCGATTCTGGTCGAAGCAGGAGTAGTACAAAGGATGGAAGACATTGTCTACGATAAAACCAACCCTGAAAAAGAAATAGCGTCGTTAAGATCAATTTAGTGGATAGCTTTTCTCTTGTACACGATTGTAGTTACACAAATATTATAATAATATGTATACTATATAATAACACATTATACATAAATAAAGGATCAAATCTATATAAATAAAAAAATATATCAATTAAGCATTCATTAAAAAAGGTAAAACAATTTTTCAAAAATCAAATCAATGTTAATTATGTTTAATCGAAGATTTACAAACACTAATTTGGTTATCAGTTCTGACTTAATCGCAATAGAATTGTTGCAACTATTACCTGATGACAATATTATTGTTGTAGCATCTGCCGCCTGTGGCTTCAGCCTCATGGAAGGCGTTTGAGGAGCAGGTCAGACCAGCGAAGGCGCCGGCTTGGTGCAACCAGCCCTGGCCGTTCACCAGGTTATTGTTGTTGCATATTGCGGTCTGTATACACAAAATTGTATGTTGATGAAATACGATTCCACTCTTAGATGGTTTAGTACTAGTATGGATCGTAAGTAGATTTTAATTAGCAACAACATATAGGTACATATAGTACTTAGAAAATGATATTCATATTTTATTGTCAATAAAACATGTAAAGAAAGATTTTAAGACGAAGACATTGATCTTGACGATCTACATAAATGTTCACAGTGTATTTTATTCAGTAGGCTTAAAAATTTACACTATTCTTAATTGTAAACTATGGTCCCTTATTTACTTTTAATTGAACTATAATAGCATCGAAAGATTCGATATACCACAACAACCCAAACTCCATATAAACAAAAGAGAACCTCTTACACATTCCGTGTACTTTAAAAATACAAGCTCCAGATTACAAAAAAGAAAACTTCTTACCGCAACACTGACATCTGAAGCGATGTTTGGATGCCTAATCAACCGGTTCGTTCCAGTACACGCGACACGGATGCTCTCTCCAGCGTTTACCAAAATTGTGCCGGTGTTGTCAGCCGCACTTAAGTACGTGTTCCCGCGGATATAGACAGGTTGGGGCTGACCGAGATCTCCATTCACTCTGAATGTGCATCTTAAATCTGGAAAGTTGAAAAAGAAAAAAATAATTATAGGATTTAGATAATTTTACAAGTACAGTCGGTATAGTGATGCAGTGACAACCGAGAAATTATTTTTCCGTGGTTTAAGATATTCAGAATCTGGGTACGACAGAATACCGCCAAGTTCAATTTGTTACTTAATTTTTTAATTTTTCATTGTTGTTTATTTGCTGAGATTTTAAGAATTTTTGGTGACTTGATAGACGTAGTTCAGGTTTTGGCCTTACTTCGTGCTTGAGCTGCACTTGCGTTTCCCCATTTAGGTTCTTCTTTAGCAAGCCAGGCATCCAAATAGTCCTCGAACTCTTCTTCTCCAAGATACAGAGCCAGTTCACCAGGCTCCGGCATTTCAGCAGGCAGGCTCAAAACAGCCGCCGCCAGAGTCACCAACAACACCACGAGATACATCTTGTCCAGATTTTATTAACTACAAAAATAAAAAAAAAACTGTTTTTTATTGCCAAAAAACACAATAAGATAATAGATTAATCAGAGGCACTTACTCTCGAGGTAATGCCAATTTTGTATCAGTTATTCGTTGTTTATATGTGTATGTCCGCCCGTATCATTGCCTTATCTACAGTATAGATAGCTACGGGTTCTACATAAAGCGCTCAGGCAGCGGCAGTTACGTCTTTGACGAATATTTCGCCGAGGAAGTGTTGGTAGGTTCTGACATAGGACAGTTGCATATCCGTGTGTATACTTCTGCGGTACTGGACACAAGTTTAACATACAAAATTGCACACCTATCTTATATATATATTTAAAAAATTATTTCTACTAAAATAAATCCAAACATGTAACGACCTACTTAGGAATTTGCATAATAACCATTTGAATTGTGATAGTTTTGCAGTTAATCTCTATTTTAACACTTAAAGTAGATATTATTTTTAGAATAATAAAGAATGTACTCCCATTATGGAGTTATCGTAGCTTTTAATTACAATAAGGCAATACAAAAAGCTTTAAATTTATCAGTTTTTGAGATACCATTATATTTTTTTATCTTACTGGTTCTGTAAAGGAAAATATTTGACCCGTTTTCGTTTTCGTATATGCAAAAAATTAAGATAATTTTTTACACAATTTACAATATTGGTAATGTTGTATCATCGTAATTTGGCCTATTTCTATATAATAAAAATTAGTCAATACGAGGCACACGATTACCAGATGACGGCAATATTATGACGCGCGCGATGACTACATAATGAAACCAACGGAACTTAATTTCAAGTAAGTACATTATGTAAGGAAAAGTATACCTTATGTTTTTTCTATTGATTATAATATTTTACATCAAATAAAACCACCAGTCCAATGTAGGACCCATTGAACCATCAATGTAGTCCTACATTGATGGTTCAGACAAAGAAAGAAAACATGCAAGTATCGAAGTTTAATTCAAATTAATATAATATCACGCTCGCAACCTCCGAAGGGGTAGGCAGTCCAAGTATTAGTAGGTATCTAAGCTCCATTATCCACCTAAAACCACACCACAAAAAAATGGGAGGTTTAGATGGAAAATAGTGAAAAAGTCGCCCAATCATCACCCTTGGGTGATAATTGGGCGACTTTTTCACCCACCCAAATCACAAACCCAAATCACCTACCCAAATCACAAACCCAAATCACCCACCCAAATCACAAACCCGATACCCAAACACATTCGTCGCTTTTTACAACATACAGGACAAAGAACAATTAAACCGTAGACCAAGATGGAAAAAATCTAGCTTAACATACTAATAAATTAAAATAAATATACCTAAGTAATAGAAGTCCCGTTGATTCGACGGCTCAGACTTACATCTCATCTACTACTTCGAACGTAACAGCGCGGCGAGTTGGATCCCCGCACCGGTTGTCCATAAAACAGGTATTCATCTCCGGAGCGTGCGTTTGCCATACTTTCTTTGAATTATCAATAGCACAACACAAATTCTTATGCTACTTACACTGGTATCAGATTAATAAATGTATTGTGACTAATATTTAAAATTCGTTTATTTAGTAGCCAAAATGTCAGCATATTATCTAAATCCAATAGAATTTCTTGGAGACGATAAATCCTATACTGTTTTACCGCTTTTACACATACATATTACTGTTACTTTTACAGCAGGGGTGCTCTCCGGGGCGCAGTTATATGTCAGTACAATGGCCTTTGTACCATTGTAAGTTATTGCCACAGGCCTCGCGCTATTTAAGGCAAAATACTTACAGTTTTGCATTGCCGCTTTATACATCGCATTACAACAGAAATATCTATTTAAGTTAATTTTTATATAAAAAAAAGTTGTTCGATGCCACACTTTTACCATCCGGAATCTTCATTTATACTGGTCACAACGAATATATTCGCAAATTACAGAATAATTCTACTACCTACCCATAAATACAAGAATAATCGACATCCCGTAAGTAAATTATTTGAATGACTGGAAAAGCTCTCTCAAGTCAGATTTACACATTAAACAATAGACACATTAGCCTTTATCAAGAATCCATATTACAAAAGCATTACATTTCATCACAAAAACGAATATCTGGAATGAAACATTTATCATCAACATGATTACAGTAAGTATTCTCGGAATGATTAATTTGGTAACAGGATATAAAAATAACCCATCCTGAAAATATTTTATGTACTTACCAAAAATGTGATTATTTAATTTTTTATTTATTTATCAAAATACACTCAGTAGCAACTATCCTTCTTTCATCTTTCATAATTTCTATACCATACCTGGGGTTGACTTATTTGCATTGAGCGCGAAAAAAAATTTAATGTTCAATCATTGTGTAAAATTCTTTTATTATTCTTGCAAACTATGTTCTATGTACATTGAATACATTACCATCATAACTTATATATATAGCAGAGATGGATTTTTAAGCTTATATATATAGTTTATGACGAGGTAAGATTATGACGATTTATGTGAGAAGGCCGTTGACGTTCCAGTTGGGAATGTGGGTAATCCTCCTTCTGAAGTCGGCGATGGTGCAGCAGAAGCTGTATCCAAGGTCGATGCGGTCGGGCTGCCACCGAAGCCAGTTGAAGGCGTTGTTGTTGCGGCAGCGATCAGTGCAAAACTGCAGGTTTCGCGCCTCGGCCGCGGTATAGTATGGGTTGTTGATGCTGATGAACGCAGTTCCTAGGCGACGTCCGGCGTCGTACACCACCTAAAACGTTCGTTTGAGAAACTTCAGTTTAGGGTAATCCTAGTAGCAGTACACTTCGTTTTCAACCATAGTAGGTATTATATTAACTTCTATAATTTATTTATGTTTGAGCATTAGCGACTGTCACCTTATAGAAGTATAGAGGAACGGGCAGCTGTCTGCCATTCTCATGCAAGAAGATGTCTCTCAGGCGGTTGCTTCCGTCACGGAGCTGGGTCACACCGAATGTGCCCGTGTAGATCACAGTGTTGTAGTTGGCCTGCCCGATGCGAGCACGAAGGTTCTGGAATTGAAGTTTAAATTGAGGCTTTAAATGTGTTATAATGTCCCATTGAACAGAAGGTGACCAATTGTTTTTTCTTTCTTTGATTTTTTACTGAATCGACTTGTGTGTGAGTAATGAAATAGTAAAATTTTCCATTAAGAAAAGAGCCATATGTATTCCATAATAACTAGAATATATATTCCATAAATGTCTAGCTTAATAGGAAAAGCTTTACTCCCTGTAGGAAAGCAACCATTGCAGGCATATATGTTTGTAGGTATTAGAAGTATTTAGTGGACGACAGTCCGATACCCTTCAGGAGTGCGAAATTTCTAAAAGATTTCCGTTTCAAAAACTACAAAAATCGTTCACAATATAGATACAATACTGACCTGTTCAAGATTGTTCCAGTTTCCAGCGTTAAATGGCTGCCATTGGGGAGCGGCGTTGATGAAGAAGAAAGTGGCGCGCTGAGCTGTCGCGAATGGGAAGTCACTCTTGGCGGAGAGGTGTCCGCGAGCCAGGAACTGATTGGACGTGATGTAGCGGTCCACCATATTGGTGCCGACAATTCTTCCGATGACGTTCCTCTGGTTAACCTGGGTGTACAGGTTGTTGATGTTGACACCGGGGAAGAAGCCGCCGGCTGTTAAATATTAATTGCTTTAATGTAGAAGAAAATAAATTATAGCTGAACAAAATCAGCCTAATCGCTTCGGCAGCCATTTTAGGTACAGAACATCTATTTAGCACTTGTGAATATATAAGATATTTTAATGTAATTTATCTACAAAGACGTCATGAGACATTTTAATCTGCATGCATTTAATTAACGCATAAAATCATCTATGTAGAATTAACATAACACATTTCCTGATCTTATGTGTAAGATTTTATACGCGACAATGCTGGCCTCTAGCTTCCAGAAAATATATTTGGTGAAACTTCTCGCCATTCTCTCAAGTTCTGCATTAATAACAACCTAACCTTAAATGACTGCATCTATATCACCTATGATATGGTGCTGTAGCTCATTGGGAAGTCGGCTCCTTTTAATGCTCCCTGAAGTTAAGTTAATACTAACCCAACCAGCTGGGACGGTCAACTCCTGTCTGATGGACGGCGTGCTGAGCAGATTGGTCGTACCACACGTAGAGTACTTCCATGCGGTTCCTGTCGAAGCAGGACTGGTACCAGGTATGGAACGTGTTGTCAACAATGAAGCCCACGCTGAAAACATGAAAAACATAACTTCATACATCTGCTTTATACTCGTACTTCCAATTATATATTTTATACCAACTTCACAAGGTGTAAAAAAAATACTAAAGTTAAGATATTTCTGATGGTAAATTCAATATGCTGAAAGAGGAATTCCTAAACATATTTGACTTTTCAATTATAATTGATAAGACAATTTTACAATTTTTTAATGACATAAAATAAAAAAATAAAACGTTTCTAATTTCCAACGGAAATAGCTTGTCTTTTGGCACCAGATCGATTCATATGATGTATTCTGAGCTATAAACCAACCGAATGACGGCGTGGTTCCCGAAACATCTAGTTGAGGTAGCCTGAGCCTCACTGTAAACTTGGTTGGAGCACGTCAGACCGCCAAACTCTCCGTTAGCGCGGAGCCAACCCGCGCCAGATATTGTGGAGCCCCTGACACAGGTCGCAGTCTGAAATTATAATTGTGCATCTAAGTATTGAAACACCAAGGATGACATTAAAACAGGAACAACTGAATAAATTTTACCACGTACAGGGATGAAGTCGGGGTGCGCTGCTATTTTTAAATAAATCTTTTATTATTGACAAAATCCAATTAGTTATCGAACTAAAGAAATAAAATAATTAAAATAAATCCACTAATTTATTTCGCTTTCTATGGATGTCAATTTAATGTATAGCGTCACTAATCTAATTGACTAAGATCCCAGGGCTGCCAGACCTTCTTATCCTTTAAGAAATTAAACGTGTGGTATAGGATTGTACTAACATTGACTGTAAGGGTACTAGCAGGCTTGGGTACTGGGCATTTTGGTAAAGGTAGGATAATATACTTGTCACTTAACATCAATTCTGATTGCTGATTTTTATAATTTGAATGTTGTGTAGAATACTAATATATGTATAATAATACCAGCTGTGCACGCGGTTTCACTCGCCTTTATGGGTAATGTTATAGGCTTTCTCGATAAATTAACTATACAACACAAAAATAATTGTTCAATTCGGACCAGTAGTTCCTGAGATTAACTCTTCAGCTTTATATATTAGTAAAATAGAGTAATAGATTCGACATTGCCCGACACTTTCCGTCAGCAGTACCTAACTGCCGCCAGATACTTTAAAGTCTGCGAAACTTGTAATGCATTTACCAGATTTGCATATAGAATTAATTTAATTACAGATGTAGTCAAATATCTTCTTACAGCAAAAGCGGTGTTCGAGTTGATGTTTGGGTGCCTGATCTGGCGGTTGGGACCAGTGCACCCGATGCGGATCTGCTCGCCGGCGTTGAGCCGGATCTGACCACTGTTGCTGTACGGCATCAGCAATCTGTTTCTATTCACGTAAACAGGCTGCGGCTGCCCGAGGTCACCTCTGATCCTGAAGGTGCAACCTGTAAAACATTCATCATATACTGTAGCCTTTTTTTTGTCGACCCAGAGGAATATCCCGCTAAAACCGTGGGGGAATCAGAGGGGTGTATCGAATTTCCGGGGCCCTTGAGTTGGTACGGGACCCTGCTCTGCTCAAGTTGATGGTGGGCGGGATATACCGACTAAATAAGGAAAAGGTGCCGCCTTTGAATAAGGTGCCGGCAGTATCAACATATACTGTAGCCTGCTACAAAGCAAACCAAAAAATTACAGGCGGTTATGAGCAGTATTTCAAGCCTATGCTGTGATTATGAAATGATTGCCATCTTATACCCATAACTTTGGGATTGTGAGACTGGACCGATGGCCATTTTTTATACACGTCCATAGTTAAAGATTAAATTATACTTAAATTAAAAACAATCAAGAAGCGCTTCTAAATATTGGCCAGTAAGTCTAATTGTTAAATGAGTACGAGTTATTTTGTTTCAAAATGGTTTCCTAATGTACGCCTGTTGTGTTGCTGAAATTGCTTGCTTTTGTTCAGAGATGAAAGAAAATAAAAACAAAATTACCACTGCGAGCGTTTTTCCCTTCATCGGCTAGGGTAAGGTTTACCCAGTGGGGCTCCTCTTTATCCAGCCACGCGTCGAGGTAGTCTTCGAAGTCCTCCTCATTGAGCATCAGAGCCAGGTCCTGGGGGTCAGGCATGGTGGGCAGCGCCGACGCCGCCAGCACCACGGTGACCAATATCACCAACGGTCGCATCTTCTCCAACTACCCCACTGGGATTCGACTTGAATTGAAAATGCTAAACAGCTTTGACCATTAATCGACGCATTCATTGTTTTTATATGAATACCTTATCTCAGCATTTTTTGTCGGTTTGGTTTTTGGGGTTCCGTGGAAGTTGATGTGTGCAGTATATAGATATTATGTTCGACGAAACGATCATGTGAACCCTTATTTAGCATTCCTTGATTTCCATACGAAAAACTGGAATCCCGACATAATGGTTTCATATGAATTACTTATCTATTATAATAATTTATGAAAAAAAATTCTACGCCATATGTTATGGAAACATATTCAAAATGGCATGAAAATTTTATATTAAAGGTATAGCTGTGATATAGTACAGATTGTATTACCTATATAGAATACTAGATGTGTATATAGCCTTTCTCGATAAATGAACAAAAATATTTTTCAATTTGGTCCAGCAGTTCCTGAGATTAGCGCGTTCGACCAAACAAACAAACTTTAAGTAGGTACAGCTTTATATATCAGTATTGGTATCTACAGACGCCCAGCTAGCAGATCCCGATATAAGTATAAGACTTCAATAAGAACTATGTAGTTGTTATTTTTGTACAGAACCGTGCAATAATATAACAATATGACAACTCGTACATAGTTTATTAATATTCAAATTACTTATATTTTCAAAGATAGTATGGTTTAAAATGGATTGACTTTAGATAATCGTATGAAAGATTATGTGCTAGGTACCCAAATTAATTTTATGCGTGTAAATCGCGTGATAGAATGATCGATGGGTTTAATAACTTGCAGATTTGCCATAGAGTATCTACAGTTGCACTGCTTTCGCATTAATCTTCATCCCTCTCTAATCAGTGTGATGAATTTTCAATAAAATCACTATGTATAAGTAATCATATACAGTGTGTCCCATTCAACCTATATCAGCGAAGGTCAGTGGGTAGGAGACATCAATACCCATCGATTAAACCCCCATGTACGTACGCTCTACATTTTTCTGTAATCTTCGAGACATGACTATTTTTGTTTACATTTCGTTTGAATTTGATAAAAAAACACTTTCAAGTACGTGTAAGTATGATTTTTAATAAAAGTAAAAGTAATTTCCAAATCTTTGTACGTTCTTTGGTTCACAGAATAACACAAAAAAAATGTGCTTAGTAGGGCATTTTAACGCGATAGCACAGTTACGTGGGGGTTCAATCGATGGGTATTAGTGTCCCCTAACTACTGACCTTCGCTGGTACAATTTGCGTAGGACATCCTGTATATCTTTATTGAAAAACAACTAGCAGTGAAGCTAGAGAACAAACTATACCTACAGCCAGGATAGTAATTAAAATAAACAAATACTTATACAAAAAAAAACGTAATAAAACAAAATAGAGTAAGTATCTATATAAATATTTATTTTGTGCAAAATTTTATCAACCTATTTGTCATTGCAGATTTACTGAAGTAGTTTCACTTCCTTAGATTCATCTGGACACATGTTCCTATGTGATCTCATCAATCGTCTGCATTCTCACATTCTTTTTCTGCGGGGAGGACTTGTTCTACAGATTTTTGTCTTATCTACATTATCAATTCTATAAAATACTATAAAGAGGAAAGATTTGAATGTTTTTTTGCATTTTATAGGACACTGCATTTCATAGGACTGGACCGATTTGAAATATTCTTTCACCAATGGAAAGTTACTTTATTAACGAGCAACACAGGCTATATTTTATCCCTTCATTCCCAAGGGAACTACGCAAGTGAAACCGCGGGGCGCTGCTATTAAAGTATCTAAAAACAACAACTCTCAGAAATCGTCAAAAGTTTCTCAACATTTACCTGGCTGCAATTGCGGTCTTAAGAGACAACCTCAAGCACTATCGTGGTTACTCTAAGTAACAACATAGTGTGAGAGCTCTTCACCTATTCCTTATAATTTCCATGTTAAATCATCATCCTCATCATCCTCTTGCCCTTCTCCCAGTTCATCTGGGGTCGGGGTCTTCTTCTTCCATACGTCCCGGTCAGCCGTCATCAAGCTAATAACTTCCATGTTAAATATACGGTCCTTATTCTCTTGACGACAAAATACAAAAGGAAAATTACGTCGGAATATCTACTAATGTAATTCACTTGTATGAGGTACTCTGATCCATAAAATGCTGCTGAAATCTTCATTCTTGGCAAAGCAGAACTTCCTCTATCAATCCTATCATTACTACAAATATTACTTTTGATAGGTACTACATACTTAATACATATATAATCACGCTCGCAGTCCCCAAACAGAAGAGAGAGAAGACAGAGTCCAAGGAGCAACAAAGCTTTTTCAAGCTTCTAGCCTAAAAATAAAGTTAATTTGGGTAATTTGGAAAATTAGGACGATTGGCTAGCTCGTCACCTACATAATCACAAACAACACCAGTCGCCTTTTACGACATAAGAGGCAAGTAAAACAGTAGTACATTCTATTTGAATCCCTGACCAACATGGGACTTTTTTCTAATTTGGTTTTTAGCACGGCTGTAACAATTTCGCTTTAATTATAGGAGTAATCTACTGATATAATCCACCGATCCATCATTACAGCGTCCATCATATCAGTGGGCCGGTCACACCTCCGCTCACACGCACGGTGCTGCATGACCACGCCTCGCCCACGCTCCATGCTCGACGCTCCAAAGATCCGGGGCTGCCAGCTAAAAACATCAAGTATGCTAAAATTATAATTAAGATAGTTCTTAAATAAGTATTGTATTTATTATTATTCGCATGCTAAATTCATATCGTAGATAATACATTTCTTCTTCATAGCCTAAAAGGAGTAAGTATGAAAAGGAAGGCTGTTGACTTCTCTCGCTTACACGGTATAGAGCTTGCGCTCCCGCCTTTTCTCACGTATATGAGGCTCCCCAGGACCTGAGGCCCGGGGAGGACCGCCACTTCCGCCCCCCGGCTAGTCCGCCAGTTTTTCTTGATTAACATTTTCAAAAACACCTACTTAGGTAATAGGTTTATAATATGTACATTGTTAATACTTATTTACATTGGATGGCAATACAATTACAGTAACTGCATTATCAACTTATCATCTGTAATTAATAAGCGATAAATAAATATGATTTTTATCAGATTTTGAATTCTAGATAAGTTTAATACATGTTCATAATGTTTTATAATAAAAGGATTACGTTTAACTGCTCGCCAAAGATAATTTATTGACTGCCTTGAAATACGATGTTCAACAAAATGAATAGGTACAAGTCCTATATATATATATATATATATATATATATTATACTATATTATTTGACTGCCTCGTTGGTCTAGTGGTAGTATGCGCCACCTAAGGACCGAGAGATTTGTGGCTGGGTATTTCGATATTGAAATTACTCAGTAACAGCCCGGAGTCAGGAAGTTGGCGGTAAAATCACCCCCGTGCCTCGGAAAGCACGTTAAACCGTTGATCCAGCGCCTGACCTCACCCCGGTCATGTCGAATTGTCGTCTCACCAAACTATGAGCGTGAGGGAATAAAAAGTGCACTTGTTTTTGCGCACACACTTGTGCACTATAATATCTCCTACGCAGATGGCTAACCCTCGTTGAGATTGGCCGCCGTGACAAATATCGGTTAGGAGGACATTGTTATAGGTACATTAAATATTACTTCATTGAACAATATTGTTACGTTTTTTTAGCTGTTTCAATCACAATTAGATATAACTTATTCTAACTAAATATAACTTATGTTTCCATGATTTTTTCACTAAAGGACTAAATTATAACCAAATTCAAATTTAATAAATGTTTTAAGTGATTCATCTTCCTAACGTTATATCCCGTGCTTAGACGGGGTCCGCTTAGACCATGATCCAGGATTTAGCGAGTCTGGTAATTACATTGAAACGACTGCCGATCTGACCTTCGTAACCCTAAGATAGGGGAACCAGACAATTTTTTGATCATGGTTACAAATTCAAAGTTGTTTGAATTTGCAGGTTTCATCACGATGATTTCCCTCACCGTCGAGCTAGTGGTATAAATATGTACATAGATTTGAAAAATCTAGAGGTACATGCCCGGGTTTGAACCCGCACTCCTCGGTTAAGAGGCGCGTGTCCTTACCATTGAGCTACCACCGCTCCTAAATGTTTTAAGTGATTATAAGCCTTAATACATAGATACGAATAGTAGCTAAGTATGTACACATAAATAACAGCACGGTGCATACAATGAAACGCTGTTTTTATAGGTTTAAGAAATACAGACGAGACTATGTAGGTAGGAATAATTTATCAGCAATAGCAATTAAACTTAAACTAAGTATACTTACACTTTACATAGATTGATCTAACTAGAAGATACAACAAAGTCGCAAACAAGCTAGAATATGAAATAATAGCACTTATGTGTCTCCTTGACATAATTTCTAATAGTTCTTTTACAATAATTTTATAATACATTTATTCACGTTTCATTCTTAAACCAATTCCAACACAGAATCTCGATCTTCCGGGACGCTTATAATTTAATCTCATTATGGAGATAAATCAAGAGCTATTCATCCTCATAAGTCGGTACTTACAGCCGTAACACGTTGAAGGTTCTAGTCTTTGGTGAATTAATAATTTCATACTATTTTGTAACATCCCTTTGTAGACATTTACGATTCTAGAATTCGTACCTCCCGTACAAGACCGGACATTCAAATTAGTGGGATAGACAGTAAATATTTGTTTTTTATTTAGGTACATTGCACGCTTTTAAAAAACAATTGTGAATACTCGATCGTTTATAATAAATTTATAATAAAAAGTCAAAATTTTAGTAAAATTCAATAATATAAAAACTAACTAACTAAACTTTACGCCACTCCCCTACCGGGGTAGGCAGAGAGAACCGAAGGTCATATGGCATAAACCTTACACACCTCACTCGCCTCTTCAACATTCATGATCCTTTTCATACAAGCTCTACAGTTTTTATGACTCCTAACATCACCGATTCCCACCCAGGCCAAACATTCGTATGATGAATACTTGAGTTTGTTCTGTGTCTGGGTGTTGATATCCAATATTTAAGTATATATTTGTAATAACACTGTTGATTCTGATATCCGTAACACAAGTGCTTAAGCTACTTACCTCGGAGTCAGATCAATTTATGTGATGTAATCGGATATTTATTTATTTATATGCTCGCGAATTTGTCTGCGTGCATTCAGTATATGTACAAACAAAAATATATCAATAAAGGATGTATTAATGCTTATTTAAAAGAAAATAAAAAAGCACAGCAGTATGCTTTCCACAAAAGAAATTACTTCGAACGGCAATTCAACCGACTTTGATTAGAAAAGTAGTTTTTTTTTAAATAAAGAAGACACAGGTGAAATGAAGGAAAGAAGAAGTCCAAATCTTCAAGACAACAAATCAGCTATTTAGGTAGATGATTACAAGAAAACTAATTTAAGAAGTGTAGAAAAAAGTGAATATTGTCGTAAAATATATAAAAAAATTGTAAGCGTGTTATATTTATTGGCTCGAGGAGCTACTTAGATATCGCGCGGATTGTTATGTATAATATTTTTTTGTTGTAACTCGTTATTTTTGCGAAATATTAATAAATTAACATTAAAGTTACTATTTATTTATTTATTAGGTTTAAAATTTAAATCTATGCCAGCTTTGTTGCTCTAAACATTTTTACCCTTATCCCTCTATTTTTTTAGTAGGTAAATTGCTGTTATAAGTTGTTGATAATCAAGATCGGACAATTATTTTATTTTAATTATTTTACGCCTGTTTGGTTTTCAATCGAATATAGTAGAGCGCCCCACCATATTCAAATGAAAACAAGTACCTACCTACCTACCAACCCAAAGTTTTTGGTGATGCTTATCTGCCTTGAGGTGATCTTTAAAAGTGAAGGACCATTTCTACTGTAATTTCTATTTGTTTGCCTACAGTAATTGACATAATAAATCCCTCAAATCCTCCTTTTAAGTATCTACTTCAGTGGTCCTTTTAAATAGGGTAAGCATATTTACCCCAAATTAACAAAATGCTTTGATGAGTGCAAAATGGATGGCTCATTTCAATAATGGTCGCCGCCCGCCGCCACCGCAGACAAATTTAATAACTGATAGGTACCAATTTACGTTTTACCTGTTTCGTAAACATTTTGACCTATCAGACCATTACAGTGCTCTATAATAAGGTAAGTAAGTAGACACTTGTAAGTACACTTGTCTACTTACAATAATACTACTTACTTATTTATATTATCTTTTTAAAGAAGTATGCAGTAATTACTTACATATGTATTTTTTCTTGACTTTTCCTCTAATAAAGTATTTGTAGGTATTAAGCTACTAAACCGGTGGTTTTTACTTCTACAACTAGAGAACATTAGGCGGAAACATGTAATCTTAAGATCCCGATGATATATGATGGAACTGAAATAGTAGATACATAGGGTAGCTACGAGGACCCTTGGTCAAATGTGGTGACGGGACTTTCCATCACTAAAATAGCATTGTATAAGGCAGATAAAACGGTAAATACTTAGATACTTAATAACAAAAGCCGATTGAGTAGGTAAGTTTTATATTCATGAGTATTATGTTATCAGGATCCTGTATAAAATTCTTCGTTAATCTTAACGTTGCATTAATAAGTTCAGTATTCATTCGTCTATGAATAAAACACCAGCGCATTGCGGACATTTCTAGAACTACTCTTTAATCGTTTTTAGACAAATGTTCATCTAGACTGCATAATAATACAACCTAGATAAATGTTGCTTCTGTTGGAATCCTAAACAATTTTGATTATGTAATTTATTCTCAATCTCCACCAATTTTGCACTGCATTCATATCCTGCATTTATCGATACTTACCTAAATAGGTATCTCGACATCAATACCCTTATCAAACGTGTGACGTCATCTGTCAGTGTCAATGCGTTGAAGTGTTGGTGTTTTTTATGAGACAAAAACATATTTTTTGTAAATCGGTTTTAATTCCAAATGAAGCAATTGTGAGAGACATTACATAAATATTTCTGTGTAAATCTGATCTTAACACGTTGCAATGGCAGAAGAACTAAAACCAGTTAACGAAAATGACCTAAAAGAGCTAAAAGAGCGTATGAATATGATCGTAAGTGCCGATCCAGCACAATATCACAACGATTTCTCATTGAAAAGATACCTGAGAGCTTTCAAAACTGTCGACCAATCGTTTCAGGTAAATAATTTTATTTTGTACTTACTTATGTTTTATTATTACCACCTGTACAGATTTATTGGCACTGCCATCAATTGGTATTGATTTTTTATATCATTACCGAGCGTGATCAGTATGATAGAAACTGATTATACCTACTAGATAAGAAATACTTAGCACAAGATTACCAAAAATGAATCATGAATAGAAAATGAAACACTTAAAACAAGCTTTAGCTTGGATATTTGAAGATAAGATGTAATATTTTTTACTATTACTTTCAGGCTATAATCAAAACTAACAAATGGCGCGTAGAATATGGGGTAGCTGATTTACAAAATGATAAAGAACTCATTGAGAAGTACTCGGACAAAGCTAGAGTTTTGCGACACCGGGACATTGTGGGCCGACCAATTGTGTACATACCAGCAAAGAACCACAGTTCCAGCGACAGGAACATTGACGACCTCACTAAATTCATTGTTTACTGTTTGGTAACTAGCATAGTTATACTTGTATATTGATAAATAGATAGGTAGACTACCACAATATAGTGAATTCACTTTTTTTTTTATTTCCCTTCCTATTATACACTTGTCTGGTTATTCAATACTATTTATCTTAAATAATAAATACATACCATTTATTAATATATTATTGGTGACTGAGCTTTAAAATATATATTTTCCATGTAGCCCAGATAAAATTTGGTTATGGTTAAAAGGGATGGAAGGGGCTCCTGACTACCTACTTCTTCAGGATTAGGGGTGTGAATATGATCTGTGTTAAAATCATACATTTTTGCTTTTATAGGAGGATGCCAGCAAGAGATGTTTTGAAGAGGTAGTTGATAACCTTTGCATTGTTTTCGACCTGAACAACTTCACTCTCTCCTGCATGGACTATCAAGTACTCAAGAACTTAATATGGCTGCTTAGCAGACACTACCCTGAGAGACTGGGTGTCTGCTTGATCATCAATGCGCCAACATTTTTTTCTGGTTGCTGGGCAGTCATAAAAGGCTGGTATGTAATCACTTTTTTTTATAAAATAACTAGCTGACCTGGCAAACTTTGTAATTCCCCGTTTTCGGATTTTCTTTTATTAGTTTCTTCGCATTATTTCCATATTTTCTCACCATACAAACTTTCCCTGGGCAATTACAATTATTTTAAAATCAAAATCAGTCCAGATATTCTGGAGTTTTAGCAAGACTAATGCACTGCAATTCGTTTTTATATACAGGCATAAAAGATAAGGCGTCCATGAAAACACCTGTTATAGTTATTAGACACTTTGCCACATAATTATTTCTGTAATTTTTTTATTTTTATGAAACTTATATGTGTCAATAAATATTTTTCTTTTGTTTTTCTTAATATTACGAACATATGCATTTTATTATATTCACAGGCTCGATGAGAACACTGCTGGAAAAGTGACATTTGTAAATTCAGAAATGGACCTTTGCCGATACTTGATACCTGATATTCTGCCAACTGATATGTAAGCTTGACGATGATGATGATATGATAATGCATATTGTTGTAAGTAAGTAAGTAAATACGATTTTAAAGAATAAAATATATTTATGACTTAAATATATATTTCTGGATATTTTCCCTTCAGAATTAAGGATATGTAAATTAATACAAAATTTAATTTCATTACTACGTAAGTGTTTGCATCACATTGTAGATTCTGTAAATAACAATGATTATTATATTTTGAACAGGAACAAGTGTAAAATATACTTACTTAAGTATTTCAAATTATATGTATATTTGTAGATCATTGTTGTATTGAATGCTAAAGGGAATCACTTCTGTTAATGACATTTATTTGTCAAATTTAATTGTGTACCTTCTAAAAGTGTCCTAATTTTGTATAGTAATTAGCAGCAACAAAACACCAAAAAGTCAATTACACTGAACAATCTAACTGAACTTAATATACTTAGATATTTTGTTGATTTGTTTTAAATCTATTTAGAACTATAAATGTCATAATTAAAATTATTTTCTATGAGATTTAATCTTTCTGTTGATCAAATGTTATTTCAATCATAGTTTATCAGATCTTTATATCATACTATACATATACATATAGTTTATTTCATAAATAATTTCTTTCCATTATTTTTTATGATTATTTAATTGTTTTATTTAATTTAGTTTTATGTATATGCAACATTGCCTACAAAAGTATAACTTGCCAATAGGTTGGGTTTTTAGTAATATCTAAAACAGTAACAATATTATTAGAGCTAACAGCCCCAAACTTAATAAGTAATTCAAATACTTCTACATGAATTCACTGTAAGATTTATTTCGTTTTACAGAATCATAGCAACTGCATTCCAATTTAATTAATTATAAATAGTACTATTATAACAGACTCTAGTCATTGATATAGTAGTCATATCAACTTGTCTAACCCACCAAAGACTAATCGTTTGTCTCTACAGCACAGTATTGACTTCCTAGTACCATTTCTGTACACACCAATGCACTGATACAGTTGATAAGCACCCAAAGATTAATAAATAATAAATAAATATAAAAATATATTGTACAAATAAAATCATTGGAAAATATACTTCATATGTATGATTTAATTCAATTAGAACCTAGTACTGAACTAATTAAACATTCGATAGTCATTCTGTACCTTTATTAACATAGCATAGATAAATTTTATTGAATATTGATATTTTTTAATAAATTATTTTGCCTATAACTTCAACATGATGATAAAAAACATGACTAATATTATTAGTATATAAATAACATAATATTTACTTCAGTAACAATTAAAGTTCCATAAAATTATACCTTAAATTACCTGCATTGTTTGCAAGGCTTCACTAAATATCAATATATCAATAATACTACCAAAACATTACCACATCTGTGCTGTGAGTGTATAAAACTGTGTGATCCTGGTTAAAGGTAGCCCTTAAAGGGGGTGAATCTAAAACACAAATTTATAGCCAAAAAAAATAAATAAAATACATACCTATTATGATAAACACTTCCTTTTGGATCCCTCATTTTTTTCTGTACTTACTGATAAATCATTGACCTCAAAACAATTGTCTAATTAAGTGTTAAATTTTTAATACAATATTATGCATGGTCAAAAAGGTATGTAACCACACATACTTGTAAAATGCATCTATGGAATAATATGAAGACACGATAATGTTAATGTTATGTTAGTTTTGATTATTACATAAATTATGAATATTTAGTAAATGTGTAGGTACCGTATATCGTAAGAAAATAATTTAATTTGACTTTTTAATTTTCCTTTAAACAATGTCAGGGTGTTTGTTTTGTTTTAAAGGTATCAATGCCATATTAAAAATATTGTTATATAATTACGTTCAATGTCAAATTGTTTAATATCATAGTCATTACATAATATCACATTATTTTGTATCATTATTTACCAATACTGCATTATATATAAGTCGCATTTAACTTACTATGTCGAAATCCATCATCGTCCAAGCTGTTATTTTAGAAAATATAAAAAATATCACATAGTATTTCAATAGCAGTCACAAAAATTCTCACACATCTATGTCATCTCATACATCCTAAAAAACTACAGGGTATTCTCTATCTAACCGATAGTGTTAGAAGATCGTGAGCTTTTGACGTTATCATTTGCATGTGTGTCTGAAAAAGACCTAGTAGGCGTATCTATAGATTAATAAATTACGGTCTTCTTGATTATCTCCAACCAGAAATATTAGATTGATTCTATACAATGGTGACCAATTATGCAAAATTTCGTTGTAGTGATACCTTATCTGGATTTAAAAAAATTTCACGTTTAGACTTTATCGCACGTTACTAAGAAAACTTTACATTTACACAATAAGAGAAGAAACATTTTTTATGAATCAGTCAGTATTAACTTTATATAAAGTGACTATGTATACTAAGAAATTTCATTTCATTAGATACTATTACTACTAGGTGTAAAGGTGATGAATAAAAGCCTAGTCGTATGTCTGTTTCAAAAATAATTATAGGTACACCTTGTCAATAATTTCCATATTGTGCAATAATAAAGTTTAGTTTTCCCTAAAAGTAATTCTGCCTACGTTCATAAACTTTGTAGGTAACCTAACAATCAAACTCAAATCAAACACTCCTAATGAATTACATAAACAGCTTAAGTACATAAACTATTTAAATTTATGTGTACCTATGTATAACTGGCTGTGTTTATTATAATTAGATATGTAACAGAGGCATAATTTAATTTTTTAATGATTGGTTCATATAACATTAAGGTTTTTCGGAATGATCTACTAGATGGCGTTAAGGCCTCATACTGACGAATTAATTTATGGTATTTAAATATTACATTAAATGGTTTTGTTTAAGAAACTGTTTAATTTGCGAGTGATAACGCGGGCGTGGAGGTAAGCACCAGAAGCCCAAAGACACGACGATAATTACGTCATTTGCCATCTAGTGATAATATCATTTTATTGACGAAAACCCTCATTAAAAACAAGACGCTTCCAAACTAAATTTACAAATATTCATTTTCGACCCATATAACTACCTCGCGCTATTAGATTTTCAATAAGATTAAGTTTTTTTGTTAATGTTTTATAGTGATTCTGATTTCATAATAGATTTTTGTTAGTTTTTGCAATATTATTATACCCATGTTAGACCTATGTAATTCTTTGACCTTCGAGGACAACATTGTTTTTTCAACCGACTTCAAAAAAAGGAGGTTTTCAATTCGACCGTATATGTTTTTATAATAAGTTACGATTCATAAAATCTATATAACTGTAACGAAAAAAAAACACCTGATCTTATGAATAACTATTTGGGTGTGCGAAACATATTTTTTTCCCAACGTCATAAAATTATTATGGATATAACTATAGTTATGTAATATTATGTAATTCAATATTATAGTAATACGTAAAGCATATATAAATTATGTTTATGAGCATTCCTTGTTTTATTTTAAGCTCTTAATTAGTTACATACAATTAAGTACTTAGTTGGATATGTGTAGAATTCGATCCCGACTCTAAGATGTGCATGTAGATTGAGTGATCCTCTCTTCGATTTTAACAAAAATCGAGGAAGATTTAGTTAAAAATAGTTAAAACATTACGGCGAAATAAAAAATTTGTTAAACATGAGAAAAAAATTATATGGTCAATAAAGTGGATCACTCAAACCGCGTGCTTTGAGAAATCGTCATAATGCATATCTCAGAATATAACCTTTGCACATCTTACATTTCAACATTATTTAAATGTTAAAAATTTTAAAAAACTATTAACAATTTGAGAATTCACTTGCACGTCCCGTTTCAAATTTATTAGGATTAATTTGGATCACTCATTCCGCACACGGGCCGTATGAGTGCTCTTAAAAGTCATGACTAACACATAATAAATACGTATTATTTTCGTTGTGTAATATGACTAAACTTAAGAGTGAATTTGTTAAAGAATGAGTGTGGCAAAAGTTATAAGCTGAAGGAAGAAATTAACCTATAACTTTTCCTCCAATATGCCGGCTGAGTGTTCCATACTTGGACCTCTATCCACTTATATTTACTTCGTAGGCAGACTGAGATTGTATCTAAAATTGTTAATTGTTTTTTACTATAACTTTGCATATCTTCTGCTTTTATAAGGTTCATACTTTAAGAAATATTATGCTTCGTTCATTCCTAAAGGAAAACACTGAGTAGGGTAGATGTGATTTTTTTATTTTATGAGACTGTTTTGATCAACTACCTTCATAAATACTTACATTTAACAAACAGTAGTTGATAAATACATTACCTAGTAGTTGGATTCATCAGAAGCGACAACGGAACATTACACATAATTGGATTTCTGTGGTGGAATAATTAATTTTACAGTGTTGTGTAGTGGATTTCCGTTACTGATAACGTACAAAACCGTAAGTATCTTTTTCAATTCTATTAATTATTTAATTCGATTTTGAAATATTGAGTTCAGTCGAATTCGAAGACAGGCAGACTTGGTAAAACTATAAGGGTTCTTTGTTTTTACACACAGGCAGACATGGTCAAACTATAAGAGTTATTTGTTAATTATATTTTTTATTAAAAATTTTAACAGAATGGATTGGTTTCATATATCTCATAGACAAGGGGAGGAAGTCGGTCAGTCTGTCGGGGGGGCATTGTACTTATTTGTTAACAAATGTCTCGTCGGTTAATTTCTTCCTTCAGCTTATAACTTTTGCCACACTCATTCTTTAACAAATTCACTCTTAAGTTTAGTCATATTACACAACGAAAATAATACGTATTTATTATGTGTTAGTCATGACTTTTAAGAGCACTCATACGGCCCGTGTGCGGAATGAGTGATCCAAATTAATCCTAATAAATTTGAAACGGGACGTGCAAGTGAATTCTCAAATTGTTAATAGTTTTTTTAAATTTTTAACATTTAAATAATGTTGAAATGTAAGATGTGCAAAGGTTATATTCTGAGATATGCATTATGACGATTTCTCAAAGCACGCGGTTTGAGTGATCCACTTTATTGACCATATAATTTTTTTCTCATGTTTAACAAATTTTTTATTTCGCCGTAATGTTTTAACTATTTTTAACTAAATCTTCCTCGATTTTTGTTAAAATCGAAGAGAGGATCACTCAATCTACATGCACATGACTCTAAGGCATGATGAAATTAAAAAAAATACCCCATAAAATAAGCGAAAAGCAATGAAATTGAAGAATTCGTTTCTGTCCTTTTTTACAAAGGTTATGAAAGATTTTTATTTTGCTTGTTTATGAAAAATCTACCAACGAATAACCTCTTTAAGGGTAACAAAATAAAACTACATTATATTAATAATTATTTTACTCGACTTAATAGTTTTATAAAACAGTTATACAAATTAATAGTTGCTGTACAATTCAAAAGCGAATTACTCTATTCAACAACATGTCCATATTTGATAAATCATGCCGCTGATGTAAGTTTACGTTGTACTACTTTTAAACATTTCTGGATTGTTACATTCATTACACATTATCATATTTAAATAAAAACTACAGTTACCTCATAAATACAATACAAAGAATTAAGTGCTATTTATAAGCACTTTAAGAGATATCACAATTAAATATTTACGAACAATTGAGATGAAATTAATTAAATATTTTTTTACTGTCATCTATTCGTATTCAGTCACTTTTAAGACAACGTTAAAAAATTAATTCTACAGTATTTCCAGTAGAAATAATTGGCACATTTACAAATGTCACCGCCATCAAGGCCCTTTTCACTGCTGAGTAAATCGCGACCCATCTAACATACAATTTTCTATAAATCTCTCGATCAAAACATTAATTATTTCATTTACTCACTTACAGCCTATTGGACCGGATTTACTCACCTTAGTGAAATAAGCTCAAAGTAACGTCACACATGACATTCTCATAGCACAATCATGGAAATTGAATCCTAAAAATCTTTTGTTTTATCTAACCAACAGTCATACAATTTTACATGTTTGGTTTTAGCATCATACATAATACACAATATACATAAATAATTCCGTAAAAACAGGATGCAATATTAGAATTAAATGATAAGGCTTAGTTTAATTGTGTCATTATAACAGAAGTGCGCGCTTAGCAAAATATTATTTTGATTTATTAAAAATTACTTCGGACTATTGAAGTGGTCAGGATTCAATTTCCCCGTCTATAAATATTTAAGACGACGAGTTTATCTTACAATTTTAAAAATTTCCTAGCTTTACTCATTCTTAAAAATGAGGGCAAGGAATGCATCATATCGATTGCAGTCTTGCTAGCGGTCTAAGGGTCCTTTAATTTGAATACTATTTTATAAAATACGGGAATAAAATTGAGAGCTTCTGGGCCTTACAATGTTCAATACGCCATCTAACATCGTCGATTTTGATTTTAGTGTAAACTTGTGACATTGCACCTGCATACTACCGTATATTGATTTACAAATGTTACAAGTGTAAAAGATTACTTTGCGAAAAGTTTCTGTAATGAACCATTTCGATAATTTTAATTCTTCTTCTGCAATTAAAAATAAACTTCTCGGTGGCGATTGGCCTCCTGATGTATATAATTTCAGTATCTAATAACTATTCAAGTGTTTATTATTAGGTTTTGAGATTGTATTGGTGTTACCTTAGCCTTACCTCAATATATATATATATATATATATTGACTAAAGAGATAAAACTGTCCATCACAAACAGTCCACCAAAATTTTACGCGTCATATAATTATGCACTAACTACACAAATTATGACTAGTTATAAAAGAAAGGAATGTACAAAAGTAAAATACAGCCTTCGAGTAAAATTTTAGCAATACAACAAATTCGGTTTTGTTTGTGACAATATTAATGTGCTAGCAAGCGTGATAATGTGTATTACTTATGTATTAAATGAATATGTATGATCTACTGTGCGCAATTATCTGATGCATGTACAAGTTACAATGTTATTATATATTAAATAACTACAGTATCTATTTATTTACAATCATAATTACATAGATAGTGATATGATGATGTAAATGAGCAATAACTCCATACATTTTCAATATAACGGGTAGATGAGCACTTACTATAGTGTGCACGCAAAAATAATAAATATTTAATACGAATAATGAAAACTACTCGACTTGTGGACGAGATAAATATGATTAGTTATTTATATTAACATACATATATGTATATCCATAAAAGTGAGAAAAAAAATTATCAATTTGACGGAGTAAGCAGTCACTACAGCAACTACTTCAGTAGGTATTGTCGCGAAGCGTTCTAAGTCCTTTGAAAATTATATAAATAAATGCCAGTTTGAGTAATGCATAGTTACAAATCGCTATAAACCAAACGAAACCTTTGCGAATATTGTTCACAATCGATCAGTTTGATGATTGATCTCACATACACATAAACATTGCTCTATTATCTAACAACCGTAACGTTACACAACTTGGTAAATGTAAAATACTATTTTAAAGTACACAATAAAAAGCTATTTAATTTATTATATTTAAGATTGCATTCAATTCCATAATTCAATCAATTCCATGAGTATCAGAGTATTTTATTGTCCAGATTCGATGATGGTATATGTTTGATAAAAACAGGATTCGTACACATCTTTGTGAAACTCACTTTTACAAATCTTGGCACGTTCATAGAACTGCAAGCATTGTCCTTAAAGAAATAAATATAATGTACATACACATAATACTTACATACAATTGATTCTACTACAACAACCTACCTTTTGCGTGCTTTAGTAGTATTCGTCGTGATATGTTATCTAATGTCGAAATATGAAAGTCTTCATTATAAAACTATGTTCAGTACAAATTGTTCTATCATCATTATAAGTATAGTATGTAATTGTAAATGGTGATGTGAGTTTGATGACAATGTGTTATAGGCACAACGCGTGATTCTTATCACACCTACGAAGGAATTAGAATTTGGTATAACATTTCCTTTAAATTTGTATTGGTTTAAAAAAATCACTGGAATCCGTAAGTCTTAGCTGGCTATATGTGGTAGTAATATGAAAAAGTTGAGATTATAGAAGCCAGAGACAAACTTTAAATAAAAAGTTTATTATTCATTGAATATAATAGTGCTAAAAATGCCTCAAATTTTCAAATGAACTCAACATTCAATAGATAAATGTTATTACACCATTGTTACAAATTATAATACCCATGGCAATTTAGATAAAACATGCTTTAAATATTATTTATTTCAATATATTTTTCATTTCGTTTTTATAAATATATTTTCAATAAAATCAGAACCATTTAAATAGTTTTTATAATGCATCATAGACGCTTTTTAAAACGTGGACGGTAATTTTTCACTTTGAAAGACAATTTTTTTTTATTTTTGATATTAATTAGTTTAGGACTAGAATTTTGTGTTTGAAAATTATATGAATGTGTACGATGAGCGGTCTCGTAGTGAACAAATTTAATCCTAATACTGAAACCATTTTAAGTTTTAATTAGGTATATTATATGCTTTAAATATCCGGACTGGTTCTGGACGTGGATAAAATTAAAAGCAACTTTTAACGTCATTTCATTATATATGACGCAGAGAATGTTCTAAGTATCATAAATATACGCCTTTCGCTTAGATTTTCCTATGTGAACTATTGCTACAATATTATCCGAGGTTAGCTGCCTCAGTCATGTTACTCGGAAAATATATAAAGCAATTATTAAATCAGGTTGAATAATTAAAACGATTGTTCAACTTTCATATGTTGTCTTGCAGACCTACTAATAATTACTGTTGCGTTTCAAAGTTGCGCTTATGCCCCTCGCCCTCGAATAGCCAATATGAGATCTGCACAGCGCCCACAGAACCGTAACTATTTTGGATAGAGCCTAATTAATCACATTCTTCTTATGGTATCAATTTATCACATCGATCAACACGCAGATTGGAGATCTGGCGGATGGGTTCCGGTACCTAACTAATAAATGCGAATTTACCTTCGGTCCGCCGTTTACCTTCGCGTGAATATTTTTATTTACTCGGCTTATAGGAACGCGAGTAGAGCCGCAGAAAAGAAAAAGATACCAGGTAGTAAGTGAAACGGATTTAAGGGTCAATGTTTAATTTTCTAAATCTCCTCCAATTGGTCGCTTCTTTTGCTATTATTGCCGCTTAATCGATCGACCATTAATTATAAAAAACCATCGATAATCCCCCACAGGGGGCTTTCGCCGAAACACTTCCTTTGGATCAACGAATTAGATATTGCCGTACGAAATTGACAATTTATTGAGCAGCAGCCAAATTTGATTCGAATTGGGCATGAAATTGGAAGTATTAGAATAAGTTAAAACATACAGCCGAATTGAGAACCTCCTGGTTGAGCTCAGTTTCAAAACACTTTTGAATGTAATTTGAAATGAAGTATTTAGATTTCAGTTGGGTTAAAAGTCGGTCTTGCGTAACGCGTACGTAAATTGATAGCGTTCTGGGGGAGATGACAGGAGGTGCGGGGCGTCGCTCTAACGAGGTCGGCAGCGCGTGCGCAAGAATGTCGCTCGACAGGGTCGGCGCAGGCGGCGCGTCAGACGGGGTCGGCGGCGCGCAGGCGGCGCGCGCGCGGCAGCGTGGCGGGCGGGCGCGCGGGGCGCAGCAGGTGCAGCAGCAGGCGCAGTCAATCGGCCAGCACGCTCTGCGCCACCGTGGCCAGCTCGTCCTTCAGCAGCCGGAACGACGGCCGCTCGTCCGGCGCGTGCCGCCAGCACTCCAGCATCACCTGCACACACGAGCCCACCTCATCTTCTTACCCTTACCCTAGGTCATCTGGGGTCTGTGCCGTAGGTTCCTCTCCACGATTGCAGCTGAACGAGAGTCCTGTCGATCGGCCGTCGAGCTATCCACTTCCCATCTCACCTATCATCATCTTTCAATCCGATTTCAACGCCACCCAGAGAGGGTGCCTACCCGCATACATAATAATCGTTCTCTTTTGTCGCTTGTCCTTGCTCTTCTCATATCACATACTCGTACCAAGAAGACAGTTTCCTTTTATAATTTTTGTCACTTGTAAAACTTGAATTATGGATAGGAAAATGTTGTATTATATTAGCCTATACAATCGGTTGGGCTAGCCTTCTTTCATCTCCAAAATAAACTTGCGCATGGCTTAAGTAAACTAGTACAGCACAAATAAAAAATATAATAGTTACTTACATTATATATTTCATTCAAACATCCTTTAGGTTTCTCGAGCACTTGTCCTCGCTGCACCATCTCGACTACTTCAGAATTCTTCATTCTACCGTACGGCACTTTGCCGCATGTGAACACCTCCCACATTAGGACACCTATAAAATTTTAATTCATTAAGAAATAACACTTTAAAACTTTAATACTTTATATATATAAAACTTGTCGCAATGTAAAATTGAGATCTCATAAAATTTTTCCACCAAATCCTTAAGCACAGTGTGAACCGTTCGTTCATAAAAAAAAGGATCAATCAATTTCGAATCGTGTTTTGTAGGTTTATAAAGCTGCTCTATAGAAATGAATAACGCTAAGCACAGTTCGATTAATATATGTAGTGGCCGTCATTACAGCTGTGCTATCATTGAGAAACATTTATCGATTTATTTACTACAACAATGTATAAGACTTTGTAATAGGCTATTTGACAGTATGAAAAATAATGACTTAGTTTTTGTCATCCGCGTTCCTTACGAATTTTAACAGCGATTTCCATTAATAAATATAAAAATATTAAATATTTTCGCCAAAAAACTCAAAATAAAATAAATTTATTTTGAGTAGGAGCCACGTGACCGTAAACGGTTGTGATTGGCTGAATGGATTGTGACGTCGCACGTCTGTGAACAACCACTTCTGCCATTGCTTTACGCTCGAGTTACTTGTTTTCTTACGATTTTTAAAGTCTATCATTGTACATGATTTGTATGGTCAGTAATCTATTTACTTGTATAATCATGGTGAATGATTTTGTAAAAGCAGGCAGCGGAGACTTTCGGTCGGAATTTTCGTTACAAATAATCCCTACTTTTACACTCTGGCACTGCGCACCTTTATAGCAATTTTTTTCTAGTATTTTACAGGTAAAAACTCAAATAAACAAACGAATAAGAACGATTCCACCTCCTTCCAATGTCTTCGTACTAACGTGTGACGTCACTCGACGCCATATTGCCGAAGGAGGCGTTAAAACAGCTCAAATAATCAGTGTATTTTTAAATATAATTTTTTATATGAAATACTTAAAATAAATGTTATTTCTAGAGTCCTTATACATCATTAAATAAAGTGCGATGGTTTTCAGAAATTAGTCAAATAGCCTATTAGACAGAAGAAGAAACTAATTACTATATTATTACTAATTTCCATGACCCGATTGTACATAAGACAGTACTTACCAAAAGCCCAAACGTCTGATTTGGAGGAAAACCGCGTGTAGTTGAGGACCTCGGGCGGCGCCCACTTGATGGGGAACTTGGTGCCACCGGAGCTCGTGTACTGGTCGTCCAGCACGTACCGCGCCAGACCGAAGTCGGCCACCTTCGCAACAAGCATAAACAGTTATTATTTGACGGCCCTGTTTGCATTATGTAGTACAGAGGTTCCCAACCAGTCCCAACCATAGTGGTCTACTATGGTCCGTGAGCCCGTAAGTTTATTCCGTAAAAGATCTAAAGTTTTGAGTAGTATTTTTCTTAAAAGGGCATTTTAAAATTTTCTTTATCTTCAACTATGTGGTCGCTGCTAACAATAATGAAATCAAAGTGTTCCTCAATCGCAAAAAGGTTGAGAACCACTGCGTACTATGTGAACATTGACTTTATGTCAAACGCAAGGATGAATTAATTAGTCCTGGTGCAGAGATCTAATCCGCACCGTTCGAACAAAGCACCAGGACATACGATCATTGATGGGACAGGTATTTGTCTCAAGTCTAAATTTCTATAATATAATACCTAAACCTAATACCTACACATAACATAACCTAACATCACGCCCATAATCCCCGACGGAGTAGGCAGAGTCAAAGGAGCAGCAGGCCCAATTAACCGCATTCAGCCAAAAATTAAACTGGGCTGGGTTAGATGGAAAAATGTGAAAAAGTAGTGACAAGTGGCTAGCTTGTCGCTTACACAATCACATACCCAAAACCCGATATACTACCTCACTACAATACCTCATCAGTTGTAGTTAAATTTTACAGAGGAATCATCTGCGAATAGATATTGTTCAAAATAAAATAAAAAGTAGGTCAATTGCACTTACTTTGACAACATTTTCGTCTCCAACCAAGCAATTTCTTGCTGCTAGATCTCTGTGAATGTAGTTATGCCTTTCTAAATATGCCATTCCTTTGCAAACCTGAAATTCAAATATATAACATTTAAATATAGACTGAAAAGGTTACGAATTTCGGACGACGGATGATGAAAGACGTATGAACAAGAAAATATTTTATTGTTTAAGCTAGAACAATAATAAATCCACTAGAGAAGTGGCGTGAAGTTTAGTTAGTTATTTAGAACAATAATAAGTACGCGTTCCTGAATAAGTACGTATTTCATTTGCCAATCTAACTGCGAATATATTCTGCTAACCTCTCAGACTCTCGGCTTAATAATAAATATCCGACGATATCACATACATTGATCTGACTCCGAGCGAAGTAGCTTAAACCCTTGTGTTACGGATATCAGAATCAACAGTGGTATTACATATATATACTTAAATATATTAACACACAGACACAGAACAAACACAAGTATTCATCACACGAATGTTTGTCCTGGGTGGTGATTGAACCCACAACTCTTGGCGCATGGGGCAGGGTCACTAACGAATGCGCCATAGAGCCAATCAAGTCAGTCTTTAGATCGTGCAATATTTGTTTGTATATTCAGTAGGTACCTGTATGCACATATCGAGTAGGACCGCAGGCCCCAGCTGGTCGGGCGACGTCCGCCGCAGGTAGTTGAACAGCGAGCCGTGCCGCATGTACTCCGTCACTATGTAGATCGGCCGGTGCTTCGAGCACACGCCGTATAACTGGACTAGGTTTTGGTGTTGTAGTTTACTGAAAAATACACAAGTCTACGATGAGATCACATCAATGACGCTCTTGCAAAAATAAATAAACTAAACTACTATTATCTATGTTAGGATGTATCACCCAAATTGTCGAAGCGATCACGTCAGTGGATCTGTGAACCACTTCTACGTTAAATTCATTATTACGAAATTGAAATTTAAAAATAAATAAATGAATAATAATAAAAATATCAGACTACATCACATACAGATCTGACTTCGTAGAAAGTAGCTTAAGCACTTGTGTTACGGATATCAGAATCAACAATGGTATTTCAAATACATACTTAAATATTGGATATTAACACCCAGACACAGAATAAACACAAGTATTTAGTCCTGGGTGGGTGGGTATCGAACCCACAACTCTTGGCGCATGGGGCAGGATCACTACCTAATGAGCCATCGAGCTTGTCAAAAAAGTAAGGTTAGTAATTCCATCCTTTCCATCTTATATGTATATAAATTACGCGTCACGTCCTTTGTCCGCGATGGACTCTGAAACTACTAAACCGATTATAATCAAATTTGCACACGGTGTGCAGTTTGAGCCAACTTGAAAGATAGGATAGCTTACATCTCAATTATTTAACCCGATTATGTGTCATTGACTGTTAGGCGGAACGAAGTTCGCCAGGTCAGCTAGTTTATTATAAAATAATTGCCTTAAGGCTATAGGATCGGAGCAAATGAGAAAGATTGCCTTTATGGCAATTCTTTTTCTTTACTTTTTATGGAGCCCCTTTATATAGTCATAACCTTTTTAATTTGTCACAACTTGGACAATGAACATAAATGGGTTAATACTACAAATGTATTTTTGTCAAGATATAAAAATACCCCATTCTTAATAACGCCACCTAACGGGAGGCGTCTGACTAACAGGCAAGTGAGAGCGGCACTCACGTCATGACCTTGGCCTCGTCGATGAAGTCGTCCTCGGACATGGTGCCCTCCTTCATCATCTTGACGGCGGTGTCGGTGCGGCCGCGCCACCGGCCGCGCCGCACCACGCCGAACTGCCCCGCGCCCAGCTCCTCCAGCAGCACCAGCTCCGACGGGTCGATCTCCCATTTGTCTGCACGTACGACGACAACCGGTATTATGTTATATTCAATAATATAAAAAAAAAACGATATGGTATATTTCTAATGTCTGAAACAAACTAGCTAGCTTAACCGCGCTTTATATTTGTCCAATAACATTAAAAAAAATCTTTTAATGGGTAATTTTTTTTATACATCTGAAACTCAAACAATATTTAGGAATTATGATAGTTTTAATAAAATTATGCCCTGATTATGTTAAATTTAATAGAAATAAAAATATCTTATTATTATTAAAGACAAACGATACACATACATGTGGATCTGGGACTAGAAAAGAATGTACACTGATGATGTATTGTTAGATTTGTGTTATGTAGGCGACGAGCCACTTGTCCACTTTATATTTGGCCTTATGTATTTCAAGAAACTTATCGTTCCTTGGACTATGCCTACCCCTTCGGGGATTGCGGGCGCAATATATGTATGTGCGTACAGATGTATGTATGTATTTATGGAGGGATGAGTTACCGTGCGAGAGTCCGGCGGTGGGCGGCGCGGGGCGGTCGCAGGGCGTCGCCTTGAGCCGCGAGCACAGCCCGCCGCTGTTGTGCCGGTGGTAGTTGATCAGCTCGGGGATGCTGGGGCAGCAGTGCTTGTCCGACAGGTAGAACTCGCCGCGGCTGTTCTGCTTTATGTGGTAGTGCTTTGTTTGCGGGTGGGTACTGCAACATCCGTCATAACTCTTAACAAATTGTACCTATAAGATGTAGGGATATCTGGAAGATTGGTAGTGTCAAATATGAACTGTATGAAAAATCGCCGCGGCTATGGCAATAACAAACTACTGAACTGATTAATCTTCATTTTATTTATAATATACCATATCTATATGATTATTTAATGGTTTTACAGCAATTAATAAATAAACAATTAGAATTTTAACTAATCAGTTAATATATTAAATAAGGTGTATAAAGTGTATAATGTTCAGTAGTGGAACTATAACATAGAATTATTTGAGAATAATACCAACATCTCTTTTACGTTCTAATCTAATAAAAACAAAGCAACCAGTAGATTGTATATCTACTATATTTTGTGATGCTAAATTAAGTAGACAACGGTTCCTATAGGGAGCGTTAGCAAATAAAGATGTTGAAAGCTGTACTCACACTTTGGTAAAGAGCGAGAGTGTGTACATGCCCTTCGTAGACGAGTTGCGGACCACGAAACAGCCCTCTTTGTCTTCCTGCTTTAGCAGCGACTCGGCGCGCTGCCGAGACATTTCGCCGACGTACCATCTGCAATTACACGCAAAAAACATATTCATTAATTTACTAGGAAAGTTATCCAATTTTCGCTACTATCCTACTATTATGCTACGTCCTCTTAAGCTCTCTTGACTTTGATGTATATTAAAGCAAAATACAGGATTATTTTGCAACAATATAAATTTGTCATGATATTTTAAAAAATACTACTACATGAAGTAATTTTGACAAATAATATTTCGTGTAGCATAAGGCCCACAAATCTACAATACAAATAGAAATAACATTATTTAAGTGTCTAAAAACTTTATATAAACTTTTTTTATGGAACGAAATACAGCCGCAATATTAAATTGGACCCATCTCATGACCATAACTTTTTTCCTTTTTTTGTAAATTCTAATCGCAAATGCAGATTGATGCTGGCAAAGCTTTGTAAAATAGAAAGATACATAATACAAATTGAAGCTCCCAGCCGTGTTTGTTATCTCGGACTAATCCCAGAAAACCACTTCAAAAAACTATAGCCACAATGATCAAAAACCAGTTCAATGTTAAAAATAAATAACAAAATTCAACGTTGCATTTGAATTCAGAAAAACTAATCTATAAACCGACAAAAACTTAAAGCCATAATTACTTTTAGTAAAAACTGAAACACGTAGCAGCGCAGATTCCGTGTCTAATTTTGATGTCAATTTGAATGACTTAAGCGTCGACTAAAATATAAAAAGCTATGTTAATTTGCCACTGTAAAAAAAAATGGACTAGCTTCAATTTATTTCAGTGTCCAATCCCATCTCATTCCAGCAGTCTTACACATTTTTTGTAAATGGCTACTTCGAATGTCAAAATAAGTATGAAAGATATGGCAGGTATCATCAACAGTAGTTATGTATGTATCAACAAACAAAACAACACAAGCCAACATGACACTACTCCCAAGATAACACAAAGTTTGCGACAAATTAAAATTAAAATTCAAAATCTCTTTATTTTATATAGGCTTCAAAAAAGCACTTATAAATAGTCAAGAACAAGAGTACGGACAAAGTCGAAAGAGTGCCGAACATTTCACACGCGCTCCGGAGTTGTCGTGTACTGACCGTTACCAAATATGTAGTTGTAATTGTACTTACTCATATTTTTGTAGTCCAATGGTTTCCTTTTCTTTCACGTAATTGCTGGGAATGTATCCGACCGACCTATAATTGGAATAGAATAGTTAAAATTTGTGTATAAAAATACACAACGATGATACCCAGCTTGTAGAATGTATTGTATTATGTTTAATTTAATATTTCATTATTTATATAGCGAATGGTTTTAAAGTATTGAAGTAATTATATATATACATATATGGAGTTTAATAATTGGATGACATATTTTAAAAGTAATCAATTAATTTGTACTTAACTTTTAATATAACTTCTGCTCTTTTTAGACTAGTTGTCGACCTACTACCCAGTGGCGGCCAAACGTAATAAAAAATTAACTGATGATGCTTTAGTACTGAGAAGAGGCGACTGGTATTTACTATATAACCTGGGGCCTAGGGCGGCCAAGACCGTAAATCCGCCACTGCTACTACCTACTTTTTGTTTACCGGTAAATAGGTAACTATTTTTATTTAAGTACTTTAAATCAAACTACAATGTAGTATACCATAAGTATACAAATAAATATAATTAATGTGTACAATTTCAAATAAATATATTTCATTAAGCTTACCCATTTTCGTCTTTGACTTTCCACCAGTGTTCTTGAGAATCATCAATAACTTCATATTCAGCGCCCTATAAAATTAAAAATAAAAACATATCAGAACCAACCATTTCTACCAAGCTGTCTGCGGTCCGCACTCCGTTTAACTTTTTCCACACAGTACATATTGATGGCAAAAAGCAAAGCTTGTTTTTTTTTTATTTATCAGTAATCAACACCAGTTTTTGGTTCTATACAATTTTGGGTGAGGATCAGATTATCTAGCTTATGTAGAGTCGAAAAAGGGAATATTGATCCGATGATACATAAAATGTTAGATACATCCAGTGCAATAAAATTTTGAAAAAAATTATATTTAAGAATATTACTCCAATCAGTAAATCAACGAAATAAATAGCTATTAATAAGAAAATATATAATGAGTAAACCTTAATATTTATAAATTGCGTATGTTCCTAAAATTATGAATTTTATAAAAACCGGTAAAATATCAATTGATTTGCACATCTTTTATGGTTTTTCCTAGCTAGGTATAAAAATAGCTCATGCGTTGGTCATTGTAATAGTTGGTATAATTTTTAAAAAACACAAAAACCCTAATTTATGTAATAAGCTTACCTTTTCCAACGAGAGATCGCCACTTTCAATGGCTTTAAATGGGTAGAGCGCTACCACTACTTTGGTTCTTTGCTTCTCCTGAAAAAAATTATAAATATTAGTAAATTAATAACCTGTTATTATGCCATTAAAACTAGACATTTCAATTTTAGTTATCTGTAAAAATGCTTTATATAATGTCTACGGAAATACATCGACAGTTGCTAGATAAGAAACATGACAAATCTGCAATACTGTATTTTACAGAATAAACACAATAGCTGTTAACATTTGTGATAGGCCAACCTAGAAACTAACCTAAATAGTTGGAATCATAATACATATGCTTTTCCATCAAAAATAAATTTATTTTACTTAAATGTAAAGAATTAAAAAAAGCTACCTTTGAATTTACCTTTGGCTTGGCCGACGGAGTCCCAGGGGGGGCGCCCCCACCTCCGGGCATCGTGACCGCCGCTGTGACCGCTGAAAAAATCAACATGTTAACAAAATGTTTTATTTAAGCTCTACTTTTTGGAAAATAACTACACGTACGACAATGTAACACACGTCGTCACGTCACGTCTACACGTTCGACATAAACATTTAAAAATAATCAAACCAGCCAACCTTTTCATCGATGTCTTAGTTAATAAAAAAGAAATATTGGGGGGAAATAGGTAGTAATAAAATATATGTTTTAACAGAATTCTCCTGCGGTAACAAAGTAGCAATAGGTAATTTAGATGCTAACACTTACACACTACCAGTCCGCACAGCTCTTGCAGTGGAGAATACATTGTATAGCTTTTTAAAATGTTGTCGGCATTATAAAATGTCCTTGTTAAATGATTTCCTATAATAATAGGAAATAACAAAGGAGTAGGCAAATAATGTTGTTTACTTTAGTTCTCAGAGCATCACATCACATTTAAAAGATTATTGTTAGAGGAAAACTCGTATACATAAAACCCCACAAAATTCAAGAAAGTCACTTAGTTAATGGTATACCTAGTTTAGATTTCAACTAAGCACGTAACAACATATAAAGCAAAGACGTTTGTTTAACAATTAGCTCCGCAATGAATTACAACCAATGTCGAAATTATTACCGACTATGGGGCACTAAATATCTAATGATATATTAATAGAAATACAGTTTACGACGCAAACTATTTTAAAACGATTGTTATTTAAACTAACTATATGAATATGCCGAAACGTTAATAGCCGTGAAATGTCAGAAACAAAACAAAAACTTGTTATTGTGTACGAGTGGAAAAATTTGCACTGGCGAGCAAAACACGGGCGCGGGTGTACAACCACAGCGAATTGACCATCTCTGGCAAATATCACATCAAGCACTGCACAAAATCACTGGCTGACAACACAAACGCATTACACGACACCTGACCAAGGAAAGTTGCAGTGAGACGAGTGAACGCAACCGGTAGCGACGAGGCCACAAATAGAGGTCACCACAAATGTACCGTACCCTCTAGCGCCGGGAGGAACGACGATAGAGACAGGCATGGTATCTTGGACTTCTTCTTGGTAACCATGGGCTCGTCATCCGACTTGGTCTGCAACATGGAATCGGTATACGGCCGGACGTCCGCGCGCGACACCTGGCTGCGACTGCCGAGTAACGTGTCAATGTACCGCTCTCGGATAAAGAGACATTCACAGTAGGGCCAATACGGCCTCCGCGGACCCATTCAACCAGACAACTTTTTGCTGCTCGTTCTCAATGCGCCAAATTATGGTAACTGATTATTAAATCAAAGTATGACAAAACGATTTGGGTAATTGGTAGTCATTTATGACTGCTATGATTCAAGGCGAGTTAGAGTGTTGATGTTATTAGTATATTGTTGATTGAATAGTATTTAATTAACAATTTGCACACTTATTAAAATGATAAATACCGTTTATATCTAAACGATAATTAATTTGCAGATCTTGTATGTATATTTATAGGCTCACATTGTTAAGTATGTCAGTTGATAGAAAAAATATTAAAATTCAACATACTACCCAATAGGGTAAAATATTACATTATTAGGACTTGAGCATTTAAGTAACAATAACGGTTAGTAATTTTAAATAAAAAATTCATAAGTGAAAAATTTTAAAACTTATTGATAGTGTCGCTATTTTATACCAATTAATAAATAATGTAGCACCTACAAACTTTTACATGTCACAAGCCTATTTAAAATCTTCTTAAACCGAATTCACAATACAGATTTTAACAATCTACACGTAAGAGCGGTAATAAATTTGAAATCAATGTCATTTTCGGTTTCCATGAGAGACAAGGCTTTACGCTTTTTGAGACGAGGCAGCGAGGGTTTCAAAGATGGTCGCGGCCTACATTCACCATTCGATGCGCGCGCGCAGGCGATTCGACGTCTCCCTTTCACCTCTTACGAACACCACAAGTGCGAGAGAGACAAGTGATTCACGTCATTAACGACAAATCGAGTTGCCTGTATAGATAGAACGTGTGCTGCCTTCCGCGGAAACCTATCGCTGCCGTCGACCCAGGCATAGTGTTTGTCTTTTTTTCTTTTGTTGTCTCGTATTTCTATTTTTTATGCAGATAGCATATCCAGGAAATACAGTATATTCACAGGATAATGTTGCAGTTTAGTCGAGGTAAGGCCATACGAGGAAGCGATTGGATACTGTGTGTTATGTTATAACCAGATTTAGAACAGTTATAATTATGTTTTGTTGTTATTTAAATAAAATACCGCGGGATATATTACTGATATAGGATATGTCACGCACTTAGAATGGATTTGTAAGTTTACCCGAAACGTGGAGGCGAAAAAGATAAGTAGAATTGTATGTAAATATAAGAAATATGTAGATTAAAGTAATTTGCAAAACTATGTTATAAAATTATTTAGACATAATAAGAATAAACCCAATAAATAATAAACTTTGTATCACTACTAAGTTTATTCACAAGAAATTCATTGTTACTATGGAGAAACATAAGCAATATTTTATTGTAAATCAAGTGAAAATCTTTTCATTTGAGCATTAGCAGGCTACACAGATAACGAAGGCAATAAAGAAGTTTCAGCTATAAAAATATTGTTTACCAACCAAAGTATAGATAACTTGTTTTTAAGAATAAAAAAAAAATAGTTTTATTTAGTAATTACTCACACGAAAGCAATAATTTTTAACCGACTTCCAAAAAGGAGGAGGTTCTCAATTCGTCTGTATGTATATTTTTTTTTTTTATGTATGTTCACCGATATTTTAAATATTGGTGCTTAGTATATGCTTAAATTGGTATAGGTACAATTATCCCTCAACAGATACATTTTCGGTGATAATTACCTACTAATATAGCGTCAATTGTACCAAGTCATTGTTTAACTTGGCACCGACTTCAAAATTATAAGTATTAAAATACGTATTACCTTGGCCTAAGTAAATTTATTTTTAACTTTTATTAGGTACGTTTTTGAAGTCGGTTTTTTTTTGTTAATAATTATTTTATTAGAGTGTCGTATACTCAAAGGGTGACAACGAGTATGCGTACATTTTCACCGACTTTCTTTTTACCGGCTATGTTTACACAAACTTTTAAAATCCTGATAGGGATAGAAGGAGAGCATTAATGAAACCAGGCCAACACCAACAAATTACATCAATACAAATTACCTGAGATATTTGTGTATGTGTAGTCGGTATAGGTAGCGAACCGACAAGTTAAAGCCAAGGTAAACTTACCAAAGTACTTTTCCAACAACTTTCAAGTCGTAAGCACTTAGCGAAGTTGGTAAGAGCTTCGTAAAAATAGGCTAGACATACTGTGGCGAATTTACACATACCCCCGAGTCAAAAGGCAAACTGACTAACTCTGCTTTGGCATAGTTGCTCATCCCTAAACTTAAGGCGTTGCAATAAATTTATCCAAATGCAAAGAATAATATGACATTTAATACATTAGAATGGGCTTCCATTAGTGAATATTGTTACGCTTAACCGCTCACAGGTCTGCCCGGTGGCGATGATGTGGCTACTCCAAGCCATCTTAGAATGTCCTCAGAGAAAATCAAAATAAAGTATCGGCTCTTAGGCCGTCTCGCATTACCTTATAACATCGATTCTTGATTACCCTTAATTGATCTGTTAATATTTATTGTTTACCGTATTCAGTTATACCAGCTATTCTCAACCTGGGACCCGCCGGCCGTGTGCGGATGCCCCATCAAGAGTTACAATTATTTTAAAGTTTTAAATTTCGCATAGGTAGCAATATTCTATATAACATAGGTACGTACTAAATAGCCCTATTAACAACACCTACATATTTTAATTGGTGCCCTCGACCCCATAATTGAAACCTGTCCTGCAAAAACAGGTTGAATAGGTAATTTTTTGTTGATTACGCACGGGAAACGATGACTGAAATGTATATGGCGCTTTGAAAGAAAAGTTTGAGTACGGCTATTCTACAAGTATGCTACAGGTTATGTTAAATACGTACATGTGACGTCGTTAATCTGCTTCTTCTCCGGCTGCACGAGCAGCTCGAGCTGCGGTTCCGGCAGCGGCCAGTCGGCGGCGAGCTGGCAGCCCGGCGCCGAGCGACGCTCCGCGTCGCAGCACGCCCAGCGGCGCGCGCACCACGCGTTCGGGTGGTAGCGCGTGCGGCGCGCGTTACACACGCACACTGGCGAACAACGTCACAAAAGGCTACTTGACTCAACAATCTTTTAAGGACGAAGATACAGCGCGTTAAACTTCCGCGTGACGTCACTTGTTCGGTATTTTTTTAGGAACAAGTGACCGAAAAGCGCCCCCCTCCAGATCTTTAAAGCGCTGTATCTTTGTAATTTTACAAGTATTAAATAAAGTAAAAATACCTATTCAAGGTTTTTTAATAATCTGACTTAAGGACTGAAGAAGAAAATTGAGTCAACTAGTCTATTGAGGAGGATACTAAAGTATCTTCAAGCCATTTTCATAGCGGGGTCGACAGAGAGAACCGAGCGCCATAAGGCACGGTCCTTACACACCTCACTTGCTTTTTTGACATTAATAACTCTTTTCATACACGCTCTACGGTTAATATAGTTAAAACCCACATACGCAGTAACACTGGAATACCCGACGGAGCAGGTAGATTCAAAGGAGAGGCAAGCATCTCGGATGTCACATGTTGGCCTGGTACTTAAAAATCATGTACCATCTGTATTCCTAGCCTAGCTTATCGTTAATGCAACTGTGTATTTGGATTTGTGTTTATGTAGGTTGCTAGGTAGCTACCTACCTACAAGTACCTACTTGTAACTACTTTTTCACAATTCTACACCTCAGTAAGCCGTTTTTTTATCCATTTAGAAGTGTCATGCTTTATTACTCAAACAAAAGATTACTATTTAAATTAAATTAAAAAATTAGGTAAGTTAAATGAATGTCAAAACTCCTTCGACTCTGCTAACCTCTTCGGGTATTGCAAGCGTGTTGGTGTGTGTGTACGTTAAAACAAAAACTTACCGCTCCGTATTGCGTGTATCCAATGCAGCCGAACCGAGTGGTCTCCAACTATAAGGTACAGTGTGTAGTCGGTGTTCTGCTCGGAGTAGCCCACCTGCGCACAATCTGCCATATGAACACGCACATTCACACTTTAATTGAATAAAACGCGAATAATTGACAAGAAAACAACAGAGAATCAAGCATGAACCCCAAGTAATTGCTTCGTTTCATCGAATTAACTTTAATGAGAAAATGTTTATGTAACTGCTTAAAATTAAATTATAAATAGGTAATAAAAAGGTAAAAATACACCCACTTTAACTAAGACTATTTTAATGGTACGTAACGTTTTTCCCTAATAATGAAATGCTTATGGCGTAATATTTTTTTTTTGTTTTTGCAATTAGCCAGCAGCTTAGTTAATTATTGTAAAAAAGGTCAGTTTATTTTTCATTCATAATTACCATGATGGCAGTAAAACTTTTGGTTTTAATGCGAGTTGCACCATCTAATTACATTATTGAATTAGTAAAATCAATACATAATATATATTCAATCAATCAATACATAATTGTAAATTGCTCGATAATTCATCAAAAGATAATGTGTTACCGCGGAATTTTAAAATGAATATTATTATTGATAACGATTTTATTCTAATTTATTATCTTCGGTCTATTTAACGAACAGGATGGATAATAAAAAAGATAATATAATAAACTATAAATTAACGAACAAAACATCTTGAGTGTGGTTTATACGTGCGGAAAGTATAGCAGTAATATAGCAAGAAATGAACATATTTCAGTAACGTAGTATATATAGATATTAAAAAACTGTATTAAAGTAATTCTGTCCGTTACCTAATATTCATACTACAAATAGCACAAATGTGTAGATACAGTAATTTTTACCAGATAATTTAAAATGGTTGTTCAGAAACATTTAAAAAAAAGGATATAGCAATACGGTGTTAGTAAAATTGCTGTATGTTAAGCTTTAAAAATTACTTAAATTCAAAATTCAAATTAATAATTTCTTTATTTATATAGGCTTCAAAAAAGCACTTATAAATAGTCAATTTAAATAGAAAAGACTACCCAGAATCTAACTCAATGATACTACTTAATACGAATAAGTAAGCGGGAGATATGTCATAAGCGCGCGCGATCTGAAGATTCGAAAACGTCCCAATTTGGACAATTGTTTCCATTTACGCATGATGTGATAGAGGCTAGCTTTATTTTTGCGTACTGTACGTATATCATTCTATCTTTTAAAAAATATATATTAATGTTGTCAAATGACACGGGACAAGGCGTATAGACGTATATGTTGTAAAATATCACTGATCTAACTCATATCTGTCTGGAAACAACTTGATAATGGAACTGCTACAATAATCCGCGCCACAATACCGTTTTACAATGACCCTCTTGACAAGCAATTTCCTATCGCGTTATAAGCTTACCTGAAACGGATATCTATAGACGGAGTTGTCGCCGATGCCGTCCGGTATCTGCTTGCTGAGTTCCCCGAGCTGCGCCTGCTCGACCGTGTGGATCGAGTCGGTGGCGATGCGCCCGCGCTCTCTGCGCCTCTATAAAAACACTCGATCAATTACCACTTGTTACTTTTTACTGCCGTTTTGGCACATCCACCGTTTAAGGGGCGATCGTTCCTGTATCTGGATTGCGATCTAGTTATTGCTAGGATTGAAGTAGGAACACTATGCGCTCTGTGTTGTATTTATTTTGTCATAAGTAGCACCTCATAAACGATTTTTTTTTGTAAATATCAGATTATTCGGATAAAATTTTCGAGTTAACTTTCAATTATAATAAAATATTATCATGATTGAATTTTATCCTTTCAAATTCCTTTTTATTTTTTCTTAATGTGGCTTAAGTAGATATGACTCCACCCCTTCGATGATTACCGATGTAATGGTATGTGTGTATGCATATTACTATCTTTCTGTTATTTCGGCACGCCAAAACCTTAAATACTAAATCGATTGTAACAAATTTTTGATCCGCTTAAAATTTTAACCAAATAGGCTACTTTTTTTCGCAGATAACAGTTAGTACCCATAGGAAACATGATATTAGTCCGCAACAGACCGATTTTCACACGCAGCCGCAAGTAAAAGCTAGACTTGAAATACAAACAACAATATGGTTTTCCAGGTATGGATTACAATAGAAGAATCTTTCGCGTAATCATTACCGCTAGTAGAAAGTATATTAACATACAAATTTGGCATGTTGACCTGACTAATATGAAATTCCCTTCACATTCAATTAAAAAAAAACGTTTAATACTTTAAGTAGTCCACTAAATGTACTACCTACATAATGGCATTTCACTGTAAATCTAAAGGAAATTATAATATTTTTCTATATCCTACCAACCATGACTTTAAACCTGATCATTAAGATATAAAACATCTAATCGATGTACATTTTCTGACGCATACCATACGTTTAGTCATAGACTTCACTGCTATTATTTTTGTTAAGTGGTACATAGTGCCATCAAAAAAACAATCAGCCTTATGATTCATCATCAAGCCACCGTGTACTATACTACATATAATATTTAATGAAATCGAGTGAGTCGAGTCGTGAAAGTATCACAAGTGACGCATTATTAAAATATGGGTGGCTGAGAAAGAGAGGATATGAAATGCATTCAATGTCCGGTTATATAATATTCAATATGGATAAGTACATGGTTACAAAAAGGGCTATCAGAATTACAGTTATTTCCTTAATGGTTTTATACAACATGGACATATCTATAGGTTATTAACTTTTACCTATTGCTTTGAATGAATTAATGACTAAAATAATAGTGCTGATCGTTACGAGAGCATTTAACAATCAAATGTTATCAGAAACATCATAATTACATTTCCATTTAATAAAACCTGTATTTAACTGTTCTAGCTCCAAAAAATGTTGGTTATTGTCAAATAAATATGACGTAGTTATCACGAAGGAATAATAAAATACCAAATCAGTATCTCACACCTACTACGAGTAGGTAGGCATTACTACATACAGAAAGTGTTGTGTTGAAGAACCTTAACCGCAATGGTAGGTTAAGGTTAAATTAAACTTTTATACATACATACCATCATGCTCACAAAACAGTAAATAAATAGATTTTAAGTTCCAGACCAACACGAGTAATTCATTTAATAAACTGGACCTCACGATTCCATCCCGCAATCCCGATTTTAATAAAAATATTATGTATTTAGTTAAAATATTTTTATTACGTTATCCGTTCGTCTTGGATAGTATAAATATCGAGTGTAGAGAACAAGCGAAATAATTTATCGTATTTATTTACCAAAAGATATAACAAATAAATTTACCCAACAATTTTTATAGACCTTGATTCGATATGATAGTCATTATCAAATACAGTCCCACTTAAATGCTCGGGTGGCATAATTTATTCGTTTAAATGAGGAATACAATTCCCACAGATTCACAGCTCGGCTTACAATAATTAATCATCAACCGCAATGGAAATAAAAAGCCTTCGTTCACGCTGCAATCCCCACTAATTGAATTCCGTAAAGCTGAACTCAGCTTTCCAGCGAACATTTTGCAGATGCAGTCCCATGGTTCAGGTGCGCTGAGGCATGAAAACCACTTTATTCCATTTAAAATTTTAGTGCCGAATTCACTTTTGAATACGGTCTTATAGCAAGCAAAGATATATCATGAATTTGGATCCAGCAGTGAAGTATACTGGAGCTTATCTTTGAAATTAATATATTAAATAGTTGGATGCTAATAAGTATTAAATTATATATCTTCAATTTCACGTAACTGTAAGTACACTTATTATTTACCAGAGAAGATATTAACCATCTAAAGAAGCAAATTATTCATAGCCTCCTCTACAATTTGTAAATTTTGACATGGAAGAATTTATTAACATGTCGTACATAATATTATCTATTATAACAAATAAAAGCATTTTTAGTAGTTACGTTCTACATTTTCTGGAAATAATAGGAGTTGTTTCAATACCTATAAAACGATTTTAACGTATCCTGTTTTATGACAAAAATAAGATTGACTACAAAATGATCTAAACTATAATGAGCTCATTATGCTGTTTTAGATTACTGTACTGGCAGATGTACAACGAGATAACATACAAAGAGTATCGAAAGTATAGAAATCGAGTTACCTCCCACACGCTAGCCATGCGTACTACAAAAGTATAGTTAATTTGATTTTGGAACAAGCACTTAGCGCACTCTCACTATATTAGTTTTTTTCTACTAAAGAGCATTAAGGTCACCCAATAACTCTGCCCTGTATACTTCGGTATCTGATTTAAATGTACATTTATTAAGTAATACAATTATACGATTTTATGAAGGGCTCTAGCCCTAAAGCAATATTTGAATCCCAACTCATATCCGTTTGGAAACTTGAGAGAGCCCTGTGATATGCGAAAAATAACACCTATGCACCACGAATGACCACCCCTGGTACATTAGTGGAATTATTGATTGGTAATGGTTCGAAGTCACCTACTTAATAAAAGTAAAAAATATAAAAATATCCGAGTTCACAGTAATTATGTTTATAAGAAAAATAATTATCTTAAGCAGTTATGAACCTGTAAAAAACGTAACACAAGTATTCGGACACAGTCATGAACCTTTTTTAGTCGTAATAGTTTCTAGCAGTGCTTTAAAAAGCTACATTACAACGATAACAACCATTGTAGTCTATAAATACAACGTAAAACTCAATTAATTCATTGTCAAATGTACTTGTTAGCGAAAATGGAAAATTCCAGCTGCTATTATGTTGGTTACACGTAGGACGTTAAAACAGATAGGACACAATGTCACTGAGCTACATCTGACGGGTGGATGTTGCGATAAGGGCAACGGATATTTTGGCGAGGCGCCAACGCAAATATTGTACGGCCACACGGTACCAATTTACTAGTTTAAGTGACCTCAACAGCTTGCACACAACATTAAAGTTCATTTAATTTATGCACGTATTTTCGTCATAATTTAAAGGAAATGTCACTAGCTGACATATTCAGCTACATACATAATACAGTTATCGATTTCTGATTAACTAAGGAAAAGATTTTACTTCGTTATGTGATTCGTTTTCAGACTGTTTTTCTGCAAAAAGCTAAAATAATCTGTGTTGTCAATTACCAAATTGATACCAACTAAATATTTTACTAAGGAAATGGTGATAAGGGATTGATTAATCTTAAAATGTACATAAAAATACGTCGGTTCAAAAATATTATTAAGCAATTGTTAAACCTTAAAATTTTCTCCCACTATGCTCAAATGTCTTTCTGGTAGACCATTTTTACTGACAATGCATAAATAATTCCAACAGTAAAGAAATAGTAAAAAGCACTTCTTATATAACATAGCGTTTTCAAAAAACTTATAAAATAATACTTCATATGTAAAATTTTTAACTAACTACAGCTCCAGAAGTAACAGATAAAACTTTTAAAATAAGATATGTTATATGTATGTACTTGTGTAGGTAATTAATAACAATAATAACTGGTGCACTTAACTGAAACCACTTTGTCAAACCGATTAACTTTAACAAAGACTGAGCTTAGGATCTTGTACTCATCAATATTTACATACGTTTAATTTCTTTTCTTTAATCAGAGAGCGAAAATACGCCCAATAACCAAAAAGCTAGGGACATTCTGTTAGACAAAAGCTGTATCTGTAAATGTAACATCCACAGACGGTTTTATAGCGGCTGAAACAACAGAGACGGGGGCGAGTGAGCCTTTTTTCAAACAATTAGCACACGTCGTGATGCGGAGGGCTCTCCATTAAAATTGCTCACATAACGAGGGACCGCACGACGGCATGACTACACATACATTAGAGCGAGGGGTTGTTCGCCCTCTATTGTTAAGAGTGATTGCGGAGGGGACGGGAATACGAATATTTCTGTTTCTGTTCTGTATTTTTACTCTTTACTGTCAAGTATTATATATTGACATTTCACGCTTTATTATAGTTGAGCAATTATGATACTTATTTATCGGTATAGCATATACTTAAAAGCTATTTCGTTTTCAATGAAAGGTCAATGACATTAATCATTTCGTAATATTACCGCTAGTTTATTAATATATAGAACATTTATTTATTAATATATAGAACATAATTGCCACAATGAGGAAGGTGGTAGAGCCTAGCAGGGTTGCAGTTCACAGTCCACATTATTTTTAAATTTAAATACTGACCCACTCACATAATTCACCAGACAAGATTAAACGAACTGTTTAACAAGGAAAACAGAATCAAAGACTGGATTGACAGGTTAAATGGATTTATCTTCTAATAGAAATCATTAATAAACGGTTCAAATTAAAGAAACGAATAATAAAAGATTGCGATACCTAAACCAACCAAACCTATACAGAAACAACGCTACGTGATATTTTCCTGACAATCACAGTCATAATGCTGATTTAAAGTATGGTGTCTATAAATACACAGCCAAATTAAAGCGCAAAAGTCGAGACCATTTTGAACCTCATCAAGTCGTTTTGCGTAGGTGGTTACTGAAAATGGAAGTCGCACATAAAGTCGAGCCTAAACTGATGCTATAGGTGTAAGAATAAAATGCGTTTATGGTAAATGGTATGGCTCATGAATGGCACAAAGGAAAGCGTTGTCACACTGACAGTAAGTTAAGAAATTATGATTGATTGGTAATTACCGGTGATGAGGCGAGGTGCGAAGGGACGGCGGCCGGCAGCGGTGCGGAACTGTGGTGTCGCCGGGCGCGCTGGGCGGCAGACACACCCAAGCCGCGCATGCGCGCGCCGGCCACCCTCCACGACCACCCCTACCTACACTCTATTAATCAAAGCACGAAGGAAGTCTAACGTTACTTGTTAGACCAGACACCGCCGTCGGATGCTATCTAGATGCTATCGCTGGAACGGGACAGGTGAGATAGTCACGCAAAACGCACGATATCAATCTACGCAGAAATATCGAATATGACAATATGTCGTTAAGAATTTCGAATAAAATGTGACAAATGGCAATTGAAAAGTACAACGACTAGACATACCTACTACTATACCTATACCTATCATATATATAAGAAACAATGGGTTGGTCTTTTATCCATACAAAAATAAATAATAATTGTTTTAATTTTAAACGTCGAAGAAAAAGTTTATTCTTTCACTAATTACCGATACTGTGATAATCGCAGGCTTAATCTGGTTATGTTTGATATTAATATGTATACGTAATATTATTTTGTTTTCCTTATTAAACGCAAGGACAACAAAGCCGTTGCTCGTTCTCCCCCGTTTCAACATGGCTAAGTAGCGTGGAATCCTTTAAAAAGAAAAATGCAACCAATGTTAAATTTTCCGGTTGCTTGACCACAAACAGATAATCACTACGCCATAATTCTATTGTTTCGGAAATAGGGCACTGTGGGAGCAGACCAACGCCGAACATTTCGCGCACTTACTCATAGCCAGAAAATATTCGGTTACCTACGTTGCGTTGAATTACTTACATCATGTTAAAACCGATGTCCCATGTTGGTCTGGGACTCAAAAATAATGTATCAAAACTGTGTTTCTTGTCTAGCATGTCGTACCTAGTTAACTAATGGTGTACGTATTGGATATTGGGTTTGTGATCATGTAGGCGACAAGATAGGTACCTACTTGTCACTACTTTTTCACAATTTTCAATCTAACCCAACTCAACCAATTCTATTGTTGGAGTTCATTGCTCCTCGGACCTCACTTCGGGATTTACAGGGACGTATGTATATATTATGCAATCCATATAATGTACGAAAATTTTGGCTACAACTTCAACCCAGAAGACTTTATTACCCTCATGCATGATTGAGCACACGATATTTTTTTATTTATTTTATATAACATTCCTTTTTAATTTCAAAAAACAAATATTTTACCTGCATTAACAATCAAATTTGGAATCACGTGTAGTTAGTTTCATTCGTTTTTTTTCAGGGCGTAATTTTTTTATTTGAATAAAGTGTACTTAAGTAAAGTAAAAATAAAAATAATATCATCCTAACCGATATCGGTCACGGTACTAGCTAGCGGGAGCTAACTGCGCAGGAGATATTGTAATGCAAGTGCGCAAACACAGGTGCACTCTCTCTATTCCTTCACTCTCATAGTCCGGTAAGACGGCAATTCGACATGACCGGAGACAGGTCAGGCGCAGGACCAACGGCTCAGCTTCGAGCTTTCCGAGGCACGGGGACTGATTAAACCGCCAACCTTCTGACTCCGGGCTATTACTGAGTAATTTTAATATTGAAATACCCAGCCACAAATGTTTGGCCCGTCCCGGAATAAGGATAAGTAAAGTATGTACCTATATACCAAAACCAATCGTATCAAATTGAAAACCGTATATTCATAATAGCCCACATCTGTGACGATAGGGATACGTAAAAGTGGCTATTGATGTACCTAATGGGTTTATGATTATGTAGGCGTGTTAAAGTGGCTAGCTATCCCAGCCACTTTTTTGTACTATCTGTTTTGCGAGGGTTTAATTTTTTCCGATTTCCTATGGGAATGATACATTGTCTAAAAGAAAAATAGACTCTTAATTTATTTTCATTATTATTATGTTTAGAGCTTTGAGTGTAATCATGTATGTATAATATTTGTAAAAACTATATATTTTTTTTACAAAACCATTAAACCTTTTATACAAAAGATCTATAATATTATATAGGCCCAGTGATCCATAAAATACTTTTAAAAGTATATACTTGTAATCATGCTCAGACATACATATGTGAGCATATTATTATGATTGCCAAAAATGTTTTCCAGATAAAATAAAGTACCTATCTACTTAGCTGATCTTCTAAGTATTTGTTTGTTATTTCAACATTTATTCATAATGAATACTAGAAAACTTAAAATCACACTATGGTTAATTTAAATGATTTAAGTTGAAAGTTTTTTTAAGCAGACAAAATAAGTATACATACATACATACATACATACATACAGTCACGCCTTTTTCCTATGGGGGTAGATTCCATCCTTCCATTTGCTACGATCCTGACACACACCTTTCGCTTCTTATACATTTCTAGGTCCTTTCATACATGCTCGTCGGTTAACCCATTTAGTGCCGTGGCCGCCCATCGGCGGGTGAAACTTTTTAACTGACACGCCAAGCCCGCCCATGGGCGGTTGGATTTCAATCGCCGATATCTAAGATTTGGTGGAATAATTCCTTTTACTAAAAAACCCTTGTCACTAGATTTTAACCTACCTAAATATTTCAATTTTTATTTTCAGTGTGGAATTTTAAAATAAATATTTGTATTTTTCTTGAAACTGGTCTATGCGGGCAGCCCCTACATTGTACATAACACTTAGATTATAATGATGATATAGAATATTGTTCTTATTAGTGTTGATATGCTTATTGTACTTTCAAGACTCTTAAAAACTTAGTAACTCATGCCTATTATACCAAGACTTAGCTCTTTTTAAAGGATTGGGTCTGAACATGTCACGCTAAACAAAGCCATCTTAAAAATAGTCTTGATTTATCAATTTTAATAAAGCTAGAGAGCTCTGAAACCCGTATTAAGACTAAATCTAATTTAAAGGGCTCATTGCTTTTTACATTCTACCTACCCCTTCGGAGATTGAAGGTGTGATATGTATACTTAGACCGGAGTATTAAAAATTACTCACATCTTTATATTAAGGGTTAGTAATTGGGGTAAATAAATATCAGATACAAACTATTTCATATTGTCACTGAAAATAAAGAAATAAATTACATATTTTAACCATTATTTACTCATGCTCATACCGCCATGCACAAATATACATTCTTACTGACTTCTAGTTTCTACATGCTTACCTTATATTAATTACTGCAAATCCTTATTAGCATGTTAAAAATAGAAGATAAGATTTATAAAATAATAATGTGAATAAATATACATTTAGATACCTTTAGAGCAAAAACCCTAATCTTTGTGTAGTTATCCCTGTAAATGTTTTTAATGTAAATATTCGTATAATATAAATATAATAGATATTTTTATTGATATCATCATTAGAATACATACTTACTTATTTAAAATTAATATCCAATATGATATGTGTTGATTGATTGGGCATATGTGTTGTCTTAAAACATTGTGTTGTTTTTCAACAGATATTAACGTATTAAATTTTATTAATTACCTAACTATTAATATTATGAATTATGACACACTTCACCTAAGAAGGTCTAACCAGCAAGTCACATTCCCAATAAAAATAAATTTTCAGTGATACCTTAGGTTAATAAATATGGTTTTTGTAAGATATCTATGTACATAAAATAGTTGTTAATTTTTGCACATTCTGCTTTGGTCACCATTTAAATAATAATAAAAAAATTGTCTTTACAACATGCACAGAAAACAATAGAAATAGATTTTTCATTATTTTACTGTGCTCAATTTATAAAAATGTCAGACTAATGTAAGGAAACCTGAAACTGGCAGTTTATAGCAGTATAAATAAGATACTGGTTTCGATTCTAATTATATTGAGCCTAAATATTATGTATACCTAAGTAGTACTTACTTTTATCTAAAAAAATTAGGTAAGTCAAGCTATTGTTTAAAAGTTAACATTTAATAATAATAAGAAGAAAACGATACTCACTTCACCATCAGAATCGTAGTAAATAAGCGAACGACGTTTTAGTACTACCCAACGTTCCTTGAAGTTTACTGGAGTAAATAACTTCTTATTTTGAGACCTTTTAACCATGTAAGTTTGCAATATCACGTCATCTTCATCTTTTCCGGCCATAGCTATTCACTGGAAGGTATATATCTATCGTTTAAATTGAACACAGAAAAAGAAAAAACCAAAACACAAACCGGCAAGTAGGTACCTGTCTCGGAAAGGACAAAATTTCCTTTAAACTCAATTTTTTAACTAAACGAACAAACTGTACTTAAATTGTTTGCACATAATTCCTGACATTAACTGAATCGTTGCAAAAGTTCAAAATATTCGAAATTACATTAGATATTAGTCATCTTCAATTCCTTTTCGTCTTCGGCTTCCTCGTTGATAAATTGATAAAATTGTTGTTGTGTTGATCACTCACTCATTCCCTAACCATCTGCTACCTGCCCATACTCACTCACTCATTCACTTTCACTCTAAGCGACTCTGAGTACTGAAACTTATGGAGACGACCTAGTGTTCTATACGAACAATCTGCTATACAAATATGATTAATATCGATATTGTATTCATAAACCTCTATCTATCTCTTTTTAACAAGTCTACAATACTGCACGTAAAAAGAGATAACAACATATTTGACTTAACTATTTTGGTAATATCATCACGAGACGTCATAGAAATACCTAAGTGAAGCCGGCTTACCATTTTGGTTTCTCGTTTTAAGTTGTCAATGTCAGTGGAATTTGTGGTATATTGTGCCAATATTGATAAGTTTGTGATTATAACATAATCTAACTTGTAACATTCAGAAACATCGTCATAAATAAATTGTTCAGAGACTTATAGTATGTAAATAAGTGAAGTGGAATGACACTACACAAATGCGCCATATTTGTTTCTCACTCAAAATTGGGCTTCACTGTTTCGTAGTTAAGTCATCTCCATTAGTTTCAGTACTCAGAGATATGCGATAGTATGTATTACCACAGTTAAAAATGCCCAAAATCCTGTCTAAAAAATATTTTATTTAGGATCCTTGCCATAAACTATACCTTTTTTTAGCTGTGGACTCTGAGTACTGAAACCTCGGAGTACTAAATCTAATGGAGATGGCTTATCTACGAAAAATTTAGGCCTAATTTAAGTGACAAACAAATATGGCGCCTTCGCGTAGTGTCATTCCACTTTACATACTTTAGGTCTCTGAACAATTTATATAAGACGCTGTTTCTGAATGCTACCAGTTAGATAAGTTATAATCACAATTTTTATTGATATTGGCACAATACACTGCAAATTCCACTGACATTGACACCTTAAAGTGATAAACCAAAATGGTAAGCCGGCTTCAATTAAGTATTTCTATAACGTCACTTGATGATGTTACCAAAAATAGTTAAGTCAAATATAGTGTTGTCTCTTTTTTAAATCTGAATCTAACTTGTAATATTCAGAAACATCGTCATAAATAAATTGTTCAGAGACTTATATTGTAAATAAGTGAAATGACACTACGCAAAGGCGCCATATTTGTTTCTTACTTAAATTGGGCTTCACTTTTTCATAGTTCTGCCATCTCCATTAGTTTCAGTACTCAGAGCTGCCTACCCCTTCGGAGATTATGGGCGTCATGATATATATGTACCTATGTATAGTCTATGGCTTCGTAATCCTTCTTTTTAGTCTGTAGTCAACTGACAATTCCTCGTCTGTGACTAGTGTTGCCGAACTATCGATAGTTTGACTATCGATTGTTGACCGAAAAACCTCTATAATATCGATAGGCCAATCGATAGTATCGGTCATGACTATTGTAATAATTATTGATACTATCGATAGTATCGACAGTATCGATATGTTTGCGCGGTCGATTTTCTATTATCCACTAAACAATGAATGTATTAGCAATACTATTGAGGAAAATGTCACTATCGATAGGATAAAACTATCGATAGTATCGATAGTATCGATTGTTGGTGCAATATTCAGTAGCATTACTATCGATTGTATCGATACTATCAATACTGCATTCAATATTGAGCTTCGATAGTATTGATACTATCGATAGTATTGCTGTGTGTCGATAGTATTGCCACTCACGGGGCTATCGATAGTATCGACACTATCGATACTATCTATAGGGCTATCGATACTATTGCTTTTGCCCAACTATCGATAGTCTATCGATAGACTATCGATAGTGAACTATCGAGCGGCAACACTATCTGTGACATTAACTGACTGACAAACTGACTGACTGCTGTAGTTTGTTCGAATGTACGTACGTACTGTACTGTAATTGACTGTATTGAACTTTGCTAATCACATATTTTCATCCCTCATCGAAAATAGTAATAATAGACACTTCTTTAATCGCGTTCTACTAGAATGCAGAAGAGATAGACATCTGGACGTGTTCAATTGCGTCGAATCATCAGCCATTGTTAATTGTTTTAGGTATTAAGTACAACTTCAAAGTGGTGTGCCTTTAGTCGACCGACAAAACCAAAAATGTCTTCGGAAACGGCTCAAGTCAGTTCTTTGCCTCTGCCGCCTATGCAGTACATTAATTTTTATACAGACGATAATGTGCGACGAAACAGGGCACCTTTACCGCCACGACCTATCCACGATTCATATACAATGTTTGGGCATCCTTTTAATGCTGATGATACCATAATTCGCTCATTGGAAAGTCAGGTAATTTTGTCAATATTGTTAAAATGATTATCATAATTTATATTTATGTAAGTACCTATGTAGATTTTGTTCTAAAAATTTTAATGGAGGTTGATACACCACCATGATACCACCAATAAATATAATAATACATCCAATTATATTTTTGTGTTAATTGAAGTTGACATTCTGTTGGTTTTCTATGTATCCAAGGCTTCTTTCACCTGAAAATAATATCAAAATGTTTACAGGGGTTCAGACGCCTATATCCAGTTCATTTCGAAAGACGCAGGGAGTTAAAGAAACTAAACCATTCTTTATTAGTAAATTTCTTGGATCTGTTAGACCTATTGGTTCACTGTCCTGATTCACCAAAGAGAGCAGAGAAAGTGGAAGACCTAAGTTTGTTATTCATACACATCCACCATTTGTTGAATGAGTTCAGACCTCATCAAGCAAGGGAAACTTTGAGAGTCATGATGGAACTTCAAAAGAGACAGCGTGTTGAAACTGCTACGAGGTTGGTCTTTATTATACCTAATTAGAGGCAAGGGCTATCTTATGCCCTGGTTTATTATAATTTGGGGACAAAGAACATATCATTTAGGGAACCCTATTAGACTGGGACCCCAGATCTGGGCCACACCTATTACATACATGTAATGTAAAGAAGGAAACCTGCAACCACTTGCAGATTCTAGTAATGGCAATTGGCACACCAAAGATGGCTACCACATTTTGTGCTTAGTATTGCAAAGAGGTTTACATATACCTAACCTTAACAAAAACTTGTATATAGAGAACAAAATATATTGAAGAAGTTTCTATAGCTAAATGACCTTTTTGTTTCAGATTCAAGAAACATTTGGATAAAGTACAGGATATATTACAGAATGCACTTCAGAGTTTGCCAGATCAGAATGAGGACTCCAACTTCAAGTTTCCAATAGAAATGCTGGAACACATAGATTGCAGCCCCAATGACAGTGCTAATGCAGATCCATGTTATGAACTTGATAGAATTATGTGTAGCGTTATTGATAATATGAGATAAATTTCGTTTCTTGTGATTATGGCTATAGAAATAATTTAATTAAGAATAAATGTTTTTGCACATTTGTACGGTTTTATTACCTAAAAAACATTCTTGGTAATATCATAATATGATTAATTAATTGGTACTGTTGACTTGATTCCATATAGAAGGAATAACATTTTTATTTTCTGATCCAAGATTTTTATGTTTCATCTTTCTTATACATACCTACCTACATAATTATTTATTAAGCTAAATATGTTAAATAAAAAGAACATTCAAGTAAATATTATACTTGTTGAGCAAAATGATTTCCTCTTTAATTTTCTATGCAAGTCGAAGTAGAAAAGATATTGTAACATGTATGTACTAAAAAAATGCAGTGGATGTATGTTGTCCATGCTGCGCAAGGAGTGTGCCATGGTACCTACTGGTCTATTTACTTTAAGAACCAATTAATAATATAGTATGGACCAAAAAGATATTGTACACCCTCTGGACGAGTATTGCTGGAGCAATACTAAAGTAACTCCAGTTTCATTGTTATAATTTTAATATGCAGTTTTCCTTAAAATGTTTTCATTCACTCACTACCAAGACAGTGGTACAAATCTGCCCATAGATTTAAATTGTATCCTGTACTCTTTAAGTATGTGTACTATGTGGTATGCTTACCACAGCATTCAATAGTCAACATACAACATTATTATTTAATATATTACCTATACTTCAATAAATACACAATGTATCTTTTTCACAATTTTTCATCTAACCTAGCCCAGTTTTATTTCTGCCCATGTGGGTGAAGGGGCTTGCTCTGCCTACCCCTTCGGGGATTACGGGCGTGATGCTATGTATGTATGTATCTTCTCACGCCTCCTAAATGGAGTGAAGATAGTTTAGCTGTAGTCATAATATCTAAAATTCATAATATGGATGGGTTAGGAGTAGGTGTCTAAGTAAAACTCATATATTCCACTAATAATTTATTGTGTATGATGTTAAATTTCACATTCCCTCTGACAAAAATCATTATGGTGAAGTAATTTCCAGGCTTTATATTAGCCAAAGAAATTTTGGAATTCTCTGAAACAAGAAATAATCCCAGAATCATGTTACTTACCAACAATTAATATGCTCCATATGTTGAGAGTATATGATCTGCGGGTCGAGCACTTACAAGATACTACTTACAGTGTACAGTACAACAATTTCCAGTAGTGCTGCAGAGTAGAGTTACATACCCATTTGTTTTGTATCAGCCTGTGTGATTGCTTACAGAGTACTTATGAACTAATACTTACATAAATGTCCTATATTAAAGTCTTCTATGTTGCTCTTATCCAAATGATAATGAAAGAATATTCTCACATATAAAGACTTACCCAAAGAAAAACAGCAGTACTGAAAGAAAAATATATAAGACAAGACTAGATCTAATTTCTCCGTTTCGTGTCATATCTCTGGATCAGCACCTGTTAAAAAAATGAGCTAGCTTCTTTTTCAAGACTGCATCATAGCCTAAATGCAACTCTAAATATCCAAAAAACGAGACGGCAGACGATACTCCAGCGCTGAATAAGACGAAGGATAAATAACGTGAAAATCAACTAACTTTGTCAAGAAATTTCCATGTGTCAAGAAATATATAATTTTAAATGGTCTCGAGACCAAAAAAAATGTGCCTTATTCAATTGAATTCCAGAACTTAAGACATTATCAATGTCTTGTCTTCCATTGTTAATTTTGGAGACTTTTTATAGGCACTAATTTCTGAATATTAATTAATTAAAATCATAACATAACTCAACATTAAACTTGAAATCAGGTCCATGGAACAGAACATGAAGTTCTATAGTAAGTATAACTTTAGTAATTACTACGCTTGCGGAATGGTGCGCCATTATTTCTGAAGTCGCGTCTACCATAACCGCCTCTTCCCCTCCCAGGGTTAGGTCCAGCGAACCTTCCACTATTGTTAAGTCTTGAACTATATTTGCCTGACGGTGGGGTGTACATTTTCAAGTTTCTATTGTCACTGCGAGATCGTTTTTCAGGGGATTCTTTCTCTTCTCCATTATCAAATGTGATAGGTTGATGACGTTTTTGTCCAGGTACTGGCTTGGCTCGTTCTTCTAAGGTGTTCAACTGTTTATCCTGCAAAAATAAATTTGGTCTCATAAAAATGCTAATCATAAACAATAAAGAGAAATATCAAAAAGTTCAGGTCAGGTGCAACCATGTCATGAGAGAAGACATGAAAAGATCTTTGTATCTATGATTCAATAACAAACCTCTTTTTCAGCTTTTTTTATGGACTGGAATGAAAGTTGTACTTTGCTCTTGAAGCTTGGTGGAGTTCTGAATATGTCTCTGATAAGAGTATTGATATTTGAAGTGGTCCTCAGGGCTGCTACTTTTAGTTTGTTTTCTTCAGAATTAGCATCTTCTCCCTTCTTGCTCTAAAATAAGAAAGAAGAAATTAATAATTAATCTTGAGTAACACATAAGAAACATATAAAGTGAGGTGTGTAAGGATCATGCCATATAGTGTTCAGGTCTCTCTGTCTACCCTGCTAGGGAAGTGGCTTGAAGTTTAGATTAAAGTATAAAGAATTTTATAATTGTATAAAAATAACAATAAAAATATTTACCTGTGTAACTTCCTTTAGTTTCTTAATATAACCTTGTGTAAGACGAGCTGTGTACTGCAAACGTAAACGCAGAGCCTTCAGTCTTGTAGCATCAGCACCCAACGCATCAGGAGCTTTCCGACACAAGGAGTGTAGCGCAAATAAGGCACATTCTACATGCGAAAACTGTAGTGATGGCACAGAGGCACTGTCTTCTGGTTTTGATTGTTCTTCCGATTTCTCTGCAGTGCTGTCTTCACTTTCTGATGGGGCTTCTGGTAAGTATTTCTGTAAATTAAAAATAAGATAGTACATAAAACTTCAGATATATATAAGTCCAAAAAGCAATTTATATTATCACAAAAGCAGTGAAAAATTGTAAAGTAAAGTTTGGCCAATTTAGATGTTACACTAGAAAGATCTGATTACCAATAGGCAAGTTGACTCAAAAAAAATAATTAGTCCATTATATATATTACAAAAAAATATTGCTTACGTATTTTTTCCTTTGTTTAGCAAACCAAAAATGACGAAGATACAGCGCGTTAAAGGTGCGCGTGACGTCACTTGTTCTGTATAATTTTAGTAACAAGTGATGTAAAAGCGCCCCACTCCAGATCTTTGAAGCGCTGTATCTTTGTTATTTTCCGAGCATTTGATAAAGCAAAAAATACGAACTCAATATTTTTTGATAATCTGACTAGCGGACTAAAAAAATATTTTAGTCAACTAGCCTATTGAAACAGAAGAAAGTACCTATTTAATAATTTATTAAACAATAAATTTAAAATACTTCAACTTTGAAAACAAATCTTACCATGACAATATTATAGACAGTGTTTATCTTATCCTGCACATTTTCAACATCTCCACAGTGTTCAGTGACTTCAGCAAAAATCTTCAATAATTCTAATTTTGAATCAGCACCTCCCTCTGTTGTAGTGATATCATCCCAACGTGGAAGAACATGCTCACAGAAGTAGTTGACAAATTGGTTAGAGTCCACTTGAGGCTGTAATTAAGAAAGGAATGTTATTACAGTGAATTATAATAATTTGTTGTTCTGAGAATTGTTTGCAAATTACATTGTAACATGTCGAGAACCCCTTGTACTAGTATCAAATAATGCTAAATTTTGTCAAGTGTTTTTGGAAATACAATTGTTTCATTTCATTCTTTGATAATATTACGTTGTTAAGATTATGGATTTGTGTGTCTGTATGTAAATTATCATTACCGAGAACAATGGTAGAGCATGTTGTGTACATTGTATGATCCTGTCAACGTATTCTGGATCTTCAGGATGCCAGTCTTCAGGCGAGAAAGCAAGAGCCGAGACTAGTTGCACTAGTTCTTTCTTTCCTGCAGGTGTTTTACCAAGCCTTGACCATGACAGTAGCTCCATAATATGCTCAAATTCTTCTGCCACAACATCCTAAAATAAATACACAATACATTAGTCTATTACTAAGGTTTACTGTACTGTAATTGCTTTATCATATAGATTCCTTATTTAGACAAGATATTTATTTGCCTCTGAACTAATATACCTAGTAACTTTTTAACAATATACATTTAATAAAATAAGTAATAAGTCAATCATAAGCTTGATGGTTCAAAACAAGTATTAACTTTACTGACTCATCTAGCTACTTAAGGTTCCTAACAAAAAACACCACATGGGCATCTGCACTGAGTCATCTACTTATTGCTAACAAAAAATACCACATGGGCAATTACATTTCAAAATGATGTTAACTCAACAATGTTATGTTACTAACTGAGACATTCTAGTAAATATGTATACAATTTATAATATGTACAAACCTCCAAAATCTTCTTGCACTCAGCTATGATAAGATCTTCAGCTTCATTATTGATCACCTCTCTACCAAGTTGCCTAACTTTAGTAGACAAGAACTTAATACATCTTTCCCTTACAATCTCATTAGTGACTTCACTGTCTGTGCTCTGATGAATCTGAGAGAATATTCCAGTTAGAGCTCCCTTTGGATCACTCTTCAGGATGGCAAGCAAGGAGTTAGTAACTACATTTATTTCAGTTGTATCCTCAGACTGCAACAACTGTGCTAGGATATCAGCAATCCTTTGGGTGTGTTCCTTATTTTCTTTGCATAGAACAGGCAAATCTTTGATAGCCTGTTTTCTAATCTGCAATTAAATACCATTGTTAATAAAATAGTCGTATAGGAATATATCCACACTGGTATTAAATGAACTTAAACATTACCACTTGTAGTATTTCATGAATGTAATAAAACTCAAAGCTTTTTCATAACTAATAAGGTAAAAATACTAGAGCTACCTATAAAAAGATCAATTTGGAATAATTTCACTCCTCGTCCTAATTATTGATCGTGTTAATTTCTTTCTTCAGGGCTTAAGACCATCGCTACGCCATCACGGTAATCATGATAGAGATAGCAGAAAATTTAAATACCACGTATAATAAAACACCACGTGCATAAATATATTCAATAATACTTACAGCAACATCATCGTCTTCACACAAATCGAATTGAGCTTCTATTGCCTGCTCTGCAAGGTTAGGAAAGCTAGTGAAGAATTTCGCAATAAATTGAGATGCCAGACGTTTCTCTTTATCAGAGCCTTTTACAGCAGCTAGAATTTCTAGATATTCTTTTTCATGCTAAAATAAAAACATAATAATTAGGACACATGTAGGAGGAACTAAAGATATCTTAGAGTTAGAAATAAATTAAAATTGAGGTTACCTTAGAAATGTCATCCTTGGCGTCCGCCAAAATGCCGTAGTTTTGATAGAGTTTTTCGATATTATCACTCGACATGATGAAGTAATACACCACACACAATTCACGTATAAATTCCCACCGTTTTTATTTAACGACAAACAAATACTACTTGCAACGTATGTATCACGCCAAGAATTGTAAACCGAGTGGCGACAATTAGAAATAGTTGCTGCGTCCTTTGATATTAAATGAGTGAGTGAGTGAGTGAATGAATGAGTATACCATATACCATAGCTAACGTAAAAAAACGATACAAACGATTAGTTAATCGATTTTTCTCTGAATCGATTACGAAATATAAAATTGGGATTAAATTAGATAATTAAATGTTACGTATACTGCTGAAGTGGCTCATTTCCCATTTAATGCTATGTTTGCTTAAACTTAACTTCCTTTAACTTTATTAGCCTTAAAAACCACCCTTTAAAATCTTATTAAATATAAACTTCAATACATAGCGAATCATTTCCCATACGTAGCCACAATGATTCTCAACTTTTTTTTATATTTGTTGCCGAGAATAAAGCTATAACTTATCATAAATTTAACATTGTTTGATGAACTAGGTATAATGAAGAATATATTATATTTATCACATGAAAAGGATTGTCGTAAGTACTTAGGTACAGCATAGCGTATTTCAATGGTGTAATGAGTATGGTGTAGTTTGGAGCCTCTATATAATTGTTTGACGCCCTCAAGGAGGTCGTGCCTCATTGGTTTGGTATAAATGTTTGGGAGGTAATAATGTCGTATATGTGCTGTTTATCAATAGTATAGCTTACCACCGAAAACAGTAGAAGTACTTACCTATTAGGTAAGTACTTCAAGTAAAATAGGGATATTCATCCGTATATAAATGAACCGGATTCTAAAGTATAAAACATACAATTCCTTAAAATACTACAGAACTAACTACTTCATTAAGTTTACTTAAAACCAATAAGAAAATTGTTGTCTAGTAAGTATCTCTTCAGAAACTGATTCACACATAAATATCGTTTTAAAAATTTCCATTGGTGGGCCGCTCATCTCACAGCATTTATTCGAAAATAATTCTAATCGCATATAAAAATAATTGATATTTTATCAAAGATAGGATTGATGTTCATATGTATTATCTATGTTTATTTCTTACTAGCGACTCGCCCCGGCTACGGCTTCGCACGGTGAGCATAAAAACAATACCTATGAAATTATATAATCATCATAAAAACCTTCCTCTTGAATCACTCTATTAATTGGTAAAAAAAGAATTAACACCCCTTGCGTAGTTCAGAAGTTCTAAGCAAACAGACAGAAGCGGCGGTTTTGTATTAAACTATGTAAAGTCATAGAAATTTCCCTGTTCATCGTTCATTGTCCGTCTTTCTGTCACAAAAATATCTTTGAACGGTAAGTAATAGGTAGAAAACTTGACGTGTTTTACTTATATAAAGTAGTAACAAACAGTAATAACGTAAACAGTAACATTACTGTGGCTGTGGAAGAAACGTGTTCTTTCGAACTATTTCTTATTAGAAAACACAAACATGAACGTTTTCTTGTTGTTATCGTGTATCTATTAAGGACAACGGTTTGGTTTGTTAGATGAAATAAAATTTTGGGAAATACCAGTGGACCAAATTCCTTTCATCGTTAGCATTCTACACTACGAGCCGCTATTAAAATTTTTAAGCGCTGCAGTCTTCAAGACTGTCAGGGTAGATTTTTAGCGTGTCTTATTAGACTGACAGATTTTCTTAACAGATTTCAAGACTAAAATTAAGGTAGTTTTAGCTCGGTATATTTCGTAATTATAATACTACCTTGTCATTTTGGTTACCTATTAGTATTTTTACAGAGTACCATAATGAGGGTGTACCTACCTACTTAAGTTAAATATTAAGCTATTTTCATTTTATGGTATTAATGGGATTAGGTATTCTGCAATTCTGGCCGCTTGATATTCTTTCACTTAGGTAGATACTCTCTCGTGTCCTTAGGAATTTAAAAAAATCCGAGGCAATAGTGTCCTATGTCTATTCTCAGGGTTCAATCAACCTTTTGGCATACTAAGTGCTAAGACTCCGTGCCACTAATTAGACGTTGACGCTCCTCAGGTGCTTTTACTTGACACGCAACTTACGTAACGCATTGACATTAATAAGCGCACCAAATGACAGATATCCGATATCTGGTATCCCCATGTATCTCACTCACACATGCTTATAGGTGGTACACACGCTATAGTATGACAGCGTGGAATCCTTCTTTTTTTAATAGTACGTAAGCATGCCAAATTTTATTGCAACCGGTTAAGTAGTTTAGGAGTACCAAGACGTACTAGATAGGGTTGCTTTCGCATTTATATTGGTAATAAATAGTTGTAATGATCTTGTCATATGCGCCAAGAGTTGTAGGACAAAATTCGTATGATAATTAAGTACATGTGTTTGTTCTGTGTACACAAATATAGGTATACCTAAATTAATACGACTATTGATTCTGATATCCTTAATACAAACAAGTGCTTATGCTACATAACCCGGAATCAGACCAATATGTATCTAGCTAAAACTAAGTATGTGATGTTGTCTGATATTTATTTATGTAATAAGGAATGTTAAGGATTAATTAATTAACCTTTATCATTAAAGAGGCACGCGAAAAAGAAGAAGAAGGATTAATTAATAGATCTTTGACAATCCTGTGTTGATACAATAAGTATTTTAGATTTTGCGTCGAACGCGTAAGGGGCGCGGGTTCGATCTTAGTCGATCCTGGTCAAAATGTTAACAAAAATGTATATAAGTATTCGTTTCGCCTCTAGGTGTTTGTGGAATCATATCTGATTACCACAATGCAAGGGTATAAGCTACTATCAGTTTAATGTATGTGATGCTGTCTTTTATTATCTACTCCGCCAGACTTTGCCCAAATAGGTACACGTATATATTTAGGGACTTCCCTTTCGTCCCACTGGCGGGACAAAGCCTGGTGGGACGAACGGAAATAATCCATATACATACATAATATTTTGTCCAGTTAAAATTGTGGTTCCCTATACCTACTTACATAACCACGTACTTAGATATTGATCTAACTTAATTTAGCGCAAAGGATAAAGCTTATGTTTTGATAGGATATTTATTACCCGTTACATTTTCTTTAGACTTGATTGTAAAGTCTACGCGAAGATGTCTGCCCTTAAGAATTGAAGAGTAGGCAGATATTTTAAATACTTATATGTACCTACTTAGATATCATACTAATATTAAGTGTAGAGAGTAAAGATATTATTGTTTGTTTGCATTGAATAGGCACCAAATCAGCGAGTAACATAGGCTATATTTTATGCCCGTATTCCCACGAGAACAGGACTACGCAGGTGAAAGCGCGGGCCGCTGCTAGTATTTACTAACTTGCTGTAAATATTTTAGGTACCTTACTTATAACTTACCGTATGTAATAATTTACTCAGTTATTTTTCTACAGGATAAATGGGATACAAATCTGGAGACCTAGAATAAAGATGATTTAAGATGTAAGCCGTATATGGATAGACACCATCGCGGTTTTTTACAATATCTTTAAATAAAATAACACTACCTATCTACCTAGTTATAAATATTCATATACTTTTAATTAAACGTACCTACGTTAAAAATGACCACATGCAAAATACATCTTCTTAGATACTTATTTATACATTAGATACATACCTAATAAATAATATAAATTACAAATGGAGATGAGGGAAATGGGAGGGAAGAGCGGTGGTAGCTCAATGGTAAGGACACGCGCCTCTTAACCGAGGAGTGCGGGTTCAAACCCGGGCACGTACCAATGGATTTTTCAAAATCTATGTACGTATTTATACCACTTGCTCGACGGTGAGGGAAAACATCGTGATGAAACCTGCAAATTCAAATAACTTTGAATTTGTAACCATGATCCAAAAATTGTCTGGTTCCCCTATCTTAGGGTTACGAAGGTCAGATCGGCAGTCGCTTCAATGTAATTACCAGACTCGCTAAATCCTGGATCATGGTCTAAGCGGACCCTGTCTAAACACGGGACATAACGCTAGGAAGATGATGATGATGGAGATGAGGGAAATGGTGACTCTTTGTATAAGTATTTTTAGTTTTTTTACTTTTTCTATGATCGAGTTGAAGAGATAAGCGCTAAATAGAATTTATCTAAGATTTTAGAGGAAAGAAACATATACTTAAGCAGATCGATAATTCCTTACCCCGCTTGGGACATGGCGTGAAGCCAGACCCCAGAAGCTAGTTTGATTTAATATTTTTTTTAAATATAAATATACATATATATTTTTTATTTTACTTAAGTTAATACATAACATCACGCCCATAATCCCCTAAGTTAAGTTAAAAAACTTAAGTTAAGATGGATTTTTAAATCAGTTATTTTTAATTCTATCGGGAACTATAGGTACGTGTTTAAAACGATTTCTTCTTTTGTGGGTACCCTTACCCTTATTTGCCAATGTGTTTGCAAACTTCTCTAATGGTTAGAAGAGTATTTTGGATATAAACATTTGACAAATACACAGACCCATTTGGTCCCATGTTGGTCTCGGATTTTGGATCATACTCCGCCTATTAGCATATTCCGCCTAGCATGTCGCAAAAGGCGACCAATGGTATCATCTACCTATAGTGGGTTTTGGGTATGTGATGGAACACTGATTGTGTTCCATCTAACCCAGCCCAGTTTTATTTTTAGCTGAATATGGTTAAAAGGGCTTGTTGCCCCTTTTAATCTGACTCTAAATAAAAAATATTAATTATTTTATTTTAGGTTTATGAGTAGTGCAATCATTATAATCATAAATTAAAACAAATCAAGAATTATAATTATTCTTAGTCCACTCATATTTTGGCGAGTAAGTAGTTATAATAAGTAACTAAAAATATAGTAGGAGCCGCAATAAACTAAAACGCTGATGTTTTTTTTAAGTCTATCTTAGATAATAAGGCAAAGAGATTAAAAATGCCATTATTCTAGTAGAGTAACTTTAGTTTTCGTGCAGGTGGTATTAACTGCATTGTTATATCGCAAATATTTTAGTTTTTATTTCGCCAGGTTTGTTTTATTGCTGCAATTCATGAAAGAAAGCTTAGCCGGTGAACGTGCAGGAACTTCGACCCGGCTCAACATTCCTTATCTGAAAGCAGGTAAAAAATTACAGATGGGATTAGGTAATTTTCGGCTCCCTTTGTAAGTATATGATTAAGGTAAAATCCTTTTTTGTTTAAGCGAGTTGAAACGGAAAGTGCTCAATAGACTTCATTTAAAACTTTTAACAATAACATAAAACGGCTTGCCGCTGAAGATAAAATACTGTGTGCCTATTTTACTACTTTTTGGACAACAGACAGATGAGCTCTATTTTATACTATTTTAGTTTTATGCATAATCTCCAAGTGAACTAATACGTAAATCAAATATTTTGTCGTTTACAAATAAATTTTAAAAGCACATTTTTTATAATACAAAAATGTGTTAATACTACCTAAGTATATCTATAAAATTACTTCCTAGAAAGTTTATGATTTTGTCTAGTTTACAATTAACGTAGGTAGATATTATGTATAAATAGATGAAGGGCTAGCTAATATTATGTGGCACATTATTATGTGTCCCTAATATCTGGATTAATCACTTTGGCCGTAATCAAGGTATACATAATTATTTACTTACATATTTACTAATATATATACGATATACTTAGCAGTGCTTTCAGCTTATTTGTTTGTTTGTAGATACGGATGCCCTAAAATCCTGTGTATTTGGTGTCGAAATTATTGAAAGAAAAAATACAATTACCTATACATAATCAATCAATAACTAGTCAACAGTTTTTTTTGCACAGAATCAACTCATTGCCTTTTTGATAAAACAATAACAGCTGATTCAGATTCCGTCATCCAAATTTGATCATCAGGTCACATTTTTGAGATATTAGAGAACAAAGTGACTTAAATTGGCTTTAAGGTCTGACTTCAGTATTAATAAATCCATTTATTAATACAACATTTTTCATATCTTTTGTCTTTTGTGTAAAGAAATAATCCCAAATTGTTGATTAACAGTGTAAATTATATTGCTATACTAATGTATCGCAAAATATTCGCATTAGAATGGTATTAAGAATTCGTCCATATAAAATGCGCAGCTTCGAATGTACGCACGTAAAAAATATGGTAAAGCTTAACTAGACTTAACTTTGCATAGAATCATAGTAGAAGCTTAATTCGAAGTACATTGAAATTTTCAGCATTCTGACTATCAATCGCATGTATTATGTTTACATTTTATTAATCTTTATGCTTTTAAATAATACAACAAAAATTGTTTCAATGGCAGATATTTGAATGTTTCTAGGCAAATGACAAAAAAATGTGACGTGATGGAAAAATGTTTATAATATAATTGTATTATGCTGGTACTGATAATTAGAAAAAAGTATTAAATTGTTATGTGGCAAAAAAAGAGTGTAATTTTGTTGACTAGTGAATCATTCAATACATAACTATCATCCAGTGCTGTTAGCACCTACCTACCTTCTTAGTAATTAGTGAGGTATGTAATATTGTCTGATTAAATTAATTAATAACAATTGTTGAGGGAAGGTGTCCTGCAAGGTTATTTTATCTAGTCATAGAGCTTTGAGCTTTCAACGTCACCCTGTTGTCCAAAAATGTTGCCTTATTACTGATTGTATTTAAAATACAATAGTGAATATCTGAGAACTGATTAATTAGGTTGAAGTAATGTATTTTTTCTAAATCTCTTAAAATTGTATTGTCTTAATTTTTATACTTTTAAATAGGTGAGTACCTAACAAGCATGCCTCCGTTCAGCCTAGACGTTTACCGTACTGTGATATTAAATAAGTTCTAGGTAAATGTCAGCGCTGTCAACCAAGTTAATCCTAACTTTTCCTAGTTATTAAAAGTTTACGAATTTTTCCTAAGGTACAAGACCATTTATTCTACCTAGTGGGCAAAGAGCTTTTTAGAGAAAATTAGTAGGTAATTTAGTGTTTTTTTTTGTCAACCTTATTACTTCATTTTCGCTTTTTACTCGCCTATGTAGTTTCATACAGTGCATAGGTATTTAAAATACCTTTATTTAAATGGGCTTCAAGAAAGCACGTATATCTAGTAAACAACTATTATTATAGAGTTCTTTATTAGAGTATTTTCGGTATCAACGTTAAAAACTGTTTGCTATTATATAATCCTACTTGTATGACACTTAGCTGATTTAGACAAAAATTCAATTTCTAATTAAGTATAATATACAAATTCATAAGCCTTTAGATAAAAAGTATTAAATTATAAGATAGAAATATAGGTTTTCTTACCCATAATACTCACTTTAGGCTGCTTCGGACTTCTACTGAAGTTTTTTTAAAGTATATTTTTTTGCTTATAGAATATTCAATTGTAAATTATCTTTTGCATGGTTAAAGCAATCGATGATATTATAATTGTTATTGTTGATGACATGTTCACAATAGGTTAATCGTCCCATTTTAATAATTAGATACAATTTATTCATAAAATTAATATATGACCTACTTCTTTTTGTGAAACAGTTTGTATCATAAGCAATGATTAAGTAGGTAGGTAAAGCATTTTAAAATACTTAGGTACTTATATCAAATATATTAAATTGGTTTATCATTAGAAAAAAATATCCATCCTACTATACCATATAAGTGTTCTTTATACAGATTCGATTTATAAAGAAAACAGGTGTTCACGCGAAAATAATAGCATACAACTTCTTTGTATTATAATAAAACTTTGCAGATTTACCTGCAGAAACGACCACGAGACCCGACTTCATTATGGCGCTTCATTATTTTTGTTGTAATTAGGCAAATTAAAAGGCAGGCCGGGCCAGGCGCGCCGCGGGCGGAGACCTGCGCCTCCGCGATTGGCCGGCACAGAGTCCGCCCCCCATTTCAGGCAATGCCCCTCCTGTTTTGTCGGCCGCCGAGCGCGCTCTCGGCGCTCAGTCGCGATCGCTACGGCCGGTGGAGTGTGTCTCGTGCTTCCGTGAACGAGCAGTGTTGTGACGGCGAGTGTGTGTGCGATGCTTGGACGGTGATCGCAGCATGGTGAATTACGTCAATCCGCTCGCCATGTACCAAGGCAAGAGCGGGCAATACGGGGGCGGCTGGTACGGCTGGCAGCATCAGAACTTTGAAGAGCAGCAGTGGTGCGCGTGGAATGGTGCGCCGACCGGCGGCGAGTGGGCTCCGGACCCCCATCACTTTCCTAAGAGAGAGCCAGGGGATAGAGAAATCGCCGATATCCCGTCTCCAGCAAGAGGAGACCTCGCTAGTCCAGGAGAAGGGTCGCCCGGGTCGAGGCCAGCGCAGCCGCCGGCGCCACCGCGGTCTCCCTACGAATGGATGAAGAAGCCTAATTACCAGACGCAACCTAACCCAGGTTTGTACAACATTTATGTCAATATTATATTTATAGTGCGTTTATGTTTCGGACATATTATATAAAAATTTATGTTTGTCTTTGACATACCACGCAGTTTATCACGCTTTTGTTATTACTTTGACGGCAAAACTGAAATAAACTAAACTCGTCTTCTACACTTTATTCTTGTTTTAAATAGAATTAGAGGAAGGCACATGGGTGATGTTTGCTCCCGTCTGATACACGCCCCAAAGGGTGGCTTATTGTCATGTCAATTTTATCGAATAATTGATTGACTACCTCCTATTTAACGTGATATTTTTTGATTGAATGAATAGGTAGGTAACTTATTTTATTGTTCTAGGCAAATGTTAAATTCAGAAATAAGAGAACCCGTTCGTTACGTTGACACATAAAATACATGTGATAGTAGGTTTAAGATAATACCTACATATCCAATGATGGTGGTACCTACTTAATAAACTTTTTAAAAATGATGTACGTACGTAATTACTTTAAAGCTATTCTAAAACCTACACTGTACATTATATATACACTGATGCCTACAGAATTATCTTAAATCTGTTTAGTCCGTCAGTTAGGATATAAAAAAATATTGAACACGTATTTTGTTATTTATTTGTCAAACAAACATTGACAAAGATACAATGTATTCAAGTTGCGTGTGACGTCACACATTCGTAAAGTTTATACTAAATAAGTAGTGTCGTCGCAAGTACCCACTCCAAAACTTTGATGCTGTTTATCTTTGTGATTTTTTGTTAATTTGATAAAGCGAAAAATATGTGTAGTATTTTTGTATAATTTAACAGACGGACTAAATAGAATTATAGTTTTTTAATTCAGTCATCATCCCTATTGTGCATATGATATTATTTTTTTACATTCAATGATTCTTTTCCACTACCGCCTATTATTTATTTGTATTATGACTGTTTACATTAATATCATTGTAAATTATTTGTTATAGAACGGTGAAAACTATAGTTAAATAAATAAGTTTATGCAATTTATAGGTATGGTTTAGTTTAAAAGACAAAAGTATTGTTTATTTATGTAATAAAATTAAACTGTTTATGGTCATCATATTATTGTTTAATTTTTAGTTTTTTTGTTAAATACTAAGACAAGACAAAACCACTTAATTATGAATTGTCATACTATAAGACCGTACCTAGTTAAACTTTATTTTCTTGCGCCTTTGCAAATTTATTTACCCCTAAACAATTTTGATATAGGTATGTAGTAAATTTTTTAAAATATCCTAGGTACCTCGATTGAAGACAGCGAACAAGATAATATGTAATAAATTTAAGTTTCTATAATAATTTTAACTTTGACCATATTCTTAGGCTTCGAACAATTCAAAAAAATAACTGTCATAAACTAGGGTGTTTTTTACGTCCCAATATATCCGATTGGTCGTAATTTAATTAGAGTCGGCAAGCGTTACATGGATAGGAGCGGATTAGGTAAAGCTATACATACCTACCTATACTTATATGTACATAAAATATGTATGTTACACACACGATATTAGTTTGTTTAATAAGACTTTGACTTTCAAAACAAATTTAAAAGTAAATTATTTTTGATCATCACAGCCTATAAAATCACAAACCAGACTGGCATTTTTAAAAATTAAAGTAAGTAAGTGTACATGATACCTAATTAGCTAGTACAACAGAATCCAAATGATTTACCAACTTATGTGAAGTTTACTTACTGTGTAAATTTTACTTAACTTTAATGATAAAATAAAATTGTTATTTACTAGCAACAAGGTATTATCCTCAAAAATTTTTTTAAGTCCGTAAGTTTGATTATCAAAAAATATTGAATACGTATTTTTTGCTTTATCTGATACTCGAAATATGACAAAGATTCAAAGATCTGAAATTTAGCGCTTTATGTCACTTGACCGGTAAAATTTTACACACCTAGTGACGTCACGCGGTACTTTAACGCGCTGTATCTTTATCATTTTTAGTTTATTGAAAAATGAAAAATACGTAAGCAGTATTTTTTTTTTTATCTCAATAGTGGAATATAAAAAAAAATGAGGAATATAGCCTATTTTTTAAGATTCAAGAGAAAAAAAATCATCATGTTCCTAGCGTTATGTCCCGTGCTTAGACAGGGTCCGCTTAGACCATGATCCAGGATTTAGCGAGTTTGGTAATTACATTGAAGCGACTGCCGTTCGACCTTCTTAATCCTAAGATAGGGGAACCAGACAATTTTTGGGTCATGGTTATAAACTCAAAGTTTTTGGAATTTGCAGGTTTCATCACGATATTTTGCCTCACCGCCGAGCTAGCGGTAAAAATACGTACATAGATTTGGAAATCCAGAGGAACGTGCTCGGGTTTGAACCCGCACCCTTCGGTTATAAGGCGGCATAATTAGTTCAGTTCATTTTAAAAGTTAACTATGTATTGATACCGAACATGTTGGTATATCAAAACTTATCAAAGCCGTTTCGTTATTCTTGTATGAATAAGTAATGAAAGTCATCCCAAACTTTCTTATATGTAATAGGATCGTAAATAATAAACGTAATTTTGCAAAAACATAAAATTAGAAAGCTTGGACTATCTGGTCTGTTTCAATTTGGACCCAAGGCTAAATGTTTATTTTCTTTATTTAATTTTTTTTTATACACTAAGTATTAAAACCATAAAACAAGTCTCCAAAAACATATAAGTAACAAATTTCCCCTTTTTACATTTTAAAGGTTACATATTAGACGTAGAGTTCTAAAAGGATAACATTTTGTGAATTGCAATACCTGCAAGTATATATTTTAATATACTTCCAAGCTGCGGCTTCGCACAGGTGGACATTAATTTTCTAACCTTACCTAACTTTAAGTAAAATATTGCTGCATTATCCCTGATTTAAATAGGCTATAATGTTAATCAGGGATTATGTAGCAATCTAATGGTAAAATATTTTTTTAAATCGGTCTAGTAGTTTTTGAGTTTATTTGTTACATAGATTCATACAAATCTATCCTCTTTGTAATAATAGTGTAGAAAACAATTTAAAAATCCCCCATAACAGTTTTTGTAATTTTTGTTACAATGATAACATCGTAAAACGGTAGGTTATATTCATAATTTCTCACACCTATTTTTGAATAACCTTTATTTACATTTGATATCTAGTCTAGGGTTTTATCCAGTGATGCCACAAATCACTTGCAAAATTAAAAAAATGTGACGGACTCATAACACAGAAAATAAAATCAATTACTCAGAAATTAAAGTAAAACTAAATTTTTTAGATGCCCCTAAAATAATATAAAAATAATAACGCTATCCGTTATGCTTTACGTGAAAGCACAAATGACTATTTCGCAATTGATACACGGCCCTTTATTAATTTCATGTATGGCTATTAGTCTATCAATTAACCTAATTAATTTAAAAATATGCTATAGTAGGTAGAAATACAGTAATTAGATATTACTTTTTACGTTTGGTCCAATATGAAAGTTTTATAGTGGAACCTATTTTAAGATTAGAGTTTTTGTCATACAGAAGCAATATGTTATTATATAAAAATAAGCAATTTCTAATGACACTCATTAGTCGTTACATTCATTACATATATAGGTAGTATTATTAGCATAGGTAATATGTATAAAGTAGATATTAAATACTTATAAGTAATTTCTTTTATTCAAATAACATTAAAGTTAACTTAACTACCTATGGTGTTATGCGTTATATTTGGTATACGCTGGTATTGTAATCGACACATTTTTCTGTTTATATTTCAACATTAAATAGTAATATTAAATTTAAATTTTGCCGCCTCCAAACAGCTGTCGCGCCCCCACCGCCCCTATTATACTAAGCCATCACCATCCATCAATAAACATGGAAGTGGATATGATGCTTCAGGTTAAGAGTAACTAGTTTTTTTTTTATAATAAATAATAGCTAGGTTTTTCTTTGTGCCGCTTTGATAAGCATTATAGCAAAAACTATTTTGAAATATTGCTTTTAAAAGCATTAATAGACGCTGTATTACCCAGAAATAATTATATATTTAGGTAATATTTCATCAAAAAATTACACTTCATACTTAACATAAGAAACTTTTGGAGGAAAGGAAATATATAAATGGCAATGGCGTACGTGGTAACTAATAATAAACAATAAATATAAATAAGACTACATCACATATATTGATCTGACTCCGAGGCAAGTAGCTTAAGCACTTGTGTTACGGATATCAGAAACAATAAATATATACTTAAATAAATATTGGTTAACACCCAGACACAGGACAAACACAAGTATTCATCACACGAATGTTGGTCCTGGGAGGGAATCGAACCCAAAACTCTTGGCGTATGGGGCAGGGTCACTACCGAATGCGACATCGAGCTAGTCAAAATATAAATTAATACGACAATGTAATTTCAGTCTATGCAACAGTCTATAAAACTTACATATTCAATTTAAGTTATACATATGAGTTATATTTAAATCTACTTACTTAATTGACTGAAGACAATAATTTTTAAGATATAAAAAAATACTTATCTCTGTATATTTTGGAACATCGTATATCGAATGTAGGTAAGTAATGGGTTTTCATCGAACTCGAATGCTGATTTTACCGCCAGAATTAAGAGGGACATCGGAATAATGACGTGACATTCGAACTTATTTTTTTTATTTAAACAAGTTTACGTCACCAAAAAAATTTTGTGAACGACTAAAATCGAATGTTGGTCTGGGACTTAGCCCATGTTGATCTGGGACAAAAAAAAAGAATGTGCCAACTGTGGTTCTTGCCTAGCATGTCGTAAAAGGCGACTAATGGTTTACGGGCTTTTGGGTATGTGACTGAGTAGGCGACGAGCTAGCCACTTGTCACTCCTTTTTCACAGCTTTCCATCCAACTCAGCCCACTGTCCCATGTTGGTCTGGGACTTAAAAAGAATATGCCAACTGTGGTTCTTGCCTAGCATGTCGTATAAGGCGACTAATGGTATATCGGGTTTTGGGTATGTGATTGTGTAGGCGACAGGTTAGCCGCTTGTCACTGCTTTTTCACAATTTTCCATCTAACCCCACCCGGCTTTATTTTTGGCTGAATGTGGTTGAAGGGGCATGCTGCCTCTTTGACTCTGCCTACCCCTTCGGGGATTATGGGCGTGATGTTATGTATGTATGTAAAATCGAATGATTGTGAGATATGTAAAAAAGTGACGTTAATTAATTGACTCTACTTATTGGCGAATTTACTATAAAGCTCAGTAGGGCCGGGCCTAGGGCGGCCATATTTTAGAGGCGTCTAATGGTGATAAAAAAAAAATAACTGATGGTAACAAAAAACAACTCAAAGTAAGCGCGATCGTGATCCAGGCGGCTGGTATTATTTACATGGCCTGGGGCCTAGGGCGGCCAAGACTGTACATCCACCACTGACTCTACTTCAGATTGCCTTGCATGACTAACATGGAATATTACATGTATGAGTAAGCAGAATAATAACTATACTATATGTGCATACTTATATAATATACAATCAATAAAAATAATAAGTAAATTTAATAAAGATATTTAGGCGGATTACAAAAATATTATGTAACAATAATTTGCTTTGACGTTGCTAGTTTCCTTAGTTCAGGTGTGAAACAAAAGATTGCCCATGTGTAATGCGTTAAAAATTAAATTATACTTTATCCACGCCAACCATTTTAAGTAGACAATAATAAAATTTATTGTCACTTTTCATTTTTAATTGCCATCAAGCCATAAAATATCATGTTACGAAAATGACAATGCATTCGCGACCGCGTAATCTCGCCGAAGCGCTATAACAATAATCATTGAGCATAACATTAGATGTTATTTTGCGTTTACTGAAACCGTTCTGCGTTAACGCGTGCCTTGGGAGCGGGCTCGGTGGTAGCAATTAATCCCGGGGTCCCGCGGCCGGGTAGGGGCTCGCGACGACAATCACGCCAACGGCGCCCAAGAGACCGACCGAGTTAAATCTTTGCCAAGTTTGCGCGCACTCCGATATTATACTTTATTTCTGGTTGGTGCAGCGCGATGCGGCGCGCTACTTGGCACGGTACGCCTTTTGTAATGGATAGCTTTTGTTGGATGTTGGAGTTCGTGGTTCATTCGTTTGGGGCCTGGCAGCTGACGCTTTAAGCTAAGTTAGGTATTTTCCAAAATGAAAGAGTTGTGATTGATGGCTACGCGAAGAATTTTAATTTCAAGCTCATATTATATCATCATTTACAACCGCTGCTATTTAGTACTTACACATTGTTTTCCAAAACATTGCATATAGATAGGTGCATATAAACAGAAAACATTGTTATTATTTTCTATATGTCGATGCATGAGTAGGTAGGTAGTCTAAATTGACATAATCCAAGTTGTACTCTTTAATTCAACAGCAACATCGCTATTATACACTTTTTCGATGCTCACATGTCCCGTACCAAGGCGACCTTTTTTTATTTACCTCGTTTGTTTGCACAAGCCCGGGTCCTTTCGAAGAAATAAATCTCTATTTGTCCACATTCACCAATCTCCGACGACGCTGCGGGAAATATATCGACGTTTCACGCTCCAAGATGGATGCTTTCAACGCCCTTTGTCTATTGTATCATTGTCGCGTCGGTGATAGTTTAGGCTATTACTTACTTTCGTGGTGGCAAAACGGCGGGGAGCAGCAAAAAATACAGGAGCGGACAGTAGGACCGGATTATTGTTTGACGTCGTAACTAATCGGTGTTGACGCGTTGTTTAGACCTTTCGGTGTCACGCGGTGAGTGATTATTTTAGCAATAATGTCAAATGAGATTGACAACCGGGCCATTGACGACGTAAAAAATGACGCAAGAACATTGTTTGCCGAACACGCGCTGGTAGGCGAACAAGTCGTAAGGGTGTTAATTAATTCTTTTGTGTAGGTACCAAAGGTTGCTTATTATGTGCTTGAGGAAAATCTGTTATTAAGTAAACCTTAAGAAAATAACAAATTATATTTATCAGGCAGTGCATTTTTCAGTAGGTATTCAAATACTTAGTTGTTTGTATAATTCGTTTGAATGATAGGTATCACTAATTATGCCTTCTGACTGCCATAGGCTTGTTCTATTCTATAAGTTATGAGTAGGTAGGTATATTCTTGTAATTTAAATTACAGGCTAATCTCAGTTCATAGCTCATATGAAATAATAAAGACACTGACATTAATTATACTGATCTTAGTGTATATAAGCTTTATATATTTTATATATATTTCTATGTAAGTATTCGATTGCAAAAATAACTGTTGAAGAATGTATGTAATAGATAATACTTCTCTGTTTCATCGCAAAGACTACTAAAAATATAAACGAATAATCGAAATAAAAACTAATTCGTGCAATTGTATCGTCATTGTGTGGGCGTTAAAGTTATACCTCGTCTCGGCCGAACCCCTATTAGAGGCAAAGCAACGCATAAAGTTGGCCGCTTTACGACCCGCCCTTCCGAGCCCTCGAACCTACCTACGTACGTACCTACATATACCCGCCCCGAAAGCCCGCAGCTGAAACGGGCAATACCCACTTGTTTTTGCTGTCCCTTTTGTAAAGCATTTGATATTTTTTGTAGGTAGGTATGTAACATTTCTTACGTATAATTGTTAATTATATATTATCTAGTAACTGCGCTAGAAATATTCAGTTTTTCAACCTAATACTATAAAATAAATGAATATTACAGACAAAATCATGTAAAAGTAATTTGTTATAAACGCTATTGTTTTTTAGGTACTGTACTTTAACATTTTAAAACTTACATTTATCGTAACACGGGAATTACTTACATTTAATGTGAACGGTAATTGTGTAGGCGACGAGCTAGCAACTTGTCCCTACTTTTTCGCGCTTCTATTCTACTCTTTAAATATTTTTATTTTATATTAAGTTTAACCGAAGAAAGACTCTTATTTTACTTTTGCTAAAATAACTTCCTTGGTAAGGACATTTGATCAGATTAAGGCACAAAGTTTGTAAAACTAACGTTAAATTCACAATATCTAATTATCTATTATGGTTGCAAAGGAAAACAAGTAGACTGATATAGAATAAAACGTTACGTAACTTCACAAAAATAGGCGTTCTTTACACTATTTTGTTAAGGAGCCCCGAAAAGCAATCTCTTCTCTAGCAACGCCAAAATCTTTCTCGAGAATCGATCAAATCTGATCTCGAGTACCAATCACTGAGCCAGACGAATCTGGCATCGAGTAGACTCAAATCGCATTCGCGTATCTGTCGCTTTATCGGCGACTGGCAGGCCGCTCCCTCGTCCATCAAAACCGCATTACGAGGAGGCACCAGGCGATATGACGCGATTGAGTCAACAGTATCAAAGGCGCCGCTATCGGGGCCGGCTCGCGATTATCGAGTATTAACAGAGCGCAGGATTTCGGCAGGCCGACAAAGCGGCTGATAACAGGCCGATTAATTGTTTTCCGTTCACTATTCACACCCTACGACGTGTCCGACAAGCAATACGCTAGTCCGATACGTGATACACGTGTACTTATTACACAGTTAATGATATCGCGGACAATAATATGCTGATAGCGCGTAAATAAAGGGGATGCTTTAATGTATTGATGGACGTTCATGCCTGTTTTTCATGACGATTATACTCGTCCGTCAATTAGGTAGGCTTTATAGAGACACAATTCTGCAGTTTGTGCTATTTTAGAGCACAGTATTACAGCTTGATGTTATTTGATAGGAAAATGCATATTATCAAGTAAGCCTAAGAAAGTCTCTGATTGAGTAAACTTCAAGTTGAAACTAATTGGTTTGGCCAAAAGCGGCAGTTTGACGTTAGCCAGTTAAATATTGATTTAGTTTAGTGAGCAGGTACATAGCAGTATAAGCAAATGAATAGATACTTTTATACGTATGTAATTAATGATTACCACAATATCTACTGAATTATGTAACTACCAAGTTTTCACACGCACTATTCTATCGGTACAACAAATTGTACCCGTGCCGTTATCGCAATTACTATAAATCGTCATAATAAATATTACTGCAGATGTAATGACCTAAATACAAGTATCTTTATGATTCTTCAGTGTAGCACAATAAATACTTAGCCACTATAAAGATATTTCTAGTCCTGAAGTGATTTATCGTGGGAAAGTGGTTTAATGTTTATTTTAGACTATATTACCAACAGAGGGTAATTTAGGGGTTTACACACTATAGCATAATGTACTTTGATGACATAAGGTGTTTGAGTGTTTATTAATCTTACTAATATGTATTATAAACGCGAAAGTTTGGATGGATGGATGTGTGGATGTTTGATACTCTTTCACGCAAAGAGTACTTGCATGTATTTTATTGAAACTTTACAATAGTAAAGCCTATATGTATTAGAATAACACAGCTATGTTTCGTCGATGTATGGGCGAAGTTACGATGGCAAAAGCTAATTGTAAATAACTGTTCACTTCTGTGTCTTTAATTATTTGTTAATGACGTGTCCAAATTATATTAGGGTCCTCTTATATTTCACACTATTGATTCCAGATTTCAATTATAATACAGATAACAAAAATTGTCTTTCAGTAGTTTAAAAGAGCAATACGTAGGAAAAATACTGCTGAAATAAAATTCGCCGGATCTGCATATATCTAGGTTCAAGGCATCATAATTCTATAAAGCATTTGCATTTTGACTTCTAAGAGAAATATTCTTAATAACTTATATGTGCAAGAATTGTTAGAAGGCTTATTTAAACTGTCATACCGGATATCTAGATGGATTTTGTTCTAATCTGAACACTAAATGTCGTTTAATAGTCACTAAAATATTTTCCCATGTTGGTCTGGGACTTGGACAATGTTGATCTGGGACAAAAAAAAAAGAATGTGCCAACTGTGGTTCTTGCCTAGCTAGAGGCGACTTATGGTTTACGGGCTTTTGGGTATGTGCTTGAGTAGGCGACGAGCTAGCCACTTTTCACTCCGTTTTCTCAGCATTCCATTCAACCCAGCCCACTGTCCCATGTTGGTCTGGGACTTGAAAAGAATTTGCCAACTGTGGTTATTGCCTAGCATGTCGTAAAAGGCGACTAATGGTGTGTCGGGTTTTGGGTTTGTGATTGTGTAGGCGACAGGTTAGCCGCTTGTCACTGCTTTTTCACAATTTTCCATCTAACCCAGCCCGGCTTTATTTTTGGCTGAATGTGGTTAAAGGGGCTTGCTGCCCTTTCGATTCTGCCTACCCTTTTTGTAAAACATAAAATAGCATTTGACAAAGCTTACTTACAGAATTTGAATTGATGCACGTAAATTAAACAATTTCATCAAAATCAAATTAAGCTCTTTGTTAAACTAAGACTCCTTGCTCTCACAGCGAGTCGTTCACAGTTCTACCTGCTCTCCGGAGGTAATATCCATATTTATGTACAGTCAAACAAGTTACCCGTCTTGAACTTTAAGTCAATGGGCATAAAGTTGAATAGGGCACGTTTAGTTTTTAGTTAGACTGTGCGTATGCGTCTCCATCCCGCTTTATCTCCGCGCACCTATCTATTTGCCCGCGATAACCGCTATATAAACACGCCGCCCAAAACTGGCCCGCCCGCGCTGTACCGAGACAGTTTTGGGCATAACTGGTCGTATTTCAATGCTTTTATTTCCCATTTATTGGTTTTGGCAATAGAGATGGTACTTGTAGACGATTCTCGTATGCAGGGTTCATATCTGGCTTACGCTGAATTTTCATCCAACAATACGGGTTTATGGGTTTGTGCGTATTTATATAGCAAGCTAAGCCGTAGAGTGCTTAAGACAGCAGATTTAGATGTCTATGATCCATATGGTCTCTTCTAATTCGATTGATTAATGGTTCTATATCAACGTGATCTAAAAATCTGTCTCCAGTGTTAAACCTAAGGAATAAAATCAAGGAACTGGATTAGAGTTATTTGTATCAGATGTATGTATACCTATACCTACAATTAACATAGGTATTTACTGAACAATGATGAATCTAGTCCAAGCTAATTGTAATCCTGTTAACTTAGTTGTTTAATTAAGCATCTATGATATTCGTAGCAGTTTAGAAAGCCTTCAGCTTCGGTACCTATAATAATACATGAATACGTGAAGCGAAAACTTTGTACCCCTTTTTATGAGAATTACGCAGACGGAGGACTTGAGATTTGGCACAGTTATTAATTAAAGTTTATATGGAGAAGGAGACCAGAAAGCTAATATTTCAATAAATAATGCATGAGAAATACTTTAAATTAATAAAAAAATTACTAATTATAGTCAAATTTCGACCACTGTTTTCATAAATTTTATACGTACCTTCATTAATTTGAACTAGTAATATATTTAAAATGTCTATACTAAATTATTTTTAATTCAATATTATGTTGTGACTGTTTACACCAACATTGCACTGTGATACAAACGTAGGCATGCCACATTAAACAACAGAGATGCGCGCGCGCCGGCCCCGCGGCCGCAGTTTGCCTCTAAAATTAACGCCTGCTATCAAACTCTGCATCGCCTATAGATAGTGCACATCTGTTTACTTTACATGCTCTCCGCCATCTTCATTTGTTTGCATCTCTAACAGGAAATTTATTTAAGTTATAATTTTCTGTCATTTGAAAGGGACTCCAAAGAGTTTATCTACACTTCGAAAACGTGTAGGGGAACATGTCAACATTGTTGACTTTTGACCTCCGAGTAAAAAGCGTTGTGTGTAGAACATGTTTTATGTTTGTTGTTACAGGTAATATAGAAATTTGGTATTAGCATTAGGGTAAAGTTTGTTTGAAGTAAAACTAGCTGATCTTAGATTTGGCGTTAACGGATGCGAATCAAATTTCAAAGAAATTTTTATCTCGAATTTCAGAGCGATTGCGTTGTTTTCCTTATGCTTAACAGAACTGTATGTCACTGTAAGTATTTATTCGTAAGAAACGTATACTATACTAATAAGCAAAGTTTTCTTAGTTCATTTGGTTAATTCGTAATAGTTTTCGTTGTTTTCAGTTAAGTAATATATTTGATGTTAGTGTATTGCCGTTAATATAGTCAATTGTAATTTTTCGGGTACCTTCGGGGATTGTGGGTGTGTTGGTGGAACAGTATGGTTCGGATAGATATAATTATGATATAACTACATAAATAATTACTCTTCAAAATAAATACTAAGAAATTCTATTGTAGTTGAATTAAATATCTATTTGACTTTAATATCTCATAAGAAACGTAGTTCATATGTACCTGAAATATAAACATTACGCAAATGTTTAATTCCACTCTGAATTCCCTAGCAAGTGACAAACATAATTTATGATGTTCTTAATACCGAGATAAGAAATATTTACACACTCCGAGTAGATACACAAGGAGACACCTGAACTATGTCTTAATGTTATGTACACAGATCTACGTATCTCAGTAATTTTACTTGTTGAGAAACAGACAGATAATAATTTAGTAAACAATCTTCACAATAAACTTTTCGTCTGTTTTCGTGAAGAAAATCACGTCTTTTCATCTTTTGCTGTTATTCTCAGTCTATCCCTTAATCTGAAGAATAAGTTTGTCATTGAAAATGTGATAACGACGGTCAATACGGAATGGGCAAATTGTGTGTTGTCTCGCGATAACAGACCAGCGAAATACGAAAAACACTTACACTTTGTCACACAAAGTGTTTTTATGAGGTAAAGGTAGATTAGCAGCTACAATTATTCGTAAAAATCTTTTGTTTTAACATTTTTCATGAGCCAAAATAATATACGTTATAATATACCTTAAACATTTACATTTTTGAACTATTATAATATCTTACAAATGCACTTGGTATTTTTTATTATTTATTATAAATATCGAGCATAATCGGATTTGATTGACAATAAGTTTAACTTGACTAAAGTTTCAAAACAAATAGGTAGTTTTGATCCCCGTGAAACAAAGGTAATTGATAAGAAAAAAAAAAAAAATAGTTTTACACTTTGAGGGTGAGAATTGAACCTGTAACTGTCAGCGCTTGGGCATAAATCAGCCACTGCATCCACCAGTATCAAGATGCTTAAAAAATTTTACGACACGTTTATGGCATTTGCTCGGGAGTTACAAAATTGAATACAACTGTCAATGTTGTCTGACTATGATAGATAAGTCCTCCGGTGTATTTACTTTGAGTGTACTTATATAAAAGTGTTCGGAGTCGGTCCGCCGTCTCGAGGTGTGGTCCCGCGCGTGATCCCTCTCTAAGCCCTCTCGGCGCGCCGCCTCTCTTCTCGCCGCTCGGATTTACCTTATCGACCCCAGGGGACCTCTCCCCGCTCTGCGCACTCTACGACTCTCCTCACGGTGCTATAAGACACTTTACAAACGATAAAGCGACGAATTATCGTATCTAAACTTGAACAAAACAAAGGCGTTGTTGCGTTCGGATTTTCGTACCTATTAGCCGTTAATATTTTATGTTAGAGAACGCGGTTCGAGTATTTAGTAGTTTAACTTAATGGCTTAATGAAAGCACTGTCCTGTGTCTAAGGTGAAGTGCTTCAGTCTGTAAAACAAAGCCTATCTTTATTTGCAGACAAACTGTCGATTACATATTTTTAACGAATTATTTTTTTTGTAATGTGTTATTAATTAAAAATCATGTTAACATCCCATAATTTTAATATTAGCATCAAAGTTGCCAAACACTATGTTTGGCGCTCATATACATATGTATTATTAAATAAGCTAAGCGTTTATTATGTTTAGACCAGTTTCTTATCTCGTAACATAGAGATGGAAATTATTTATTATATAATATATTGTAAAAACGGTACAACGTGTAAAAGTAAATAAAGCTATTCTGTTTTTAAATATTAATTATGGACTGCTACATGATGATACAGAAGAAGGAATATGGTAATGACATAACAATGTATGCACTTATAATATTATTTACTCTCTTATCTAATATTGCTTTTACACACTAGGTGTTATTTAATTAAACACTATAAAGGATATATTTAAAGGTATTATTATTCTTTGATTTGAGAAAGTAACACTTCGAATTTATTGCAAGTAACTGTGACTGACAAAACGTGCTAACACATCTATTGACAGATCAATATTGAAATGCTAATTAGGGTATAGGTGAAAAACCTTAAATAGACACTGAATGACGTGCAAACAGTGGACAAATACAACTTTAATTAAATTGCTTGGCAAACAGGTAGATGTAGTTAGATCTTTAACGTTAATATGGCGTACGCAGTAATGTTACTTAATGCGTTTGAGAAACACTTAGATCAGGGGTTCTCAAACTGTGTGCCGCAGCGTGCGCCCTGGTGCGCCGTAGAAAGTATAGAAGGGCGTCACGCGCTCTTCTTTACGTTATATGGAAGTTTTTACTTAATTATATTTGAGGGTTCTAAATGAATAGTAAATGTGTATGATATGAATAAGGGTTTGATCACAAGACCTGAATTTTCATGGAACACCTTTGAATCTCATTAAATTGTTTTTAAAATATATTGCTATAGAAGAAGTTTCTAAAACTCACATTGACTAAAAAAAATCCATGCTCAAAATCCACTTTTATCTTTCGCAAGCTAGGTTAGGGCGCCGGGATAAAATAATAATCCTGTAAGACCGCCGCCGTTCGATAAAGTTTGGGAACACCTGACTTAGATACTTATTTTTTGCTAGCAATAACAGCGTTTGACATATTTTTCCTTCTATCAGCATTTGATTTTTCCTTTGTCACGAGGTATTTTGCCAAGTGTTACCTAATCGAATTAGTGGTAAAAAGCACTTAAAATATTTTTTTATTAATTACTGGTTTATCTTTATCTAGAAATATGTATTATGAAATGTTTATAAAAGCAACTAATTATTAGGCAAACATTAACATGTTGTTTTGGAAACATTATGCCACAAGCGAACCTATAGCAGACATACTATGATAATGACAATGCATATAGCTAATTTGGTACAATGGCTTCTGTCTATAATTAAAATATTAAAAGCGGAAACATCGATTTTCAACCAACTTAACGTGTTCCAACACACTTTTTCACAATAGTTTATTTTGTTACAGGAAAAACGCGCACAAAAGACAAATACAGAGTGGTTTACAGCGATCACCAGCGGCTTGAGTTGGAGAAAGAGTTTCACTACAGCCGGTACATCACGATCCGGCGGAAGGCGGAGCTGGCCGCCAGCTTGGGACTCTCTGAAAGACAGGTGTGTAAACGCTGGCAGAACCTTTATTTTTTAAAGTGTTCCCTATGGTGAGTAGAAGATATTATGGAGTCGAAACTATCGGCTATCCGAAATAATAACCTATGTAAAACCGTAATCGAAGCCGATACGTGAAAAAAAGTCTAAGATTCGTATAGCCTAATATTTTGATCACTGTTTTAGGAATTTACATATCACAATCCCTTTAATATAGGTGTAGTATCTAAAATTATTAAGGAAAATTTTTGATAATTTCTACACGCTTATTTTCCTTTTGTCTTTAACGCTATGAATCTGGGACTATACCTACCTTTAGACAACAAACATATATTCAATAATGTTATGATCGTACTTTAAATATTCCTTAAATCTCCATTTATTTGCAATAGACAACTGCTATAAATTATATGGAATCTAAACCACTGCCGCTACTTGTTCAAATTTGATTACATAAAATGTTTATATTCTGTCTGTTAACGCAATTAGCAAAAATTTTAACATATTCTAATAAATTAATTTATTCTCGAAACCAATTTAGCATGAATTTTCCTGCAATCTGCGAATCTTGAATCTGTTCATGGGTTAGAATATTTTAATTTACGAGCTATGAAATATTTTTGCAACATATCTAAAATCTAAATATGAGGATTATGCAAATGCTTCTTTAATAGACTTACGAATATATTATTATTAGTCTTTCCGTGATTCAAGTGATTTTATTCGATCGATATAATAACTATAAATATAACACATTCACATTCTGTCCTTTACTAGCAATTTGACGTAAATTTTATGATTAATTATGTCCAAGAGTTGTTTCTTAATACTTGTGTGATTTAACAACCACAATTTATTACTAGCTAGCTCTATGGTGGGTTCGGTAGTGACCCTGCCCCATTCGCCAAGAGTTGTGGCTTCTATCTCCACCCAGGACAAACACTCGTGTGATGAATACTTGTGTTTGATTTGTGTCTGGGTGTTAAATTCCAACATTCAAGTAGGTTTATCTATATTATATTAATATATTTTCTTGCAGGTAAAAATATGGTTCCAAAACCGTCGCGCCAAGGAGCGCAAGCAAGTGAAGAAACGAGAAGAGGTGGTAATGAAGGAGAAGGGCGACCACGCGTCGTTGCAGCACGCGCAGCTCCACCACGCGACTATGCTGCACCACCAGCAGATGATGAATGGTATGATGCACCACCACCACTACCACCAAGGCGTGCTGCAGGGCGTGCCCGAGCCCCTCGTGCCGGGAGTGCCGCCGGTGCCTCTCCTGTGACCGCACCAAGACTATTGCTCCCACGCAGATTATGTGCAGTGATCCGCGGACACTAAAAACGCTTGCAACCAGTGAACCTACCCGCCAGGGTACAAACTATTGTGCATAGTGGATATTTCTCTTCGATATGACTACGATTTTGTGATAGTTTAGTGCATATTCTTTCGGGTATGTTTTTGAAGTGAGGTGATGCGTCGTCTATCGCATTGATAGACACGCAGTATTGTCTACCATAACAACATAGCAAGTTTATTTCAGAACTTGCAGTACTGCATTTTGGTTTCTAGGCTTTTGGCTGTAATGACGGTGATACTTGTTCTGTAAGACCGACATTTTTATGCATAATTCAAACCCGTTACAGATAAAAGTCTGTTGTAACTAAAATTATAATTGCTGTATTAATTGTATTTCATGAAAATTGATGTAGATACCCACCAAGTATTTTACTCCTTACGCTATTCTATCGTTTCTCGAAGAGGTATTTTTAATTTAATTATTGAATTATGTCACTGTAAATATAGATATCTATATTTTTATATTATTGTAATAATTAAGATTATTAAATTTATTATTCTTTAAGTGTTCGATGCGTACTTCTCAATGCTCCAATTGCTATTTTGTACCTATTTCCCAGTAATGAGATTATTATTAGCTTCTATCTTTTGTATAAGATTATGTAATGCTAGTAAAGTGATTTTAATGTAATGTAATATTTTAATGTAGAGTTCCAAAATTACCGGTTTATCGAATTTATTATAAAAAGTCATCAAGAATCTCGTAAATATTTATTTTTGGTAAAAACCTGACGCAATAATTAACAGCATTTGAGGCTTTGAGAAGCAAATTAATTTTTACGTTGAATGAGATTATTCGTAGTTGTAATTTGTTCTGTAAATAATAGCTTAATGTTTAGATTAACTTATGCCAGTTTCTAGATTATTATACACGGCAAAATCACATAAACACAAAACGAATTATGTCTTAACCATTTTGAATTCAGCATATAAATGATTCGATATGCAGATTACTCGATGTAATTAATGTAATTGATATGTTCAACATTTTATTTATTGATTTGCAATATATTATAGAAATGGTGGCTGAATAGTTTATCTTGTATTGTTTTGTGATATCCGATAAAATTGTGGTGCTAGTAGCGTTTCCTTGTCATCATCATTTTACGTTTCGATTCCTCTGTTGATTTGACAGGATTTGGGAGTAAATTTTGATATTTGTAAGTAAATTGAATGAAAGACATGTCTAGTTTGAGCTTGTTGTAAAGATGTTGTGTTGATGTTTGGATTGTTTGTGGACACGAGAGTTGTTAGTATGTACGCAGCACTGTCACGAAACACATTTGATAAACTAAATAAAATCATGTTAATCTATTTCTACAAAACTTTTTTATTTTCCCTAAAACATTAAACATATATATATAACAGGGTTATATATATATATATAAACTTATTTTTGCAATAAGGGTAATATGCAGGTTCTAGCATGCTTCCATATAAATTACATACATACCTACATACATAATATTATCACGCCCGCACCCCGTCACAGAAGAAGTAGGCAGTTGAAGAAGCAGCGAGCTTCTTAAACCAATTTTAGTTCAAATAAATTTAATTGGGGCAAAGAAGTCCTTTATACTAAAGGACTTCCTAGTTCCTATAAAGTATTTTCCTCACCAAATTTCTTGTATTATTTACCACCCTTATTTAGGTCAGATTTTTCAGATATATGACACATAAGCCTATAAAATCCTGCACAAGATGACAAACTTCTTATTTTGTAAAGAAAATAGTAGCCAAGTCTTTAGTTTATTTTAATCAGCCGAAAAAAAACCCAAAAACCAAAAGATTGATACAAAAAATATTACTATTTCCGCTGTACACTGAAATTGGTTTTACGGTTACGAAGCTAAATAAAAATATGGCAGTATCACTCGACTCAATTTTCTCTCATAAAATTTAGAAATATGTATTCTATATTAATGTGAAAGCGTTCAAAATAAGCGATTTGACGCGTGGACCACTTGCTATGGACACGATGAAGTTTTGAACTGCTTTTGCTATTATGTAGAGTACAAGATCAATGAAACGGCAATAGAATAAACGATTTTTTATTGAAGAGAATAGTTAAATATAAGTAGGTACTACAATAAACTACTAGGTTCGATATAGGCAAAAATAAATTACCAACAAGGGCTGCGATTGCCATCAAACATAAAGAAACCATTTATATTTTCTATTCTTAATATGTAGGGTCTCGAGGCAGCCCTAAGAGACAGAAAACGAAGTAAAAGGCGCGAGGCGGAATGCCGCTAACTGGTAAGTAAACCGATGCTCATTGAGGGCACTTCGAGCCCGGATCAAAGCCGCCGCCCGTCTTGCGCCGCGCCGGACATCATCAGCCTGATTTCCGTGTTTGAATTCGATTTATCGGAACGCGTGTGCTGAGATGCCGTATTACTTACTATCGAGATAGAGAAAGCGAAGTCAAATGGGACTTACAAAATAATGTGACAATTGTGTTCCTTGTCTAGCATGTCATAAAAGACTAGTGGTGTAGTAATAGGTATATTCGGTCTCTGTGTAGGCTCAAAGGAACCAGCCATTTGTCACAACTTTTTTACAATTTTCCATGTAACCCAGTTCAATCTTACTCCTTGGCCATAGCGGTTAAGGAGCTTTTCCTCCTTGAACTGTCCCTAACTCTACGAGGTCTATGGGCGTGATGATATGTAAAGCATTAGTGGCTTTTTTTGTCGGTCGGAATGCGTGTCGCACCATTAATCTGCCCGGAGTAACAGATATATTTTTTTTATATTGACTATTTATAAGTGCTTTCTTGAAGCCTATATAAATAAAGATATTTTGAATTTAAATTTGAATTTAAATACCTCATTGAACAAGTGGACGTGCCATGATTACCCTAATCTACTTCCACAACACTCCCGGTGACCATCTCGCCTAGTCTAATAGTCTAGTCCTAGTCTAATTTATAAGACCTGGTAGTGCGTTTTAAATGAACAGCTCGTTGTATAGTAAATAATCTTCACTGCCGCTTTCTCGCGTCCTTAAAGTTAGTTAATATATGGAATAATGTAAAGCAAATTAAAATGGAAGTATATAAATTAGTCTAATAAAAATACGTTATTATATATATTCTTTCCCATGTATTTCCTTACTGTAAAATCTTCTTACGTGAATTAGGAGTATCCACATCGACAAACTTATATATAAATGAAATAAAATGAAATGATCTTTATTTAAAGAGGCTTCAAAAAAATCACTTATTAATCGTTAAAAACAAAACAAATATAAACCGATTCAGAAAGACAAAAAGCAGATTTTACTAAGAAGAAACCGGCAAGAAACTCGATAGTTACTCTTTTAAATGCCAAGTCTTATTAACAGCCATTAGGTAGTTACAAATTCTTAGTCAAGTTAAACCTATCCGTGCAGGCGAACAGCCTATTCTGAGACTAGCCATATATCCTTATCATTTTAATAATCTTATACCTTTTAGTACCCCTTTTTAATCAAACAAGTTTTAATGTATAATTTAAACTTATGCTTATTAAACATTTTAATACTTAGACCAATAAAAGAATTACCACTCTTAGGGAGTCTATAACTTGGAACAGCAACCTTATATTTATTCCAAGTGTTAAAAGTATGTGTATCTGAATTTTTTGCAAACATGTGTATGTTTTTGTACACATACATGATACAGTCCAGAATTATATACTATCTACTGAAATACTTATATACTATCAGCACTGTAGTTTTTAGGTACTTATTACGCTATGCTTGGTCTGACAAACTTAACCCTGATAATACGGTAAACCTATTACCACAGAATAATTGCTATTACCTAGGTTGGTATAACTTTTCTTTATTTAGTCCACACTGTTGAGATAGCCAGCATTGTGCTGGCTTTATTTATAAAGGAAACGTATTTATATGTATTGATCTAGCTCCAAGATTTGAGAAGTGAATTCATCCCAAGTTGAATTACACAATTATCATTACTTGCACAGTGGAAGCGCTCAAATTATCATCGAGAGAGATAGCAACAGAGTTGTATTTTGATGATTATTCTCATCATTACAAGGCGCTTCAAGGTGGATATTATAAAAAACGTGTAGCTTAGATAGTAGATACACATGAACGAACGTTTGACCTAGACGGGCTTTCCGTACTGCTTATCAAAATCTTCCAGCAAATAAAATTCACAGTAGTGGATTAAAAGTACCTACACTTACCTAGCAGTAATGTAAAAATTGTTAGCGGCGTTGACAATGTAGGTATCTTATTACAATTAGGAACTATAGCAGCATTGTTGTGGTTTTCAATAGATATATGTCAAACAATGGATAAATGTAGAGTGGTGGTAGCTCAATGGCAAGGTCACACGCCTCTTAACGAGGGGTGCGCGTTCAAACCCAGGTACGTACTTCTAAATTTTCTCTAATCTATGTACGTACCTATTTATACCACTAGCTCAGCGGTGAGGGAATATACTATAATAAACCTACACATTCTGACAAATATGGATGTGTGGCCATGATTCAAATTGTCTGGTTCCCCTAGCTGAGGATCACGAAGGTCAGATCGTTTCAATGTAGTTACCAGACTCGCTAAATCGTAGATCATGGTCTAATCTAAGCGGACCCCGACTAAGCACGGGACATAACGCTACGGACAGTGGCGGATTTACAGTGTTGGCCGCCCTAGGCCCCAGGCCATAATTCTCAGTACTAAAGCGTCATCACTTATCTTTTATCACGATTGGCCGCCTCTAATATCTGGCCGCCCTAGGCCCGGGCCTACTGGGCCTTAGAGTAAATCCGCCACTGGCTACGGATGATGAATGGATAAATGTGGGCTATGATATGATGATGAAGATGATGTTTATGAATAAGGTGGAAGATAGATGCGAAGACCAGAACTTAGTAAAATTTTGATTAGGTATCGTTTGTGTGCCGCCATTTAATTATAACTGTTGTCTGGTTGTAAAAATATAATTTACAACATTAGGTATGTGTTATCCTAATTAACAGAGTACGGAAATGTTTTACATTTAAACTTTATGAATTAAGTTTCGTTAGAGATCGTATGAAGAATAAATTGTATATTTAGAAAAATTATTTTAAAGCTAATTGAAATTATGTAATATTATTACCATCTATTGTGTCTATATGCCTACTTCGTACGGAGTTTTTGAATGAAAATAAATGATTTGAGTGTATAGGCGGCTACTTCATGATTTTTTATTACCTACATATTTTATAAGGACCCTACAACAACGATATGGCGATACGTGGATGGACAAATAGATAAAAGTTGTCGATTACGCAATATGGCTAGTGATTACTAGTTAGCTATTTCATGGAATATTCAGGAATTTATGGATAAAATATGTTTTATAGGTCTTTTTGCATATACCTACCTAGTATGGAAACTGAAAAATAACTAGTGGTTATAAAACCTCGTTCGGTGCCGGATCGATGATGTATCCTGATCATACAATGTGTCTGGTACATGTGTTTAAGGATCAGGAAGGTAAAATAGGAAGTAGGTACTTAGATGATATTTAATTCGCTTAGCCTAAGACTGGTCAAAGGTGATTCCAAGTGGGACCCCTACATAAAGTTTTTCTTACAACCAGACTAGAAATCAACAATCATGTTAAAAGCGGACCCTGACCAGACAGGGGATATAACAGAGAAGAAGTTACAATTGTTTTTAGATACATGGTACCAATTCTAGGATGTAATTTATTTATAATAACATCTTTATGACGTTGATTCATGGACCGTTCTCAATTACTTGTTTCATAGGTACTCGTAGCCAGGTGTAGGTATGGCTGGCTGTGACGTCGAATTATCTGCTATTGCCCTACAAAATCTATGAATACTTATTGCTAATTATAAAGTATCTATCTATTGACGTAATTCAACTCTATATGTAATTGTGCTGTGATTTCTGTTTAGATAGGTATACGATTATTTAAAAGGCAGGCCGTTTCTTGATGTGTTTTTAATATCCTCAACCCTGCTGGCGACCACCACGGCGCGCCGCGTAGTTCACACAGAGGCCTCGCCGACCAAACACGGCCCGTGTTTGCGCGCCGCCTTCTCTGTTTGCCCTTTGACAGCAGTCTCACAGGTCGTTAACACATCATACTTAAATGCAGGACACTGTCAACAAGGTCTAACAGAGGATTAAAGCATCACTACAATGAATGAACTGCTTTCCTTAGGGTTAGTAACCTTTGTGAAATTAATTATGACCTTTTCGAAGACTATTGGCCCTTAAACTGAATAGTAATAAAGAATATTGAAAAAGGAATCAATTACTAAAAAATGATATCAAAAATGTCAGATGATTCTTCAGATATCGATTGATTGGATAAGGAGCTTGGCTTGGCTAAACCAATCAATAAAAACTTATTCTACAAAAAAATTATAAGATATTTTTTAGTATGTAAGTACAATTCGTTGATTTTTTTTCTAATTAATACATCATTTGCGTCATCGGTACGCTGTTTTAAATCTACACGGATAATCGTGATTCGCCTAAGCACAGGGATTGACGATAAAACCCGCCCAAAGCAAACATGCATCTAAGCGTTAGAGTGACACCAAAGCCTTACACAGTCCAAATACTCATAGCGGGTATTACGACGAGGGTGCCCAAGAACTGATAATGATGACATTGACTCACAGCACCCATAATGAGTGAGTTATGACTTGTATGTCGAGTAATTCAACGTTTAGTACGTTTTCCGGCACCGAAGTCTTATTAACAGGAACGTGTCAAATTAAACTTTCATTATTATTAGTAGACCATAACATGGAAGTGGAAAAATGGGAGAAGATACATCATAATTTGAAAACAAGAATAATTGTATGTATGTAACAATAAATAAAAGTTATAACTACTTTATCTTAAAGATTTTTTAGGATTAGTTATACGTATCCACTTTTCCTCTGACATGCCAATGATTCATTACTTTGCAAAATCAGTCCAATTCGTAGATAACTACCGTAAAAAAAATCAGTCGAATTGAGAACCTCCTCATTTTTTTTGAAGTCGGTTAAAAACGAACTGCTGTTCGACTCAAAGACGAGTTGGTGATATTTTAGATTTTAGTAATCCATGTTGGCCTTTTAATTGATAGTTGATTGCGCAAGTCAATGCATAATGCTGGCATGTTCTTTATAATGCAAATCTATGTAGGTACATGGGTGGAAATGTCGAATCAATACATGGTCTGTCACAAATTTTAACCAATAGTTTCATTTAAGGACTTTTGAACACATTCTGTAGTTCAAAATACAACATTTTGTTTGAGTGGGATATCACATTTGTGTATGAGGATAGGGGGGTTTCTTCGTAAAACTACCGTGGGAAAAATACCCAAAACTGGGGGGGTTGTAGCATTATCTCTTTCCTGATACAAACCTAATAACAGGCGTTAACAGTTTAGTGCCCAAATGAAAATGAAAAGTTTATGGCTAACAGGTTCAGATAGAGAACTAGCTGTGCCCGCGGTTTCACCCGCAATTATGGTTAATTTTATATAGCCGCGATTATAATAATTTTTCAATTCGGTTCAGCAGTTTCTGAGATTAGCGCGTTCAAGCAAACAAACAAATTCTCCAGCTTTATTAGTATAATATTTGTATCATGTGATTAATCCTTAGAAATAAACTTTTAAGTTCTGCAACTCACTCTAAGATAATGTAAGCTAAAACCTGGAAAATAGAGTTTGCGAGTTAAGGATGAAAGACTAAGTTATGGAATACCGTACCTACTCGTAACCTTTTATTTTTTCCTGCCTGTTTAGTTAGGCAATTAGTCTAATCCTTTTTTTAAATTTTTAATGCTACATTATAACCATCCAGTAAACGATGACGCAGCAGTTAGGTAAGATGTATTACATTCCAAGTAATCCATTCGGAGTCTTGGGTTCAAGCTCAGTACAAGTACTACATATAACCATGTTGATTGAATAATATCATAAATATCATTTGTGGTTCTAGGTGTTTTATAATACACTCGTTGTTTCGGCATTGTACTTGTATAAGATACACAGGTATGTGATTTTACTTAAATATATCAATTGAATTTTTGACTGGCCCGATGGTCGAGTGGTCAGAGACCCTGGCCACGAAACCGAGGGTCGCGGGTTCGAATCCCGCTAGGGGCAAATGTTTCGTGTGATGAACAATGGGCATTTGTACTCGAGTCATGGATGTTTATAAACGTATTTAAGTATGTCTATCCGTTCACCTAGTATCCATAGCACAAGCATAAGCTTAGTTTGGGACTAGGGAATTGGTGTGTCAGTCTTGAGAATTTATTATTATTATTATTAATTTTGTAGTTTGCAAACGTACCGCATTTAGTTGTATAACGGAAGATACAGCTTAAAATTACATTAGCTGTAGATTAAAAACTTAAATTAAGATAATGTTTAGTTCTACGCAAAATATAAGTAATTAGTTATTTGCGGGATTTATGATATTATATTAATCAGTTTTTGTTGATGTATTATAGGATTAAATACGACAACCATGTCAGCACGCAAGTTAAATATTGTTAAGTAGTTGCGAAATGGTGCCTCAATAACTCAAAAACATGTTAACATTTTATTACTGATTATAATTCCTCAGATCTAAGTTAAATTAGAAATGTACTTTTCCAAATCATTTAAGTAAGTATTGTAGAATTTCATGTCTGTGTTTTTGCAACATACCTACTACAATTTGCGAATCAAAATCATTATTGTTAGACCAATTCATGTGATGATGATAGATGTAATACGTTTTACTCTACAATATTAATTAAAAACCCTAAAGTTACTTCTTCTTCAAATACCCGTAATGTAGGTACTAAATATATATTTTTTTAAACTAACTGAACTCCACGCCACTTCCCTAGCGGGGAAGGCAGAAGGAACCGAAATATACAACTAAATATACTTATTTAATACCAAACAATGGCGCCATATCCACGACGTAGCTTATCACTCAATATTCTCGAAAAATATGAACTCTCAAAATATACTTAAATTGTATATAACATTTAATCAGTTGTTATCGTGTGCATTCTATCTGTATGCTGGTTTAATCCTCTCGATTTGATATCTAGATAAAGTCTGGATTATCGGCGAAACATGAAAGAGAGGTAATTAATTTTTAATCCTGCTTTCCCTCCGTCACTCCGTATCTTGGCTAACGTAGGCTAGGCATACAAGGTTGATATGGCTCCTCCAGATATAAAGATACCGTCACCTGTTGATCATAAAATGAAAATGAATTAAGGAGTAACTAAGAATTCTGGTGTAAAATAGTCAAAATAAATGTACAGCCACTGCTGACATTTCCTAATACTAAGGTATATGTATATGTTCCCCACAAAATAGTCAGTCCTCTACTCATTTTTTTATTTATTTATCTATTGGAAAAAAATATTAATATCTTCATAGTAGGTAAACAATATTTTATATTCCAATTTAAAGTCATGGAGCAAGACAAGAGATTATGGAAGCTCGTCGTCTTCCATAATCGCGTCAAGTCGCAAGTATCATGTGACGTCAATTGGTGATGCGCACTTTTTCTTCAGTATTAAACAAAAATACTTAGCTATATCATTGTTTAATTGGCTAGTTGTTTTTAACTTTGTTTTCGTTGATTAGTATTTTAGGTACACATGATCGGTGATAAAGAATTAAAACGTTCATTGCTAGATAATACACCGATGTACATTTTGTGAAGTAGGTCAGTACACTTTATAAATAAACTAGCTTTTGTGGTTCAGTATTCGTACTCTGTAAGTCTTTGACACTTTAAAAAAAAAAAACATATTTTACTATCCGAGTAAAGTAGCATAGTCGCCATTTTCTCCATAAAGTGATTTTGTTACCTAAGTACATATAAACGTATGTATGCAGGTAGTTACGTGCTTGATATGATGCTAACAATCCCGGAATGGGTAGGCAGAATCCGAGTAGCAGTAAGCTTCAATCACTTACCCAAAATTGGGATGTTGACACTATTTATATTTAATTTTGAAATATCAATTCTGAAAAAGAAAGTATTGTAGTATGCTGTTAAGCCTTATTGATTTTCTATCAGTTGACTATACAAACTAGTGACGTCACACGTTGACAAGCCCATACAAAATCTATAAAGTGATTTCGTTTTGACAGCTCTTAAAAAGTATCTCAATTGACTAGCCAGTCTACATCCCAATTGTGAAAAAGTAATGACATTGCTCACTTTCACATAAATTTACAAATCCGATGTACTTATTATTATTAATTAATATAGTCACCTTTTAGATACGTCATGCTAGGGAAAGAACACAGTTAGTACCTACATCCAGACCAGACCAGTAGATTATCTAAGTCACAAACCGAGCGCGTGACAAACTCGTGCGTCAGCGATTTATCGATAAAATTACCTACAGATAGCGCGCGAGTTGAATGCAGTCGGGGCCTAAGACGAGACATACCTGAGCTCTGCATTCAACTCGCGCGCTATCTGTATGTATACTTTTGTCGTGTCTTTTTTGAATTGCCTCTGTCGCACATTTTAATACAAATGATAAAGATTATATTTAAATTACCTTTTTTTTTTAAAGCTTTACAGTTTGGCTAGTATTAGCTTAGTTAGGTACGCAATGCAATAGGTTTCCTCAATCAATATTATATTTTGATCGCTTTTCGGGTCTTTTTTTCTGGAATTCTGCCAACGAGTAGGTATAAAAAGAAATTTACATTAGCGTCTTAATATTAGTTATGGTAATATAGTTACTATCTCACATAATATGATTTTTACTGCATAGTTTTGATTTTAGTAACTCTAGTGAGTTTGTACATTCGTGACGTTTTTACACAGACTCAGGATTTACATACTAAAATTAGCATCCAGTTTAAAACAATACATAGGAACTGTTTTTAATATCATTTTGACATGGAAGAAAGCTTATTTCTAAGCCAGACTTATGTTTTTCTTACCCATATTGTTCCTAAAAGGTTTCTTACTATTCAACATGGGTTCACAAAATGATTATTATGTTAAATTTAAGTGTTTTCTTATATGGATACTTTGTTTAAATTATGGTTTCTAAATATTGGACGTGACTGATGTCACTTAACGCTGAATTTGAAATGAGTTGAGAGCTTTAATCTGTTGATGCCATATAAGTTCCAAAGGTTGGATTACAATCACGCGGGCGGAGCTACGAGAAAAAGTTAACTACCTACTTTAAGAAATAGGTAAGTATTACATAGTTAATAATTCCAAACTATCTTGTAATTAGGCAACCTAGAGCCAAAAACGTCTAACGTATTTATATTAAAATTATAAAAATAAATATCATATAAGTGTTCAAAGAAAAAAGTTATCTATGTGTTAAGGACAAATAAATAAAAGCAAATGTGGTTAAAACTTCTAATTAAACTCATTTATTGCCATGTAAGAAAATCCAAATTAATATTTGTGTATCTACTCTTTTGATAAAAGCTTACCTACATACAAGCTCGAGTATTAGTTTTTACGTACATAATATGCAGATGATTAAATATGATAAATCTCCCTTAGGTACTAATGTTGCTTGTAGAAAGCTTTTTCTTTTGTTATTAAGTGGAAGCAACTACTATTTTTTATAAAATAGATAGTAAAATATCTCACCTACGCAAAGTACTAAAAAGTATTTCAACCGCATTGTTATATAAATAAAAGGCATAATTCCAAAGTCGAACACTTCACTTAGTTCAGGGATATCAAGCCGAACCATGAATATGTGATGGGATTTGAGTCTGTAAGATTTATATTTATAGCTCTTCTAATTTATAGCATGTTATAAAATACCTCGAAAGCATTCGATAGCGTAGGTACCTGCGGAACCGGTGTTTTGAACGTATATAACTATTATGTACTTACACGAGTGTGTATACAATTAGTAATATGGGTGATACTCGCTCTCCATTAAATTGATACATAGTGATTGTGGGAGTTGATGAAAGCACATTAATTTGAGTCAAGTTCTTGGTGGGCGTACATATATGTAGGTAATACTTTGAATTGGTAGGATTTTGGGTTTTTATCTTAAATTATAAGCACATTTATCCACCTTATAGAAATAGTGGTATATATGGACATATTCTAAGAGTGATTTTTGAAATATAGATGTTTATTTGTCCCATGTTGGTCTGGGACTTAAAAAGAATGTGCCAACTGTGTTTCTTGCCTAGCATGTCGTAAAAGGCGACTAATGGTATAAGGGGCTTTGGGTATGTGATTGTGTAGGCGACAAGTTAGCCACTTGTCACTACTTTTTCACAATTTTCCATAACCCTCATGGCTGAATGTGTTTAAAGGGCCTGCTGCCCATTTGACTCTGCCTACCCCTACAGGGATTATGGGCGTGATGTTATGTGATGGTTGTGTAGATGTTTATTACTATTTCAGTGGCTGCTCTACAAAAAGAAGTTACTTTCCTAAAACAATGAAACAAGTAAAGATTTATAACAAATTTCATATGTGACGGTAGGTAATCTCGGTTGATGTGACGTATGTATTAAATATTTAAAAAATGCATCTACCTCATTTTTTATATTGGAATCTACATACCATTATAAAACCACAACGCATCAAGGCAATTTTAATTTGATATCATGTCTATAGAAATCGTAGATCTAATAAATTTACTAAATTTGCCATTTACAAGGCATGTGGCATGTAAACTTTAAATAAATGTACACTTAGAATTTGATTTGATTTTGTACGTTTCTATATACTTTGTGTTTGTAACAACTGTTCGTAGTCCCAAAATTTGTTTGAAAGATTACGTCCAAGCAGGTCGCTTACATTTTAGGTTTGTTAACGGTAATATTTGCATCTTTTCTACAAAGCTGTGCCGTTATCACCATCCAACAGCAGTGGTCTTGGCGAAAACAGAACGCCCTCGCGTCGGCAAAGCTCAAAGCAACACCGTGAATAGTTAAGTCAAAATATGTACAACCGGCGGCCGTAATGGGATACACAATAAAAAAAATGGATATCTTATTTAAGTATTAACAATGAGCGGGTCCGCATTTCGTGCGGGGCTTGGCACAATAGTAAGTTTTATGGGGTCATAAAAGCAACCTCTTTGTGAGCGGTTCGCTTAATAAACGTGGCTTCGTAGCCCGGTGCCGGCGCGCGGCGTGCCAAACTAATTCACCGAAACGCTATTGGGAAATATTATAACAACATGAGCTGCTAATTAGGCATCCGCCTACGCGTTTTGATTCGATCGAAGACAGCGACGATGTTTTTGTTGATCTATTCTTTTGGAGACAAAAAGGTTATTTTAGATGTCGAAATTGATTTATTCACAATAGAGACGTAACCTTCTATGAAAATGGAATAGAATAAAAATAATTTCTATATAACTTGAATTTTAAGTTTTATTAGGATACCTATATAGTATACTAGCTGACCCGGCACACTTCGTAACGCCCCGTTCTCGGATTTTCAATACCATATATAATATTTTTTTTTCAACCTTCACCTGATAATAACCAACACAATTAAAAAAGAATTAGCGAAATCGGTTCAGCTGTTCTTGAGATTTGTGCTTAGCAACACATTCAGCGATTCATTTTTATATTATAGATATACTTTACACATGTTGAAAATGCAAATATATTTACATGAAGACACAAATACGAGAATTATGTATAGTGGATAGCTTGATGACGGCTAACCGGCACGTATGGAAGGGGAAGACATGCTGCGCCGACCGCAAATGAACTAAGAGAAGGGCAAGAGGATGATGATGTATAGTGGATGGTTTGAAAAGATTGATGTAATTAGTATAATTTTTTATATAATCAAAGTACATATTTTTAAAAAGTTTAATTAATGTTGTAGTGGTTGCTGGTATTAAATACATTATCATTCTGATTTGGGATGCGATCTGTTTTATTCAGGACACAGAGAGCTTTTTCCTAGCAATCTCTTTAACTGTAGTGATTGTTCTGATAATTTAATACAAATTTATGACAGCTATAGCTAAGCATATTTAAATAAAGTTATTGTAACTTAAACTTATTTCTTAATAGGAACTAATTAAAGACCCTATAGCGATATCTATATTTTGAAGCATTCGTCGTAGCACTTAAGGTGCTACGGCCTACCAATAAATAAATTCGGGGCGTCTTTTTAAATCGTTATTTATATACCTAAGCAATTTAAGTAAAAGAAATATGTTTTTTCTTAAAATAATGTTGATATTTACTATATATATTTGTGTATACAAAATTGCCTCCTTGAATAAGGTATATCCCAGAACGTAAAACGTCACTGACTTATTATAAATGTAATAAGCGGAAGCACAATTACTTGAATTGTTTCAAATAATCCCACGCTGTACTTTACCAATAGTACATCCTGATTCCGCAGGCTACCTGCGTCTGCGCCGGTCAATTGGGTATTTTGACGCGCCGTGTCTGAAGTCAGGCCCGCACATTGTCTATCGCTGCGAACTGCAAGAAAATCCGTTAATAACAAAAAAAGCTCATTGTACTAGCCCTTCAAAGGACACCGACAAAGCAACTGGGCAAGACTGTGTTATCGACACCAGAACAGATAATTGTGTTATTTGTTTGAATATTTATACGTGTTCAGGGAAATAATCTTTTAAGTAAGACAGGTAGACAATGCGCTAGTGAAGTTTAAGCTTGTTTGCTGGTCACTGACTTGTTACGCGGTATAGGATTATAATTATGATTCAATAGTTTTAGACTGTGGTTAGATAGAATTAACCTATTTTGACAAGATATTTTTTGCCTATGTATGGGTCGTATTGAGCATCATAACTAATAGTGCGAAAGTTTTTTACTTTATTATTTCTTCTATCTACTTTTACCGACCAATATAATATTCCGCAGACAGTATAGTTAGTAGGTTTTCTAAGTTCACCGATATTTTCTACAAGATTTTATTGATTTAAAAAAATATATTTTGTCTATTAATGTAATCTAGTAAACTTAGTTGATTAATCAGAGTATCGATTCTGAAATAATAACATAACATCACGCCCGTAATCGCCAAAGGGTCAAAGAGCCAAAGACAGAGTCAAAGAGCCAGCAAGTTACCTTTACCACATTCAGCCAAAAATAAAACTTGGCGGGTTTAGACGGAAATAATATACATACAGACATACATAATGTCACGCCTTTTTCCCATGGGGGCAGGCAGAGATCACGTACTTCCATTTGCTACGATCCTGACATACCTACACCTTTCGCTTCTTCTACATTCATAAGTCTTTTCATACACGCTCGTCGGTTAAGGGTGCTGTTTACCTGACCTTTTGTCAATACATTACCAATCTGGTCATGGAAAGTCCGTCTAGGTCTTCCCCTCGCGACGGCTCCATTTACACTTGCCTTCTAAATCTCTTTCGTCAATCTTCTTTCATCCATTCTTTCAACATGCCCAAACCATCCAAGCATGCCTTTTTAAATCTTAGTCACTACATCTTCTTTCACTTCACATCGTTCTCTTATTTCTTCGTTTCTTATTCTATCAGTCAGTTTCACTCCTAACATACTTCTAAGTGCTCTCATCTCTACAGCATTTATCCTACATTTCTTTACCGCATTTCATGTTTTAACGTGTTCCAGACATATTATTTACCTACCCATGTGTGTTATACGCTCATTCCATATACAACGCCGAACACGAAAAACGAAATTAAATCAAGTGGCCATTGGAACCTCAGCGTACCTTATACTTATGAAACTGATTTTACAGTGAAATATAGATTCATTTATTGGAGCTAAGTTAGGAAAGGAAACCACTTAAATTTTAATAAGAGCGGCGATTATGCGCCATAAAAAGCCGTAAATACGTAGTTAGCCGGCTTCCCTGCGCGGGCAATTTGCCGCCGCGACGCGCCGTGCGACCGGCGACTACTGTTTATTGATGTACTATGCACACATTTCGTGGAGTGCAACACGCATGCAGCAGTCATCGCTTTTAGCAGAGAATCAGTTCTTTCCCAGGGTAGGGGATGTATAAAACTCTTGTGGAAAGAAATAGGTTAAAAGCACTGTATTTAATTGGTCTAGGTTTACCTAGACTAGAGCATGATATAAGAAAATAAATATTATATCGCCAAAAGATGAATCGGAAAATGTTGTACTTGTCTAAAAGTTTAGCAAAAGTCATGGTCGTGAATATAGTTTGTTAACTACGGTTTACGGCATGTACTCATAGGTCTACTTTTTTTTTTCAGGATACATGTAGGTATCGCATGATAGGCATGAATGAATTATTTTCTTAGGGCAGCCGAACCCTATATGGATATCAAACACAAATCTATTGACATAGCTCGATATTATGGTACAGGAAAATTATCAAGACAGACAAATGATACATTTATAGTTATTAAAACTTTTCCTTAATCGGGGGGGAATAGATTTGAAAAATGCAAAGTATGTGCCCGGATTTAAACCTACACTCATTGTATGTAGGTATTACTCGAACTAATTCGGATTCAGGTTATTCACATGCGCCTGCGCAAAGCGGCGCCAGTTACTTGCTATTAAGGTTGAATTGGACACTATTATTATGTGTATGTAGGGCATTGATTGCTTTGCTCACCCAAGGCCTTATTAATATAGCTTACTTGCTAGCCCCATTAAAGCTCTATCTGAGACAGTGTTGTTCGTTCAGATTTAAAACTCATATAAATAAGTAATAGTACCTAATGTTAGGTGTTAATGTGAATCTTTTGATTTCCCTTTACTAAGTCCTACATATTGTGTGGTAGTATGAGGTAGTAGGTTTTCATATTTATCGAGTCTCAGAATAAAAAGCTACGTTTACATAGGTTTTTTAAATAGCTAGATTGTTGAAATCACACATCAGAAAGAATGCCAGAAGTAAGAAATAGCGTGACAATTTAGTTTTGTGCCAACTGCCAATGAAAATTTATCTATACCTATTTTTAATGACACATTCTAGATCTCTTTATGGACCAGATTTATAAGACTCAACGCAATCCATTCGAGACGCCACGATTAGAAAAATGGACAGTGAAATGACATATTATATAGCAGACATATTATATATAGTATATTTGTTGGCTGAAATACATATATCTACGTATCACATTTGAAAATGGCAACCGAAATACTTTATTTCATGAGGTTACCAACTCCATGAGCGCTGGTAAACTTTTTTTGGGTTTATCTCTACCATATAAATAAATAAGTAGGTACATCTTATAATACTTACGCTTAAGCTTAAGCTTTATGTGCTCGTTTCTATTTTATCTGTATTGAGCAATACACATATAACAAATGTCTTATAATTAAAGAGTTAAATGTACGTATTAGTCCAAGATCTGAATTTAATTTACAAACATAAAATAATATTTATTTTATTAGAGGTTTTTTTTTACCTATTGATATATTTTTGGTACAGTACAAAACATTTATACAATAAACCATATGTTTATCATAGATCAACTTGATGTTTTGGCAATTTTTCATCTCCGCAATCAGACTAGATAACATTCATTGGATTTAAATATTAATTATTATCTACGTTTTGAATAATTTAACTTCGAAGTTGGTGGTATGTATCTTACTGCTCTTATATTTATTGCGGTTGTCTTTTAGTCTGTAGTTTTTAAACGATTTGCGTGATCGACTTTCGAGAAACCGAGAGAAACTTACACTGAATTATAATGAAGCAAGAAGCTGAATTGTTTTTGCTAATTTAGGTATCAATCGATTCGATCCGGCAACGTCGATTTCCGAGGCAGACGCCGCCATCATAAAACATGCTGAGTGAAAAAAATTCAACGTATCAAAACACATTTACTCCATTAAGTGTGGAAACCTTCATAAATCAGTAATAAATCGTGAAAATTTAAAGCATTCGTTTAATTGTGTGAGTTATTCCGTTAATCCGTTTCGAAAATGTGTTGTCGTTGAATTGATCGATAAAAAAAAATTTTTTATTCATATTCGTTGACCTCACTTCACCTGACGTAAAATATGTCTCAAAATATCATAGAGATATAAGTACTACATATCTCGATGGAGAATATAGTTTTTAAGTATAGACTAGTTAGGCATAAGGCATTTGGACGTCAAACCCTTTACACAAATATTGGAATCCATACAGTTAATTTACTTCCTTATATAGTGGTATCATTAGCATTAAGATAAATAAATAATTAATTACGTGCAATTTGTCATTGTGTAGGCGACGAGGTAACCACTTATTAGATACTGGCGGAAAATGGTTAAACGAGCTTACCAGTCCTTGGAATTCTACCTAGCCCTATAGGGATCGCATAAGTATGTGGTCCAATTCAATTCATGTTGTATTTCATCCTAGTTTAATTAGCCTTTCAATCAAGCGAGCAAAATTAATAGCCTTTTTACAAAATTGTACCCTGGAGTGCATCGACCAATCAGAGCGGTCCGATTGACTTAGGTACCTACTATGAGTAAAGGTGCAACATGCAGATAAAACAATTTTTATTACATATATTGACGATATTAACACAATTCACGAACTAAAACAATAAATGAGAGTAACAAACATCACGCCTGCAAACCCCGAAGTGGTAGGCAGAGTCAAAGGGGAAAGAAGCCCGTTTAACACATTCAGCCAAAATAAAACTGGTCTGGGTTAGATGGAAAATTGTGAAACAGTAGTGAGAAGTGGCTAACTAGTCGCCTACACAACCACATACCCAAAACCCGATATACCATTAGTCGCCTTTTACGAAACGTTAGGCAAGGAACACAGTTGGCACATTATTTTTAAGTCCCTGACCAACATGGGCAACAATGAAAGTATCAATCTATTATATACGAAATAATGGTGTTGGTTAAACATATTAATAGTCGAGTCAATAAAGCCATTTACTAGAAAGTCCCCAGGAACAACTCCGATTTTAGTGATTTTTTATTTATTTTGTAGGTTGTTACCTACATACTATTCAAAATCAGAAACCGTTTGAAGCGGGGAAGGAACGATTTATATTCTTAAATAAATATTTAATATACATATTTGTATAGATTTATTTTCCTTCGACAATATCCATTGAAAACGAAGGAAAAGGAGACATTTATGAAATATATTTACATTATTTAAAAAAACATATATGTATATTAATTTTTCAAATTAAAATTGAAAAATTTAGTATGAGCTATTGTTGTGTAACACTGAGATAGAAGTAATTAATCTTTATTGTCCGTTGCGCATGCGATGGTAAATAGAAATCCTCAAAAAATAAATCTTCCAAGTGCACTTACGCGCTTGAAAAATATTGTACTTTCTTGTACTATATCTGTATTCCAAACACTGAGGATCAAACTGTACTACTTCTAAACATATCTTATGGTAGTCTTAAGTGAAGGTGGTTATTTATTGGCCAGTTATCTACCACCATGGGGTCTGTGTGCGTTATCGGTGCTCACACATGATGTCCACGTGAGTGTTGATATATAGGGGCAATATTGCCGCGGGCAACAAACAATAAGGCGCGATAAGCAGATTCGGCGGCACGTTTCATGTCCCGCCTTTGTCCGAGTGTAATCCGCCGCCCGCGACTCCAGCCGCGCCTGCGCACCCTACTAGGGCTGCTACTTATATGTACTTAGTTTAGCCTCTGTATGTTGTATTAATGGCCGACCGAAATTTCGTTTCCGTGTTCGTTATCGGTCATTTTATTCATGATTTGGCCATATTTACGTTTTCGGGCATTAAAGGTTGAACAAGTTGTTGTTAACTTAGTAATCGTAAGGCTCTTTATCTCTAGGTGTAAGAAATCAAAGAATATAGATAATAACAATAATAAGAAATCTTTAAAAATAGGGTATTTGCCTATTTTAAAAATATGTTTAAATTTTATTATTAATCAATTCTAAGCTACAAAAATATATTTGCTTAAACAATAACGGCGTAACAACGATAAAACACAAAAAATTAAACTTATGCCGCGTGAAACACCCATCGTTTCTCAAACAAAACAGCGTTTCCACGTCGACAACTTACACAACAGTGCTGCTAATATAAAATTCTCGAGTCCAAGCTAGGCTTGTGTAATTCGCGAACGACTAGTACGAAAGACCGCTCTTTTATTTAGTTAAACTACGCGAACTAGTTCGCAGTTCGGGTCGTTAGTAGTTCGCTAGTTCATTTATGACAAAGTATTTTATTTGAGTATTTTATTTATATAAACTGAAAAAGTTTATAGTTGTAGTCACAAAATATTGATAAAATATTATATAATATGCATCTTCCCTTCTAATAAACTACTAGGCAGAGCGGCATAGTGGCATATCTACAGAACTCTATCGAGATAGAAAAAACAAGTTCAGCAATTTATACGGAGACAGAGGGTGTATTTGTGTAGGCAATTTGTCTTACACTCCGGAGATAGCTCGATTAACGGCTCCAGCTTTATGGCATATCTTTCTCGACACAGAGTCGCGAACTAAAAAATCAAAAGAACGACATAGATCGTCAAAGCTTGACGGACTATAAAGAGCAATCCCAGCCGCGAACGTAAGCGCACTCCCACTTCCCGCGCCATCCGAAAAACGGGCAAATTTTCCGCAATTGGCAGCACTGAACTTGATATGTTTGACAGCACTTTGACATGTTTGAGAAACATGACGTCAAACTTCGTGATTGGCGATTGCGGTATCGTAAAACATAGATTTCACTTTCTTATTTTATGAAAATATCAAAAATTTGGAAATATTTTTAGAAATAAAAATGTTATTAAAATTTCCTGGCACCTGAACTAATATGCGAAAAAGCAATTTATATTACTACTACAGGCAAATACCCTATTCTGTGCACAGCGGTAGGTTATACTTTTTTTGTTAGTAACTAAGAAGTACTAAGAACATATGACAGGTTATGTACATTCACACCAACTTGTTACAATCATTTTGATCATTATAAACTTTTGCTCGTCTTGCTACTTTAGGAGTTTTCATTCCCCTTAACAGGTTTTTTCGTATCGAAACACACAGAAATAATGAACTTAAGTGAAAAGCGGAAATATTAAGTTAATTAGCTGGTTCAAATGCCTGTGGGAGGCAACGGCGTGACGGCGTGTTTCCCTCCCGTGAGTCCGAGAGTATCAAGCTATATGTTTGTTCAGGAAGCTTATACGGACTTGTGGTCCCACGTAAATATAAGCGTATATAAAATGAATTCCATTATGGAAATACGTTTTTAGATCAATTCGAATTGATTATGATTTTTGTTGTCCTAATTTAATGTTTGAATGAGTAAGTAAAGAGACGTAGGACCTATATGTCGGTAAATCAATACCTAATATATCCTAATAAACGTAATTTACCTATAAGATACTGTATAAGTTCACATATGATATAATTTTGGCACCAAAGGCCATATAACGTTTACTGACATGGACAAATCCTATCATGTTTAAGAAATTAAAAATAAAGTATTATTTCAGTTTTCCTTGCTAACCAGCGGGTTAAAGCTAACTAGTTTTTATAAAATGTGATAGCCGCCACATTTTATAAAAACTAGCTTTTTCTAAGTTTCATTAAAATCCATTCAGTAGTTTTTGCAAAAGTAACAGACATCCAAACAAACTATCACATTTATAATATTAGTAGGACTAGTAGGATTGAAGTAATATTATTTGAAAATAAATAATAGACAATTATAGAAATGGAATTTATTAGGTTCTAAAACTTATATCTGAACTGAAATACCTACGATCATATTGATTGCAGCTCTTTGTTTAATTATTTGATCCATATATTTGGAGGCTACATGAATCTATTAACATTAGGACTACGCGCTACGACGTAGACGACCGAATTTAGTTCAAATGATACTCCAATTGATGAAAGAAAACAGTAAACATTATTTTTGTAACAAAAATTTTAAGTTTTAATTTAACAAAAGTCAACAGAAAGAATGAAAGTTAATTTAAAAACATAAATAATTAAGTTTCCGTGGTTAGTGGCTTCAAATAGCATTTCATGCCATTACGGTAAGTTATTATTATAATTATGTTCATATTATTTCTTTCTTATGAGATAATACATATAATTAATTATTGGCACGGCATAGGCAGTTAAATGTTGTTTTGGTCTACGAAATCTTCTTATTTCCGTTCATACGGTTATAAATCAAGTTTGCGTAAGACATATAAACTACGTCAGAATTACTCTCTGTTCAATTAATATAACTTTAATAAAAAGATTAATATCTTAATAAACCTCGATATATATATCTGTTCCTAATTAGCCGGCGTTTTATTACGAGAGCGGGCCAAGTGTAAATTAATGTAGGTTGGTACATTTATTATTTCTGGCCAGTTTTATAGCGTTTTAATTAACATAGCTCTGCCAGGCGCCGACGCCTGAGTGCGGTCCCTAACAAGTCATTTGTGTCAAGGCGAATCTGTGGTGGAGTCCGGCCCGAGTCTCTCGCGTCGCCAAATCTCTAATAAAGTTGTTCATTGACCAATTTCACGGTAATTAGCTCTGACGCCTTGACGGCTGTTGTTTCATACTAGACGAGTTTGAGAAAGAACAATGATCGGAATTTATACGCGGAGTCCATAAATGTGGTGACGCAGTTTTGTTCCGAGCTGCGTTTTATTGTGCACTGTATAAATTTATGGAATCATCATCGAGTTGTATGGACTCCTCTATCCGTTCGCCGCGTGGGTCCATAACCATTACCGATTGTGTTTTGATACACATTTATTTACACTTGTTAAGGCGCTGTTCCGCTTTTTCAGCGGCTGTTTATTGTTTTAAAGGCGTCAATAATGTGTTTATATTTTGTAATGATCGTTTATTGTCGTTCTTTTTATATATTATAGCTACCATGAATATAAAAAGGGTAGCAGATGTTTATAGAAGTCAATCAAAATAATGTTTGCATTCACATATCTTAGGAGCCGGTTATCGTTACTATTTTTATGGATTAACATATTTCGAACACTTACCTATACCTACCGGAGTGTCTAGCGGATGAACAATTGTTTATCTTCTCAAATTAACTAATTGAGAATTAAAAATGTAGGTATAAATAAAGTATAATAGGCAATGTGTTAGTTCTTCTACAGATGTTTATAATGTCCGTTGTGTCTAATTAATCTTACATAAGTAAGCATAATTTGCTTCTGCTGGGATATGACAGACCTCATACGATGAATTAGCAAGAACTACCACTTAATAAACGTACGTATTATGTAAATACTGCGCAGTGCGAATGATTGCCTTCAGACACAAGATTTATACAAATGGTTATGGCTCAAATCAAACAAATTGCGCTACGATTCCGAGTTTTAGTTGTAATAACCAAATATTGCTATCAAATGAGTAACAGCTGACGATGTTACGAATCGATTAAACTTTCTTAGAGATCCACGGCAATGGCTCTGTGAATCGAATAGTTTTACGTAAGACTCTAAATAACTGTAGGTATTTGTATGGATTTGAAACAAAACAATTATGTTTTGTTTTATCTTTTTTGAGGATCAAAAGGCTTCTCACGTGAGTATTAGAATAAAATAAAAGCATTTATTATATACCTAGTAGTGGAGCGCTGTAAGGCGTAAAAATTGTAAAATGTAGTAATCCAGGGCCATTCAATGAATCTTCACAAAAACTGTTAGACTTTATTGTAACAAGCTGAAATAAAAAAGTTTAAAAAAAATTATGTCCGATCTATTTATTTATTTATTTATCTTGATTACAACAATTTACTGAATAATTTTAAACAAAAAAAAAACCGACTTCAAAAAAGAACCTAGTAAAAGTAAAAAATAATTTTACTTAGGCCAAAGTATTACGTATTTTAATACTTATAAATTTGAAGTCGGTGCCAAGTTAAAAAGCAGTAGAATCAGAAATACCAGCGATATAGCAGTAGAATCGTGACCAGCTATAATTAAAAAAAAAAGGAAGTCAGACTTACGTTGATAATTCCTAATTCAACAGCGAACGAGAATTAGATATTTCGATGTCATGATGAACATTATATTTTCCTGACTACGTGACCATCATCATGATAAGCATGTACCTATCTATATACCTATTTTTCTTACTATTACAATGCTTATATAAGCATTGAATACGGCTTGAAAAATACGGAACCTCTGCATGTTTTTGTTTACAGAGATATAGTTACGTCGTAAAAACTGTAAAACATTTAGCGCTTTAGACATTATTTGTCAATAAACATAAACAACTAATGAATGGGCGAGACAAATGAAGTAGTAGGAATGTTTTATGCTTGTGTTGAATTGAGGCTCTGCGCTAAATTATATCGTTACATGCAACTCTTTGGCGCACCCTGGTTAATTCATAGCCTGTATTTGAAAATCTTTGTATAAAACTTTCATTACCTACTGAGATAAACCAAAATAATACTAGGAGGGTGTAATTAAGACAGTTATTTTAATTTAATGTCGCTCATAAAAGTGTTTGCTTATTGTAGCTGACGAGCACGTTAGGTATTTAGTTTCTTCTGGTTATGTCATAAAAATATGCTTTTTTATAAGTATTTTTATTTGTACTTATTACCAGTTATATAGGTAGTTATTTTTAACCGACTTCAAAAAAAGGACGAGGTTCTCAATTCGACTGATTTTTATTACTTACATAAACCATAATTTATATAACCTTAATTTATATCTGTTTACATTTGTGTTTTTATTGCAACTTCTTCGGTACCCTTTTATTAAGCACCATGTTTAACTTAAAATACTTACAATAATCCTATATATTTCAAACCAATTGCTTTTATTTTTCGCTTATTTAAAAACTGAATACATATATGTTATCCAGTTTTTAAATTAGCGAAAAATATAAACTATCCAAAATATTGTCATTCCTGTTTTCTTCAAATAATATTGTATTGCCCCCTTAGACAAAAAAAAAATCACATATGCATGATAGTAATAAAAATAGACCCATGTTGGTCTGGGGCTCAAAAAATGTGCTAACTGTGTTTCTTGCCTAACATGTCGTAAAAGGCTAATAATTGTGTATTGGGTTTGTGATTGATTATGTAGGAGACGAGCTAGCCACTTGGCACTAGTTTTCCGCAATTGTCCATCTAACCCAACTCAACTAGTCATATTTAAAAAATCGCTGCCACAGGTGAAGCCACAATTTGGCCAAGTCCTTCAAATAGAGATAATTCGAATGTTGCCAATTACCTCGACGTTTTTCGAAGTGGGCGTAATCGATTGGCGCCTACGCAGAAATAAGTGTAATTTTGTGTTATCAATGCGCTTTCCAATTTGAGCCATAACCTTGTGTACGGGTTTTAGAAAAGTAGCTGAATGTTATGAAAGTTTTAAATTACTTATTGGAGAATTTCATGTAAGATATTAATAAATATTATCCCATGTTAGTCTAGAACTCAAAAAAAAAGTGCCAACTATGTTTCTTACCTAACATGTCGTAAAAGGCGACTAATGGTATATCGGGTTTTGGGTATGTGATTGTGTAGGCGACAAGTTACTTGTCACTAGGTACTTTTCACAATTTTCCATCTACCTAACCCAGCCCAGATTTAATTCTGGCTGAATGTGGCAGAAATTGCCCATTTGCCTACCCCTTTGGAGATTATGGGCGTAATGTTATGTATGTATATTAATAAAATTTACATTGCATATTCTAAACTTTGTATAGGTTGTTGTAGCTATGTGCAAATTGGCAAAGCTTCTACTAAAATTTAAGATTTAATAGTGTTATTTCTCGTTTCTTGGCCATGATGCCCGGAATGTTGAGTTTTATAAAATTAATATTTTATAGTGATGCATAAATTAATGATATAGAGACCTGATATCAAAAGTTTCTAGCGTTTTGTTTTCAAGTTTCTCGCACGTTGTGACTTTTTGTTGTTAAGTAAGACTTTGTGTTGGTAAGTAGCATTTTGGCGCTGAAATCATTTTGGAAAATCATCTTCAGTGATTCACTTTCCGATTCTAGCGGTTAGCAACACAATGGTTTAAAATTTTTCCTAGTCTTGCAGTTTAATTATTCGTTTAGAACCGCCATTATTCTCATTAGCTTAGCGCCCTTAAATTTGTTAAAAAACATATTTTATGTGGGCAATAAAGTCTCGACACACGGCAGCTGTATATAGAGGCATGTGCATCTACGTATACCGGCAAGGGCTCGTTATTTTCTGGTCAATTGCCTTTACAGCGCCCGCGCATCCTCGCTTCCAATTACAGGCCAGCCGCCAACGCTATAAAAGATCCATCCACAACGATAAGAACTATCTACACAACACAACACCCAATTATAAACTCTAATATAATCAGCATTCGGCTCAATTTTAAAGAGCAACTATTTTTAATTTACGCCATCACTCAGTATCAGATGCAAATTATGCTTAGGTAAAACGTGTTTGTTGTCCGTCCAGGGTTTTATTTTTTACAATTATATCGGCTCGGTTACTTGGAAATGCATTCACGAGAGATCCGAGAGGGTTTCGTGATGTTTAATAGGCTTAGATTAGAAGTTAAAAGCCGAGCCGAGCGGGGCCCATTAAATGATTCCGAGGGCTTGGGAACATGGGTACCTACTCGCGTCTCATTAGTCGAATAACTCCATAATATACTGGGCAAAAAACTCCACCTAATTAAGAACGTTGTTATGTAAGTTTTTGTTATGGAGAGTACGAATATGTATATAAGTTCGCTATGGAAATACCTAATTGTTCAAAACGTGAGGACTTATCTAAGTAATCCACTATGATAAACTGTCATATCTAAAACCTATTGTACATACCTAAGTATTCTTTGCGTGTACTTTGTGTATCTGTTACAAGCATAATTTTAATCCCAAAAACAATACGATTGAGTGTTTATTGCACGTAAAATACGAGTCTCAAAGTTCAATGGCAAACTTTTAAGCAACGGTTACTTTTACTTGCCGTAATTTAAATACATGTGCATAAAAGCCTCTCCCCGGTGCAATAATACGATGAATGCGATTTCAATGTTTTAGTTATTGAAAAAGGTTTTTCGCTGATAACACGCCTTCATTACGGAGTCATAAAAACCGTTTTGCGGAGCAATTAGGTCGGGACGCCGACAAAGAACCGGTCGCTTTGAAGTGGCCGGCAACCAGCATCCGCTTTCTCCGTGTAGATAAGCCCGGATGTTACGTGGCCTTGCGCCTGCGCACCAAGATTTCACGATTACTTGACAAATTCCAGCGCCGGGATAAGTCCTACGTTGATGTTTGCTTTCCAAAATAAGTAAAAGAGTATGATTCATAAAATAAACTGTTTTTATAATTCTGGAATTATGACCTCTGATGGTGAAGCAGTGTATTAAAGGGTGAAAACTATTCCTTAGCTATTTAACTGTGTAGGGAGATGAACGAAGCAAAAGCTTCTATAGATCATAATATATGTAGTTACACAGATAAGTAGTCATGGCAGTTACACTAAGTTTTACAGACTTCAGAGTTCCATCAGACATCGAAGTCACCCCTTTCTTGCGGTGGCCTCATGAATTAATGCTTGAAGGTTAATGTACAGCAGAGGCGTGCCTATCTGTTCATCTATACTAATATTATAAAGCTGAAGAGTATGTTTGTATGTTTGTTTGCTTGAACCCGATCAGGAACTACTGGTCCAATTTGAAAAATTCTTTCAGTGTTAGATAGCCCACTTCGAAATAGGCTATATGCTATATAACTTTAACCATAAACGCGGGTGAAACCGCGGGCACAGCTAGTATAAAATATTTTCTGTAAGTACAACGTGACTGGCTCGATGGCGCATTCGGTGGTGATCCTGCCCCAAGCGCCAAGAGTTGTGGGTTCGATTCCCACCCAGGATAAACATTCGTATGATGAATACATGTGTTTGTTCTGTGTCTGGGTGTTAATATCCACTATTTAAGTATATATTTGTAATACCACTGTTGATTCTGATACCGTAACACAAGTGCTTAAGCTACTTACCTCGAAATCAAATCAATGTATGTGATGTAGTTGGATATTTATTTATTAATTTAATGAGTTAATTGGATGAAGATCGTGGAAACTCGATATAGTGTTTTTAATCTAAATTATTAAATTCCCCATTTTATGCGTATTACTATATCTTGCTACAAAAGCAGATTCTTCAAAGCTTATTATATTGTTCAAAGTTTAATATTAAGAACCTACTTATATAAATATAGAGGCCTTGCTGGATAAGTTTTGATTTCATGAATGGACAAGTCGCTGCGACTGTGTCAACCGAGTGCGTAGGTTTCTATTTGACATATTTTATTGTGTGCATTGAGCACATAATGAAGCATGATGAGAACATTCCTTCAAAAGCATCAAAAATCCATGACAATATTTTACGCTACTGAATTCACCTGCAGGCTGCAATTTACGGCAGAATTCGCTATCGGTTTTATGGTGCATTAAATTATGCAGTTTTAGTTGCATTATTCGGGCAGGTTCTTAAGCGGCGAAAGGAGGGAAGGCAAAGTGGGGGAGGCAGGGGGCGGACCGCCGCGAGCCAATAAAGGCGCGCAGTAAATCCACGTAATTTAGTGCGGTCGTAAATTAGAGTTCCGCTATAAACGCGGTACCTGCCGCGCCCTGCCCGCGCGCCGTCACGCCACGGCCGTATAAATCATGCCTTCGTGTGAACTTTGCATGTGCTGGCCTGTCCCCGGCCCTAGCCTGAACGTCTGCAGTGAGCTGACAGGTAATTAATTCGCTACCAAATCGTTAACTAACTTGAAGGTGAGCATATTAAAAAGATGATCACTAAAAGCAAGTGAAAATCGGTAGTAAGATAGCAAAATAGCATTAAAAAGTCATTTTATAGTCTAATAGGTATGATTGGGGTAAAAGCTAGATGCGTATGCCTAAGAGAGGTCTCTTGCTCTTTGTAAGGGTTAGTACCTCACTCTATTATCCTCCTTTCATAGAACTACTACCTCGTTTAACCCCCAACTAACGTAAATTCTAAATGAAATATCAGAAATAAATATCAGTTATTATTACTCTACATTGAACTGAATTTTGTCTTCGATCTAAATAACTTAAGCACTCGCGCTATGGATATCAGATTGAACAGTGGCATTACAAATATATACTATATTAATATATACAAATATTAACACCCAGACACAGAATAAACACAAGTATTGTGTTGTCCTGGGTGGGGATCGAACCCACAGCTTTTAACGCATAGGGCACAGTCACTACCGACCGCTAGCGAGACAGTCAAATTCTGGATCTGTCATTCTACTATTCCCAAATAATAGGTATATGAGGCTTTAGTGTAGATTCTGTTGATTTACTAGATTTAGACTAGATGTCATTCTTATTTAAGACAAGAGTTGTTAATAGTAGGTATGTACTAGTTTTGGTAAATTAAAAAAATAAATTAAATTAAATAGTTCTTTATTTCAGACAAAGATACATATGTGGTCAATAAGACTTATTCTATGTTAGTAACATATTAATTTGGTAATGGTAAACGTATTTGCATATCATTATCTAATTTTCTACGGTTGTAACCAGTTGTGTATGTATTTTTGGGGATAATTCTTTGATCGTTTTTGTATAGGACCCAAAAGTAATTGAAGTAGTGTTCTTGTCACTGCTTTATTAAAAAAAATATTGTGTAAATTCTGTTATCTTACTATCCTACTTATCCTATTAATATTATAAATGTGAAAGTTTGTTTGGATGTGTGGATGTTTGGTACTCTTTTACGCAAAAACTACAAAATGGATTTTAATGAAACTTTAGAATAATGTATGTAGCTTAAACACCCGAATAACATATAAGATATGTTTTGTCGACGTACCACGCGAGCAAAGCTGAGGGCAGAAGATAATTTTGCTTATAATTTATAACTTAATGTGTCCATGATGTAGGTATCGTGCATGATAATATTGACATGCTCTGAACAACTAAACAGTATATTAGCGGTGTATGTATGTAATATGCATGTTACATAAAGTATTTTCTGTAAACAATTTAATCAAATATAGAGTTAGAACATTACCTTTTAACGTTATAGCCAGATAAAGATATCACCAGTAAATCTAATGACGATCCTAATCAAATATAGTTTAGTTAGTAACATTAAACGCCGCAATAACGCCATTCCTGTCCATCGGCTGAACCCTTTCGAAGATTTACGTCTATGGGCATCAAACCCCATGACGCCGCGACCCAGACTTTACGATTACGCACATAAAGAAACACATTATATATTTTATCTGACCTAAAGTCCCGGACAAAAGATAAAGGTCCTAGTTTGCCCATAGTGTGTAAATAAATTATTTGGGGTATTGTGCGTTGGTCGTTCGGGTTGTTTAAAGTAAACTGAGGATATTTTGTGGCGGAGTGTCGTTGTAAATCAAACAGGGTTGCATCGTGTGTTACGTAGAAGGGTTTTATAGCTGTTACGTAGGCCGTAGATAAGGGAATCAAATGTCACGACAGATGGCTGGTTGAAAAACTTGATAGTATTGTTGCGTTGTCGAGGCAAGAAATATTACTCTAATCTATGGTATGTTGAGATTCTTGTTGGTACCTATAAAAGCACAATGGTGTATTATTTTCAATTGAAAATTAACACTAAGAAACAAAGATACCTACTTTGTTTCTGAGTGTAAGTTTTCAATTTGTGTTAAATTTGGTAGTATTAAATTACTGTCACTACACTTATCACTACTTTTTCACAATTTTCCATCTAACCAAGTCCAGTTTTATTTTTCTCTCTTGTGGTTATAGGGGCCTGCTGCCCCTTTGACTCTGCCTACTTTCGGGGATTATGGGCGTGATGTTATGTGTGTGTAATACAAAAAAATTTCTATTCTGCAAACATAATATTGAATATTTTAATCCTCCATCATAAATAGAAAATTTTCGTAAAAGTAGATAAGCGGTACTTTACGGTAACATCTTTAGGCCATAGTGTATTGACCTACTTTGTACCTAAGGGAATATTAACCATTTCAAAAGTAATATTAGCTATTTCAAAAATGCATGGAAGCTCTACTCTTCACAAGGTATTTATGTACTTAAAAAAAAGGAAAAGTTCATAATAATGTTTGTGTTTTCTGCTGTAAAATCTTCACAGTTCTTTGATAAATGCTTTGGTAAAGTAATTTATTAAAGAAAATCTTTAAAATTACATATGTAACTAGGTACACAACGTATATGATATATTCAAATAAAAAGTAGCGGTTTGTGAAGATGAAATATTACGTGGTTTGGACCATGAAATATGTACATTAAATTAGGAAAGGTCATCTAGTAATAGGGATCATAACTGCATTAAAAAACTATAATAATCTATTTAGTTCGTCAGTTAGATTATACAAAAATACTGGACACATATTTTTCGCTTTAACAAATTACGAAAAAACACAAAGATAAAGAGCATCAAAGTTTTGGAGTGGGGCTTGCGACGTTACTATTTAGTAAAAATTGTACGAAAGCGTGACGTCACGCGCAACTTGAATGTATTGTATCTTCGTCAATGTTTGTTTGACAAATAAATAAAAAAATACGTGTTATATTTTTTATAATCTAACTGACAGACTAAACATATTTTATTTGTCATCTTGCCTATTGTATTGAATACCTAGGTACCTAAACGTCTAGTTAATATAATAACATAGTAATTTAATTAATCACTAGTCCATTCCATGTAAAGCTTTGAATTTTAAGAGAGCAAATATTAGGTCTTACACCTATTAAGCAATGTTTGCATGGCACACTTATATAGGTAGGTTATATAGGAATATTATATAGGTATACCTATGCCTTGCTTTATTTTATCAATTTATAATTCAGATAGGTTGTACGAGCACAAAGCGTCAGGCAGTTGATGCAATTCATGGAATACAGGTGGTAAGTTTATCAAGTGTGCTAAATGATAATAAATTAAAATAAAAACTTTAAAAAACTATGTAAATATGTAATACAAAAAGGATTTTTTAAGAAAAGTCGATTTATCAATCACTAATAGCCAACCCCATGTATAATGGAGGTTGAGAATTTTTTCACAAATCGGCAACAATATAATGTCCGTATCTCGATATGGGTAGGCACGAAGCTTTAAAGCTGTTTAGGTCAAGTAACTAACCATTAAAACCCATATCAACATTTCAAGTGAGACCGAAAAAAAATTAAAAAAAAGGAAAGACGAGCGATCGACGGCATTGGGCATGGTGGCGCGACCGCGACTCGGTCGGGCGGACGGGAGCCGCAGACGGCGCGGGCGTGTGGCTCCGAGCTTCGTTATCTGCGATCGACGCCCCGCCCTGGCGGCGGCGCTCCGTACCTCGCCTCCGCGATCCAACATGGCGGCCGACGGACCGGCCGCGACGCCACCGTTTATAGACCTAATGAAAACCACTTTAATTAATTCACAGCAATCACATGTGCCTTGCACGACGCAGCTTTTATGTTTATTGTTTCCATATCATTTTAAAGCACCACGTTTTGATTTCTCCAGAGTGTCACTGTCATAATGTTTTTGTTGGTAAATGGTGGTCGGTGTTTATTATCTTTGCGCATTATTATACCATTATTTAATTATTACGCAACTTTTCACTTATTGTTATTACGGCACGCATGACTTATATTATGATAACGCTACGCTAATCTTTATGATTAAATTTTCATTGCCCGTAGGGCATCCACATTAATTTTTACCTACCTACACACATAATTACATTAGAAAGACATATCTAAGGGTCGCGTAAACAGAATCTTTATATTTTCAATACCCTATCTTGCTCAGCAAAAATAATTTAAATTGAATACCTACCAATTAATACCAAAACATTGGTATTTTTTGCTAATTCTAAATATAAAATAAATATCCAACTACATCACATACATTGATCTGACTCGGAGGTAAGTTTCTTGAGCACTTGTGTTACGGATATCAGAATCAACAGTGGTATTTCAAATATATACTTAAATATTGAATAATAACATCCAGACACAGAACAAACACAAGTATTCATCACACGAATGTTTGTCCTGGGTGGGGATCGAACCCACAACTCTTGGCGCATCTTGGCGGTCACTACCGCAAGCGCCATCGAGCTTGTCAATTCTGTTTATATATCTTGCTAAAATAATCATTACTCAGACTTCCCAATTCCTCATGTCACTGAAAGGAAGCTTAACCGCCCAACTTCATTTGTGCTTTCATGATGCTTGCACAACCCCTAATAAGGAATACATAGTAGGTACATACTTCAATGGTCAATTAAAGCACTTGCAAAAGCACTGTTCCATATCTACGTACTTCCTGGACATACATCATAGTAGGTAAGTATATATAATACGTATAATTAATGGATGCCTGGTTTTTAACCAGACATAGTCTTAAATAAACCTAAATCGATAATATAATCTATACGATAAGATAAATTAACAGCACTACCCCACATAAAATAGGCTCACTAGGTACATAGTCATCAAAGCATAGTATTCATACAAAACGCAGCTTTTTTGTGCTTCAATATTACATACATAGACAAAAAAACAAACATAACATCACGCCCATAATCCCCGAAGGGGTAGGCAGAGTCAAAGGGGCAGCAGGTCCCTACCACATTCAGCCAAATACAAAACTGGGCTGGGTTAGATGGAAAATTGTGAAAAAGTAGTGACATGTAGCTTGTCGCCTACACAATTACATACCCAAAACCCGATATACCATTAGTCGCCTTTTACGACTTGCTAGGCAAGACCATAGTTGGCACATTCTTTTTAAGTCCCAGATGAACATGGGACAATATTAGACTTCAATATTAGACCATGATTTCCATTATTTTTATATAAAAACGGGAAGCATATAAGATGTCGAAATCTTACCGAAATCTTACCTACTTACTTACATATAGCCAATACTAATCTATAATAAAAAATATAAGTAGGTAAGTGTAGTAACGAGAAAATCATGACACTTCTAAAAGCTCTTTTATTATTTATAAAAATTATTATAGTTAAAAAGTTGCTGTTCTTTCCGCAGACTTTAAAATTATAACATCATAAAGCTTGTAAATTGGTTGACTACATAAACGTAAGGCATACATAAATAGATACATATAATGTCACACCTTTTTCGCAGAAGGCATAATTGTCTAATAAGCAAGGCACTTCCTAGGCACTACACTTTTTATTTAAATCGACGAATTCTATATATGGCTTATTTAGTATCCTTGTGGAGTGAGATGTAGAGGCTATTTTAGTTGCCTTTTTATGTCGCAGACAAGTTTACTCCCAGATTGTATTAAAATGCATTAAACAATTTTATGTAGACATGTTTGTTCCGGACAAAAGCTTCTACACTTGAATGTCATACATTGTAGTCCAAAGTAACATGAATTGGAACTAATGGAAGAAGATTTGTCCGTTTGAGATATAATGAAGAATTGGAAGTTTACTTAGTAAGGCTAACATTTACGTCAAATTACGTTTAACCCACGCTTTTTACTCTAAGCATTAAGTCTCGTTTTAACTGGGTTTGGCTTTGTCTATGGCAATATTAGCAAATCATGTTATTTTTTTTATTTATGAAGCTCCTGATCTTAACGGAACCTAACGAATTGAATGGACAAATTTACACGTCCACTCTTCACTCACATCTTATTTAGTAGGATTTCTCACGATGCTTTCCCTTCTCGCACGGCGCACCGTCAAGTTGGGGGTTTAAGTCAGTAGTATTAAGATTTTTGAAATCCAGAGTAATTGAGTAGCACGTGCTAACTGCTCACGAGGATTTGAATGAGCACCAACAACATTTAAGGGGCGTGTCATTTGCTTACGCAGTTGGCTGCACCACCGCTAAATACTAAGGTTAATAAACCTAAGTCATTAAGTATCTAATTGTAAGAGCAAAAAACCTTCAAGCAACTTAAAATTTAACGATTTAAATATTAATTACTTTACAAACTTTATCTTTTCTATCATTGCGTGTGTGTCGTCGTTACATAGCTGATACGAGTCATGAAACTCAAAGCCATTCTGAAAAATAACAATTGTGTCAGCAATATTATTAGGTGCTGTATAAAAATAAAATTAGCTATGGCTATGACAAACAGCAGTCGTATCAAATTTCAAATTGCTATTACCTAAACCGTTTCGCATTCATGTTTTGAGAGCGGTTGTTGAGATTCGAATGAGTGGGGTGACCATGGTGCAAGTATGAGCTTACTTTATCCATTTTTATACCAGACATCCTATATGGCCATATAGGATATCTTCTTCTGTGTGTGTGAATGATAGTATTGTTTTATAAATTTAAAAAAAGCAAAAACTTAAGTTTATTCAAGTTTTGTAATAGATTCTAGCTATAGTTGAACTGGTAAACACTACTATAAGCATACCTAATATATATATATATCTATATGAGTATAAATACCTTCGCTATAATTATTTATAAAAAACACAAAAGAACACAGATGATAAATGTAAGTTTTTATAGTAATGGATTATTGCGAACTGTGCTAAGGCGCGTTTATCCTACATACATACATAACATCACGCCCATAATCCCCGAATCAAAGGGGCAGAGTCAAAGGGGCAGCAGGCCTCTTTAACCACATTCAGCCAAAAACAAATCTGGGCTGGGTTAGATTGAAAATTGTAAAAAAGTAGTGACAAGTGGCTAGCTCGCGTCGCCTACACAATCACATACCTAGCCACAACCCCATATACCTGCTGGCAAAGAAACACAGTTGGCACGTTCTTTTTAAGTCCCAGACCAACATGGAACAATGGACTGGGTCAGATGGGAAATTGTGAAAAAGTAGTGTCAATTGGCTAGCCCGTCGCCTAACCAATCACAATCACATACCCAAAACCCGATACCATACCATTAGTCGCCTTTTACGACATGCTAGGCAAGAAACACAGTTGGCACATTCTTTATTAAGTCCCAGACTAACATCGGACAAATTTTATCCTGTTGTCCTCAAACGGTTGAAGCCATGGTGCGCGTAACATCGCGAGACTCCCCCGCGGCCATTCCCCAGCCTCCCGGAGGACTCGTTAGCGCCATCCCGCGTCAACGCGCTCCCTGATTTATTCGCACCTCGCCTCGCCTCGATACAGCTGACACATAAATGTCGCTTTTGTTTCCCTTTACCGCGAGATTTAAAGCAGCTCGGGTGAGCAGGGAGAGAAAACGCGACGTGATTCCATATATCAGTACTCATTTGATCGCGATTTTAACCTAGTGTTTTTTACAAGTTTGCTCTTTTACGAGGCTTTACGAAATTTTTCAGACATTTAATGATATTTGGTGATGCTCGGGACTGGCCTTTGAATAGAATAAGCAATTTTTTTTCTAATGTGTTCTCTAATCGTTTTGCTGGCTAAGACTGGTGAGCTTAAGCGTCAGATAGCTCTACTATGCATCTTAATTCGCAAAACGTTGACAATATTTTGTTTGTTTTCAATCGATAATCTATACTTACTTATAATAAATCTGTAGAGAGGTCAATTTTGTACATGAAATATATTTTCAAAATAACTATCAGGGGGTGATTAGTGATCGATACTGATGCCAAAAATGCAATCAGTAACATTTTTGTCTGTCTGTCTGTCTGTCTGTCTGTATGTTCCTTATAGAAACAAAAACTACTCGACGGATTTTAACGAAACTTGGTACAATTATTCTTCATACTCCTGGGCAGGTTATAGTATACTTTTCATCACGCTACAATCAATACGAGCAGAGTAGTGAAGGGAAATGTTGGGAAAACGGGTGAAGTTACAACATTTTTTAAGCTTCCGTCGCGTGTGCAGCCTTTATGGTTAAAGTTACATAGAAATCATGTATGACGGAAATAGTCTTTATAATATTAACCATAAACGCGGGTGACACCGCTGGCACAGCTAGTTTAACATATTTTCCAAAACTGTACCGATGTTTGTATCTTACTGATACAAATGAACTTATAAAACTGTCAGGCTTAATACATACAAGCTCAGCAGATTGATGAGATTTGAGTGGTAGAGTCATATTTATCCAAATATTGTAACAATTTGTACTGCTAGTAGACGAGATGTATCCCAAGTAAAATTAAAATCTGAAAGAGTTTGCGATCCCAGCAATCAATAAAGGGAATGGAATTCTTGAGTTATAAAGATATGGAAAGTCCTGGATTTGCTTTGGTTTGCAAAATCAAAGCCACTAAGACTTTATAAGTGTATGTATAAAGCACAGATTATCTGTGGTATAAAGTTATTTCTGTTTATAAATAGATTTAGAAACAGGTTGCATATTCTTTGTGAAGCTTTTGATAATTGTTATAGCAGGTATACCTATCTATGTAAGAGTGCTCATAAATAAAGTCACATACCCAAGAAGGTTAATAAATAACCGACCTCTTACAATGCATGCAATAAAATAAAAACATTTCAAACATTTAAAAATACAATCAGTTATCTGGCCATTAGCCGGCCGCTAATTCACTGGAATATGCTAATGTATTTGTCTCAAACTGACCCCGTAATGACCGAAGCGACGATAACCATTGATAACGCTACGTAACCTCAGTCTAAAGGCAACGAGTGTAACCATGACTTCTCTGCTAAGCATTTCTGAGGTAAACAAGTTGAGTGGGGACCAGTTCGAGTGGATGTTCGGAAATGTGATAGAGCTGTGCAATGATGCAGCTGTTCAGGTGACCAAGAACCGACCGTTTGTAGACGTGGCGAGCTTGTGTGCGGCATTTCATCAGTATTTGGACGACCTTAGTGTTGAAGGTAAATCTCAATTGAGCTGTTTTGTGGAAGCTTTTGTAGAAGTCGCTTGTTCCTGCTCTAATCAATGAGTCAGCGACAAATGCTTTATACACTTTTTGGAATACATATTTTTACATCTTAGTTCATATTCGTTTCTAATTGTGGAATGGCAAAGTAATTAAAAATGGCAAATTAATGTTTCTTATTGTGACAATTCTATGCGAGAGGTAGCTTTCGCAAAATATATAAGCCCACTTTAACGCTCATTTAACTAAGCAAATTTTTATAATTCACAAATAGTTAAGTATGTATGTAAGTAGGTATAATGTCATTTGTTTTGCTGACTAGTATTAATTTAGGACTCAATTTTGTATGATATAAATTCGATGCTATGAGCATTTGAAATCTATACATATATTATTACGTGAAGCAAAAATTTTGTTACTCCTTTTTATGAGAATTACGCGGACGGATGAGTATGAGATTTGGCACAGTTAAACTTCATATGGAGAAAGAGTGCAGAAAGCTAATATTCAAATTAATAATCCTCAAATAAAAATAAAAATAAAATTAATGATCGAATTTAGAACAGTGGGCGATCACTAGTGAAAAGTGTTTTGTTTAAAACAAATTAGTTTCTATAAGGTATTAAAAATAAAGTAACTCCTGTATGTAGGTAGGTTACTTCAATAGCGATATGGGTTATGTTATACGGAAAATAGATATTAACTACAAAATGCAAAGGTCGGTAACATATAACTACTTAAAGAAGCGGTCGATACCTATAAACTGATAGCGGTTCTTTTAACATAGATTATTTTTTTATAACGATATAAAAATTACCTTATCTACCTATAATTTTATCTAAAATCTAAACTCAACCCGGTTTAATAAACGCCTGCCCAAAGAAAGCTCCTGAGTTCCGTATTTATAAAGTAGTAAAAGTATGTACAAATGTTTAAAAAACTTTTCTACTTATAGACCCCAGCAGTAGGATATTTCTGAATGATAAATAAATAAATAGTAACTGTAAAAACTTTTTAACACTACTATTTATTTTTAAATTAAAGCTTCGAAGAAAACCAAACATACAAAAATGAATTGGCTTATTTTATATTGGCTGTCAAATGACAAACCTTCCTTACATGTTTACTTAGCTAACGAATTAGATGCCATTTTAGATTACTATTTGCAAAAATATAAAACGTCAAATTTGATCAAAAAATTTATGTAAAAAAAAACAGGAGCTTTTTTATTTTTAAATGTTGTGTTTGAATTGTTTGTTAATGATGTAATCAGCCTCATACGGTAGTCAGTCATAACTTTTTACATAATAACAATAAATCGATGACGCTTACTACGTCATATATATATTTGTATAGGTATATTACTATTCATGAGCTGGTCAAGTGCAGTTTCCTTGAATTTTGAATGCCAATTTTATACTATGACGTCACGATAAATTATAAACTCAATTAATTATTAGGTTATACTTATATAAATTTTATCCCATGTTGGCCGGGGCCTTGAAAAAAATGTGCCAACTGTGTTTCTTGGCTAGCATGTCGTAAAAGGCGACTAATGGTATACCGGGTTTTGGGTAGGTATGTGATTGTGTAGGTGAAAAGCTAGCCACTTGTCACTACTTATTCACAATTTTTCCATCTAACCCAGCCCAGTTTTGTTTTTGGCTGAATGTGGTTAAAGGGGCCTGCTGCCCCTTTGACTCTGCCTACCCCTTTGAGGATTATGGGCGTGATGTAATGTATGCATGTAAATATATATTATATAAAATAAAAATAAATCAAATAAGAAATAGGGAAATAATTTTTCCGGTGTTATTCCAATTAAAATGTCACGGAACTGTTATGAACATAATTACCTTGTTAAATCTCCTTCCAATAAATATATTGAACTGGAATGGAACCATTAGAAGGGTAAGACTCATAGAAAGAAAGAAAAAAAGAAAAATGTTTATTCACCACTTATTTACATTGAAAATGTAAAATATTAAATATGTATTAAAAACTTCCCTTTTTCGTAAATATGTAAGTATATAGTTATTTCTTTTTAATACATATTTAATATTTTACATTTTCAACGAAAAATGTTTATTAGTTACTTAGATAAAATATTTATGACTAAATTGTAAGTTTTGTACAAGTTTCCTTACTGGTATCCATCTATCATGACTATTAGTAAACTGTATTATTGATTAACTCGATAGCGCTTTATATAGTGACCCTACCCCATGCGCTAAGAATTGTGGGTCTGATCCCCACCCGGGACAAACATTCGTGTGATAAATACTTGTGTTTGTTCTGTGGCTGGTGTTAATATCCAATATTTACATTATTTTTTGTAATAACACTGTTGATTATATGATTTCCGTACCACAAGTGCTTAAGCTACTTATTTCGGGCTCAGATCAATGTATGTGATGTAGTCAGATATTTATATTAATATATTTATCAATTTTATCATGAACCTAACGAGTATTCACGAAAAAAATGAGTGTAGAAGCGAAAGATTTGAGTCAAGATCGTAGAATTTGTAGCAAATGGAAGAAACTGATTAAACTTTGCCTACGTACGCGGGAAAAGGCGTGATGTGTATGGTTGTTTCAGAGAAATTGGTAGTGCTAAAGCTCCATCCAGATCTCGCTGGTCGATTGGCTGCCAAAGGCGAGTTGACGCGGGAGTCCACCAATGAGCAGCGCAGCGCTGGCCTGAACGACCTCTCGGAGGAGCAGCGGGAAATTATCAATACTAGCAACGAGAGGTGAGATGGCGAAATATAAAAATAGGAGCGTTAAAGCATTTTGATTTTATTGAATCCGGAGAAGGCATTTTGAATTTGTTAAACCCTACAGGACGAAAATCCCGGTTTTTTTCGCCCTGTAGGTCGTCCAATAGCTGTTCTTAAAGTACAGGGATGTCGAACCATTGGCACGCAATTTCTTTGAGATCACAAATTTATGAACATTGCTGGACCATCTACATAAACTGCTACCCGAGCACTTAACGATTATTTATATTGAAATTTTGGACTCTTTGGCACGTTTGCTCAAAAAGTTTGCCATCCCTGTTATAGTATCACTATAAACTACCTCAAGCTTAGGCTGGACTTTAATTCTGAGGGCCTGAGATCCGACATGCCTCTATGTACAGGTTTGGTCGGTATTCTAGGTGGGTAGAGTTAGCAGTGGTTTTCATTTATATACTAATCAAACAAGAAATAATATATAGGAAAGAATTTATTGTTTGTTTGAACTGAATAGGCTCGGAAACTACAGGACCAATTTGAAAAATGCTTTCACCAATAGAAAGCTACTTTATTAGCGAAAAACATAGGCTATATTTTATCTCCGTATTCCCACGGGAACATGAACTACACGAGTAAAACCGCGGGGTGCTGGTAGTATTATAGAAAGTAAGGTTTATTTTTGTCTGTTTGTAATGAAAGGGCTCCTCAACTTTATATTTTTAAATTCAACCGACAGGCTGTTATTTGTTTCGGTTAAATAGAAAGATTCTGCGGGACTTATGACAATGTCTCTATCTTTAATGGCCAATTGCCGCGTTACCGCGCGAAACATGTATGAATATTTAATACTGGTTCACGTCAAGGCGGACACGGCAAAATTTGCGTAATATGTTTTAAGAGAAATGACTACATTGATTTTAGGAACTGTTCTAATAGTCACACTTGAACACAGACATGGTTCAAATAATTCTAAAACGCAATGATGCAAGGGTGTCCTGACCACAGGTCTTGACAAAATTTGCAGCGACATCTATACGTTTTATTTATAACTACAATGTAGACTGACGAAGTCAAAGTATAGTATATTATGTTGCTTCAAAAACGAGTGGTTCAAAGTAATTTAAAGTAATACCGCTAGGAGCGCTAGTGTCGTATTAGCTGCTTTTATCCAAAATTCAAGTTATAGAAATTGTTTTAAAATTTATAATAGTACTTTTTGACGACTTAATTTATTAAATTTAATACAACTTTATAAATATATCTATTAAACGTCAATATTTTAGCTTGCTTTTGGTATGACAAACTAGCAGCACCCTGTGGTTTTACCCGCGCAGTTCCCGTTCCCTTGGGAATATAGGGATAAAATAAGGCCTTACAAGTAATGTGGACTTCTATTGGTAAAATAATTTTCAAAATTAGTTCAGTAGATCCAGAGATTACCCTAAAACCTCTCAAACTCACAAATAGAAAAAAGATTTCATAATTTAAACAAATCTTAATGTAGGTTGGTAGACAGATATTATTATTTGGCTGAATGGAGTATTAATATCTGCCAACGCTCTCTCATGTGTACTATATTGGTTTACTACCAACAACTTGATACTTATGGCTAAAAAAAAAACGAATTGTGTAAATTAGTGTTGCCGCTCGATAGACCAATATTGACTGTTAAGTTAAGTTAGTTAAGATAATTAAAGAAAATCGATTGTATCGATATTGAAAACTATCGGTAAACAGCAATACTATCGATAGCATCGATCGCTGCCAACCAATAAACTATCGATAGTTTCGATATTATTGCTCTTCAATATCGTATAGACTCAATAGTTTTGCATAGTTATACGATATTGAAGAGCATAAATATCGATAGTTCATTGATTGGCACCGATCGAAACTATCGATAGTTCCTTTTTTGTACACATTGACCATTTATAAGTGCTTTTTTTGAAGCATATAAGTAAAGAGATGTTGAATTTGAATTTGAACTTTTTTTTATTAGGTTAAGTAAAATCAGAGCAAAAATACACTTAGGTATTTTATTTTTTCCAGGTACAAGTCGAAATTTGGCTTCCCCTTCATCATCTGTGCTAGGGAAAATAAGGTGCAGTCCATAATCGAAGGTCTCCAGAGACGGTACAGCAGTACGAGGGAGCAGGAGATTGCGACTGGAATCAATGAAGTCAAGAAGATCTGCCAACTGAGAATACTGGACATTGTTAAAGATGATTAAGTTTAAGACATTTCATATGTTCCAATTATTGTATGTTTATAATACACATGGTGCAATGAAACCAAATAAAATATAAGCATTTATATACATTTAAAAGTAGTTAGTTATTTATGTAACAAATTAACATAGGGTGGAAAGGCCAGGCCAATGGCCCGATGCCTCACTTTACACAGGCTTCTTGCCCATTTTGGTTGTAGTCATTAAAAAAAGGTTTTGTAAAAATTTACTCTTCAGGGCCTCGTTACAGCTAAGGTCACCCCTGCTTTACCTACTGCTTGCACTTCTGGGTTCGTTTAGATTCATTTTATTAGATTTTATAAAACCTTGGTGATTATGGAAAATACCATAAGGAAACCTACACATTTCAATCAATATCCAACGTTAAATCTCATGTATCTATTGCAAATCGAAACAAGACAAAGGGTAGACTTTTGCAGATATTTTAACAATATCATAATATGCAAAGAAATAGGATTGCACCTGTAGTAGGTACTTATTCGTTTCTTAAATATTTATGATAACTTAAACTATTCATTTAAAAAACATTTTATCTTGTAACAAGAATTTTATTAGAAATTATGCCAAATAGACATTGATTATAAACTAAACTATCTATCTCACAAGATACCCATGGATCTTTCGACAACAGCGTGAGGTTGGCCAGCCACTTCACAAAAGTCATGAGTGTTAAGGATGTCTTCAAAGCCGATGTCAAGGTAACGTCCAGTCAGGACATCTTGCTGCAAATGTGAGCTGGGTAGGAAAGGTAGACGCCCGATCTGGAATATATACAAAATACATATATATTATAGACTTTCTATACTAATATTATAAAAAGGAAAGATTTGATTGTTTGTTTCTTTGAATTAAATAGGCTGTGAAACTACTGAATCGATTATAATTTTTTACCAATGGAAAGCTACTTTATCAGGGAGTAACATAGGCTATACTTTATCTCCGTATTCCCATGGAAACGGGAACCACGCAGGTGAAACCGCAGGGCGCTGCTAGTTTTTTTATAAAATAAGTCAGTCCAACCAATAATATATAGAACATCTTCAACAGTAGCTATATAGCTCAGATTAGGCAAATAATCACTACCAAGTACCAATATTACAATTAAAATGTGATTTTGTTTTTGAGTTAGTTACTTAACTGCAAAACCAATGATGACATTTTGCATAAACATTGTCAGGAGTAAGTATGCATTCATCAGGAAAAGTAATTTCCCAAGTAATCAAAAAATCCAATACAACATGTTACAGGTATAACCTAAAATACTCTACCTATCATTACTGTATAGCTTCATGATGCTCTTTTATTTTAATTTAATATTTCCCTGTTTTGAGATTTTTTTTTATTTTTTTTATATTTTTATAAAAGTTAGAACTACAGTTTATATCAAAAATTATTAAACATTATTTGTTTACGAACCTTACTGGCAAACTTCTTTTCCATCGTGAGCTTCATGGGTGCATGAACACCTTGAATGTTGCGGAGCATAGCCATATTCATTTTCTCTTCATTCAAGTGGAACTGTAATGTAGGAGTTACAAGTTATTTTGATAATTTAATATAGGATCAGCAAGTTAATTCATGTAAAATCTAGATAATATTATTGAAATCCACAAAACTTCAATTTCATAGCCATATTACAAGGGCGAGTGTCCTAACCTGAGCACATACCACTTAATTTTTTAAATCAACTTATCAATAATGCACAGAGCAAGTACAAAGAGGAGCCGGCCTATGCAACTGTGCACTGTGATTCTCAACTAGGTCCTGAGGTCATCACATCTACAACATTAGTAGGCATGGCCAATAGCCCACAGCAGACAGCAGACTGATAAGTCTTCTGTCTTCTCTCTTAATTTATTAAGGTTGCTGTCAGTGTTTGAAATATGCACACAGCTTATAACCATAAAAGTGTCAAAATACCAGGAACTTAATTAGAATACAATTATTACTTTCAGATTTTTTCATCTAAGATAAATACTTTTTACAGTCCGTTACAAACCTAAACAAAAATTTTTATTATTTAGTCATATGAAAAGACACAAATATGAAAAAAATATGATTTCTAAACTTCTGATTTTATCGGGCACATACCTAATATGCATTTCTGATGGATTGTCGAATGAGAATGATTGTAGAGAAATAATATCTTTTTCTAAAAATATTAAGTTACCTCTTGAACAATTTTGACAAGCCTTCTGAGGAAATTATACCATTTGCATTCAGGATATAGACCATGGTATATTCCTGACTAATGTGTATGTGTACACAAATCATTTACAGCAGTTATAGAACTCTACTGTTGCAATTCTATACATCTTAAAATCAGAAGTTTTATTTATATTTTGCTGTTAGTAAGTGTAAAAACAAATTTACCAAATAATCTAGAAATTTACTGTTGTTAATGAATTTTGTGGTGGTAATGTATTGCCTGGTGCCTTAATTTTTTTACTTCTCAATAATATGTATGTACTTAGTATGTACTGACAATACAAAACTAAAATATTAATCTGGTGAATATAAATATAATTTACCTGTCTTTCAGAGATCTGTAACGGATGTGCTTTTTCGATTTTCGGTCTCGTCGCTCCAATACCTGCCACCATAAGATCTGGAATTCCAAAAGTACCTTCCTGTGGCTTGACGATTTCGACATTGTCGGGCTTTACTTTTAAAGACGGCAGCCCGAAACTCTGGAATAATAATTAATACTTTCATTAAGTACACAGAAAATTTATACGAGAGAAACGAAAAACTTTTTGTTTGTCATTGTTTCCACTAAATTATAACCTCACTTACCATTTTGATGTAGTTAAATTTGTATACTTTTACGAAATCTACTGTTGTAATTTGATCAGTAGGTAATTTTAGAGGAAAAGGGAAATGGTTTTCGAACAAGATTGGTTATTATATTTTTTGAAAATCACAGATCAATCTTGAAAGTCACTGACGCCGCAAGATTGACTTTGACAGACTGACCACAGACGAGTAATGTAGACTGACTTTGACTGTCACTAATGTCACTAATAATAATGATAGTACCAGTGTTGCCAAACCTATTTTAGACAAAGTGGTAGATAATCTGTAAATCGATACAAATTTGTACATAAGTTCGAAAAAGGACAAGCAGCACCTATGATTATATAAAAAAAAATCGGGTTCCAAATTTTTGAACAAAACCGCTTAGAATATAATTTTAGTCGATATCTATCTTAATACTTAACAGACTCATTAACACCTAATCATTGATTTTCCATAATAAGTAAAATTTAACTTTAAATCTACTTCTTAATCTATTTTTCCCAATATTATTTCAGGGCATGTAGTTATAACTTTTGACTATAAATTCATATAAAGCATTAAAAGATATCCGTAATGCTTAAAAAGCGTTATTCTATTAATATTTGTTGTATATAATAATATAATAATTGTAAAATAGATTTAAGAGAAATGGCGTTTTTTTTAAATAAAATAGTTAGATTTAAGGCTTACGTTATTAAACAGAAGACAGTAAAAAAAGATTTATTACAATAAATCTACAGAAAATTTGGTACAATGACAACACTGAATAGCGCTGACAGTAAACGTCACCGTTTTTTTTTTAAGTACCGTCGCGAATTTACCGTCTATGACATTATTTTGCTACTTCAGGGCATTTAAATTTTTTAAATGTTATGTACATACATACTTGAACAGCGTAATTCGGATTTTCTATAACAACCAAATAGACTCTGCAACTCAATAATCTCTACTAAACGACAGGGTTAAGTATTCATTATGAGTTTGTATGAAACATTAATGATTGTCGTACCGACTACAGTTAAAGGTATTGTACAAATGTTTGAAGCTGCTTTCAAAATATACATAGACACAAAAATTTTCCCTTGTTGCTCGAGGACTGTCCCATGTTGGTCGGGGACTTAAGAAGAATGTGTCAATTGTGTTTCTTGCCTAGCATGTCGTAAAAGGCGACTAATGGTATATGGGGTTTTGGGTATGTGATTGTGTAGGCGACGAGCTAGCCACTTGTCACTACTTTTTCACAATTTTCCATCTAACCCAGCCCATTGCCCCATGTTGGTCTGGGACTTAAAAATAATGTGCCATCTGTGGTTCTTGACTAGCATGTCGTAGAAGACGACTAATGGTGTATCGGGTTTTGGCTTTGTGATTATGTGGGCGACAGGCTAGCCACTTGTCACCACTTTTTCACAATTTTTCTTCTAACCCAGCCCAGTTTTTTCCTGCCTCTTTGACTCTGCTTACCCCTTCGGGGATTATGGGCGTGATGTTATTAAAGTATGTATGTATGTACAAAATTTATTTAAAAAGTATTTTTTGTTAGAAAAATATTTATAAGTAAATAAAAAGAAATTTTCCCGCTAAAAATGACGTTTCAGTTTGTACTATGGTGCCGAAATGACGTCATGTTCGGTAGATAAAACTCACATTCTGTCAAACTTAGGGGATAATTTTGGACAATAGGTTGAACTTGTTGACAGACTTGCTGGAAATAATGTCGACTATCAGACGAAATGACGTAAACGGCGTTTTTAATCACATGATGATTTAGCGCTATTTGTAACTTTTTAAAATATATTTATTACAGTAATATATATATGTAATATGTATAAGAATAGAATGGAATAAATGTTTATTTGGCACATTAATTAAATAATTTGTTTATTAACAAATTCATTTTTGAAATATGATATTCGGTATTTAAATTTTAAGTCGAACCTATTTAACAGAATTATTCAGGTTATAAAGTGCTATAGTAAAATACCCTATTGGTATCACCGACACATAGAAATCCTTTTTAGATGCCTGTCAGGCAATATGAAAAATAATGATTGACAAATTTCCAGTTGTCAACTGCCTAAACTCAGAGCTATGTGATTTACTATTTTTTTATCAATGTGTTTACGGTGCTATAGTGTGTCCCATTAACCACAAATAACAGTTTCAATAATATATTCTATCCCCTAAATTAGTCATTTAATCTACCAAAAATGGCTGGTCGTGGAGGTGGTGGTGGAAAAAAGGAACTGGTACGTTATTAAACAAAATCGGTTGCAATTCCCCCGTATACGTTCGTAAATCAATAGTGATGATATCGATAAAAATCTCTTCCTTAGTTTTAAGTTCCTAGATAATGACTAGACTTAGCGAATTTGGTTACCTATTGCATAATATCGACTGCCACCTGATCATGATCATCAGCAATGAAGAAAAAAAATTAAGAAATTTTAAAGTGTAGTTTCCATTTGGATGTTTTCCCTTACCACAGAACCTAGGTAATGATATACCTACCTACCTATATTCGGACGTTCCTAAAATTTTAAACAGCAGTTTGCAGAGACCTCTGAGTACTGAGACCAATAGAGACGACATAATAATCTATACGAACAATTTGCTATACAAATATGATTAATATCGATATTGTATTCATAAACCTCTATCTATCTCTTTTTAACAAGCTTACCATTTTGGTTTCTCGCTTTCAGTTGTCAATGTCAGTGGAATTTGCAGTGAATTGTGCCAATATTGATAAAATTTGTGATTATAACTTAATCTAACTTGTAACATTCAGAAACATCGTCATAAATAAATTGTTCAGAGACTTATAGTATGTAAATAAGTAAAGTGGAATGACACTACGCAAAGGTGCCATATTTGTTTTACACTCAAATTGGGCTTCAATTTTGCGTAGTTATGCCATCTCCCTTAGGTTTAGTACTCAGAGGCAGAGACAGACATACCAAAGTATGTATTTGGGTTCGAACCAGCATTGCATAAAAGTAGCCTTATTCACTTTAAATCGCACTTAATATTTTAATTAAAAAAAATAAAACCTTGGGCACTCGCATGTTTTTTTTTTCTAGCACTAAAGGACGTGTAACTTCTTTAAAGTGTAGCCCTAAACTAGCTACCATTATCTATAATAATCACAAGTCTTATACAGAAGGCTTACTACATAATAACAATAAAAGATTAATGAGATACTTATCACTATTTGATATTTTCTCATAAAATCCGTTAATTTATGATATTGTGCCATGTTCAGGACCCCGAGGAGCAGATGAAACGCAAGTTTCGCGCCAAATGTCTGTTCCGCGCTCTCGGGCGGCTGGTGATGGCCAACACTTACTGGCTGATCGAAGCTGTAGACCACTACGAGGGCGACGACGTGAGGCGCAGGATCGAGCAGGCGGTGCGAGGGAAGACCAAAAAGAAGCAGCTGTTAAATATTAATGTTAGATATACATTTGATATTTATTTATTTTGTTTCTGTACTGAAGTCTTTACCTTTAATTCAATTGTATTGGAATCTTGTTTGTATTAAACTTGCAACCATTTTCGATTGCACTAAATATGTGGTATAAAAATAAATGAAATGCGTAAGACGACTACAGCAAGAATTTATGTAACATCAATGACTGAGACTGGTGTTATGTTTGGATTTAAAGAGACAGAGACAGGTATGAATGGCGGGTCCTAGTAGATTGGGATGGATTTGTGGTAATAAGTCGACAGCGCTGCTAAGTCGCTAGTCAAGATAAAGTCACGGACTAGTATAGAAATAAGGACTCCGCGCTACTAACTAGACGTTGAAGCGCAAGGTGCTCCAATTTGACACGCAACTTACGGCACCTATTGACATAGGCGCTTCGAATCACTGATTTCGATATCTGGTATCCATAAGAATCTCACTTACACATACATCAAAGTGCTTTTACGCTGTAGTATGACACCACGGAGTCGCAGAGTAGAGTAATTTATAGTTCGTGGATTTAGTTGCAATTCTTGACAACATCCTGCTGACCCCACCCTGTTGTTGGTTTGGCGGAACAGAAATTAGATAGTGAAGATATCTGGTTTATAATGTAATTGTGTAGATACGTGTTACCTTATAAGCAATAGGAAAGTTAAAAACTCATTATTTAAGTAATTAATTAACTATATGCGAGTTAGTGTCTATAAATGTCTCTATAAATTATGACATAGGTAAGTTAAAACATGCGTTAATTACTTCCAGGATAAAGCACTTTTGAATAAACACGCCAGTGAGCGAACAGAACAAGAGAAAAAGTACATTTTCCGAATAATTGGTGGGTTAAAATGTTTCAAGCGTTACCCAAACGTAAGTCGATTTTCAATTACTTTTTCGCTTATACACATTTCAGTTAAAGTATAGTTGGATAAGTCATCCATTTCGTTAATTTCCTTTTCAAATTTTCAACCGATTTAATAAAAAGGAAGAGGTTCTCAATTCTTATTTTTACCTATTAAGCACCTGTCGAATATGATGAGTCTTGAAGGATGATAGAAAGGTATTTAACGCTATTAATTTTCCGGAGCTTGATGTGTGAATTGTTAGTTAAAATAGATAGATAAATTATATACATAGGTATCTACCTTTGATCTTTAAAGCACATTTTAAGAGATGGGTACTGTGACGTAAATTAATACTCAATACTCAATACTCAATCATTTATTGCTTCCATAATGTTTACAAGGTGTTGGTAGTAATTAAGAGATAAAGTACATTATAGACCCTGTGAGGGCACTGCAATTGAAGTGAGGACGCATTATTTACATACTATGTATAATATTAAATTATAATACTACCCACTGAATTAATATTTAGTTTAAGGATTTTTATCAATTTGAAGAAATAAAAGTATGTAGTTCAGTTATTTATTATTATATTTTTTATTTTATTTATTTATTTATGCTTATGTATTTATTGTTATTTATATTTATGTATTTTAGATATCATATTTATTTAATTGAAAAATATCTTATTAGTTTGTGTAAGTATAAATTTTTTTTAAGCTTTTTAAATTTAAATTTTATCGGTAAAATATTCATTTAGATTGTAATATGATTTGTTAATAAGGAATTGTTTAAGAGATTTTATGAATATCTTGTCACTTGTTTCTTTTTTTATAATATCAGGTAGTTTATTGTAGATTTTTATAGACATTACAAAAGGGCTTTTAGTATGAAGGGTCATCTGGGAGGTTGGTAAGTTAAGTTTGTCTCTATGGCGCAGGTGATATGTAGAAGGATTATCTTTGCGTTTTGTATAATAATTAGGGTATTTTCTAACGAATTTACAAGTTTCTAATATGTATATGCATGGGAGGGTTAGAATTAGATATTTTTGGAAATATGGTTTACAACTTTCTGTCTGGTCTATGTTTGCTATAATTCTGATTAGTTTTTTTTGGAGTGTAAAAAGGGTAGGTATGTATATCGGTACTATTTCCCCATTAGACACACCATAGCTTAGCCATGCATATGCATAGGCATAGTATGTTACTATAGCAGTTTCTTGATTTATTGTTTTTTTTATTTCTTTAAGGGCATAGGAAAAACTTGATAATTTACTTCTAATTTTTTTTATATGGGACTTCCAATTAAGGTGGGTATCGATAACTAAGCCAAGAAGGGTGTACTCATTAACTACCTCCAATTTGATATTGTTAAAACTGGGACTAATTGTAAGGGGGGTTTTCTGATATGGATAGAATGTTATTAGTTTTGTTTTTGTTAAATTTATCTGTAAGTTATGGTAATTACTTCAATTACTACGGCTACGCCACCGTTCGTTAACTTAAATGGCGATCTATATCTTTAGACGGGTTACCGAGTAATTTAGCCTTAACAACATGACTAGTTTACCGTGCTGCATATTACAATTATAAAGTAGTGGTTATCTCTACAGCACGTTATATTGAAATTGGCCGCAGTAATGTACTTCCAGTTGGTAGGTACCACGATTCAGCGTGTCATCATCCGATGATACCTTAAATTGCGGCGTTAATCTCCAGATAGGTTCAGCTTTACTAAAACGACAAGTATTTAATAGTGTAGCCTTAACATCTACAGCACGTTAAAAAGAAACTGGCCGCAGTGACGTACTTCAAGTACTACGGTCCGGGGCGCGCCATAGTCCGTCAGCACCACGAAGCGCACGCGATGTACTTCATCGTGACGGGCGACGTGGTCGTCAGCCAGATGGTGTACGATGAGCTCCTCTCCCAGTATGTGTCCGTTGACATCGGGGTCATGCACCCCGGCGACATGTTCGGCGAGGTCTCCTTGCTGCATAACATTCCGAGGACTGCTACTGTTACTACTACGGGTTATTATGGTCTATTGTTAATAGTTATAGTTTGTACCGGCGGATGCGCTCAATCGTAACGTAGACACTTTCCTTTCCTCACGTCTCACCTTTGTATAGAAGGCGCCCAGATCTAATGGTATAAATCTCGCCTAGAAGCTGATGAGCATTGAGCTATAAAGGAGCGAACAAACTAATTTACCGGTAGCGCTAAAGTCAGCCCTGATTACAGTAACTAAAGAGAGAAAGTACATAAAATATTTATATTAAGAAAATAATAATAGATATAAATTCTCCAGACTGACGCACCAATTCCCTAGTGCTTCCCTCCAAACAAGCTTATGCTTGTGCTATGGATACTAGGTGAACGGATAGACATACTTAAATAAGTTTATAAACATCCATGACTCGAGTATAAATGTCCATGTTCATCACATGAAACATTTGCCGCTAGCGGGTTTCAAACCCGCGACCCTTGGTTTCGTGGCCAGGGTTTCTAACCACTCGACCAACGGGCCAATCAGTCAAAATATACTTATTATGTAATGGAACTATATTGCACTAATTTTCAACGTTTTAATATTCGTTGCGAGTTAGTCGGATAGTTGAACAAAGATTTGACTTAAAATCAGCTGTTCCTTCTTCGATCAAACTGGATCACGTAGTAACCGCTACACTTAATATTGACGTGTCTTGCTAGTAACCCTTAGTTCTTCGTTATTAAAGAAAGTGAATTTCGTGTTTATTTACTAGGTCACTGTGAATTACTAGCATTAATGAAAGAAGACTTTAAGAATGTCCTTCAAGCGTCCATCCAGAAGCAATGGGATGAAGTTCGGGAGGCAATGTCAGCTTTTACTTATTTCGATGCCTTGGACGAGGTAATTTAAATATTCAGATATTCTTTTGCCAAAATAGATTTACCTTGCGCCTATTAGGGTCATAAATCAGTGATTTTAATATGCCATTTGCAGTCGTATTTTGAAATACCGTATTATTATTGACGTTGGAATTAGCATTTTAGCATCGTCTAATTTATATGAACATATGTGAACATTAATTTTATAATGACTATTTTGTGTTAAAACAGCTACAAGAACTAGATTTTTTTTGTAATTAAATCACAGAAACTGTCAAAATTATGAATATTAATTAGCACTCACGAAACTATTTACTTTACATTCGTATATTACTAGCATACGAATATTCTTAAATTATTTACATAAAGTTGTTTATTTAAAATCTATACAAATATATTATTATTAATATCTTTGATGAATAGGTGGCAAGACGTGAAGGTTGCATTGTGGCCAAAATGAAGTCGTACGACACGAATGAAACCCTTCTAGGCGATGGAGTTGGCGTGGCCAATTTCGTCTACTTTATACTGTCTGGCCGTTGTCAGATGATCGAAACCGTACAAGTGGTCGTCACTTCCCACTTAGGCAAGAATTACTACACTCTCTACGATCCTTATGTATGTGTTTTTGTACAATTAGTTATTAAATCTTCCGCTCTAACATAATGATTACTTACCTGTGTCAAGTGTTATACGCTCGCTTTTTTAAGGTGCCACTGTTAGCTCAATTGCAACTACTTCTTAGTTCTCTTACTATTTTTATTTGTTTGCATGCTTAGCGATTTGCTGGATTACAAGTAGTAGAATATAAAAATGATTAGGTAATGATTTAAAGAAAATTATATCGGAAAAATCTTTGCAGGTTCCAAAAGAAGAAAGCGAACAAGATTTTGACACTAAATACTTTGGCGCCTACAAAAACTTGAACAAGGAAAGTAAAGAATCACATGTTTCGAATATGAATGAACAAGGTTCGTCAGGGGAAGGTCAACCCTCCAACGTTAACGACGTGCCGAGAAGTCTCAGTATTTTGAAAAATAAAAAGTCCACCAGCAGCGATGCTGCTGAAAACGTTCCAAAAGAAGATGATGACGATAAACGAACTAGTGACCAAAGTGTGACAATAAAGGACGAACGTTCTTTGTCCGTCACAAAATCGCAAATAATATTTGAACCTTCGGGGGAAAATCGACCTTCAATCAGGTCAGTTTCCATAAAGTATAGAGTCTAATACGCTTTCTGCTTAATGTATACGCTTTGGGGAGTCCGAGTAAAAAATATGCAATAATGAAAGTTGAACCACTTACGTAAATATTTTTTACATACCTAGGTACCCTTTTTTTTAATTTTGTAATTTCTTTTGCAGGCTGAGTGTGATTCCAGAAGTTATACCTCGACCGCCTAATTTAAAGACCTATTTTATGCAGGTGAAATGTTAAATTTTCATTTGTCTATACATGTGTACATTATTAACTTGGGCACGATCTCTAGAGTACTTAACTATTAATAAATGTTATTTTGTCATATAGTCATATAAACTATAAACTACACAATAGCTCGATAACGATTAATTGGAAGGTATAGAAGATGAATAATATTGATCCCTATGATGACTTGGGAATGATAAATGGTCAAGAAATGATAACGGATATATTTTTTTACAGGTATGCCAACTAAACCCTGGCTCCAGTTTCGGTTTCGGCGAAAATATGCGCGACCGTAGAATAGTGGCGCTGACCCCAGTGGATTGTATGCTTTTGCCTAAGATATGGCTACTGCAACGTAACACTGCTAACATTTGGACTCGTATCCAGCACTATCTGGAGAAAAAGGTATTGGATGATTTACTCTACCATTGATAAAAACAGGCTCCACCTAGAAACAACTTAGCTATTGCCTTACCACTATCACAGTAAATTTGATACGGGCCGCTCGTATATATAGCTTTGGTATTGCCGATAGAAACCTGTTATTTATGGTGGGTATAACCTATTCGGCTCCGTCCTTATGTGCACGGACCTATGCGAAGCGGTTTGTACCTACGTGGAAAACTAACAATTCTCGTGCATATGGAAAATATTAGTAATTTTATTTACATCGTTTAACAAAAACGATGTAAATAAAATTACTAGAACCTTTTTACCGAAAAGTCAAACCAACTTTATTTTTAAACTAGCCGCCCGTCCCGCCTTCGCACAGGTGTTTATAGTAATTTTTCTAGATAGGTAACGGACGGTGGTCGGAAATGGTCTTTTATGATATTTTTCTTTTGATGTTGATAAAAGAAGTATACATGGGTGGAGTACAAATCTCGACCAACATCGCCGAGAGAATCCTCTATTATTGTTATTTTAATCATATAGATCTATACTATATTGTAGGTGGCCGAGATCCTTCTCAACGTGACCTATCCAGCGATACCTGGAGCGCATCTCTGTTGGTCGACACAGGAATGCTCTCTTTACTGCCCGATCCGACTTTATTATTTCGTCGTGGACCCAGCCAGCGCTGACTTTTGGCTCGCCCATTATATTTGGTTCGGCCACAAGTTCTTCTATCTCGGCATTCCTTCTTACTCTCCAGGTTCCTTCCTCGCGTTTGGTCGTCTCCAAGATTTTTCAGAGCATTTTCCTTTTTGCCACTAGCTCTCTTCACCTTATGTGTGCCCATCAGCTCAACTTCCCCGTAGAGTTCAAGTACTTTTCGGACGACGTACCTATTCGAGTACTATGTTGAAGAGCATTGGTGATAGTGGGTCTCCTTGCTTCAGACCTGTGACGACCTCGAAACACATCATGGAACGAAACAAAGATATAGGTATCATAGCTAAATTTAATTGTAATTGATTATTCAAATGGAACCTCTACGAAGACTTGGATATTTAATGTAACAACCGATTACATACATACCGCATATGTACATATACAGTACCTATCTAAATGGGAAATTAATTGTGAAATCATTTAATTCGATTCAGAGTACAATTACACAATTAACTTGCATTTAGATAAAATGAGATAATTATAATTGCTGTTAGGTGCCGACATCGTAGAATTGCATGACATTTATACAGATTATACTGACAAAATAAAGGTTTTTATTGCTAAGTGATATATTTAAAAATTACAAATTTATACTCAAGATTTATTCGTTTTTATATCATCAATATAAAACCTACATACATACATACATAACATCACGCCCATGATCCCCGAAGGGGTAGGCAGAGTCGAAGGGGCAGCAAGCCCCTTCAACCACATTCAGCCAAAAATAAAGCCGGGCTGGGTCAGATGGACAATTGTGAAAAAGCAGTGACAAGCGGCTAACCTGTCGTCTACACAATCACACACCCAAAACCCGATATACCATTAGTCGCCTTTTACGACATGCTAGGCAAGAACCACAGTTGGCATATTCTTTTTAAGTCCCAGACCAACATGGGACAGTGGGCTGGGTTGGATGGAAAGCTGTGAAAAAGGAGTGACAAGTGGCTAGCTCGTCGCCTACTCAGTCACATACCCAAAAGCCCGTAAACCATTAGTCGCATCTTACGACACGCTAGGCAAGAACCACAGTTGGCACATTCTTTTTTTTTTGTCCCAGATCAAAATGGGCCAAGTCCCAGACCAACATGGGACAAAACCTCGCATACGAAATTGTATATATTTTACTCTTTTTTTTTCTTACAAAGTAAAGTAAAGTATACATACTCAATAGGGTATTTAATAATTTTTTTATACCACTTTCACAATATAGGTAGGCACAAAATTAACATATAAAGTCTTTTTTGTAAACAAATTTATTGATAAAAAGATATTTTAAAACAACTCGTATAATTTTTTTTCCTCTTAAACGCTACGAGTTGATGTTTCAGTTTGCATACACTTATATGGTGTTGAAATGACGTCATATTCGGATCGGTTTGGTAGATAAAACTCACATTCTGTCAAACTCAGGAGATAATTTTGGACATTATATTGAACTTGTTGCTAGACTTGTTGCAAATAATGTCGACTAACATGATATTCGGTATTTAAATATAAGTTGAACCTATTTAACAGAATTTTTCAGGTATAAAGTACTTTAGTAAAATACTCTCTTAATGTACAGCTGCCACAGGTGTACTTGTATACGCCAGTGGCAGCCCTTGATACAATCCAAAAGAAATATCAATAAACTTCTTCCTATGAATTGCAAGAGAACCAATCGACTACAATGGATAGTCACCCAACTTAGTTGGAATTTGCAAATCTTATTGAATTGTTCCTTCTTCAGATCCCAACGAAGAAGCAGCTGTTCAAGGACTTCGTGGCCAACCGTCGCTGGCAGGAGTTTCGGGAGCAGATGGTCACGGACGTGGTGTCCCGCTCCAACACGGTCAACTGGACCTCGGTCCACGATGTGCCTTACTCCATCCGAATGGAAGAGATGCTCGATATCTGAAACAGACTTGTATTGTAGTAGATAGTAATTTTTTTTTAATTGATGTTTTTAGCCAGGATTTTAGATGTTATTAAAAAAAAATTATCATCAAGATTATGATATTATAGTTTTCTTTAATGTTATTTGAGCAATTTGATTTTTACCTAATAATGTTTTACCAGTTTGGTATAATTCCGGCTTATTTATATCGTAAATGTAAATAAAAGCGATTCTATACTATCTCAAATATCGCTGTAAGAGTTAATTTGGCAAGCGCATCCCTATATGAAACCTAAATGAGTTAGATACTTATTGATTGGCCATTGTTATCCTTATTAGGTATTGTCAAGAAAATGTAGTTGAAATTTGCGAAGGCGGAAGAGGTTGACGCATTTCGTAGGTGGAGACGTGTTGTAGGTAGGTACAGTTTTGGGTAGCTGAGCAGAGTAGGATATTTTTGCTAGTATGCTAATTAGCTTTATGCAAAATACGGAAGAGTTGTTGACACATTGGCGACTTTAGGCCGATTTCCAATCACTTCGCTGATTCATTCAATAACAAGGTCTGTTGTTTTATGTAAGTCATGATGATGATGTTGATGAATTATTTTATAGAATTTCTACTGTACCTCCCATAATTGTATATCTAGCGTTATGTCCCGTTACCAGACCGTTGGGACCATAACATAACATAACATAACATCACGCCCATAATCCCCGAAGAGGTAGGCAGAGTCGAAAGGGCAGCAGTTGGGACCATGATGCTTGATTTAGCGCGTTTGTTGGTTACAGTGGAAAGTTGGTAAAGATAGATAGATGATCTAGAGACGGCTATGGGCTACTTTTTCTGGCGAAGAGAAACCTTGAATGTGGGGACTGGAGGGTTGTTGCACATGTACGTGGGCAGGTCGATAGGATCTTTTTAACAGACCAAATTCCACGTGGCCGAAACCGCAGGAAAAGCTAGAGAGTATGTATAAATCTTCGGTTTACCTTCAAGGAAATTAAGCATAGTAGGTATGTTTGAATTGGTGTTGTATTGTAATTTTGAGTTGTTGGATCACCGGTACCTATTGATAACCGACAAAATGCATGAAAGAATTAGTTATAAATGCAAATCATATTCAAATCTCGGATCAAAGGTCTCCGACAGGTTCAATAACTCACCGAACCAAACTTGAAATTTGATAAGACACGCTATTTCCAAGTTTAAGGTTCAGCACTGAAGGAAAGAAATAGATCGGATAAAGGTAGATACGATAAATACAAACTATGTTTATCACAGAATTGTGATACAGAATTGTTGAGTTATTCTAATGAATAACTCTTATGTTACTAGGTAATTTCATCGGGTATAAACAAATTTGGTCTATCTTTTAGACAGACATACCCTTGAAGCAAGTCATTTGCTGGAGTAAACATTCATTTGATAGATGTTATGTTATAGTCTCTTCATACCTGTCAACAAATAAATCGTCCAATGTTGGTCTGGGACATGAAAAGAATGTGCCCATTGTGTTCCTTGCCGAGCATGTCGTAAAAGGCGGCTAATGGTAAGTATATCGGGTTTTGGCTAGCCACTTGTTATTACTTTTTCACAATTTTCCATGTAACCCAGCTCAGTTTTATTTTTGGCCGATTGTGGTTAAAGGGGCTTGCTCGCCCTTTGATTCCTACCCCTTCGGGGAGTTATGTATGTATGATAAGTGTGTATGTGTGTTCCATGTACTTAGATATACGTTTCATATTAAATATGTTGGACTCTTTTCTTTTCGTAATGATCAGAGCAGTTTCATATTCTGAATTTATTGATACTGATTTTATGCTAGTCATTAAATATGAATTAATGTGAAAACTAATGATCAAGTGAGCGAGCGTATATGGTAAGTCCTATACTCACTATATAAGTTTATGCTTACTATCGATGCAGTCTTATACTTAATATAATAAGCTAGCTCACTTGACCAAATATAGTTATTTAGTAAAGCTTATTGGGGTATTTGAGCTATGAGTTTGGAAGGCCTCATCTAGATACAAAGTCCAACTGATTACTAACAATTTTCATAAAAGTATCAAGAAGTACTGGTGCAGTATTAACTAATTACATTGACATGCAAATTTTTTACATGGCTCCGTGGTTCTGACGTTCATATGATGATGTTGTTAGTGTCTAGCGTAATTGACGTAAAAATTAATTACCTAATAAAATAATAGTGCTTCTGCCTTCTATCTATGTGTAGGCGCTTTATTTGTATAGTCGTCCTCCTTTGACCTATCATGTGGGCATCAAAATACCTGTTATACAGGTTTGACGTCCTTGTATATCATTGCAAATCTAACCAGGTGTATTAAACTAGTAATTGTTGTTAATTAGACAGAATACAATACGCACTCATATATATCTGTCTAAATGTTCTTATATTACCTAAGCATTGAATTTGTAATTAACTGGTAACTACATTACAGTACAGTATTGTACAGTGAATACGCAGTTTACTTAACAGTTTTTAGACAATTTGTTCGTGCTAATTGATACATATCATTACGCTCGCTTTCCCCGAAGGGGTAGGCAGAGTCCAAGGAGTAACAAGCTCCCTAAATTATATTTAGTCAAAATAAAAAATCAAGTTGAGTAAGACGGTAATAAAAAAAAGGAACTACCTACTTAATCATATTTAAAATTTTATTAAAAATCGTAAATTAATTAAAGAGTTTTCTCACGCTTTCCTATAAACTGTCTATTGGATAAGTACTCATCTGGGTATTAACGAGTAAACAATTAGTCTTATATTCCACTAGTTCAAACTTTAGCCTGTAAATTTTTGGGCAAAAATAAACCTTCGTGTCAACATTGAACCTAATTAAGACAGAACTTCAGCGGTTAAAACGGAACGCAAAGTTTGACGTTTCATTATGATGCGTAACCAAGGCAACCGGTTTTGGCGGGAAGCGTGAACCCACGCGCCATCGCCGATTCGCGGGTACAGTCGAGCCCGCACGCCGCCGGTACATTCGACCGCAGTGCACCGCGAGAAACGACCGCGCGATAACCCGACGACAGCCACGGCTGATCGAGACCCACCACTGATAATGTAAATAAATAAACAAGAGTTCTAACGAGATGGAATACTAACGAACTTTCAACACTCAACGAACCTCTTAGAACGACACACAACTCGACGAGGTGAGTGAGTTGAAACTATTTATAACAATGACTATCTACCTAATAAATAAGTTAAACAATTTAATTCAAACATGATAGTGCCCATTTTGGAATAATTGTGTTATTGTGGTTTAGCACAAAAGTGATAAGTTGAAACCTTGAAATGCCTTATACCATGTTTTATCCACGTTTCTTCTGTAATCAATTAATTATTTGCCTTTGTAGCATTCATTATTTAATTATTTTTACAGCACAGGGTAAATGTTTTATTGAGCTACAATAAATATTTATAAGTCTTTATTCATCCAAAGCCACAGAAAGTTATTATTTATGTAAGAAAACCACGGCAATTATTTTTGTGTTTACATGTTGTACCTCATGTAAACAAAACATGGTACAATATAAAATTAATAGGTATTCATTTGACACCATATTCGTTAAAATGTCTATTTATATATGCATGGCAACGTAGTAGGTATCTCAACTTTCGACACCTTTCGTGAATATTTTTTTATACAAAAAATTCCTTGTTTTGACTATAACGGAAACAAAACAGTATAAAATTATTATTTAATTTAGTGCAGTATATAGATTTATTGCGATTGTTTGTAAGGTATGACGAATTTCAGAATAATAAAACCGCTATATTGAAATTGACAATCGCAAATATGTAAAACAGTAGTTAAAGAAGTCGTCTATAAGAATGAGGAACTAAAATACTATCTATTTATATATCTATCTGACGATAACTTTTGTCTTCCAACACAGAATATTCTTTATAGCTTAAGTATTTTCTTCTGGAAATAACGAGGGAGATTTTGAAATCGCTCAAAGTTATAATAATATATCACCTCAACATAAATAAGTTTCTGATTAGATTTGTAATGATATAGCCTGCATTCTACGTAAACATAATTAAAATACAGATCATAGATTATTATTATAACATGTATTTATATATCGTGTATTCTCAGATAATGTACGTATTTTAAAAGGAAATATATATGTATAATAAACAATCTCATTTCTAACACCAAGAAAGAAGGCGAGTAAAGAATCTAAGATCATCCTATTCTAGAAATAGAATGATCTTAGATTATTTCCCGTATTTAGTCCGGGTCCGCTAAGTCCTTAATCCAGCATTAAGCGAGTCTGGTAATTACAGAAAAACAAAGCGAAGAATCTAAAATATTATTGCAAATATGAATTACTTAAAGTGATTTATTCGTTCGTCATTCATCAAATGGCTTCACAAGGAGCTTTAAAGTTTTTAAATTGTTGCAAAGATTTACATCATTGCTGGTTTAGTTCATGACGAGTCAGTTGCGGAATTCGCAACCGGCTCTTGCGAGATGATTTGGTTTCTCTGGACGATGCCAATTTGGTAATTTCGACCAGAATGGTCGCTTACTAGACAAACTTACTAGAGGTTACTTTAGCTTGGTCCTTTTATGGGTAACCGGAGATAAAGTATCTATAGTTATTTCATAACCTATTTAAATGAAGACTGATATGTCACAAATCAGAACAATGTCTATACTAGGCTAGCTTTTTGATTGCGACTCTAACGTGTGCACTATGGGATCTATAATTTTTTTTTTCAAAATAAGTTAAAGAATATGTTGCTCAACATGCAACCGAACACAGAATTGCATCGGTTATATCGGTTGGTTTCTAGATTTAGAATTTGGATCTAAACGAAACATGGAAGTAGATATAGAATTACATTTCATTGTACCCTAATTCTGGTTGTTGAAAGTTAACTTCCTGGTTTATTAACGTTAACGAAATTAGATATGTATACGAAAATATAACCAACATACGTTATGTTGGTTATACGTAAAAGTAGTAAGTAGGTAAAAATAGAGAGGTATAAAATGCTTAAATTTTAGAATATTGAGATAACAATATTGAGTTGGAAGCCACCTTGGTGGAGTGGTTTCGAATTTGCCTCTAACGCAAAAGGCGTAAAGTTGATGTCCGAACAGGGATGAATAGATAGATATTGTTTTCGGGACTGGAAGTTATAATGTGTATTTTTTAAATATTTATACTTGTTTCACTTTGTAAAATATGACATGAATATTTAATATCTAGTACCTACACAATTTTCCCGTTGGTTCTATCCTTTCAGCTCAAAATGGCAAAGTGGCAAAAGCTATATTGACCGGACTAATGTCGATAAGACATATATAAAACAGTTTCACATACATATCTACTTCAACCAGTAACAATTCCAATAAGTCTTACAGTTATGTCACCTGCTCTAATTACTTCATTCGACGTAATAATGTTGCACAAGTTGTAAGAGGATAATTTATTTCATTGCATTTTATTGGGCTCGTGTCAGCGATGTCGTCTGTGCTCGATAATTTGTTGCAACCATCCTTTATAACAGTCAAATTGTTTTACGGCTATTTAATTGTTCGATAACACACGCTATGTACATTATAGGTAGTCCTATATTGGTCTGGAATTTGAAAATAATGTACCAGCTGTGCTCCTTACCGATCATGTCATAAAAGGCGACTAATGAGGTATTGGGTTTGTGATTATGTAGGCGACGAGCTAGCTAGCTGTCTTAATTTTCATAATTTTCCATTTAACCCAACTTGATTTTTGGCTAAAGGTGGTTTATAAGGAGTTTATTGCTCCTTGGACTCTGCCATTGCCAAAAAAAGTATATTTGTAAATTCCTCCGCCATATAATTACGTACCGTATGAATTACTACCAAGTCTGTTTTCTAGGCTTAAAAAATAACTTATTCAAACATTCTATTAAGTTAGATCATAGATAGACATCCATGGTTTGGCCAATTTTGTCGAACATTTAGAAGATATCCACCTGCAATGACACTCTTGAGACCAGCTTAGGTATATGGGTTTCTCATACTCTCAAACGTCTTAGGAACGTTGTTTCTCGTTATTGGCTGAACTTATTCACCTATCCATTCGTATAATGCTCGTTCAAATAGTGATTTATGTAAAATAGAGCAAAGCATTCAATGCTTAGATGGTTTCTATTTTAAACTATACATGATTGGCCTTATACCTTCTGATAAAAGTGATGAGAGCTTATTGGATTTAGTTTTATTTTATTATGTCAGGTTGAGGTTTGATATGAGTAATACAATTTGTAATAAGTAGATGGTGTTGAGGTTAACGAATCTCAACTGAAGAGTGCTCGGTGAGATCATGACTTAATTCAATGCCAATAATTAATATTCGCACCTGTAATATAAAAAAGACGGCCAAGTGTAAGTCGCAGTACAGAATTCGATTCTATACTACCATACAATCTACAAAATACGGTTACAAATTTGTTTTTTGACTCAGAGTTCACTAACATTATAACAGTAACATTTAACTTTATATTAACATTTAATGTTTATAAAAACATGTTCCTTTTATGGCAACTAAACATTGACATTGGCACAAATTTATAATAGGCAATGGTGATATTATGTCCTATTATATATTTAATACGCGACCACTACATACGGGCCTTTAAAAGTATAAAATACAAACAGATGGACACACGAAAATATGCACAAAAGGATAAATAATAAGGACGAGTTCCTATAGTGATCACATGGTACAGAACCCAAAAAAATATACTGTTATTTGTTAACGACCTCAGTATCAAAGCTGTGAGAGTTCCGGCATGCATCGTGTAACCATGAAATGTTCCGACCGAAATGGTCGATGACTGCATCGGGCACCGGCGAGGGTTATCAGCAAATGAGCTCAATTGAACAGCAGTTCTCAGATAACTGTCGTCGTTTATGCGAGGTGGAATTTACCTATGACTAGACACAGAGATCTAGTATGCATATGTGAGTTAATATTATCGGTCAGCTAGATAAATTAGATAAAAGAGATCTCTTGTTGTAGTTAAATATGCATTGAATAATTAGACAAATAGTTTATTTACTCTGAATAGGTTTATCCCTCAATGTTTGAATCCATCTATGAGTATGGAGTGTTATTTTAACACTAGAACATTATTATTCCTTTATATATCAAAGAAATTTAATGTAAGACAAATGAAATGAAATTAAATGAATGGTCTTTATTTACATAGGTTTAAAAACACTTATAAATCGTCAGAACAGAATAAATATAAACCGGTTCAAAAAGCAGATTCTACCGAGAAGAAACCGGCAAGAAACTCGATAGTTACTTAGTCTTAAATGCCAAGTCTTAATAGCTATTATTTAGTAACAATTTCTTAGTCAAGTTAAATGTATCAGTGTAGGCGAACAGACTATTCTGAGACGAACCATATATCCTTATCATTTCAATTATCTTCTACCTGATACTTACTTCTAACAAATTCATATTTGTATATTGTAATTCGATAGTTCTAACGTATTATGGTTAGTAAAACACACTTTGTGTGTCATATAATATGCAAATATGCACGGTTAGTTTCGTGACTCGAGTCACAATTACTATAGTTTCACTCCATAATAGGCAAGTCTAAGCCTGGTCATTAGAAGTCGGTAATCCCTAAGACAATAATCAATTAAGCTTAAGAATTCTATCATTATAATCAAAATAGTGCTTGGAGGACTAATAATTAGAAACGAATGTTGTCAATAGTCTGCTAAACAGACATTGTACTTATTATTCATTGTACGAATTATGACAGATGAAATTACCTACTTAGGGAGTACCAATATCAAACTTTATAATGAATTACAGGTAAATATGAATGGTAGGTATAGGCTCTTGATAGAGTTAACACAATTTTTTTTTTTCTAAGACTGATATATCTCCCTACACGGTTGTATCTATTAGTCATCCAAATGCCAACATAACAAACAGTTAGTTTAACCGGCTTACCTCCAAGTTTCAAATAAAATGAAAGACTGAAAAATAGTTCAATAACGTTAGATTATTCGCGAAGATTCAGGACGCTAAGCGAATGGCCCAGATACGAATTTATTCATTTTTCACGACCATAGCGACAGCACCCCCTGGTACTGAATTAGCTTTTCTTTTTATCGGCGACTCGCCCTCTGAGTAACATTTTTGTGCATTTACATACGTAGCTTATATTGATAGCGCCGAAAGACATTGCTATTGTGCTCGTAGATAAATAGTATCTGGTCACACGTCCTTATATATTAGATATATAGTTTTTTAAGGAAAAATTTTATAGGATCAGTATATTATCATTATTGCTTTTCCGCGGTCTGAAATTATTCGTCCTTGGCATTTTCGCCGAAGACTAGTATTAATAAAATCTTCGTACAAATGCTATATGATTTAGCTGCTATGCCGCCGGCCGCGCATTTAGTTAGTTTATATCCGTTTTAGTTAACATTTTATTATTATTTACATATTTATGTAAATCCAAAATTTGACACAGTTTTCTCAAATCCACTCAGCTATTAAGCTACAAACGTCTAGATTTCTCCGTTACAAGCTTTCACATTTATAATAATATTACAAGGAAGTAATACAAAACATATTTAACCGATCTTCAGACACTGAGGTCATTGCCAAAAGATTGCTTATTTATTATAATGATTAGATCTGCCTACGTTTGCTAAGACAACATTGTAATACAAATAAAGCTGAACTTGAACACTAATTCAGGAATTTCTAACAGATTCCGCGTGGTAGGTTTTTAGATTTTCTCCTGCCTTTGTATTAAACAAGGAACACTGATAGGTGTAGGTAGGTAGTAAATAGGTGCAAATCATAAATCACTTTCCGTCATACGCGGCGTGGGCGATAAGTGAGGGCGGCTATCAATGAGTAACTAGTTTTGCCTTTAATGCAACCACCGCGACAGTAACGTATCGTCGTATTATTCAAACACACAGTAAATGTTACGTCATGCTTACTTTTGTAGTGCTTTATAGTAGTCAACAGTTTTTTCCAGAAAGGTATTTGTAAATGCGTATATCCAATCGTGACTATGTAGTGCAAATATTTTGGTTACAAATCAGGAGTCATAATATATGTAGACTAGCGGTACCCGCGGTTTCGCCCGCATTTATGGTTAATGTTACATAGCTTAAATAGCCTTCCTCAATAAATGAACTATACAACACAAAAAATATATTTTTTCAATTCGGACTAGATGTTTCTGAGTTTAGCGCGTTAAGTCAAAGAAACAAAAAAACTCTTCAGCTTTTTACATATATATTAGTAATAGATATATATTTTTTATTAGTTTCGAATCTTGATATAAGAAAACTGGTACAGTGATTATGAACGTTTTCTAATAGCTAACAAACTACATTGTCATTGTGCTTTCTTTAATCAGATCTAAATTTCCGTTGAAATGCTTTTAGTGAAGCAAATTGATTTTTAAATGTCCTTGGCGTAAAAGTCACTGGAAGCGGTACAGGGTTATTGAAATACTTTGTTTAGTCCTCGAGGTCATTCGAAATGTACCTACTTAAAAATCTTTGTGATATTTAGATTTGAATTTGGTCTTATAAGCTACCTCATAAGGGTAGTATTTACTGCATTTGTTTGTTTGTACACTGATAAAATGAAATTTACACATATTATGTAGTTTCACTCATGTTGGATATTACATAAATAAATAATAAATAAATATCCGACTACATCACATACATTGATCTGACTCCGAAATAAGTAGCTTAAGCACTTGTGTTACAGATATCAGAATCAACAGTGGTATTACAATATATACTTAAATATTGAATATTAACACCCAGACACAGAACAAACACAAGTATTCATTATACGAATGTTTGTCCTGGGTGGGGATCGAACCCACAACTCTTAGCGCATAGGGCAGGGTCACTACCAAATGCGCCATCGAGCCAGTCAAATTACATGCAGGTTGTCATTTGTAAAAATAAAATTAATATTGTATATCAAATACTTATATGTAATAGGTATTATCTAAATGATATAATTCATCATCTTAGGGGAAGAAACAGGTGGGTAAACTAACATTCCAAGTTTTACAATCAAAAGTAGTAAGTACAATGAATGAAAAGTAACAGACATACAGACCTCTTCGTGTCGTTAGTATAATAAGATCGAAACTGGTTATGTAAAATGAGCTTTTAAAATCTGTTTTTGACAGCATCATCAGTAGCTATAGTTTTAAATAAAAATAATTATACAATTTAGACACATATTAATAGGCTATAATGAATTAATTCGCCTATGAATACACACATAAACCTAATATTTTTTTTTTACATACTACGTAGATGATTAAAGTAAATGGGAGCTTAAAATTCGATCTACTATGTTATTAATCAGTCGAAGCTTCGATAACAGCGGCGGGAAATGGGCGAAGAGGGCAGCGGTAACAAAAGCGATTTTAGGTACTAGTGGAATAAAGGATTTATCTCAGCTTGCTTCACAAAGGCTCAATAGGTCTTACAATATCCAGTCGCAGTCACGATGACAGTGGCCAGAAACGAGTGAGGAGAGCGGGCTTTAGTGGACCTAAGTTTGACTTTGTATCAGCGTGTATCAGAAACGTCCGCTTATCGCTCCGTTAGTCTCTCAGCTACCCGCGCGTTCGTATGTAGTTAGAGTTTAGAAAATAGTAGTATCATTCAGAACGCTGTAGATAATAAACCGTAATGTTTAAAAAAAATACACGTTTGCCATACATAGTATATAGTACTATAACTACCTACATCACCACATACCTATATAACAAAATCACTACTTTTATCTAGTCTGTCTGTCTGAGAGCAATAAAAAAATACTAAATGGATTTTTGTACGGATGTCATCAGCAATAGTCGTCCATTATTTTTTTGATTCAATGAGGAATTCAAGGCGCATACGCATACGTATTATAAAATACAAGTGACTCGCTCCGGTTTGCGTATGGAATTAAGGAAATGCTTTTTGTTGCGAGCTACGAAATATTTGTTTTTGCTTTGGTGTCTAGAAAATGCTACAAATGGTCACTCCACGTTCGCCTACGCAACTCTTTTACGCCATGCAAGAGTCCACCAAAAAGGCAGGACAGCTTTCTACGATCAATTAGCTTATAATTTTTTGCGAAACGATTATACTCTCCGTAAATGGGCGGCTGCGTCGTATTGGTCTCTGATCTGTTATAGGTTTGTTATAAACAGTTAATACTTACTCCATAAAAATGTGATAAGTTTTTAAGTGTGACAACGTGATCGCATTGGCATTTCATAACTCTTAGGTATTTTCAAACACCTATACGTAAACAATAGAATAGGTATTAAGACAATCATCATCTTTCTAGCGTTATGTCCCGTGCTTAGACGGGGTCCACTTAGACCATGATCCAGGATTTAGCGAGTCTGGTAATTACATTGAAGCGACTACCGATCTGACCTTCGTAACCCTAAGATAGGGGAACCAGACAGTTTTTGGATCATAGTTACAAATCCAAAGTTGTTTGAATTTGCAGGTTTCATTACGATGTTTTACCTCACCGTCGAGCCAGTGGTATAAATACGTATCTACATAGATTTGAAAAATCGTACGTGGCAGGGTTTGAACCCGCACTCCTCATTTAAGAGGCGCGTGTCTTTACCATTGAGCTACCACCGCTCTATAGTCTAATACAGCTATACTCAATGTGTGTGTTCCGCGGAACCCTGGGGTTCCGTGAAGCCTTTCTGGGGGTTCCACGAAAATTGGTACTGATCATAAATATCATAACTCCTGGGGGAAAATCCGTTAAAAGTCGATTATTACCCGCTTCCTAAAAGGGTTCCATAGCATAAAAAGTTTGAGAAGCACTGGTCTAATAGGTATTAAGACAAATCTGTTTTAATTTATATTATCTATACTAATATTATAAAAAAGAGGATAGATTTTATTGTTTATTAGTCTGTTTGTATTGAATAGGCTCCGAAACTACTAGACCGATTTGAATAAATCTTTCACCAATGGAAAGCTACTTTATCAGCGAGTACAATAGGCAAAATTTTATTTCCGTCTTCCTACGGGAACGGGAACTGCGCGGGTGAAACCGTGGGGCACTGAATTTTATAACTCCGTTTAACACAAAAACATTATAATTAAAGTAATCTACATGCAGAGGTATAATGAATCTCAACATTGTCGCTCTAGATGTGATAGCTCGTAACTAAATATTTTGAGTAAAATTAGATGTTAATGCAGAAAGCTGTAAATAGTATTTCTGGCGCATATTACTTGTATACTTAATAAATATATTTCTTATAAAATATACTTAATAAATGTTATATTTGAAGTCTAAATCACTAAAAAATAAAAATAAATATTACAATTAGTTTTAAAAGAAGTTTTTGGTCTCTCCTGTAAAGTTTGCAGTTTGCATGTACGAGCTATCACATCTAGACCGACGATATGTGCATTATGAAGATAAGCAAGAGTTATTTTATTATCACCGATGATCTGTCGTATTGTACACTTGTAGTTTTCTATATCTGTATATAAAATCAGAGGTATTTTTGGACGCCCTTGCACGTTGTTATTATTAGATATTGTGCAGTTCGCAAAAGTGTTACAATAAATCCTGCGTGTGTTGGGATATAAAGTTTACATAAATTTTATATAATTTAAAGTCGAATGAAAAGTAATTTTAGCACACAGCGTGGTACATTAACATTTATTTTAGCCTTCAAACAACCTCATTGCAGATTGTTAGGAAACCAACTGGCATAAAAAATATTCCCGTTATTTATGACACTGACAGATTATAACGATTTTGACAAGAAGTTAATTTTTCCATAATTTTTGCGTTTTATTGTTTTGCGAGTCTATAGAAATAAGTTCATAACAAACAACATTTTTTATGCGTATTTAAGCATTTCATATGTCCATTTATTTTGGAAGTATTTTAGCTTTTATAGATCACCTCTACAATGAATCCAAAATCTGCAATCACCACTGCCAGATCGGTATACATCAAACATTTTGAAATTATAAAGTGTTGACGACAAATGATGATAGATAACGGTAGTTTCTACCAATTTGTATGTTGAATTATTAGGTCAGGGGACAAGCTAATGGAACTGTTTCACAAGTTTAACCAAACTAAACCAACTGTAATAAACATTTTCGTGTAGTATAGTTATACTGTATGTAGTTTAAGTCGTTTGTAATGCAATAATTGTGTCTGGTTAATAATAATAAGATATTATGCATATAAAAAATGGATTTAAAACAAGAACTTAGTAAATATATAAGGCATATTATCCGTGGGGGTTCCTAGGTTCTTGTTTAATGTTGTATTATAAAAAGTCTAAAATTTTATTAGATGCATCTGTCGTTATAAAGCTTTAAAAAACCCCGATCCATCCATCCATTACTGAATAAAACATTATTCACAAAATTGAAACTTGATTTTATATTATATTTAAACAGGTTGTAACACCGAGTTCAAGGAGGACAACGGTTGGCGTCATACGAGTGCGGACATCCTCGTCTTTGCCGAAGAAGATCTACCCCTGTGAAACACTAATGGGAGTGCGGCAGAATCCTTGGACGCCGACCAAACGACGCGGACCCATCGCTGCCGAAGCTTCCAGCCCGGGCCCGGCTGTGGTCTCCCTTCCAACCCTCATAGGTAAGGCAATCTGGTATCTTATTAGAAAATAATAGTATCAGGATGGAGCTGCTTTGAAAAAGTAATTCCTTCGTTTATTGGTTATATCTAACTAATATTAGAAACGCGAATGTTTGTATGGATAGTAACAAACATCACTCAAGTAACGAACATCCACTTTATTTTACGTTTATTACTTTTTCACGTATAAAGTACTGCATGGATTTTTGTATTTGAAAATACCTACTTGTCTCCTGAATATTTGGATGTGCTGTGTCCGTGTGATGAAACTGGACACAATTTCCAGACCACAATCTTATCAATCTACTAATATAAATTATAAATAAATGACAATAAACTCTTACTCAGAATTTTTAATGTAAGCATAAAAATATTTACACGATTTCGCGCCTTTATATGTTCATATTCGGACTGGAAGAAAGAAAGATAGCCTGTCTGTGAACTTGTTTTTTACTTAATTGTGACTTGTGTTTGTTTACTATTCTAGAAAAGTTATCTACGCTGATCAAAAAAAGTGTATTTAATAGTTTAGATAAATAAGATTATTATCTGGTTCTCCAATGCTATATTTTCTACTTATATAAAGTGCACTTCAAGGCAGGCAGGATAGAGACTATAAACGGTTACTGTTATTACTTGACAACTAGCGTTAACCAATGTATGCGATAGAGATATAGCTAGCTACTGTCTCTTCGGTTCAGTTGACGCTGTGACGGTCCATTGAGTGCGTACATTGCAAATTATGTAGAATTACGACTGAGCATAGCAGTTCAGATGTCAATTGCTTTAATAGAGTAATATGATTTTTTTTATGACTTATAAATTATTTACTTTTCTGATAACAATATTGCTTAACTAGTTAAGCTTATTTTATAGTGAAAGGAATGCAATTTGTTTTGATGCATGCAAAATAACAACGAGTACCTATCGACCTTGTAGGCACACACGGCTATAAGCAAAAAGTAAACATTATAACTCATCGACAATGCCAATGCGAACAGTCATCCGTTCACAAACATCGAAAGCCCCAACCCAAAATGTATCGTGTTCCAATTGTTTCCAATTAAGCCATAATGTTTGTACACCTATGTATTATGTATGGTTATTTCTTTCGTTTAGTAGGTTTCGTTTCGGCTCCGTATTGTTCGCGTCTCGCGAAGCTGATGTCATCCGGAGGTTGTGAGATTATCGTCGGCGCGCGAACAGCGGCCTCGCTCGTTTTGTTGGTACACAACGTGACATCATGTTACTTCGCGCTAAATAACACCACACCGACTTTTTACTCTACGGCATAAATCAAATACGCATTGACCTTTACATTGCTCGCACGCATTTCGATTCGTACCGGTTTGGTGACTTTATAATTTAACATCAACTGGTAGAAAATAGTGTAAGTTTTATAAAAGACAACATCTGTGCTCACAAGTGGTTGATTGGACCATCTACACCAAATATAGACACGCTGTACGTGGGCGAAACATTGACCCTGTTCAAGGTGATCTCCGTAAGTGCTCGAGATACGATTTATTTATTAAGTTGACTATTAAAGTTTTTTCTTTATCAATTGTGAATTGAACGCACGTTTTGGTGACATCGATTGTACGATTTGACGCTTTAGAGGTAAATTAATGTTTATTGAGACCGTATCCTTGAAACTATTATTGAAAGTGATGTGACAAGATTACGAAACGCGAAATACTTACTACGAAGTGTGACTGGTGATGATAAATGGAAAATTTTCCAAGTAATAAATGAAGGAATATCGAACGTTGCAGGTAAACCTCCCCAGGAATCACGCAGGCCCCGCGCCCCCGCATTCACATTTGGACAAAAGCTTGAAGTTCCTGGCGGGGCTAAATCGGGGCCCGGACCTGCCTCCTATAATACAGAAGGGATGACCGCTAAAGGTAAGGTAGAACGTTTTAGGGTCGGAAATATGTTATAGAATCATACGAATTAACGCCTACCGTTCTTAATTAGGAATTATAAATAATAATATAGCATTAACTGTCTTTACCACATGTGTGCATAAATAACTTTGTACATATCAATGCGATTTTAAGAGGATGATAGGAGACCGAATAGTTATTGGAAAAGCATAAGTAAGCATACAGAAACACGGATACCTTTGAATTGGCAAAGAAATAAAGGTAAACTTATTTATACTTTTCCGCTTCTCAACAAAAGCCGTACGGGTAGGTGTATCGACAAAATTGTGGCCACCAACCCATATATGTCATATTGCGTGCGTAGCCCAATTTTGTCGAGCTAATTTACTATCTAAATTTCCTACCTACGATAGTCACAAAATTTGGCCAGTGGACTTTTTGGGAAATATAGAAAGTTCGTTAGCGAATTTATATTTCCTTTCTGACCTCATGGAATTGTAAATATGAAATGGCCTGTGACTCTGAAACAAAAGGAACCGACTTGTCTGCAGCTATCAAACTGCTAAGCGCATCTTGACAGCTGCCGACATGTCGGTTGAGCGAATCTACTCGGTATAGCTTACAATGAGAATCGATCACTAGATAATCGCCAGTGGTTGGGAGCAACCGACAAATCGGTCTATTAGCAATTATACTGGATCGCTTCCACAAGTTCTTAAATGCAACTGTCACGTTGATTTATGTCTCCGCATTGCCGCTCCTTTGAACTTAATTTAAATTTGTACTTATACTTGCATAATGGCAAGAACACACGAATAACGTCGGTGACAAACCGAAAGACGTTTTTACGTTATTCTGTGATTCATTCTGCGACACTTGTGTATAAGTGGGTCACGACTGCAGCCCAATTTGCATAAGCGATGTCGCCTGCAGTGTTTATATTTTCTCCCTATTCCTGTAATTTAATGCGGATTGTACCTACGTCGGCGCAGTTTTACAACACCTACACAGCAAACTATTACAAGATAATTGATGTCTATGTAGAGTTATTAGCGCTATTTACTTCCTTGCTAATACAACAAAATTGAACACATTGAATAAATAAGCATTGCGTCGACCAATCCAAGGTTTTAAGACAATTCAGACGTTACTTCTCCTAAGAGGTTACTTCCGCCATAAAATTTTAAAACCATGCACCTTGACGTCATCATCGCAAAGGCAGCCTTACCGTATACCTAAATATTTACATAATGCGCACATAAATTTTTATTTCGTTATCAACAAGTTATTTATTTCAATATTTACATAGTAATAGAGATATGATTATTAGAAAGGCCATGGGGAAATTATAATATTTATTAAAGTCGTTTTTGAATCGCCTCTAGGAGTTCCTCAAATATCATATCAAAATAATTTTCATAAATATTTTTCAAGGTCGCTTAAAATGCTGAGATGGGAATACTATAAACGTAGACAGTAAGATCTTCTATGAGCGTCGCACTTAGTTTATGACTTATGTGGCCTTAAAAGGCCTCTTTTTTTACTGGTTTGCATTCGTAGTTGGACAATATTAGTTAACCAGTATTGGAGGAGCATAACAGAATGTCTAGATGCATTGGATGTCTCCAAATAAGTCCGTATGGACGAAGGTGATCGGCAGTGAGTCACTTGTGTAGGTGCCCCAGGTCCCGAGAGCGGTCGCTCGATACTGTCTCAGTCGCCGATTCAGCCTGCTTCAGTCACCACTGCGCCCGAGTACCTAGCTTGTTACGATACAAGTTTAGCGAGACTATTAAGTGTGTGGGATATAACTTGTTCGTTGAGTGTCAGTGCGCTTTCTATCCCAGAGGACTTAACAGATAGTCAAGGTATTATACTACGTTTATTTAACTGTTTACTTTAAAGGCCGAGTGTTTTTTCGAGGATCGAAAGATTGAATACATAATTTAAAGTAGTTTGTAGGTTTACCCGTGTGAAACATTTTTTGTTTGTTCCAAATACGTAAATTATGGTCTACCTACGGTATACCTATAGTGATTTTAAGTACACACAAGTCAAAAGTGTGGATAAAAATATAAAATATCGTCCCCTAATTAAACTAGGGATGCTTTGTTAAGACTTATTGATTTAACTGTTTTCTGTACTAGTAGCTAATATGATAATTATTTTAATTTTGTTCAAGTGAGACATGTTTTCTTGTGTAGGTACTAATGAATAGCAATATTAGTAATATTTACGTAAAATCACACTATAATTGTTTTAAATAAGTTCTTGTTACACCTTTATTGAATCATTGTTATAATAATGTGGATCTTAATCCTGTTGGGGCATAATAAGGATATATAACTCTTTAAATAATTAATTTTAAACTTAGGTTGTTGTTCGTATTTCAAGCATTCATTATTATTAATGCGTATTCTAAAATAAATTATTTTGTACAAAATTATATTTTTTTCCAAATAGGTTCAGTCCAGTATATGGCAATTAAAGGTTGTATCATATTAAATCGAAATAATATAAAAAAATATGTAATTAATTGTACAATAGTCCAGAAGCACAATTAATGACTACTTAGTAAACCTGGCTTGACAGTGGCTAGTTTCTAAGTTTATTTAAAATTATTGCATTTAAAATTTTATTAATAACTGTTAGTAATAATCTTTGGTATTAAGCTCATAATGAATGCTACATATTATTAATGTCGTCGTAGATTATAATAATTATTGTATACGAAAACTATATAAAGAATCGAATAAATTGCTACTGTAACCTATGTATATTAAAAGCTTATAATTGTCTTTAATGCTCATAAGCAAATACATAGGTACGGTTATGTTTATAATAATTATTTGGAAATATACTCGATTGCAGTTACAATATCACATTCTTTTCACAATTGTTATTTATATTTTGCCATACCAATCTCAACAATCTATATATAAATACGAGTTGTTTTTCATTACTAAGGGCAAATTTTATGAATGCCTAGACCAATTGACTTATTTATTTTTTACATATCTATCATATTTAGAGCAAGGTTATTAAAAGTTAACATCAATTAAAAACAGTATGAAAAATAAAAACTTAGTGTAGGAATATTCTAGTCGTAATGGTCCTAGCATTATGTCCCGTTCTTAATCGGTGTCCGCTACACAAGTGAACTGCCACCGCTCAGTCTAGTTATTCATGTAATTTTCATAGGACGTATTGCAAACCTTATAAAAGGCTACAAACTCTAATTAAAAGTATATTTTTATCAAACTTAGTTTTGGTATCCTATAACTGATACCCCAGTGTGTACAGGACGTGCGGTTGGGCCAGCCGCCTCCTTACACGGCCGGTGGCCCCCACCGCGGGTCGCTCCGACGCCTGCGCCCTGCGACTATGAGCCCAATAAGGCCGCCCGCGTGGTCTTAGACCACGCTCCGGCGTTTTCGATCGGCCTCAGAGTCAGTCCTCCTCAACCCGGGGGCAAAACGCCAGGTGCAACGAGACGCATGTAGTGGCCCTGGGAGGAAATAAGGTTGCCTGTGGGTAGCGATGGTAGTTAAAAACTTTAAAGCTTATATCTGAGACAGTAGTGTGGATTCATCATATTTGTATGTTGAGGAAGGGTGATGAAGCATCTTTATTTTCTTGGATTTAACTATTGTGTAAATTATCTAGTCGATAGAGATAGGTATATGACTCCTAATTATTTTTCGAAGTTTTTATATCTTATACTTCAGACCTATGTTATTAATTAAAGGCCGAAAGAGATCTGATACTTAAAATAAAAATTATGGTACCTATAAATTTTACAAGTACATATTTAATAAAAAGCAAGTTACAGTTGAATTTGTTCTCCGATTAATATCTGAGAGCATTGAAACCATCAACAGCTAGTCGTTTTTTTTTTATAAAGTAATAAGCGATACGGGAGTTATTTTGTATTTTTTTCGCTACCCAGGCATCCTTACGTCTCTTGGCAGTAGTTTTATTTCACCCTTATTTAGTCGCTCATCAATTAATTATTCTATTTTTCTTATTCTATTGTACCGTTCATAGTGCACTACCCCGTCAAACTTTTCAATTAGCAAGTTTTCGCACAATGTATATGGCTATGAATATTTCGCGTTTGTTATGTTATGACATGATACATAATTCATATTACGTTCATTGTTGTGTAGTTATTCATTCATCACTATTTTCGTTAATGCGTCATTTGTCATGACTTCATTATTTCATACATATTGGTTATTTTTTTAGAATGCCTATTGAATTACTTTATTTAAATTAATATGTTAGTTGGCTTTTGTAATGCTGTGGCTGCATTATCGTGATACAACGAGAGGTTTTATGTATGGATGTCTGTTTATTTTACTTTTGTAGAGCAGGACTAAAGGGCGTACATTCGTCGAACCTCCGATAATGTAGCCTTTGCACTTGAGTACGACTCAACTTATGACAAGAGTTGAAGACATTAGAGCTTGGCTTTGGCCGTCATATTAAGACAGAATGATCATAAAAAAATTGATGATTCCAGCGCCCAACGTATACTCCATGCCACCGGTTCTTGGAGAAGCCAAGGAAGGCAGTAAAAGAGCAGCACCAGCCTTCAGCATCACCGGGCGTGGCAAGACCATAGAGTCAAAGACGCCTATGCCGGGTCCTGGCACGTACACCACGGACAAGGCCGCAGCTGCGCTCACCAAGAAGCCCCCTGCCTTCACCATGGCTCCTCGGAGAGAAGTCAAACATCCGTCCGAGGCCGTTCCTGGGCCTGGAGTGTACTGCCCAGAGAAGGTGACTAGCACAGAGTTCATTCACATTATTTTTAACTTGTTAACGTTTTCTTTTACAAGAAAACCACTGCTATGGTATTAAAATGATTGAACTGGTTGAAGGCATAATTTTAATATGAACAAAGTTTATTTCATACTTTTGTCAAAATATATTAATATTATACGTTTGTAAGTATGCATGGCAAACTAGTTTGCATGTACATAATATGTGATAACAAGATTGAGAATGTTACTAACCAGGTGAAGGTGCAAAGCGTAAAAGTTGCCTTTGTTTAGGAGTATTCTGGGGACGTCGCCTATGTAAATTTATGAGGAAGCCTTAATTGCATGGCCTTGTTTTGATTCCAACTTCTGCTACCGCAATCCATTGATCTCAAGCTGCTACTAAGCTTACTGATATTTATACCAATGGTATCAGCTGAGGAAAATTATACCATGGTCTAAAGGGTGCAAGTTAATTCAGCACTTATTAAAAACCGATAAAGAGATAGAAATTTAGGGAATCTAAGTATTGTATTAGTCTCGATAGGTGTTACTAAATTCTAAATAACTATACTTTGTGTTTCTTCCTAATCTAGTGAAACTAATTTCGTCCCACAATATAATTATTTTTGTAAACGCAATGAATATAGGGATATAAAAATTACTTATGTATATCGCCAGAGAGTGACAAATTCTAACACCTTAGACCGACTAACCGAGCTTGGGTACATATAACAGGTGTGCGTGAACCTTCCTTGGGCGCCGGCTCACACCTTCGGAATTCGACACTCACAGTTCGCTGGGCAGCCTGTTCATCACCCCGCTCCTGAAGGCATCACAGCAATCTAACCTGTCTGTAACCTACCTTTCCATTGCTCTTCACTAAACACACAGCTTCATCCATACATAATTATAATATCGCTCATGTATTCATCAAAAATATATTTTTTAATCGAAGTAAAATTATACTTATTGTAAATAAATATTACATTTACTAATTCATATTTCGAGTTTCTCTGATACATACTAATCTCTTCTTCATAAATGTTTGCATGCTGCTTTGCGAGAAATTCGTCATCACATGGAATGGTATTTATTTATTGATAACCTTAATTTTCTATTAACATTTCTATTTTATACTTTAAAATGTGTCTTACAACTTTTTTTTAATAATATTTAACAGTTTTTAGTAATACAATTTATGTTAATTTATTTACAGGCTGTTACCATTATACGGGAAAAGTCCCATAAGTATACTATAGCGAGTAAAATGAGAATGGAGAAAACTGAGCAACTTCCTGCTCCTAATGCATATTGCCCAGAAAAAGCAGATAGGCTATTAAGAGAAAAGTCACCTGCTTACTCGTTCAGAACTAAATCTGTGGTAACTAAAGTCAGCCATGCTCCTGGTCCAAATGTATACTCACCAGAAAAATCCCTGCATTCTTTAAAGAATGGACCTAAGTATACATTGGCCGGTAAAGGAGTCGCGGAAAAACATGAGGTCACACCTGCCCCCAATACATATAATCCCCAAAAAGCCGATAAACTGTTGCACGGAAGTTCACCAGCGTACACACTGCGCTCTAAAGAAGTTGTACAAAAGATCGAACAAACACCAGCACCGAATGTTTATGCTCCTGAAAAGTCAATGCACATGTTGAATGGGGGACCAAAGTTTTCTCTAGCTGGCAAAGGTGGATGTTCTAAAGTTTCTGAAACTCCGGCTCCAAATTCATATGATCCTGCAAAAGCAGATAAAGCATTACACGAGAGTTCCCCATCTTATTCCTTTAGAATAAAAGAGCAAACGACAATCAGGAGTGAGTCACCTGCACCTAACGTTTATGCACCAGAAAAATCTATACATATGTTAGATGGTACTCCGAAATTCTCTATGAGTGGGAAAGGGCCTTCTGGTAAGATTCCAGATACTCCTGGTCCTAATGTCTACTGTCCAGACAAAGCAGATAAAATTTTACACGAGTCATCCCCAGCATACTCATTCCGAATGAAAGATCAGATTCATAGACCGGATGTGACACCTGCTCCTAATGTATATTCTCCAGAAAAATCAATCCATATGTTGGATAGTTCTCCAAAATATACTATCGCTGGTAAAGGAAGTGACCCTAAATTTGATAACGTACCAGCACCAAACTCATATTGTCTTGATAAAGCTGACAAATTGCTCCACGATTCTTCCCCGGCATATACTTTCAGACCGAAAAATAATTTGGACAAACCAAGTGATACACCCGCTCCTAATTCATATGATCCACATTTGTTAGATGGTACGCCGAAATTTAGCTTATATGGAAAAGGCCATGATTTAAAACCTTATAATACTCCAGGACCAAATGCTTACGAACCTCATTTATCTGACGGTGCACCAAAGTTTAGCTTATATGGAAAGGGACCAGATGCCAAACCAATTGATACACCGGGGCCAAACGTTTATGATCCCCACTTATTAGACGGTGCACCGAAATTTAGTTTATATGGCAAGGGTCATGATCTCAAACCTGATAATACTCCAGGTCCAAATGCTTACGATCCTCACTTTTTAGACGGTGCACCAAAGTATAGTTTATATGGTAAAGGGCCAGATGCCAAACCTTTTGACACTCCAGGGCCAAATGCTTATGAGCCCCATTTACCAAATGGTACGCCTAAATTTACAATGGCAGGAAAGGGTCAACCAGGTAAACCCTCAGATGTGCCAGCTCCTAATGCCTATGATCCTAATTTACCCGATAATAGTCCTAAATTTACTTTATCTGGTAAGGGACCAGATGGAAAACCATCCAATACACCTGGACCCAATTACTATGATCCACAAATAGCTAGCAACTCACCAAGGTATACGATGTCTGGAAAAGGACCTGAAGGAAAAATACCAAATGTGCCTGCACCAAATGCTTATGAGCCCCATCTTCCTGACGGCACTCCTAAGTTTACAATATCGGGTAAGGGTCACGATTTAAAGCTGCAGGATGTTCCTGCGCCAAACGCATATGACCCTCATATGCCAGATGGTACTCCAAAATTCACTATGGCTGGCAAAGGGCAACCAGGAAAAATAATAAATAATCCAGCTCCTAACGCATATGATCCCAGCAAATATCATTATATGTTAGATGGAGTACCTAAATGTAGCTTCGGAATCAAACGTCCTGCACCGAAACTATATAGTAATCCTGCTCCAAATGCTTATTCACCAGAAAAGGCTAATAAGATTCTTTACGAAAGCATTCCAACATATACATTCAGACCAAAATTAGAAAATGGTGAAATTATGGATACACCCGGGCCTAACTATTATAACCCAGAAAAGGGTGATAAAATGTTACATGAAATGTCACCCGCGTATACATTTAGGCCTAAGATAAACGATGGTAAAATAGAGCTCACGCCTGCTCCCAATAGCTACAATCCCGAAAAGGCTGACAGAATCCTATTGGACAATGCGCCTAGATACTCTTTCAGAATAAAAACGAATCCTCACAAGCCGGACAATGTGCCAGCGCCTAATAGCTACAACCCAGATAAGGCTGACAAAGTTTTGATGAACAGTGCTCCACAATATACTTTTAGAATCAAGACGGATACTTTAAAAGTACCAGATACCCCAGGTACGCTATTTTTCTATTCATTTATTTATAACTTAACAGAAGATCCTCAAATCGCTCTTAACAAAAACTTAAATATCATTTGGTAAATCTTGAAAATGTAAAGGCTTTTTAATATTGATCAAGTTTTTTGTACTCAAATAACTGATGTAACAAATTTTTTACCAACGAATAATGATGAAATGATTACTCTGAGCTTTACAAACTTATATTTGAATTTAATTTATATTGCAGCCCCAAATTCCTATACACTGCCAAATCCAGTGGAAACTCCACTATACACAATCTCAGGAAGGCACAAGGAGCCAATTGATGAACGGTTAAAGGTTCCTGCGCCAGGGACTTATAGCCCTGAGAAGGGCACCAAGTATGTCTTGACGTACTCACCTCAGTACACATTCGGAATCAAAATTCATACTGATAAATATGCTGATACACCTGGTAAGATGTTTTATGCGTAAGAAAATTTATTTGAAAACTAGATACATACATATATACATAACATCACGCCCATAATCGTCGAAGGGGTAGGCAGAAAACTAGATACTTAATTTTTTTTTGCCTTGGTTCTTTAGTAAAAATCTTGTTGCTATTCAGTTATATAGTAATATAGTAACTCAGTCTCAAATAAAAAAATCGGTATATGGCGCGGCAAAATAAAACGCGCTGAGTCAGTTGTGAGCTGCTCCTGGGAGTGCGATTCTTGTAGTCCCACGTAGTTCGCTAAGTTCGCTAACATATGTATAAGAAATAAGTTTGACACATCTGGTGAAATGAGGTGAGTTGCGCACTGCGTTGGATGGACCATGAGAATTCTAAATGGGTACACCGTGATATTACACAAGTCTTTCTTGTAATATAGCACAAAGGCGTGATGAGAGAATCGGGAGAAAAATAAAAAGAGAAATCAATTATTATAACGCAATTATTTTATGTCTGCTCTTGGCCCAGCTTTTATAGCAATATTGTTAAATTCCAGCGCCGAACTCGTACAGGATCCCATCAGTCCTGGACACACCAGTATATACAATGTTGGGCCGTCACAAGGTGCCGGTGGACGATCGCGTGAGGGTGCCTGCTCCCGGCACCTACTCCCCTGAAAAGGTAATGAATTTTATAAAACACGCTTCAAAAATTACAGAGATATTTCCTAATACACATACTGCTTGTAAAAAAAAAAAAATAACATGACGCCCATAATCATCGAAGGGGTAGGCAGAGTCAAAGGGACAGAAGGCCCTTTTAATCACATTCACATAAAAAAAAACTGGGCTGGTTTATATAGAAAATTGTAAAAAAAATTTAACAAGTGGCTAGCTCGCCGCCTACACAATCACATACCCAAAACCCCATTTACCATTAGTCGCCTTTTACGACATGCTAGGCAAGAAACACAGTTGGCGCACTCTTTGTAAGTCCCAGACTAACATAGGATAATGGGCTTGGTTAGATGGACAATTGTGAAAAAGTAGTGACAAGTGGCTAGTAGCTCGTCGCCTACACAATCACTCACCTAAAGCCCCATATACCATTAGTCGCCTTCTACGACATGCTAGGCAAGAAACACAGTTGGCACATTCTTTTTAAGTCCCCGACCAACATGGGACAAATACTGCTTGTTCATAATAATAGATTTAGGATATTATATGTTAACATGACATAAGTTTAAAACCATTTTTTTCATTACTTTTAATTCGACATGCTAGTGAGAACATTTGCAACACTTGTATGCCTGAATATTATAAGGAGATAATAAAGGGAGGCCAATTTTTCAAAAAAATTATACGTACCTGGTACATAAAAATACCAAAGAAAACTCTATATATCCGTGTTATATAGTCAAGATAAATGTAATTTCATTGTTTTCAGGTGCAGCTTAATAAAACACCGCAAATTACATTCGGAATTAAACATTCACCACTGCTTGGTCAGCTGAAACCAGTGGAGCCTCTTCGGTCTACTGCAAATGACGTCACGCAACGACATGTCAAGAATGTTACCCAGACTGTTGAGAGGAGAGTCATACGAGTGCCCGACCCTGACGATGCTTTGGAGCGACGACCTAACGCGATACATGATATCAACCGACAAATGATAGTGAACGAGTCGAATTCGACGGACGCCGTCCAGAATACACGAACGCAAGTGACCCATTTAAGGTCAGAAAGTGAGCTCCGAAGCTCAACTGTAACACCCGAGCCCGTTCAGTCTCAGGAGGTTCTGACCCAGGAGCTTGTCTGGATTCCGGAGCAACCTACAACCGTTCGCCGTGGTTCTTACACCATTGACAAAAATGATGGTTTTACTGAACATTACCACAGCAATGAAGTGGTTCCAGTTGAGAACGGTGTTAGAAGAGTTGCAATGAGCGGAGACAGAGGTGCGGTTTGCACAGAAGAAAACAGTAGCCACGTAATCAGAAAAGAAGGATTCGAACAGAATGTACAAAAGAATGTTAAGAATGCGAGTGCGCATGAGAGAAGCCAAGCGGCAAGTGAGGAGGTGCGCACCGGTACAGAGGTTCAGCGTCTTGCCAACGGTGGAATAGCTAAGACTACCACTACAACTACTATAAAAAAAGTGGGCACTGCGGCTAAAACGGCCAATGCCAGTACCACCGTCACTCGTACCTCAACCGCAGTGACGTCCCGCGATGTTGGTGTTAAATAACATACTTCATATATATATATTTTACACCAGAGAGCGCCTTAACAAACTCAACTAATTACAACTCATTTGACGATTTGTCTAGGCTCATAGATATTGAATAACTTTTCCTGACAAGGCGGACTGTGTAGTCATGTTTATTGATACAAGTGGTTCAATTAATTTATTAATACACGCCCTTATTAGTTAGCTGCTGAGCAATATGATATATGAGCTGCTGCACTATGTGGATTTATAACGAGCTAGAATTATACTGCTGTTTTTGGATCCAAAATGCCGTCGTTCGCCTTATTTCATTTTGTAACATTAATTTCGCTATTTATTTAATTTTGTTTATCATAACGCATGTGAGCGTATTTACGTTGATAAGAGAAAGTTACATTTTAACAATTTTATTAACGTTACTAATATTTGTTACATACATGATTGATATTTTAATAAACAATTTATTTTTAATGGTTTGTTTTACCTCAATCTCCGGAAATTCTTACAGTTAATTATCCCATGTAATATGTTTTTAAGTAGATTTTTCCTTAGGAAGTTTGCAAATAATTAACAGAGCAAAATAATATATATGTCACGTGATCGTGATAAAGCAGGAAAAAATATTTCGATAATATTGTATTTTTAACCAAATTAAATAGACGAATGACTGTGGTTATTATAATTTGAAGTAACATTTAATGAATAGGTATAATTTTATTTAGTTCGAGAATGAATTACTATTCATTACAAAGTGTCAAAAACCAAATTAAGGCAAAATTTCAAAAAAGCAACCCGTAATATGCCTACCATCATCGTCATAATCGTCATCATCATTCTTTATGTGAATGTTTTATTGAATACTGTTTCATTTTCACATTTATTATTTTTTCTTTTGTAATACATATCAGTTTTAAATGGTTTTGAAATTATGCAATAGTTTATACTGCTTTTAATACGCGTGATGTTACAGTCTGTTATTGCTGCATTTCCTTGTAACTTAAACAGTAATGAGAATGAATGAATGCACCCTGCCCACTATGGTGACGAATGCTTCGGAAGTTGATAATCTTCGCTGCTATTGTTCATTAATTACCGAAGACATTATTGTCAGGTTAAAAACTTTTGGCCAATGTTTTTATAGTGCGATAAGAAAACCACAATGATAAAGTAGAGTTTAGGTGGCTTATTTATCTTATTAGTTTTGTAGTTCTACGATAGCATTGTCACTCATATTATGTACTTTTTAGACTCGATCGACTTTAGATCGAAGTAGTTATTAATTTAAATTGATTAATAAAACAATAATTTTGAGATAGCATGTTTTGTGTATGGCATATTTATTGTAAAATGAATTTCATGCTAAGAAAGTAATAGCGTTATTAGAAATCCATCTTATGTGTAATGAGAGAAAGATGCAATGAATAAAATTTGATTTTATTCCCTTTTTGTGGTCCGTTCTATTTATTTACAGCAGCAGCTAGATGAACTTTTTGAGTTTGACATTATTAAACACTATTAGAAACTGGTCAAATCATAATATTACGAAACTTGAAAGTGGTACAATGGGTAGCATATACATAACAAACTAAGTATCCTCTACAAATATGCAAAAAGTAAAAAATGCCATTACGATACAAACAGGGAACAAAAATCTCAACTTTGAAATATTATACCTACGTATTTTATCAGTTGTTTTCGTTTTAAAATTAGTTATGGCCGTGTCCATTGTTGTTATGATCACTGGACGGATGTGATATTTGCCTGCGCAGGAAGCTTTAAGTCATGGACATCGGATAAGGGCAGTGAACTGGTCGCCGCCTACGCAGTGACAAGAACTGCGTCCCAGATAGATGCTGTCCAAATGAAGTCACATTCGTTAAAAACCTTCTGTCCATCTCTTGAATACGTTTGTTTACACTTCAAACATTGTATAGTACGAGTAAATTTGCTGAACAATTATTTGATTCCTAAAGTGGACTCGTTTTATTTAACTTTTATATTCGGCTGCTGGTAAATCTGTCAAATCGACGATCGTTAAAATTATTATAGTCTTAAATAATGCAATTGGGGGGCCGACTTCATTGTTATTTTAACTCTCTCAAATCAATATAAAGAACGTATTTGTTGGATAACAATACGCATGTATTGTTATCCAACAAATACGCATACGCATACGTGCGCATATTACCTACTTCCTACTTATTCATTGTTTTATTTGCCGCAAATTAACATTTACGCTTCAATCAATATAACAATGAGCGGTTGGGAGGTGTTTGATTTAACGTTTTATTTATCATCAGATACATATTTATGAAGCTTTATTTATAAAACTACGTTTATATTAAAACAAAAACACGAAAGACCTTATGGTTTCGATTCTTATTACGGCTAATTTAAAAAAGAATAATAAAATAAATGGGAACTTGTTTTTATTCAAACGCTGGAGGACGGAAACTTTAGCCGACATGTTGAATGACAGTTTTGATTTTTAACATAAAGGTAGGTACAGCTTTATTATTTTTATTTCTGCGATACTTTATAAATACACAAGTCAATCAGTCATTTGTAGTCAATCAGGCTATATAGTATTAATTAAATTGGAGTATGAGGAAAATCCGATTATATTACATGGTGTTTATCTAGGTAGGTACGTATAATATTTATGGCAAAAAACTTAGTGTCCTCTACACTTTAAAATAACCCTGTTGTAAAAAATATTTAGTACGTATCTGTTTGTTTAAATAAGTGATGCAATTAATATGGTGTGTTAATATCCCTGTATTTAAAAATTAAGATTTGTAAAGGTAGCTACAACAGTTTACACCACTAGCTTGGCGGTTAGAGAAATGCGTGAGAATTAACTTAATTTTCAATCTGGAACAGATGCCAGTCGCTTTGTTGTAATAATCAGTCTAGCTAACTCCAAAATTAAATGGCCATAACTAATATATTACCAACTAGCTGTGCCAGCGGTGTCACCCGCGTTTATGGTTAATATCTTCTCCCGTTTTCCCAACATTTCCCTTCACTACTCTGCTCCTATTGATTGTAGCGTGATGAAAAGTATACTATAACCTGCCCAGGAGTATGAAGAATAATTGTACCAAGTTTCGTTATATATCGTCGAGTAATAATCGTATAATCCGTCGAGTAGTTTTTGTTTCTATAAGGAACATACAGACAGACAGACAGACAGACAGACAAAAATTTTACTGATTGCATTTTTGGCATCAGTATCGATCACTAATCACCCCCTGATAGTTATTTTGAAAATATATTTCATGTACAGAATTGATCTCTTTACAGATTTATTATAAGTATATAGATTAGATAAGGGCCTTTTTTACTACTACCGTGATAAAAAAATCTCTCGCCAATGTGATTTTTTACGGTTGTTTCATACCATACTTATCGCATGCATCGACTATCCACAGTGCAATCGCAAACACAATGCTTAATAGGCAAGATAGTTTGTTTTTGATTAATTTTATTCGTTTTATTGATATTAAAATACAATATTAAACGTTTCTGCCATTACGGATATCAAATTATTTGTACCCCATACCATTGCTGCCTCTAGCGGATTTTTCAAAAACCTTCAGAGGAAAAAGGCGAATTAAAATAAAATCTAGCATCCGCAAAATAGAAATCCGTACCTAATGGTATCAGGTAAGGTTGCTCTTTCCTTGAGCTACATATAGTAATAGCTAATATTGTAGGTAATTGTACTTATAGTAGTAGCTAATATTGTAATTGGATTGTAACTTTTCTTAGAAATAAAATAATAAAAATGTTAGTAAAATTATGCTTTGAAGATGGCTGGAAGGCAGCCAAAGTCAGTATCCAAAGAACTTTCTTCTTTGGATACTAACTGTATCTACAGCTATACTGAACCCACAGGTTCAGTATAGCTGGGCGACAAGATACAGATACGGGCCTTTTGTTATTAGCCCATCTGAAGTAACAAATTCATTGTTATTTATTTTTTTTAAAATACCTAAATAATGATTATTTGCCCCCTGGACGTATTGGTGGCTCCTATGAAAAAAAGTTTTAGTATGGCTATGGCTGAGCATTCAAAGCGTTAAATTTGTGAAACTTGATGCTTAAAAAATTCGAGATTTTTTGGAGTCTGTAACATTCAAGATTTTGCCTACATCTATTTTCAATGCCGTCTGTTAATATAGTAAACAGTCGACTTTGGCGGTCGCTAGACGGATACGCGTCAGTCTGTCCTTTATTATTATAACAGGTTAAATGAAAAGCTCGAGAAAGTAAAATGCCGAGGGCGACTACACCCCGCTGATTGACGCAACATCACCCCCACTCGTTCGCCCCACTACTGCCACCCCACAATTAACCAAATTAATGTTTGTCCCCGATAAGCATGTGTACGCACACTGCCAAGTTAATCAGAACTCTGGGTAAAACGACCGCTCCATGCGAAAATGTGTGAAGTTAACTTATCAAAAATTTGTCTATTGAAAAAATACAGTAGGTAGAGATGTGTTATAGTTAAGTTGTATGATTGCATTCGTGCTTTTTTCATTATTAAAAATGTACTTAGAATTATTGTTTTCATCAACTATTGTACTACCTATTTGGCCAAAAAAAAAAATTATCGAGTTTCTTGCCGGTTCTTCTCGGTAGAATTAGCATTCCGAACCGGTGGTAATATTTTCTAATATTTAGAATAAATCATATAAAATAATTCTATAATACTGTCTCATCTTTATTTTCTTCGTTTCTATGATAAGGTTAGGAAGAGAATTTATAGAGAATTATACTATTTGGCATATAATTTTTTTTTTAACATTTACACTATAATATGATAATATGAAGCTATTCTTTATTACCACAAAAAGAGTAGTACCGTTTAGAGAGCATTCATATGTTTGATAGTATTACATTTTATCTGGTTTCAAATCAATTTCAATCGGACAGAAGCTATTTATAATATACTTACTAGTGACCCGCCCCGACTTCGCACGGTGAGCATAAAACAATATTAAACTGTACATGTAAACCTTCCTCTTGAATCATTCTGTATATTGGTTAAAACCGCATTCACACCCCTTTCGTAGTTTAAAAGATCTAAGCGAACAGACACCAGCGGCGACTTTGTTTTATACTTTGTAAAGATAAACATGTTTGCGTCAAATAAATAATGTAGACACGGCTAAATATTTAATTAAACATGAAATAGGTAAATGCTACAATCGTATTTTTCTCACCGACTATAATACTCGTGAGTTGGTACACAATGGGTACTAGTATGATAGTAAATAAATGTTTGTAAATGAACTTATCGAACACGGAAATTATTATCGTCTCGCTTAGTTTCAAATGGTATACAAATATGTAACCCAACAATCTATTTAAATAATGTTACATACCTATCATAAGCAATGTTATAAAATACTATTTGACCCGGCGAACGTAGTTCTGCCATTAAAAATGGGAGGTGGGAGCAGTAGGGTGAAAATACTTTACTTACGTCCTATAAAATATCAGTTAAATCGGTTGAGCCGTTTAGGAGGAAATACCAAACACCCCGGACACGTGATTTTTATATATAAGAAAGTATTATAAATTCAGGTTCTATTTTATTATGTGTCCAAGCTTACGATTTCAGTTAATTTATCTATACTTATAATAAATCTGTAGAGAGGTCAATTCTGTACATGAAATATATTTTCAAAATAACTATCAGGGGGTGATTAGTGATCGATACTGATGCCAAAAATGCAATCAGTATAATTTTTGTCTGTCTGTCTGTCTGTCTGTCTGTATGTTTCTTATAGAAACAAAAACTACTAGACGGATTTTAACGAAACTTGGTACAATTATTCTTCATACTCCTGGGCAGGTTATAGTATACTTTTCATCACGCTACAATCAATAGGAGCAGAGTAGTGAAGGGAAATGTTGGGAAAACGGGAGAAGTTACTCCGTTTTTTAAGCTTTCGTCGCGTGTGCAGCCTTAATGGTTAAAGTTACATAGAAATCATGTATGACGGAAATAGTCTTTATAATATTAACCATAAACGCGGGTGACACCGCTGGCACAGCTAGTTAATAAATATAATTCTTTTCTGTTTAAGTGTCATTATTTTCTATTCACGTTATATTTACCGAAAATATTTTCGAAATGATAGTGACATCCACGTTATCTGGATTTATCTTATCTTATCACAAAAATAATGCATGCGCACTTATATCAGAGTTCAGTGATCACTGAACATTGAACCTCATCCTTACAACATACCCTTAGTATTTAGATAGTATCTTCTATTTGTCGTTCGGCAGTCAGTCAAACGAATATTTTATTTAAAAAGGTAGTTATGTAATCAATCAAGATCAATATCTTGCAAGATAATACCTATTTCTGATAATGTTCCCCACTCTCGCCTAGGAACTATGTATATTAAGTAATGTGTATACGTTATTACTTACAATGCATAGGTTTATTATGAAGTGATTATATGATATCTTATAAAAAATTACATGAGATTTTATACGGGTACTGTACAGGATAGTTATCCTATACAGTACCTTTTTTTTTTTTTTGCTATGCCAGGCCACCCAGCATGTCTCAACCACTCCGCCCAGGATTCAGACGCCGATCATCCCCGTGACCGGCGTCGTGGGCCCACTCTCGCGCTGTGACCTCTGCTAAGCCAGAGGGGCACGCGGAGAGCGCCTCGTCGAAGGGGCCGCCTTCCGCCCGGCGACCCAGATTGAGGGCTTAGCCCTGTCGTCGCAGAGGGAGAGCATCGAGACGCTCAATCCCTCTGCGACCCACCACAGCGCGACCCAGCGCGCCCCTGTCGGGTTGCCGAGGATAGGGAGGCGAGCAACGACAACACTCAGCTCCTCCTCTTCCTCGGCAACCCTGGTCCGGCCGCAGGGAGCTTGAATACGGCCGGACCGCCGCAACTGCCCGTTTGCTAGTCGTGCAGTTGCGGCTCACCTCGGGGTCCTTCTTCGCTTCAGCCCTGCCATGTCAGGGCCTACTAAGCCCCCCCGGTACGACAAACCGAGGACCCCGGCGGGGGTGTCCTATACAGTACCTGACTCATATACAGATTGACGGTAACATATGTTGCCGAACCAACGAATATGAATTTAATGTGAATACAGTACCTATAAATAAATAATAAATTCTCCAGACTGACACACTAATTCCCTAGTTCAAAAATAAGCTTATAAGCTTGTGCTATGGATATTAGGCGAACTGATAGACAAACTTAAATACGTTTGAGTACAAATGTCCATGTTCATCACACGAAACATTTTCCCCTAGCGGGATTCGATCCCGCGACCCTTGGTTTCGTAGCCAGGGTCTCTGACCACTTTACCAACGGGCCTGTCAAAGCATTACCATATAGGTACCGTCAGTTTAATAGTTTAATAGTTTTCCTTGTACCATAGCTTATAGATATAAGATGCCCTTCAAGATATTCTGCCGCTAAAGTTTATAACCTGGACAGTGGTTGAACCACATTTCGTTATATTTCGTTATTCAACCACAGACAGGGATGATGACACCACCAACTCACAGAAATAAATAATTTATTCAAAATATGACATTAAGAGCGGTGGTAGCTCAATGGCAAGGACACGCGCTTCTTATCCGAGGGGTTCAGGTTTAAACCCGGGCACGTGATACTAGCTCGGCATTTAGGAAAAACATCGTAATGAAACCAGCACAATTAAACAACTATGGTTTGGTTATCCTAAGGGTTATGAAGGTCAGATCGGCAGTCGCTTCAATGTAATTACCAGACTAAGCGGACACCGAGTACGGGAAAGAGAGCCTGGAAGATGATGATGGAGGACACGAGACAAACATGACAGATTTTTCATAATGAAATAATAGAGTTAATCAGTTCAGTAGATATGCTAAATGTATGACGTCACACCGCCATGTTTCTGTAAAAATCTATGGAAGCATTCCGTTTTGACTCATAAAAAATATGTCAAATGATTGCTGTAGTCACGTAGTCTATTGTTCATCTTTTTCCATTACAATCTACTCAAATGACAATGCGATAGGGATGCGAAACGCAAATATTTGTGCTCGGCCCACAGATAAGGGTGCAGTAGGTACAAAGTTTTGTAAAGACAAACAAGCATACAAGCCTAAGTATTCAAACGACTAGATGGTAAGCGCTCACCCTCACTGTAGTCTATGGACCTTTGCAACTCGATAGCTAATGTGTCACAATGAGTTGCGTTATCGTTCATATTGAAGAGTTCAATCAACTTTCTACTACGAACCTACCTACCTACCTAATCTACAGTTCTCTGTTGATCTGGGACTCAAAATGTATGTCCTGATAAATGTTTTCCTCCCCTAGCTTGTCATAAAAGGCGATTAATAGTGTATTGGGTACTGGGTTTCTGATTATTTTCTTTTCTTAATTATATGATTTACTAGCTGTGCCAGCGGTGTCACCCGCGTTTATGGTTAATATTATAAAGACTATTTCCGTCATACATGATTTCTATGTAACTTTATCCATTAAGGCTGCACACGCGACGGAAGCTTAAAAATGGAGTAACTTCTCCCGTTTTCTCAACATTTCCCTTCACTACTCTGCTCCTATTAATTGTAGCATGATGAAAAGTATACTATAACCTGCCCAGGACTATGAAGAATAATTGTACCAAGTTTCGTTAAAATCCGTGGAGTAGTTTTTGTTTCTATAAGGAACATACAGATAGAAATAATGTATGACGGAAATAGTATTTATAATATTAACCATAAACGCGGGTGACACCGCTGGCACAGCTAGTAAAAAATAAATAAATAAATAGCCGACAATATCACATACATTAATTTGACTCCGAACTAAGTAGTATAAGGATTTGTGCTAAGTGACATCATCATGCATTTAAAGAGTATAAAAAAATATATAATAGTATCTCTTATCTCTAATCATCTTAAAATTTACAAAGTAACAATTTTTTTCTTTTGCCTTGTTGCCCTTGCGCGAATATGGTCATCGTACAGCGCATGGCGCTTGCGCTTAAGAAATAATAGGAACTAACGGGATTAAACGACCTTGTGACATGAGATGCACACGCGCTATACAGTTTCTAGAAGAGTGTAACTTAATTTAAGGTTTTGTAAAAATTAATTGGTCAAAATATAACATGGTATAAAAAAATATGCAATCGATACTATTAACGATTCTGTACAAACAGTTTTTAAGTTGTGTATAAACTAAAAGTATGGTATAAAGTATCTATATGTATGTCCTTTTTCAGCAATCGTTCAACTTTGAACTTTTCATCTGCGCATACGTTTTACGTTTTACTTTGTACAACCTTAATAGAAAGAAGCTCATTGTTTTACATCATCATTGTGTTCCCACATGCGCGACTTGTTTACGCATTCAGGGAATATGCATTGATGATAAAATTATAATGCCATTTATTGTTTTAATTACTTACTGTTATATGTATATTTTAATAAATACTAGGTATATGAACAAGTGTTCTATGCGATGAAACAACCGATTAGTTACATAACTCGATTGAAACCGTATTGAAATAAAAACCAAACGTATAATTAAAATTGTAGTTTTATTTGTTCGTTCGACCTTTTGTTTCCAAATTCAATTAGTATTTGCATATTCAAATTCTGCTTTATTTCCTAGCAACTCCACCTGCGTGAATATACCTATATACTCGTAGTCTGTCACCTAAATCCTATTTTGCATTTCCCTGGTATACAATAAGTATTTAATTATAAATTGCACACACATACACGTAAGAACAAGACGTATTTTTAATAAACATTTTAGAAAAGTTTAACGAAATTAGTTTAAGTATGTAGACAACTGTCAAATAATTAGATAAAAAAACCTAGCACCGAAATATAAGACGTTTAAAAGTTCTTTAGACTTTCAATAGGATAAAATAAAATTCCACATAACCCGTCTTATGAGTCTTCCCCTTATAAGTCGGGTAGTTTTCGAGGATTCCCACGACAACAAAAAAAAAGCTCAAATAAAATTGTAGGGCTCATGTGAAATGTTTGTTTTAGCGGGCTTATGCAATTATTATTAATGTTGGTCTTGTTTAACTATAACCGCGTTATTAAGATCTAGACTAGATATTTATCAGGTATCAACTGGATGAATATTGGGATGGACTGTAAGGCTGATATAGTCACAAAACCAGGCAAAAATGATAAATCTTAATAATATTTTAAATGCGAAATTTTAATCTGTTACTCAATCACGCCATAATAGCGGAAAGTGGTTGAAATTGGTATAAAGATAGATTATATTATCATCCGGTATAGCACATATGAAACTTTTTATCTTAGGATAATTTATACCACGCGTGTAGAGCTGCGGGCAAAAACTAGTTTAACGTAACCTCAATGTTAAGCTATATACTATGTACCACTAGTACCTAGAGGAAGGGGCGGATCTTGAATGTAGCGGGTCCTACGCTAATCCTACTTAGAGGCCTAAATTATTTTTTTATATGTTCCTACTACTAGTGACCCTCGTTCTGTTCGTCTATATGTGTATTGACTACCACAGGGGCCTTTTAGTTCACGGGGCCCTAAGCCCAAACGGGGCCCAAAAAACCCCTATAGTAGATTCAGCCTTGCGTTGACGAGGCTTATCCACATGCTTTAAGATATGGAAAGGTATCTTTAGGCACGTGGATCCAGTTTTATAATTAAAAGAAATATTGTATTTTACCTCAACCGTGAAGTCACTTTACATAATAGGTACGCAATGTCATCTCAAGGGGTAAGCCCAAGGAAAATCTTTGAAATATCATGATGTTCTATTGGTTTTATTAAATAGTTATACCGGCTTCGTCCTAGTCCACTAGTTACTAATATAATACATTTTAAAGTAATTCTGTCTGTCTGTTATCTCTTCACAATACAATATTTCTTTGAGCGGTGGTAGCTCAATGGTAAGGACACCCGCCTCTTAACCGAGGAGTGCGGGTTCAAACCCGGGCATGTACCTCTGGATTTTTCAAATCTATGTACGTATTTATACCACTAGCTCGACGGTGAGGGAAAACATCGTAAGGAAACCTGCAAATTCAAATAACTTTGGATTTGTAACCATGATCCAAAAATTGTCTGGTTCCCCTATCTTAGGGTTACGAGGGTCAGATCGTCAGTCGCTTCAATGTAATTACCAGACTCGCTAAATCCTGGATCATGGTCTAAGCGGACCCCGTCTAAGCACGGAACATAACGCTAGGAAGATGATGTTATCTCTTCACGACTTGCCATGTTGTAACACGCCTGTAGCTTGAAGCTAGTTTTTATCCCCGTACAATTTGTAATAAACAAATTTTCACGTTAAAATTGATTAATTAGTTGATTTTTTTTTCAAATAGGGGCATAGGTGCCTTATATGTAAAACTTTAAAGCATTTTAGAAGAATTTGAAAAATACTATTATTGAGATTTTACGTATGTGCAAATATTGATTTCGAAGATTCGATTATTTAATTACCTACGTATTTAGTTATTAGTAGGTTAATAATTCGGCTGAATGTTGTTAAAACTTGCTGTCTCTTTAACTCTGCGAACCCTTTCAGGGATTACGGGCGTGATGTTATGAGAGTAGGTTCAAGAAAAACCAACTCTTGTTAGAATTAATGATGCAGCGATTATAACACGTATATTATTTGAAGGCATACTTTTTCAACGCAGTGCATTTGTGTACTCTATAATGGTATTTGCTCATTAAATTCAATTATCATTTGGGTTTCTTTCGTTTGGTTTTCAATATGACACAAACGGAAGAGATAAATATGATTTACCCGTAATTTTCGTTCTTTGTATGACCCTGTTATATCTTGTCAGTGTTTAGATCAATTTAGGTTCTGTTTTCGCATTAGTTTTCTATAATCGTATATCTGCCGAAAAATGGGCTACACAACTCAAATGCTTTTGCATACTTCAATAGTACGTACCTATATATCCATATTAAAAAATTCATACACATATACATATAGAGAGGTAGTACTAATGACAGCTACTTAAAAATAAAATTTTGTTGGGTTGGATGGAGAATTGTAATAAAAAGCACCAATAAGTGGCTCGTCCCTTACACAATTGCAAACCCAATACACTCAAATTAGTCGCCTCTTACGTTATGTTGGCATGGAACACATTGATATGACTTTTAAGTCCCTGACAAAGAAGAAAAAGAATTGTCTAGGTGTGATCGTTTATTTTCTCACTATTTTTTCACAATTTTTAACCCAAATCTATTGCAATTTTGGCTGAATGTGGTTTAAGTAGCTTAAAGCTTGTGGGACTCAACCTCTTCGGGGATTACATGTATAATGTTACCGGCAATCTGTTTAACCCGGTATTGTATGTAATACCGAAAGTACGTCAGGTAATGTAGGTATATAATAGTGTGTATGTACATAAGCGGCAAGCTTTGTCGTACGCTCTTTTAACCACTGTTAGCCAAATCAAATTGATTTGGGTAAGATGGAATATTATGAAGTGACAAAATAGCTCGTAACACAATGAACTATTGACGGCTTGCTAGTTCATCATTTGCTAAATTTGGTTGGGTTATTATCCACAACCCAACCTAAACTTAAAAAAAAAAATACCTAACTTATCCTAACAACACTCTTTTAAAAAAAAAAAAAAACTCTAACCTAGAATCTAGCCTATCACTCTATTGCATACGACGCCCGCGCTTTAATAGGTATTCTATACAATTCCTGAGAATTCTATACAATATAAATTATAAGGTTCGCTAAAAAATCATAATATTTTATACATTGCCTGAACGACCCCAGTATTGTCACCTCGAATGAAATATTAAGGCATTAAATAAGCTACTTAAATTATGAACTGAAAATTAAAAACCAGAGAATTCAAAACTATCCACGGTGAAATGCGTGTAATTTACAAAGTTTTGAATAGAGCGTGAGTGTATCCTTCGGCGAAAGCTAACGGCATGCGACATTTGAGGGGCTCACGCGACGGGTCAAGGGCGCCGGGGCCCGTGCACCTCGTCATTACACCAATTTGTGGAATTAGCTCCTCTACTCCATTACGGCTGAATACGATTTAATTAGTGTGTGTGTTTTATTGCACGACTAGTGTGGGTGTTAGTACGCCGAAACAAACATAATTTAATTCGTTTTATGTTCAGTTTCTGAGGCCGTAAATATGGCTAAATCTTTGTGTCTATACTTATCCATTATCACTATGCAGCAACGAAGAGTTTGGAAGTGCTTGGTTTAAACTGTGAAGATACATGTATAATATGGATGAAAATGAGTAGAGCTTTTGCCGGCGACTCCACTCGCGTGAAAGTTCACGACGCAGTCTGTCGCGGAGAGCGTCTCGGGGTATCCAACTTTTTTCGAGATAAAAAGTACTACCTTGTCCATTGTTAAGGTCAATTTCTTCTTGTCCGTTCTGTTGGCGTACCAAGTCGACAACGTGGTTTGAAAATGAATATGTAACAGATAGATTGACAAACTGCTTTAATTAACTGAATTAGTTATGTATTTTTAGTGTCTCGCTGCTGTACTCTTCTCAACATAAAAAAAAGATATGATGACCATTTAAAATATTGAGAAATATTTTATTTGGTAAAAAAAGAAAAATAGTTTGATAACAAAGTAGATGGCAAAAATATCAATCACGCTGACAGATAAATTGTAAACTGCTTTACAGACCTATGGAATAATATATTTATGTCACTCAAAAATGCCTTAGCAGAGTAACAGACGTTAGGTATGTTTTTACTCATTACCATTAAATTATTTGTAATTATCCTAAATAAATACTGTTTTAGATAGATCTGCACCTAATCTAACCGTTCCCTTATAATCTTAGTGCGAATTAACAAAGAACACATTAGATAATTCTGGATGGTTCCAGAACACTTCCGTTTGTCGGTCACAGGAGTGATATCATTCTTGGAAATGGGCACAACGGGTTAACTGTTTTTGTCATTTAATGTGATATGTGCTGTTAGTACGATATGCCTTTATTTGTTGGTTTTCCCAAATTTTTTAACATTGGAAATACTTCAATATTAAAAACTGCATGACTGAAATGTTAAAAACATGTCTTCAAAGATTTTTTTTTATGATTTTGGAGGGCATTATTCTTGTAATCTATGGTATGGTATACTGTCTGAGAGACGCCTGTAGGCTACGGTAACCGCTTGTCACCAGGCCGATCGTACGCTTGTTCACCGGTATCCTCTTCCTTGCGATATATCCCATGTTAGCAAACTCCATATGTCACGATCTAGACACCTCACTTGCTTCTTCAACATTCATGATCCTTTCCATACAAGTTCTACGGTATTTATTCTCCTAAGTAACATCAGCTTTTGTTAACACACGACCAATTCGGTCGTGGTTGGTGAGCCTGGTCACCTCTTACGGGCCTTCCGCGGCTCCTAAATCTTTCCACTTTTGCCTTGTATACCTGTTTAGACAATCATTTGTCATCCATTCTTTTCACATGGCCAAACCACCGGAGCATGTCTCTTCTTACCTTGACTCCGACGCTGTCTTTCAGACCGACTCTGTTTTTTACATCATCATGCCGAACGCAGTCTGTGAGCAATACACTGCAGATTTTACGCAGCGCACGCATCTCAACCGCGTTTATTTTACTTTCATGCTCTTTCTGTCATACACAACTCTTGCTTCCATATATTAGCGTAGGAATTTTGCACAGCATTGTATATAGCGAGCTGAGCCCTCAGGCTTAAGACTTTACTGCCTAGAAGTTCTCCTAACGCTCCATTTACCCTATTCCCGGCATTCTCTCTTTTTTCTATATCAGCAGAGCATCTTCCATCCCTGCTAAATGCACATCCTAGATGTAAAATTTCATTCACCTGTTCCGACACTACATTATCAACTGTTATCCTTTTTTCCGCTGTTGTTCTGGTTTCTTTCAAACACCATAATCTTTGTTTTCTTCGCACTCAAATGTGAGCCTCTCTCCTTATAATCATCTTTCAATATTGTGACCAGTTGTTGCAGATCCGATGCTGACTCTGCTAAAAGTAAGGCATTGTCCACGTAAAACAAACAGTTAACAACTAAGTCACCCATACGCATTCCAACATTCATAGATCTTATCCTCCAGAAGCAATGGTGCAGATATAGGTTAAACGGCAGAGTAGACAGCACGCTTTCCCGTCTGACGCCAATATTGACGCCAAACCAGGGTGGCAGGCCGCCCTCCACTTGCACACATGCCGCACAGCCCACATAGGTGGACTACACAGCACGAAGCAATGCGCCGTTAATCCAATCGATGATAGCCTTCTCCATATCCACAAAACCTCTAAAAATCTTCCGGCTTTTGACCAGATGCTTCTTCACAATGTTGCAAAGAGAAACGGTTTGATCCATGCGTCCTCTACTATTCCAGAAATCTCCCTGTGCCTCCTACAACATTGCATTGGATTTTACCCTCATTCTCCTTTGAACTATCTGTACACCTTTGCTGCTGAGCTAATCAAATTGATGACTCTATGGCTGGCACAGTCCATACGTGACCCAGCACCCTTGTACAAAGGCACGATGGCTGCCCGTCTCCAGTCCATTTGGGCCTTTCCATTTTTCCAGCATAAATTGCACAAGAACCAGAAAGCGTCCGGGATGCTAGCGCCACCTAGCTTGATAATATCCGCAGAAACCTTGTCTATTTCCGCGGCCTTTCCACTTTTCAGACTTCGTATCGACCATTCAATCTCAATCATAGTGATGTCTTCATCAGACGCTGGCACCACAGAATCAGTCATAGACACATTCTCAGTGCTAACATCCGGGACGTAGGTACTCATACATTTCTCCAAAATATTCACTTTACCGTTCTAACCCCTCATTCGGGCTTGCAAGAATGTCACTAGCTTTAGCTTAAATCTTTCTATTCTGGATTCAGATTTAGCCAGAGGACAGAGCTTGGATTTAGCCTTGAAACAGTGACAAATGGTTTATCGGGTTTTGAGTGTGTGATTGTGAAGACGACGAGCTAGCCACTTGTCACTACTTTTTCGCAATTTTTCATCTAACCTATCCCAGTTTTATTTTTGGCTGAATGTGGTTAAAGGGGCTTGCTGTCCTTTAACTCTGTCTACCGGAGACTACGGGTGTGATGTTATGTATGTATGTAATATTCCATAAGAACTAGGTTTTTGTGATTCGACGTTTGTATAAATTGATTGACGGGTTAGCCAGTACGTAGAATGTTATCAGGAGACATTACGTAACATGCAATTCAGGATATGAAGTTACGCATCCGTCTCCGTCCGTATGCCTGTAATAAGAATGATTAAATCGGTCGGAACAAATGTACTTAATGAATTTAGGTAATACACGATATGTTTTTATCTAAAAAGCACAAGTTTATTTAACTTTTACGCTTAACTCGTACAAATTAAAATTGATTTACAATGAAACAGTGCGTACTATTCGTAAACAATTCCACAAAAATTCATCAACATGGTGCTAACAAATTTTAGCGAAATCGTTTTGTTTAATCTTAGTAGAAAAGTCGTACATTCTTAGAATCTGTTACGATGTTAATATTAGACGGGGATAAATAAAATAACAGAAATACCTACATACCGTAATTTTAGGTACATATGTCGACATAATATTTTGTTACACAGTATGTGTATACTCTGTAGATACTAGATAGTATACTTATATGGTCGTAGTACAACATATATGAATTGATCTGACTCCAAGCTAAGTAGTTTAAGCACTTGTGTTACGGCTAACAGAATCAACAGTGGTATTATAAATATATAGGTACTTAAATATAAGATATTAACATCCTAATGTTTGTATACCTGATTGTCTCGATATATATATATGCACCGCAATAAAGATCCTATTGCTTTAACTACCAAAAAATCAAAGTGCGTGTGTTATGATTTCACTTCAAATATTTGCATATTTGATATAATTTAATGGTAAGGACACGCGCAGACACGCGCCTCTTAACCGAGAAGTGCGGGTTAAAACCCGGGCACGTATCTCTGGATTTTTCGAATCTATGTACGTATTTATACCACTAGCTCGACGGTGAAGGAAAACATCGTGATGAAACCTGCAAATTCAAACAACTTTGGATTTGTAACCATGATCCACAAATTGTCTGGTTCCCCTATCTTAGGCTTACGCAGGTCAGATCGGCAGTCACTTCAATGTAATTACCAGACTCCCTAAATCCTGGATCATGGTCTAAGCGGACCCCGCCTAAACACGGAACATAACGCTAGGAAGATGATGACCTAGGTACGTTCCGTCATCCTTACATTGATTGCTTCCATTGTCATGGAACAATGAATCTTTATGATCTGTTATCGGCCTTGAAACAAATTAGGATCCAGGCCATCGTCGATTTGATGTAGTAAAAAAGCTTATGACGGCAATATTAGCGTTACACTCTACACAGAAAATAATTATAAATCCTTCGTTATCAAACATTGGTAGGTATTACTATCACAACGTAAACAGAAGTTCAGTGATAAGGCCGTATTGTGAGACGTCACAATATCAAGTTGTAGTAGTAGTTAAATAAAGTGTATTTGTTCTTGGTTGTGCTATCTACCCATTATTTTACGGTGAGGTAGGTATTTCAAAAGATAATGTACTTCCAAAGAAAGGTACTAGGATATTTTACCAAAATCAAAAAAGGTGAGTTTATTTTTGAATTCATTTCTGGTTACCTCTAAATGGCGTATCTATTTGAAATTATTTTGAAATTGACTATTACAGAACTGTAATAGCTCTGGGCTTTTAACTATTTGAGATTAGGTTATGGTATATATTAAGTATCTATGAACGTTTATCAGCAATTTAATGCTAATAAAACCACTTTATACATTGTGCACCGAGGTCGGCCAGTGGTGGCGCGCACATATATCAAATTAACTCCTGGCAGACTACTTTCCTGGATATCGTAAATTAATTTTGTTCATTAATTTACCTTTGTAACAGTGCATAAGTACTGCATATCAATATCATGTTAACATTTTCCTCGTTGTTGTATGAAACTAACTATACATGGGTTATGTAAGCTATGTGTTAACTAAGATTTATTTCTATAAACCCATGTAAACGGCTCATGTCTTATTTGCTTTCCTGTATATATCTTTTTGCCTAAGTATTTGCTGTTTGACTAGAACTAAGTCATCGTATCTGATCTCATAAATGTATATGTAGAAGAGGTTAATTAGCAAGTTAAGCATATCAATATCATTATCATCATCCTTGCTATATATAAGTTACACTATGATCCTTGCTGATTTCAGCTACGGCGATTAGGCTACGAAACTTTCGGGTATTTGGCCCTCACATGGCTGACGTAGGTACCCAATCTTGGCAGCAAATGTACCCGCTCAGTGAGCATATGTGAGAACACCTCGTAATTATAGTTGACATTTGCAGGTAGTGGCTAAGCATATTTACGACATTTACAATGTGTGTTTCTGTTGATACATACATAAAACACATCACGCTCATAATCCCCGAAGGGGTAGGCAGAGTCAAAGGGGCAGCATGCCCCTTCAACCACATTCAGCCGAAAATAAAGTCGGGCTGGGTTAGATGGAAAATTGTGAAAAAGCGGCTAACCTGTCGCCTACACAATCACACACCCAAAACCCGATATACCGCCTTTTACGACATGCTAGGCAAGAACCACAGTTGGCATATTCTTTTTAAGTCCCAGGCCAACATGGAACAGTGGGCTGGGTTGGATGGAAAGCTGTGAAAAAGGTGTGACAAGTGGCTCGCTCGATACATTCTCATTATTTCCAGGGGTAGGATATGGACAAGTTTGTTTATAATTGTTTTAGTCGACATTTAGTTACCAGTGCCTACCTCGAAAGGAAATTGGCATGAAGCTTATTTTAATTGACATATTAATTTAAATTTAATCTATACATAAATGGGTTAGATGGAAAATTGTGAAAAAAATGTGACAAGTGACAAGCTCGTCGCCTACACAATCACATACCCAAAACCCGATGTCGCCTTTTACGACGTGTTAGGCAAGGAATACAGTTGGCACATTCTTGTAAAGTCATAAACAAATAATCAAACACAAATCATAAGATAAGCCTGAAATTCTCTTTAGGCTTTGCATGTATTCTATGTCTTTTTACTATTACTAAATATATATACACGTAATCGCCTATTGAGCGAATAATATTCATCAATGCCCGACATATACGAGTATAAGACATTTCCAATGAGTTGTCCCATCGACCTACAAAAAGTTAATTCCTCGAAAGTTTATTTCCTGTTTGTGGCTTTTGCCTACGAATCCTGTGCAATGACAGGCAACCTACGTGTTCTCAAGACATGGCGTAAGGACAGGAAAAAATAAGACATTATAATTCATAAGCTTGAAGCAATTGTCCAAAGCTCATAAAATCCCCGAATATAAGCGAGATAGGTAGGTACGCATATTTCATTCCGTAGATTATGAATACAGAGCGGTGTTTACGAATTGAAGGGGTGGATTTATGATGACCTTCTATTTAAATTTCAGATTATATCGTGTCGTGACTCGGCCGGTCGGCGTTACGTAATATTCGGGGAAAATTATAAAGCGTGAAAATTCTGTTGCGTTACTTTCTTTATAACGGTTAAAGCTTTTGTGTTAAAAGAGACCAGGTAAATACATAGTGATTTCAACATCCCTACGGGTCTGACTTGACATATTTTGATCAGTTGAAGGAGAGAGAGGAGAGGAGATTTTTTGCAGAAGCTAAATTATACTAAATGGTGTATCGGGTTTTGGGTGTGTAATAGGTGCCGAGTTAGCCATTTGCCACTACTTTTTCACAATTTCCATTTACCCCAGCCCAGTTTTAGTTTTTGGCTATATATGGTTTAGGGGACTATCTGCCTCTTTGACTTTGCCTACTCCTTCGGGGATTACGGGCGTGATGATAGAATGTTTGGAGCTAACAAATGAAGTTACCAGCATTTACCGACTTACCTGATCGACGTATTGAATTCTGTAAGCATGATGCTAAATTTATGATGTACGTACAGGTATGTAATAGGAAAATAAATATCTCCATTTCTTACATTTTTATCCGCTGCTTTATCAACAAAAGAGTTTTAATTTTTCATTTCTTTATATTTTTGTAATTTTAACATTATTGCTGAAATGTCACTGTATGATTTAATTTGTTTCAACCGAGAAAATAATTTTCCTTTACACTCATACGGGCCAAGATCGTTTACAAAGTCATCGTATTAGATAGCGGTGAAATGGCGGATGTCCTTGCTCCGTAAAAGATAATTCTAGAACCACTCTACTAAACTTGGCAGGAACCATGCGTCATAGTCCTGTCCCTACCCCTGTGCGGCGTAGGATTGACAGATAATTTTGTGTGCCAGCCAAGTGAGCCGACGATACCGCATATTACATCAATCACCTTTGACGACGAATATTAATGGTGTTCACGCGTTTGGCTTTTCAATCTTCTCGAATTCGCGACCCCAAGTGAAATGTAGCTTTACCATAATTTTCCAGGTGGGTGTTCAGGTTGTTAATTTGAATTATGTTGCTATATTTGTCCCACGTTGGTTTGGGACTCAAAAATAACTAAATACTTGGTTATAAATTATATATATAATTGGCTGAATTAGATTGTATCTCTTCTATTTTAATATCTTGTATGTAAATACGTAGCATAATTTCAGTTTATTCTATACAAAAGGAAACTGAATTGTGGGAGTGTAGGTACATATAAAGTTTGGGAAACGTCATTAATATGCAGAGCGAGCGAACCAAGGTAAATTAATTATGGGCTTATTACTCGCTTAGAGTCAGTTACACTGCATTACGAATTAAATGCTTAGGGGAGCGTCACACCACTAGAGAACCCTGATATCAAATTATAAATTTTGATTTTAAAATGTTATTGATTATTATCTATCGCAGTTTGGCACCTTAATTAACTAATTAGTTATCTTGCTTTCATAAAGATGTAAATCATACTATCATACTAATATTATAAAGAGGGAAGATTTGATTGTTGTTTATTTTTATTGAATAAGCTCCGAAACTACTGGACCGATTTAAAAAATTCTTTCACTAGTAGAAAGCTACTTTAGCGAGTAACATAGGCTGTATTTTATCCCCGTATTCCCACGAAACGGGAGCTACGCGGGTGAAACCGCGGGGCATTTTATTAAATAAAGTTTTATGAATAATAACAGTTTTACTCTAAAATATAGCAGAAGATTCGATTTTCAAAAGTTATCTCTTATTCCGTTGTCCTACCCATAGATTTAGAATTTTTTGACTACGCAAAAGATACATAAAGCGTGGGAGCGAGAAATCCTGCTGAAATACAAACCGCCCGAGAGAAAAAGAGACAGCGAATGAAGTACCTATATGTCAATGTTTTTGCGAGTAAGAGGCCATAGCGTCCCGGTCTATTCTACGTCGCAGTGAAATTTGTGCATTTATGTATTAAACCTTGGTTTATAATCGAGAATATTAAATGTGCAATTGAGGTGACTTGTTCTGTACGTGATTGTAAGGTTACACGACGGAATAATCCGAATAAATACACTTTTAACAGGTAAATACGATTTTATCATTAGATTTTTTCAAACCATATTTTGTCAAATTGTTGCTAGTAATCAGTTTAGAAAAATATGTTTACAATAGTATATTGATTATAATTGATCTTTCTAAGAATACATCGTGATTATAATCAGAATTGGGGAAAATATTGTGTAAAATTGTAAATAGTTTGGTTACGCTAGTGCTTGACAAAGCGGTGACGTCACGAGTATCGATAAAAACTTAATCGTCTTTTAGCGACATCATGACATGAATACAAAGTTATTTAGCCAAGTTATGTTGAAATATAATTATATTCACATTGGGAACTCATTATCTCCGTAAATTTGTTAGTTAAGTAACTGATAATTTTTCTAGGTTTCCAAGCAACAAAGCATTGTGTAAAAAGTGGATGCGGACTATAGACAGACCAGATTGGACTCCCAGTAAGAACTCCACTATCTGCAGCAAACATTTTGACGGCAAATGACGACAGCAAAAAATTTGTTGCACTACATATTATTTCTAAATAACTAAATGACACCAAATTAAAAGTTGCTTATATATTATTTGTTCCATTTCATTCAATTAGTCAAAGCAAAAGTCATATATTTTTGTCTTAGTATAAATCATAGAACATATTTCTATTTTTTTAATTTTTTACACACTGAATATACGAAGAATTTTACCATCTCATTATTTATAGAACTGCTAAGAATGAGATTTCTTACCGACTAATTCCAATTTACCTAATATATACAACTACTGATTTCAGTCAATGCCATAAATAATTAATCAAAAGTATAAAAAAGCGTATTAAATACCTATATTATTAGTATACAACTGAATCAGTCGATAATGTGAAAGTGCGTCTTTGACAACACTATTTTTAACTCACACATAGACGTCAACCAACACATGCTTAAATTTATTTTGGTCATGTCTCCGAGCCGTCTTTGTGTATCTTGTACATCCTAAATCTATGGTCCTACCAGTAGTTATATGGAATTTGCTAGGGCGGGGAAAGCATTTGCACAATGCTAGGCAACAATATAGAAATAATAATAAATCATATTTTATAATATGACGTGCTGAACCATATTATGATCCTGTATTTTCCTCAAAAAACTACAGCATTATATATTTAAGAGAAATTGTTATTTTATTTCTTATTTTTATTCTTCATACAGGTATTATTTATTCAATACAAATAAAAAAAAATATGCTTTAATACATTTCATCTTGAATTGGAAACATTTAAACTGCATATCTAATATTTTTTTTTATGTTTTAATGATCGACAGGCCCGTTTGTCGAATGGTCGGAGACTCTGGCCACCAAACCAAAGGTCACGGGTGCGAATCCCGCTAGGGGCAAACTTTTCGTGTGATGAACATGGACATTATTGTATTCGAGTCAGGGATGTTTATAAATGTATTTAAGTATGTCTATCCGTTCGTTTCATTCGCATCAAAATCAATTATGTAGTATTTTTTTTTTGCATTACCTTTTTGTGGTTAATTTGTTTTACATTGTATTTAGACGTTTTTAATTTTTTTTTGCCATTTCATTGATATTTGCTAATTAATATCATACGATCATGTATCAAAAATTATTTAAGTTTTTTTTTAATCGTAAAATGACCTCATGCAGTGGCATGAGGTCATTTTACGAAAACCCACTGGGGTTACTTTAAAATTCAGTTAACCCTTTGGCTGCCATAAACGTATAAGTACTTGGTTTAAACATCAGCATTTGTTGCATTAAAAAAGCATTAATAATTTTTCCTCGTATTACGATTTTATAAATACCTCATAACTTATTATATAATGTATGTAGATTTGTTTTTCACTCTTAAGTTTGACGGGCATGAAGGACGCCTTAAGGTATTAAATTCGAGTTACAAAAGGTCCGTCTGGAAAATTGTTGTACTACAAAATGTATATTTAATTAGTAAACATGCGTGGTCTGCGTATAACATATTGATGTAGTACAATACTTTAGCAGTCGATGTTTGGTATGCGGGTAAAGTAGGTACGAACGAACCTGAGGCGCGGCGTTCGTTCGTAGAGTAGGTAAATGCAGGCCGCATTCGCTCTGAGCCAATGGCGCGAGGCGGCCGCGTCGCTCGCATCAGCCCGTTATCACGTGTCGCGTTTTTGTAGTACCTAATTCTCCGTGGCCTTACTCGCAGTGTTACTCTGTGTCTTCATTCATTGAACGATCTTAACGCGAAAAAGTGAATTCAACACTTTTACAATGTGATTTCCTATTATTAATCATTGCAACATTTGCAAACTATATGGTTTATAATGAGTCAGTGTTTCTAAGTTTTAAAGAGTTTACGGTAACAGTGATTGAACCTCGTAACCTGTGGAATGCACAATCTTCGGCACTGTTGGTGTCGATCAAAATAGACCGTGCTATTAAAATTCCGTGTGATGGAACTCCAAGTTTATTAAGCTATTAATATCTCTATTAAATGGGAGACGGTTTGGTTCTTTAGTTACTATTAGAACGCAACAGCAACATGAAGGAGTGTCGCAGTTGTTGGTTGTTTACAACCACAGTTGGGATTTTATTAATGACCTCGACGCCAATGGCAGAATCAGGTTTGGAACTTTTTGATTTTGGTGACAGACCTGCCCATAACTGTTTAATACACACGTCCAGTTCAGTTTTTCCTAAAGGACCACGTTTGGGTATAATTTGGCTGTTAAAATGATTAGGTCAATCAATATTACGGCCGTTTTAACCCTTTAATATTCAAACGTGTTCTCATTTGGAATAAATATGAGAATTTAACTGTAAAACGGATTGCACATTGTTATCTTATCAGCGTGAGTTTCAAAGCCTTTACCAACATTAGTAATGTATGGGTTTGTTTTGTGAAAAACTAAATGAATACAAGCATTTTAGGAATTCCGTCTTACCTAACAGATGATTTACCTCTAGCGGCACGTAGGTACAAATTGCGTCAAATGACCTTTACTGGTTTGTTTCAATCTACACGACTGTTGTTAGCTCTGTTTACTTTACAAAATTTGTTATTATAAGAATCTTAAAAATAGTACTACACTTGTTTCACTCCAATATTTTTTGATTCTGTTACCACACATATACTTACCATCTTCAAAATTATTGACCGAACGTGTCACATTTCACTAATTGTCTGACAAATTGACGAAATAGTTTACATAATTATTGCACCTATAAGAATAGCAGTGTGACCGTGTGAACCTTGAGTAGGTCACACAGTATGGGCACCTTTCCTTACTTAGACTTATAAACGTCTAGGTTTAACTATTTTTTATGAGACTCAAATTATTCGGGATAAATTCAGGTCGAGAATGTTACCCACTTAAAATATTCTAAAATGAATCAAAAAACCATAAAAAATTATGTAAGGCTCTAAAAAGGATACCAATTTTATACCCACACAACAGCCCATATATATAAATTTATAGTATTTTTTACTTTTGTACATTTAATATTAAGTATTTGAATTCTATATGTTCTACAATCTGTGTTGGTAAGGCTCTGGTTTCACAATGATAAAAGATGATAACGTACACATGGGTGAACAACACATTAATTGATGATTAAATATGAAATTTAACAAGCATTTTAGACGTTCCCTACTATCACCTTTCTTCGCGCATCTAGCATTTACAATATTGTCACTAATTTACAAATTAAAGCTTTAGTCAATTAACCATATGATGAAGAAAAAAGGCACAGCTTGGCTATGGGTATGCTAAAGGAACTTCATCAGTAAGTATGCTATTGTAAAAATAATAATTGTGCTAATAAAATACTTGCGCAGTTATTAATGTCTGATGCATTTCACTAATCGAAATATTTGAAACCATGCACCAATAAAGAAGCTACCGAAAAAATTAACATAACGTTGAGTTTGTGAGAGTGACTGTTGTTATTTTTACGGTAATAATTTCAATGTGATTTTATACAATTATATAAGTATGTATTAAACTTATCTCAGAACCAAATCCGAACTATAAAAATTAAATTTATTTAGATTTATTAAATAAGCTATATTTATAAGTGCGTGTATATAAATACGTTCAATGCCACCGATACGCCCCTTGAGCCGGCAATTCGCACGCAGTTTTTAGAGTAGGTAGGTATTCATAATTTGTAATTTATCAAAATATTAATCCCAATATACATATGTATATTGGGATTAATATTTTGATTATTAGGATGATTTAATATTATGCTTGTTTAATTTTTTGAGGTAATCCGGATGCTACTGCCATCTTGGAAGTCGTAGTGGCATTGAACGCCATATGACCTACGGTTTTTACGAGTAAAATATTTTGCGACATTTTGATTTTCGTATAACTTAGGTGTACCTATCTAACGTTTATTTACTTCTAAGTCTTACTTAAAGCATGTTGAAGTCGAGTTTTAGATTGCTGTGAGGTTATCAAGCACGGTAAACACCCTTATGTCTTTACGTTATGACCGAGTAACAAACAGGTTTATAATACCTACGTATTTATGTACCCAATTCATTTCGAAAATGGTCTGAAAATATTTAAGTACACATGGCCAATATTTTTATCGCTTTGTTTAGGTATGAAAACGATCTTGGCAAGGTTACAAAAGCGCAAAATACTTATTTAGCTATACTAATAAAATTCGCTAATAGTTTATGGCTTATAATCGAGAGGGAACCAGATGATTGACATGCAACATATGCTATCATAATTAAATACTGGCGTATGTATATAACCAAGTGTTTCTTTTCGTAACTATAAAAATAGAATAAGTGTCCTAATTTATTAGTTTGTTGACACGTCCAGTTAACTGTTATCCTATTCATAGCAGCACACATTTTTAAAGTCCAATATTGAGATTACAAAAAAAATAAAGTATACATTTTTTTCTTCTGTTCAATGAACCAAAAATGACGTCATTTGTTCCGTAAAATGTTAGGAATTAGTTATATTATAGCGCCCCATTCCAGATCTTTGAAGCGTTGTATTTTTGTCGTTGTTTGGAGGTTGAACTGTTGAACTGTTTGATGTAAAATACTGCTTGAGGCGTGATTGATTATTGGGCTCGCCACGAAGCTTTTTAAACTCCGTGAGCGTATTCTATCGTTCTATGTTTAAAATAGAATTTTGAATTTGGTTTATTTATTCCTTTGTGCACTAATGAGTTTCTATTGCCAAAGAGTTATTACCTACTCATCAGGAGGTTATCTGTTGTTTAACAGTATTTTTGGAGTACCTATTACTTGTGTTTATCCATTTTGTTGAATTTTTGCGACCTTCTTGGTCAGTAGACAATAAAAAAATTCTCACTTAAAGTGTGTAGAACTTTGCTCTTTTCCATTGCCAGCGACCCTCTGAGTAAGAGTGAGTGAGTGAGTAAGGCTTAAACAATGTATTGGATGAAGCAAGAAATAATACGTATTAAATATTTTTTGATAAATTGATGAAACAGGTATTTATCTCGGGTCTGGGTATTTGTGGTATTTGTTGACCCTCGTTGACAGATCAATGTATGTGATGTTGCATACAATATCATATACCTACATTAATCTGATTATTTCAATATTAATATTCGAAATCATTATAGTGTCTACTTATCAAGCTATAGGTACAATATTTACTTTGAAGTAACAGAACTGAAATGTTAAATAGTCATGAGTTAAGTCTCTCCAGGAATAGCACACGGTGAACTTGTATCTTAATGAAAACATAGACTCTTAAGAGGCTAATGAACTAGTCAACTATTATTAGACCTAAATGATGGTTAAAATATGATTCTCTTTCGTTTAGGGTTAAATTTACTGTCATTTTATATTAGTCATGCTGTTTTTAATACAGGTTTTTTTCTATTTACCACTGTATTTGTCTAACTTTATATATAATTCAATTAGAGTCTTTCACAGCCTAAAAAACTGTTGTACATCAATCAATAGGTATTGATGCTCTTTCAAATAACGTATCAATTGTATTAGGTACTGAAGATCGAATGATTTTGTCAATTTCACTATCGATAACACTATCAACAGTTTGACAACATTCGTAAGCGGATTTGTCTGAATTAGGTATTGTAATCCAAAACAGCTAGGTAAACATAACTTTGTTTTTGTTTAAAACAAGAAGCAGTTTTAAAGCTTATCTCGTCAACGAAATCTTTAAGATTAGAGTACTACGCTGAACCTATGGTACATTAAAACTGCCCAATATCTTATCGGGGCAATATAACTGATCATCCATGCATATTCACAACGTATTTGAATTCTGCTGATTACACATTATCACTTATTGATACAATTTAAATAAATATAGGTAGTTGGAAAAGCCAATCCTAAAAATGTCTTGGTGAGTTCAACTCTTATTCGACTTTTGTATTGGTGGAGTCATATAAAAAATTAAATATTATGTTATATTCCTTAATGTCCAATTAGAAACTAGGGCACGTATCTCTGGATCTGTTTTAATTTTAGTAATTGTAAATTGTATAATTAGCTGGACGGTGAAAAAGTTGGGAGAAAACATTTAAATAAATGAATTTTTACACTGGAAAAGCTGCAATCGGCCTGATCCCCCTATGAAAGGATCCAGAAGTTTAGATCGTGTTATTGGGCAGTGTTATTTAATTTTATTCAGGCAAAGAAAGCAAAAAACGGACCATCCGCTACGAATATGGTGATTAAAAAAACCGCATATACACGTTTATTATATACATTACGCTCGAAAACCCCGCAGTTACCTTAAAGTTTTGGGCAGAACCCAAGAAGCCACTCTCGTAAACACCTAAGGCAGAGTCCAAAAATTAAAATAAGTTAGGTCAAAATATAAAAAATACAGTAGAATTAAGTGGCGTTATCGCTAGACGTATTCCTCAGGCATACTTTAGGTAAAGGATATATTTATTTTCCGCATGTAAATATGTCCCGCATTTTAACATTACCTGTACCTACATTATCTATACCAAAAGATTATTGTTTTCCAATATTCTTATATAAGGTCGTACAAGACTGGAATGGAATTTCTCAATATAATATAGTTAGTCAATCTATATTGTATCTATATTTATATATTATGGTGATAAGAAGTTTTTTTTTGTATTCACCTAGACTTGTAGATGATGACACATCGTTTATAAAACAAAGTAGTATAAGTATAGTATAAGTACTTATATATGCAAGTAACTCATTTGCTCCAGTTGACTAAGCGCCGAAGTTATAATAAGCTATCTTATTCACTCGTGTGACGACAAAATACGTCGGATACATCGTAATTGCACTTTGCTAAAGCCATTCGAGGAAGACCATTCAATAGGGAACATATTTTTTATCATAATTATTATTTTAAATTAAATCACATTATTCTAGCAGTATACGTTTACGGGCGTGATGATAAGTATGTATGTATAGCTTTATTATTTTTAGAGAAAGTTTCCAGGAATCTTATTGTGTACATTAAAACAAACTCTGTTTTCATCGAATCGACTGGAATTGAAATGAAATTAAATGAAATGAAATGATCTTTATTTACGTAGGCTCAAATAAGCACTTATAAATCGTCAGTACATACAAATGAAAATAAAAATTTACCACCGGATTCGGAAAGTAGCTTCTAGCGAGAAGAACCGGCAAGAAACTCGATAGTTACTCTTTTCATCGCCAAATTTACAATAAGTATCATTAACAATTGTCATATTCTTAAGCTACTAAGCTATACAAATCTAAAAAAGTTAATATGTATAATAGCAATTACAAATATTAGTCACTTAAAAAATCTTCTATAGTATAATAAGCCTTTCTCATAAGATGATCTTTAATGTGTAATTTAAATCTATGCATAGGCAGTTCAATTATATTGCCTGGTAGTTTGTTAAATAATTTTATACTTAACCCCCTAAATGAACTACTAGTCTTGTGAAGTCTTAGATACGGAACGGCAAGCTTGTGTTTATTATTATTATTAGAGTTTGGATCTTTTATTGATAAGCGAAACAATTGAAAATAATCAAATGCTGCGAAAAAAGAATCAGTTATTCTAACGTATTAACTGATTCAAATAAATATATATATTTTTTTAATTATTTTCAATACATTGCAAATTCATGAGAAAGTGAAGTTATAAATATTTAGAATGAATTTTTATCAATGTTTTAACTGTCAAGGCGCAGTCTTCTGTCGGCCGAAATGTAATAGAGAGCAAAATAGTGCAGGCTTAATTCATTTTCTTGCTTTTGACATGTACCTATCTTAAAAAGCATCTGTACCATGAGAGAAGAAAGCCTATTAACATTTGTAATCATAATGACGTAATGACGTCACTTTGTTCGGGAGGCCGTCTCATTTGCCTATGGCTCATTTTCGCCACTTGTGGAATAATATCATTACGTTTCTTATACTCGAAAATTTCCTATAATTTGATAAAGTAGCTTTATAAGGGAGCATCACAAAATATAATTCTCTACTTACAGTACACTTAATACAGAAGCAAAATAGTTAACGCTTCGGATTATTGGAATAAACATTATGTTGACCGTTGGTACCTGACCTCATGAACATATTTGAAAATCAAGACAATAACATCGTTTCAAATACGGATCGACTCACTACTTTTGACATGTTTACAATTAAAAGCTTATTTTTCAGTTAAAGGTATTTGTATTATTGGTTATATAGTAACGTACTTAGTTACTGACGTACGTTTTTAAGACATGTGATAACAGTTAACATCATTTTATTTATTTAATCAATAAAATTACCTGCAACTTTTACATATATTGGTACCATGTTCGGCTGGGAATTAAAAACCTACCTAGAATGTCTTAAAAGACGACTATGTATTTCAGCATGTATTCGGTATGTAATTGTGAAGGCGACGAGCTAGCCACTTGTCACCACTTTTTTACAATTTCCCATCTAACCCAGCCCTGTTTTAGTTTTGGCTGAATGTGGTTAAAGGGGCTTGTTACCTCTTCGGGGATTACGGGCGTGATGTTATAAAAAATAGACATATGTATGTAGTATATCACCCATACAAAATCAAGACAAGTTGCTAATTTGCTAAAAAAACATATTAGGACGTATTATGTCGTAAAGTTAGATATATTGTTGCAAATACTTCTTATCATTTTCTTCCACATTCTAAGTCAATATGCCACTATCTCCTATTTACTTACATAAATTAATAAGTAGGTACCGATTTATATGATGCTAACTAATTTACTCATTTCCGTTCATACACACTTAGAACTTGACTAATTACATATAAGATACGTACTGATACGTTTACGACTTGTGAGTAACGTGATGGTGTACAAAATTTAAAAAATATTATAAGGTGGCGTTATAATCTCAAGATGTTCGTAATTTGTAAATGAAGAACTCTTTTTTTTGTATATTAGTAACCCGAGGATCGGGATCGTTAAATTAGCTATATTACACCTTATTACCGCCCGCCAGATCTATCAACTTTCCCGGGATACAAAGTTCTTAACGACCACAGTTTTGGCGCGCCAAATTTCATCACGATCGATCAAGATCTTTGTCACCATCAGACAATGATAGTTTCGCAATTATAATGTTAGTTCCATGTTGGTATGGAAATCAAAAATAATGTTCCTCCTATCGTGTTTCTTGCCTATCATATCGAAAAAGAGACAAATGGTGTATTGGGTGTTGGGTTTGTGATTCGTGTAGGCGATGAGCTAATCACTTGTTTTCACATTACCTTTGATTTTTTTATGAAAAAATGTGGTTTATGGGGCTTTATCGCTCCTTGGACACTGCTACCCCTTCAGGGATGGCGAGACTGATGCTGATGATGTTAGTAAGGATTTATATTTTATTATTAATGTTATTGCACGTTTCGTAAAGTGAGACACGTGAAATATGAATGGTTAGCGGTCCAATCATGCTTCCGATATATATTTATTCTTAGTAGCTATCCCACAAATCTATTTTAAACCACATGTGCTGATGCTCACGTGCGCCAATTTGTACAATATTATCATGAATTTGAGACTTATGGGTTATTAGTAGATAATAATATAATTTTTAAAAATCCGTTCATTTCTCATGAAGGAATAATAAACTGTCACATTTTTAGTATTTGAGGTATTTCTGACACTGGTTAAGATTATCCTATATATTTTAAACATTAAATAAAAAAAATCTTATTGTTTGTTTTTAAATGTAGAATTTCATTAATTTGTGTAACATGTCGTATATTTGTGTATTATATAGGTATTAAACACAGGCCAAACGTGTGTAATGTTGCGCTTAAATCAATTCCGCCTTTCCCAGACAGTTAGGTACCGAAGATTTTCATAACATAGAATCTGTAGTGTTCGTTTGTTTCTATTACAAAAAGATCAATCTCGAGATGGTTCCGGGGTGACACAGCCTCCGGCGCTTGCTGCTGTGACTCACCGCAGTTTCGGACGAACGCAGACTAAGTACAAGCTAAAGATGACTCATCCGACTACGTCTTATAAGTGTATAGGTTTCCAATAATAGAATCTGTAGACAAACATTTTAAGTCGATGCTAAGGATGTGACGACTACTCGGATCTGATTGCAGACACAGTCGCAACCAAAGATTGGGTTTGTCAATTGGACGTGTTTGTTACTGGGAGGTCATGACCCCTCCGACCCCCCCTCCCGAACCGCCACTCCCGTATGGCCACTTTTCTGTCGGTAACTAGTAGGTAGGTGTTAGTACGCATTTCTTGCGTAGACTGGATTCGCTCAAGAACAGAATGAGTTGAGGCATGCTAACGACGCATGTTAGTCTGATGATGGATACGGAAGGTGGTCATGGGATTTTATTTGGTGATGCGTGTTTTTTCGATTCTTTATTTTGCAGCCTACCAACTCGCTACACTAGAAATATAAGTTAATATTTATATATAAAGGCAAAACATAACAAAAACATATTTTCCAAATTTAATTACCAAATATTTATTAATAACAGGTAAAAAATCTCTGGCCGTATAGATTTTATTATTATTAAAAAAAACTGTGATGATTGTTGTCTTTGCAAAGGACCCAAAATGGCGAGAAAATAGATACACTTAACAATTGAACGAAGTAGGTACCTATTAAATTAATTCAGGGCCAAGAGTATTTAATTCGACGACATATTGTCGGCAATAGAAATAAGAAGTTGAATTGATGTATTCGTTCTTATGTTCTTAGAAATAAAGGTTGACATTCGTCAGGTACTCGGTACTAATCATCATTCCGTCATGTCCCTATTCGGTCGAATATCTACATTTGTAGAGATTATAATAAATATTACAAAACCATGTGCGTGCGCGAACAGTACACACATATTATGTTTGGCATCGAAATGTTTGCTATGAAACAAAATTTATTGCTGGTCGCTCTCCTCAGTGAAATATGGCTCACTTGAGGAACATAAAATCGGTCTAACACTTATGGTTTACGAGATTTACGAGCTAATAAAGGAAAGTGAAGAGTGTTGTTATTCAATATTCTTTGATTGTTATCAAAGGTCTTTCTTATTGATCTGTTATATATAGAAAAAAAAAACAATATTTTTATCTGGCAAACTTATTTTAAACTGTTATACTTATATGTAATATAAAAGGTCAAGTAACAGTATTTTTCATTGAATAAGTATAATGACACTTGGAGTGCAGAAAACCAAATGTATCAAAATTAGGACATCGTACATACATACATAAATAACATCGCGCCCATAATCCTCGAACGGGTAACCAGAGTCAAAGGGGCAGCAGGCCCCTTTAACCACATTCAGCCAAAAACAAAACTGGGCTGGGTTAGATGGAAAATTGTAAAAAAGTAGTGACAAGTAGCTAGCGTGTCGTCTACAGTTGGTCCTGGATGGGATTCGAACCCATAAATCTTGGCGCTTAGGTTTAGTCGCTACCGAATGCGCCATCGCGCCTGTCAAAATGTTAAGTGCAGGGTAAAATCACGTTTGAAATCGTATAAACCCGCTTTCTAAGAAACCACGTTATAGTATTTCCATTGACGACGTCTCTGTGACGTCATTCGACGCTATTAGCACAGCAGCCCATAAATGACGCCTTAACATAATCAAAGCCAATATATCTTATATCTTACACTAATATATAAAGCCGAAGAGCTTTTTTGTTTGTTTGCTTGAACGTGCTAATCTCAGGAACTACTGGTGCGAATTGACAAATTATTATTCTGTTGTTTAGTTCATTTATCGAGGAAGGCAAGGCTATATAACATTAACAATAAACGCGGGTGAAACTGTGAGCACAGGCGAAGTCACCTTCAGTGTTGAAAAAGCATCATAAGAACGGGTCATCATTCTGACATCGGTTAAACCAAGTAAAAGGAAAATAAAGCTATAATTATTTATTTTTAATTAATATTATCCAACAGCGCGGGTAGTGGGGTTTATTAGGATGCACTTGCATCCGCCTGGCCAGTCAGAAAAGAAAGTAAATAGAAAACTTACGTATTTGTTTACCAGACGACACCAGTGGGAGGGTACCCCTATGGATATAAGATATATAAAAAACTATAGACACTAAAGGCGAGTTCTACTTAGCGCTTAAATTATCATGTTATAAGTATTTAGGTAGTAATTTGGTCGTTGTGACTGCTTTTATAATGCACCTTAAGTATGTTTACGATGAGCGATACCGGCGTGATTTGTATTTGACATTACCTATATTCACATACTTTACATGCATAATTTCATTAATGCAGATGCGACTCCCTGGAAATAATCGTGGCGGCACCCATAATATTTGTTTATAAACTTTTGTATATCAGTGTCTCGGGTTTCTAATAAAACGTATTCCATGGGAAATAGCAAGTCAAAAAATATTTAAGTTATGCTTCATCAATTTCTACGTATCTCAAAATCAGTCAGTTCGGCCACCAAAGCGTGTTTGAGCTACTAACTAATAGAAAGGGACATGAACGTATAAAATTTACATTAAAGTATAATATTGATATATATTTTTGGATAACTTGCTGTCACTTATTTAGAGAACTAACAGCGCCACGCGGTTTTACGCGCGTAGTTCTCGTTCCCGTGGGAATACGGGGATTAAATATGGCCTATGTTACTTCCTGATAAAGTAACTTTTCGTTAGAGGAAGTATTTTTCAAATCGGTTCAGTAGTTACAGAGCATTTTCAATACAAACAAAATTTTCCTATTTACCATATTTATAGAGGATAAAAGATAAAAATCTTTAATGAAGTATGACGCTTACAAATAAACTTTTCCTGCTTGTTACCTTGAAGTAGTAGGTAATTATTTGTCTTAGAGATTTATGTCTGTTACCTTGTTTTACGTCTAGGTTCAGATCTCAGATAGTGTCAAACCAGAACGCTAACTCTAAGGAACGGTTTTTTTTATAAACCCCTATCATTATCTATTTCTAATTTTATATTCTACATGTTGCTGTTCCATATAGTGCATCACTTGGCTATCACAAATGGCTGTTTTGGAATTATTCAATGAAATATTCGCGGTTCCTAGTTCAAATCTGCTTAATTATAACTAAGCATTTATAAACTAAAAACACTATTACACGTTATCGTGCGTGCCGCAAGATCTATCAGTATTTCCTATGTATTTCCTTTCTTACCTGTTGCTGTACCAAGTTTCATCACATTCAGTCAAGAAGTTCAGTATTAAAACTAACAAACAGTTACAGTGTTATTTATTTATAATATATAATATAGCTAAGGATTAAAAAATAATTAAAGCATTTTATAAACGCTCTTAAGAATGCATTTTAATTTCGCATGACTAAAGGTGTATTTAAGAATTCTCTGAAATAGTTACGCGTGCGGTATATGAATGAAATTGTTGTGAAAAACGAGTTTGATAAGATAACGGACCAAGATATACGCAGTATCCTGCAAATAATCCTATCAAAACTGATAGAAGAAGAAAGATAAAAAACATCTGTATATGCCAGCTGTTTGTTTTGAATCCATGAATACTTATTTTGTTATGCATGTAGACTGTAGAGGTATATGTTGTATCTAATATAAACGAATGATTTTTTTTTATAATTTTAAAATATCATCTACTTATGATAATTAACCTAATTTGTTTCAGGATTTTCATCATTCTTTCTTTTATATCCGCATATCATAGTTTTTTTTTTGGCCCGATAATAGACTTTTTTTAATTGTGGGAAATGCGTTACACACCTTAACCCTGCCCAGGGGGCAGGATGGTGTATGGGGCTTCTTATCGGAGATCCCCTCTCCGGCCAAAGATGGTCGAACGACGACTAGGCGACCGTCGGATAGCATAGCCACCCTATATCTTAGTCGTTATACATTTTCATCATATTGAGGAGATTCATAATAGCGTTATCATCTTTTCACACCAAAAGTATACTTTTCACTACTCTAAACAATCTCTGTCGCTGGCTCAATGATAACATAATATAAATACAAAAAATAAATGCTTTTTCTCCACCATAATTAAGCACCATAATTGAGAAATACTTTACGATTTAATTTACTTTCAACCGACTTCAAAAAAGGAGGAGGTTCTCAATTCGATAAAATATATATACATATATATATTTTATTTTCTTCCGACTTTTCTAATACTTGAGACAAGTTCCATATACATATAAAGATTTTGTTGAAAATTGCGTAGACAGTTCGAAAATTTCAGAAAACATTACGCGTTTGAGAGTTCGTATTGAATATTCACTAAGACAGGACGACGTCGGTAGGGTCAGCTAGTAGATGATAAACAGGAAGCTTGTTTAAATCATATCAGACAGGTTTTTTGTGCACGTATGGGATGGAGCCGTCCGGTTGATTGAACGTCTATTCGAGTGTTGTACCAGACAATGTAACCTTGACGCCTACATGCAATCATGTTTTACTATAGATACCTAGGCCATATGCTTACATTTTAACCAGTAATGTTCCGAAATGTTCCATACACAGTGAAACATTTGGCTACATTAAAAACAATTCAAAAAGGATAGCGTTATTTAAACAGTATAAACGCAAAAAACAGCTAACATCTGTAATTGCATTCGTAAATGGAAATAAATATCACAAAACTCCCAATGAGGGTTTTCAAAAATACAAAAACCGCCAGATGGCACGAGGGAGTCTCGTGGTCTTATCACTGTCACTATTGGCTCCTTGTTGACAGCATGCCAGTTTGGTCTGACAACTAACCAAAGAGGAGGGTGACGAGACCGCAAGTCACAGTTACGCCATCTTTTAGATGTTTTCATTCAAAAACCCTTATTTGGATGGTTTTGATTTTTTAGATCTCGCCCGCTTATGACATATTTGCCTCTTGAAAGTCATTAAAACACTGGCTTTAAAAGATTTCCGACAGTAACCGTCTTGAATGATTTTCATTGAGTATTGGCACAAACTTGTATTTTAACCACGTTTCTAGATGATATATAGGATTGTAATTCTAGAGATCATGTTAATATATTTAAAAGGGCCAAATATTTCTTTGCCTTAAGGAATACGGGTATAATGCGACTGCCTCGTTGGTGTAGTAGTAGCATGCACCGCCTAAGGACCAAAAGGTCCCGAATTCAAATCCCGGGTTGGACCAAAAATTTGTGGCTGGTTATGTTATTGTTGAAATTACGCAGTAACAGTCCGGAGTCAGGAAGTTAGCGGTATAACTACCCCTGATCCTGTGTCTGACCTCTCTCCGGTCATGTCGAATTGTCGTTTCACCAGACTATGAGAGTGAAGGAATAGAGAGTGCACCTGTGTATGCGCACACACTTTTGCACTATAATATCTCCTGCGCAGATGGCTAATCCTCGTTGAGATTGGCCGCTGTGGCCGATATCGGTTAGGAAGGCATTATTATTATTATAAATGCGAAAATTACTATATGTATGTATATGCTGTTACATTTTTACTCTTAAATCTGTTTATGAAATTTGATACGTCTTTTGGACCTTTACTGACATGATCCTTAGGACCGCATGACAGGGTATTTCTGTAAAAGACCAAGACTCCATGCGAATTAAGCAACGCGCAAAATATTGCAATTATTAATTCAATCCGATTCACTTGGTCAATCATTATCCCATTTCATACGCATGTCAAACGTAAGTGAAACATTTGTTACCTATTTGAAAATTATTAACATAAATATTTAATTTGGTATAATCACTAAGTACTTGAATAAAACTTCAGACCCAGACAGTACTGGAAACTGTCATTGTTCCGACTTGAATATGTGGCTGCTTATAAGGAAATGAGTAGTTTTTGTTTTAGCAACGAGAATTGAGATAAGTGTACGCAGTTAATCACATCATCCGCATTCAGTACCTACGTCTGAGAGTCGACGCTGGTTCTAGGTTCCCGCGAGTTTGCTTACGTAAATATTAGAATTTATTTTTGGGCTTCGTAAGTTTCACCTAACATTACAAAAAGTACATGCTGGACAAGGAACACAGTTCGAACACATTATTTGGGAGTCCCAGGTCAAAATCAGACCGTATTACTATTGCAATTTATCAATTTCAATTGACGGTAGTAATCTGCTTTTGTATTGTATGTGTATATGTAGATGTCAGTCGTTAACCCTAGTCAGGGTCGAATCGTATTGCGGTCTGATAATATGTGAAGGTAAAATTAGACCTACCAATTACGTCTCTTTAGCACGCACTAGAGCATCCTTTATGGGTAAAGAGCTAACACCATATTAGGTAAAGATGTACGCCTTAACTAGGTATTTTTTTTATCTAAATACGGATTTGTATTACATTCGGCTAAGGGGACAACATTGTAAGGAAACCTTCACAATCGGACAACTATGGATGCATGTTTAACCATGCTCTAATAAGTTTGTTTTTCTTGTGTAAGGGTTCCGAAGACCGCATGATCTTGAAATAATTTCCAGAGACCTGAGCTCTTTATTATTATTTATTAGCTCCCATAATTATCAACTCATAAAGTCCTTGTTTAGGAAAACTTAACCCGTTCCCACAATTAAGATTGATGTAAGGACATGTCATGTCTGATTCAAAGTAATCAGACATTCATACACCTACACCTGTAAAATATAATCTTCCTTCTGATGTAGTCTGATAAATAAATTGTGCCCAATCATTTGTACCACCCCCACTAGATTGGTACAATAACATCCTCATATTACGCGTTTGGCAACACTGGAGACGATTTAAACTTTAAATAGTTAATTTATTTATTCCTGAAGTGTTTGGAGTAGGTATGTTATTGATGTTACAACTCCTCCGAATGCAGCATACCTGTTAGTTTACTTACTCAATACGAGTAAGGACCGTTGCCTCGCCCCAATCCTTTATTATAGCGTCGGTCAACCGTACAATTGAGCACATCATATCAGCCATCGCAATGGCGACAACTCGTAGCTATAATGCTACATAGGCAAACTTTATCGGCCATGACGTTTCACCATGATGGTAAATTTTGGCCGTATTGATTCTTGTGCTTTATCTTTATATTATATGACCACTTTTTAGAATGATCAGAACTACAATTAATACTCGGATGTATGATATTAACAATAAGGAAGATAATTTCATGCGATGTTTCAGACATCAAAAATGGTATAGTGATGGTATACTTAGTCGGAGGCCGCTTAGGTCATGATGCAGGGTTTTTAGGTGTTTATAACACTGAAGCAACTGCCTATCTGACCTTCGTAACTCTAGTAACCGGACAAATTAGTCCATGTTAACAAATCCACAATTATTTGAATGCACAAGTTTTATTCATCAGGTTTAATCCAACACTCCTCGCACGAGAGCCGCGCATCCTTATCATTGAGCTACCAACGGCCACCATTTTTTGAATAAAAATAACCGCTTATTTATCCACACAAGGCAAGGCTTCATGCAGGAAAAAAGTTACAGGATGAACCAATTTCTCATAATGAGCAATGGTAAAATTCCTTTCAGCAACTATCCTACATATTGTCATTTTGTTAACAACGTTTATTCTTAGTCCCGAAAGACGTCAATGGTGGGACGGCCATTAATTTATCGATAAGTAGAGCTACGGGGTCCTAATCACTTAATTGGCCGCTCTGTGCCAAACTTGATACGATCAATTTTTATCAGCCGGCGACGCGACAAAACGGTTCATTAGCCATCCTGGTAGGATTAATTTCCCGAATGTTGACCGCACCTCCGTCACGCCCCGGACTGTCGCTAATTAATAGTGTTTTCGATAGACATGCGGGCGCAGAGTGAGCTCGTGTTACACTACCACCATTAACATGATAAGCTTACTGAGTACCGACCTCCTGGAAAGGCTTCACTTACCCAATGATATGATGTATTGCCGCTAAATGGATGGTGGCACATTAACTCAACCTTTGCCAAGATCGTTAGTGTTAATAGTATTGATGATATCGAATATCCAACGCACTAGTAGGTACCGTGATACAAATACTTGCCATGACATACTTGTTAGGGGTGCGGTGACTGAATTAACCGCGAATTTAACGTAGCGTTAAGGCATTAAGCGTAATGAATGGATTTAATATAGAATTATTATTTATTGATCTATAACTTTAAACTTATTTTATTCACGTTCGAATACTAGACATACCTACGTGTGTTTCTTATATCCACGTTGGAATACTAGACATACTGTTTTCAGGTCATCAAGCTGCGAACGCCATCATTATTGAAACAAATCCAATAAATGCAATGAATGAACAAAAAGAAATTATGTTGCAAAAGGGGCAAAATTTTACAATCACATGTAGAGGAAAAAGACCGGTGGATATTATGCAACAAAAACTTCGAGAGGAAATAGTTGGAAAATTTACAATGGTCGACGAAGTCTTACCATATAGTAATGGTACATATCCGTTCGGAAAAACTCTGCATCTTTATAATGTAGATCACTTCACAGTTGGCTATTATATGTGTTTCGATGATACGATACAGAGAGACGCGATATACGTCGATATTATGGAAGAACCGACGGATACAGAACATATTTCATATTTCTATATATATGTTAATGATAATGGTGAGATGAAACAATATTCATTACAAAAAGTATTGAATGAGTCTAATGACAATGAAAAAGTTAATCGTATAATTTAAAACTTATTTTAGGCCCTAATCCACACTTATTCGCGGCTATGTCAGAGTTTGCAATACAATTAAAAAACAGCTCAGATGTTTTACTTCAATGCAGACCTATAATCCCAGACTTAAATGTGATCGTGGTGGTATGTATTGGTCAAGAGATATACCTACATGTAATAATATTATTATTAAATTTAATACCAACCAATAAACCAGGCCTTACTGCCTTAAACTTAGTGATTTAGGCCAATACAATTACAGAAAAATGCAAAAAAGTTCATATATGTAGCTGAAATTAACAGCCGTAACTAATGTTAACGCTTTCCGCATTTGCATGAAATAAGTACATAATATAATTTCGTTATAACGAAATTTTTGAAATGAGGCAAAGTTTGGTACATAATTGGTTAAATACGTATAATCCTTTTGACAAAATTTTAAGTTACCTAAAAAAAAAAACATTGTCTCATTTACAGCCTAGAAGCAAATTTTAACGCTTATTGCTATGGATAAACTAAAGCATGGAGTTGTAATAATGTTTCAATAATACCTAATGATTTCATCATGACTTATATGACTGCATTCTTAATATCCAGGATGGTGCAGCTACTTATAACCTGATCAGACCTAAAATTGGGTTTATTTTTAATTTTGATGAATTGCCGACAGAGTTCTTTATGATGCAATGCGTTGCTTCGGATTTTAATAGAAACATTACTAGCACTATTTCCATAGGAATTGAACCGAAAAGTTTAAGTAGGTGATAAGATGTGTTTTTTTATAATTTACATTAACCACATTCATGAAAATTAAGTATTCAATAGAATTCATTAAAAATTTATTTAAGCGCAAATCATTACAAAATGCTATAAACTTGTGACATAAATTATATTATCAGCTGTACACTTGTAATTTTTTTATTATAAAAAATATAAAGTTATACATATATTTTCCTGGATGTGGCCCCTACTAATGTGCTTAAATTTTAAATTCTAAGACAAAATGTCGATGAGTGATTTAACATTTTAAGCACACTACTAACGTATTACTAAGTAAATACAAGAATACGATATTTATTTCGCGATACATAATGGCTGCAGAATGACGGGAGACCAGTATATGATACAAAAATTTCACCAAAGATTGGGTTCTTAGTAGGACCGTGTAAGCATTCTGAGTGCAGATTTGAGTGCAATGGAACAAGAGGATCTTATTCCTCTACCAAATATTTACGAGTAAGGCGTAAGTAGAACCTACTTTGATGTCACCTGTAAGGTAGCGTGGTGTGATGGTTTCATTAATTGGTTGGTTTTTTTTTGTGGTCGGCTTGCAGCTTATCTTCTTTGTTTCCATTCTATTTTTTTATGTCTTGCTCTGTGTCTCTCACATTATTTACGCTAAGTGTACATAGCGGATGATTTGTTTTTGTTTGTGTTGTACTAACATACTAACTATGTAGTTTGTATTAATGAATTGTCGAATCATTTTATGGGTGTCTTCGCCATTATCATTATTGACATTTGTAATGTATCATTCAGAAGTTACAGCTCGATGAAGTATCATTAGATTTTTTTTCAGTTAATTTATTTCGCAAGTAGGTGTGATAAACTAAAATTGAAATCTAAGTATAATATTTATTGCACGTTCATACATAACAGAAACTATTATATTTGCAATGATGATCAATGTGTAGACAATATTCATGGTCGGTTATATATTTTTATTATTTATATTCAAAATGAGCACAGACATTTTAAACCACTAGATGGTTTTCTTTTAAGACTCAAGATAGTATGTGATATTAGATTTTATTTTTGGGAATAACTGTGTTGTTTTGTAGGTGTAATTCTCTGGCTGGTGGTATCGGCAGATGACGAGACAGACTGTAGACTAATTTAGATTTCTGTGCACAGTTGGTTCAGAATCAGTAAACTGATTATAAATTTATTACAATACTACTATTATTAATTACAATGAACATGCATTACACAGCTACAGATTGCGGCTACGTCTACAAGCTGCAGACAACAAATTGTCACAAGATTGTAAAGGTACTTAAATAACCTCACACCTATCCCCGAAGGAACTCTTGAGCCAATTGTAGCCGAAAATGAAAAATGTGATGAAACCACTGTTGCGTGTAGTACATAGAAGACTTTTGTCTCTGTCGCTTGTCACTACCGCTTATCACCGAATTACACCTTAACAATGGTAACAGCGCTCTATATGTAGTACCAATACTTGGAGATATCTACGATGATTTGAGCGAAAAAGTCACAAAATGACAAAATTAAGATTGATTTTACATTTCGATCTCTTTCCATTTTATAAACTTATTTATGTTAGGACATCTTAATTCTAAATCTAATAGAAATTTGAATAGAAAAATATTATAAAATTTTTAGGTATTATTTTTTTAGTAATCCTAATAAGTTATTCTCACTTTAAAAGAATGAACATTATGTTAATATAATTCATGTTATTTGGGAATTTTTATTAGAGGGAGGGCATGTGTGGTGTAATAATATTTGATGAACCGTAATAAAATCTTACATTAGCATGATTAGTTCAAAATGTTCATATTGGATGCTATCATTTTATATTTATTTTGAACCAAATCGGAAAGTAGTGCGCTGTTACCAAATATTTATTTGAATATGTTAGGAATAAATGTACCTTTGCATGCTTGATAAAAATTTACATAAACTCGTCGATCTGTTGCAGATGTTCGTTCAGACGCCTGTGATAATATTACTATAATTAGAGATTCCCAATATTTTATGGAAGGCGACGACTTTTATTTTAACTGTACCATTCCTTATAAGTCAGCAGCGATTGATTTAAAGTGGCTAAATCCTCGTGGCGAAGAAAAGGTAAAGAATAAAGTTAAATAAAAAATTATTCTAGTTAATGTCGAATTTAAAATGCGCTTACGTTTGCGCTACCTTGTCTAATATTTTTAGTACCTGTAAATATTATTATTATTTTTAGAATCCCTATCAAACGAATGAGAAAGAAATATTAGCGCATGGTCAATATTATTACAAAACTATCAAAATTTCAAACGCCACGAGGGAAGACGAGGGCAGTTATATTTGTAGTTGTAAAAGCGGAAACTCGGATGTGGTTCAAAAATCAGAGAAGAAGGTGTTTTTAGGTATGTTTTCCTTTTCTTTTATCAATACGTCAAGTAGAAACAGTGATTTTATTATGATAATATTTTTTCTATTATCAAATGTATATTTTGTGACTATATCAATATTGAAAGTTTCATACTTAATAAGTATTTTTGTTAATATAAAATATCTCCATTGCTACAATTGTTTTACTCAGCTGAGAAGGAAGCTTTCGATATATTGTTATCGATAAGTTTTCGACAAAATATCAACTGTAACTGAAATGCACTTTCTTTCTCTTACACAACCTACAACCTTATTTTGTGTATACCAAATCTGAAACTGTTCATACAGAATCGTAAATAGTATCGATTGTAATAGTTTTTGTACCATGTTATAATTTGATTTGATATTGACAAAACCCGCAACCCAGTTACACATAATTCAAAATTGTATAGGCCTGTGCATCGCTTGACACAAGGCCGTTTAGTCCCTCAAAAAATCTCAAAAAATTCCAAGTTACAAGCTTTTTTGTGTTGCCTTGTAGTCCTCACGGAGTATGGTGCGCCGCGCTTGCGCTCATTTGAAATAATACTAACGGGAACAAACGTCTTTGTGAACTTGTGACAAGCGATGCGCACAGGCGCCGTTCAATTTATAGTACCTATCGTTTAACTTTAATTAAGTTTCTTTTTTTAATATTATTTGGTCAAAATATACCATGGTATAAAAACTATGGTAATCGATTCTGTTAACGATTGTGTAAAAACAGTTTACAAGTGTCGTATATATAAAAGGTTGTATGTGACAAAAAGTGCAGTAGGTTGGTAATATTATGGGTTGCTGTGCAGTGAAAAGAAAAGAGCGTAAACTCTGTATTATGTGTTTATCTTCAGTAGCACCGTTGTGCTAAATTCAGGAATTGTTCTTTAACTTAATTAGCAACTAAAGAGGAAGTACTATTTGTCCATAAAGTATTGTGGAACTCTAAGGTACCTTGTCAAACGAAGGACTGCAAGCTTATACATGGCTCATATTATGTATAGACATAAATTAAAAGTTAAAAGTTTTGACTGGCTCGTTGGCGCATTCAGTAGTGACCCTGCCCCATGCGCCAAGAGTTGTAGGTTCGATCCCCACCCAGGACAAATATTCGTATGATGAATACTTGTGTTTGTTCTGTGTCTGGTTGTTAATATCCAATATTTAAGTATATATTTGTAATACCACTGTTGATTCTGATAACCGTAACACAAGTACGGTGGTAAAGAATGCAGCATAGTTTTTTTAATTTATTTTCATCTTCAATAATAATTCAACTTTTAATTAACCTTTTCTATAGAGTGCGTATTCCCTATCTTTACGCTCTATACTTTATGTAACTTATATATGTATGTTCCAGTCATTTCGTGGGAAAAACGGCTTAGAAATGCAAATGAACCAAAAAACTAAATTTTTGCTATATGACGTGGGGGGTGTCTAGAAAAGCTTAACTGACTGACTATGACTGGCCCGTTGGTCGAGTGGTCAGAGACTCTGGCCACGAAACCAAGGGTCGCGGGTTCGAATCCCGCTAGGGGCAAATATTTCGTGTGATGAACATGGATATTTATACTCGAGTCATGGATGTTTATAAACGTATTTAAGTATGTCTATCCGTTCACCTAGTATCCAGTAGCAAAAGCTTTTAAGCTTAGTTTGGGACTAGGGAATTGGTGTGTCAGTTCGAAGAATTTATTTATTTATTATTATTATTTATTTATTATTAACTTGAAATTGTCGACCAAGATTTCCTATGTGGGGTTTCCCCCATCTTGAAAAAAGGGATAACATTTTGATAGAATGTGCTCTACAATTTATTTCTTATACATTTTTCGCGTATCATGCATCCTTATCGAGATATCAAACAAAAAAGTAAAAAAAATAGGACATGAAATTTGTTTTTGCTATATCTTTTTTCAAAGTCGGTGAGTTCGCGCCCAGCGTCGAACGAGCCGCTTGCTCAATTGTACCTACAAGTAAAATGGATGGTTGTTCACGGAATTAATGATATATAAATAAATAAAGCAGCAAATTATGGATCACATACATGAATATATATATGCATACATAAACAACTTATTTGTTTAATAAAAACAAAATATTTGCAATGATGATCAATGAGTTTTACAAAAACAAATAAGTTGTTTGTGCTGAAAAAAAATGGTAGGCGGATTATATATTACGTTATTTGTATTCACACGAAATACAAATAAAAGGTGTTACAATACATTTTTGTGATAAACAAAAATACAAACACACACGTTAAAACGGTTAAAAGGTTTTAAGAAATGTTTTTAATACAAATTAAATGCATATGGAATACAAAAACACATAGATATGGAATTTTTTTAAGAAAAATTTTTTTGTGCAGTTAAGAAAATGAACGGTGGACTTTTTTTCAATTTATTTTTGTCGCTTCGTTGGTCCAGGCTAAGGAGCCCAGGCCAGGCCAAGGAGCCCGGGCCAGGCCAGGAGGTATTAGACCTCCGTACACTCTTCGAGTTGTGGAGACTTTTGAAACGATGGATATGATGCTGATATGTTCGAAGCATAATCATAATAATATCGATCATCGTTGTCGTTAAGCAAAATGTGAAAACTCTGGCGACGTTACTTGCATGTTTTCCTACTATATCAATAACAGCAAAAAACAAATTTCAAAAAATCAATTTACAAAAAAAAATCTATCAAAAATTTCCTATCTCTAAATTATTGTCAAAAAAACAATTTTATCCCTTTTTTCAAGATGGAAAACCCACATGAAATCTTGGTTGACAATTTCAATATCAGTTTTCCTAGGCACCCATATCAAAAATTTTACTTTCTCGGTTCATCTGCATTTCCAAATGTATAAAATGACTGGACTATAAATTAATTGGATTTAACTAATTCAATACTTTTTTTTAGATAAACCTTATATTGATCTAACGCTCTATAGAGATCTTATAGAATTTAAAAAAACTATAAGTTTTGTGACGCTAAAAGTTGAAGAAAATGCTTATCCAAAACCAACCCATACCTTGTAAGTATATAAAATTACAAAAGGCTATTTTTAATTTTCCAAAAATGTTGATTTTAAATATTTTAGTGATAAGTAACGATAAACAATTTAAAGTATAATGAATGGAACAAAAATACTTGTAAATAAACTTTTCTGTTTCTTTCGTATGTTATGTTCCTATATTGTGATTAAATTCAAAGGTTTATTTATCTAGTTCTCAAATTGTTTTTGCATAGACAGTACCTAGAGTTTTTATACACTCCATTAAAGGGATCTGAATTGTTTTTCACTGTTAATTTAATTGTTCACGATTTCATAATATTTTCGGCAGCTACCGAGACAACCAACGTCTGGATGTGCACCGTACAAAAATAATTAACTGCAAAGCAGATGGTGCCGTGAAATATAGAGAAGATAAATCAGCTCTCACCGGTGATGTGAGGCTGTCAATTTGCAATTTTACCATATACGACTCTGGAAACTACACAATAGTGGCAAACAATACGCTCTTAGTCAAAAATGTGACTATTGACGTTAGAAAAAAAGGTATCATATTTTTCATATTTATATGAATGGGGAAGAGGAGCAGTGGTAGCGCAATGTTATGGGCACATATATCGAAGGGGTGCTGGTTCAAATGCTGGCTGGCACATACCTCTGGATTTTTCAAATTTATGTTTGTATTTATACCACTAGCTCTGCGGCGACGTAAAGTATAGTGATGCAACATAAACATTCAAACAGGATGTCAAATAGTTCTGGTTTGCCTATCTAATAGTAATAATTAAACTAATGTAAATACTAGGCTCGCAAATGTCTTTTTTGATAATTTATTTTGCATAACAATTTTGATATATATTTCAGAACCCCCAAATGTTCAATTATTGCCCATTGAAAAAATTATACATCAAAATCTCAACCAAAAGAGAAGTCTGCGTTGCACAGTCATCGGTTATCCTCCTCCCATAATAACATGGACATATACCACTGATAATGGTCAGGTCCATCAAGTAAGTAAATATAGGATAACACTCTGAATATTCAATTATTTGCTTAAATATAGTTCGCTTTGAGAGGCATTTCCTTACACATATTTCCTTGTCGAGGATTTCCCTAGAGGCTCAAAAGTGCCTTCTTCTAAAATAATTACGAAGTCACTTGAAAGATCGACAATCAACGCAATTTCAGAGTTTTGCACCAGAGGTGACGCAGAAATTACCTTTAGGAATGTGCGATATGTAACCATGATCTAAAAAAAAAAATTCAGTCGAATTGAGAACCTCCTCCTTTTTTTTGAAGTCGGTTAAAAATACTCCAAAGAGGTTTTCTGTAATTTAATTTATATATAAAATATATGTCTGTAAACTAAATTTTTTACATACATATATGAAAGACATACAATTTTCCATCTTACCCAGTCCTGTTTTATTTTTGGCTGAATGTGGTTACAGGGGCTTACTGCCACTTTGAATCTGCCTGCACCTTCGGGGATTGCGGGCATGATGTTCTTTATGTATGTATGTATTTATATGTATAGTCCTAAAACTACTTATATGTATATAAATATGTCTTTTAGATAAAGAGCAATGACACACAATTGTTGGCATACAAAGTTGAGTCGAATGTTATAATAAATCCAATGGAATCTGGAAATGTGACATGTCAGGCCACAATTGAGTCTGATACAGAGCGTGACACGAGACGCGTACTGGTATACGAGATAGCACGTGGATTTGGTATTGCTAATAAAAAGACCTGGTATCCTGAGGGTTCTAGTATCTCACTACAGTGCATAGCTACAATATACGAATACAATAGTCTGACTTGGCGAGGACCTCATGGTGAAGATTTGCTTAGAAATGGTAAGAATCTATTTAAAAAACAATAGACTGGGTTTATATTCAACCAGTTTTGAATCGACTTAAAACAAATAAACAGGACGTTGTTTTTGTTCTTAACAATGTGTTTTTTTATGTGAACCGCTTTTGATAATTCTTTTTATGTTTGAAAGCTGGTGTAACCCCAAAATAAATTTCTTTTACATCGTAGATGTGTTTATCATGGTTACAAGGTGACAGCTAGAATCACTCTCTTTTCCAAATATCTTAGATGTCCAAATTTAAAGTATTCTTCTTGTACAAAAATGTGTCCTGACCATCGAGATATATGTACATATATCTCAATGGTCCTGATTGCTTTTGGTACTTTGCATGTAAATTTTTTATAAAAATATTTTCATTAGGTATTCGATAAGCGGTTGACCGAAGCTGCCAATTAATTATCTACTATAAGTTAATATTATATGGGTACAGTAATTTATTAAACTACAATCTATTTATATATATTAACTTTTTTTCAGTAAAATACCATGATAGTAAATTATCCCACGTTGCTACATTGAAAATTGATCAGATATCTGTGGAAGGTGGTGGTACATATACCTGTGTCGGTCATAAATTTAATGCATCCGAAGAACATGAGACTATAAATATTACAGTTGAAGGTAAATATGCGGTTTTTGTTTTCAGATTAACTAGACACATTTATTTGTTTATTTACAATATTACAGGTTTAACGAGTAGGTAAATTTATTTGATATTAATTATTAAAGTTGTAATTATCTGTTTGTTATTATATATTTGTATTTCTTATGAATATGTTCAAAGATCAGTGTTTAAAAAGTCAGTCAACAGTTTAGGCAACTTCAATTAGTTTACGCGGTAATAGTGTTGTTGTTATATGTAACGAGACAAATGTATGATATTTTCACAAATGTATTATATTGTTTCACAAATGTATTATATTGCATGTACTCAGCCCGAATATTGGATTATGCGACTCGGCGCTATATAGTAGGCCAGCTAACTGGTTCATAAAAATATACTGAAACACAAACAAAACGGCTTGAATAGCCATATCGATCTTAGATATTCTTTTTTTGTTTTTTATGCATTCGATACAGTCAGCTATAGATAAATAAGTTCTAGCTTTGAGGCAGATGTGTTAGTAGAATGGACTGCTAGCTCTTGGATATTTAGTATAACTACGTTTACGTTTCAGCTGTAAGAAAGCCAGATATATTTGAACCGGGAATGGATAGAGAAGAAGACGTCCTACAATTCCAAAGTGTCGTTTTCAGTTGTGTAGCAGATGCTGTGCCAGCACCAGAGATTACGTGGATGAAGGTACCTATATATTAAAATACACACATGTAACGCACACTATCCCCGAAGGGGTGGTAGCTCAATGGTAAGGACTAGCGCCTTATACCCAAGGGGTACTAGTTCATACCCGAGCCCGCACTTCTGGAGTTTTCAAATCTAAGTACGAATCTATACCCAGCACATCATTAGATGTATTTTACGAAATTCTATCCAAGAACACAGTTGATACATTTTTCAGTCTCAAACCAACATGAATAGTCGTAAGTCGCTTGACAAGTATTTTTCTATACTACCATTAATATTTTTTTGCAGGATGATGTAAAACTAGAGAACAATACTGATGGAGTCAATATTTTTTATTACATTAACCACACTGAAGTCAACTCAACTATTTCTATAACGAGTATGCAAGATATTAACCAAGGGAAATACGAATGTTCAGCTACAAGTGGTATATATACAAGTAAAAAGTATATTGAACTAAAAGGTACGTAAATCTTACATACTTACATGTGTAATGCTGGGTTATTTTTATTATTAATGAACATATACTAAAATCGAAACACGGTTCAAATATTTTAATTTAAAAAATCAGTAGAAAAAAGTTACAGTAGTGGGTTTCTCAAAAACTTACGAAGTTATAAACTTTTTTGTGTAGCCTCGTTGTCCTCACCCGAGTATGGCCACGTTCAGCGTTTGCGCTTGCGCTTAATAAAAATTATACTAACGGGTCTAACCGACCTTGTGACAAGCAATGCGCACTCGCCATACAGAGTTTTTGGTAATTCAACAAAGTATATTTAAGGTTTTGTACATAATGTTTGGTCAAAATATAACATAATATAAAAACCAATGCAATAGATTCTGTTTAAACAGTTTTCCGGTTCCGTGTATACTAAAAATAGGTTGTATACTGTTGTGCCCGCAATGCCCGAAGGGATAACTAGGCTAAAGGGTAGCAAGCTCCTTTAACCATTTTTAGCAACATCAAAACATTTACGTACGTAATAATACTTTTAAAAACACATTAATTTCAGTTCCTCAAGCGTTTCCATACAAGTCGGAAATAATTGGTGGGGTCGTCTTAATTATTTTAGTACTCATTGTTTTGGTTATTTATCTAATGTGGAAAGTAAGGAAGGAAAAGAAATTCAGAAAAGAACTGGCGGCGGCTGGACTCCTGTACTTCAAGGAAGGAGTTACAAGGTCACTGAACCCAGACTTGGGCATTGATGAACAAGCCGAACTCTTACCGTATGATGAAAAGTTTGAATTTCCTATTGAAAAGCTTAAACTAGGTGAGTAATTTGATGGCCTTCAGAATATAGTACCAGTTTGTCATTCATTATGTCAAAGCAATTTAGTTTTAGCCATAATAATATATCCAAGCTAGCCAGCCTTTCGCTTTGCCAAAATCGAATAGCTAAAGTTTTATTTTTATTTTGTGATTGGAGAACTGGAATAATGTGCTGTTATATCTTTATTTTTTTATTAAACAGGCATACAGCTCGGTGCTGGCGCTTTTGGAGTGGTGTACAAGGCCGAAGCACGAGGGATCATCAATGCGGAGGAAACTACCCCCGTGGCTGTCAAAATGGTAAAGAAGAATGCTGATAACATGTTCATTAAGGCCTTGGCTTCGGAGCTCAAAATAATGGTTCACCTTGGGAAGCATGTGAATATTGTAAATTTGTTGGGAGCTTGTACAAAAAATGTTGGAAAACGTAAGTATTTATACTTTTTTTAATATTTTATATTCAGTTAGTAAATTAGCTTGTCAATACTTTTATACATAATACATGTTAAGGAGAAAGTAGAATAATTACTATCATTATTAGGTATATTATTATATTTATATTGGATGACAAATGAAAATTCTAAGTTGATTATTTTTTCAAAAAATACCTATTTACTTTTTACATATTATTTCGTTTATGTGTAAAAACTGTGTTATTATTATTTCGATTCACTGCTAAAATTGGTTATACTTTTTATTTACTTTGAATCGAGACATCCAAGCTTAGTCCGGATGGAACCCATTTAGAGAATCTTTCGTTTAACATTTTATACTTAACATATGTATTTTTAATATATAAAGGAGTTTCAAAAATGTTTCCAATATATTATTTACCACTTCACAGGGTTCCTTAATAAAGTGTTATCGCAATAAACGATAATTAGTCATACACGCTGTGATTCATTGTTACAATAATACTTGACTTATCTTACATTACCATGGTTGAATTACGATATTAGATACTTTGATAGTTCAATTATGAATCACACAATAGGATTTTGAGGTTATTGACAGAAATTGTGCAATAAAAAAAACAGCTTGTTTTTATATATAAATATTTTTTTAACATACTTACATACATATCATCACTCGCAAACCGTATTTCGCAAATGGCTAGACAGAACCGAAGGGGCAGCCAACAAGCCTTATTAACCACATTCAGCCAAAAATAAAACTGGGCTAGTTTGATGAAAAATTGTGAAAAAGTGGCATTAAAAGCAATAATTGAATAAAACATCAAAACTACTCGTAGTATGTAAAGTCAAATGTATTTGTCTTGTTTAAATTGTTGCCATTTTAAATTGTAGAACGGTATAAAAATATTATTATTGCCTTTTTCTCATCATGACACGTAATAGGTACGTATTTTTAACAACATGTAAATATTGTATATGTTGTTGTTGAAAAAGTAACTACTTACCGAGTTTCTTATCCGCTTCTTCGCGGTAGAATCGACATTTCGTAGAGGTTTCGTAGATTCAATACGCTATTTTACTTAAACTCATTTAGATTACAAATAAATATTGCTTAGGTATTTTTCTTTTGTTCAGCCAACCAAAAATTATGGAGGTACAGCGCGTTAAGGTTCCGCTTGACATCACTAGGTGTGTAACATTTTACGTTCCAAGTGACTCAAAGCGCACTATTTCAAATCTTTGAAGCGCTGTATCTTTGTCATTTTTCAAATAATAGGTAAAGCAAAAAATAGGTCTTAAAATTTTTTTTGATAATCCAACGGACTTTAATTTTTTTTTGAGTTAATCGTTTTATATTGAATTAACTTCCTAAACCACATACCCAGACCGACATGGGACAGGCGCCTAATTCGCAAGTATTTTAAGCACTACACTTTTATTAATTTAACATTCGGTTTAAATTGTTATCAAAATAATAATACATACATATTATCAGACCACTAAACCCCAAAAGGGTAGGCAGAGTCAAAGGAGCAGCAAGCTCCTTAAACCAAATTTAGCCACAATAAAGTTAAGCTGGGTTAGATGGAACATTTTGAAAAAGTAGTGACAAGCTAACTCATCGCCTACATAATCACAAACCTGAAACCAATTACACTATAAGCCACCTTTTACGAAATCAAGCAAGGAACTCAGTAGGAAAATTCTTTTTAAATCCCAGGCCAATATGGGACAAAATATTTAATGTTACAAATAATATATGTACAAGTAGAATTAAAGTTACACAAGTAGTATTAACAATCTACATTCTGTATATTATTAATTCAACGTATTTCCTTATTTACTTAGCCCTTGTTTATCTCAATTTTATAAATTGTCATTATTGCAGTAATTTCCTCTAACCTTTTGTAAATAATGGAAATAAGCTTGTTTAAAGTCTTTCTTTGGACTTTTTGTAGCGTGTACGGTTTTTTGGAGAATAGACTTCGAAAAATTACAATAAATTAAAATGACAATAAATTACTCTTCTGGAAAATAAATGAGTAAATAAATATTTTTTTTATGCTTTATGAAAGTTTTGACTACTGAAATAAAGAAAAAGTAAAACTACGAATTAATAAATTAATTTCCCCTTTTATTTGTTTCAAAAAGCCTAAATATGTACTTTATTATGTTTGGCAGTTGCACTTGTACATTTTTGTGTTTTAGGTGAGCTAAGTGTCATAGTTGAATATTGTAAGTTCGGAAACATATACAACTACATGCAGAAACACCGTGATGTCTTCATCGATCAACTTACTGATAACAAAGAGAAGAATATGGGGAAGGTGAACAGAGGATTCTCTTGCAGCAGTGGGAGTAGCGGGTGAGTCTTGATCCTAGAAAGCGAGGATCTTAATCGCTCGCAAAAGATATAGATTCGATGTAGGTCCGGGTCTCAATAGATGCATTGCATCTGGATAATGATTGACCTTCTTCGGGTCTGGTACTTGCGCCAAGTAGCTTGGAGAAAGGCAAATCCGGTGTGCCATTACTGCGGTATCCAGAAGCAAACAGGACGCCATACCTAGAAGATATCCCCACTAATATTATAAAAGCGACCGAAGCTTTATCCGCCTGTGACCTGTTAACGCCAAAACTTCGGAACTAATTGTTATGAAATTTGGTACGCCAATTGTTTTAACCCACAGATTGTGTTTTAACCCTAAGAAACGACATGGGGTAAAGATCCCGCGAGATATACAGTCGCATTATACAGCTCAAGACATCACGTAGCGGGGCCACGAAAAAAATTGTACATTATATGTCGACTGAACACCACAGCGCCAGATTAGATTTAGTTCAGTTTCTTTGTCTCATTACATTTCTTTGCAACCTTACATTATCTTTTTTATCCTTTAACATTATTTGCTCATCACATATTATCTAACAAATAATTGACTGAGTAATAGATATTGTAGGTAGGTACTGAATGATCTATTCATAGGACAATGTTGCTAATTCATTACATTCTCTCTTTTCAGAATGAACTCGGACTATTTTGGAACTCATTCACAAGCGACAGACCACACATTACTGAATTCAACAAATACCAATAGATCTGAAAGAAAAGGTAATTATTGAATTCTTACCAACTTTATTTGGGGATATGTCTTATTTTGGTTGTGTCGATCTCAATATTTTTTTTGGCGGCAAATAATGTACGATTATAAAAATATTTAAAGTTTTACATTTAATTCTTAAAATTTCATTAGTAAATTGGTAGACTGTACCAAAAACATAAAAAATATACATGTACGTTTGTTGCGTAGATGAATATTAGTATATCTATGTAAAATAATTACAAGAAAATTTAAACAAAGATAGTTTTAATTTAAAAAAAGATTCCAATACATTTATAATAAACTTGTCACATTGTCATTTCTTATTCCATAACGATTCTTTTCGATTTTAGATAAACAAAACCAACAAGTGGAATTCGTAAAAGGTAAAAATAGACTACAATGCATAATCTGTTTCACAATCTGCTTGTGATTTCATGTTTCCAGTATCTCTTATCTTATCAGGTTGCATGGTTGTAAATCTCGCCTTCATTTTTGTGATAAAACTAATGTGTTGAAAATATGCGAGCATAATATCGATTGGTCGCCAAAAATGACATGGACGTAATGGAAAATACTCACTGACTGCATATTGACAATATAAGTGATGAATTTTTGTGATATTTATAGCAAGATTTAATGTTAAAATTGTTGGTTTGGGCTTTTCTATGCACCTACATAATTTGGACAAAGCAATTTTTTTCTATCCTATGATCTCATAGGATCGAGATTTTTACTTTTCCTAATGTCGAAATATGAACTTATATGATGATTTATTACAACTTCAACATAAATTAAATTTAAAGTTACAACTTCAATCGCAATCCAACACACTTATTTATAATGCGACAAAATATAACTAGTGCAATATGTTGCATTATTGCACCGTAGTTAGAGATTAATAGCTTGGTCCATGGTACTTGTAATCTTGTACACAATGTTGCTTTATTGATTATGCACTCATCATAGTTATTTAGCTATACATACATCCACGTAAATACGGCAAACATCTAAATAATATTATAATTACAGTAGATGGATCCAATTGTTTTTGTCGTTTAAGTTTAATCTCGAATTTACTGCTATGCTATGAATGTAATTGAATCAGATTGAAGAGAGAAATACGTATAATAAAATAAAATAGATAGAATAATGTTTTGAATGATCGGTTCTAAATCGACTTTAACGATTCATATTAATGATGGCAGTCAATGTGAGATAGCTTAACACTGTGTGAACACTCGATTTAGTCGGAGCCGTCTTTAACTTACCTACTGGAGGCCCTGGGCACATTAGGAAATTAATTGTTCTATTACCAATAGAAAAATAAATTCCTTTATGTGCCCAAAACAAAAACCAATTAATACAAAAAAAATAAGTAAACAAATTAATAATACAATAAAAAAAAATGCATGTCTGCTGCAGAAAGAATTGGGTCATGGCTCAGTGCAGGCATCCGCCTAAGGCGAAAACACTGGTTTTCAGCCGTCACCCAGAGGCTGCGCGGGTACACAAATAAAAATTAAAATAAATGAAAGGAATCATAATATAGGCTGGTTCTGCATGCTGTTTCGTGTAGATGAAGTTAAGATAACTTACGCCGGCCTTTATAAAGAATTATCTTAGTTTGTTTTGTTTGCCCTACCTGTATTGTGTTTGTATGTATACCCTAGCATGTAGTTCAGAAACTAAATACCAGTTATAAGTCATGCGCATGAAAAATTCTGAGTACGAGTATATGACGAGGTGGGATTAACTTACAAAAAAATAAAAAAACTGCACTACAATTCCAATTTCTCAGGTAATCTTATTAGGTGACGTGTAAAGTTCGACTTACTAATGATTATTGGAGCGATTAACATCTACATTTTTATCAGAGACTAATTGAAATGTTTATGATAACGATAAACTTAGTGAAAGACTAGACGATATGTCTCGGTTGTGGGATATATATTTTTACAAAAAATAATATGACTCCCTTATGTCGTATATCACTAGTTTTTTTCTATTAATATTTTTTATTCCTTTATATAAATAACTTCTTTTTAAGTTATTACCTTTTATCATGAAACTATATAGTTACCTATCATTTAAAGCTTTGCAAAGTGATTTATACAGACTTTTAAGCATGAGCTTAGACCACAGACCATTCCTTTTGCATTGATATATGTATAAATATATATCTTTCACCGAACTGAACCAAAGATATATCTTTAATCAAAGTAGTAAATATTTCATTACATGTCACTGTGATATTAGGGGATCACATACATTTTGTTCAAAATGAGCGTTGTTACCAAAGACAGATTTATTTTTTTTTAAATTACAAAAGTCGATGTACGTAAGTATATTTGTTTGTGCGTGTGTTATTGTTTAATAAAACTGAATATATAGTTTAAATGTTTTTATACGATGAGCCAATTCGGAAAAATTCTAAAGTCAGAAATCGCCTACTATGTGGTGTTTTTTATGAAGTTAGATTTTTGTTAATATGTCTTAGTCGGACTTTTGTAAATAGTCTTATTATGCTTGTGCTATTTGTGGTTACAGTATCGGAGACGGGCTACGTGCAGCCGGAGTGGCGGTCCAACTACGAGAGCGACTACAGCTTCGACGGACGCAATCCGCGGCCGCTGAGCTCGCGGGACCTGCTGGCGTGGGCCTTCCAGATCGCCCGGGGCATGGAGTACTTGGCCAGCAGAAAGGTAATGTTTTATCTACATCTATACCATTACATCTGCTATTCCCGAAGGGGTAGGTAAAGTCCAAAGAGCGGTAACCCCCTTGACCGGTCATACACATATCATACAGTTTTATATTGATAAAATCCTCGCGGGTGCGAAATATACGGTGGTGAGTATTCTGCCTTGATGATGTTCCTGAATTCAAAAGATCAGACGATATGATTCTACCTACAACTTGGTTGTGCATCGACTTCGACACTCTAGTACTTAATTACTTTAATTAAACACCCATGATTGTTTTTTTTTTGTATTAGGTTATTATTGTTTGATTAAGTAAAGTCAGTTTAATTTTTAGAAAAGGTTTGTAAAAAAATTTTCGAACATGGTTTCCAGATACTCCATGGTGATCTAGCAGCGAGAAATGTGTTGCTAGCCGAAGACAACGTGGTCAAGATCTGCGACTTCGGCCTAGCGAGAAGTATCTACAATAATGATGAATACCAGAAGAAAGAAAACGTAAGTTCTAATTTTATTGTAAATGTCTGTGGGCCTTCAACTTTTAACTGAGGAGTGATCCTCATGTTTTTCCCGAACATAGGTATATCTTAATGTATTGAATAGATTTGCATAAAATCGATGGATTTCCTCCTAAATCCGGACCTGACTGAGTATTTTATACACGAAATAAGGTGTCATAAAACAGTTGTAGACCATATTTTCCCGTATAGATTGAATAAGGTATCACCAGTACCTATATTTTCCAATTCAAATTATAAAACACCTCTAGATTTTAGAGATTGTCTAGCTTTACACCAGCGTGCAGCGTTAGGCATATTGAGAGGATGGATGAAAGAAGATTAAAGAAAGAAATATATAGTAAAATAAAAGGTCGGGTAAAGAGCATCCTTGACCGACGAACGTGTATGAAAGGACTTATGAATGTAGAAAAAGTGAAAGGTGCGTGTCAGGATCGTAGCAAATGGAAGGATGTGATCTCTTCCTACGCCCATGGGAAAAAGGCGTGACATTATGTATGTAAGTACATCAACGTAACTCGACACTTAGAGACCATTCTTACTATCTGAAAGTTTATAGACGTATTACAATAAGCATGTAGTTAAAGTGCTCTTTTCCTTTTATTTCAGAGTCCTCTCCCAGTGAAGTGGCTGGCCATAGAGTGCATGATGGACAGGATATTCACAACGCAGTCAGACGTGTGGGCGTTCGGCATAGTGTTGTGGGAGATGTTCTCTCTCGCCAAAACTCCCTACCCGAACATGAGTCCGCCGCACTTGCTACAGTGGCTGTCTGATGGGTAAGACTCACTTGTGTATACCTGCCTGCCACATTTTGCGTTTAAAAAAAAATCTATTATTTATTAGTAATTATCATTGCTCATGACCAAAATCTGGATGTGTTCTTATAACACAAAATTGAATACGAATGACAAAATAACCAGACAAAAATATAAATGAGAGCTCGACTGTCACTTATGGCAAAAATAAATGTTATCTCTGCAATGTAAATAAGATCTAATTAACGCTGGTAGACTACATACCATAATCGTGTAAGATAAATACTAACGACGACTAATTAGCTAATCAGTATGACCGTTAAAGACGATCTCTCACGATTCAGTACTTACCTACCTGTTATAAAATATTATTTTGTTACATATTTGATTATTATCAAAAACATCCTTTTTGAATAGCATTAAGTACGTTTCTTTTATATTACGACTATGGATGAGTGGCTTAAGCTGATGGTAACCGTGGCCTAGAGGCGTTTGCTGGCTTTATTCTCATACTGTCAAAAAATTAAGAGTCAGTCTTATACCCTGTTCTTCTAAAGAAACTCTTTAGTCATCATTCGCCATTAGGTTATCGTAAAAGTACTTACCTGATAAGATACTTTTGTCCGGTTGTTAACGTATTCCAGGAATGTTTAGTAATAGATGTGTAAAGTACAAAATAATATTTTTACATTAATATCACTTTTATCTTTATATTCGTCATTCCCTAAATGGGGCAAAAGTAATTAGGGCCACACATTATTTAATTATTTACATTTTCCTTGGCCGAAGATTACTGTGTTCATGGTACTTTGACGAACTTATAACATTTCCAACATTAAATAAATATTACTAGATACAATAAACAATCTCTATTAAGATTTGAAGTATGTATTCGTAGGTCTTTATGATTAAAGAAAGTAGGCATTTTTAGACCTACATGCTGTGATTTTTAATACTTTATTCTTATTTAACAAATTCCTTGAATCAGCGACCGGTTTTGAGTATTCTAGCTAAAGTAATTAAGTGGGGCTGAAACGGTAGTCAATTAACCTTCCATTTTATACCAGGAATCAGACATTTTAGATCACTCTATTGTTGTAAGACCGAAAAAAAACCCGAAGTCCAATGCTTGAGTTTAAACCAACAGATCTTTAAACGAGTGGCACGATCCTTATCCTTAGACTTGTCATAGCTCTTAATCTAATAATACTCCATAGTAATGTAAAATTTTGACTAGCTTGTTGGCGCATTCGGTACCTAGTGACCCTGCCGAATAACTGATCGAACCCACAACTCTAGGCGACTTACAACTCTAGGCGCGTGGGTTCGATCCCCACTTAGGACACACATGCGTGTTATGAATACTTGCGCATGTTCTTTGTCTGGGTGTTATTATCCAATATTTACTATATATTTGTAACACCACTGTTGAATGATTCAACAGATTCAACTTAAATCTGATATCCGTAACACAAGTGCTTATGCTACTTACCTCGGAATCAGATCAATGTATGTATTGTAGTCTGATATTTATTTATTACTAGCTGTCCCGGCGAACTTCGTATCGCCCAGTAAATGAAAATACTTTAGTAAATACTAAAGTAAATACTTTATGATTTGTCGATTGCCATTTAACATTGACAGATACGAATCCCACCGTTTTATATGAGAAAATACTTTTGCTTTAATTTTGTTTTATCGTCAATTTTTCAATGTTTTTAATAGTTATTCTGGACGAAGACAAATCCAACAAATCAAAAACAACGTAAATCGGTTCAGCCGTTCTCGACTTATAAGTGGTGTAACCAACACGACTTTGTTTTATTTATATAGATTTATTTATATTACAGGCATCGACTAGAGAAACCGCCGTACGCAGACGATCGGCTGTACGACGTGATGCTGCGCTGCTGGGAGCACAAGCCCAACGCGCGGCCCTCCTTCACGCGCCTCCAAGAGCTCTTAGGCTCCTTCCTTGAAGATAATGTTAGGAATGTAAGTGCTCTTCACGATTTATCTAATGGGTTCAAATCCAAATGTTTCATGTGATGAACATGGGCATTTGTACTTAAGTCATGGATGTTTTTTAACGCAATTAAGTATTTCTAATCATTATCTAGTATCATAGCACAAGTAATACATGCTTAGTTTGGGATTCCCTAATTCCCTGGGTTTCCCATTCGCCCTTGCTTGCAAATCGTCAGGATTTTTAACCCTATCTCTTATTTAAATCCTTCATGTTCTATTGCATTATTGGGAAATAGTGTGCAGATATCGTCAAACGATACTCATGATAACATCTATATTTGATAGAAATAGCTTCCACAAATCATATTTTGGAGCTATTTCTCATTTTAAATAATTTATTTTATGGTCTTTATATATAATTTTTCATCATATGACAAATATGATTGGTCCTGTGTAATTAAAAAGATATGTGTGTACTGTGCAGAATATACCCGCGGTTGACTGACAGCAAATTAAACATAAAAATATTTTCTTTCGCACGTGTTTCAACATCCGTCGTCCGCCATTTGTCTCACATTCCTCTTTCAAAAATCTTTTGTCTCTCTTACTCTACTACGTTCCTTCTTACACACTTCACATCATTCCGTTCTACGTATCTGTCATACACCATCTATCAATCCTACATTTGCTATAAAGTGAATAAGTGGCATCATAAAAGTAGGCACGCAACTAGGCGTACTAGACTTGCAATCCAGCGGCATTTTGCTGGATTCAGTACATGGGGCTGGAATCCAGCAGAGCTAGAATTGTGCTAGACCTAGCTGGATTGCTCTATCCAGTATTCCAATCTCTAGTAGGGATTGAAAGCCAGCGGCATTGAACTAGCACTTGATATTGTTGAATATGTTTGTTCAATTTTATTATGTGTATCGTAGTCCTATAGTTGTAACAATACTTTGTTAAACATTACAGCACTACGTAGACTTAAACACCGCGTTCATGGACTCGAACGTTAAGAGGCAAGGAGAGGATTATCTGGCGATGGTAAGCGCCCCCGACTACAACGTCCTGGTGACGCCGAGCCCGCACCACTATGTGAACGAAGTCAGAAACTTCTTCCCGCCGTCGCCGAACCAGGTGCCTTTTGGTGAGGAGTGTCGTTGAATTTAGCTACAATCATTAATATCATGCGTCAGTTGTTTTAAAAAAGTATTGTCAAAATTATTTGAATATCGAATGTATTATCTGAGTCTAGTATTTTTTTTTTTATTTCTCAGCAATGTCGAATCGAGTGTAACAATTCACCAATTGTGGTAAAAAAATAGTAATACATTACAGCATCTAAAGGTCTTGACACTTACATGCTCTAAAGTCTAGACCAGTGGTACTTATTTTTGTACAATTAGCGACATAATTGCGATCTAGGTAATTTTCAAGTTTAAGTCAGAAATTAATTATGTATAATTCACCACATTAGAACTTAATAGACTATACATAGGTACATACATATATTTAAGAACCCCAGCCCGTTGGTTACAGTTAAAGTACGACAATTTAACTCGAATCACAATATTTTTATTCCATTATAACATGATTGTTGTAGTAGATGAGGTAGAATTAAAATAGTTTAGTGTGGCAGTATTGTAAACATATTATGTTAAATAAGTATGCGTCTACTGTGTCGTAAGCACAAAGTACACATTGTATGGATATTTATTATAATAAGTACCTACTATTAACAAATGTCTATGTATGTTTGTGGGCCTGTTGTTTGCAAATAAAATGTTTACTAACTTATTTACAATATCAAATCTGTTAATGAAATGAACCTCTTGGACATGCCATATTGAGACTGCTGATGCTTCGTACTGTGTACTGATCCAAAATCGACTTAGTAGGCGCATACTAAGATATGTTATACTTATATTTCATAAGTGTTCTTTATTAATGCAGCTGAGACAAAAGAAGGTACTATTATCAAATTATCGTTAAGTGTTATTTTATCCGGCACTTTTATTAGTTGCAATACAACCATAGAGGTACTATTAATGTAGCGGATTTATCTATGATTAAATAAGATATTAATTCTTTGTCAGCTGAAATGGAAACAACTGCGTTCTGAATACGGAATAGCCAGTTCTCACTTGGTAAAATAGATATTGTTATGTATGGTTTTTGTTGTTTTATAAATTGACTAACATAACCATTGGAACAAGCTTCTGTATTAACTCGAGGCATGTGAGCAACCTTTGAATATTTGACCAGTTTGAGCCAACTTAATATGCACCTGATTGTTGACTGCGGTTGGAAGACCAAATTCCGCTTACAAAATTTTCGATTGTTCATTGTAAGGTTAAAAAAGGGTTATGGTTTTCACGTTGGTATGAATTTTATGTGACTTTTTGGACCCTTGTACAAAAGTGAAATGACGTGTAAACCAACATTCGTTCACTCTTCCCCTGCGGTGGTTATGGCGTATTTATTGTTTTGCTTATTTTAATTAGCACACGTTGATGTTATTGCTATGTGTAGAACATCGTTTTTCAGTTTAGTTGATGGAAACTCAAGTGTTACACAACATATGTGCTTTATTTGCGGATAAATGCTGATTACAAGTATAAGCGACGAATAATTTTGTTTATTTTCGAGGCATTTAGTTCGAGATACAATAAATAATTGAAAAACGATGGTCTAATCGTTTTTGACGAGACAAAAATACCTTTTCAATTATGCATTGCGAACTATAGCCAGCTCTTAATATAAATATTTATACTGAGACTCGGTGTGCAAAGTATTTTTGACTTATCAAAAGAAGACCATACTTTATCTATCAATTATTGATAACTGCACAGAATGCAAAAATATAGTAAAATTAAGCACCAGCTATATTTTAATTGTTATTTATGTATTTTCAGATGAAGAAGGCTATTTGCAAATGACTCCAGTCAACCCGTCGATATTTAGTCCTCGGAACCAGTCGACTAAATTCGATTTTGATACGAGAAAGGTCGAGCCGAGAGTTCCTGAAACCAGATGTGGCTCAGAACTGACCCCAATGCTGACGTTGAACAGCTTGTCAGCAAGGACTGGCTCAGATTCAGACCATGAAGGTGGACATTCGCCTTACCTCAAAATGTGCCCAAGAATTGTCGAAGAAACCGATGATGTATTCAAAATAAATGAAAATAATGAAAAGAACATTCAAAACAGCGCCGTTACTAATCCCACTTACATCTCATTAGACTTAGACATGGATAAGAAACCCCAGGATATTAACAGTTATATCAATATACCAAATGGTCTAGTCAAATAAATGTAATTTAGCGTATTTGGTCATAGTGAAGAAATCAATTTATGTCAAACCCAAAGGTAAGAGTTGAATAAAGAAATGTAATTGGGATTAAGTATCTTTGATCTCTTTCTAACAAATTGTTCCAAGAACTTAATTTGCTAATATACTACATAAGTTCGCCCAACGAAAGAAGTCAATATGCAGACTCCAAGATAACTTAAGCTTTTATGTATAAATTTATTAATTTTATGCCTTTTAATCTAAATTTGTTTTTCTTTTTTATATTAAAAAAGATATAGGTATTAACATAATATATATTAACAAACATTTATATTTAATTGATAGAATTGTTTACCCAGAAAAATATGAGTACAATTGATAACCATAAACGTCAAGAAAGAGATCGAATGAATAGCAAAACGACTGGAAAGAGCGTTACTTTTTATAAGGTACTAGTGTATCTTACGAGTGGTTTGTATAATTTGGTACACAGACTTAAATCTCACTGTCTAAAACGTAAGAAGCTTTGCCTACTCCACTACAAACTCCACTTAACCTTTGCCCGCTGTTTTAGTTTTTAATTAATCTTTATAATAAGTAAGATTAAATCTGTTAGTAGTGCTGAGGTCCCTCGAACATTTAGTTATTACTGCGAATTAAAAGTTTTTACTTGTTTCCAGCTATGTATGACATAGGTGTCTCAGTTGTAGATTACTAAGTAGAATAAAATTTTGTTCTTGTTTTTCTTGTCAAACAATAATTTTGTTTTTTAAACGTGGGTACCGTAAAGAAATTAACCGTTTTTTGGGTTGATGTCAGATGGTTGTAAGTGTCTTATTACACTGATGGATGTTAGATGTTGAAATATTTTTCTCAGTTTACTGTCTTCTCCAGTGTTTCTTGATCTTTTTCCTTTGCTATTTCTTGCAGTTTTCACATTTTGTATAGGGCGATATCGAGTATACATGTTCTACTGCTCGTATTTAAGGAATATAGTATGTTCTTGTGTGGTTTTTGTTATTCAAGTGTAAGGGCATTTATTAAAAGGACTGTATAGATTGGTGAGACAGAAGCCTGCGGCTTGTGTGTCTCAAGATGTGATATTTTATTAATATAATACCCGAATATGAAACATTTAAATTTATTTTATTAAGCATAGGTAAGTAGTAATTTTTAGAACCCCACCTTCGTACTATTATTTTTCTGTTATTTTTTTAATTTTAAAATCATTCCCTTTGATACATTTTACTGTACATAATTTCTATGCGGCAAGCATTATATGTAACATTGAATTTTAAGTAAATATGAACTGTTTTGGTAATAAATGTTAGTGTAACAATACATGTATTTTAGAATGTACTCTATGTGTACATATTTCATCGGAAATATTTTATTGAAATCCGTTAAAGAAGCCCATTGAATATATTTTTAGCATATTGTACGAATACCCTTATTTATACAAAAGGTGAATACGTACGTAGTACTGGTAGCAACCAATACACAGGTCTAGTCGGTTTTACCAAGAAATCAAATACTTGTAATGTTGTTGAAACAATTATATTTAAAGAACTTGCATTTTTATTGCCCTGGATTCATAACGTACTTACACCGTAATAAAAATACAATTGTTTAATTATTATCAAATGAAATGCTTAAAATCTGTTATTAATATTGAATTAAATGTATAGGTACAAATATATAATTCGTTTAATAGTGTACATATTTTTTTTCATTTAAAATAAACATGATATTACAGTGCAGACTTTTAATTTAAATCGTAAGATTTGCACTTTCGTGCGTTAACTCAACTGCGACCAAGAGGATTATCAGCAGTTCAGATGGAATTGTTCAGTCTAATGACATTTCATCTGGATAAAGCCCTATATCCATATTGTCGTAATAACAACGTATAGGTAAAGGAATTAACTTTAAACCTAAAAAAATACAGTTACTCTCTCATATCGTAGGCCTTGTTTCTTCTCGGCTGGATACGCCTTTACAAGTGTCCTTACCTTATCTTCATTAATCGTTGACATATAATCAAATATAGGTATGTTTGGTTTTCATATTTTAATTATAGAATTGCATTTACATTTTACCATGTATTCTATACAAATATAACCTTTTACTGGCGTAAGTTAGAATTAAAAAAGGTGTAAAAACTAAAAAAATATATATTTAACCTAAGCTAAAATACTCCTCTCATAAAGCCTACAACCATGCTTTCTATTGCGTCCGCCCCCTGAAATAAAATAAAATTTGCTTATTACACAGGTTATATTTGATTAAAATTAATTGCAAACCTAAACAAATTCTCCAAAACGAATGAGGTTTTACTTCCATGTAAATCTAGAAGGTACTAACTACTGTTGACCACATGGTTTGTTTTGATGGATGTATCTGTATTTGAAGAGGAGTGCTTTAAAACCATATTAACTAAAAAGCTTATCGTCCCATGTTGGTCTGGGACTTGGTCCATGTTGATCTGGGACAAAAAAAAAGAATGTGCCAACTGTGGTTCTTGCCTAGCATGTCGTAAAAGGCGACTAATGGTTTACGGGCTTTTGGGTATGTGACTGAGTAGGCGACAAGCTAGCCACTTGTCACTCCTTTTTCACAGCTTTCCATCCAACCCAGCCAACTGTCCCATGTTGGTTTGGGACTTAAAAAGAATATGCCAACTGTGGTTCTTGCCTAGCATATCGTAAATGGCGACTAATGGTAAGTATATCGCGTTTTGGGTGTGTGATTGTGTAGGCGACAGGTTAGCCACACTGTCACTTTTTTTTCACTATTTTCCATCTAACCCAGCCCGACTTTATTTTATGGCTAAATGTGGTTGAAGGGGCATGCTGCCCCTTTGACTCTGCCTACCCCTTCGGGGATTATGGGCGTGATGTTATGTTATGTGTTATGTCTGAACGTTTTTTTATTCCAACCATATCCCATGATTCATTCCCAGCCTTGCTGGTGGGGCTATGGACATATAACGATTCCCACGGTTCGCGCTCGAGTGGTGGCACTCGAGCGACGAGGAGCGCCGCCGAGTTTAGTGGGTATTTCCGTCCCTGTATTCCTTTACAGGGCGGGTGAGTCCCACACGCCGTTTCTCCGTACGGCATGAAGGTGCGCAAATGCATTCCCCGCGATAGAAAAAAAATGGTCCATTCCCACCGAAAATCCGCTTAGACCATGATCCTAGACCTAATGAAAATGTATAGAAACAACAATATTATCGTGACTAAAACGCGATAAGCATTATAGTACCTACACATACGCGGCCGCGTTGCACGACTGTAGTTGCAAGCGGATTCAAGTTAGTACTATTTCTAGTGATAATGCAAAGCGTTTATAATTATATAACGAAAATGGTTATTACATTACCATTATAATTTGACCTATGTATGTAACTCTTAGAGATCTGGATAAAAACATGCTTATAAGTATAGGTAGTTATTTGAATGTCAATGTTTCCTCGTGATGTTTTCCTTCTTTGCTAAGCAAGTGGTACCTATAATCGGTTTTATATTGGTATATTATACAGACTTAGTCATTAATATTAAAATACCAAAGCATTATTGCTACACTGCATTATATCCACATTACGATACGCTACATAACACTATCATATTTTGTTTGTGATTTTTAGGATGAGCACTACTTACCTGTAGAATGGAATAGAGAAGCTTTATTTGGCACACACACAAGGAATACAGATAAAAGCAAAAAACAAACAAAAACAGTAATAAAAAGAAAGAAATTTAACACACAAAAATAAGGTGTGCCAAAACGGCGCCCGCTCAGCTTAAGTCGTGAGCCACCTGACAGTCAGGTATGTCACGACACTGGTTTTCAGCGGGTACCAGGTCTACACCGCGCATCCGTCCCCCTCTCACGGTACCAACCCAACGGGTGATACAAGTTGATGATCGAAACCTTAATCGAAACGGATGCGCGATGTTTATCTTTTATAGTAACTATATTGTTTATAACTGTAAAACATTTAAACGAAGTATACAAAAAATAATCATTATGACTTACATCTTTGAAGGCTTCTACTATTCCCATTGGAATATCAATTAACATTTTGACTACGCTGGATACTGCCTGAAAACGAAAATAATAAGACACCTTTAAATAATTCAAACAAAAAAAAAATACGTATCTAGACAGGATAGTATCAATGCACATGGGAATATTCAGTATATTTTAAAATAAATGTAGTTTTCTTTTATATTCAACATTGGTTAAGGTACTATAAAGATGCTTTTAACGCTTGACGATTTTTAAATATTGCAAGCACTCAGTAGAATGCTATTTATTTTTTATTAAGTTTTACCAAAACAATTAGTCACTTAAATCAATTCCTACCAATATGGATCGGTCCCGTATTTTGTCTACAAGAATACAAGTATACCGATTTGGAAATATAATTATATACGTACCTATACCTAGCTTATTCGGTCTGGAAATTATATACAAAATGTTCTCAACACATGAGTCATTATACTAAGTTGGAGAGAAATAGAATGCTCGCTACTTTATGAATATAACGAATAGGTACTCATGCCGGGAAATGCTATTTTCAGAGCTGATGTTCTACAATGAAATATTTTGCATACTTATATGCAATCTTTCCCAAATGAAATACGATTGAATAATTAATCAGACCCCTTTATAAATCGGCTTTCAACTAACAAATTGTAATTCAGCCTTCTGTACAAATAATAAATGTAATTATTTATCGCAAAGTATTTCAAATTATCGACATATTATTATTATTTTATTTTATTATTATTTTTATGTAAATCTGTAATTAAAATAGTTAGCATCATTTTGAAACTATGTTTAAAAGCAGCTCAATGTTTTATTTAGGTACTTAGGTAATAAAACAGGCCGACTAACTAACGATAAAGCCCATATGGAACTAGGTCCTTGAAACTATGTAGAGTATGGTCAGTCTCATTTGTAGATAAGTGAGTGAGCATAGGTTTTTACAAAATTCCTAAGTGAATAAAGTGGGTGTTGAAAGACATCTACATATAGAAAATTGTGTATTTTTTCTAATTAGTTACCCTACCTATTTTAAAACAAATTTGAATTATTAAACGACTTCAAAAAAAGAGGAGGTTCTCAAATCGACTGATTTTTTTTCTATTAAAATTGGAACTAGAAAACAAATACGCTTATAAGGTTCTTTGAAATTTGCAGCATTTGTTTAGATAAGGTTTCCAATAACACATTATAGCATTAGAATTATAAAACTCTTAAAAATATTATTAATACAGTAGGCTCTATTAGCCTTACTACAAAAAGTTACATTAGGTTTAAGGACTAACCGAATTTTAAATATTTAACTCCAATATTTAAGTATATATTTGTAATACCACAGTTGATTCTGATATCCGTAACACAAGTGCTTTAGCTACTTAACTTAGAGTCAGATCAATGTATGTGATGTAGTCTTATATTAATTATTTATTTGATTATACTAACTCCTAATTTATCTATATAAATAATAGCAGCGCCCCACGGCTTCATCCGCGTAGTTCCCGTTATAAATAGATTAAAATATAGCCTATGTTACTCGCTGATAAAGTAGCTTTCCATTGGTGAAAGAATTGTTAAAATTGGCTCTGAAGTTTTGGAGCCTATTCAATGCAAACAAACAAACAGTCAAATCTTTTCTCTTTTATAATATAAGTATAGATGACCCTATAAATTAAGCATTTCTATACGTTATCTACTAATTAAACATAAAATATTTATGATAAGTTTGGGGCTTGAATTTTGTTCTGCTAGTCTGAAAAATTAATTTAAATTACTGGTGTAGGTACTAAATTATGGAATTAGTGTCGCATGGTTTAAATGTGGGTACTTACACCACCATGTTTCACCGCGCCAGCCGGAGGCGCCCCCGGGGGAGGAGTCGTGGCATTATCTGAGTACACCACAACCACCATTAGCACCAACAACACAAATATCCTCCGAACGACATGACCCATGGCTACAGCGACACTGTCATCGGATACCCAAAAAATATCTTATATAGTAAATTAACCGTGAATCTTTTAACCATTTCAGCTTCTCACAACTAATAAGCCATGTCTAATGAGATGATAATGAGTTGTTTTGCTACGAGATCACTTCTGCGGACGTGGCGTGAGGGTTGGGGTCTATTGTGCGTCGTACATCATCGTACTTGGTTGCGTGACCCCTTGACACATTTTTAACAAAAGCTCCAAGTAGGTAGTCGTACTTTGATATGGATAACGCGGCTTGTATGATGTTGTGAATAGGCGAAGTATGAGGAATTTAGGTATTTTCATGTTTATTAATAAAATGAATTATTATGTACAATATAATATGTACCTACATAGTAATTGTACCTAAACGATAAGATTTCGTGTCTAAAGCAATATCCCATAGATTGCAACATTTCGAAATTACCTTATAAAATTAAAAATAGTTAATACAACAAATAACTGAAACTACATATTGTAAGGCACTTTATATTCACTGTGGATACATATAAAATCTTATCCACATTAGTTATGTTTGGGTCAGGTTAAAGAATTTACATATTTTCTTACATTGTGATTACTATTACTGCAGTTTTTCTAGAATGTTCTATATTATGTTCTAGAATATTCTATACAACTATATCTATATGAATAAAAATGAATAACTAAATTTTTTACTAAGCGCAAAACTCTAAAACGGTTCCACCAACACGCCTAATTTATTTTTAGGGTTCCGTACCCAAAGGGTAAAAACGGAACCCTATTACTAAGACTCCGCTGTCCGTCTGTCTGTATGTCTGTGCGTCCATCCATCCATCCGTCCGTCCGTCTGTCTGTCACCAGGCTGTATCTTATGAACCGTGATAGCTGGACAGTTGAAATTTTTGCAAATGATGTAGTTCTGTTTTCCCTATAACAGCAAATACTAAAAACAGAATAAAATAAATATTTAAGGGGGCTCCTATACAACAGACATGATTTTTTCCCCTTTTGATCGATATTAATAACAGGTGCTTAGACGCTTCAAATATTCACATAATATATAAAAAAAAGGTTATAATAAAGTGTCTAATGTTGTATAGAAAATGGTACGGAACCCTTCGTGCGCGAGTCCGACTTTTTCATGTTTTCGACGGCCGGTTTGTTCATATTTTCGTTACGGTGTGGGGAAGGTTCTTATAGAGAGGAAAAAAGTAAAAAGCGAGGGTAATAGTAAAAACAACACTTTTCTTTGGACTGCGACAGGCCGATAACTTTTGACAGAACGAAGTCTCTCGGGACTGTTTGTATTAAATAAAACTCATGTCATGAATAATAAACATGAGCTAGTTACGAACTTTGTAAGTACAGTAATTAAGACTGACTACAGTAATTATGACTGGCTCGATGGCGCATTCGGTCGATAGTGACCCTGCCCCATGCGCCAAGAGTTGTGGGTTCGATCCCCACCAAGGACAAATATTCGTGTAATTAATACTTGTGTTTGTTCTGTGTCTGGGTGTTAATATGCAATATTTAAGTATATATTTGTAATACTACTGTTGATTCTGATATCCGTAACATAAGTGCTTAAGCTACTTACCTCGGAGTCAGATCAATGTATGTGATGTCGTCGGATATTTATTTGTTTATTGATTTTATCTACATATATAACTTATATATTTTTTTCATCTTCCTAGCGTTATGCCCCGTTATGAGCGGGAGTCCGCTTGGACTGAATTCTGGAGAATTTAGCATGTCTGGTTATTATGTACATTACACGAACTGCTTTCTGATCTTCTTAAACTCTTTGGTTTGACCCTCAAAATGAACCTAACCCTATTCGTAATGAACCGAACCCTATTCGTAATTAAGGCTAAATCTGTGTTTTTGCCAAATAACTTTTTTTTTAAACGTTGGTATTGGAATTAGACGAATTGGATCATTGGCATTTAAAGCTAAATGTGCAGATTTCCTCAAGATATAACGTACCAACCCCTCATAGAAAACCAATAGGTATATGTATTACAGAAAACCTATACATTCCTAAGAGTTAACATATTGAAGTACTTATCAAGTTTTGTTCGGTGGTTAATGTTCCAAATGTCGTTCCTTTTCTGAGGGCCGCAATGCATTTGCACTTATAAGTATAGAGGTTTCATAAGCAGTGGTAACTACATACTATCAGAGATTCCGTAAGCTTGTCACTTGGCCGATTTTTTAATGGTCATATAAGAATTAACCGACTGATAAAGTATAATGTCACCAATTTGCGGATGTCATACGATATTTTATTTAGGACTAGCTGTGCCAGCGGTGTCACCCGCGTTTATGGTTAATATTATAAAGACTATTTCCGTCATACATGATTTCTATGTAACTTTAACCATTAAGACTGCACACGCGACGGAAGCTTGTAAAATGGAGTAACTTCTCCCGTTTTCTCAACATTTCCCTTCACTACTCTGCTCCTATTGATTGTAGCGTGATGAAAAGTATACTATAACCTGCCCAGAAGTATGAAGAATAATTGTACCAAGTTTCGTTAAAATCCGTCGAGTAGTTTTTGTTTCTATAAGGAACATACAGACAGACAGACAGACAGACAGACAGACAGACAGACAAAAATTTTACTGATTGCATTTTTGGCATCAGTATCGATCACTAATCACCCCCTGATAGTTATTTTGAAAATATATTTCATGTACAGAATTGACCTCTCTACAGATTTATTATAAGTAAAGATAAGGGCAATGATATATTACAATCATCCGTATTGTGATATATTCAATTGTTATCTTTTATATGACTGTTGAAAAATTTGCCCCTAGTGGTATAAAAATACAGCTTGAGTTAGTTTGGTCCTAGTACAGGTTTCGAGGCATGGTGGAAAACAAAAAGTTCCCAGTCTGTTTTAATAAGGTTGTAATTAGAATGTTTAATCCTATATTAATTACAACTGTTCTAATTAGTAACATGTGTGTGACTTATACCTACTGTCTGGCGTGTTTATTTTTGTAGGAACATTGAAGTACCTAAATAAGAACATTGTTGTCATTACAATAATACGCCTGCAGTGCAACAAACTCATACCTGCCTCGATGTGAACTAACTAACTAAACTTCACGCCACTTTCCTAGTGTGGAAGGCAGAGAAACCTGAGCGCCATATGGCTCGATCCTTACACACCACACTCGCCTCTTCAACTTTCATGTTCCTTTTCATACAAGCTTTACAGGTTTTATGGTTCCTAACATCATCTTTGTTAACAAACGATGTGAATTATCCTTTTTTTTATTTAAAATTACTAATGGTTCGATCAGCGCTTTTACAATACCTACTCCAACTGCATAATGTGATCTATTTTAATGTAAAATTTGTTTGTTGTATACCTATTGTACAATTCTTTCAAATGAAACTATTAATGCTTTTTTGGTAGATTATCTAACTAACTAAACTTCACGCCACTACCCTAGAGGTGTATAGTCGATCTCCAAAATAATAAAACGACGAATTTCATGTTTTTTTTATTGTAAATGTTTGTTATTCAAAGTAAATTAAAAGCAAATTATTCCTTAAGTGCAATACCTCCCTTTTTGCATATTAGTTATTAGTTCACTATATATTCATAGATGACACGAGAAATTGAATATGATCAAAAATACACGTTTTAATACTGTTCATAAGAATCAAATAATAAGAATCATGTTCAACCATGTCGATTTTGAATCAAATTATACAAAAGAGTGGAGAAAAACAGGTGAAGTAATTTATTTTACAAGGAATATGTACATAGATATTTATTTTCCATTCGAAAATACTTCATAGTTCCAAAAGTTAAGGCATTCGATGATCATTTAGAAACTAGCTCAATACATACAGTACATATTTTTAATATTTTTGTTTAAATGATGTCAGTTAAATATTATTAAATATTTGCATATTATCAGAATAACAACGTGCCAGCCAGTGAGGAGTACCTACACGAAAACTATTAATAAAAAAGGAACGATGTTGTATTCATTTTAAATTAATAGTGTTTACTCTCTTAGCGTAGGTATCTTATTAGTAAGGGAGAGTGTAATTAAAAATAAAACGAATACAATTATAATTAAAATCAAAATAATTTATTGACTAAATCTTACAAAACTATTCATAACTGTTAAACGTCACTACCACCATGGATTTTGGAAGAAATTTTTCACCGCTTGTGCTCCCTGGAAAAGGAAAACTGTATGAATATCCAAGTATATTTAGGTATTTTTATTATATTATAAGCTCTGGCCGCTCTATCGGTCAAATAATGGTAGGTAATGACTGCCGCCCAAAGAAAACTGTAACACAGATAAATAAATAAATAAATTCTCAGACTGACACACCAAATCCCTAGTTCCAAACTAAGCTTATGCTTGTACTATGGATACTAGATATGGTGAACGGATAGACATACTTAAATACGTTTTATAAACATCCATGACTCGAGTACAAATGTCCATGTTCATCACACGAAACATTTGCCCCTAGCGGGATTCGAACCCGCGATACTTGGTTTCGTGGCCAGGGTGTCTAACCACTCGACTAACGGGCCAGTCAAATTGGTGGAATTGGTGGTGGATTGCAGGCCTGTTAGGGGTTGTGCGGTACCTTGGCAAATATAATAATAATAACAATAAAAACAGCCGTCTATGTATTTATAATTTAGTTTACTTGTTAGTTTTATCGAATAGGGTTGTTTTATACTCCAAGAATTTGTTGTTTAGTAACTGTTAGGCATATACACGTCAATACGAGTAACTGATAAATTTAATATATGAAATGAAATGAAATGAAAATCAATATGTGCGCTTAGTTGTTATAATAGCTATGTAGAAGTGACCTTAAATCTCTAATTAGGGGCTGATCCATTTATATCCTACTAGGTATTGCCCGCGGCCCCGCCCACGTTTAATTCGGTCTATACACGTTATCGTGCGTCTATATGTACTCATGTCTATATAGTAATAGTATGCGAAACTGTTTTTTTTTTCCGAGATAGGTACACAGCATCCTATATCTTGGCACACCTACAATTTACTCAAAAAGATAATGATGCTATGTTTTGGTATAAATAATTCAAATTCAAATTTGAATAATTCAAACGAATGAAATATTCAATCAAAGCGCATGTAATTATAACTATAAATACACACATCTTAAGTAATGAACACATGTTACAAATAAAGTGAAACGAAATATAAACTACACCGTAATAAATAATTGTGGTAAAAATCTCACTATTCATTGGGTTCTATAATCTATATATTTAAAATATGTGAATTAGTAATGTTTTTAAAATACTTACAGTTTGACAGGCTGTGGCCAAACCAACAGGAATAGCTGATATAAAGGTTTCTATAGTTTCCAATATCTAAAAGAAAAAATACTTAATTAGTGAAAAATACGTTTGAAGTTTATATGCGCTATGTAACGTAATGATTCTAAAACATATATTTGTAGTTAGTCGATACAAATTAAGAGAGATTAAAAATATTACGTATAACGCACTGTAGTGGCCCGAAATTCGTCAAAGCGGGTTCAAATCCGGGGTCGGGACAAACATTTTTTGCTGGGAATTTAAATATTGAAATTACTCAGTACAAGTTAGAAACTAGGAAGCTGGCGGCTATATAAACCATTGGTCCTGCGCCTGACCTCTCTCCAGTCATGTCGGGTTGCCATCTCACGGGACTATGAGAATGTAGAAATAAAGAGTGCACCTTTGTTGAGCAGAAACATGTGCACTCTAATATATCCTGCGTAGGTGGTTAATCTACGTTGAGGCTGGCCGCCGTGGCCGATAGGTTAGGAGGACACTGTACTTACGCCAGGCTTTTTCGGGGCTGGTGTTGTGGTCGGAGCGGTGGGCGTGGAAGGCGCCACGGTGGTGGCGTTGTCAGCGCACAACACCACCGCCAAGCTCATCAGAAACACAAGCACCAATCTCCAGTCGACGCGAGCCATTATCCAAACACCACTGTTGTGCGCACTTAAAAAACTATTCTTATATACGAAATCGCGTGTTAACCGGAGCTAAGTTGCCCGCACTGTTTTGACCAGCTAATGCGTCAAATAAGTTATTGTTATCGGTTCGTAACGAGATGGTAATTTCTTGAACATCGGAGGTCGTGTTAAGCTTAAATCATGAATATTCAGTATCCGCAGTTGTTAATACTTTTAGTACGTTTGCCCGTGAAAATGTATTGTAGTAGCGTCCACAGTGGCCAGTATCGGCCATTTTGCGTCATGAAGAGTTTAATGAATAACTAGTAAGCTCCTCCGAATTTGTCTGCACGCAATTATTTTATTTGCTCAGAACCCTCATTTATTTCAAATTCAATTTGGTTTAGCGGTTTATAGATAGGCCAGACAAGACAGACAAAAATATTATAAATTGCTTTTTTGTAGTACAGGTGGTTATATCGGGTTTTGGGTGTGTGATTGTGTAGGCGACAGGTTAGCCGCTTGTCACTGCTTTTTCACAATTTTCCATCTAACCCAGCCCGGCTTTATTTTTGGCTGAATGTGGTTGAAGGGGCATGCTGCCCCTTTGACTCTGCCTACCACTTCGGGGACGTTTATGGGCGTGATGTTATGTATGTATACTTTTGTACACCTACATAAGGTAATAAGCCAGTAATTTGATATAACAAATAGACACTTCAATTATCTATATTATATGTATAGATTCAACTAATATCCTACATCACTACGCGGATTAGTTAGATAAATAGTTTAGTAGTTAGATAAATGACGGATTAAATCGCAGCCGTTACCGTAAGGCGAGTTGCGATAGAATAGTAGTTTAAAACAAGTCGATGGAATTATTTTAGCTATTTCTTCCAGAAAATTCTATACTGGGATTGCAAGTACACTATTCTTTCTTTATGTTTCAATAGAGTGTAAGCAGCCGTAAGCTCGGCGCGTATTCGCGTGCGCTGACTTGTAAAATCTTATGGAAACGGTGAAAGAATGCCAACCTTCGTTTTTGCTTCCGCCGACATTTAGTATCAACACAGAAATAACTCTCCGCTACTCTGACAAGCGAATAATACAAACGTTTTTATTTCGTAGCAGTATCATTCTATGTCTCGTTTTTGTGATGTGAAAATGAGCTAAGGAGGCTTATAAAAAAACAAATATACAGGAATAGTCAAGTAGGTAGCAGCAAAAGTGCTCTATTTTGTCAGAAATTATACAGTAGACCCCATGATGGTGGATCATTAATTATAGCCAATTATGACATTAATCATAATTAAATACCTTGGATGGACCCTTACATCTACAACGAAAACAAAGGTCATCATACCACCGGTATTCACCAATTCACCTATTTAGGAAAGTAGGATTTCCGTCAATCTATCTGTTCTGAAAATACATTAAGAAAGCGTATAAACGTGGATTTGTTCACATACTACATACATTTATACATTACACCACACCTGGAATCCCTGAAGGGGTAGGCAGAGTCAAAGGGTAAGCAAGCAAGTCCTTTTAATTACATTTAGCCAAAAATAGAACTAGGCTGGGTTAGATGGAAAATTGTGAAAAAGTAACAAGTGGCTAGGTCGTCGCCTACACAATCACAATGTGATTAGATTTTGTCAATACAGTTTAAAAAAGGTCTTTGTTACGATATAAGTAGAAAATAATTTACTTTTAGAATTATAGGTACATTTAGTTTATGCGGTGCATTTAAAATAGTATGTATGTATCTCGATATCGACAGGCCCGTTGGTCGAGTGGTGAGACACCCTGGCCACGAAACCAAGGATCGCGGGTTCGAATCCCGCTATGGGGTAAATGTGATGACCATGGACATTTATACTCGAGTCATGGATGTTTATAAAAAGTATTTAAGTATGTCTATCCGTTCACCTTGTATTCATAGCACAAGCTTATAAGCTTAGTTTGGGACTAAAGAATTGGTGTGTCAGTCTGGAGAATTTATTATTATTATTATCATCGACAACAACTCGGCGAGACAGACATACGAGTACATCACACGTCGCAGCTGAATGGTATTATGATTCGGAACGTGAGTATACTGTAGTTTATTGTTAAAACTTCATACCACAGAGGAGAACGTTATCTTTATGTAAACAAAGTAATAATAACAACGAATTTCGAAGACAAGAATGTATAATTCAAAAGAAAATACAAAACACGCCTTTCTTAACGCAAAACTAGCTGTACTAATCAGCATTTAGGTATGTTTTAAACTCCAGAGGTGAGTAGCAGCTCAGATTCGAAGGCACATTAAAGAAACATGCGCATTGAAAACTGTGGATGTACACATCCACAGTTTTGTATCCACAGTTCTACAATCAATTTTGTCTAGTTACAAATATACCTAATAACCAGACTTGCTAAGACGGACTAGGAATGGGACAAAGCAATACGAAGACGATTAGTAAAACCTATATGAATAAATAATACTAATATTTAATGACACCTTATAACTATTTATACTAAATTTATAAAGTAGCAGGTAAAAAGTAATTTAAACGCGGTAGCGAAATTGGAAAATAACTGTCGTATTAAAAGCTGTCGACTTTTGAACATTTGCAGAATTCAGGTTAATTGGCACGGGAATGGGATTATGGAACGTGAGGTATTGTATAAATAAAATGAAAATTACATGCATACTGAATGCGGATTCGAACAAAACAAAAAACGAATTTCAAGATCTTCGCAGGCAGCTTGCAACAAAAGTTCAACAACTGATTTTGTTGTAGACAGCTTTTGCCTTCGTAATATGTGTTGTTCTGCCGTATATTTATAATCCATGTAGGTACGCTTTACACGAAGCGTTGTGAAGAGAATTAAACTGCACTCTCTGGAAAGCTAGGTAAGTAGCTAAGTATAAGCGATGTAAATTTTCGGAGTTTTCCCTTTAACAAAAGTAGGTGCAACAGAACGTGGAACGTTAAAACTAACAAGAATGTGAGAAATTTTATCCAAATTCGAAAACGGATATTCTGTAAAAAACTGTTCACTTCTGAGCATTTGCGATATTAAGGTTAATTGGTACGGAAGCGGAATTATAGAACGCAGGATATTGTATAAATAAAATGAAAGTTGCATGCATACACAATGTTGAGGCAGCCGACACAAAAGGACATCGCAGCCGGCTCCCGTTGACACAGGTGGGGTCGCCATACATATATGTGCTGTTGGTCGGAATTGTCCGGGAGAAATTCATGTGATTTAGAAATTTTAAATCAATTGCTTAAACGGTGAACCATCTTCCTTAATGTAACGGGCTTATATTCGTTGTCCATAATGTATTATTATAATCGTTCAAATCGATTGATCCGTGGTCAACTACATATTTTAGGAGAGAATTTGGTTCGGTACAAACCCAAACCATCACGACGCATAACTTTAATTATGTATATACTAATCAACAGATCTCGGTTACAAAATTGTGTTTACGCCGAACCTTAAGATTATATATACCTACATACATAACATCACGCCTGCAATCCCCGAAGGGGTAGGCAGAGTTAATAAGACAGCGATGAATTATAATGAATCCTAACATGAATTCCTGTTTCCATTATGAGTAAAACATTATGACGATAGATTATATTTTCTATCCTTTTATGCTTGTACCTGTATGTCATATACTGTATGTACCTCCACCTTGATGTAGATACAAATGGTAATATAACAATGTCTCACTTTTAAACACTATCCCAATATTTAGGCTACCCTACACAAGTGAAATTGCGTGAAATGTTCGCCATTGCCGACACCGCGCCTGACGCAGAGCCAGCATTCATGTAGTCTTTCACTGGTGTTGCTTGAACAAAATGACGTGCCGGTGTTTGTCACCAGATGGTGTTAAAGCGATTTATGTTAGCGTCGTAATGATCCTTAGCCCGGATGAATTGTGTGAATGGATTTTTTCAAACATGGTCATTGTTATAGTTTTATCTTGGTTCTTTTGTTATTCATAATAGGATGTTTAATAGCTACATCAATTAACATACTTTTTGTGTTCTTTCATATACAATTTATAGAGTTACTTGCTTGTGACAACAGCTTTTGTGGAATACTGGCTTTTTACAGATTTTAACATTATAATGTAATTATATTTATAGTATATAATATACCTGAACACTGTTAACTTTGATGCTTTAGTGATGATAATTTTTCCTACATTCAAAGTGGCTATTATTATCGTATTAAGAAGCTATTCTGGCTTGATTTCGACAATTATAAAGCGTTAGTGTAATATATGGCGTTCGGTTCTCTCTGCCTACCCCGCTAGGGAAGTGTGAAGTTTAGTTAGTTAGTTTAGTGTTATATAATGTTTTGAATTATTCGGCATTGAGCCTCTGAATTTTTTAAACACGTTTTAGCTTCACATACTCTAAGTAATTTAAATTTCGATTGTTTCTACAAGTCTTAATTTAACTTGAATGCGGCTTGAATATCTTGGCTTTCAGAATTATATAAAAAAAACTGATTTACCTTCCAAGTTCCTAATAATAAATACTTAGTAGGTACTAAAAGACTATAATGATAAATTGTAGCGCGAATATATATAATTTTTAAATTGATACATAACATCACGCCCATAATCCCCGAAGGGGTAGGCAGAGTCAAAGGGGCAGCATGCCTCTTCAACCACATTCAGCCAAAAATAAAGTCGGGCTGGGTTAGATGGAAAATTGTTTTTTTTTTTAAATTAGATAAGATATTTAATAAGATATTTATCTAGTAATCAAGATAGTATAGCCATGTAGATAACGTCCTCGTGTGTCGCTTACTGCTGCGTGCTTTAATCAAGCTGAAAATGAAAAATTTTCTTTTAACTTTAGATTTTTTACTAAATTAGCGGAACTTTTTTCTTTATGTGTCCACATAATACGTATTACAGCAGTAGTATAGATTTTTGCTTAATTTGTAAACCCTAATTAGTAGTTGGTGGACATTAAAATACTGAATGTTTTTTTTCACCATCTTTAAGTGATATACGAGTATTATCCGGGTAAATAAGCAATTCTTTCTTAGGTCTTGTGCGTATTGCTGTGGTAGCTTTAAATGTGGATCTCACGGCGTCTCCACTCTGGTAATGAAGGGTGTCGCGGGGTTTAGTGGGTATACCCCGGCCACTCTATCTTGGTTGGAGAGGGGTCCTCCGTTTCAGAGGGCTCTAGGAGTCCCACACACCACGTTCTCCTCCCCCGGATGGCGTGAAGGTGCCTAATGCACTGCCCGCGTAAAAAATAAAAAAAAAAAGGTCTTGTGCGCATATGATTCGTCAATAAATACCCAGCTACTCTTAAAACCACTCCCGCTTTTCATCTTGTGTTCACGGTGAGTACCTCATTGTAAGTGGCCTTACAAGAATTGTGTGAAATTTGATCGATACGTGAATAACTTCTTCCTGCGATACGAGCTTTCGTTCAAGTAGCTTTTGACCTTTTTCACATGAATCGAGCGGTTTTTTTAGCTGTCTATGACCTGTATTTATATCGTGTTCATATCTTTTTTCTCAGTACTCACAGCTTTGTACTCAAAAATGAGTGAGAGAGGGTAAGAGATTCATCTCTATTAATACAGACAGGGAGCAGACTACAAAATTCTATGTAGTCCGTTAGTTAGATTATTAAAAAATATTATACACGTATTTTTTCATTTAAAACAAACACTGGCGAAGATGCAGTGGATTCAAGTTGCGCGTGACGTCACACGTAGGTACAATAAAAAACTATAATACTATTTAGTTCAATTAGATTATACAAAAATGCAATACACATATTTTTTGCTTTATCAAGATAGGAAAAAATTACAAAGATAAAGAGCATCAAAGTTTTGGATTTGTAAGTCAAAACAAATCCAAAATAAAAATATGTGTATTGCATTTTTGTATAATCTAATTGAACTAAATAGTATTATAGTTTTTTGACCTAGTAAGTAGACGCTTTATACTCGTAATCTTAAAAATCTAGTTTTTTTGCCCAAAAAAAATATATACTCGTATTTAAAGGGAAATCAATTACCAAAAAGTATATATTTTATTTGTCTACTAGGAAAAATAGCCATTATCCGATATAGCAATCCAAATAAAAATCTACCTGGATGGTTCCTGATTTCTGGGGCTTTCTTACAGCTTTCAAAAGCTCGGGTTATTTGAATTTCAGTTAGCTATAAGCATATTTACATTTAGATTATTAATTTATTAAGATGAATATGAGGATTAAAAAGAATTATGTAAAATAGTCTTATGGTTTAATAAATGCCTTGAATATAAATTAAATTAATATATTTTTTCTCAAAGCCTCCATCAAATTTATTTTATACTTTATTATATTTATAGAACACAGGTTTTCAATCTTGTAAGTAATCGAAGTGAAATTCATTTCCTTACGCTCTAACTTTTGTCAATATTCAAAAGTGCTTTCTCTATTAGCCAACAGAGACTGACGGACGGAAATGAGGTACTTACTGAGCCGAGCATCGAATATACACAGCTATAAGCGGCCGTAAGCAAATCTAATCACTTATTTTTGTAATTATAAAACAATACATGACCATAATTGATAAATATAATATATTATACATAGTAAATTACAAATGTGCAGGCGTAGGTCGAAAGTACTATTATTAAAACTACATATCTGGCTGATATTCAGGGGAAGATAATAATTTCTGACTGGATGAATTCGAATCCGTAGGTTTGTTTGTAGATAAAGACATTTATAATTATTCTATGTTATCGTCGGCATATAGGTAACATTAATATTATTATGTTCTAATAAAGAGTTTATTGAATATATATCAGAAACACCCTAATAGCTAAATAAATAATTAGGTAATTTAGGTCAGTTAAATTATTCATAACTTGGAATAATAAAGTAGGTAATATAAGAACGTATTACCTTTTGTCATCAACATACCTATATACGTACTTACATCAATTTACATAAACTCATACAACTATTACGATTTCTGAACTTAATTGGAATTTTGGTAAGATAATGCCTACACGTGCTTATTCTAAGTACACGTGTAAGTATAAGTAACGGTAATAATATGTATTACAGATAGATTTAAATGGCAGTCAAAAGAATAGCAGCATAAGAATGTGGCATTATATCTTCATACTATAACTAAATAACGTACTTTAGACAGTAAAACAAGTTTACGAAGCCTGGATTTTAGGATTTGAATGTGAGGTTTGAAAAAAAGATTTTCATCTAGAGTTAGACCGAGGTACTTTATTGTGTCAGTTTTTTCTAGAAAGGGGTAGGAGCAGCTCGACGAATCAGTGAGGTAAGAGTGCACCTTTATGGAGAGGGTTGCTGGGGGGAGAAGGTGAGATCGATGGGCTAATGCCATATATTTAGTTTTAGATACGTTTAGCGTCAGGATGTTGTTTTATAACCATTTAGTAACACTTTGCAGACCTTGGTGTGCAGTGTAAATACTCTCCGTACTAGTAGCCGTAGCATAGCAAGCAATAAAAGGAAAACATAATGTGCCAATCAAGATTAAGCGCTAACTGTGCTAACTTAGTGGCATCATCGTAACATAGCACTTACTTTATCCACGCTTAGAGCATGTATCATTGAAGCCGCCTTACAGGGTGAGGTACTTTACTAATTAACATTGGAACTATTATTCAGAAACCATTTCGACATAAATGGTTAGGTACGCACATACCTTAAAATACTGTTGTTTCCAGCTCAATGAACATTTGACAAGTCTGGCCTTGCTGGCATGACAAAGAAGTGTGGCCCTGTTTTTATTTATGCAATTTGGAAACAAACATTATTTAACAAAAGTGTATAATGTGTACTCATTAATTGACAATATTTTTTTTGTAATAAATCTATGCTTTTCTGACAGAATAGTGTACTTAGGATAGGCCGATTCGTCATTTTCGATGTTCATTAAAAGGTGTTGTAATCTTTGAATTCTTAAAACAATCGAATGCTTTAGTCTTTGTTTAGATTTGTCCTACCATTAAGATAAGTTAACTAGCACAATACATCGGGAGTCCGATATAATGGACGAGAATAAACTATTGGAAGCTGCATGGTACCGCATTTACCATAGGCGGGTATTGGATTACCGTGTCATACGGTCAGCATGTTCAAAAAATTACGCTGTTATCCCTAAGGTATTTTTTTCTTTTAATCATAATAATTTTGGATAATTTATTCAATTATTTATGTTAAATTTTAAAAAAAGTTTTTTATATTTTATCCCATGTTGGTCTGGGACGGAAAAAAAGATAATGTGCCAACTGTGTTTCTTGCCTAGCATGTCGTAAAAGGCAACTAATGGTATATTGGGTTTTGGGTATGAGATTGTGTAAGCTAGCCACTTGTCACTGTTTTTTCACAATTTTCCATCTAACCCAGTTTTATTTTTGGCTAAATGTGGTTGAAGGGGCCGGCTACCCCTTTGACTCTGCCTACCCTTTCGGGATTATGGGCGTGATGTTTTGATAAGTTTGTTATGTTACGGTCAGCATGTCATTATCCCTGATTGCTGCTCTGTAGATTTGCCGAACAGCAAAAATTGAAGAGGACATCAGCAGTAAAGGAGCAAAGTGATTAAAAGCATAATAGAAAACAATAGGACTGAAAAGATTAAAGGGCTATTTTCGTACTAACCGTTACCTGCATCCTTTACTCCTGTGAAAGCTTGCAACTGAACAGACCTTTTTTGTATTTAATGCTTATTGCGAGCCTTTTAAACATGAAACGTACCTTTAATGCCTGCCATTTACACGTGTACGACCTTAATTCTTAGTAAAATAATTCTCTCAAGAAGACTCAACTGTAAGGAGGACAGAGCGAAGTCTAGGCTACACAATGTTTATCAAAGGTTTGTGATTTACAACAAAAAGGGATGTTTTACTAAGCACAATGTTATTGAGGTGGCAAGACTGGCAGAAGCTATTAACATTCCACCGGTGCTCATATGCTCGAACTTTGTGTGTCACTTTATGATTCTAGTCCGGAGCACTCTCGCGTAGCAACAAAATAGAATTATCAGCGTTCCAGGCAAAAACTGTAACGGAGTGGTTTTTAATGCTTTTTCAGCTACCGCGGAGTTTTTAAAATTAAAACCTGCAGTATTGAGTTTACTCCACTCACCATTAGTGTGATGCGTGATTGCATTTGTGCATATGGGAGCACTTTGTGTGGTTAGCCTCGACCTTGGGACATCGCTAAAAATATGGTATGAGCATAAGATAAATGTCTCCTTAGCCCAAAACAAAGCACAGAATAAGTTCATTCATCTCTTCATAGTGATGGCGGTCCCATGTAGTATAAAACACCATCTAATTCCATCTTATAAAAAGACATTCAAGGCAGGAGAGATTTTTTTTAAAAGCTAGTACTTATTTATGTAATGTATGTGTATGTAAATAAATTAACGTAGCATCTAGCTAGTCCTAAGTCCATAATAATTATTATAATGCAACGTGAAAATTTAAAGTGTAGCTTACAGGAGAAATGTACACGCCCCAAGGTAATTATAATGCGGAAATGTGGCCGCGTATCCCGGGAGGTCGGTTCGCGTCCGGCTTACCCGGGCTCACGGCGTGTAAGTAAATAGCTACCTTATTACTAAGACCCTCTTCAAAATAAACGGAATTATTGATAAGAGCACTAATCGAAACGTTTTCGCGAGTTAACAATCAGGTGTGGCTCACACAAACTCACTCATGACTTTGAATATGAGGAATCATCTTCAATAGAGAAAATTCATATATAATCATTCTAGTGTTGTATCCCGTGTTTAGTCGGGGTCCGCTTGGACCACCCACAATTTAACTAGTATCACAGAGTAATAATATACTACGTACAACAGAGGGTCACTGCTCATACTTGAAAAGTTACTGCTATAACCCACGCAAGAACAGCGACCGTGGTGAGTAATTGGAACTACAGCAAAGTTTGGTCTGTTTGTGAGGAATAATACAAGATGGCGCTACAAGCACAGGTTAGTTATTTCTTAGTAATAATACGCCATCTGTGTAAAATTCATGGTTTTAAAACAAAGTTTATTTTGGTTTGTTTCTGGAGAAAATATTTAATATTCATGTTTTACACCTGAATTTAATAAATTATCCAAGAAATGACGTAAATAACTTATTTTATGAAAAAAGGCTTTTTAAAAAGTGAAATAATAACGTTTTTATTCGGTTTTATCTTTCAATCAGTCTAAATTATGCCTGTAGCGACATCTATCTGTGTCAAGTTTATACGAAATCTAAAATGTATGTGACTGACCAGACATGCTAGTATGATACATTAATTACAACCAAACGACTGCCTATCTGGTACATCGTAATCCTTAAAGGAAATCAGACAAATTGGATAATTGTTACACATCCAGGTATATTGGATCAAGTGGTAAAAATCCGTACATAGATTTTAAAAATCCAGAGGTACTCGTATTTGAACCAGCTGCTCTCTTGTATGTGGTGCGTGTCCTTACCATTGAGCTTCCACCGCTGTGAGAAAAATTCTTTCGCTTATCGTAAAATCTACTTCAGTGTTTTTGATATATTATCCTCAACTTTATGACATTGGAACGAATAAATATTGAGAGCGATCTTGTGTAGACTAAAAGTGTTTTCTTTATAAAGCTGTTTATAGAAGTAGTAAGCTTTGCTGTACGCAGCAGCAGGAGTGAGTTGAACAGTATATATTTGCCTTTATGAATTACTAACTAACAATACGTACTTGTAACGAGACTTTCACTAGTACATAACTGGTGTTACGATAAGGGGTAACTTGGACTACTTTTACTCAAGGAGTAGAATTGGAGTTCCCTGCAAAAAAATATATATATTTTCGTAAATTCCGCTGTGGCGTAATTTAGCTATTGCAGGTAGTCTTAATAATCATAATAAATCCTACTAATATTATAAATGCGAAAGTTTAAATTAAAATTGAAATTCATTATGGATGGATGTTTGTTACTCTTTCACAAAAAAACTACTGAATGGATTTTAATAAAAAATTAGAATACTTTAGCTCATATACCCGAATAACATATAGGCTATGTTTCATCGATGTACCACGCGAGTGAAGCCGCGGGCAGAAGCTAGTATTTTATAAAGAACAAAATTCATTGGAGACCGCTATTAGTATGAAAAATCTTGAACAGAACGTGTATTTGTTAATTTTAATCCCTGACGAGATACGGGTTTCGAATAAGATGTATCATACGACATAATAATACCAATAAGCAACAAAAAGGGAAACAGAACAACAAAGAGAGCACTTAGGAATAAAAGGATGTGATATCCAGGTTATGTGAACGAATATCCTCCACAACAGAGACGTACAAAAATGCCGACATAACTACTTATTTTCCTGTTTTGAGACAGCAACTATTTTATTCAAATACGCACAAACTGGTTTAAATGGATTATTTAGTATATAACAATACGTCACGTCCCAGAGTGCTTTGGTCTGTTTATTGTGTTTATATCGGGCGAAACACAATTTGAGACGGTCCTGGATGCTCCGGGAAATTCAAGTCGCCTTATCCTTTCACGTAGAAAATTAAATGTCTCACGGTAATATCCGAGGGCGCGGTTTTGGTTTTGGCAGTCAATCTACTGGCTGCGGGTTTGCTAAACTTTTAAGTGGGGAAGTGGGTAATTATTGTGTTCATGTTTGTGGGGGTTATAGTGGTCTAAAAAAGTCTACAACACAACGTAAGAAACAATACTCTACCAATATAAGAACCTATTTTTATATTAGGGCTTGTTTATTCTGTCTACTATCAAGGCGTCCTTAAAACGATTAGTAGGTAAGTTTTGAAAACTGAAATTTAGAAAACAGGTTTTTTGTTTATTTTATAGCATTATTTAAAAACGCCATTTTTTAATAAGTCAGAGATTTTATTTACCCCTTGAACATAGTAATGACTAGGTATTTTACTAATTAGAAGTTAAGTAAAAAAATAACATATATACTGTCGAATTGAGAACCTCCTCCTTTTTTTGAAGTCGGTTGAAAAAAGTTATATTTCTCGATCAGTAATCAACCTTGTCCACTTATCTCAACCACACAATTATTTAATGTGCGGCACAGGGGTTGTGGTCAACTTATGTAATTTTCTGCCCTACCTATCTATGTATTTTTTTTCTTATGTAATTTTCTGCCCTACCTATCCCGTAGGTAGCCGCATACAATTCATAATAAAATATGTTATTATCTCGTTTACTATACCCATAGTATTATTTTCAGGTGTATCTAATTTTTATTTAAGAGCATAAAACATTATCTAACATTTTAAAAAATCACAGAATGTTTGCCTTGTACTAGTGGCAGCTAAAAGAGGTAAAAGAAAAACAAACTAAATATCTGAAGTACGCTCTGTTTCAATTATATTTTCCGAAAGTTTGATTGCATTTAAGAGGTAGGCAACTACGAAATTCTTTCATTAATTAATTCGAGCGCCTAAAAATTTAATTCCAAATAAAAAGAAAAAACTGACTTGTCATTCCGAGCAGCGCCGTTGTTTATTGTCGCCGGAGTCGTAAATTCCTCTTAAAATGAGACTTATTTAATTACGTAAGGTCCGATGATTTAATTCGCCTTTCTCTTTGATGTACTTAGGTACATTATTACTAACTAAAATTCTGGCTTCCTCACATATAGTTTACTAAGAAGCAAAGTTTTTACGCGAAAAAAAAGTGATTTATGATTTTAACGATCTATTTACGTATGTGTTTACATATCTCGATAAGGTTTGAATGGATTTATTATTACGATTTACACTTTTCAGAGTGCGGTCTTTTCGCAGCGGAACCTTTAATTATATTTACATTATTAGGTATGTCATGTTGTGTATAAACATCCTCCGATTACCGTCTTAAGTACATACTGCAGTGTGTAAAGATACTATTTATTTATTCATCATTATCTTATCTATTTTGGAGATGGATCTTAATTGGAGATGTTTAGCTATTATATTTATTATTTACGTATACATTGTTAATATAGTTATTTATCTGTCTATCTTTTATGGTTGGATTGGATGAGGTTTCCGGTGATTCATAATGCGAACGCGAATAATTTTACTGAATATATCCGCAACACTAATCTTTTGAGTTTTAGTTGCATGTTAATGCTTTTCAACGCATATTCGAAATGAAATCTCGTTTCTTTAAAAGTAGGGCACGATAAAAGCGTAAGCTTCATTATTAATTGAAAAACGTAAGAACTCTTCGAGTAATTTTTTTATTTGCATACTAATGTGTACAGTACAAAAAAAGCGAAAATACGCCCTAAAAGTTTAAAAAGATCACTGGCTATTAACGGCGCAAAAACATTTCGCTTGTCTGACTCGGCCCGCTAAATTTACAACGTAGACACGTAAAAAAGTTCGTTAACTTTACAATTCTAATTTTGATTCAGTATTTTGTTGGACAATACTCTTCATTGGCTCGGTTTGATAGCCAGTTGCTCGTCGTTGCAATATTTGAGTTATTTTACGTTCTTTTTTGCATATAGTTACAATTTATTTTTAAAGTATCGTTCGTAGTAGGTAGGTATGTAAAGAATGCAATGTTGGCATATTTATTTTAGCTTACTATTGATCTCATCTTTTTTCGCGCTGAATTTAGCAATAAATGTAGTAGATAAAAGTACCTTTTAACACTAGTATTTATTGTTAGAATTTGTTAGAATTTGACAGGCCCGTTGCTCGAGTGGTCAGAAACCCAGACTACGAAACCAAAGGCCGCGGGTTCAAATCTCGCTAGGGTCAAATGTTGCGTGTGATGAACATGGACATTTGTACTCGAGTCATGAATGTTTATAAAACGTATTTAAGTATGTTCACCTCGTATCCATAGCACAAGCTTATAAGCTTAGTTTGGAACTAAGGAATTGGTATGTTAGTCTGGAGAGTTTATTTATTTATGGAGAATTTAATTATAAATAAACACGAAATTGACTCATCAAAATTATTTACTTAGCCTTTACAGGGAACGAGAGCCCCCACGTTGGGCGCCATTTTGTTGCATAGCTAATTCACAAGATTCACTATCACCATTAAGCGTGATAAACGTTGAGTCCTAAAAAATACTATTTTATTAACATTTAATTTATATTAATATAATAAAGATGAAAGATTTGATTGTTTGTTTGTTTGCTTTGAATAGGCTCCGAAAATACTGGACCGATTTGAAAAATACATACATAACGTCACGCTCATAATCGCCGAAGGGTTAGGCAGAGTCAAAGGAGCAGCAGGCCTTTTTAACCACATTCAGCAAAAAAAAAAAATTCTATCACCAATGAACAGCTACTTTATCAACGAGTAACATAGGCCATATTTTATCCGCGAATTCCCACGGAAACGAGAAATACGCCGGTGAAACCGCGGGGCGCTGCTAGTATTCCGAAAAACCTTTAGGAAGTGATTCACTAGCAGAAATCGCATAGTGTAATATTATTTTATCCTCCACATGGCGGTACGATATTACTACGGTTCGCTTTCTTTATTCTATTTGCGCTGCTTACCTCGCTGGTGTATGATGCACTGCGGATGCTACATTTGCATAAAAGCGTCCATTATCCACCGCTTCGGCCAAATAAAAAATCAATAGGTGCAGAGCGCACACCTACGTAAATATCAACATATCTATGTGGAGCATCCAAAGCACTCTAGGATTGGATCCGAATTCGTGATTATGAAAATGGTGTGCAAATGCTTGCACGCTTTGAGTCTTAGCTGCAAAAGTGCATTCTGAAATGTTTTTTTTCATCTTCGATGTGAATGTCTGTGAGCATCGAAAACGTTACTGAACAAGCGAAGGTAATTCTATTTTTGTGAGAATTGAATTCTATGATTTTAATTTTTAATGAATGTCGAATCGGTAGCATATAGTGGAGATGTTGGAATATGAAAAAAGTGCAACAATGTAGGGTTTTATACCATAGACACATAAACAATGTGAGGTAATTACACAAATAATTGTTACTATTATACTTAAGGTAAGTCGTCTCTAGGTAAGCTACTAAAGAATAAGAAACTAGTATCATCACGTTGATTTAACAATCAGAAGGCGGGATTGAAGAAATAAACCGCTAATTAACTAAATTTGCCAGATAATGAAAACCAGTAAATTATATGGTTTGATAGTGTATAACTTTTATACGATACGAGATTTCCTTTAGGTTATAAAGAATGGGACCAGATAATTATTTATTTAATACACAAGGATGTTGTCGCGTATGATTTATTACTTAGCGGGCCACAAGCCCGAAGATAAATCAAAGAGATTTGCTGTCGTACGTCATTTCTGCATATATTGCTCAAATGTCAGCCAGGGGTCATGTCGTGAGGGGATTTATGTTCAGCGGGTTGGTATTATTCAAATTAAATGCATTCTGAAAAGTGTTTGCACTTCATACGCACTGATTCTCAGAACTCATCTAAATATATCTTAGCATATGAATAAAAAGTGGAAGAGTTTGTATCTTTAAACTCGTTATCTTAGTTCGGATTGTAAGTACTACTTTACATGTGGTGTTCTATAGGAAATCTTTAAATCATTTTAGAAAATAATTAGTATGTAGTATGCGCAATGTTTCATTTTAACACCTAAGTAAGTACATAGGCAAAAAATTAGTCTGAGATGTTTAGCAAGTCTATGCAGTTAGACTGTTGTGGTTATTCATATGTATTGCATTTTAATATGTAATTTGGAATGTTGCATTGATTTTTCCAAAGCCTTGTCAAAATAACAATAAAACACTTTTGTTCTATTATAAAAATTACCATAGTGTAGAGAAATGAGAGTGGCATGCTTTAAAATACAACTGGATTATATTCTTTATATAAAGCTAAAAGTGTAACAACAACAACAAACGCATGTTTGGTGATATTACAGCCAATTTTTCAGATTTGAATTATTTTGTGTCCCATGTTGGTCTGGAACTTAAAAATAATGTGCCAACTGTGTTTCTTGCCTAGGATGTGGTAATTACAACAAGAAATATTATTCCATGTAAATTCTAAAACATAAAAAAACGTCTAATACGCGGCTGAAATCAATGCTCCCACTGATTTCAGTAATCTTGATATACTACAAGATTGTATTCAAGTATTTATAGTGTTTCAATAGTTTGCATGTAAAGAAGTTGCCAAGCTTACTTGTATTAGAGACCGATTTGTTATATTTGCGCAATAAGTTATTACGCATAATATTTGGTCTTGATTTATTGCAGAACAAAATATTTTTTTATAAGTAAGTAGTAATCATTTTGTACATATCAGACTGTTACAAAGACGTTTCACATGTGTACCTGAAAATGTAAACGGTGTTGGACTAATCTGTTTGATTATTCTGCTATGAGCTCCAAATAATACCTACTTAGTATTATTTGGAGAACATGATGAGTTTATAAGTAGGTAATTCAATCAGGGATATGATAAATTGTTTATTATGTGATATGTCAGCTTTTGACTGCGACCGCATTCGCGTGGGATTCGATCTGTTACAGACAATATATACTTACCTACCTTTCTACGAAGAATCTCTTCAATTCATAAAATGATTAAATCAAAACCCGTGTTGGTCCAAGGATGAGGTGATTGGTGATTGTCCATGTGTTATATCCAGGACAAAATACATTAATTACTCTCTGGAAATGTATTCGCATATCTTTTCATTAGTTAGGATTCATCAGTGCACCCTATTCTAAATTTGGGTGGTAAGTAAGGTAAAGTGATAATATTTATGCTTACATTTCTGACTTAGCATAGATTTATCTAGAATTCTTCTTGAATACATTTACTTATTTTGTTTTTTTTTCAAAACTGATGAAAGCCTTGAAATCTCGAGTATGTTCCATGACTAAAAACAACAACAAACCATCAAAGTTTAGAAGCCATCAACGTGACAGTTGAACTAAATACGATTCTTCGCTACGGCCATGACGTAAATGTAAAGTAAACAAAAGTCAATGAATATTTTGCGGTGTTTTACGAACTTAAACTCTATCCATATTAAGAATTACTTTTTGACAGTTCACATAGAACGTAATTGTTACAGATTACGAATAAATTAACTTCAATATACGTAGAAATATAAATTTATTTACTCAATAATCTCTTAAAAAATCTTATAAAACTAGCTTATTTAATCCAATTAAAATTTTGTTAAAAGACCGTAAAAGCAATAGTTTTACAAGACTATTGTTTTGCGTATAAAATACACTTACGTTCTATGGCCACTAGTGATGGGGTCGGTTATAAATGAAATGGTAAATCTGATTAAGAAACGCTTCTCATATGTTAATAAGGTTTAATACGTTATTTTAACTAAAAGACAACAATATTAAAGTTGGAACCAATAAATTGAAATATTAACATTACCTAAAGTTTTTCTTATACCGATTCCATCGATAATACCGATCTAGGCGGTTGGTTATCATATTACACACGGATTTATATTTATTTCACATAACAGTAGATAAGTTTTTCAAGCAACAATGCAATCTGAATGTATGTGTTATCTATATGGATTAAAACGTACGCAGTATCGACCTATACCTACGTACCCATCTAATTCGATTATTGATAATAGTAAAATCAGATTCTTAACACTATCGATCATTATTCGAACATCACTTACTCATCTGTCACTAAGTAGTCAAAAATAAATTGGACACAGTAATTAGACTTAGATTCTAAAGATGGTGATACTTTACAAAAAAAAAAAAAATGTAATATAATTACATAAATGCATACCACCACGCCCGATATCCGTGAAGGACTAGGCAGAATTTTATAAACAATAAATTATTTTAATTACATTTAGCTAGAAATGAAATAGACTAAGATGGAAAATTGAAAAAAAGTAGTGACAAATGGCTACACAATCATCATTGGGTTATTACTCCATTTAAATTATCATTAGTCACTTTTTACGGCATGGTAGACCAGGAACATAGTTAGTAGGTACTCATATTATTTTGATCAACGTGAGACATTGTCCCATGTTGGTCTGGCACTTGGCCCATGTTGATCTGGGACAAAAAAAAGAATGTGCCAACTGTGGTTCTTGCCTAGCATGTCGTAAAAGGCGACTAATGGTAAATCGGGTTTTGGGTGTGTGATTGTGTAGGCGACAAGCTAGCCACTTGTCACTGCTTTTTCACAATTTTCCATCTAACCCAGCCCAGTTTTATTTGGCTGAATGTGGTTAGTATATTATTTTGACCAACATAAGACATGTAATAAAATTAATAAGTTATTTTAAGTTGCATAAAGAAGCATACAAATTTCATGGTTGAGAACTGGCCAATTGAGAAGCCTACTCTACTGAGTAACCTGGTTTTCTCAGTTTTTTTTATGTCGTGATTTTTTTCACATATCCTAAACCAACCATTAGTAGGTATTTGATTCTTGAAAAAACATGAGTTTAATATTTCGCAACCCGATCCCTGAATTGAAATATGGTTTTACACACATCCGTAATATTTTTAAACGGCCTACATACATACATAACATCACGCCCATAATCCCCGAAGGGGTAGGCAGAGTCAAAGGGGCAGCAAGCCCCTTCAACCACATTCAGCCAAAAATAAAGCCGGGCTGGGTTAGATGGAAAATTGTGAAAAAGCAATGACAAGCGGCTAACCTGTCGCCTACACAATCACACAACGGCCTATTCAATGAAATCCCAGCTTGGACAAAAAATAATAAAAAAACATTCCAATCTAATCCGGGGGGAATATAAAAAAATATTTTAACGATTTATTTTCCACTTTTCCATCATTATTAACATTTATGTGCACATTTGAAATCACAGCTTTTTACTAAGCCAGTGCCAGTACCTTGAGTCACTTAGCTAAGATGGGTATGGATAGTCAGACAGGTAGACATGGCAAAACTATAGGCGTTCGATGTGAGCTTTGAAACAAGAATATAGCACAGCTAAAGGAATAATGAATGGGAAGATAATGAGCATAAGTAGGTATTTGCCCAACAATAGGATGTCCTATAGTCAAACAATTCGTATTTTGCAAACCCACACAATGGTAACCTTAGTCAAATCATCCGCGGGCCAGTCGAAAACAAATAAAATACGCATGTATAAACGAAAGATAATATTTCCATTGTAAGCGCAGGTTACATAGAGGGTAGTGACGTCATGCGGTGGCGCGGTGGGTTTATATAAAATTAGTGAGATGTAAGAGCGGGCGGCGGCACCTGTTTCCGGCCGCGGACGGGGCACTAACTCAGCGATCCCGGATCCGACCGACGCTACATTTAATTCTTACGGACGGGCCACTAAACTGACGGAATTGAGTTAAAAAATAAAAAAAAGATTCGCGCGCTTATTTGTACATTGGATTGGTAGTTAGAAACGCTGTATAATCCAAAGGTCCCTGGATGAAAGTGTTAATTTGTACTCATGTTAATCAATCAGTATTTATAAAATTTTGGTAAAGGGTAGTATTTATATCTACGATAAATATACGGGTACTAGCTAGCTTGGTTAGTGGGTCAATTTGCAGGTATCAGGTGTGAAAGTTCAACGGAAGCGTCTGGTAATGTAGAATATTGATGTACAATAGTATTCTAAATAACATACATGGAAATCAGCAGAATTTGTGTTAAGTGAGAAATATCTTATCCTAACTTTCGCACCTGATACCTTCAAATTGGCCTATTACCCAAACTAGCTAGTAAGCGGTGATACTACCATATACCACACATTTAATTTTTGAGAAAATAAGTAACTTTTTGTCCTGGGATCATAGACTATATACTTAGGTAACTGGGCATTTAATAAAAAAGTTTATATAGGTATTACATTACACATACACATTATTACACATTTGGCACAAAAAATCAACATCAAAAAAAATATTCTTATGTTTTTTATGATATTGTCTTACAAGGCTGTACATAGCCGCTTGGCACCTAGTAGGACACTTGAAGCAGCTGCTTTTGTGGCCGCAGGCTTACACTGCTGCGGTTTCTGCTTCCGCCGGCTGCTGCTGACTATTAACTTAATTTCAATCCTACTTTTTTCCCCAAATGCTTTTCGTTAACGCGCATTGTTACAGTAGATAGTTTTTACAATCCATTTAACCGCGTTTCAGGCCATTTGTACCGCAGTAAGATAGCACTTTATGTGTCTTAAGTTAAATATTGGTATGACTTATTCATAATTACTGAAAAACGATATTTTAGTTTCTTATTAAGTAATTTGTACTCGTAGGTAGTATATTTATAAATTTATATGTAGTTTATGTTTACCAAATTAGATGTGAAATGTTTCGGCTACACAAATATTTATTAAATAAACTATTTATGATTTCAGGATATCGCACTGTACTTGTTTAATAAAGACTTATATCCAGGCATACATAACATATGATTCCAAGGTCTGACGTCATTATCAAGTACAGGCTTAATTTCAAATTCCGAAAGTAATATCCAGTCTTGCAAAATTGAGTGTGATGATGACTTTTGCAACATGGGTTCAGCCATTCGATTTACATGAGGAATGTATAAATTTTATTTTTAAAGTAAATCTTCCTGTTTTCCTTGAATTATGAGATGTATCAACGGGGCCGCATCTCGTATGTAGATTCTTTTCCAAATTAGAATTGGTGTTATTATAGGGAAATAATTTCGGGGTATATTCACCTTTGATATCTTTATTTTGTAATGTTATTTTATGTTATCGAACGTGGTGTCTTTTAGTGACTTTTTCATTAAATTATACGTTGGTACTAATATAAGTTTATAGTATAAGTTTATCTTAAATTGATATCCTTCACACGTTAAACTCAATTTTGCAACATGGTAATAGTCAACCTCTTTTAAAAATGTTTAGGCTGTGTTATCCGTTTTATATTAAAAACTAAACTTTCCGTCTCTTCGCTGCTTAAATAGTCTAATCAATTTTCCTATGAGATTATTGAGCCTTGTCTTTCAATTTCTGTAGCCAGAAAATTTCGCAGCATCCAATTTCATTAAAATCGTTTAATTAGTTTGGTGCGAAAACGCAATAGTCAGACATAGTTAATTTCACGATTTTTAATTTATTTATTTATTATTACTTATTATAGATAGACTATTGTTACATATAAGTGACTTCTTAAATTTAATGTTAATATAGGTAATAGTTAATAATGTATATTAAAACTTAAGAATGACACGCAATGTAGGAAGACTTTTACCACAATGCAAAAATATCAAACATTTGGTACCAACTTAGGCCTCACTGAAACTATGATCTGCAGATAGCGACGTCAAATAGTGACAATTATGGAATGCAGTGACGACGTGAATCCGGCAGGGACTGATTGAACCCGGTTATTATCTGTAAAAGCGACCGGCAGTTGATCGAACGTAATCGTTTGACCTGACTTCATGTAGGCTTCTGATTGCATTTGAATTATCCACAGAATATGCAGCATAAATCTGTTAGAAATTTGGCCAGTAACATTTAAAATGGGATAACAATTAAGAAAATTTATTTCAATTAGAAGTATGCATGTTTTTAAACACTCTTTAATTCTCAAATCGTCATCAAAAAGGGATCGAAGGACTCTTGGAAGAAGCTTATGTTATTATTATTTTTTTTTAATTAATTTTTTTTAATAGAATAAGCGTTTTCAGGCGCAGAGGTGGGACCGTGCAACAAACCAAATGTTTTATAGGCATGGTGGAGGTTACCAGATGCCGCGGTTGGGATTTCCCAGGGCTCACACCGTTTCCAATGGCTGCTGGGGGAGAATGGTCAAACGATCGTGGCAATTCATTCCGTTAATTTTTAGAGGGTGGACCATCGTTTAAGACGGACAGTCCCATGTGGCGTTAAAGGTTCGAAACAGTCTAAGACTGTTTCGAACCTTTAACATGAATTCAGAAGTTTAAAGATATTAGCCGGATAAGTAGAAGCATATTGGTTGAAGAGTTATCCAACTATGAGGCAACTGTGGCATCCCACACACCTCATCATCTTGGTGAAGGTGTCCAACGCATACTATGGATATATCTTTCTGTAGCCCTATCAAAACACAAAGTAGATAGAACACTTAAATAAATAAATTCAAGGTTGAAACAAATAAATTAGCAAAAGATATCTTTTAGCAAGAGTTGTAGCTCAACCCTTACTCATTCATCAATGTCCATTAAGAAATGCAACCAATTCCTTAATGGACATCCCGAGCAGTCAATTACAACTTCGCATTTTTTACAATAATGAAGATTAATAGACACGAGCACTAGAACAATGACACTCCATCCTTTCAGACTAAGCATTGAGGTAAAACTTTTAAAGTCAAAAGAAGTACTTCGAGCGAAGCATCACCAACAAGAATTAATAATTTCACAGGATCAGCACTTTAGCTAAACTATGCATTAAAACGAGGTCTGTATTTTCAACGGAGCTGTTGTTAATTAGCACAGCTGGAGATTAACAACTTGAAAATCTTTACATAATCTCACTAAACGCGCCCAACAAAACAATAGCAATTAAAATTAGTGATCCCCCTAATGGAAACTCTCAAACTTCATAGACGGGTCATTCATTAAACTTCGCAATTACATCAACATTAAGTAAGCTGGTTACATTCTTCATCAGCTTGGGATTCAGCGTAATATTTCTATGATGTGAGGTCGAAGTCTGCCTCTTTTATTTTAATTAGTGGGGTTTGTCAGTATTTCACACAAACACACAGTATTTCACATTTGCTTACAATTGATCAATGGATAAATCAGGGGCTATTAATCACTCAATTATTAGTGTTAATATATTTCAATAATAGATAGATCGTCATAAGTGTAACAAACTGGAATGACCTAATCAGTTTATTTAAAAGTCGGTTGCATGTTTCAAAGATGGACATAATTAGTATATCCAAATACCTAAAGTATTAAGTATTTCATCTTTGCTTTTGACCGAAGTTTTTTAAAATTTTTAAAAGTCGCAGATTTCACAAAACAAAAAAGAAGAGGCAGAAACAATCTCTTACTAAGAAAGAACTGTTACCTACCTACATATTGCAAACACAATCATTCATCTTATATATGAAAATGAATTGCTGTTCGTTAGACTCGCTAAAACTGGAGAACGGTTGGACCGATTTGGCTTATTTTAAAATATTTAGGGAAGATTTGTACGGTAAGAAAATATGGAAACATTGCAAGGAAATAATATAAAAAAAAATCCGAGAACGGGGCTTTACGAAGTGCGCCGGGACATCTACATAGTTATGACATAATAACATAAATATAAATGTCCCCAACATTATCTACATAAATGCATATTAATGTGATATGGTTTGCATAACCATTATCATGCCTTTCAATACTCGAAATTTTAATACTCGTTGTGCACTTACATTTTTACCCAAATGGATACTGTCAATCGCATACGGGTTGGTAGTCTTTAATCGAGTTTGTCGTGTAAGCATTGTTAATGAACATTCGCGGCCTCTCGTTTCATACCGTTACATTTTGACGGTTTTATCTTTTTATCCACTATATTTTGTAAAGTTTGGTGCCATGAAAATGATTTCCCATTTACAGAAATACTGTAAATAATAAAGTCACGTTGAAATCTACGAATTGTTTTTTTACAAATCTGAAATAAACTCAATATTGGTTCCATTAATATACTTTAAAATTGAGGAAATACTTTTGTTTTATTTCATTGAAACAGACAGACTGATAGAAACCATAATATTAATATTAAAGTAAAGGTGCCAGTTTTTATGACTCATATGATTATTTCTTTAAAATATGTACTGGTATAGCTGTAACCTGTAGCTTCACATGTTTGAGGAAGAAATAATTATGTAGTTGACCAAAAGAAGTTACAGGAATCGAAATTAAAAGAAATTTATATCATTTGAAAAGTAATCTATATGAAAGGCTTTAGCTATATTGAAAAAAATTGGCAAAAATTGGCTAAATAATTAAGGTACAAGCATAATTAATAGGTACCTACATATATAAAATTAGAGGTGGCCCACGGGTCCGCGCAAAATCGATCTATTACACAGACCTTATTGTATGTCCCGGGTGATCTTTCAAATTCCCGCAATAAAAAAGGGCGTACGTGCTGTTTAAGACTATAGTTAGTCACAAACACCTTTGTGGCATATTTTATTTAGATTCCTTCAGCCGTTCTTGCGTGATTGATTCATCATAATCTTCTTAGTGTTATGTCCCGTGCTTAGACGGGGTCCGCTTAGACCATGATCCCAGGATTTAGCGAGCCTCGTTAATTACATTGAAGCGACTGCCGATCTGACCTTCGTAACCCTAAGATAGGGAAACCAGACAATTTTTGGATCATGGTTGAATATCAAAAGTTGTTTGAATTTGCAGGTTTCATCACGATGTTTTCCCTCACCGTCCAGCTAGTGGTATAATACGTAGGTACATAGATTTGAAAAATCCAAAGGGTTCGTGCCCGGGTTCGAATCGTGTGTCCTTACCATTGAGCTCTTGCTTGATTGATTAACATTAATTTTAATTTGAAATCCTTCTAATTATATTTTGTCTGTACTAGCACATAACATATTTTTAATAAAATCACTTAAAACTTTACTTGGGAAGTTAGAATTAAGTTGGAATTAACGGTAGACACTTCACCGAGGTGCCTGCCTTAGCTCGAGGCAGACGTGTTATTACTAATAACTTAACACAATCCTCTCGTAATTAACTTAACCCGAGGTTCTCATATCACGTATTTAGATAGGCACTTCCCTATTATTGAATCAATTCCGAAACTGTTTTGGGGAATCCAATGGAAATTGTATTTTGTGTTAGCTGTTGTGAATTAGAGAAGTTAGTTTCAATTGTCAATCTAAGGGAAACACTAGTTTAACTTGTTTTATTTGTGTCTAGGTCAACCTTCGGGTATTATATAGGAAATATAGACATGCCATTGGTTTATTTAGTGGATTGGCGAAAAAATTTGATGGGTCGAGTGACGTTACAGTAATGAAATAAATAAATATAACCTTCATAGAATAGAATAGATTTCGTGAAAGATATTATGTACCAATATTATGTCTAGTCTATCTTTCTATCAGTGCTGGTTCTGTTTTTAATTTTAGCATTAGATTTTTTGATAAATGTGGTAAATAGCTATAGTATTTTTCATACAGGGTCCCTATTGCTTAGTAGATTATATTTGTTCTCTCTTAGCCGTTAGTAAGTACTAAGTTTTGTAGTATACCAATTTGTGTCATAGACAGATTGGTAGAAAAAGAATAAAATAATAAAAGAATTCCATTATTATGTAAATATTAGTCAATTCAACGTCATATAAACATAGTTCATAATGAAATAAATTCATATCGATAGAAATTGTGAAACAAGCGAGCTTTATAGGTCGGTTCGTGCAAGCATTTAGAATTTTCCATTAATTTTGCGCGATTCAATTATCTTAATGTAGGTACGGTGAACTGACGGCGAGCAGTCCTGTACAGGGACTTGTACAAATATGGACCTTAATGCATTGCCATAAGCTTGTATAAATCGTGATCGTATGCGAAGTATCGCACATATATAATGCGCGTTAATAAGTAAAATGTTTGCCCATTCATTTTTCAATGATGCCACGTGATTTAATTTCGTTATTATTTCACATTTTAAAGGTTTTTATTCCCGTGCTTTAAGTGCCATAAGTGTCATGTCAACTATCAAACTCAAAAAGTGGTAGGTTGGTAATTAGTTTTAATGTGAACATTCTATTGACAATGACTATTAAAAAAATAATGGTTGTGTTAGAAAATAATATTTAATAAGTGATAAGCGTGGTTCGTACATTAGAAGTGTCGAGTAAACAATTTGTTCGTATTTTTAATCAAATTAAATCGTCCGCTGATCCAACAACCCAATCAAAAAACTTATATGTATATAATACCAGTAGGTATTTCATAGAAATGATATGGCTTCATTTATTCCTTCTTCTCTATTTATTTTGTATTTAGGTAGATATAAAGAGACGGCAAACTACGATCGGCGACGCTGATATTATTCTAGCAATTATCTCAAGAATAATTAATGAAAAGGTAATTTTAATTAAACCTGATGTTAATTGAGGTTTTAGTACTAATCATATTCTGTAATGTAGACGTAGAAAGGATTTTAGAAAAATATTTAAGAAAAGCGTCTAACAACAAATATAAACGGAATTTGATGCTATGGTGCCACCATATAAAAAAAATTATGCCCTTTTAACTATAAGTATAAATAGAAGTAATACTACATAAATATACGTATAAATATCATCAAACCCGCACTCCTCATACGAGTAGGTAAGGTCCAACGAGCAACAAACACATTAAGCCAAAAACAAAAACGAGTTAGGTAGGAAGATGGTTGTGAAAAAGTAGTTTGTGACAAGTGGCTAGCCCGTCGCTGAATCTCTAATACACCATTAAATTAATCGCGTTTTACCACATGCTGAGCAAGGAACACTGTTTGTTAGTCCACCTATTATTTTTGAGTCACGATCAATATAGGACAAATTGTAGTTATTAATAGGTTATATCATAAAGCTAAAATTATTTATAGAGAACCATGGTTAAAATATCGTCCCATTTTGCTAAGCTATTCTTGCAACGGCCAACACGAGATTGAAATTGGTGATTGATGAAATTGGGAGGCGGAGGGAAATTAGATTATGGTAAACATATCAAACTGATGACATAGTAAAAAATATATAAATTAAACCTATCAGTTTTTTGTTATTATGAATTAATTTAAAATACAACAACGCCATCTTTTTAAATTAATGCACATTGAATTAATTTAAAAAGATGGCGTTGTTGTGTATGTTTCTGATATAAAGCAAATTAATTCCAGTTCAATATAATATCTTAAATCTATTCATTCCCCATATTTACAAATGAATCTTATATAAACTTGTTTTTTTTGTTCCCTTCGTTAATTAAGGCTTTGTAACAACAAAAATTATATAGGATTGCTTTTAAACTTTTTTTGGATTGCCACAATTTAGATAGTGATACGTAAGTATCACACAGTATTTGATTTGTCTTTCAGACACATGATATATCTACATAAATTATATTATATCTGAAAGTCAAATCAAATATTGTCGTCTAAAATGATCGATACATCGACACATTCATCAAACCGGTATTAGAATCAGCTGAAACTATAATATGAAATGATAAGCCATTATATACCATAGTTTCAGGGTAATAATGTCTATAATTCGCTCGTGACATAAACGCGGTGGGACCATTCCGCCAATTACACTGCGGCCGGGTAGAGGTCGGCGAAGTTGAACAGTTTTTCCGTCCCGTAACTACAATGGACAAGTCTAATTAAATTGAAAGCTCGTTCACAAACAAAGCGACTCGTTAATGTGATAGTGTCGTGTCCGTACCTGACCCGAAAGTTTCCCTTATAAGGAACCGCCGGGAAAACGGGATTGTTACAACTTACATATATTTATAAACGGTTTTTAGGGTGGTCGCATTATGATAACACGCTATTGTTTGCGCGAATAGTTATTACCGCTTACTTGGGGTTTGCATGTAGGTACTTATTTTTTATTGAAGCTAATACTTTAAATAAATAAATAATTAATAAATATCAGACTACATCACATCCATTGATATGACTTCGAGGCTTACCTCGAAGCTACTTATAGCTTAAGCACTTTTGTTACGGATATCAGAAACAACAGTGGTATTACAAATATATACATAAATATTAGATATTATCAGCCAGACACAGAACAAACACAAGTATTCATCACACGAATATTTGTCCTGGGTGGGCATCGAACCCACAACTCTTGGCGCATGGGGCAAGTTCACTACCGAATGCGCCATAGAGCTTGTCAAACATTGTTTCTTAGATCTCTTGAAATCAAAATAGCGCACTGTAAGGAGCCTTCTTCCCTCTCTAAAAGTTGGGTGTATGTAAAGTTATGCTCTAACCAGGCATAAAAACTCAATTAAGTCATATTAAAATAATATACATGTGCTTTTCTCAAAAAATCTTTCACGCGACCAAGTAGCTACTTATTAAAGTACCTAAATCATTCAATTAACCTATAAATCCAAACTGCTCATAACTCTATTTTCAAATGTATAAAAACCGTTAATTAACGACAAGATGGAAACGGCCACCTAAAGCCGTTAATTAATGACGAGATAGAAACGGCCAGTTTATTACTAAAGTGTTGCGATTAAGATTAGAAACCCAAGCACTAGATAACATATGTTGCTTCCATAACTGAGACTTGGTTGCGTCCAGATTTATGTAGGCGCGACGGAGCGAGGCGCCCGCGGCCGCCGCCTGCCGCCGCACCATTGATTAACGCGCCTGTTCGACTACAGGCCTAGTCTAATGCCTGGATCACACTAACCAAGGAGATGGGTTGTTCAAAAAATATTCTAGGTTGAGAGATTGTAAGAAAATGTGTTAGTAAGAAAAATGGGAGAGACGGTACCGCGCTGCGAGTTTACGAGTTACGTAAATCGAGTAGGTATATGTTTATACATGTATTTTTCGAGTAGACAAGCGAGTTTATGCTAGTAAATGTAGGAGTGAGTATTTCGTCTAAGTAGAACATAATCTGGGATTATGTGTTACCTCATCATCTTCCTAGTGTTATGTCCCGTGCTTAGACGGGGTCCGCTTAGACCATGATCCAGGATTTAGCGAGTCTGGTAATTACATTGAAGCGAGTGCCGATCTGACCTTCGTAACACTAAGATAGGGAAACCAGACAATTTTTGTATGGTGACAAATCCAAAGTTGTTTAAATTTGCAGGTTTCATCACGATGTTTTCATTTACAACTGATCTAGCGGTATAAAGACGTGCTTAGATTTGAAAAATCCAGAGGAACGTGCTCGGGTTTGAACCTACACCCCTCAGTTATGCGTGTCCTTACAGTTGAGCTACCACCGCTCTTGTCTATCACCGTTCTATTCACCGTTCATCTGTATGATTATTATGATTTTGAGAGAGGTGCGCTTAACATCACAATATTTTGAACAGAAGTTGGTCATCGGCAGCAATGAATCAATTTGTTGCAATTAAAAGACGAATTTGGAACAATCAAATAGAAACAACGGTTTCGCCAGCCATTAGTAGTCAAACATCATTTTTATTCTAGTCAATCATTTTTCTTTCCTCTATATTATCTATGTATATAGCTTATAGCTCATTGAGAAATTCGTGTTTCCGGTGTAAGTGCACCCTAATAGCTTGGTGGCTTAGATGGTGTTTAGCAATACGAGTAGTAGATAGGTACTAACTGTTCTGACTAACAAATGTCATTTATTTTAGAATACTATTCCCTATAGAAATATTGGATTCCTTATAAGATCACTTCCTTGCGCATTCATTTAAAGAAAATCACAATACTCGACATCGGTCGTTTAGTAAGTAGATCAAAATGTAACGTGTAAGTACGTGTCTAATCGCAGGTCAAATGTCCCCAAACTGTATCGTATTGACCTCCTTCAAATATGGATATGATGAATATTCACCATTTGCCTGACTCACAGAGTCTCACGTTACAAGAAGAATCTGGCGAAGTATATCTTGTATCTACTACACCTACTGACTGTATTGAAGATACCGACTGGATTTATTACTAACTTCTGCTCAAGAAGTTATAGTAACCTTAGCCATGGGACATTGCAATGACAGGTGTAAAGTAATATTTATTTATATTCATAGGAATGGTTAATTTTTGTTGCATATCAAATATTACATATTAATTATCTAACAAATCTAATTAAATTGTACCTAGCATTTAACATTTCGGTATTTGCCGACAGGCAAAGCAACGTAGAACGTTTAAATTTATTTGCTAGCATTTTGTTTTTCAAATTTTCTTAATAAAAAGCTATTTAAAAACATAAATGCATTATATGTTATATAAAAATAAGCTACACGGATAATTAAGTTACACAGTAAACATACAGTTCAAAAATCTTATAACTCCACAGGTCCCCTCGTGCTAGTGGAAGAGGCAAACGGCTTTGCCCAACCCACTGAACTCGCGTAACTGTATATCGAAAAACTTTTGTTTACACCTGACTTTGGATGTGGGTGCCCGTACGAGCAAATTGCGAGGAGAAAGAATTATGAAGCACTGGTGCAATTTCATCGGGAGGTGATATGTGATACTCAGAACAAGCGGTGTATCGGCTAATGGTGCGGCTCGTTTACTTTGACTTTTAGTCAAAACTGGTTCAGCCGTTTCGAAGATAAGCCAGCCGGTATAGTATATACTTCTAAATGCATTATAAGCTGTGATTCTGTGATTACAAACAGACACTTAAATTTTACGTATCTGTATAGATTGCCGTATAGCGTTCGGTTCTCAATGCCCCGCTAGGTAAATGGTGTGATTTGAAGTTTAGTTTATATAGAAATGATATAACTACACACGCAACCAATCACCACAAACATAACGAAACCACAGACTTACCAGCAAACACAGCTACAGTCAAAGCAAGGACTAAAGATAATAATTGCTCACGTAATTATAACGGAGCGTTAATGCAATGTTGCCGTGTGCCCGGAACACGCGCCCGCAACGCCACCGCAACGCTACGTGTCGCCACCAATATGCGAGGGTGTTTAACCCTTACGCTCTGATATATACTATCGTTACAGAATTGCAAAATTATAGTCTCTACAAGATAAATAATTATGAGTCTTGCAAATTTATAGTCCCCATAACATAAATACCTAACTGTCTGTCATGTTATTTTTGATGTAGAGAGCGGTAAAAGGGGATAAAAAGCGCGTATATATGCAAGGGGTCAAATATGTTAATGCCGATATGTACTTGTGGATTTTTAAGCATTTGTAGTTTATACCACTATGTAGATCAATAGTGACGGAAAATATTCTGAGGAAAGCTGCATAGATAAAAATCAGTATGAGTAATTATGATTTGATTGAAATATTCAGATTTATAAGCTATTTTGTTCAGGGTTTCTTCAGTCTGCTTCCATTTAAAGAAAGAATGAAAGATATAACTAAACAATTACATCACATGTGATATTTGTGTAAACATTTAACTTTGTCGCCCCGATCAATCCTCTTCATTTCTGTGAATAAAATTATTCAAACGTTTGTAATTCTATGAAAAGGCCGAGTACTATTATTACAACGGTCTCGTTTTCCGTGTTTATGTTAACGTTAATGACCTGTTACGTTTTAAGCGCTACACCGAACAGTCGTGGTCACGCCTAACCGCTGGTCAATCAAACGAAGCTTACATACTCCCTGGCCGCATAATAAAGTCTCTCAATATTACAAACATGTCATCACGCCTGCAATTCTCGAAGTCTAAGAAATTCAAATTCAAATTCAAATGTTTTATTGCCACTAAGTGTAATATACAGGTGGTTTATTATTTTATTGCACTTTATTACTTAGTCGCCCTTTTCGAGCATTGCAATGCGTAGAGGGCACTCTACTCTTAAATCTACTTATAAGGTTAACAATAACATAAACATTAACATTATATAACGTAAGTACTAATTTTATAGCTATTTAGATGAAAGTAGGTATTCCTTGACTGAGTAGAATGAATTTGTTGTGAGGTATGATCTTAATTTGGTTTTATAAGGTTCGAATTTTTGTTCATTTCTTATATATATGGGTAGTTTATTGTATATTTTGACAGACATATAGTAGTATGGGCTGCAATCTAACATCTTTATTCTGCTTTGTAGTTGATATAATTTATTTTTACTGCGTGTATTTATGGAATGAGTTTCGTTCACTTTTATGAATGTTTTAAGAGTGTTTGAATCCAAATATTGATATATCATATATATAGATACAGGGTAAGGTTAGTATATTATATTTTTTGAAGTATGGTTTACAACTGTGCGTGTTATCTATATTAGCAATTATTCTAATGCATCTCTTTTGCATGACAAACAATTCGTCGACGTTTACGCTGTTGCCCCACAGCATGACACCGTATCGGAGCCAGGCGTGCGCGTACGCATAGTACGTAGGTACTTAGCGCTGTATCTGTGTTCGTGCTATGTTTTATTTGGTACAGTGCATAGGTGAATCTAGCTAATTTAGTTTTTATTGCTGCTATGTGATCTTTCCAATGTATATTTGTATCTATAGTTATTCCGAGTAATTTAAATGAATTGACTGTTTCTATTTTGGTATTTTGGAGATGTAGGTTTAAACTGATCAGTGTAAGGAACAGTGAGCTCATTTACTATTAGTTTACTGGCTCGATGGCGCATACGGTAGTGAACCTGTGGGTTCGATCCCCACCCAGGACAAACAGTGTGATGAATAATTTTGTTTGTTCTGTGTCTGGGTGTTATATTCAATATTTAAGTCTAAATTTGTAATACCACTGTTGTTTCTGATATCCGTAACACAAGTGTTTAAGCTACTTACCTCGGAGACAGATCAATGTATGTGATGTAGTCGGATATTTATATCATATTATTATTAAGTATATTAAACTTTATTTAGTCAAAAGCAAAATTGAGTTAGCTTAGATAATCACACGCCCAATACTCAATACACCATTAGTCGCCTTTTCCGACATGCTAAGCAAGAAACTTAGTTGGTAGATAAATTTTGAGATTTATGCTCGTTTGTCACCTTCATATAAAAAAATATTAGTTAGCTTAATGAGTGCCCGAATTTATATTCGCTATAATTATACAAAATGTACGTACATATAGACAACAAGGGCCTTCCAACGGATTCATCCAGCGTCCACACATTACCCGCTACAAACGCATTATAATAAACGTAATAAACGAGTAAAAAAAGAGACGATTATGTTAAGTGGCGAGCGACAAGGGAGGGTGCGAACGTGACATGTTTCAAGCTCATGCCTGGCTGATACACACGATGATTTATGAGACCGCTTCGCGTTTGATAATGAGTGCAACATACTTTGTCTGTATTGTCACAACAAACCAAAAAGAAAATGAATAATTAACTTATTATTAAAACTGCTAGAATTAAAAAAATCGCTTGTTCACGCGGCGTCATCGCGTTATTTTAATGTTTAAGCTATACTATTACAAAGTTTCATTAAAATCCATGCAAAAGTGAAGGAGTCACAAACATCCGTACAAACTTTCGCGTTTATAATATTAATAAGATGACTAATATTATAAACGCATTAATGTGTTTTTCTTAGATAAAAATTTCAAAATTTATCGTAATAAAATGATTTTGTCTTAAATTTTGCGGTATAAGGCGAGCAGCCTCTTTAATATAAAAGCTCTTTCATTGGCTATATGTGACTACTACCTACATATATTTTCAAAGAAAACAACGCCTACCTAATCTACTTGTGTATTATATGTGTCATAAACAATTAGGTACTATTTGATAAAATGTATTGGTAATCTCGCAGTCAAAATATTGCTTGCAGTTATTTTTAATTTCAATTCTAACAAATAATTTTGTTATTTGCATCAAACTCTAACCTGTTTTTTATATTAGTTCGTTGTCTCATATCCTATATATACTCAATCCCCATTGATCGCAATGTTACGACTATCCCCAAACTCTTGTCCCTATCTGCACCTATCTACACTAAAAATCCCAATCATGACACTAAATATAAACATTTCGATAAAAGCAACAAACGTTTATTGACACAAATCCGCGCATTAGAATACAAACTGCAGCAAATTACGGCACATTATCGAATAAATTACTGCTAATGCCCGCAGGATGTTCTAAGATCACGTATTTCTGCCCATCCATTGCAGGAAATTGGTCTCTCCGACCGGCGGGAAGTATCGGCGAGTAGTATTCGAAGCGGCAGCAGTTTTTCCGGTTAATCCGGAATCGAAACACGCACCGCCCACGACGGCCAGTTTCTTCGGCGCTTGGCGCAAATTTTGTTAAGACCCGGAATTTTTAGATATGATTTTGGAAGGAGTCCTGATTTGTTTTGTTTTATTGTGATTGAGCTGTTGGCTGTATGTATTGACTTTTGAATTGAGATATTAATTTAATAAGAGATAAAAGCTTAAAAACTTCAAATTAATCCAATAATAAAATGTTAAACATGTTAAACATGTATTAGGTAATACTAGTAGACTTTCTGGAAGTTTATTAAATATTTTAATAATTAAACCAATAAATGAATTACCAATATTTTGGAGTCTACATATGTATTATACAATTATACAAGTTAATTTAAGGTATAAGTACGTATAAACAAAGTGGCAAATATTTATTATAATATTGAACTTTCTGTATAAGCAGGATCCGGATTCATATTAAAAGTTCTCATTTCAAAACGTACGCACGTATTTATACACAAAGCAATAGCTATCTTGAACACACAATCGAAATTTGACTAAACTCAGAACTCAACAAGTACAAAAGTCAACCCCAATGCCGTTCATTGTTGAGTTACGGGGATATTTACATTTTCATTTCAAATGGGTCTAATCCACTCGAACAAGCTTGTGACAAATGAAGGTCATCATAACACGAATAACTCACGTATGATCTGTGCTGAGAGTCGACAGTGTGATAATGTGGTGCATGGCATACCGAGTAGGTACTATATGTACTTTTTACATACACAAATATAACTGAGCCCATTTCAGACTCTGAATATCTGTATAATAAGCGGGTTTATCATCTTTTTCCTAGAGTTATGTCCTAACGACACACATAACATAACATCACGACCATAATCCCCGAAGGAGTAGGCAGAGTCAAAGGGGCAGCAGGCCCCTTTAACCACATTCAGCCATAAACTGGGCTGGGTTAGATGGAAAATTGTGAAAAAATAGTGTCAAGTGGCTAGCTTGTCGCCTACACAATCACATACCCAAAACCCCATATACCATTACTCGCCTTTTACGACATGTACGGCAAGAAACACAGTTGGCACATTCTTTTTCAAGTCCCAGACCAACGTGGGACAAGTTATGTCCTGTTCTTTTAATATAAAAAGTCCTAGATTTAGCTGTATTTGGAATCATATATAATTTTGTTGTTTTGTATTCGATAATACGACCCTATTTATATATAATCGATTCAATATATATGTAAAGTGTAAAGGGGTAAAACAAAATCTTATTACATTTAGTTACACCACATACAGTTTGCTTCGTAGTATACAGTTTTGTATAACTCTTGACTCTAATTGTACGATGGAGCGGAGCATTTAAGTTAGCCTGGCATTGCAACAGACTTTTATAATTTACAGCAGACAACTTGGCTGTTTAAATAGAAGTGTACATATTTTATTATTAAATACAACATGAGCACATATGAGGTACAAATATACTCATACTGCATTGTGTATTGTGTACCTACTGCACAATGAGTTGTGTGTTGATCTTTTACAGACTCATAGAAACATTTTTAGAGTCTTCATACAGCATAGGATCCCGTTAAATGCGCCAACGCACTTATAATACCTATGACTTTGACAGGCCCGTTGGTCGAGTGGTCAGAGATCCTGACCACGAAACTAAGGGTCGCGGGTTTGAATCCCGCTAGGGGCAAATGTTTCGTGTGAAGAACATGGACATTTGTACATGAGTCATGGATGTTTAAAAACGTATTTAAGTATATCTATCCGTTCACCTAGTATCCATAGCACAAGCCTATAAGCTTAGTTTGGAGTTAGGGAATTGATGTGTTAGTCTGGGGAATTTATTATTGTTATTTATTTTATGATGTTACATATGTATATAGGCTACGGCGTCTGTTGACTATCAGACAGGCTAATGAATGAGTAGTGAAGAAAAAACACTTCTATTTATAGAAGTGTTGCATATATTTTAACGACAAAAGAAATACATAGTAATAAACATATCTAATATATTCTATTTTATTTAATACCATGAGGTGTAGTAGGGGTATTTTGAGTCACTCTCATTAAAAGCCAATAATTACGAATGCTTCATTGTCATTCAAAATTATTGGCATTTTAATTGGGATGTTATACCTATTACATACATTGTATTTAATATACCTAACTGTAATTATGGTTGTTAGGTTTAAAGACATTTATTCCCATAAAAACATACAGTTCATTTACAATGAGATAAAAATTACATTCTTAACTTAATTTAATTTACCCCTGGAGCTACAGGTACAGGTACAGATAGATAAAGATTGTAGAAATACGGGTTATAAAACATACATAATCACACCCTGAGGTGGACTATAGTAATGTATATAAGTATATCCTCATTTTAGCTTTAAATATGTTTCTGTTTTCGCATTATTAAGTAATGTTGTTAGGTAATTCGTTTTAAATTTGAACTCCCTCAAACCTTATTTGGGTATAAAAGATAAAGGTTGATAGGTACTAAAACTGTGTTTCATAAAAGGCGGCAAAAACGGAACAGAGACAATAAGTGCAAAATGACAATCGGATAATACTACTAAGGGCTGATTTTTCAACAGTCAGATAAAAGATAACAATTGAATAAATCACAATCCGGATGATTGTAAAATGTCATTTCTTGTTTCCTCAGTAAAATACCATATGACATTCGCAAATTGGTGACTTTATACTTTATCAGTCGGTTAATTCTTACCTGACCATTGAATAATCGGTCCTCAGTGTTTTACATAAGGGTTAGTAGCCACTATCAAACAATAACAACCGAATTGATAATTACTATCGGCGAGTTTAACAAACAAAGGGTTATTACACACAACTATACCATGCATACCGTTTCGTCTAAATTAATTGTAACCAATCTACTTAATAATATTATCATTTTATACACGTGTACGTTCCATTTTACTCATGGGACCCTCGTGCGATCCGTCCGTGCGTATTTTAGTCTAAAGTTTGTTCACATGTAAGTAACTGCGTCATACTCGCGTGAAAATAATTAGTTTTTACTGGTAGAGTAACTACTCTACCAGTAAAAAGTGTAACTTTGTAACTTTTACCAGTGTAACTTTTTAATGTAACAAAATTTTGAGTACGAGGGTTCATGAACCAGAGGTATGGTCTTAAGCTAGTAGTAGTTCCTAGACTTAACTAATAATGCAGAATCTACATTAAATTCTAAGGTATCCATAAAGAACCGATATAACCTATTTGCAGTAGATATGTGTCTAATGTACATGAGTTTTCTATTTGACCCTGTAAAAATTAAAATAAAACTACGAAAAAAGTAAAAGCTGGGAAACATAAACGAGAACCATGTTCTTAGCGTATTTTGTCTCGCGCGATTTTGCGTTATTTATTTTGTGGAACCCGTCACCAATAATCCAGAAGACACAAACATCTGAGGATGCAATGACATTGTATGATATCCAGAATCTTAGAAGCATTCTGACCAGACCATTAGGTTCCTCAGAGTCCACTTTAGGAATCGTAGCAATAGGCTATCCGCTTACTTGTTATTCATTCGAATGTACGTTCCGTTTGTAAGAGCCTCGTCTGGCCTGTCTTAGACTGTATGCAGCTAATGCGGCCGGATTACGATCGATAGCCGGCGGGCTGATCTAATGAGCTCGACATACGAATACGTGTTGCTCTTGTACAAATACATACCTACCTGTGTACGAATACTTGTGCGATACGTTAGCCATCTGCTTCTTCGGATGTATTTCAGATTTTTTTATCACCGTAGAATTTTGAATGTTTTGATGAAGCTTTCGGTAAAGAAGGGTTTTTATGAAAATTAAAACGACATACAATTCTGCACCTATTCAGTTAAAGTTAAGTCTCTACAATAAATATTATGATTTTTTTTTTCAATAATCTGAATATTTGATTAAAAATAATCCCTGTTTCTATTGTTCACATAACTTTGAAAGAAAAATAAATGAAAAAGTGATAAACGATCATTCTTCCGTTACCAAGCACGAGTTATTTTTGGCAAATTAAGTCTTATGTCTTATGACTACACCAGAAGTAACTTACGAGTTATTTGTCTAATGTACTAAACCATACAACTGCCAACTTCTAAGTACCAATGCCATGCACTGAAGAAGTTGAATTTGTCTATGGTCTTGCCTAAACCATAGTTTTTTATTTTCCCGGGGCCACGGCGGATACGCGCGGGCGGATCGTGTCCGATACCGCGGTGACCGGTCCATTGGTCCATATTTTAAATAATAAAAATCCATATCCTCGTGTACATTTGGTCTATATAAGTTTAATATTTCTGGTATTCCCGTGGCCACGGCGGGTCGACGCGGGCGGATCGCGTCCGACAGCGCGGCCGCCGCTCCATTAGTCGCTACACACGTGTTGCTATTTGCGCGGAAACTTTGTTACTGCACCCGTTTCTCATTGATTTGTTTTTATCTCGAAAGGAATATTGATCCCAATTCCTACGAGACAGGCGATAATGCATCTGTAACAGGCCGATTTTACGCGGTTGCAGTAGCAGGTCGCAGCTAGAATTCTATAAAAGCAAAATAAATAAATAAATGTAGAGGTCCATCCGATATGGTTCGTTATTTGTCATACGTACTTACTCATAAAGATTTTGCGGGAGACTTATGTTACGCGGAGGACATTATTCGGCTGAAATGAAGGACTAAGCCATAAGACTCTCCATTTTTAAGTATGTACCATGTAATATGTAAGATGAAAATCCATATCCATGAGTTCATCTCGCCTGAAGAAACATATTCCTGGTGGTCCCATCCTGTGGCCACGGCGGTTCTCCGCGCGCGGATCGCGTCCGACAGCGCGGCCGGTCCATTAGCCGCTACACACGTGTCGCTATTTGCGCGGAAACCTCGTTACCGCCCGATGCGCCACTCACTCATTTCTTTTGCTATATGAAAAGAAAGAAAAAGCTATGAATTTTCGGCCGCGTTTCCCACTGTAACGCATTAATGTGAATGATATCTTGAGGCACGTACAATAAGACTGTTGGCACATTTGTGTGTTTTATGTTTAAGGACGTTATAACTTTAATTAGTGTTTTGTGAGCACTAAATCTGTGACAGAACATTTTAAAATAAGAAATTCTTTAAGGCGTTTTATATTAATTAATTCTTCAAACAAACTTTGAACAACATAAGCGTTTGAACTTAATTGTTTCAGCACTACTAATAACCTTATATTTTTTCTGTAGAACATTTAAATTACCGTGCTAGTCTGTACTACTTTCCTATTCTTTCCAAAATTGTAATTTGTCTTTACTTTCACTGGACACTGATATTTATTTAAAGAAATATTATGTGCACCTAATTGTTTTCCGTCGTTATTTATCTATACTATAAGCATAAGTAATATATAGATATTTTTTTATCAAATTACACCAAAAAAACAATATACCTACATCATAACCCACAATGTGTACGCATATCATGTTTTCAATGTTCCAGTGCTAAATTATTCAATAATCCGTCCGTTCCGCACCGCGCCGCCATCGCTTCAATCAGAGGAGTGATGAGGGACCACGAGTACATAAGCACTACAATCCGTGCCCGAAATGCCCCCGAGAAGGCCAAGCCTACTTTCGGTGTAATAGCGTTATGGGTCTGATTACTTTCCGCAAATCCCTATTACTGGATATAGTATACTGTATAATTTTACCTACTTAATATGTGCCCGAATGTAATCGAATATGAACCCGTAAGTTACACCTACATGTGTATACGTGTGGGGTTATAGAGTTTCATGTATAACGGCGAGAGGGAGGGTATGTTCAGGTCGAGCGCATATTATTCATTTAAGATATGATAAATTAACGATGAATATTTAGATAAATGTAATTATTATTTTTTAACGAAAGTCGTCATAGACGCATTAAAAATACAATTTAGTAAATTATATTTAAGAACCATGTACTTAATGAATTTTTTTTTTCAATATATTTTTGTAGCTCTTTAGAACATGCATTTCGACCAGGCTCAACTGATTCCTAATTTAAAAAACCTTGGAATACAACAATAGGCACACGAAGCCAGGCTTTTTCCGGCATAACTCGTTAGATACTCATATATTTCTAATGTATAGTTGATTGTATTGTAGTTACTACATCTATGAGGATGCTGGATGTAAAAGACAAGCGTACCTACATGTGTAAGATTTATGGTGTAACCTACCCGAAAACATGATTCAGTAAGCAGCAAATAACTTATTGCCATGTTAAAATAGCTCCACAATTTTATGACGCAATAAACATTGAAACTCAAACCGTAAACAGTTTCATTGGCTCGGGGCGAGGCACTTCGCCAGTTCTGTAAGTCTACAAATATGGCTCCGTCACACTGCGTTGGTTTAAATAAGCAAAATTCTGCAGCGGGTAACGAGAGACTCTGACGAATTTAGACCCGCCCGAGAACTCATGTTGATACGGGCGATACATGAGGCAGGCTCGCTGTCCATATGGTAGACATTTAAACGCAATAGATTTGTTTGGTGAGATATTTGAATAACAATACTTGTAACTATTTGGGCCGTCTTCCTAAGTTTTTGTCTCATTGGTAGTATCTAAGGGTCCTCTTGAACCTAATCTAGAAATTAGGTATCATTTAGGAAGGAAAAGTGATAAATTAGATCAAATTCAGATATTTATAATTATACCAGCTGAGCTGGAGCACTTCGTAACGCCCAGTTCTCGGATTTTCAATACCTATTTTTTATTTACCGCACAACTTTTTTCTTTTTTTCTTTCATAAGATCCTTCACTTGACAATAACAATCACAACTAAAAAAGAATTTGCGAAATCGGTAAAGCCGTTCTCAATTTATAGCTCTGGGGTGGACCACCGTTATCAATTAGGGGTATGAAAAATAGATAACAAACTATTCTCAGACCTACCAAGTGTACATATAAAATTTCATCAAAATCGATTAAGCCATTTCGGAGGAGTATGGCAACTAACACTGTGACACGAAATGTTTGTTTTTCGCATATTTACTGGAATGTTAACTAAACTTTTTTGCATTATATACAGTTCATATACAGGGTCGATCAAAGATGCGTAAAGAGCTCTAGCGAATGTAGTTCCTGCAGTCTCGGTTTGAAAAAAAACTGAACTCTAAATAAAAACTGATTGTTTTACATTGTTGCTAATAGTATTCGACTTTATTTATTTAAGCTTATGTATTTATTAAAATTCACGAGACAACGTGCATTTTAAGTATCATGGTATGAGCAATGACCGCATTTAAAATAAGAACAATTAGCAAATATTTTGCAACAACTCCGCGACAGTAGTCATATATCCGTCTAATTAGCCATTGTGTGTTCCATAGTTATACTTAGAATTAAAACCACGTGTATTAACTTGCCAAAATTTTTGCTTAGTTTTGCGAAAAGACTTGCATAATTGGCTTTAAATAATAATTTGTAGTCTGCGTCGTTCGCTTTTATTTGTTTTTCTTTTTTTTTATAATGAAATATGTTTTTGTAAATAAATCCTATACTATTTTCATTATAATAGTCCTTAGCAGTTCAAGTATGATATTTTACAAATTCAATTCCTTGTTTATTTTATTCAAAATTAAATAAATAAATTCTTTTTACTTTTATACCCATTCTCTCTTTCCAAATTAAGCTTATATGCTTGTATATTAGTTACAACTAACTAACGGATAAACTTTCTTGTTCTCCGTCAGCATATTTAAACCCACTGCCTCTGCAGTTGCAAGTCGAAGGAGGCTTATACCTGATAAGCCTAATCCTCCGTCTTGCGACATGTACAACAGTCCTGTGCCAACTGGATCCACGTCTGTCCGGCTGCGCTGTGAATGTCGTCCACCCATCGTGCAGAATAGATAGATAGATTACTTACATAAAACCTAATAAAAATACAACATTACACTAAGTTAATAGATGGAAGATGATTATAATTTCCTTGAAAACGTATTTCGATTTATAGCACCGTAATATCTCCAGCTTCGCAGACGTTCGTAATAAGTAGACAGATAAGGTTACTTAAGAAAACACGGTAATTTGCATAAGGATGTGCACCTGCCACTTGACACTCTTTGACTTCACCTGATGCAAACGAGACGCCTGTCTTCATCTTATAGTTTAGCGAGTAATTTTAATTTAAAACTAAGTAAGTATATTATTATTTACTAATCATATCATCTTTATATTCATTTCATGGCCTATGTTGGCTTAAGATTGTGTACCAAATATGTTCTTTGCCGTCAAGAGCGGACCGTGAATCTAGAGAACCCTAGGTTAATCGTATCTAGGGGTTTAAAACAACCTGGAATTCGATACATTTATGTATATTGTCATTAACTGGGGCCTTTTTTTGTCCTGGGCTGCCCAAAAAGAACCCTATAATACATCTGGCCCTGCTTGCCATCGTCTATGGTGTCTTGGGTGTGATTATGTATGTGACGTTAGGTATTAATGATTTTTTACCTATTATTGATTTTCCATTTAAGACAACCCAACTTTATTTTTGACTAATTGTGGTTAAAGAAGTTTTTTGATTCTTGAACTGTTTACCCCTTCAAAGATTGCGCACAATGTTATGTATGTATTATTTTAATAACATCATTAAGTAGCTAAGTGAATACCCTAGGTAAAGCTAGACATGGCTTTTTTAGTTATTTAGATTTTACGTTGATATTATAATATAATAATATCCGACTGCATCACATATATTGATCTGACTCCGAGGTAAGTAGCTTAAGCACTTGTGTTACGGATATCAGAATCAACAGTGGTATTACAAATATATACTTAAATATTCAATATTAACACCCAGACACAGAACAAACACAAGTATTCATCACATGAATGTTTGTCCTGGGTGGGGATCGAACCCACAACTCTTGGCGCATGGGGCAGGGTCACTACCGAATGCGCCATCGAGCCAGTCGCTATTAGGGGTTATGTGTGAAGAATGTCAATATTGCTATTGTTTTTCTAGGAAAAAATTGAGAAATTGGTATATTGGCAGCGTACACAAGCAATTCCAAGACATTACTTATCATCTGCAACATCTTTCAATTTCATTAAGTAATTGTCCTAATTATAGCCATATTATTAATTAATTTGCAATTATATTTAGGCTAACATAGTACCGAAACTTAAGTCTAAAACAATATCAGCTCGATTGGTTTCTGGTATTATAAATAAATCATATACACATAATAAATCTAAATATCAATTAAGGGTACACACAATTAATGGCTGCGGGGTTAAATCTTGCTCTAAGCAAATACTGGCTCGTTAGACGAGTGGTCAGAGACCCTGGCCACGAAACCAAGGGTCGCGGGTCTAGGGGCAAATGTTTCGTGTGATGAACATGGACATTTGTACTAGAGTTATGGATGTTTATAAACATACTTATTTAAGCTATTAAAAACATTGTTACTTCCAAACATAGGCATAATGATCAGGTAAATGTGTACAAATGTACACCTATATTTCAAGTAAAGCAAAGTACATTCAGCGCCACGCATAGAATCCATATTTAAAATAGCCCCAGTGGGTTGAAGGCAAAGAATATCTTACATCATAATGAGTTCGATAAAACTTAAACCGCTGCAAATTTTAAAATTATCGTATTATTTTGGCCCAACTCCAATGTAAGCCGGATCATACAGCAAAAGTAGGTATTTTTGTGCCAAGTCTTGCTTTACATTGATATGGTATCGTGTTATTACCACGTCCACATCAATCTATCTTTAATGTAAATGGGTAGGTTCAATATAGGTAGAATAGTTTTAGCGCATTGTTATGCAGAATGGCTATAGCGCAAAAAGAGGTAATACTCACCCGCCTTATTCTAGGTAATTTTCTTAAACATTATCCAAACATTTTATTCATATACCAAATATTTAAATAAAAATTGTAGAAAATAGGTACCTTACTTGCTACCAGATATTGGATATATGTAATTTGGAGCACTTAATATGTTAATGTGTAACGTAAGTTGTGTGTCAAGTTGGAGGACCTGAGGAGTTTCAACGCCTAGTTAGCGCGGAATCCTTCTTTTTTTACTAGTCCGTGACCTAACATTTTTTTTATTGTTACTATGAGGTTTGAACTGTTTAATATAATACTTTTAACAATTGTGAATGGCTATGTAGGACCGTCTTAGAAGCTAAGATAGCTTTTTTTATTTATGGTTGTATAACTACTTCAGCCTGTATTAACGGTGGTTTTTAATTAGATGTCACGCTAAGGAATCTTGATATGGAGATGTCATTGTTATTCTTAAAAAGTTTATTATTTTACCCACAGCCTGTGATGTAAATACGCGATCATGGAACCGGAAAATAAGTTTCATGTTGTACCCCTTTGCTCGTACAGCACGGGACACACAGGGGTGGCAGAAACACGGTGTTATTACGCGACGAAACAATTTCATGTGCGCAGGACTCGCCTCTCGTACACTTTATGAATAGTAATCAAACGGGCGACCTCCCTTCATTTATCCTGCGAGCGACCAGCGATGAAATGTAGATGAGGTCTTTTTGATAAGCTCCAAGTATAAATTTGTGCTTTCACTTGGTAATTATCAAATGCTAAAGGAATAAACAACCCACGTTTGGAGTATTTCAGCGGCTTAGCGGTGTTCGGAAAACGATTAATTTCACAGAATAGAGCTCATTTGGGTACTTTATTGGAGTGCTCAACTCCCGGTATCGAGTGTTATTAACTTACTAATTAGCGTACTGTTTTAGCATTCTCTTTTCATTTTATTTATGGCCCGTCGGCAGCGCTATTGTCTTTTAAGGACACTGAAAAAAATTATGAGTCATTGTGTACCTAGTGTTTACAGTCCAATCAATATCTTCCTAGGGATCCGTTTCTAGGCGGGGTGAGCTTGAACCATTACACTGAATTTAACGAGTAGGTATATTGAAACGACTGCCATCTGACCTTCTTAACTCTAATGTCGGGGACCAGTGTGTTTTCACTAACTGCCAGGCTAATTTTATAAATACATACCTAATTAGATTCGAAAATTCTAGAGATAAGTAAGTAACAGTGTCCTTACCATTAAGCTATCGCCATTTATATTTGCGGCCGTAAATATTTATTTATTTTAGAATTTGTGACTATTAGCAAAAATGGAGCCAGAGATATAAGCAAACAAAAAACAATCTCATTTAATGGTTAAACTAATGACGACTACAACTCTCTCAATTAAGATAAGAATTAAAGTTGCCATGAGTACCTACTTTCAATTTGTATATTCTTACTTCTAATTTTATTATTTAGGTAGAGCACCAGGAAAATCCTATATATTCATACCTATATTCACTTAGACGACACATTCGCAGTAGTGTGTACAAGTGTCAGCGGTGTACACAAATGTCAAACAGAATGCAAATCGCACTAACTAATCCGAGGTACTTAGGTGTGCGGTAATCTGTTTCAGTTGCCACATGTTGCGGCAGACGTGTATTTATGCCAACCGGCTGTCTTCAGGCGGCGCGCGATGAAACAGACAATCTTAATTAATTCAAGGATCCCCGGTAAAATTAATCATTAACCTATCGACTATATCTGTTGCTGAATTTTGCAATGACATCTGACGTTTAAGCGATTTCGAACGCTCAGAATAGAATGGGACTAGATAAATACTTGTATATTTCTACCGATTTAATTTGCGGTAGTTTTGTTTATTTTACTCGTAGCTTCCGAATGATTTTATTAAATAACTAAAAATTGTTTGCAGACAAATATAGGAATTTAGCATGCGTGCTATAAATGTACTTTAAAAAAATAGATCCATTTATTATATCAGTTTTTTGTGTACGTTATTTACTCTTAACCTTGTTGATTTAGCAAATTATTATATAAATGCCTAATACATATTAGATTTAAATTCGTTACGGAAGTGGATTCCTTTCAAGCGAATCTGTTTATTTGCTGTCCCATGTAAATTTAAAGAGAGTCTTTATTCAAAATTTAAATATTCTAGGTTCAAGGGCTTGGATTGGGTGTTGAGTGTTGATTAATTAATGAGGTCTTTTTTGCAAAAATGAAAGCATTTGAGTGCTCTAAAGGTCCACAGTTTCAGATATCTTTTTTTGTTAGGCCTATGAAGTACCTATACCTAAAACCTACCATTTTTATACATATGAAATGTAAGATCCATTGTGTTATAGTTTTAGTTTAGTATACTGGTATTACCCAATCAGATCTAAATTTTTACTTAATACGTGAACAGAGTATTTTAATTACCTAATTGTTAGTCTTACCAAATACAAAATTAACCTACTAACCTTAATACAGACGCTAGCTCTCTGAATTTGCATTTCATTTCATACCCTGGCACCTGGTAAACACCGCCGTTCGGATTCATTTAAAAAAGAAGGTCGTACAAAGCGGTGGTTTGTGAATACGAAGGCAGTTCATTTACAGGTCATTGTTGTAGTACTCGAACCTTTTTCGTTCCTTTATCACAATATCGCGGGATCGAGGGACCGGGCCGGATCGAAGAGTACAATGGCGGCTACGCAATGTTTGCTACAATAAGACCTATATTTGTTTTATAGGAAACGTATTTTTATGCTAGAACCTGGTAATTCACTATAAATCGAAGGCCAGTTAAAGAATTTCAAAATCTTTATTTTAGTTTGAGTAAAATAACTTGCAATACGACAATAAATCTATTAAAAATATGTTTGATTTGGAGTGAAAAGATAATAAATAGGGAAATATATTAGAACTTACCTAAGTAAAGCTTATTCGTTTCTTATATTAATAGACGTCACACTGTATTATAAACTTTTCCGTTACGTTATTATTTACAATAGCACTATTGGAAAAAAAAAACAATCGAATTGGGAACCTTCCCTTTTCTTTAAAGTCGGTTAAAAACTATGTAATTTGAAGTAGGTATATGACAATTTGTAAATTAATAAATCAGAGATTATTGCGTATAGATTTATGTTTCAAGTCCGACACTATACATTCTTTAAGTTCTTAACTAAATTCTATAGCGTGCGACGTCTCAAGGGAGAGGCTTAGTATTGTCACACAAAACAGCCCAAAAACCTTGTGATTTTCCATACATAACATCCAAGAATATAGTTTGAATAGGCCAAATTAAAAGTTAGTCCATGTTTAGCGCCAACCACGAAAGAAAATAATATGAAACCATGGTATCAGAATACCTCACAAACATTCATTTTTTCTTCACTAACAACTAGCTCAGAGCTCCTGTACTTTTCTTTTATTCTGAAAATTATCATACAAGTGTTGATATTATTATGCATTTATATGATAATACGTAAAGAATAACATTTGTAGGCTGGAAATAAAATACTATCACGTAGTATTTTCTTCTATATGGTGAAGATTTTGAGTTGAATAAATTGCGCTCAAACATCTTATAAGATTTACCTAAATATATATTTTGTATTTTCTTTCAATGTAATAATAAATATCACATGTTGTCAAATTTAATATATGATATTGCACAATGTATTTCATCAACATCTTCCTAGCGTTATGTCCCGTGCTTAGACGGGGTCCGCTTAGACCATGATCCACGATTTAGCGAGTCTGGTAATTACATTGAAGCGACTGCCGATCTGACCTTCGTAACCCTAAGATAGGGGAACCAGACAATTTTTGGATCATGGTTACAAATCCAAAGTTGTTTGAATTTGCAGGTTTCATCACGATGTTTTCCTTCACCGTCGAGCTAGTGGTATAAATACGTACATTAACTTGAAAAATCCAGAGGTACGTGCCCGGGTTTGAACCCGCACTCCTCGGTTAAGAGGCGCGTGTCCTAACCATTGAGCTACCACCGCTCCCACATATTGCACAATGTATTTATATACCAAAATTCTCAATATGTAAAAAGATTTTTGGTACTTTATATGAACTTACCTTACGGTACCCTTATAAAATAAAATTCAAATAGGTATTTCAAATCTACATGAGCATTAGGTTGTATTGATTAAAAATTTAATATTGCATTCTAAATCGGAGCTATAAAAGGAAACCGTGTTGTTACTTACGAGCGTTTGTGTATTATGAAATTTCTGGAAAAGCAGTTCCCCTTGCATTTGTTTGTGTGCAGGTGCAACACAAGGTCTTACGATACTATCGCCAGCTGGATACGAGTAAATGGAAAGTATATTTTCCATACAAATAGGAACACTACGTTTCCTACGCCCGTTTCTCGACACGGGAAATTAATTGTTGCGATCTTCGAGGCATTATTAAATACCACACACACTTGTAAATAAGTAATTTATCTTTCCATTTGTCGTATGTTTGTCGGGGACTCAAAAAGATAGCACCAACTGTGTCCTTGCCTAGAATGTCGTTAAAAGCGACTAATGGCTTATTGGCAGTGTTTGCAATTATATATTATGATTTTTACACTGATGAATTAATATATTTTTTTGAAATTATATCATTTGTTTTTTTTCTTATATACATGTTTGACGTTAATACGTAAAGTGACATGAAAAATTTAATTCATACGACAACTATTTCAGCCAATTCTAAAGAAGAGGTTATGTGGGTATTGTACGTTAATACGTACAATACCCACATAACCTCTTCTTTACATGTGCAATGTGCAAGACAAATATGCATGTCTTCATAATTGAAGACATGCATATTTGTCTTGCACATTGCACATGCACGTATTGAAATCATTTTTAAACACAAATATTTTAATGGATGCAACTCGAATGTTTTAAGGTAGGTACACCTGCATAGGTGTATATAAATAGACCCTATCTTTTTGCAACTTTGGGAGCGGTGGTATCTCAATGGTAAGGACACGCGCCTCATAAACGAGGGGTGCGAGTTCAAACCCGAGCACGTACCTACCTCTGGATTTTACAAATCTATGTACGTATTTATACAATTAGCTCTACGGTAAGGGAAACAGCGTGATTGAACCTGTAAATTAAAACAACTTTGAATTTGTAACCATATTTCAAGAATTGTCTGGTTCCCCTATCTTAGTGTAACGAAGTTCAGATCGGTAGTCGCTTCAATGTAATTACTAGAGTAGCTAAATCCTGGATCATGGTCTAAAGCGGACCCCGCCTAAGCACGGGACATAACGCTAGGAAGACGATGATATCTTTTCAACTGAGAAACTTCAAAAATATGCGAGCATATCTAAATAAATCCCAAACATTTGCATATAATGCCGTCGCTCTTTCTATTCATTTGATAAGGACAGAGCTGTATAAAATAATGAAAATTTCTGTGTGTGGCAAACTTGGACGACGCATGCAAATCACAAAATGCCAGACAGACCCTGTGCATGCAGCGGGATGCACTTTACGCCCGTTGCATAAAACTGGACGTCCATAGTCAAGTCCGACGTCAAGGCAGTGGTGTGTTAAACGAGTGCATTCAAAAAATATTTGTTCATAAAAGAAAGAACCAAGCCGCATCTAGCACGGTGCTGCTATTCAGCCCTGATTTTGTAAGGGATAACGAAACTGCACTGCATGTCTGTGGGTGACGAGGATACACAAATAGAGAGGATACCTAAACAAAAAAAGAAAAAGTAAATTATTGTACGTTCATATGGGTTGCGGTTGTCATCCTTATATATTGTAAATCCCTAATGTTTCCTCCACAAAATTTATTATATAAACATTATTTTATTTGTAAATAATAAATAAATAAATAAATATCCGAATCGCATACATTGATTTGACTCCGAGGTAAGTAACTTAAGCACTTGTGTTACGGATATCAGAATCAACAGTGGTATTACAAATATATACTTAAATATTGAATATTAACACCCAGATACAGAACAACAACAAGTATTCATCATACGAATGTTTGTCCTAGGTGGGAATCGAAGCCACAGCTCTTGGCCCATGGGGCAGGGTCACTACCGAATGAGCCATCGAACTTGTCATTGTGTATGTGTGTATTTAATTTCGTCAGCGCTGCTAATTTCCTGCACAACACAACTATCAACCCTCCACTCTTCCATGGATAAGCGCTCATTTAAATTTATTATGAACATTGATTAGTTAAGCTATTTTCTTGTAGCTACGCCCGCATAATTTTTTTTTTAACGAAAACAATATTATTTTCTAGGCAAAATCTATCACTTTTTCGAAGGTAAGTTATATTTTTCATATGCCAAAATATCTACTAGATATATAAAAATGGCTGTTATGATGACATTTTTTTTACGTAGGTATATGTATAATTTCTATAGAAGAGGCACAGCTGCCTATTCGTACGAAATAGAACATACGTACGTATAAATAGCGGACGTAAAGATTCTCCAGAATAAAAACCGAAAAGGGCAAAGTTAAAAGGGTCTAATCTCTTATAGTGTAGCATTAAAATGAAATTTGTCTCTTACAGGAGAGCTGGGGTCGATGCGAGGCGGCCGCGCCCGCGACAGACGTCAATCAGACTGTCTGAGCGAGCATTGGACATCTGTTGGGTTTCTTGTTATCGTGACCCTTATCTTTGGAGAAATTACTTCGTGCAACCGTGTCGCTGCCAGCCACTGACAGACCCTCCTATACTTCCGATAGTTCCGCTTCTGCTGCCATACGGCGGGACGCGAGCGGACGCGGGTGAGATAAATAACCAATATATGCACGTACGAACGGTTTCTGAACTGAAAAACTGAACTTAAGAGGTTTTATGTGTTAATTATCTAGAACTTTCTTACAATAAGTGTACGTAACTGCAAATATCCACATAACGATCCGTTTAATTTATATTTCTCTGTCATAAGTATAATTCTATTTACATTTCCGAAACATTATTTTTCATTTTATACATACAATAATAGATACTAAACTAAACACTCTGTCCCATGTTGGTCTGGGACTTGGCCCATGTTGATCTGGGACAAAAAAAAGAATGTGCCAACTGTGGTTCTTGCCTAGCATGTCGTAAGAGGCGACTAATGGTTTACGGGCTTTTGGGTATGTGACTGAGTAGGCGACGAGCTAGCCACTTGTCACTCCTTTTTCACAGCTTTCCATCCAACCCAGCCCACTGTCCCATGTTGGTCTGGGTCTTAAAAAGAATATGCCAACTGTAGTTCTTGCCTAGCATGTCGTAAAAGGCGACTAATGGTATATCGGGTTTTGGGTGTATGATTGTGTAGGCGACAGGTTAGCCGCTTGTCACTGCTTTTTCACAATTTTCCATCTGACCCAGCCCGGCTTTATTTTTGTCTGTATGTGGTTGAAAGGGCTTGCTGCCCCTTCGACTCTGCTTACCCCTTCGGGGATCGTGGGCGTGATGTTATGTTATGTGTCTAAACACTCTCTAAAATTTAGGTAATTCAGTTCTTTTGCCAAAATTCGAGTTGGGTTAGAAAAAAATTGTGAAAAGTAGTGACAACTGGTAAGCTTGTCGCCTACATAAGTACAAATCAAATACACGATTAGTCGCATTTTGCGACAAAAGAAACTCATTTTTTCGAGTCCCAGAACAATACGGTGCTAAGAAATCGGCCCCGCTTGTGCTTGTGTTTCGTCACGGCCTTAATGTGCCCACATCACATTCGCTGGCTCACGTACCGTATGTCCGTCGTAGTCGGTGGGTATATTACACATAGGTATACCACTGCCAATCTTAAGCGTCGGCTAAAATAATATTACCAATTATTTATCAATTGGAACTGTGGTAGCACTGGTAGCTCAATGGTAAGGACACGCGCCTCTTAACATAGAAGTGCGGGTTCAAACCCGGGCACGTACCTCTGCATTTTTCAAATCTATGTACGTATTTATACCACTAGATCTACAGTGAGGGAAAACATCGTGATAAAACTTGCAAATTCAAACAACTTTGGATTTGTAACCATGATCCAAAAATTGTCTGGTTCCCCTATCTTAGGGTTATGAAGCTCAGATCGGCAGTTGCTTCAATAAATTAACTCGCTAAATTCTGGATCATAGTCTAAGCAGACCCTGTCTAAGCACGGGGCATAACGCTAGGATGATGGTGACGATTATTTATCAATGAAGTAAAATCCCTTGCATTTCTGTTTCCGGTATCCAAATGAACGGTTGCCTCACAAAAAAATACAAAAAAAAAGGACACTGTTATTACATATGTACATCTGCGGATGGGCCCGTCGTAACACTTTTCCATTGGCCTCAACCAATATAATTATATAGGTAGGTAATGAGTGAGACCAAGTTGAATGAAAATGTAACACCACCTATTTCAGGAGATTTATAAGTTATAACAATACATCCACGTAACCTCGGAACTAGAAAAATAAGCCCATTAAGGAATGTTTAGTCAAGCTAATTTAGCCGGAGGCTAAGGTACTCAGGGGAAATCAGCCACTCGGTGCGTATGTACTTTGAAAAGTTTTTAGACGGTACCGTGCCTCCTGTCACAGTTTCCCCGATCAAACATCTCGTGTCATTGTTCATTATTGTACTTTTTATTTTGTGTTAGAAATTAATGTGGCACTCCACTCCTGTGGCAGTAAGTTTATAATCTGTCTAGATTTGTTTAGATATACTTATCATCGCGCCTGCAATCACCGACGGGGTAGAAAGAGTCAACGGGGCAGCAAGGTCTGTTAACCACTTTTAACAAAACATGAAACTGGGTTACTTTAGGTGGAAAAAAAAAAAAAAAAACACTTACGATTCGATACACCATTAGTCTTATCTTACATTATGCAAAGCAAGGGCCACAATTAGTACATTATTTTTATGTCTTAGACCAAAATGAGACAAGCTTTCGTTCTTCGTAATCCTATGACTGTGTCTAACATTAAAATAATTCTGAGATAAGTTATTTTTAATTTATGAAATAAAGAGATTAACGTTTTATTTCTCAATATTCTTAAAAACTGCAAAACGTAGGCCTTTGAATTTCCCTTTGTGAATAAAATATCTGGATTCTTTTAAGGGTGAACTTTTTGTAAGGACTTTTGAAATTTCGAAATAGTTACCCTACAAAATCTCATATCATCGTTCATTGTATCGACTTTGCGCTTTGTCCTCGAGATTACTAACCTCAAACCTACATATTATGCGTACATATATAAGAGCTATTGAATTACTAATCTCTTTGGATTGGACAGACCGCTTCATATGCTTGTGATATAATTGTGTGTACGTACATACAAATTTGTATAGGCACTAATGTTTTTATCGATTAATATGTGACATATTTTGACCATAGAACTACTGATTCGCGTCAATATAAAATAAAATGCAATTTTTTTATGATTTTCGCGGGTCTTTTATCGATTCGCCCCACGAGCTGTTCGTCTCGCGGAACGAATCGCACAAGGAGTCTTTTTGAAGTCGTCGATTCGCACCATGGTGTGAATCGGGAAGAACTATTTTGTACTTTATGCCGAATCTTCAAGGTTTACCTTGGAATATTATTATTGGTACTTTTAAGGCTTATAAAGCACCTATCCAACAAAGATAATGTACTCATATAAATATGACAAATATTCAAAAGGTATATGATTAACATTATTTAAAACATCGTTGCAGTGTCATGGAAATCGATCACAATCAATTGACAATTGCTTTTTATTTTCAAAGTGCATACATCGAGCAGTTGTTAAAATGTTTCGATAACAATGTTACTACGGATTTTACCAGGAATCGATTGCCTCGATACAACAGCCGACCAAACTAGCGGTTGAGTCCAGTGACGTGTAACATCTTGTTACGCTACATGTTGGTATATTTGAATTCGATTTAGCGGATTTCAACAACGATATTGTTAAGCAAATTGATGTATCTACTAGTTTCGTGACATAAATAGGATTATTTTCATTTACTTAGCATATACATACATACATAACATCACGCCCAAAATCCCCGAAGGGGTAGGCAGAGTCAAAGGGAGATCAGGCCCCATTAACCACATTCGGCTAAAAATAAAACAGGGATGGGTTAGATGGAACATTGTGAAAAACTTGTGACAAGTGGCTAGCTTGTCGCCTACACAATCACATAACCAAAACCCGATATACCATTAGTCGCCTTTACGGCATGCTAGGCAAGAAACACATATGGCACATTATTTTCATGTCCCAGACCAACACGGGACAATGGGCTGGGTTAGATCGAAAATTGTGAAAAAGTAGTGACAAGTGGCTAGCTTGTCGCCTACACAATCACATACCCAAAACCCCATATACCATTAGTCGCCTTTTATAACATGCTAGGCAAGAAACACAGTTGACAAATTCTTTTTAAGTCCCAAACCAACACGGATACTTAGCTATAAATTAATACTGCATATTTGGCTTAAAATAGTGCATATCTATAAATTCTAGTTCAGTGTTATTAATTTTAAATTTTACCATATTTTTTGACTATTATTGGACGTCACACGACGGATTCGTCTTGTCATAATCGATGTAGACTAGTTGTGACCCGTTTTCTTCTACACGACTAAAATTTCACATAATAAAAACATTTCCGCATACAAAACCACTTCAACAAACCCGCAGTACTACGTATCTCTATAAAACCGCAATACGACGACAATGGCTTAATTCGAAACAATAACCGTGTGACGTCGGCAGCGAAGGTAAATCGCTTAGGTATTCGAACGAATGAGACCGGTGCGACCCGGTAATTGGAGCTGTCGCCCGGACAAATGCGTTGTCCGCCTAACGCCAGATACTCACTCTAACTGCCGCCATTAGCCGCAGATAATCTTACATTACACGACACACCCGATTGTTGCTCGTAATAAAACAAGCGCAAAAGTGAAGTAACCATGTATGAACTTGCCTTTATTATTCATCGTTCATTTAGTTCACTCCATTGATTTTCTAGACCGTGTCGCAAAGGTTTTTTTTAAAACATGAATATTTTTTTTATACCGTCGCAAACTTTGATCTCATCTCAAAGTTAGTTGCTTGCATAAACAATTAAAAGTATCTTCTTGTACAAATTTATTAATACAAGTATTCCACTTGTATTATAGAAATCAAAATCAATAATCAAATAACAGAACAGAACCTAAGACAAATACCAATTTCGTCAACAACTATTTATTTGTCTCGATGCGAGAATCAAACCCACGTTCTTTGCATTCGACGCGATTGAACGATTTCACTAAACTGTTAACAGTCGCGTGAAATTAAGAAACAACCTTTTTCAAATTGGCTTGAATCGGATTACTGTTTCAAGAAACGTCTCCAGTAGTCTTTTGAACTCAGCCGTTTTCTAGATTAAGAATCTTTCATTAAGAACTTCTCTAGCTGTGTTGAACATTCCTTAACATATAAAAGTACTTAGGCACCATCGGGGTCCTTAGAGAAAAGATCTCAGAATTAGTAAAGTAGATTGATTGAGATTTGATGTATATTTTTAGCGTATTTTCCCAATTTAGTCAATCTCTGCTCGTTAAATGGCGCGGGAACAAATCTGATCTTTTTCGTCTAGATTTAGTGGAATTTCTTAGACTGGTTTGTCGAATAATTTTTGCTTGGTTGGGATCCGCTTAGACTATGATCCAGGATTTAGCGAGTCTAGCTATTACATCGAAGCGACTGTCGACTCTTTTCTCCGGTTACTTAAGACTCCTTCAAATTGGACCATAGTTACACATCTATAGTTTTGTGCAGCTTTCGTCGTAATGTTTTTCCTCACCGCCGACGAAGTAATATAAACTAACCAACACTTTGTGAACTACTACTAGAGATAAAAATATTGACAGTGACACGAATTACACTGAGATGGACAAATGTGCTGTCACGCAGATAATTGTTCTGTCCGTCCGGCGGAAAATCACTCTAACCAACTGCTGTAATTAAGCCAGTTTAACTGCAATGCTATCAATACACGCAATTTTGTTACCAAGACAAACAAAAGCACAAAATATAGGTACTATCAGTCATTCTTACAGTGTTCTTCTTTATAATTTGAATTCATCTTAAGTTTATTTCCACTACGCTTTGAATTGAAACAAAAAAAGACTTTCAAAGAAAGAAAATATTTCGCTAATCAACAATTTGCTTTATGTTTTAACTATGAAAGAAGAAAACATAACTTTTGTATGCCGTATGCTATTTCCTAAACGTTGTTTATATCTTGCAATTTATTCTTAAATGGACATACAATTAAATTATTTTTTCTTTAGATCACAGTACATTAATATAAGTAGTTTGTATATTAATCCTTACCAAATAAAGGACCGGATTGTTACCGTCCGAAACAATACGAAAACTAAAAAACTAAAAGCTAAATATGATTTGTTAAAACCTTTTAAATGTAACATTTGAATGACTGCATTTTTAAATATAATGTGTAATAATGTGCCGACCGGTCGACGACCAGGTAATGTGGCTTTTTAGAGAGGAATGGGCTATAGATATCTTTACAAGTAACAGGTAAGTTTAGGTATGTAAAATTATTGCAATCAACACATAAATACTTAGTTACTCTTAACAATGAAGCATTTTTTAACCAGTTAAAAGTAGATTTCGCTTTGACTGTTAAAAATGTAATCATAAATTAAAGTAGGTACAACATTACCGTCCATTCAAAATGACTAGTGAAAGAGTCTAAACTTAGACCAATATTCTAATAGAGTCCAATGTTTACTCTATATAAGCCTTTGATCGCAACTCTGCCAATGTGGAATTAGTTCCGCATGCATCCTACGGGTTCTATATTTTTTTCCTAGAAATCTTCATATGTTAAACTTTTGGCGTACTAAAATAATATCTTGAAATATATTGCTACTGTATAAACCACATCATCATCTTCCTAACGTTATGTCCCGTGTTTAGACGGGGTCCGCTTAGACTATGATCCAGGATTTAGCGAGTCTGGTAATTGAAGCGACTGCCGTCCGACCTTCGTAACCCTAATATAGGGGAACCAGACAATTTTTGGATCATGGTTCCAAATCCAATATTGTTTGAATTTGCAGGTTTCATCACGATCTTTTCCTTCACCGTCGAGCTAGTGGTATAAATACGTACATAGACTTGAAAAATCCAGAGGTACGTGCCCGGGTTTGAACCCGCACTCCTCGGTTAAGAGGTGCGTGTCCTTACCATTGAGCTGCCACCGCTCTTTACTGTATAAACCACATACCTAATATAAATAGTTACAGTGTTTGATGTTTGAGCCTTCAACATGCAAAAATATAAACGATTTTAGTTGATTTTGCCACGCCGCCGTTCAATCATAACCTAGATAGGCAAAAAATAGCATTGCTGAACTAATTTTACTTATGGATTCGCAGGTGAATGTTAATACCTATTTGTGAAACTATAGACCATTGTTAGAGGACTGAGGACTTATACTAATCATAGATGTTTATGTATGACTATCCATTCTTGTCTTTTAGTAGAAGCATATATGTAGAATCCGTATTTATCTTTTAAGGTGCGGAAAGCAATAATTCTCAAAGTAAAGTTAATAACCCACTATGACACCCACGTGTAGGTATATACATATTTAGTTATTGTTATTCCTCCCCTAACATAATATAAAAACTTTCACTTGCCGATAATATTTGTCTGCCAAAAGCACTCAAATTCAAAGTATACATAATAGACACCCTCCCGAATACTGGTAGCTGTTAGTTGATAAAGTTGTCCGACTTACTGCATCCGAACTACCCCATTGAAGAGGAGTTTCATCTCACACACTAGTTATTTGGCGCCACACCGTAGTAAGTCGCTAAACAAAGCAAACCGTAACCTAATATAAAGCATGTTGGGATGTCCACAAACTTAGGGGGCGAGTTTCAAAGACGATCCCTGGAGTCTCCTTTATGCAAATCTCGGGTAATTTCTTTGGTGGGAGTCACCGGGGATCCTTTGCTTAGATTGCGTTGACTTTTCAACCGTACATTACCGCCGACTTTCGCACTATTTATCACAATTCCATCTCTGATTTGTGATCCTACTGACACCAAATTATCTGAAACTTTGTATTTTAGATCGTTTTCTATCGTGTAACCGCATGGAATACATAATCATTCAATATGGTGAATCTAGTTCACAGATAGATTGTAATTTGAATTCATCATACACATAAACTGGACATCGAAATCGAACATTTCTGTAATTTTAAACGTGTATTACACAATTACCATTAATAAATGTATCTTCCTTTATAATAATATTCTTGTAATTCCTGTCATCATATAAGCATTATATTTTTAGATTACGCTACCTAAGTATATGTATGTAACTTCTCCGCTGAGCAATAGAACCGTGGATCCTCCAAATCTCTAAGAAGCCTTAGCAAAACAATCGTAAGCTGTAATAAAGTTTAAAAGTTGCCTTTCGGAAAACGGAAATTGCGACGAGCAAATGTGAAAAGTTCCGAATACATAGGCGAAAGGAGAGCCTAGATAGAATACCATTACCATTGCACAGTGTTATAACATAATATTCAAGCAGCGGGAATTTGATTCCGAAGTTCGCTTTATCTTGGTAAAGAATTTGCACGGTATGGCGAATAATGATTAGCTACGAGTACGTTTGTATCAAGTGTAAATGTACCTACCTACGATTAGCGCTAAGAAGAGTTTGCTTTTATTTTATAAAAAAAATGTTTTATTTTGTGAATTATACCGAGATGTTTTTATTATTGAAATTAAACAACAAAAAATAAAATAAAAACCAAAACTTCTTAGCGCTAATCGTACATTTACACTAAAGTGAATGTACGATAAAAGTAATATTTTAATATTACTTCATTTAATGGTGACAATCTAAATAAATAAGTCACCCGGGTTTAGATTCCTGATAAATCAGAAGAAGAAGAAATAGAATTACAAATCTACTACAAAAGAATTCAATCATTGTTTTAGAACACAATTACAGCTTTGACTTCAGGGGGAGATTAACTTTCGCGGTATTTTCTGTATCATCTTTCATCTCTATTTTTTGTAGACGTTATAAATTGTTATCCATAGTTAATTGTTATTGTAAGAACGCCCTAAGCAGAAACGAGTAATTACATTTTTAAGGGAACTCTTACATTGTTACAGCTTGAAAATAAAAATGGCAAACGTTATACCTAACAATATATTGCTTTTATCCCGCTTTGCCGCGTGTATTGTCATTTCTTTTAGGGAACGTAGACAATTTTCGAAGTAACCACACAGAAATAAGAGATAAGGTATTTTGTGAGAAAATATCTTAGGTCTGACATAAGACCACTAAACACTATACGTCTCTAAAGCCAACGAATTCAATTAATGTACGTAATAGTTAACAATGTAAAAATATTGCTAACCAAAGTATTCAATGTAATGATTTCGTACATTTACAAATAGATAAAGCTCTAGCATTCGCACTGTTAACTAGCGGACTTTAATTCTTTTGTGTTTAATCGAACTATCTAGCTTCACGTCATTTCTCTAGCGGGGTAGGCAGAGATAACCCAATGCTTTATGACACGGTTCTTACACACCCCACTCGCTTCTTCAACATTTACAATCCTGTGTTTAATCTGATCTGGTTATTTCGCGAACGACTTAGCGACGGACTTAGTGTATATACTTATATATATAAAATATATGTGGTAAAAGTTTTGGATATAGATATGTATAAAATCATGTGATAATACTAAATATTAAAGTAGAGTTAATAAAGAACAAGAAATTTTCACTATAAAGTTTTATGTAGACTACTATACTACTCGTACCTAGTTCACTATCAAAACGTTTAAATGTGCTAGTAGGTAGTAGAAGGAAACTCCGTTAATACTAGTTCCTATTCTAGTAGGTACTTTAGTATTATAGTTTTAGTAGATAAGTCTACATGAATTTCGTATAGGAAACTCGTCTAAAACTGGAAAGAATTAACAATTATAACGTGATATTATAAGATGTAATTAATGATTGGATTACATAAATAAAGATAAATAATACAGAAAGTATTTGGTACTTTAATCATAATTCGTGTATAAAGCAGCATTTCGCTCGTCATCTAGGCTTATATTTATGTGGCTGCAAATCGACTGGGACTCCGGCGTCGAGAGCATTTCGCATGACGTTCGCCGAATCCGTCATATTGGATGATAATAATCTCTGCCCCCGGGACTAATTCACTCAACAGTGGGCGACGACCGCGATTCGGCGATGAATGATCGCCGTGCTGGCGATATTGTTTCGAGTTTCGCCTTATCGATTACATCAATCCGTTTTGCGATTTTCACGTTCTTTTTACCGGATATTTCTTCACTGTCTACTTTAGTAAATAGATTAAATATATAAAAATCAAGCTATATTAGAATGGCTTGCTGTGCAATTTTTTTTTCACCCCCATGTAATTAGTAATTTTTTAGCTTCATCCAATAATAGTAATACAAATATAAACTGGAGAGACATGGAGTAAAAACGTGAGAAAAGATAACGAGGTGCGTATTTTTTTTTTTACTATTGCTATGACCCTATGGATTTAAGCTATACAATTCAAGTCACATCATTCATAAAATTCAACATAGAATTATACAATAGAGTACGTACATATATGTAACCGGTTCGGTTCTCTCTGCCTACCCCGCTAGGGAAGTGGCGTGAAGTTTAGTTAGTTAGTTACATATATGTAACCATCGCTTACTATCGAATGAGTTTTTAGTTTCAGCATATCTCGATACATAAAAAACACAGAAATATATTTAAATCGCTTATGTATGTTACAAATAAAGTCCTATATTCCCCATTTGTAATCCACTTACGAGGGCGAGTTAATGCGATTGTGATGCGATGGCGGCGCGTTCATTTTAATGACCAACTATCTGTTCGCTGTTCATATTTCATCGAGCGTTCACTCATGTATCAACAGGGATGCGAATCACCAAGCACACTTTACAGAGATTAACATTGACTACGGTTGTTTTTCTGATGAATAAAGGCGACAACAAAATAAAAAGACAATTAATAGTTACCTAGAAGCATAGAATATACGAGTAGTTTGGCCGTCCACTGTTAAAAGTAGGTGAACATATTTGTTCATTATGTCCATAAAAATAATGATTAAAACGGTAAACTAATCCTGTTACTGACCGTACTATGCCTGCTATAACTACTAGATAACTCGAGAACACATCCATGACTCGAGTACAAATGGCCAAGTTCATCACACGCCCATTTGCCCTTAGCGGGATTCGGAATCGCGGTCATCGGTTTCGTGACTAGGATCTCTAACCGCTATACCAAATAGCTCGTCAAAAATGTTTACTTATTGTTTAATTGACTAAACGGGCAGGTAGAATATCTGGTATAGTATACAAAATAAGTAAATAAATTGGCGGCATGGTATATTCTTAAAACTACGTTGGTAGTCCTACATAGTTAACGAATTAGATGAGTTCAATTGGTGAATTCAAGTGAAGTTCAATTGGTCAAAAAAATAACGAATTCCGTGAAGTTTGTTTCCCAAATTAACCCAAGTGTTCATCTAGTCTTGGTTACTCTTTATCAAAGGCCAAGCAAGTTAAGACTGAAACAGCCATAATTTGTTAAAAATTAAACGTCATAGGTATAATTGCTATAAATAAAACCGATAAGATTTGAGCAACTTATGAAACGTTTGAGTAAAGTTGATATCCTACTCTATAAAAGAGTCATTCTGTGTCTCGAACGTGTTGAAAAATGTGTTACTTATATTGTTTCAGCGTCACGGGCCGTGAACAATGGCGCCTCACACAATAGCGCGAAGGCCATAACAACAGGCGGCACCTCCAGATAGCTACTGGCCCTTCTGAACACAGCTTGCAGTCACTCGCAGTATTCGGCGAGTTGAGTGCTAAGTGGCGCCATCTTTTATACTAGACAGAGCATACTTGATAACGATACTATACTATACTATATTACAGGAGATTCGCACGCGCTGCGTGGAATTTGTGCGTTCGTGATTTGATGTGATTTTCACAACTACATATTTTATTTTTTCAGGTTAACAAATGTGTGATGTATGCAAGGTGTATACAATACTGTAAACAATTTTATACCTAGATTACACACTTACTTTGACCACATATGTGTAGTCATAGTTGATACGTCACAATATTAATAACTCGGAAATGAAAGCCAAATATATTAATTACACTAAGCGGCCCGTGCGAAGCCGGGGCGGGTGGACATTTATTTTCTAACCTAACCCAATTTTTTTCATAATTATAGCCTATGTTGATCAGGAATAATCCTATGTTGATAGTATAATAATTGTGTAGTAGTGTGTTTGTAGATTGTGTAGTAGTAGATGATTTTTCCAACTTCCGACAAATAAATAAATCACTTACCAACATTTTTATTTATTCAAAAACAGGTATTTATCAATATTGAGAAAGAAAACTTCCGTACTCCTACGCCTGAATTTTACCTTTGTTTATAGTCGTAATTCAAATATTAATTGTTGAAACTTAACATTTATCGCTAGCTATCAGGATCTGTACTGTAAACGTTCCAAGATTTTGAACATTTTTAAATAAACCGGGGAAATATCTCATAATAAATTTGAAGGGCCATAGAGTTTTCTCAAGTTGAAGACTAAAAGATGATCCTACAAACAAATAATAAGATATTAAATGAAAAATAATATTTTAATTAGGTACTGAAAGTGTTAAGTTTATCTTAAAAACACGAATACACAGTCATGCCCGTTATATTTAGAATAAGTATTTCAAATTCTAATCAATTAACAGGAAACCTTCAGTGGCAAATGTGAAAATACGAGTTAAACACTATGTAGGTGTACTCACACACACATAATGTGAGTATACTGTTTATGTGTGTGTGTGTGTTGAGCAGTGAGTATAAACGCGCCGGGACGCAGTGATAACGCGCCGAGTCGAGCGTCATCGCCTCAGATAGCAGTTCGCACTTACTGAACATACCCTCATGTAATCGGGCGAACACGCCTCGCGTGTCCGACTATTGGCTATGTAATATCGTCGACATGGCCCTTGTAGTCTATTATGTGACATCGAAATTATGATTATGTTGTAAATAATATGTGAGTATTAGAATGTAATAAAACTAATCATATATAACTAATTACAAGTAAACATAATGAAATAATAGTTTTTGAACGCGTGCTATTTCCATTATGATTAAATATTCTACCTATAAACTATTATAGATATATCCTAATAGGTATCGCATATAACGATAGGAATTAAAAAAAATTATCTGACTACGAGTATATTCCTTGCCTAGTATGTCGTAAAAGGCGACCATTTGACGAAAAAAACCTTTTAAGTATACAATTTTCCATCTAAGTATTTTAATCCAATTTTATTTTTGATGAAATGTGGTTTATGCCTTTTATTACTCCTTGCACTCTGCCTACCCTTTCGGAGATAGCAAACTTGACGATATATATGTATTATTTAAAAATGGAATTAATTAATAGAATAAAACCGTTTAGCCATATGCTCCAAATTAAAATCTCATTTGGCGCAGCGCCGTACGGTATCATAACCTATAAAGAGAATAAAAGTGGTCGAGCTGATTGTTGGTGTTTGCAGTGCATTTTCACGCAAGTAGCTTTTGTTGATAGCATGCAGCTCAGTGCATCGGTGCATTGCGTCGGCACTAATGCGGGTCCACGCAGACGTCCGGCGGGCGGTAATCTGACCGAGGTGCGCACAGTTATCTCTCAATGGTTATATTAGAGGTCTGTCAGACCGACTTATGAAACTCAGGAGATAAAGACTACGAATAGGTGGAAAAAACTACTTAACTGTGCGAGATGCGGTCAGATATCTACTTCTCAATGGTTCACTATATTAACGGTCTATCAGACCGATTTATGGAATTTCGTAGATGAAGATCACCACCACAAATAAATAAGAAAAACTACGAAACTGTACGTGGTGCGCACAGTTATCTCTTAGTTATTCATTATATTTGTGATCTATCAGACTAAATTATGATCGTTGTTAGGTACCAGCTCGTATTTTCATCATATACATCTATGTAATAACTTTCTTGTCTTCTCTATTGTACGGGGGATTCTTGAATAGGACGTCCGAAAATATAATTTATATTAATTTTAAAATATATTTTCGGACGTCCAGCGTCCTTCAAGTGGTTACTATAAGTAAAATCAAGTGCTTCTCTTGCAGCTCAGTGCTTATTGGAAATTAAAAAAAAGCCGCAAACACAAATAATCACATTCAATAGCAAAAGTCAACGAACTATTGTACCGGGTAAGATTTCGATTGATATCCAACATACAAATATCAATAGGACCTGATGAATTATTTATGATTCCTATCGATGAAATGTGTTTGTTCAGGTCGACTCCCGATCATTATACATAATTATTTACCACATGAAAGTTGAAACAGAAACAAAAGCAATTAGAATTTCATTAATTAAACTTATACATTTACTTTTCACTTGTAGAATTTTGAGGATGCAGTCAACAAAATAAAAGAGTTGTTGTCTGAATAGGAGTATCTACTGTTGTTTTTCACCGTACTCTAATTTAATCTAACGTTGCATTAGCTGGAATGGACACTTCGAATTAACACAACCTATGGCTATTTATGCTACTGTGAGGTACTGGGAAGCATTTAAGTTAGCTTAAGCATTTAATTTGAATCGACTCAATACCACCAGCAGAAATAAGCACTTTCAGATAACATGATTATGCCACACTAGCAAACCGGCTTGGTTTCACACATTTACAATTTAGAAGATTTACAAGATTAAGAACATTTACAAGTTATAAATTTGGCGTGAAAAATTGTAACGTTTCGAGAGTTCGGTTCAACAAAAGGTATTCTCAATAATGCTGACAAAACTTTTCTTTGAAAAATCACCCAATTCCGCCTCGATGGCATATAAAAAGTAAACAACTGATTAATCAGAGCTGCGGTATTGAAGTCATCGATTTGATTAGATAGCTAATTAGTTATTGCGTGTATATTACTAATTACCCATTTCTAATTATGAAGACGGCCGGCTAGGATTAATTAGAGCGGGAAGAAGACTTGATATATTGGGAAACTAGTGATGTATCTTCGTCTATAAAATATTTCTGTACTAATTTTATAAAAAGGCAAAGTTTGTGAGTTTGTGAGGTTGTAGGGGGTAATCTCTGGATCTACCGAACCGATTTAAAAATATATATATATATATATATATAAATGGAAAGCCACAATATTTGTGAATGTCTTAAGGTATGTTTTATTGCCATATTCCCACGGGGGCGGTAGCTACGCGGATAAACCCGCGGGGCGCTGCTAGTGTAGTTAAATATCACATCGAATCTATTTACTACGAACATGTTTTCTTTGCCATATGAAAAAATATAGTCTATTTTAGCTTAATATAGACCTACGACTAGAATTTTAAACGTTTTATCTTGTTTGTACAGGTAATTATTGTTCATAGTTACCTACTCAGAATTCTCCATGAAAATATTAATTAGGTTAAATAAAAACTGTCGGTCTAAACAAGAAAACTTCTTATAAAGCCTATATTAAGCCTTCTAATTATTTAGACAAACTCGACGACGCATTCGGTAGTGACCCTGACCCATGCACCAAGAGTGGTGGGTTCGATTCTCACCCAGGACAAATATTCGTGTGATGAATACTTGTGTTTGTTCTGTGTCTGGATGTTAATATCGAATATTTAAGTATATATTTGTAATACCACTGCTGTTTCTGATATCCGTAACACAAGTACTTAAGCTACTTACCTCGGCGTCAGATCAACGTATGTGATGTAGTCTGATATTTATTATTTATTATTCTAAACGAAAAATGGGAGCCTTTTTATTAAATTGATCGCAATCCTAAAGCAAATAAAAGCACAAAAGTGCAATTCAAACATCGTTCAAACTAAGTAATATTTACTAACCGTTAAGTTATTCCCAATCTGTAGCTGCATCTTGACCGCTGTTTCAGCGCCATTTCCACTCCAGCGTCGGTAATTTAAAGAATCGAAGCGCCAACATATGTAGCATAACAGATCAGCCGTACGTGCAAATAGGGTTACACAAAGTCCAAGTATCTGCTGTTTGTTTTATGTGTGCGAAAGACGCTTACGTGAAATAGGGATATTGAATTCTAAGCGCGTCCCGACTAGCGAGAGTACGTGCTCGGCGACCAACTGTTTCGAAGCCTCCAACAAAAAGTCTAAATAGATGTGTCCCGCAAAGAGGATAAGGAAGGGACCATTGTGCCCGATGCACTTCGGAGCTTCTGCAAATCTCAATACATCTCTAAAGAACATAACGAGAAAAGTTGTGTGTTCGCGCCGCCCGGCGCCGGCGTTCTATTATTATTTGTTGTTCAATATCCATCCAGCAGATTTTATTGCTTGGAAACGGTAATTCCATTCGATAGATCTAACACAAATTATCAAATGTTAGCGTGAGTGTTTGAAATTTAAAGAATAATAAGGTTTTATGTGGCAGAAAATTTACTTTGAGCGTAATCTGTGACATTATGTCAAATTATATTACTACGTGAGAAAAATATATATATATAGTGTCTTGTAAATAATATTTTTCTATTCGTCTGCCTAGCTTAATGGCCCGTACATTCTCGCATTATTGCATGTATTAAAGTAAGAAGGCATCAAAGGGTTGATTTTCTGCTTTAGAGATAACAACAGACATAATTAAGGCTTATTTGTTTATCTATAACAAAATCACATCAGAATGTAATAACACATTATTTACGTGTTTATGCCACAACTCAACTACTCCGTCAATTAGTTTAACTAATTCAAGTTCAGGGATCAAGTGTACGCCTAACACGCTGTGTAAATATAATTTCTTTAATTAATCTGCTAAAGTTTTTTCCTGGGTCTAGAGCTGGGTAAACAGGGCTATGAAGAGAAAAGCAAATAGTTCCACACGTGAAAGGGTTACGGCGGAGCTGTTTGCTCTCCCCCCCTCCCCCCACTTCTGGCCGGTCGCTGCCCTCCTCCACCTTCGCTTAGGTTTCACAAAATATTGCTCGACTGGTTTTCTAGAAATGATGAGATACAATTTGTGCAAAGATTTCGTAACTCTATCGGAAAAAGTTTTTGTTGTCTACAGTACAAGGTTGAAGTTCACCTTCGGAAATTGCTGGCATCAGTTTTGTCATATCCTTTTTGGTGTTTGCCTCATGAAAAATTATTTTTCTCGATGGACTCTGTGACACTATTTCAATCCATTGTAGTAAGTATAATAAAGTCTCAAAAAGTAAGTCTCTCTCTCTAAAGTAAAACTCTCTTTCTCACATCTGAAATCAATCATCAATTCAATTTAATGAACAGATTGTTTATATACCCTTCAGTGTATTTTTTTTATATTTACATATACGTGCACAACGTATGAATAAATTTATTTTATTGTAATTTTAGCCACTCATGTAAATATGCTACCATTTTATGTTTAGTTGTACAGTTATGTCTGTCTGTTGGCAGATTCATAACTCTCACCGGCTGACCCAATTTGGGTTTGGCTTTACTTAAACATCAGATCACTATTGTTAGAAACTTGCTATTTTTATGCTTCAATACATAATAATAAAGAAAAGATAAAAACACCCGGCATAGATAAAAAAGCCTGGGTCTATGACGTCTACTTCACTGTTATTTTTTGGACAAGGATTGTCTGGAAAGAGAGAAAAATAGCTCTTCCGGCTCTTATCAATTGTACTTAGAAAATTATAAGAAAAACTTCAACTACAAAAAAGAAGCCGCCATCTCATCAAAGAAATATTATCTAACTTAAACTTAATTCACAAAATCCCTAGAATAACAAATAAATAATAAAGTTTCCCAGACTAGTACACTAATTACATAATTCGAAATCTAACTTAAACTGGAATATGATCGATAACAACGTACCATTTAGATCACATATTATCCTAAGTTATTTGAATAGCTTGCACTTCTGAAGAAGAGATAATGAGAATAATGACATGTCCATGAGCAGGTTTTAAGCAACTTAACTTCCATCCAAAAATCGAGTGGCTAAATTAAGATTCCGAATTCCGTGAGCCTCTTACAGCGAGCCGAGCTTGGGCCCATCAATTCCACTTATCTATACAATTATTCAACTACCATCATAATGTGGGTTTTCCCAACGAACCTTTGTCTGTAATCGAAACACTAAGCCGAAGTGATTTAAGATTATGGTGTGGGATAATGGCGTTCATTTTCGTTTCCAGCCAGCACAGGTGCGATAGCCAATTTTTCTTAAAATCGTGAAATTTATGTTCTCCGTAATTTCCTTCATTTAGTCAAATTAGCCTCGTTAAGAGTTGGTGTGATGATGTGTAATGAGGATTATCAATAATGATCATTCTTATTTTTATTGTTCTACGCTAAAGAAAGCTTACTGGATGCTTGCTGACTACTATTACCAGCATGCTGAAGAGAATATTGTTCGAATGGCTAAGTCATTTTGGATAAGAGTGAGATAGTAAAGGTTGCTTGGAAAAGAGGTTGATGTGCCAGAAGAGCCAGAACGAAATATACTTTATCATTGGCCTTAAAAGTTATAGCCACCTTAATATTTACTAGCTATTACCCGCGGCTCCACCCGCATAGGATTAAAATTGTCACAGTAACTTGTGTTGGGATCTACTTTTTCCGGGAATAAAAGAACTTATATTCTTTTCACGTGTTTTTTTTTTAATTTAGGCGTGCCAAATATGATCGCAATCAGTTAAGTACTTGAGGCGTGAGAATTTAACCGACAGACGGACAGATTTACAAAAGAATTACCTCTAAAGTAAAGTAATATGTATGTAGGTATACATTATTAAACAATTAATAACAAATTCTGACTTTAATTTAAATATTTAGTTCGCATTGTTATATTTTCTCTCTTCATTTTCGGGAGAAAATATTCGTTTATAAAAAAATCATCTCGCTTCGTGCTTGGTTAACGAATTTCAGTACCTACCTGCGCGTCGCATATTTCAAATGCCAAAAAGCTAAAAGAATTTCCTCTGAATAGCCCTGCCTTGCCTTTTGGTCACCACACCAATAGACTGGCACGTTTTTACATCCTTAGGCATATAAATTATTAAACCTTTCCTTCCAGTTTTACTCAAATTATGTGACCTTATTCTGAAATGTCAAGTGATGTGTTTTGGTAATTTACTAAGAAATGGAAAAAAAATATATTTCCCATGTTGGTCTAGGACTCAAAGAAAAATGTACAAACCGTGTTCCTCACCTTAAGAGTCGTAAAAGACAAATAGTAAAGGCTTGTGATTACGTAAGCGAGGAGGACGTGGTTTGTCACGACTTTTTACAATGTTCCTTCTGACACAACTAAGTTAGGTATATTTTTGGTTTAAGGAGGCGTAATGTGGTTTAAGGAGTTCATTGTTTCTTGAACTCTGGCTACAAATTTGGGGATTGCGGTCATGATGGTATCTGTATGTACATACATACATTTATGACATTTCTATAAAGCTATGTTATATTATAGAAATTGTAAATTAGTACAAAAAAATATTTTTTTACGTTTAAAAAGGCTATCTGTATAATTCTGAAATTTGTAACCTCATAAGTGGCCTTTTCATATCATGAATACCTAGAGTAGAGGTAGTTTAGCAAAACTAGTGGTTCTAATAAATTATACCAATTCAAATCTACAGGTTTCCGAGAGATCACGTTTAATTTATTAACCAAGGACATACCATATAACTTATAAATAGATTCGATTTCGTCCGCCGTCCGGTAATTCATGTAAATTCTAGCAAAATAATTAACGCTATCATGTTTCGATGATAAATACGCCTACTGGTGTATTGGGTATGTGATTATGTAGGCTGGACACTTATTAGTTATTTTCCAAAATGTGTATGTCACTTAACTCAATTATTAATTATAACCACAGTCGAGTACAGCTTGCATTTACTTCGATAAGGTTCTGTAAAACAATGGCTGACACATACGTCTTGTAACAGACGCCGCATCTGGAGACGGATCTTAGCTAGGTTTACTTTACTCTCTAAATAACACTGAATTCTCTCTCACGTATGCCAAAATGTTTAACTTGATCAAACGTTAATAGAAATATAAATATTTCCTTGGAACGTGTAACTGTTGACTATTTATAATATAGATTTTTATACTTACCAATCAACCATATATAAATAACAACCGTAATAATTGTAGCTTGATTTTGTACGTAGACCTTACTATTAATAGTTATTTATCGCATTCATGTTTTACTAACAAAATGAAACCTGTAAGCATTTCTGGGAACGGTTTTGACATCCCGACGGACTACAAAATGAACTATAAAGTTTCCAATTTTAACCTGAAACTGAAAACTATAAAATGTATACATGTATTAGATATAATAATATATCTTTATATAGTTTAGTAAAAGGTCTACAGATAACGTAGCATTAATACAACCGTTTTATGATAAATTTATATATACCTATATTAAAAACACCAATAGTTTCCTTTCACTTTTACATGCTATGTACAAATAAACAACCTGTGCTCTTCAAATTCGTGCGAATTATAACTAAAATATTCATAGTTCTAAATGTACCTAACTAAGCACATCCCTCATCGTATACTTGGTAACGAAATTACTAGCTCCTCTGTTTGATTCAGGCTTGTTGAATTATTATACCTACATAAAACTGTACGTTAAATTGTTATTTTATATGTAGTTAGTTATTCTACGATATTGGTAAAAATTGTATGAAAATCAGTTCATTAGTCTCTGGGTTTCGCTTTCTGACAAGGAAATTTATTATTAACTAACTGTGCCAGCGGTGTCACCCGCGTTTATGGTTAATATTATAAAGACTATTTCCGTCATTCATGATTTCTATGTAACTTTAACCATTAAGGCTGCACACGCGACGGAAGCTTAAAAAATTTAGAAACTTCTCCCGTTTTCCCAACATTTCCCTTTACTACTCTGCTCCTATTGATTGTAGCGTGATGAAAAGTATACTATAACCAGCCCAGGAGTATGAAGAATAATTGTACCAGGTTTCGTTAAAATCCGTCGAGTAGTTTTTGTTTCTATAAGGAACATACAGACAGACAGACAGACAGACAGACAGACAGACAAAAATTTTACTGATTGCATTTTTGGCATCAGTATCGATCACTAATCACCCCTGATAGTTATTTTGAAAATATATTTCATGTACAGAATTGACCTCTCTACAGATTTATTATAAGTATAGACTTGCTGTGCCCGCGGTATCACCCGTGTTTATGGTTAATGTTATAATGTCTATAGCCTTCCTCGATAAATGGGCTATCTAACACTGAAAGATTATTACAAATCGGATCAGTAGTTCCTGAGATTAGCGGGTTCGAGGAACAAACAAATTCTTCAACTTTTATAGTATACGTAAGTGTAGATATAGCGATATTAGACACAAATTAATCAAAGCTAGTACCTAAACGAAAAACTTTATCTTTTTTTTGGTATTTTAGGCTAATCTAACTTCATTTTATTTTTCTGAGCTCACTTAAATATAAATGAATATAATAAATAAAAGGTATTAATAAAAAGGTCTTAGCAGAAAGTCAATAAATCACGGAATTTTGTGTGATTAAAGACTGCGCTAATACGAGTTCAGAGAAGTATATAAGTAAGTCTCGTATTTCCACGAGACGAACCAAAGAGTATGTGGCACTTACAGGTCAGTTTCAATTTATTTTCGTTTCTCTTCAACTCATATACCTTCATTATAGGATCACACTAAAGGTTGACTGCCTCGTTGGCCTAGTGGTAGCATGCGCCGCCTAGGAACCAAGAGGTCCCGGGTCGGACCAAGAATTTTTGGCTGGGTATTTCAATATTGAAATTACGAAATTACAAACTTTTTCTTATTTCAGTATTGAAATGAGAAAGTTTATAGAACAGACAGACTTTCCAATATATCTCTAAGTTTGGAGCTAGTGATTATTGCGAAATATTGTAACATAAGTGTGATGTCGTGATATTACAATAAATGTAAGGTAGCACGCACGACACTATTGGTCAAAAGTTCAATAATAATTAACCCAGGTATTAAGTGATATATTAGGTACCAAAAGTACAAATCAAGGGCTTATCTAACAATTTATATCTCGGCGCTTAGTCTGGTCACGGCGGCGCTCCTCGTTCGCAGGTCGCTTACAGCATCCGCTCTTTAATAATAAGCTACAGCCACGCCGCAAAATACCCAGAGAATGCCAACAGAATACATCTGTATCACCACTACTTACATTGCATTATATTGACGTTGTACGGCCAGTCAACCTATCAACGAAATCTAATAAAAATGTCACGCAGTATCTTTAATCTTACTGGTATTTTACTTATAACCATAGTAAAGAGGTGATCTGTCCGAAACTATTGCTCTCAGAGAAATTTCGGATTGCCAAATTAATAGACAAACGCCGTTCCCCCTCACTGAGCGGAATGTACAGTCACACATCTCAATAGTTTTAGTAAACAACTCTATGCTCGTTGCCGACACTAGCCTTATTAGTTTTATATTAATACTTTTTACACCTTTTTATTATTTTTGTATTTAAGTTTAGAATTCCAATTTTATTTTGATATAAAGCACCTATTGTTTCTATTGTCTCTTGGAAATTATACGTCTGTTCACACCTTGGCAGTTTTTATCATTTATAATGCTCAAATTATTGCTTTGATTTAAAAAGTCTCATTTCCAAAAAAAAATTTACTTCGTTTTTATATTTTGTTTATTTTATAATAAGACCGAATTTTGTTAATACATAATATTATAATAAATACTTACGTCTTTGTCAATGCCGAGCAGTGTTTTTCAAAGAATTAATAATTCAAATCATTATCTAACTTTTTAGTTATATATAAATATGAACGAAATGTTTCCAAAAATGTGTGGATAAAATATTGCCAATACCAATGATATCTGCATATAATTAGACTGCATACTTACTTTTAGTTGTTGACCACTCGATACATAAGTATTACTTTCAAAATAAAACAATAGCAATACAATGAACATGCCATTGAGCAGAATTTAAGCAACTCACGTCTAGTGCTCCTCGTAAAATGTTTATACGCTTACATAAAATACCAGTTACTGAAATTAAAGACTCGCTTTAATACCCTATTTGGCACGTAAAAGGCAAACGTTCGTTATCTTGTTCCCTATTTTCTTTACAATATAATTAATTTACCTTTTGATTTACTTTTAACGCCACATTTACTCATGTCATGATATTTAAAAAATAGTACCTACGACATTTTAACGTAGAAGTCTTCAACATTGCCTCATGTCGGACGGAGTACGTTAGTTGTGTTATTTGCCAAGCGTGTCGTAAAAGACCACGATTGATGTACCGGGTATTAATGTAGGCGACGAGCTAGCCATTTGTTTATACTGTTTTTTTTTACAATTTTCCATCAAACTAGATAATTCCTGTCATCAATCAATCAAACATGAATTGTTTAATACTTATACATTTGAAGCACCTAACTGTCCTTTACCCTTTATGCAACGTTGTACCTGCGGTTATTATATAGGGGACTAATGAACATGACCACACGATATTATAATAAACATCTAAGACTACAATATCATGACCGTAGTATTTAAAAAGCATAATTAGTATAACTAGCTTTACCTACAGCGCTACATTGAGCCTAGACTCTCAAAAATATAAATCTAAATGTGACTTAATTAGTATATCTATCTATGTTTTCTTGAAATACTTGAGACATTCGATACGCGAGTTTAAGCCCTAGAACTGATTTTATCTTTTTTTTATGACGCAACATTGATATTACATATACAATACATACATTTAATTTCTCGCAGGCAAAACCACAAGCAAAAGCAGGTTTGCTTCTAAAATACTGAACTTGACATAGTACTTCTACTTGACTAAACACAAATATTTAAATCTATTGTGCCTTCACAAAACATATAGCTTACAACTCTTGTAAATGAAGAATTTTTTTTTATTTTGAATACTTTGTACACCTAGGTCAAATACTTACAGCTTCAACAGAAAATTCTCAGACACGAAATAATTTAAACTGAAATCGTAGTAATCATGGGCACGACCTTCGAAGCGCGCTAGATATAATCTCAAAGTAGGTATGCTCGAATTAGAATGAGCACATTCGCAGAAATTGGACAAAATGAAATTGGTGTTACACATTTGACAAAAATAAATATACATATATTATTTGCCAAGTATTCTTCAGCCATTTTTTTTATTAGTTCATTAACCTTTGGTGTTTAGCGAGCATAGCCGTACAACTGATGTCACTATGTGAATGGGAAAAAGTACTAAGCGGTAAAAATAAAAACAAAAGTTAATTTGATTATATACTGGTATGCTAATAAAAATAGATAGGAGGTTAGATACCGAATATTTAATAAATAATTAATGCACAATTTTTCCCAACTTCATTCGCGTAATTCTAGATCTAGCTAGATGTATGTACATATACAAGGATATTTTTAGTTTAGGCGAAACCACTAACTAGGTCAGTGGTTTATAAGTAGGTACTTATAACCTACTGTAACTTCTAAACTACTACTGGTTATTGTAACTACTAAACTACTATATAAGATTTTAGAAAATGAGCAACATTTTGTTTATCGAATATACTAAAAATAGCCTTGTATATAACGCATATGGATACAGGATAATCCGTCATTAATTAAGATTTTTTATCTAATCAACATACAGACTTTTTGCTTCTGACATTAGTACAAATACTGATATTAGCTGTAGCATTAGACGTAACTTCGGTGCACAATATAAATGTTAGACTCGTTGCATCTATGCAAGCCAGTATTCAGCGGCACGCCAGAACAAACACGATCTAAAAAAGCATGCATCATCCAGACGGCTCGTAATCTGCGCCTCAATCCGACACAATGGGGCGCGTCCCGCTTGCTTCATCGCAACTTGCCACAATACGACTTTCCGAACCTTTCTCATTTCGTTTTTGTTTCGGGCCGGTGTCGTCGGCGCGACCACAGATGTTCCAACGAAAGCTACGGCTCATCCACGGATTAGTACCCGTTAGGTTTTCGTATTATGTGCCCTACATTACAAACGGAAACTTCGGGGACGCCTTGTCAGACCAGTATTTTGTCTCCAATATTTTAGGGAGAAAACGTTGGGGATTTGCTTCCTGCCAAATAGCATATTGTTTGGATTTTCGTACATGCTGCGATGATGAGATTTTTTTTTATTTTGAAGGTTTCTCAATCATGATTAAATTTTACGGATTTGGACAGAACTTAAAATCGTGGTTTCGTATTATTTCGGACTGATAAATCATTAATTTAGCAGATATGCAAATAATTGTTCTGCATATACAAAGGACTTAATCAGAGTAAAATAAATGAAACATTACGCTGACCAATATATCGAATTAAATAAAACAAACCTAACTTGGTTTGTTTTGTCGTATTGGTAATAAATTTATTTTATATGTAAACGGAATGAGTACGAAATGAGTAGGTAATAATAAATGAGTCCTGTGCTTGTCTTGAAGGTAGATAGTATTTATGAATCATAACCAATCCCGTATTTATCTGGAATAATATTAACATTACGTGCATATATGCTACAATAAAGGATAAAAAGAAACGTTAGCGTAAAATAAAAAAGGTGTGTTTACTAAACGACATATTAGAGTTACCGGAATCAACAAGAGTATTTTGTAAAAAAATCACCCTTCATAAATAAAACTTATAAACAGAGTATTAAGTCCCCGCTTCTCATATTTACAAATAATCAGAGTTATTCATTGCATACCGTTTGTCATTTGCGTAAAACGTATAGAACCGCGAGCTACATAAAAGACTTTGAAAAAAATTACAGCATCCTTCAAAATCGAGTAGCTGAAGCAAGTATTAATGAGAGGCTGCTCCCGTTACAAAGTCCGGCAGCACACTCCCACCGACAAAATTACGAGAAAATTTACATAATAGAGAATCCGTGGCTGTCCTAGTCCTTTGAAAGTCGGAACTGCGAAGCCGCCTCGAGTGACACCACCGTACATTAAATTAACATCTCTCCCACTTTGTTTGCGAAGGCCACACCGGTAGCTAATTTGCGAGGGCACCACCGGTTCGCTTTTATTCATTTGTGTTCGATTATAACGGCAATATTGGGACTGACGGCTACTGGTGAACAAAAAAAAGTTTGACGTTTGGTTTGTTTAAGTGATTATACGTAACGCAATTTTTGGTGAGAAAATACGAGCTTTTAAATGCGAGCCAGCGGATTGGAGTAGGTTTAAGGATTTATTATTATTCCCTTTTATGTTATATACGAGTCCTTACTTCACAAAACGAATTTACATGCGTCCGGTTTTAGTTGAACTCGTTTGTTATTTTTTGATAATAAAATGTTTTCAATCCAAAAAGTTAAACAGTAAATATAGACTTTAAAAATAAATTGATGATTTTGATATGTTTTTTAAGTTTGAAGCTTTCAAAATATATATGACTTTCTTGAAAACTAAAACAATACAAACCGTTTATCGCCTGATATAACGACGACGATTTTAATAAAAAATAGTAAGTTACATCATATCGCGGTCATCACATAGGGGTCTTCTCAAGTGCTTGATTTTTTTTTAATAGTACCTAAAATAAAATGTTACATTCTATACATACTTCTTTATTTAACGTAGTTTAGTCTAAATATTTATGTTTAAATCGATAAATTCCAAATAAACCAACCAGTAACCAATTTAACGTTTTAAACGGCTAGCAAAGAAGTGAATCAGTTGACCGATTCACTGTCCATAGCTACTCTTTTTTTATCTGTCCGTGATTGGGTTCCTTCAACAAACGTGCTCAGTGAATTATCGGGTGGAACAGCCGAATCAGCGGAACTAAAAACGTAAATGCAGCGGCCGTAATTGGGTAACCGCGGCGCATCATTAGGTAATTGCAGATGCGGCCCGCATCGCGGCCCGCTCCGTTCAACGTTCAAACCTCCCTGCGTACCTTGTTAACCCGCTTGCTGTTTTCTTACTGTTATTTTCAAGTGCCTCCGTTTTGAGGCTGAGCAGTGTATACTGTTGAAGTAGCTTCCGTTTAATTCCAAATATGTATATTTTAAAACATTATTTCCTATGTACTTAGCCATTCTAAAATAAATATTTTCTTCCTAATTAGCCTACGTATCATAAACCACCTGATGCAAAAGCCTTTTTTAGTCCATTCAAAGTACCTACTAGAAACCCAACAATTTATCCCTAAAAATATGTTGCAACAAAAACAAACTTATTCAATAAATTATGTATCATCACAAGATGAAATATTTTAACTATTTAAGATAACATTTATTAAGGTAAATAATATCTATAAGTAGCAAGCAATTTTTTACAGTATGCTGTAACAAATAAAACCGCGATTTTCATTTATTTAAACATGCTCCGCCTAAGGACCAAGTGTTCTGGATCAAATCCCGGGTCGGGCCAAAATTTGTGGCTGGTAATTTTAGTTTAACATACAGAAATTACTCAGTAACAGTCCGGAGTCAGGAAATTGGCGGTTTAATCACCCCCGTGCCTTGTACTATGAGAGTGAAGGCATAGAGAGTGCACCGGTGTTTGCACACACACTTGTGCACTATAATATCTCCTGCGCATATGGCCAATCCTCATGACCGATGTCGCCGTGACCGATATCGGTTAGGAGGACATTATTATTATGACGATTTTAAATAATCCCTCAGTATTTTATAATAGCAACAAAGCGAAATTCCTGAGTGTCTGTTTTATATGAAAATCAGTTCAGTATGATCCAGCGTCAGTGAATTAACATTTGATATTGCAGAATCAAAAGTTTGCAGGTGCCGCACACAGACTTCTATCACGGACGATATGTGAAGAAGCATCACAGGCCCGAGGTGACTCGGAAGTAACATTAAGTTTGCCGGTCGACTTGGCTCCTCTAGTCGGCAGCTATTACGTGATATACAGCAGGCACGATCCTTGCGTTTGCTCCTAGATTATGTAGTTCAGATTGCCTTATTCAGCCCAAATGCTTCGTGTAATACGCCAGGCAAATAGCTGCATTTAGTCGACCGTAGTTAGATTGCATTCCTTTCACGCCATTTGCACACCACGGTGATAAAGGTTTTAGCAAATACCTACTATAAAAGCCCATGAACATGCTGTAATTGAACATAAATTGTACAGAATAGCGCGAACGTAGTTATTTCAAACAATGTAAGTATTGTCGACTTAAAAACGTTCTGAATAAGCGACGAAATATTAAAAAAAAAAGATTCCAGAAGAACCATCAGGTTTAAAATCCATTGGGGATCAATTGAAGCCAGAAATAACGTTCAAGTTTTGGAAGTAACTTTTAATTTCCGTTGCCTGGTGAATATATATCAACAGATTTTAATTCTTGCCATACCGAATTATAAAATTTTACTCAGAATTTTAAAAAAGATATGAGAATCAGGATTATGCTCATCATAAAAAAAAATGACCATTGCAATATGATGTTTCAAATTGACGATATTATATTAAACCATATTTACAGAAAAAATAAACCTACAGGAGAAAAAATTCAAGTCCTCCCTTTTCAGGCCACTTATCATATAAATAACAAGACACAATATAAAATTGTGATCTCTACATTTTTATCGACATATCGGTCCATACTGATTTTATGTCAATAATTTCTTACCTATAATCTGCATATCTAGATACATACATACATATCATCACGTCCGTAATCCCAAAAATGGTAGGTAGACTCAAAAGCAGCCCCTTCAACCACATGCTGCAAAAAAAATAAAACTGGGCTGGGTTAGATGAAACTCGTCGCCTACAAAAGCACATACCCAAAACCGGATATACCAAAATATATTTCGGAGAAGAAAACGGATTCGGCTCACAGTCGCCGTCGGCCATAATAAAACCCAATACGAATCAGTGCGCACACCCGGCACGGTCGACCGTCGGAAGTCAAGAGAGCTATACGACAGGCACGACAGCTGTCAGTCGCGTTATGTCACTTTGACAGTTCCTCCGATCGAACTACTGACTCGATAGAACATTAAAACATCATTAGCTCCGAATGACAGCCGTTCGCCACAGATAAAAGACACGACGTCACTGTCACTTATTATTGGTTCGTAACCGCGTCAATAGGTGGCGTTAGTAGCGAGAAGATTCTGCGACACGGCCATTCTGAAAACAAGCGCGTTCTCGCGCGTCACCGTTAGAAACATGAAGCACGGAGCTTACAATACAACATTAAGCACGTAGTTTTCACTGCAGCCAACTCAACACGAAGCGTGTGGCTTCCAGTGTGATCCAGTCTTAGAGACGAAGCGCGGAGCTTCCACTGCAGCTAACTTACAACACGAAGCGTGTGGCTTCCAGTGTGATCCAGTCTTATAGACGAAGCGCGGAGCTTCCACTGCAGCTAACTTACAACACGAAGCGCGTAGCTTCCAGTGCGATCCAGTCATAAACACGAAGCGCAGAGCTTCCAATGCTATTCAGCCACGAGCACGAAGCGCGGAGCTTCCAATGCGATCAACAAAAACAACTTTGTAACCAATCATACATGATTTATTGCCTCATATAGAGCTCAGCATAACAATCACAAATTTAAAGCAAGTACAGGAAAAGAAAGAACACAAAAAAAAAAAATAATAATAATTAAAAAAAAAACATTTTACCTTGACAATAAAGAAAGTAATTAATCGCTACCTTAACTAATCAATTCACCTGAATCCCCACCATTATCTGGGTCCTCAAGTTGGTCAGACATCTCAGGTAGCCCCGAAGAGTATCTCCGTAATTTTTCATGGCATACATACTGTACGCGCCCACCTGCTATCGGCTCTACCATGTATCTTTCGTTGTCGCAAACCTCGATAACCTTACAAGGATTAGAGAATTTCTCCCCTAATTTCATAATCATCCTAGGATTTTTCTCTACCAGGACTATGTCACCAATGGCGAACGGACGCACCTTAGCCTTACCTTTGTCAAACCGGGCTTTATTAACGCGAGCTTGCTCGTCCATTCTGACTTTGGCTTCACGTCTGATTTCGAAGAGATCAAGTTTCTCGTATTCGTGGACTAAGGCATTGATTCGAGGAGGATTCCTATTACAACCCATTAACAGTTGTAATGGGCTCTTTCCTGTACTCCTCGATACTGTACAATTTAATGCTAATTGAACCTCGCCTAAGGCGGATTTCCAAGATCTGTGCTCATAATTTTCAGCTATTGTGAAGCAATTCGTTAGAATGGACATGAACCTCTCCACCTGTCCATTCGCACGGCTAACGCCGCTCGCGATCTCATGAAAATCAATAGACCACTCTGAACACAGGTCCTGGAACTCCTTCCCCGTGAACGATGTGCCTTGATCAGCGACAATTCTATTGGGGGTGCCAAATAACGTGATAAAGTTGCGCAGAGCGTTACATGCCGATTTTGAGGTCAAGTCTTTAACGGGGGTGAGGTGACAATATTTTGTAAACGCATCGATGATGACTATGACGTATTCTTTTGTGTTACGATTGCCGGTTAACTTTCCGCTAGTATCAATGTGTAAAGTGTGAACAGGTTCTGGGACTTTATCTATTGGATGTAGGATAGATTGCCTAGCTCCAGATGGTTTTTTATTTACCTTGCACGGAAGGCATCGGTCGACGAAAGTCCTAACACAAGTCGTCATGTTCGGAAACCAGAAATGATCCCGGATCTTAGTAAGAGTTTTCTCCCATCCCAGATGTTTGAGATCGTCGTGGAACCGCTGAATTATCTGCCAACGGTAGTTTTTAGGGACTATAGCTCGAGACAGTGTTTTCTTATTGACTTGAAAATTTTTGTAAATTAAATTATTTTTCATAGTATACGACGATCTCAAACTCTGATCTAAGGTATCGTTCTCAATTTCTTGGATTATCTTATTGATGTCGGGATCCAGACGCTGCTCCGCTTGCAGCCAATCATTGCGAACTTGTACTACGTTAACCTGTGTGGGACAGATAGTGGGCGCAGTCGGATTCCTACTGAGAAAATCCACATGAGGGATTCTCTCACCCTTTCGGTATTCAACCTCGAAGTCAAAGCTCTGCATAAAAGCCCACCATCTGTGCACTCGTGGTGATAGGTCCTTTTTATGTCGGCTCGCTTTTAAACTATTACAGTCCGTCACCACTTTAAATCGCCGACACAAAAGGTAGTGTCTGAAGTGTTTTAGGGCCTTAAAGACTGCTAGGGTCTCCAGCTCATAGCTATGGTAGCGGCTCTCTACTTCTGTGGTTTTTTGACTATAGTACTCGATAACCTTAAGTTGATTGTCATGTTTCTGGAAAAGCACCGCACCATAGCCAAGTGAGCTGGCGTCCGTGTGTACCTCAATCTCGCGTTCAGGGTCAAATATGGTTAGCAAAGGGGCTGACGTCAAGTGTTTAATGACTGTTTCGCGGGTCCTACTGTGTTCATTTCGCCAGTCCCACTTGGCATCTTTTTGTGTGAGGGCGTACAGAGGCGCCATGACGGACGAGAAGTTGGGAACAAATTTTCTGAAGTAGCCTGCAAGGCCATTAAATTGGCGAAGTTCTCTAACATTGGTTGGCAAAGGGGCGTTAGCTAGAGCTTCAACCTTCTTGGGGTTGGGTTGAACTGTCCCGTTTGAAATTATGTACCCGAGATACTCTACGGATATTTTGAGAAATTTACATTTGTTCCAATTAAAAGAGAACCCAGCGTTCGCGAGCACTTCTAAAACCTGCTGTAAGTGATGAAACGCTTCTTGTTTTGTTTTTGAGAATATAAGGACGTCGTCCATATAGACGGTGGCTACAACATCTCTTAATTTGCCCAAGGCCTTATTTATAGCCCTTTGATAGACGGCAGGGGCATTACTTAAGCCAAAAGGCATTTTTAGAAACTCATACGAGCCGTCAGGAGTCACGAACGCCGTTTTTTCGATTGAGTTGGTTCTTTCTGACATGGGAATCTGGTAGAATCCAGATGCCATATCAAGTGTCGTGAACACAGAGGATTGCCCTAAAGTATCTAACTGCTGTGAGATCAGTGGCAAAGGATAGTTGTCACGAACAGTGTTGGAATTTAACTCCCTAAAATCGACACAGAGTCGGTCGGAGCCGTCTTTCTTTTTAACAAGAATAGCAGGACTTGAAAAAGGTGACGAGCTCTCTCGGATGATGTTTTTCGATTGCAGATCAACGATTATATCTTTCATAACTCTACGCTCCTCCGGAGCTAAACGATAAGGTTGGCGTTGGACTATTTTATTTGGATCTTTTAGTCTTATTTCCATTTCACCAGTACTTACTACTGACTGAGAATTGCCCTTAACAAAATTTTCATTAAACTGTCCTATCATTGTTCGCAAGCGAGAAACATCATCAGCGTCCGACAGGTCAGTATCAATTTTGTCTATATCTGCACTTTCTAAAGCGCAAACATCCATTTGAACCTCGCGAAGGACTCGTACTCCCTGATTATTGATTATTAGGCTCAATCCTTGGCGCGTAAAAATGTCTCGGCCAATGATGACGTCATGAGGTAAAGCATGGGAATCTACAATAACAAAACTCACCTCAACATGAACATTGTCAATTTCAATTGGTAGTGTAATACGCGAGAAGGAATAGGTAGAAGCAGAGCCAATACCAGTAAGCCGTGTAAATACGAAATCCCGAGAACCGGTCATTTCATCAGCAACTTGTTTTCGTATGAGCGAACAATCAGAACCGCTATCGATAAGAGCTTGTAACCTAAAGCCAGCAATAAACACTACAGTCAGCGAAGTTTCTGTTTGTAAGCACACATTGACGGACCGAGTAGCACTCGCCTTTTTGAATTTTTCGTCTCTTTGTTTAGAAAAACAAACTTCCTCCAAGTGTCCCAATTTATGACAGTAAGTACACTCAACGCTTTTATTAGCCGCTTTAATTAACGTCTGAGAACTATTGCTACTAGCGGAGTTCTTAATCTGTACCCGGGCTTTACAATTTCGTTTTAAATGGCCCGGTTTGCCACAATTATGACATACTACGCGATCATTAGAGTCCACTTTACGTCGTTTAGGGTCACCAGGAAAGGAATGTGAAGGCAAAGATCGTTTCAAACTCTTTAACTTAGAATAAGTACCAAGATGTCGGTCGAGTGCTATAAAATCAGTCGGTGTATTCTTTAATAAATCGGAGCGTACCTGATCGTCGGAGATACCTGAGATGACGACTTCTATTTTATTCGCCTCGCTCCAGCCCGCCTCCAGTCGGTCGATCATCGCCAGCTTGTTCGTCGAGTATTCGACGTAAGTCGAAGCACAGTCACTTGTATATTGCACCATATCCCGGAATATGTCGTGGAATCTCTTCGTCGTAGCAAATTGACGCGATAGACGCTCTCTCGTTTCATCCCAGGAATTGCACAGGGGGTATGATTTCGAAGCCCATCGGCGAGCTCGGCCACGCAGATGAGTAAACGCAGCATTTCTTGTTTCGTAATCAGTCCATGAATTTTGTACACGATGTTTTTCTATTTCTTCACACCACTGTATAACCGTAAACTCACAATCATCGGGGTCAAAAGAAGGTATGTACACATCACTTGGTTTCAGTTTCTTGGGTGGCGTATGCGTCGTCGTTCCGATTTGATTTTCGCGAAACGTATCAGCCATTCCGCGGAAAAACGAAGCCCACATGGCGGAAGAAGGGTGAAAAACTTCGTTGCCAGCTGTTGGAGGCATATTTTCGTTTTCGTGCGTCGTAGATTGCTCTTCGTGGTTGTCCATAATTTCGTCACGATTTTCAGTCGTATGTCGCGTTGAATCTTGAAAATAAGCCTCGTCCAGAGTAGAAGGTGGTTGGTTAATCGTGCTAGAGGAATGTTGTTCCGATCCCACCGCTGCTTTCGGAGAAGAAAACGGATTCGGCTCACAGTCGCCGTCGGCCATAATAAAACCCAATACGAATCAGTGCGCACACCCGGCACGGTCGACCGTCGGAAGTCAAGAGAGCTATACGACAGGCACGACAGCTGTCAGTCGCGTTATGTCACTTTGACAGTTCCTCCGATCGAACTACTGACTCGATAGAACATTAAAACATCATTAGTTCCGAATGACAGCCGTTCGCCACAGATAAAAGACACGACGTCACTGTCACTTATTATTGGTTCGTAACCGCGTCAATAGGTGGCGTTAGTAGCGAGAAGATTCTGCGACATATATATAAAATGTTATCTAACTTTTTAAATTATACCTACCTGTGTTACGAATAACCACTTGTGGAATTCACTTGTTAAGCGCGTATTTGATACTAATCAATAATTACCAATTTCTAAACCAACATTGACTCAATCGCTACGTCGCCGTCTACACGTTTTGTTGCGATTTCAGAATAGATATTTACTTAACTCCTTTGTTTATTTTCTAATTCAGAATTTGTGCCAATTCATTTAATTATAACTATACAAAATTAACGTTCGCGTTATATCAGGGGAAACTTTTAATTGAGTAAATTTTGTACTGTTTTAGTTGACTCGTTCCAAAGGTTCTCGACTCTTCGTTGATTTAGTACCCAATGTTTAATCTTTGCTTCAATAGTTTTGAGTATTTGCCAGCCTTCTTAGTAGCATTTGGAATCCTGGTAAGTCAGCTTTGTATATTCGGATCCATTTCGACCGCACTATCTACGAATCTACAATGCTTACAACGATGCTAACAATTAATTAATTATAACCTTAAAAAGCAGTATCTTGTCGCTTATACACATCTGTAAAAGATGAAATGGAACAACCCTATGGCATACATAGTTTCATTATTAATAAAAATACATATTTAATATAATGTCCTCCTAACCGATATCGGTTACGGCGGCCAATCTCAACGAGGATTAGCCATCTGCGCAGGAGATATTATAGTGCACAAGTGTGTGCGCAAACACAGGTGCACTCTCTATTCCTTCACTCTCATAGTCCGGTGAGACGGCAATCCGACATGACCGGAGAGAGGTTAGGCGCAGGACCAACGGCTTAACGTGCTTTCCGAGGCACGGGGGTGATTAAACCGCCAACTTCCTGACTCCGGGCTGTTACTGAGTAATTTGAATATTGAAATACCCAGCCACAAATTTTTGGCCCGACCCGGGATTTGAACCCGGGACCTCTTGGTCCTTAGGCGGCGCATGCTACCACTAGACCAACGAGGCAGTCAACATATTTAATATACATATACGCTTAATGCCAGATATAAAAAAAAGGTTTTAATTCCAAATACATCTTATTGCAGTTGGATTCCGACTACGGTTACAAGTACTGGTTTATAGTATCTCATAATTATGAATAACCTTTTTGCACTTTTAATAACATTTTACCTTTTAATATACTAATTATTTTTTATATTTAAATGAATCTAAATCTATCGTTAACTAAAAAAAATATTAATATCCCTATTTCTGATTCCTAAATCCAAAGGTTACACTGTTTGCAAGTTGCAAAGTAACATTTTACGAGGAGGGAATTACCTCGGCAGCGAGACAGTAAAGGAACGATCACTTTATTATACGTATAATTTATGACAACATTTTACGAAGTGTTTTGTGACCGACGAACAAGCAATAAAATGCGGGTGATTATTTTTTTACCCCGAACTGGTTCGAATCAATCTAAAACCTACACGTGGAAACATGAATTTTATTTTATGTGATTCCATTACTGACCCGAGTGTTTTTATTGTGCGCGGATTAAAATTACATTGTTTATGTATGTTGCTGTTTTTGTTTTCAAATAATACTGGGGATCTTTATGAATAATCAATTATATGTAAAAAAACGATTTGTTGTGTTTACTAACTTATAACAGCGTTAACATCAATACAATTTGTAGTGAGCGCTAATTGAGCAGTAATAATAATGTCTGAGAATAACAGGCAAAACACATGTTTAGCATTTAAAATCGGTATGTCAGATGTGCTACGAATCGACCAACTCGTAGCGAAGTAAGATGCCGTAGGACGCTGGGAGTTTAATCTCCATTCTATCATGCCGTAGTAAACACCGAATGAAATTAAAAAATATTTTCTCTAGTGTATTTCCAAAACTGCTTATCTTGACCAGAAGAAGATTTACGATCGTACACGGCAAATCAATTTCATTATTAATTCTGAAAGCCGCTGTCCACAACTGAAAGCATATAATTGCTCTAGCACGCGTTAGGACTCTAGAGCCCATAGCATTGCCAGGCATCTGGATATAACCGGACAGGGCGAGGCCTTTTTGACGTAAATATGTGTTAAATAAAGCTGGCCCATTTATCCGGATATAGTCTTTTTTTAGCCTAGCTTTGAGTTTGGCTTTAAGTTAGACTAACAAAAAACAACTGTAGGTTAGATTACTTCTTGAAAGCGCATTTAATCAGTCACCGTTCGGTTTTCAAAATGTCTATAACTTCTAATAGGTAAATTCTAAAATTTACCAGTTTCGGAGTACATTTTATCTTTTATTTAAATTAATTCAAAATAATTGAGCACGTGCATTTGTATTATCCAGCTAATTTGGCTTGTCTGTCTGGCGTGGCTATTCAGCTGTAAGTCCTGACAACCCTAAATGCACAGAATGCGGCGGCCCTATAACCCTGCAGGCCGCCGCAAAATCGTTTAGTTAAAAATGAATCTGCTCCTTGAGTGTAGTTAAGTTTGTTTAGGTACCTGATCGTCGTCGGTTTTATAATGTTCATTGTAAATTTAAAAAATACAGTTTTTTGTGTTTTTACATACTTTTTATTTAAATTAACATAGAAAATCCTGAATAATCCAGAAAATACGGTTGTTTTACTCAAATATCCAGCTTATTTGTCTCGTCTGTCCGGCTATTCGGCAGTAAGTCCTGGCGACCCTAAGCGCACAGAATGCGGTGGCCCTTTGCCCCTGCAGGCCGCCTCGAACTCGTTTAATTAAAAGGGAATCTACTCCTCGAGTGCAGTTAAGCCCGCGTTTGCTCTCCATCTGTGCTCGTATCATGCTTGCCGGGGCTCTTAGCGGACGAGTAAACTAATAGCTTCCTACGTACAAAATGAGTTCCTCAAAGTATTTTTAAAATGCATTTTAACGAACCTATCGATCTTGCGGCTCCCATTTATGCTCTAGAATGAAGAAAGTTAGGTTTTTTAGAGCAACTTCATAGTGCAGGAGTGTAGTTAAAGGTGAGTAAAATCGTTATTATTTAAGATTATGAAGTGTAGTTTTTCACTTTTAGAAATGCATAAAAATTAATAATGTTTCTTTTTTTATTTACATCTACATTATTTACTGTAGTCTATTCTAATCATTATTAGTGACTCCGATATTTTTTTATCGATCTATTTATTTATCAATCAACATGACAAACGAATGGAAAATCTATAAATTGTTTTAGGTAACTCTTTGCTTTATTTATTATTAAGATGGTCGCTGCAACTAAATTTATAATTCCCATGAGAAAAGTTTCGTGCAAGAATCCATTCAATAAAATATTTGTAGAAAAGCGTCTTGACATCCCAGCACTAGGCTACCTTCTTGCAAAATTAAACAGAAATAAAAGTACAATAAGCACCAATGCTATCATTCTTGAAGCGATTTCAAAGTACCAGGGCTAGCTCAACTGAAGCACTTCCACAAATACTATTAATTGCGAACAATTCAATTCCGTTCCGTTTTATTCTAAAATCATGCTGCGTAAATTGAATCTTTTAGCATTTATACAAGAATTCAATTAGTTTTCAACTGACTTTTAAATAGGTTTTTTTTTGTCTGTATTCTTTTTTAATGGCTAAGCCTTAAGTGGGCTATATATACTTATATATATATATATATAAATATATATATATTTCATAGATTTATGCACCAACCACAATGATGATTTATAAAAGGAACTTTTTAATTGCTTTAAGACATTGAAATTTTTTTTGTTGTCATATACATAGTTTGGACAGTAAAAAAATGCAAAAATTTAAAGACATAATTGTTTCTTTTGGACTATTTGAAAATAGAAATTGAATTACATGGTATACACAAAGAAAGATATTGAAAGGATATTTGAGAAGGCAGTCCGAAAACCAGATGGTGAAATGGATACTTTACCCCAGAAAAATGGAATGTTCTGGTCTAGAGAACATGTACATTTATGAAATACTTTACATTAGATTTATTGAATTCAGGTATCATGTTGATCGACGGGGTAAAAATATTGAATGTATTCAAAGCCCCATACATATATTATTACATACATAATATCACGCCTACAATCCCCGAAAGGGCAGGCAGAGTCATAAGGGCAGCAAGCCCCTTTAACCACATTCAGCCAACAATAAAACTGGGATGGGTTAGATGAAAAATTGTGAAAAAGCAGTGCCAAGTGGCTAGGTTGTCGCCAACACAATTACATACCCAAAACCCGATACACCATTAGTCGCCTTTTACAACATGCTAGGCAAGAAACACAGTTGGAAAATTATTTTTAAGTCCCAGACGAACATGGCATAGATATTATTAAATACAAATAAATAAATAAATCATCTATAATATCCTCTGTACCAGGAATCACATTTGATTCATTACAACTTCTACGGGGCATTGCACAGGAAATGGGTCACCCATATTTCACTATCTATCCGATTTTGAAACATGTTCATAAATATGTAATTGATTAACTAGTGGGTTAACAAACCGATAAATATTAAGCATGCAAATATTTTACAAAGTTGTTGCTTATGTTATAATTGAATAAACCCAAATTTAACGTGTCTGTGTTTGCTTAGACCCTTATGTTGGGAATCCAATTTATTCATTAGCAAATTAAAGTACCGTACCGATACATAAAAATATAATGTCAAATATTAACTTACAGTTCATGCCACTAAAACAATTATGATACTTAACGGAGTCATGAATAACCTTCCATCCTACATTAAAATAATAGGATAGGATTTCAACATTTCGTCAATCTATTTTGGCTATATCCAAGTCAACCATCAAGCAATTTCTGTTAAGCTATTTACATATTATAACTTAATTTTTTTACACGGTTGATATAAGGGATGGTCACAAATTCAATTAATATGTAAACTAAAGACGGTGGTAGATAATTCAGTCTCGTGTAATCACAATTAAACAAGACAATGCGCGGCTTGGCAGCCCTAAATGGGCGAAGACATCGAGCAAATGAGAACACTAGATAAAATCGACAACTACTCGTGTACTCTGTGTTCCCGTGAATATAGGGAAGCTCTCTGAATCGAATCCATTGTCGATTCAATGAAATTGCTACACTTTTATTTGTGTAGAGAAAGTGATTTAGCAATAATGTTTTAGCGTTAAAAACACTTTCATTTGTTTAATGTTGCTTCTTTCTAGTAAGTTGGAAGACAGATATCGGAGTTCAATATCATATAATGCTCTTTTTGGTTCTTTGTAAAGATTATGGTTTATAATAATACAATATGCCTTACATCATTAAAATATATGTAAATTAAAGTTACACTACTACGGTATTTAATACAATAAATAAATAAAATATCAATTAGCAATTCCAAAATTTAAAAAATAACATAAAAAATTTCGCGTAATTAAAAAACAACAGGCAATGTTTAAGACCTAAAACCAAGCACAATGACAATATGTGTTATCTTTATATGGCTTTATCTTTAATTAGACAACTCAGGTACTTAAATTAATGAAGATCATATACATAAATACATATACATGCAAAATTCCTTTCTAAAAAATTACGACACTAAGATCGGACTGGATTAAAGAAATTGAGGAGCAAAAGAAATATTATTTTTACTCCGAACATTCCGCCGTGGCCACGTCTTCCATTCACTTAGTATATTAAGTTTCTTATTTTAGGAAAATCGAGCAAAATTTACGACGCTCCCGCGTAGACAACAAGCATATTTACGTTTACATAATACGTGTGCTCCTTCTTAAATATATTATAGTTTCACAAATATTGCAGTTACAGTAAAAAATATCGCACGTATGTTAGGTATTGTTACGCTATCAAACTGCCAACTGTACCTATTATTTTAGTGATATGCGCATTATTTGGTAAAGGGTATTTGATTGAAAGTAAAAATCAATCTGTCGTCTTTATATGTGATATTTAATTATGTATACAAAATTAGATGTAATTACACTTAAAAAAACAAACTACATTCTTTAAAAAAACTGTTAAGTACTTAAAATACTAACACTCCACTCATGGAAGAACACGCACTATCATTGATCTACTACGTCTTTTATTAACAGAAATATATCTCTTAAATCAAATATAAGAAAATATATTTGTTGCCATTCCTTACATTTCTACTAACATAATTTGTACATAAAATTTATAAGCAAAGAGGCAACCGGCACGTATTTTCCATAAACAAGTAACTGATTGTTGGATAATTAAGGTAAAATTACTTTAAATGACACACTCACTCCAAGAAGTACTTGTAAAAGTTTAAATTATAAAGTTGGATTTATAAAGGAATACCTGAAATAAAGGCGACATTGGGAGCCATACGCGAGGCTGTTAGTTCCCGTAAAGTTCCGCGCAGGCTAAGACGCGCCTGGAAACTTTTGCCACCAGTAGAAAGCCTACCCCGTTTATGTACATTATTAATCATAATAATGGCACCTACTCCTTACCGGGCGGCTTAATTTAATTAATTAACCAGTACTAAATACTGCTGCCGTACTGTTAACCGAGGACGATGAAATGTTAACAATGTTATTGTTCTAGTGAATTAAATCCAAGAACAGATAGCTCTAATATTAATTTGAATGTTTGGGTGAAATCCTCAGACAAGGTCACTCGTCGACGTTATGACGTATTAATTTATCGGGGCGCGAAGTTTATCCGGAGAGAAACCATGAAACTTGATTAGATGTATTCTCTCCCCGGATTAATTTATTTTGGATCTGATCAATTACAGTTGCCAATTTAAAATGGGAGTATGCATTATTTGAGAGTAAAGATAGCAATATGCTTACGTATATACATGTGTTTATTTTATTTATTCTCGTCTTCGTATTATTAAATTTCGTATAGGCAGTACTTTTCGTATTCCATAGAAACTGATTATTTTCCCGTAATAAAAAACCTATAGCGTATCTTGTTTCATCATAATTTATTTAAGCACTTTTGCCTGCGTGATTGGACCGCAAACGTTCAAATAAAAAAGTACCTACATATTTCTTGGAACGATAGTCAACCAAGCTCATTTTTTCTTAGAACATATTATACAAATGGCGTACGCACACGTAACGGATAAAAGTAAATTAATTTGTAGGTAATTAGTGCACTTAAAATATATTTAATAATGCAATTTTATATATAGACTCCGAACGAAATTAGGGCTTCTCCCGTATAAGTAAACACCAACCTCACCCACCCGAACTCCAGTCCTTAAGTTTGTTTGCAGAACAAAATGGTAATGCCGTTAAAACCTAAATTTCTGATTTTAAACTTTAAAAATATATCTGGAAAGTTGAAACCGCATAATTTACGTGGTGAAATAACGTTAAAAGCATGGAGAGGGGCCCAACTTGTTGTATGTGAGTAACGCGAAACCACGTAAATCAAACAAATTTCTCGACGGGAATTGTAAATTTTACAACAAAACTGGATGTAATCAGCTCAGGGCCTCGACTTGCGGAACTTTCCACGGAATAACTCGGAGAAACACTTCTGTTTAACCTCGGATCTGCAAACACGGGCGCGTGACGTGCTGCCAACCGCCTCGAGTCATTATCACACACTGGTGTACGGCTAGGACGAAAGTAACTGATCACTATTAATCCCAATTCCTGGGGTTATAAGAATAAAATATCTTCATCTGCTTCTGCTATTTACAATACCTGCATAGGCATTAGCTTAACACAAAACACCGTTGATAGTGATTATGATATAATTGAAACTTGTTTGCACGAGAAATAAGCTTGATATGTGGTATTCATTGCTGAAGCCTTCGTAAGTGCATAACATATCAAAAACTATAATTATTAGAATTCGGGACGCACTCATTTTAAGATTAAGGCTTTTGTATAAAAATCTGATGTGATTATTGTTGTGTCTCTTAAAGAAGTAATAGAAAATAGAAAATAGCATTTGTTAATATCCGTAAATATGCTCAATTTCAATTAGGCAAAGTTCATCTATTGACTGACGATTATCGATCCCCTTCAGCAATAAAAAAGATCTACGCAACTAAACATCGCTCAGTAGGTGCTTGATAGCCATAGGTATCCAAGTGTTAGAACAGATTGACCGTTCGACACAGACAAATTGGTACTGTAGTGCGCGTTTCGAACCTCCGATTGTCCTATTTTCAGTATTGTAGCATTACCGGCTCCCCTAGACACATGAATACAAATGCGGAACATACGGACGGCCCATTCCGCTTGTATGTGAGTAATGTTATGGCCAGTTTCGAGATTGAATTGTTACTTATAAAGGATAGCGGTCATTATTTTGAATGAAAGAGACGTAGCCCCTATGAATGTAGCGGTTTGTCGTTTATTTTTCTTGTTGATCTACGATTGGTCCTTTTCCTTCGCTTCGAAATAAGCAACATAGCCATATATTTAGTATTTAGTTTAGCTACTGCGTCCCTCAAAACTTTAATATCCATTTATCATAAGACAGTAAGAATCGCCTTTAATTGATCGATTTTTTCGATAAAACAAACTTCCAGATTCGAGGTTAGAATCGCTTACAGGTTTTTCCAACGAAATTTTCAAGTAAACATTAAATATTGTTTAAGGAGAATACCCAAAGGGGTTTATACACAGAAAAAGTTTGATCAAAACGTTATTTTTCAATTGTAATATGCTATTTAAAATCGAATAGAATTTTTGGCAAGCCCTCCTCCCACCTCCCATGGCTACTTCGATGATCTTGTCTTTCTTGCCTAAATTCGAGAGATGCGCGTGGATATAGCGTGTCCTGAGCCCTCTGCACTACCGCGCGCAATTCTTGATTTATCACTCTCCCCCTTCTGGGGCATGATGCCACAGCAACGCCTTCGTAGTCGGGGCATAATTACCCCCCATATTCTCATGAATTTATGGCAAATCGAAAAAAGAAAAATAATGAGTGAGTCTGCAAGATATCGCTACTAGCGAAACGATAGAAAATCGGTATTATCCTACATTTAAAGATGATGGGTTGCAGTAACAGTAAAACTAATTTCGCTTTCGCCGGGAAGCAATCGGAGACTTTGTTGCCAGCAACACCGAGCTGTTCCATCAATGTCGCGGGGTTTCACGTGGCACGCAATATTTTGTTACTTATTAGAGATACGGGTAGGTATAGTTTATTTTGTCACGTTTGATGTAGTCTGAAAGAACTAAAAGGTAGTGTAGTTTAACCTTTTTTATCGCATAGCTTCTTCTTAATCATAAACTAAGATATCTATATATACTTATACAACGATTTATTTTGATTTGGAGATTCAAATATTCACAAGTAAAAGAAATAACTTTTCAAAAATGTGTTATTTATCTTATAAAACCGTATCTATATAGTGTATATAAACTGCCTTATAAATGTTATTGAAAATGGCGTGAAGCTGTTTTTTGTAGAAATCATTGATCCATCACAGTCATAGTTGATTGCAATATTGTATAAATAAAAGTAAGGTTTTTTCAATGTTTCCATCTAACCCATACCAGTTATATTTTTTGCCTGAATGTAGCTGAGAAAGCTGGCTGGCTGGCTGGCTGCTCCTTTGACTCTGCCTTCCCCTTCGGGGATTACGGGTACGATGATATGTATGTATGTGGAAAAAAGTATAACTTACTGGAACCCAAAAATAAATAGCCTAAAATTAAACATTTAAATGTAAAATATTAATGTCCCTGGCTTTCTGTACTTATATATCACATATATGGACTCGCTTACTCCAACACCCGCCACAGGCATTGTTCTAAGTGGCACATAACTCACGACGCGTTTTAAACGCCGGTGGAAACCTTAACGGCGACTTTGATAACGCAATCTTTATGGTACATTAATTAAATTAATCTGTGTTGAAGTTAAATTACACGAGGAGGATTAATTTAGTTAGGTTTTATCGTCAAACTACCCGTGCCGAGGTCGTTGGGTTGCATTGCGGCGTTCGCGGACGTGCGGCAATCTCGCCTCAGCGCAGCCCGGCCCACACGCCTCCTGCGAGATTATAACTTTGAGCCACTGATCCCGACTCCGCATCTCAACCCATTAGCCGCCGCTTAATTTCGAATTCTATTTATGCCGATGAAGCTTGTCGCTTGCGCTAAGCGTTATTTTCTTTCATGCGGATCATCGTGTTGTTTCTCTATTGTTTTCTCTTGCATTAGCACAATTAAGCTATTTGCGAGTGTAATCTACTGTGTCGACTATTATGAAATGAAATGCTTAAACTCGGTTAAGTCATCGTTTATATACCAAAGATTATTCAAACATTTGAATAACAAATTCTGGATCTAAAAAACGCTCCACGAACCAAGAATCCTTAAATCTTTTTTTACCGCAGCATAACACGTGCTTGCGCCAACTCTAAGAAGGGTAAATCTGCTTCTTATGTATTTTTTTTTTGTCAGTACTTTCTATAAAAATGTAAGTTGTAGGACGAAAACTCCTTAAAAGTAAACATCAATGCTACACATTACAATATGTACCGGTTTGTTGATTTCTGTTATTGTGCACCTGAATTTCAAAACCGGTGCGATATGTTATATACATACATACATACATACATAACATCACGCCCATAAACCCCGAAGGGGTAGACAGAGTCAAAGAGGATATGTTATATGTATCTGTTAAATATATATTGAGTAGATTTGTGTATATTATACCTAGTATAAGTAATAGCTCAGTAATTATGATATAAATCGCTTGCATCTATCAGCATATTATATGAACATATTAGATAATATAGCAACGTAATCGCATAAGGTAAACGTGAGCAAATGCATTAACCAATTCTCTAGCCCGTCGTTCCTGGGCAATGCATTTCCTCAAGCGACGATTTCCTATATGCATTCTATGTCCTGCACCGCATGACATATGTACCCACGTAAATCCCTTTGTCCGCACACTAAATCTGTCTATAGCAGGTGCAATGCAATAAATTTCTAGTTGGTGTATTCAGCAGACGTCTTTGTGGTATTAGTGTTTAAAACTAAGACTAATCCACCATTCTTGGGCTCCCATTTCGTTGGAAGCGAATCACGTTTGTCTTTGCAGGATGCTATCGATCTACGCTTTCACCGAGTCATCGCCTGCCCGGACCGAGGTCTGTCTAGTAGTACATTAGAGCACTAGATTTATATAGGTTCCGGAAATTAAACTTATCAATCGATATGGCAAGTAGAATTAGGTAAGTTTTAATAATTTCAGTCAATAATATACAATAAAAGTGGTACTTATAACAAATACGATTTGATCACGTCCAAAACTTTGAATGTATCATACTCCAAATATCTAAATGTTGGATATATTTTGAATTTCCACCGATATCTGAATAACCTTTTTTTTTTATTTTATATTTATTATCGGAGCCGCAATTAAATTTATTAAAAATAATCCTGATTTTACTTTAATCTTAGACATTAATCTTCGCTTCATATCTTTAATCACAAGAATCCGTCCTAAGATTTACGAATTTTACTTTAATGGACATTGTGCTTCATAGAGTGGCGTTTAGTAGTGTTTTTTTTTTTTTTTAGTTGGGGAACTCCCACGAGCCGTCACCCTCTACTCGGGGAAGCAGAGGGCGGTGTGTCGGACTCAAACCGACTAAAACCCCAACGTGGCCTCCAGCGGCGCAGTCCCGGAGGAGCCTGTATCCCCACTGTCGGGACTATACGACAGCTCCTCCGGTGATGCGTCTCCTCTTCCTCGGCAACCCTGGTCCGGCCGCAGTGGGTCTACAGCCGGACCGCCGCAACTGCCCGGTAGCAAGTCGTGCAGTTGCGGCTCACCTCGGGGTCCTTCTTCGCTTCAGCCCTGCCATGTCAGGGCCTACTAAGCCCCCCCGGTACGAAAAACCGAGGACCCCGGCGGGGGGGGCGTTTAGTAGTCTGTCCCATCTCTGGTGGAAACATGTAAAATTGTTCTAACTAGTTCAGCATGTTTTTTAAATTACCTAGCGAATATATATTAAATAGGCATACAGTGGGTACAAGCAGGTCTAATGCAAATGCGTTGTTGTGTACACAAGCGACGGCGTCGCGCCGCGCTCAGTATGCGAGGTGTGAGCCTCGTTACCGCGCGCCCGCGGGGCATTGCCGCGTCTCAATTATGTCTAACTTCATTGCGCGCAGACTGTGTTATGAGCAGCTTCAAGTCGCCGATGCAAGACGTATATACAATCGCTGGAAGAAACTTTAAACGCTTTAAGCTATCTTAGCTTGCGAAACATGAGGTAGCTACTTACCTTTTATTGTTGACATAAAGAGTGATGTGACGAGAGATTTTATATATCACATCGAAATTCAAAAAGATCGATATCTATGTATATAATAGTCGTGACCCTACCCATCCCTCGGCGCATAGCCGAGAGTTGTGAGTTCGATCCCCACCCAGGACAAACATTCGTGTGATGAATACTTGTGTTTGTTCTGTGTCTATTACAAATATATACTAAATAGCCAATATTTAATATATATTTGTAATACCACTGTTGTTTCTGATATCCGTAACACAAGTACTTAAGCCTCGAAGTCAGATCAATGTATGTGATGTAGTCTGATATTTATTTATGTAGAATCGGTATATAACGTAGTTTAAGTGTAGTATTCTTAAGTTTTTTTACATTTCATTTTTATTGTTTAGATAAATGTAAGGCGCCATAAGCCAAGGGATAATTTGGGCAAAACATCTGGTCAGCAGACGACTATCTTAAGAATTGTTTAAAAGTAAATATATTTTTATGAGCGTGAGAACGCAGGATGGTGTACGATTATGACCGATGCCGGGGGTGGGAACTCAGGTATAAAGTCGTCTGCATGTAGTTAAAGAAGGTAGTCCTTAACCAGCTGTGATGTAAGACAGATTGATAGCTTCGTGAAACTTTTGTTTTCGATAAACACACACCTATAATGTAACCGACCTGTGTACTACAATTTTGTTAAATAATTTATATCATCAAAACATTTACCAGTATTATTCAACCATCAGCCAGATCCTACATTTACTTATTTATTATTTACTAGCTGTGCCAGCGGTGTCACCCACGTTTATGGTTAATATTATAAAGACTATTTCCGTCATACATGATTTCTATGTAACTTTAACCATTAAGGCTGCACACGCGACGGAAGCTTAAAAAATGGAGTAACTTCTCCCGTTTTCCCAACATTTCCCTTCACTACTCTGCTCCTATTGATTGTAGCGTGATGAAAAGTATACGATAACCTGCCCAGGAGTATGAAGAATAATTGTACCAAGTTTCGTTAAAATCCGTCGAGTAGTTTTTGTTTCTATAAGGAACATACAGACAGACAGGCAGACAGACAGACAGACAAAAATTTTACTGATTGCATTTTTGGCATCAGTATCGATCACTAATCACCCCCTGATAGTTATTTTGAAAATATATTTCATGTACAGAATTGACCTCTCTACAGATTTATTATAAGTATAGATTTATTCAATGATTTTGGAAAAATAAAAGACTTACTAAAAATCACATCTCTTAATGTTAAGAATACCACTACACATACCTACAGGAATCACATGAGATGAGAATACAAATAGTTTATTGCATATAAGTTTTTCTACACTTTAATATGTCACTAACAGTTTTTTTACTGTTACCCACTGTAACAGAAAAGAAAAACCGTAATACATACCATTTTATCCTAATAATAAATAAATGAAAAAAAAAATTATGCAGACTAACACACCAATGCCCTAGTTTAAATTAAGGTTATGTACTATGTACTATGGATACTAGGTGAACGTGTAGACATACTTAAATACGTTTATAAACATCCATGACTCGAGTACAAATGTCCATGTTCATCACACGAGACATTTGCCCCTAGCGAGATTCGAACCCGCGATCTTTGGTATCGTGGCTAGAGTCTCTGAACACTCGACCAACGGGCCAGTCAAATCAATAATGTTTCTATAGAAACTTTTGTTATTCACCAAAATCTCAATATATTTTCGGTCCCGAACTTAAAGTAACATAAAAGGAGCGTATGTAGGCTCAGTACTTTCGATTATCATTTACCGAGCTGTATACAAAAACATTCAATAGTACAATTGGAACATGTGCCTCTTAGTATGCTTACGACGCGGTGCAGTAATTCTAAACCGGTGAACACTTTGTTGCCATACCGTACCGTACCGTACGCGTCCGCGGCGTACACGGCGTACGACCCCGCATGACGTACACGATGCCGACGCAAGCCTGTTTGTGTAATTAATTTGGTTCACCACATGGCTCCGTATTACGACGCTCGGCGTATCTCAATTTTCTTCTTCTGTAATTTGCCTTGTTTGCGTGTAACGAATATGTATTGTTGAAGTTTGACGGGCATATCCATAATTCATAACGTGTTATTTAAATTTGTATAAGCATATTGTAACAAGAAATGAAACTAACAAGTTATGAAGGAAACTGGTAAATTTGCGAATGTTAGAAAACACTGTTTGTGATATATAGAAGTATCAACACAGGAATATATATATATATATATATATATATATATATATATATATATATATTTTAATTATTAATGACCAAAACAAACAAACATAACATCACGCCCATAATCCCCGAAGGGGTAGGCCGAGTCAAAGGGGTAGCATGACCAAAATAAGTTTGAACATAGAAAGTCGTACTTTTATGTGATACCAACAAAATTAAGCACATTAATACATGTGCTTAATTTTATTGAGTCTTAAATAAAAAAGAAAGGAAATTACCTTTTTTTATTTCGTCGACAAATGTAGGACACAGTTCCATCTTAATCTGGATTAGTTCTAGTTTTACATTTAATATTCTGACGACCATCTACTTATCTACAATATTTCCAGGAAAAAATAAACAGTTTCGAAACACACGCAATAATCTGTCTGCAGGAAAGCGAATGCTAAAGTGAAACTGATATTACGAATAGCGAATAGAATTATAGTTACTTAATAGATTACAATAAATGAATACTCACTAATGATACCGTACATTCTAATATAGCTGTGTGACATTAAAAAGTCTTTTTAATTATCTTTTGAAGTATCCTACAAAGAACAACCGCGAGAGACAATTAATTAGAGATATTTTATTGTATAGAATCCCTTTATTCTTTACTCCATGTATCTGGGCAAAGCATTGCTATCGGTTCACAATGGAAATTATACTCTGAATCGACGATTGATGATGCACTTAAGATGATTACCCACCCATACCCTGCAAACGTGTTAATGTATTGTCTTACAACAGTTATAAAGTTGTGAAAGTCGTGGTATACATAGAATCTGAAACACGTGAAGTGAGTACTATGTCCCATGACCGTAAATTATAATGAGAGTTTTCTTCTCTTTTTCATATACTCGTATGATATGTTTGTATTGCGCCCACTCAAAAACATTATCTGACATAAGGATGCACACAAAAAATTAAATCTATTCTAGACTCAAAACAGGACGCCTTAAAACGGAAGGTCTATCTATATTCCAAATCTATTTCATGAATACCAACTTTTTAGACATATTTTCCAAATAAATTAGCCCAAACACTTAAAAGACATTGCTTCAGGTCTTAAAGAACTTAACTCAATAAAAAAAAAATACGCGGAGACTTTAAACAAGAGGATTTGCTTGAAGAAATCGCACCACATGTCAGGACGCTCAAGCTCTTTCACGACTTTCAATACTCACGGCGCCATTGTCAGCACTAGTGCTCCACACAAAAGAAATTCTAAGAACTCCGTTTGTAATTTCTAATAAATTATTTAGCCTTTTTTCTATTTACCTATGAGAATGGTCAGAAAACTTAAAACCAGTATAATAATTTATTTATTTATTTAGTTAACCTTAATGGAAGTTTTCAAATCTAAATGAACTTGAATATTCTACCACACTCAACGAGTAGGTATAGCATTGATCTCGTACATCCAACTACTATAAGTGTCTAAGCAAGTAAAGGAAACATCAAGAAAAATATTTCTGAAAATACAGAAGAAACAAAACCAGCAATACTTGTCCACAATATCATACAACGCATAGAGCAAAACAAAAGTATGTAACAGTAATTAAGAGCAGTAATGATGTCGAGTCTCGGAAATGCTTAGCGATGCCCGGGCTACACAGTACAGAAGGAATGACAGTAAGATAATAAACGCAGTCTGTGCCTACAAAATCTGATCTCAAACAGCATTGAATTAAACGCAGTGTAGAATGTCTTTTCTATTGTAAAATATGTTAGAGTGGAACGTTGATATGGTAAATAATACATCGAATCTGTTTGACCGGGTTTTTCAATAAAGAAGTTTATGAGATTGAATTTGGTATTTTTGACCACTAAAGGTAGGAATAAAATATACCATAGGGTAGGCCGTATATTAAAGAGTCTCTGCAGACTACGGCCACAACACCAGAACCATAAGTAGGTACGCCACCGATATAGCAGGTGCCTTCATAAATCGTTTTCCATTAACCCCAATGTGCAAATGAAAAGCTTAAGTGTAAGTAGGAGGAAATTACTTTCGTAGCTTGGGTATGCACATTATATCATGGTAAGCTGAGGATGGATTCCTCGTCGAAGGCGGTGCGGTGATAGAATTGAAACATGGGCACCATGCCAAACAATTCCCTAAAACACGTCCCGTTATACAAACGCTAGAACACACTTAAAAGTCAAAGGTTTATATATCTAATAAATACAGTTAAATTATATATGTATTATATATTAGTTATGTACCAATAAGTACATAACTAATATTTTATGTTCATTCTAATAATTAAAATACTAACATTTTTACCTTGTACCTTGATGTACCGGGACATAGATCACTAAAACAGTTTAGTCAGTAGAACTGTAGAAAAAATATACCTAACTGTGATAATAAAATCTAGGTTTTACTCCTACGTCGAAAGAAAAACAAGTTTTTCTTAGGAACAGCTCATTTCCTAAGAATGAAAAAAAACCGTCTGCATATGTTGGTCGGTCCATTTTCATAGCAACTCATTAAAATTAACCAACAACTAAGAAAGCCTCCCACATAATATCTATTAGCATTTATAACAAAGAAAACAAAAATAGGTATTTAGATTATACAAGTCTTAAGCCGTAACATGCACGAGACACATGCAATGTAGATTCAAACCTGAACATTAATTAAAAACCTCTGTATTAAAAGAAAAATAAATTACGGATTCATTCCACGGATCGATGGTAACAAAACATCATGTGGAAACTCCTATTCAAATAACAATAGGTACGACCAAAGCCTAACTCATCTGAATAGAGTTACGAAGATCGGTAGTTGTAAGCTGACTCATCTAGGAGTGGGACGTAAAATAAAGGAAGAAGGACTAAGTATATACTGTTATTCAAACTATTGTGGATCTGGTGAGTCGCGCGAGGCGACGCATGTAGGTCAGCCTCATTGGAAACTCGAGATGCGATTAAAAGTTTATTGCATAACGTCGCTAACAATGTTAGCCGCAAACAGCTCGGCAACTTGGACCGCGGGCCGAACTTGAATCAGTTGCTCGATAACACCCGTTCTTGTTATAACTTGCGTAGCTCATTTCCGGATGTAGAATGTATCCACAACAAACTCCTTCTTAGCACAGGAGTAGGAGAGTTTCCCATTCCCTCGCCTCTCTATATTGCCCGGTTATAATGACTGCTAAGTTGTCATCATTGTCCTCTCGAATTAAATTATAGAAGCCTCATGAACTGAAAGAAATTTTCTAACATTGTATCATTAACGAACTATAAATGCTGGCTACAGATTATAATCGGCAAGAAAAATATTTCACATTTCATATTTCATAAAACTCACTTTAATAACAGCTGATGAAAACAAAACGATATTAGATGCTTTAAAAATGTTGCCTGTAAAATAAAACAGTGACATAAATTAATATCTTAAAAAATGGAAATTACAAAAATAAAAACCTTAGCTCTAGGCAACTTTAAATATTTCTAGGTTCATTGTAGAGGTAATCGTACACTATGCACAAGACGCAAACAAAGTTCCTTCTGTGATAAACGCGTAAGTGTTAATATAAAAAATCACCAATGTTTATTTAAATGTTCAACATGATAAATTAAACACAAAAGAGGCGTATACTTATACAGCAGATTAAGAGATTATTTAATTTTAACAATCGTTTGACGCAACGCTCACGAATAGGACGCCCTTTTTGTCACACTCATTGCAAACCGCATAAACACGTTGTAAAATGGAATGTTTAGATTTAACGCATTTCTCGCAAAATTGGCGCTAATTTGAAAGCCCCTAACAAGTGCGTTTCAATAATTCATAACTTCAGGTGGAGGTCGGAATGACAGAAAATTTATTCGCTGTTTTGAATAATTTAAATAATCATTTGATGAGCCGTTTGGAATAGTATTCGGGGCCATCTGCAATTAGCAGGAAATTTCTTTAAGCTCTCAGCAACTTTGTTCCCCGCGTCCGAACTGATCAAGTCGGCTGCTGGCACGTCGTGAGTTTCTAACACTCATTAATTTCTTTGAAGTCTCGCCGCCACCCGACAACTTCTTCGGCTCTTTCTCACCAACAATTATTAAGGCATTATTTCTGCTACGTTATTGTACGTATACACACAACACTCGTTAGCAGCGTTTCCGATTGAACAAATCTAGAGTTGATTGAAAGTTCTTGAACAAAATGAGTTGTTGTTTGTATGTTAATAAGGCGAAACTTTGGCGGAGCTACTCCAGCGTTATTAGACATTCTAATCTCCATACTGATACATCTTAATACTTGCCAAGTATTATTACCTCTCTCACTTGTTATTACAAAAGGTATTAAATGTCTTACAGTTATACTCTGCGGGGAACGAATTGGGGCGGGATCTAAATGGTTCTTCCAATGTCATTATTCTCACTGATAATGACTCTTTGATCAACTAATCAGCATGATTCTTTGTTTACGCCTATGCTTTGACCATGGTTCCATAATTGGCGAATCTTGTTATTACATTGAATTGACTACTTTTTTTATTCAACAAATATGATTCCTCTTTTTTTCTCGACATTCAAACTGGTGATTTAAATACATACCCAGAAATACATGCAGTAGTATAATGAGAGGATTACCCTACGCATGCGAGGCAACTTCATTATACACTGAGCAACCACAGGCTAATCAATCAGAATAATTATACAATATTATATTACATTTTGACTGGACTATTTTGAATTCTACTTATACTATATTTTGACTGGCTCGATGGCGCATTCGGTAGTGAACCTGCTTCATGTGCCAAGAGTTGTGGATTCGATCCCCACCCAGGACAAACATTCGTATGATGAATACTTGTGTGTCTGGGTATTAATATCCATTATTTAAGTACCCATATATTTGTAATACCACTGTTAATTCTGATATCCGTAACACAAGTGCTTAAGCTACTTACTTCGGAGTCAGATCAATGTATGTGATGTCGTCGGATATTTATTTATTATAAGTTAAGTTTTCTCTATGAAATTTATAAATATGCTTCCTAGAGAAGACATGCTTCCTAAAATATTAATTTTAAAGGATGTTGTTTGTATTCTTACTTCTTGTAAACAACATTTGGTTGCATTATTATAAAGACAATTGGGTGTCAAATTAAAGAAATATAAGACAAATTAAAGATATCTACATGGTTAAACTTGGCCAATCTTGTGAGAAATTATTAATAATTTTTGGCGACTTCTATTCTACTAAGCTATAGTCCAGCGAATATAATCCCGGGTAAATTAAATTTGTATTTCGCTTTATATTTATACTATTCAAGTGTTTATAAACTTAATAAATCACAATTATAACATTAATTAAATAAAGAAATGCTAAGAAATATTTACAGGAGCAATAATATCATGACCAGATATTAAAAATTAATATTTAAATTCTTTCCTTTTTCCTTTGCTATTAAATATTCTTAAGATGATGAAAATAATTTTCCCTCTTTTCGTCTTTTTGAAGTCTGTGCTGGTCGTACACGTCAAGGTATCCACTTTTATAATTTTCTGCTAATAGATACGTAAATCTATACTTATAATAAATCTGTAGAGAGGTCAATTCTGTACATGAAATATATTTTCAAAATAACTATCCCCTGGGTGATTAGTGATCGATATTGATGCCAAAAATGCAATCAGTAAAATTTTTGACTGTCTGTCTGTATGTTCCTTATAGAAACAAAAACTACTCGACGGATTTTAACGAAACTTGGTACAATTATTCTTCATACTTCTGGGCAGGTTATAGTATACTTTTCATCACGGTACAGTCAATAGGAGCAAAGTAGTGAAGGGAAATGTTGGGAAAACGGGAGAAGTTACTCCATTTTTTAAACTTCCGTCGCGTTTGCAGCCTTAATGGTTAAACTTACATAGAAATCATGAATGACGGAAATAGTCTTTATAATATTAACCATAAACGCGGGTGACACCGCTGGCACAGCTAGTTATATAATATAATGTATGACTAAACCAAATTGAACTCCGTAGCTAATTTGTAGACGATCCATCTGTATCAGCGCGAGACAGCAAACAAATAACATATGGAATCTGAAACGAGCTTACAACCTGGTGGTGGTCCATTAGGGGGGGAACAAACTGCCCCGGCGAGGGCAATTCAGTGATTAAGGTAATACGATTGCAAGTGCGCCGGCTCTGCGTAGGCCAGAACTTGCTCTATAATGATTGATGTTTGCTGTAGGCATTACAACAGACATACGACGCTGTTTTAACTTAGATTACGGTTCTAAATAGCTTGTACTATTATTTCATTGGTTAAAAATGGGATTTCGATGAAGTAGGAGTTGTAATCGTACTCAGCTTTAATGAAGTGAGGAGGAATATGATGATGTTTGACAACTTCAGGAAAATTAAGAGCTTATAAAAAGCTAACGCCATCTTGTAATATGGTAAACAAGTCACACAAGTGGAAACAAATAGTTATTGCGAGATCCTATCATATAGTGGGTTTTTATTTTATTTTAATAAGAATCTAAAAAATTATGCAAAAATGGTGTCCACATCGTAAGTTATTCGGCTTAATTTTAAATTCAGCGTAGCTATTTAATTCCCTTGATATAAAAATTGCAAATTTATTGGAAGAGCATATACTCCAAAGAGCCTTTATTATATTTATTATTATATTGAAATGTTTTTAACGTCATTCCACTGAAATTGAAATAACTCAGACGATCGTCACAAGAAGTTTATCGGAAGTCCACCGCATTTTGTTTCGCAGCAATGCAATTTGCCTTCATTTAACTTTATCTTAGCCAGCAGAGGTACTAGAGACTTAGACTTTTTTCTCTTTACAATACTTTGTGATACTCTTTTCCAAGTGAGGTCAATCCTTATACTTTTTATCTAATGAGTCAGATGATAATAATAGAATCGTCAGTAACAAACTGCTATTAATTTTTTTTTGAATCGTATTAAGCGGCTTGAAAATATATATCGAAACAGAAATAAAAGAAAAAAACTTATTAATTTAACTCCCTATCATTTTTTACCGTTATAATTCGTGAATATTACTTTTTTATTTTCTGATGTTCATACTCCTACATAAAATATTCATATTTCAGCTTATTTGTACAAAATGAAATAGTTAGCCTCAGCAGATTCAATGTTACTTCATTATTTGCTAATAGTGTTGAGCAAAACGTTGAGTCACTAGAAGCAACATCGTAATCGGATAATTTGCTTCCATATCGGCTGTGAACACGCACACATTGGAAGGCTTACGAGGAGACTACAGCCCGGACTCTCTACTATCCTTGCTAATATTATAAATGTGGCTGCCTGTTAAGTGTTCGCGCCTAAACCATTGGCTGGCTTTGATGAAATTTGATATGCCTAAGGTTTGAACCCTAATACATAGGATGCTTTTTACCCAAGAGAAATTGATAAATACTGTAGGCCGCTTTAACGAATTCAAGGTCCATATGCAATATTATATATAATTAATAGATTTTAAAACAAAACCCGGCATCGTAACGCGCATGTATATTTGTTACAGTATGACTGAGCTTTTATTAAGAAGAAATGAGTGTATAACGTAACCCAGACACAAGACAAATGATTGATTTAAATGCAATGTCCATTGAACTTATAGCCAATAAAATGGTTCGAAATTGTTTGATTAGGGTATATGATGATGATAATGATTATATATTCGATCAATGGCGGTATCTTCTCTATCACATACCAGGCTGCTTGAATCATGGAAGATTGTACAATGACTCAAAAATTCACGCTTACCACCTTCTATGGGCCAAAACTAATCCGAAACACTTAAACCAGCCAGTGTAACTAGTTGCAACGGGTTTAGTAAGCTTGTTAGCGCGAGTGCATTAGCGATATTGTTGTTTTGCAAACTCGGCGCCGAACGTCTCCGATACTAGATGGAATAGCAAACAAACATCACAAGTGATTTTCTACTCGCAGCGAAGTTCGACTTGCTACTTGAAGCTAAAACTGCATACGAAATGCGTTTTCTGGCGCTGTCGCCAGTTTGCAATAAGAAAATCTTGCGACTTTTGAGGAGTCATGCAATAAAAAATATTGCGACTCTTGCTAATTTGAGTATTTGTGCTGTATTTTTTCATGTTTTTAAGAGTTATGGTGGCGTATTATAGATGTAGCAACCTTGTTGGTGCAATCGTTCAGACATCGCGTTGGACGCAAGGAGCGCAAGTTCAAACCCCATGCCGGAACAAACAAATGTAAATGGAATATGCATTTCTCAGGTATTTGTGGTGCCCTCGTTGATATTGATTTCCATAACACAAGCCTAAGCTTAAGCTTCTTACATTGGAATCAGATCATTATGTATCATGTTGTCTGATATAAATTTTATATATGTATAAATAGTCTTCATATATTACTGATAAAAGTCGTCAATTTACATACTATTGTATCAATGACGAGCAGTAAACATCTTCCAAATCGCAGTAGTTATTCTTGGTTCTTAGTGAATGAATCTATTTTTGATACCACCCACCGATCCTTTTGTGGTAAATAAATAAGTGCCTATATTTAGTCAAATGATATATCTTCTATCTACAAGAAACTACACAGTCAAGAATTAAATAAGCTATGTGCCCACACAAATTCATCATTCATGTCAAGTTCTCGACTGTATTCCAGTTTCCCGTTTTCTCAGAAACAAGACAAGAAGTTGTTTTACTTATATTTCAACGTCCGATATATACTAGATACTGCAAAACAGAATACAATAAGTAAATGAAATTTCGTCAAAGAAACTCTGAAGTCTTAACCAGAAGCTTGTGGAAAATTAATGGGTATTGGTTAGTCGAGCGGAGACTGCGGCAGGCTGCGCGGCCGCGCACCGCCAGGAAACTAATGTTGTTGTGAACTTAGTTCCACTTAAATTTTGCCCCATTATTGTTGCCTAACTTAAACACTCACGAGTGGTAAAACTGTGTCAGCTTGCTTTACCATGCATGGTAAAACTCATATCGAGTTGACACAAGGATAAAACGAGTCTAAACTCCTTAATATGCGTCGAGTTGCGCTTGCGCTGAAATCCAGATTAGCAGTATTTGCTTGCTTTTACATATCTAGCAAAATAGTGACAAATTCAAAGTAAAAGAAATAACAAAATTCAATCACATATGAATTACGAAAAATGTAATAGCATATATTTTATTATAAGCTTATTCCTTATAGACAATATTCACGATTCCAATATGCACATTAATCTCAGAATATTAAAAACGAACTCCACTCATTCCTATTCCACCGTAAGGTGGCATCGGCGGTATGCACTGCACAGCTCAAGCTCAGCCGTTTTCGCGTTTTAGCATTTTCAATACCGCCACTACGAGCTATCGAATGCGTTTTACAATAAATGCGGTCTGCGGACAGTACGCGTCGACTGCACAGTCGCGCGCCGAATTTATATTATCCGGACATTGGTACCAGACGCGGTGCGCCCCGCACTGCATCTGCCTCCAACAACCTCAGCCAAATTACGCTCTTATCGACCCTTGGCGTGAAAAAGGTGGCGTCAAAAATTTGCACTATGTAGTACAATATTTTTACTGACACCTTAATTGTTTGTTCGGCTTTAAGGAATAAACCCATTCCTTTTTTTTTCAGTATTATCGTTTTGTACCGATGATGTTTTAGTAGCTATACTTACGAAGAGGTTTATTTGTCCCAATTCGGTCTGGGACTTAAAATAATATGCCAACTGTGTTTCTTGCCTAGCATGTCGTAAAAGGCGACAAATGGTTTACGGGGTTTTGGGTATTTGACTGAGTAGGCGACGAGCTAGCCACTTGTCACTCCTTTTTCACAGGTTTTCGTCCAACCCAGCCCACTGTCCCATGTTGGTATGGGACTTAAAAAGAATATGCCAACTGTAGTTCTTGCCTAGCATGTCGTAAAAGGCGACTAATGGCATATCGGGTTTTGGGTGTGTGATTGTGTGGGCGACAGGTTAGCCGCTTGTCACTTTATTTTTGGTTGAATGTGGTGGAAGGGGCATGCTGCCCCTTTGACTCTGCCTACCCCTTCGGGGATTACGGGCGTGATGTTATGATAAGTGTGTGTGTATTATATAGGGTTTTGGGTGTGTGATTGTATAGGCGACGAGCTAGTTACTTATCACTACTTTTTCACAATTTTCCGTCTGACCCAGTCCGGTTTTATTTTTGGCCGATTGTGGTTAAAGGGGCTTGCTGCCCCTTTGACTCTGCCTACCCTTTCGGGGATTATGGGCGTGATGTTATGTATGTTGGTTTATTTATCAATTTTAATGGAATACTGCAAATGTCTACTAAAATGAGCAGTGATATTTTTATTTCATGACTTAGTTTAGTTTTAACAAAATGTGGCCAGTTGTTGTCTGCGAGGAGACGTACTTTAACATTATAATGTCTATCGTAAAGAGCAAAATAAAAACCTAAAGGCTAGGTCTTAAATCAAATATCCGAAACTGCCATTAAGGTAATAAAATAGGAAAAAAGACACCCAAAAACAGGAGACGAGTCCGTCTCCTGATTTTAAATGTCTTTTTTCATGTCTAGAAATACCTACATAAAGGTTCTTCTACTACTATTCTAAAAGTACATATGTAGGTAATTTTTAGCATAAACAATAAAATGTTTAATCGATTTCCATATCCACTGTACTTTAAACTAAATTGTAAATAAATTACGATTGTAAAAAAAAGCAAGAAATAGAAGAATATTTTAACCGCTCGTTCTGTAATAATGGGGCGATATTTTGATAGCAAGGTATTGTAAACCCTAACGAATCTGATATGGTTAGAGAGGCGGCACATAACTGTAAAAAGCATTTATGGTAAATACAAGTAGTATTCGTACAACTTACAAGTATATACCATCTCAGTAAAATATGAACTTTCATTCCTATGCAAAAAAGTTATAATTTCTGGTTTTATACGGCATTCGCGTACAATTGTTAGGATAATTTCCTGGAAAACAAATAAGTGTTTCGACATTGTGCCCGCCAGTCGTACATAAAGCATTCCATACAAAAACTCGGAACGCAATACCACCAACTTTGTAAAGTGGCAGTCATGTTTGTTTTTTACAATTTCCATTTGGAGTCTAAGCTAATAGCAGTGCTCTTCTGGCTTAAAAACCGCACGCGACATTTTAATGTTGGCTGCTAAAACAATGCGCTATAAGCGGTCACCGGGGCCTGTGCACACAAAACAGGGAGATACAGAAGGTTCGCTCCAATGTAGGTAAGCGAATAGGATACACGTTTAAGCCGGCTATTGATTGCGCGCGGCAAGCTTGGCTCGCGCGGCTACCGCGGAGGACACTTTATCGCCGCGCGGCCCAACTGCATTTGTGTCTGAATGAATTGACCAGCTTGCACTTAAGTAGCCAAACCTTGATTTTTTTCTTACAAAAGGGTTTTGAAACGCCTTAAACTGTTTTTTGTTTTATAATGTCACCTGGACGAGGTCGAGATCAAATGGTATCTAGTGGCTTGGCGTTATGGATACATGCGGCAAGAATTAATTTTTTATTGATTTCTGCGCTTGAATGTCAAATCTTAGCTTACACAGCGAATTTATAATAATATTATTACTGTAGGTACATGACAGACTAGAAATACAATATTATAGTTGTTTAAATGTTTAAATTAATAAAGAAATATGTGCCAGACATTCGATTTAAGCATTTATTTTTTTCTAGGTTTTTTAAAAAAAATATATTCAGAGTAAAAAACATAGGATTTCAGTCGGTAAAAGCGCACGTATAAGAAAAAGCTACAATATTTAAGTTGATTAATGGTATGTATAGGGTTAGTAATATCTATCTAATCCGGTCGGAGGTCCGGGGTGACACTTAAAAAGCCAGGGGGCTCGGGAGAGCACCTTATGCTAGACCCGCTATCTCTTACTGAATTATGACTGTGACTCACAAAAATTACGATATATTTTGGTATGTAGGCATTAGATTAGTCACAATTTTCCATCTAACCTAACTCGATTTTGTATTTGGGTAAATATAAGGAGGAATATAGGAGACTTGTTGCTTGTTGGACTCTGCCTACGCCTTCGGGAATTGCAGGTGTCATGTTATATATGCATGTATATTGGTGCCCCAGAAAGACCAGACCTTCAAAATATAAAAACCAAGTTTTTCACATTAAGCCCATTTTTGTCAAGAGTTCACTTCATATATAGGAACTTACTTAGGAAGCCAAAGCAGAAACTTAGTTCTTACTTTTATGCTTCGCTGTATAATGCGCTGTTCCTTTAGCACAAGGCATAGACGTATGTATGTGTGTGAGTGTGTGACTATTGTGCAACAACCGCAGTTGTTATGCCGTCTTCTTTAAGCATGAAAATTAAGAAGCATTTCGACTAAAGTAGACCATAACAATTGATATGACAGACCCTGGTTAAACCTAACAATGTAATATTTACACGAACTATCCCAGAAGAATTTATTTTTAAAATTAGAACAAAATTATCTTTGTTTAAGATAATCTTCTATACATATGTTAGTCACGGAACGTCTCCCAATTTATATGTGTAGTACGTTTATGTAGATCTGTGGATAGTTTAATAGACCCACCATTATTGTGGAAAGAAGGAAAGAAATAATTATTTATTCGCGTAATATGATAAAATTTGGTCTACAAAATAACGTGCTTTAAGAACACCATACACCAGTTGTTAAATTAATGATAATAAATAAATAATATAAAAATAGATAGTAAATAAGTTAATTGTATGTTATGTTAAAGAAAATCGAAACAAAAAAATACTGGTTGAACATTCTATTCTATTCTAGATATATTTCTTATTTGCCTATACTTCAATTATATACCTTTTATATCACCATCCATCATACCATCTATTAATTACTACGAGTAGGTACATTTTCAATTCATTCTCACGAATATGGAAATTCAAATTTTTATGCACTTCAGATCTAAATCATATGAATTTAAGGAGATTAAATCATCGGAAGATAAAATGAAAGGGACTCTGAAAGCGCTGGATTTATTAAATGAAAATATTTTTTCTTGAGTGCCGGGCACATCAATGTTTTTCAATACTAATTGGTTTCAATTCGAATTCTGCGTTAACTATTTTTTATTTTCATTTGGAGTTATGAAAAGGATTTTAATAAAGTTAGTGCTTTGTCAACCTTGGTAAAATGTCAATTTAATTAAAATGGCTTTGTATTTGTGATATCGTGCTATAATTTTACTTAATTATCGTTCTATTCGTTTTCGACTCAGAAACCTGAAAGATACATTATAGGGATTTTTATTAATTTGTTTGTACATATCTTGCTATGGAATAAATGAATGTCCCATGTTGGTCTTGGACTCAAAAAGGATGTACCAACTGTGTTTCTAAGCATGGCGTAAAAGGCAACTAATGATTTATGGGGTTCTGGATTTGAGATTACGTAGGCGACGAGCTAGCCACTTGTCACTGCTTTTTTACCAATTTATCTAAGCGACCAAAATTTTTGGCTGAATCTTGTTTAAGGTGCTTATCGCTCTATGAACTACCCCTTCCAGAATTACAGGCGAGATGGTATGATGATGATGAATAAATGATACTCGCACAGTATAATAAAAAATAGCTGTTATTTATTCGTAGGGCATCAAATTTGGCATCTCGAGATCAAGTGATGGTTATGTGGCCCCCTGGGGGCTACATTAAATGTCACAAATATAATAATCGCCTTCCGAACCTGTACAAGCCGTATGAGCCTATAATTCGCAACTCTAACACTGTATCCATGACTCTCCAGATCTCATAGCTGAGACGAGAGGTGGCCTTGTAGTGAAATACCTGCGCTGAATATATCACTATACCGGCAATCTATAGACGTGATTCAGCTAGAAAAGATTGGAAACTATTATATATGTAGAACTTTGTCCTAAGGATATATCATCAAGTATTATCTGTCCAATCCGTGTTAAAAGTAATTTATAATAATATTACCTAACCCGACAAACATGATACCCGTTCTCGAGTTGTATTAAGGTTAATAAAAAATATCCTATTTTTTTAGTTGCACCAATTTACAGATAGTGAAGAAAGATGAAAATCGATTTAGTTGTTATGGAATTTATCCCGAACATACATCGTGACACGAGGCCTTTATAGAAATAAGATCAACAAAATATGCAGCGTTTTTAAACTGCAGAATTTATTTTAGCGATTAGCTTGTATGCGTAACGGATTGCGCAATCAACATTTGATTACAAAGTGAAGCAGCCTTACGCGATAATACATAGGTACTTAAAATCGAACAAATATCTGCTTTCGGTAGGTTGACGCTAACTTTCGATTACAGATATCACAGGCTGAAGGTTTAGGTCAATAACCATTACATACACAAAAAAAGAAACATTCTTAAACAAAGATTTAATCTAAATCTAAACTAACTTTATCAAGGAGCCACTGTCATAATTTTTCCTTCTCCCACTGATTTTTATCATTATAACAGCCAATTTAAACCCACTCCAAATCTCCCCGAGAAAGGTAAATGTATGTTCCATGTATTAAAAAGGAGTTTGACTGAAACTTTTTTAATTCAGGCGAAGACAATAAACCTACAAAGTTGCCCGTGCTGCGGTCGGCGCGGAATCACTCTTACACTCTTCTGGAAACATTTCCTGCGAAAACTCAACTACACTTCTGTTGTAATTGTCTAGGTAAGTTCTCAAACGCGGTGGCTTTGTTTATTTATTTGGTGCCCGAATTGCATCAAGTTCGGTGTTCGAAATTAACAGTTCTCGTTATCGGTATTATGGTTGTTATTAAAATTGCACATCATCACTTGAAGATTTTTTATTTTATTGTTAAAATAAGTATTTTAAGAAAAAAATCAAATAAAAATAGTAAAATCACAAAAAAACAATAGATACCGATTTTAAAAAGTCATTACTTACTTCGTCATTCAAACAGCGAACTTAATAAATCTATATTTTTTTGCTCTGTAAACAACCGATTCCTACCTATTCCATATTTAATAATATGTTCTAAATTTTGAATTGATAAGGATAAATAAATGTACACATTTTTTAATTCTTGAAATCTCATTGGCCAATGATTGGAAATGTCCAATAATATTTATTCCTAGTTCAAAGAACTGGTTCCATCCCACGTTGAAGTTGTACGGTACAACGACCGCTTACTTTAATGAAATCATTAGGTATTTTCTATTCGCTTTTTTATTTAATTTTTTGATATTTTAATATTTACTCTATAACAATCAATTAACGAAAAATACGTTGCTTTACCAGATGTATAAAAATACGTGCGTATTTAGATATTTTTCAACGAGTATTTACATAGTATAGAACATCATTCAATTACCAACGTTTTGACTTCTCGGATTGTTGGTTTTAATATACAATTTATCTGCATATATACCTATTAAGTAAAAAATCAATCGGTCTCAATTTCAGAGTAACAAGAAAAAAATATGTAAATTTTGCCTTAAAATAGCAGCAGTAACCGCATAAAATTATTCCGTTTCCTCATTCACCCTACCGCGCTGATTAAAATTTTAGGGCACAAAAAATAACAATTCAGATTGAAATGGTATAAACACGAAAAACAGAGATTACTCGCGGCTGATTTAGGACTCAACTTTGACAATAGTTACGACCCAATGGGCGAAGTTTCGCACCGAACTGATTGTTCACGTCTGATATTGCCTACACTGAGGGATAAAAAATACACCACTTCTAAACGTTATTTTCCTTATTACGCATTTTAGTGGCGTTTGTCTAGTGCCCGGCAGGAGATTAATTAATAAATGTGCTGAGTGCTATACAACAGCCTTGTTTCTGCTTGCTTATATTAAACTAAAAACGTCCGCAGATTTGCATTGGCGCTTAATAATATGATGAAGCTAAGGTTGTTCCTTATTTATTGTTTAGTAAAAAAATATACAATAGATAATATGGCAACTAAAATTAACGTATCTTAAAATGAAAGTTTATACTATATATACATGTACTATAATAGTATATAATCCACTCTCGAAAAAAAATCTTACATAAGTGAGCAACAAAACAATATTAAAAAATGTTATAGTTACTAGCGATACGATCCGACTTCCCATGTATATATCAACTGACACGATTTTTATATAAAACAAAAGATAATTTTATTTTAGGATAAACGCATAAGACTTCAATAATATAAGGCAAACATTATTAATAAATATATTAGGGATCAACATGTTTCAAACTCTTAAACTAGTAAACAGGTAATGCTTAGACAAAGATTTATAATAATTCATTTGAAAAGTTCCTCCATTTTCTTTGAAAGAAAAGTAAATTACTTACTTAAGATGTTCTATTCATCCTCGGAGAATGGAACTCTCTCCGCTGCCGTTAGTAACACTAAACTTAATAACGTGGATAGTAGTAACAATAAATTTAAGTAGGTAATTCCCGTTTCTATGTGTGTAGAGGTACATTCATACGGGGCTTTAATCTAAAAATGTTTTAACCTATACGAATTTTATATCTGAACTACGTACATCCTAAATGGTGCGAGCCGTACACCTGAAATCATTGGTTTTTGGAATAAGATAATTATGACTGATATCTGAGATTACAGCGCTTGTCAGTTTCAATCAACTGTTAATAATACTAAAGACGTAGTAACTCCTTAATCAAACTTTACTATTTAAACAATTAAATTGGCGCAGCGAACCAAAATAAATCATGGCCTCTGATAATAAGAATTAATATTTGATTAAATAAAATTATTTTAGCTCATTATATTGGAAAGAAAACTCTTCATGGCTCACAATTCATAGAAACAAATGCCTAAACGTACCTAAACGCACGGCATAAACAAAGCAGAGGTCATTAAGATACATAGCATAATTCTATTTATCCTTTTGTAATTATAGATAGTAAAAATGCTGGTATGGGAACTACTTAGCATTTTTAGCGTGAAGTACATGATTTAGAAAGCAACATACCAAAATGTTTTTAAATTATGTGATTAATTTAAATTTAAATACATATTGGTAAATATAAATAATAACACATTGTCTAATTATCAAGAAGTTAATATTAATCTACCTACAACATAGTATCCATATAACTAAAACTAATATCGAACTATGTATGACAGTTATCGCGAACACCATATTGCCAGACACGTCGACATATGAAATGTGAAATGTAGTTTTATTCTATAGCCCCAGATAAAAATTTAAACTCTTACATAATGCAAGCTCAGCAATGTACAAGTTCCACGAATGATGTGCCCAGTACGGAGCCGTGGTTAAACGTTTCTTTTAGTTCAGTTTCTTTTGTGTAATTACCGCGCGGCTTTCATATAGAGAACAGAACTAACTGGTAGTGCTATCTGGGTGTAAAGATACGGGGGTAGAATTTAAGTGATCTTATTTAGTGGCCGGCAAAAGGCGATTGAGGCGCGCCTTGCCCCGTGCGCGTGCTACGAATCGACAATGCCTGCTTACCTGGCCAAACATTTTGCCTAATTATTACTTGGAACGGTATATTTGACTTTATTTCATTTGCCCCGTTTTATGCCCCCGTTTGAATTTATAACTATGTTTGTGTTTTGTTACAGTTGTGTCGTAGGAGTAAGCGGCCTTTGTCCTTCACCTGCTTTTAGCACATTCGCATTCTCCTCTCTTTTTCATAACACAGGATTTCATGATGGTATTGTACAGCGCTGTACTCAGATACTTTTTAATTAAATTTAGTGGAAAAACGTTTTCTTGTAATTAACAAAAGTGGGTATTCCAGAGTATTTTTTTCTGATTAGAGTCAGCTATTTCCATTGAGAAGTATACAAACACACTCGTACAATTTCCCATGATAATCTCATTACGAAAAGCCGTTAACCGAACAAATGCCTTAAAAATACATCGCATGCAATAAGATAGAGTCGAGGATCTCCAAGTAAATGTAGGCTTATTGATTTAACTGAGATAGCCGTCCAGTTTGTAACGTCCCCGAGCGAAGTTTAGCTCTTGACGTTATTAAACTTTTACACGACTTGACACTAGCGCCAGTAGGTAAGTTACGCGTTTTGAAGATTGTACGGCTGAATGGGTCCCTCCTGAGGGGCAATTAAAATTAAACTTTGACCTAATCCCGTCAGACGCCGACTTTATAATGATGAGTGCCAAACTCCTGTTTGACGGTTACTGACGATATTATTTATGAGAACTTGTTAGTAAGGCCTCTAATTTATTTTATTAATATACACCTAACAATAAACTGGTCTCACGATAGTGTGAATGTATTATTATTAGATTAAATCAAACATCATGTAATAACCCTAATCATTTATTTCTTTCTAAATATCTATACATATAGATACATTAGATACATATTTTTTAGTAATAGTGTTCCTTATTTTAAAAATAATTGACTTCATAATATAGAACATAAATAGTTTGGTTGTAAAGGACTAAAGTTTCTGCTGAAATATTGTTGACTTCGTCCCGTTGATTGATACTTAACAGTTCTGTTGTTAAAAGATTATTGTGCCGAGTTTTGTTAGTAAAATAAGCTATTTCAAATAGCCTGTAACCTATTAGGAAGTGGGAATTTCATATCTATATACTATATGAGAAACATGAATATTATTCTGCAAATAATCTTGAAATATGCCCTTTAATGTAATCTGCTTGTTCTTTCGAGATTTAATCCAAATTATAAGTTATTTTTAAACTTCCTGATGACTTAAAATAAAGTCTAAATTGATAAAATATGCCAATTCAATATTCTCATATACCAACTTAGTAATTTAATACATAGCTACGTGTAGTATGTTCAGTATTACTACAAACCTTCTCAGTAATTACGATAACATGGATGGAAATCCATACAACCTATCTAATGACGGTACTGACCGCAGCGAGTAGCTACCCTCGTTACCACAAGCATTCGGAATATTACTCATTTGCAACTACAAATAGCTCACAGAACACACGTGCAGAATCTCCGTCAATCGTAATTAGATGATGATCAAACGTAATTACCTATCACGAAATAATAATTTACGTACGCACACACACTAACGAATATATCAATAATTAACGAAACCAAACGCAACGCACGCCAATTCCATAGCAAGATTTAAAGAACCAATTATTATTAACCATTATATTATTAACCAGATTAACCAAGAACCAATTTACGATTGGATGAAAAATACTTATTAAAAAAATTACTTATTGAACCATAGAAGCCAAACGATTTGCTCTAACTCAGTTTGATATTAATTCTGGGTATTTCTCGTTCTCGTAGAAATATTGGGAAGAAAAGTGTACTTTTTCATGGAAAATCCAAGCTTTGAGTTATTCCAAGTTCAGCGGATCCAGACGGTGTTACTAACCTCAATTCATTTAATTATTCAATTAAGCATTAGTTCACTGCCTCTTATACATATGTACGTACATGCGAATCGATAACGTCATTATTACGTCCAGGGACTATATAAAACATTTTTAACAATATTTGACTTTTGTACCAATTTGCATACTATCCGTATAATCTAATTCTCCAGCTTGCATGCTGTACATACCTGCACATATTACATAGAATGCGTTAAACAATTCAGAAATTTTGTCCGCGTCGTAACACTATACGCTAGCGAACATTTTTAGCTCACCGGCCAAATTGCTTCTATTCAGTAGACGAGATTGATTCCATCAAACGTTTCCTCTTTTCAAAAGTTATATGCTAAGGAGTTTAAATAGAAAATGGGCTGAAATGGTGGTACACCCCGGCGTGGCTGACTTTATAATACCTATTTTACTTGCTTTAAAAGTGTCATGCTGTTTAATAGATAAGTTATTTACATAAAAGTCTCAATGGAACAGGGTCTCTTTTTTACCAGTGTCACTCTCTAGCATAAAAACAGTTGACTTGTTAAATTATATCGCTTTTGGGCCTTATCTTCTTCGCCTTCTTTAGCTTCCTTGATCTCACTGCAGGGTATAAACCGTCTTGCGCCACAACGATCCTGTGCTAAACTCATCCACGTCTGTCCCGCTGTCTGGTGAATGTCGTCCACCCATCGTGCAGGTGGACGTCCGCAACTTAATATCGACTCATTATCAAAATGTCAAACTACTTTTCTTACGAACAACTTTTAATGATCTGAATGACACGGTTTTTACGGGAGCACTAACCCTAACTGAACATCCCACAATTTTTCAAGCTTTATACAATCACGATAAACGTAGCGCTTTATATCGGCCTATATGAATCACGCAAAGTAACGTGTCATTTACTCAGAAAAGTGACAATTGAACCGTCCCTGATTGTAATCGTTACGTAACATCCATAAATACCTTCGAAGTTTATCGAAGGTGTATGATAATATCACCATCCATTAGATGATGAATGATGTCTCATTGATAAAACTTGCCCACCTCTTAATTTTATTGAGGAAAATTGGGCAATAGCCATAATTACCCGAAGGCGATCGGTGGATAGAGTATTAGGTAATTAGTAAGTACCCCCTCAGTCGCCGTCGCCATCTGAGACACCCACGGGAAGATAAATGGGTGGAATGCAATTCTACCCTGCCGGTATCAAATAGTTTAAGACCATATAATATTTTAGCTGTACGTATATACGTATGAACTATCAAAACGCAGTATCTACGTAGAATTTCTATGCATACTAACTACCTAACCTTTAACGTAATTTGCAGTTACGTTAACGTAATTTCTGAAGTTAACTAACTGTTTTATTATTTTCACGTGAACTATGTAGACAGAATCGAAAATAAATATACTGATTCAGAGTTAGTTACCTTGAACATATAACGATACAATAACGAGTTTAAAATTACAATTTTGAATGTGAGTCCTTTATTCACATTCATGCGATCATGCGTTCTCTTTTATAACAGTAACAGCCTCTAAGTTAAAAGCGTTTTCGTCTTCTTTTTAACTTTTCACTACAGTAACAGCCCTGAAATATCTAATCCTAGAGGATAAGTTGACCAATACGGGCATCAAAAGTATTTATTTCGGACACAGGAACAATTCTTACATACTCATGGTGTTTAAAATCAGTGAACGAGTTTTAATCAAATCTCTCAATAAATGTTGCGCACTCATGATTTATTTCCCAACACACGGATGTGATAAATTAGGTTAAATAAATTATATCAAGAGTACTGAATCCTGTCAATGACATGAATTGCGTGTTAAATGTAATGCGGGGACATTAAAGATAATTTATTATAATTTGGTGAAAAGTAACACTTTTATAGTGTTATTTTAACATGCCGCATTGCGTTTTTCACAAGTAGGTAATTCATCAGGTAATTATGTATAACAACACACAACTTAAATGCGGAACTGTATATCTATAAATTCCGTGTTAGTCTGGGACTTAAGGAACAATCCATAAGTCCGAGACTAACACGCAACATAGTAATTAACGCTAATTGTGTTCCTAGCCTAGTATGTCGTAAAAAACGACGAATTGTTGCAAATTGAAAATGGTGTTTGTGTGTGTGTGTTTATAAATAATAAGTTGTGGGTACGATTCCTTTGACCAGACTGACGGACTGAACTGATGGCAATCTGAGCCTTAAGACTTAAAACAATTAAAAATATTGTTATTGTTTTGTTAATGAGTTAAAAATATTGGAGATATAACTAACTGCACATTATTTGACGATATTTTTTTATTTTCTTGCAGTAAATCTTACTCGTCGTAATCATTCGTTGTATCCATACTTACAGGAAAACGTATTTGTGCTTTCGTGACTTGAAATAATTGTTTTTACGAAAAATCGCTCACAAATGCAATAGAATGAAATTCTAAATCCTTAAACGTGCCAGTTTAAAAGCGAACCAAACCTGAACGTTGGGAATCCTTTTTGGTGCTGTATCATACAGTTAGGTACGGGTTTGAACTTAAAGTCCCACCCGATGGGCTGACAAGTTGCGAATGGCTCGAAATCTCGGCGCTAAGCTCTATGCCATCTGTGTGCCGACTAACTTCCGAAGTAATCCATTTAAAAGTGTCAGATTAGAGGGGACCGGGTGAATTTGCTTAGGCGGGTACCATGTTCGGTCAGCAATTTATGTCGGTTTGCCGCCGCAGATGCGGTCCAGGCCCCGATGTGGTGCTGTTTATAACAACAAAGGCGGAGTAATTAAACACTTAGACCTGGTAGCGGGATAATGCGGCGTACGGAAACGGGGGCAAACTTTCGCGGCCGCACGACCAGGATAATAATTGGCCCTAACTGGACAAGTTGGCTTGCGCGGATGTACGGGACTGGCCGGGAATGCCTCTGGCCTTTACGTTTCTATCTTTATTTATACACTTTTTTTGTATTTCTTATTAGAGAAATCGTGTTTGCAATGTTGTTGTTTTATTTCTATGCTGTTCTAAAACTGGTGCCATTGTGTGTATATGCAATAATGCTACGATGAATGTTTGTACGGAGACTAGCCCTTTTTTCGGTGCAAACATGTAATATGAACAATTTTTTTTTTTCAGCTGCGCTTATCGTTCTGCGCAAATGGGAGAATCTTTGTGTATGGAAAAAGTAAATAAATTATAAAATGTATTTAGCAAATGCATAGTTAAATGGTTAGGCTAATTATGGCTTCATATTTAACGAATCTTCTAAATGTAAATCGTATATTATCTAATTATATATATTTTTTACTATAGTGATGGGTACCTTGCTGTGATTCTAGATTTGTAATGAAGATTATGCAAGTCCGATTGTTATTTTGGATCGAATGCTTTTTGACCTTCGCAATACTTAGATAAGAGATCAATGGAAATGAAAATTAGAGCATGGTTAAAACGAGCGCAGGGTACATTTCTATGTAACCTTTAAAGAAATAAAAAAAGAAATACTTTATTTGACACACACATAACAAAAAAAATTACAAGACAAACAAAAACACACCAGATAAATCAAGGTGTGTGCCAAAATGGCACCCGCTCAGCTCAAAAGTCGCGAGCTACATGAAGGCAGATCACGACCCTAGTTTTCAGCTTTATTTCGTAATGCGTATTTCCAAAGTAATATTACGAATGAGGTAGAATAACACTCTTGCAATTACAACAGTGTTCCGGATCTAAATGTTACGTTTAATTCAACTTCAGTGCAGCGCTTCAACACTTGAAGGCAGACGCTTTAGGTACGCCCGCCTCTTAAGGTGTAGTCGAGCTGCAAGTTTCACTTAGATAAATGTTTGTTAATGAAACATTAATGTCGAGTATAGATGTAAGTAGCTTATAGCGCTATTCCGATCCGCCGAGAAGCTTTATTATTTAAGTAATGATTGGATTAGTTGGCAGGCAGGCTGTCTAAAGCTTATCCGTAATATTACAAAGAGAATTTTAGTTTTCTCACAAACAAGCGCTAGATTTTTGTATAAATTATTTACTGGAAACATCTACAAATTGTTTCCTTATAAATCGTGAATTTACGAACGGTATCTAAATTACCAAAATGTCATTTTACTTTTATTGCAATATAATGTTACCAATATTCATGAAAAATCAAATGGCACACACAAATTACTAAAGATTTTTTGTATTATTTTATGTAATCTATTGTAGGACTTAAGTAGATTAAAGAACCTACAATAATATTAATTTCATGATTATGCTGATTGCAGTAAAATGCAACTGTGATTTAGTAGAAAAAAGTTCATCCGATTTAACTGATATAAATTCAGACGTTTTTAAAATGATTTATTATCTGCTTATTGACTAGAATTAATTAAAGAAAAATCAATGATGTTCAATTGTATTATTGCCAATGCAAACGAAATAAACTTGAATAGTGGAAGTTTGAACTGAGTTTTTTTCATTCGCGTGTTTACATCCCAAATATAAACGCAGAGTGGATGAGTGGAGCACGTAGGTACCCTAATGAGGGAATGAGAATGAATTGGAACTCGTTGGAACTCGCTGGAACCCTGGAACTCGTGTGCCAAAGTCTATTTACTATAAGATACTATCATAATATTGTATTGGCCATTAATTATTGCTTCATTGGAAACAATCCTTAAAAAATTGGTTATTGGTGTGTATACTTATATGATTTTTGAAAGAGAGACATCAAGTCGCCATCTAGATAACAGAAAACTATTCTTTTTACAGGCGTGTAAAATAAACCTTGACCAGCATTTACCAATCCATCATCAGAAATTTGTAAATATTTTTTTATAAAGTTCCCAAAGTAAAAGTAGTACGTAAAGAATATACCGACCCTCCAAATCTAAAAAAAAAAAGTGTTTGAAAGTACAAGATATTATTTATAAAATTTTCGCGGGACACACTCAAGCCGTCCTCTCAGTGATATTTTGTAGCTGTAGGTAATATATCTGGCAAGTCAGACAGTCTACCTTCAGAAACCATGAAAGGTTCAAATTAAAACTTTATTTTTACGGCTGTTTTAACGACTTCGGTTAAGATTGCTGATAAAACTCTTTACTCCGACGTTTTATCGCAAGATTATAGATACTCTTCGACTTTTAGACTCTTTTGAAATAATTTATCTTTGTCATAATTAGTTTGACTCGCTTCGGCTAAAACTTCCAATGATTATATTATACTGTGCAGTTATCGACAGTAGATATAAGAATAAAGTATCGTAAAGTAATATCGTAAAGTTCTGATTGATTACTACTCTTATACATTCTACATATTTAATTATAGTTGAGGTATTCGACGAAAATTAATAAAAGACGTATCTACATATATCTCTGACAATTCCAAATTTCATTGTTCTTATTTTTACATATCTTGTGTAGTACATATATTTCTTTCTTTGCAATTGTTAATACTAATAGTTATAAAAGTACAATTACATGTTGTAGAATTAATAAATTTGGTATGCGAGAAAAAATAAATCAACCATACAAGTGACATCGTCCGTGTTCGAAAAAAACAAAGTGACATTTTCATTACTCTGTCTTTTGTTTCGCGTAAGTAAATGTGGATGTAGAATCGAAAAATTTCACATTATTTAATTTTTACTAAAACTATTAAAAAAGTACCGATATACAAAGACCTTGGCTTCCTCCCGTATGCGCGAGTAACCCCTCCCACTTACAAGCTGCCTTCAACTATATCTAGCCAAAGCTTGTCTCTCTTTCCCTTCCTCTCCAAATCTGAACCTAGAAACAGAATAATTACATCATAAAATATGAAAGAAAAATACAATATGCACAGTTACTCCAACAGAATGGTTCCCCGATGCTATATATGCTACCGTATATGCTCCAGTATGCGCGAGTAACCCCTCCCACTTACAAGCTGCCTTCAACTATATCTAGCCAAAGCTTGTCTCTCTTTCCCTTCCTCTCCAAATCTAAACCTAGAAACAGAATAATCTATACTTATAATAAATCTGTAGAGAGGTCAATTCTGTACATGAAATATATTTTCAAAATAACTATCAGGGGGTGATTAGTGATCGATACTGATGCCAAAAATGCAATCAGTAAAATTTTTGTCTGTCTGTCTGTCTGTCTGTATGTTCCTTATAGAAACAAAAACTACTCGACGGATTTTAACGAAACTTGGTACAATTATTCTTCATACTCCTAGGCAGGTTATAGTATACTTTTCATCACGCTACAATCAATAGGAGCAGAGTAGTGAAGGGAAACGTTGGGAAAACGGGAGAAGTTACTCCATTTTTTAAGCTTCCGTCGCGTGTGCAGCCTTAATGGTTAAAGTTACATAGAAATCATGTATGACGGAAATTTATAATATTAACCATAAACGCGGGTGACACCGCTGGCACAGCTAGTTACATCATAAAATATGAAAGAAAAAATACAATATGCACAGTTACTCCAACAGAATGGTTCCCCGATGCTATACCTACTCGTATTCTCAGCCCTTCAGACACATTTCTTTTGAACTGATAAAAATCTTACAAGAAACAAATTTCAAAATTAACAAACTAAGAAATCAAAGGCTTTACAATATGACCTGGGCACGGAGCGACTTGCTGAGAGATGTTCGGTATCTACTTATAGTACTCGACGAATCGGCACACGTTCGAAAGACTTTTCTTTTTAGACCAATTGCTACCCAATCTTGCTAATGAAATGAATGCTACGGATACGATCGTCCGCTGCAGACTGGACTACCATAATAATTCTGTTCCTAAGTAAATCAGAGCGACATTAATGTTTATCTTATAAGATCCTATTTCATCCATTTCATTCGCTGGTTCGGTGATTTTAGTTGAAATAAAAGCAAATACAGATTACGGAGCAATAGTGTAACTATTGATTTAACGATAGTTTAGGTCTAGGTAACGCGAAGCGTAGAAATATGCAATGCTTTATGAATATACAAAGATTATTAAAATAATGCAATATAAAAAAAAAATGAAATTGAAACTTTTATAACCCACAGTAATTGTAGATAAATTTAAATTACCGTGAATGCATCATTTAAACATTATTAGAATAGTTGTAACCAACATAATATAGCTATACATATCTTTTTGTATTGTAAACCGTTTGATTAATAAGACTAGCGTTTTTAAAGCTCAATATATATAACAAGAAAGCTTTAAAATCAGCATCAGCGGGTAATTCCATCAAGTCACGTTCTAAAATTAAAACAATTTTTTTTCATCCGCTTAACAAAATTTACCTAGATATTTTACCCTAGGAGGTGTTAAAATATTTTATTTGACACTCGAACATACCTAAATATTTTTCTCTAGCAAAGGCTACTCCTTCACAGTGTTGCTAAACAGAGCTAAACAGAGCCGCCGGCTCAAGCTAGTTCACACGTGACGTGAACAAACGGAAGCTGGTGTCGGGCTCTAATCGCGGGATTATCCCATAAGACCCGTTAGCGGCCGCCCGGGCCGCTACTGACACTCCCCTGATTTTTTGTCGCCAAATGGTAATATTAGATGGATGGCGAATTTGTCCTTCTTGACATGGTCGAGTTAGCTGGATTGTTGGGTCGCTACAAAAACTATTTGACACGGACGTAGTTTAGGTCACACAAGCGTCAGAAGTAATATAAGTAGATGAAATGGGGAAGCTTTTAATTATCTTACAAAAAAGACAACCAACCTAGCCGGAAATGAAGTACTTGAAGGCTTCAAGAAAGCTATCGTCTTTTTATGTTTAACTACATGAAAATGAACCCCAACACAATAAATATGGATTTGAATATTCATGGATATGTATATATGTATATATACATATATAGATAAATATGGATAAATATGCACCCCAATTTACATATGTATCCACCACAAAAGCCAGACGACCAATAAATTCAAAAAACAGTTATGATTTCTTATAAAAAAAATTACTTAGTGGCCAATCAAAATCTAAAACAATCTTTGAAAAATCATCCTCTAAACCCGTCACCCAACAAGAAAATAACAAATATATCCTGACAGAATCTACTAAGCCAATCGGAGAACAATAATATAATAATAACCAGGGTAAATCTGAGTGGTCTAAAACATCAAAAAGAATTGAATTCGGTCTAGTCAGCAAGAAAATACTACTAATACGTTCTGTACATAGTGTATCAACTTTTCAAAATAACTAGGTATTAATTATTCTGTCATCATATATCATCTTCCCAGCGTTATGTCCCGTGCTTAGAGGGGGTCCGCTTAGACCATGATCCAGGATGTAGCGAGTCTGGTAATTACATTGAAGCGACTGCCGATATGACCTTCGTAACACTAAGATAGGGGAACCAGACAATTTTTGGATCATGGTTACAAATCCAAAGTTATTTGAATTTGCAGGTTTCATCACGATGTTTTCCCTCACCGTCGAGCTAGTGGTATAAATACGTACATAGATTTGAAAAATCCAGAGGTACGTGCCCGGGTGTGAACCCGCACTCCTCGGTTAAGAGGCGCGTGTCCTTACCATTGAGCTACCACCGCTCCTTTTTAACCGACTTAAAAAAAAAGGAGGAGGCTCTCAATTCGACTGATTTTTTTTTTTGTGTGTATGTTACTCGATATCTCTGAGAATTGTTAACCGATTTCCAATTTTTTTTATATTCGAGAGGGTTTACTTCCGAGATGGTCCCATTGCCACCAAGTCTGGATCTGATGAAGGGATCCCAGGAAAATCGAGGAAAACCCTCAAATTTTATAGGCACGTACAATGTGTTTTAGACATTTTCTAAGATTGTTCAAGTATTTACGCATGGTACTTATCATCTTATGTTGGTGTAGCTGATGATTGAAGGTACAACTCCTTAACGATTAGGAATTAGTTTATGATTCTTTAAACCTCAGATTAGAGAACAAAAGGCAGATGGACCGCTCGGAACAAAGATGTGAGGCAAGAATTAAGCTATGAGTGCGTGACACACTGTAGGAACATTGTATCCTAGTGTGCGTGTAAGTTTGCCAGGGTAATGAAAAAAAGACCCACTGTTTTTTGTGTTTAATGCTCGAGTAGTATAATATTGGTTAGTATTGTAACATATATTTAATTATTTATATTTTACATTAAAATGAACATCTAAAATTTAATTTTGAAATATAAAACTTTGTAATTATAATCTTTCTTGAAATATTGCCTTTTTACATCTATACATGAGACTCATACTAGCAGCACCCCGCGGTTTCACCCGTGTAGTTCCCGTTCGTGGGAATAAGGTGATAAAATATATACCTAGTAGTTTATTCGTTACATACATACAAATAATCTTTCATCTTTATAATAATAGTGTAGATTACGAGTATTTGCATATTACCTTACTTCAAGGAAAATAGTTCAATGTAACCTAGCAACACTACCCAAATTTCATTGAAGTTTTGTGTTCCAAGTAATGAGAAACAAATAACACGGAAATATAATTACAAATTATTTAGATAATTATTACTTAACTATGAAACGGTACTCCTATATCTCGTTTTAGTTTTTGGGAACAATTTTTACAATGTTTAAACACACAAGACGGCATTTTTAAGACTTAATTTAAAACACCGATGTGACGTACTGTCAACGCAACGCTTTGTTTCGAAATGCTTGAGTTTATATTTGCTTTCGATTTTGTATATGCTTTGCCGGCCGCACTCTCGTGCCTGTGACGGGTTTATCTGCCTTTTGTTCTCTAATCTGAGCTTTAAATATTGATATCTTCGAGAATTGTAAGACTGCTTCGATGAAAGTATTAATCTTTAACAGGTATTTAAATATTTACAATAATCAGTTAGTTTTGGAGTCGGTGCCAGCCAAACTAAAAAAAAAAGTAGACACTTAAGACAAATTACTTGACTAATAAAAATTCGATACAAATAAAAAAAAAGTAGACACTTTATAACAAATTACCTTACTAATAACAATTTGCTACAAATTATTTTAAGTATTGATTCTGTATCTTTAAAACCTATTTTACCACCCTTCACCAAGAAACAACAAATTGCAAAATTCCGAATTGATGACGACCGTATATAATTACGCGGGCTGGCACCGACTCCAATACTAACTGATTATTGTAAATATTTAAATACGTGTTAAAGATTAATACTTTCATCGAAGCAGTCGGAAGAATTTATTTTATACTTTTTAGTGTTTGGACATTTAAATAGCTATTAAGGCAGGTTCTTACTTGTGTTTTTTTCATAAACATTTTTTGCGGGGTTTTTTGAAGTCGGTTTTTATTTTTGTTAATGTCATCATATAATGCGACATATATACATAAGCTTAGTGATGACCATTTCAGCATGTACCCAAATTACCATTACTTTGTATTGTATAAAATGTATCTATCGATCCACATGTTCTGAATAAAAATAAAACATTTCTTTATAGAATCATTTATATTTTGGCCAACAAAATTTAAAAAATCCGTATTACTATTATTATTTGGTGACATAGTGTGGTAAGAATTAAAAACAACCAATAGGAAAATATCTTAACGGGGGGTAAATCTTCAAAATATAAAACATAAATAATTTTTTTCCATATCATCTACGTTTAATATTTTGTGTTTATTATTGATCCATATTGACCTATGGTAGCTCATTTATCTACTCGATTTTCCTAAGCTCACACAGACAGAAAGCGTTAGCACTGACAATTAATTAATTATCACTAATCATAATTAATAGACGAAGCTACCTGTTGATCGCGATATTATCTAACCTGTGGAAATGAGATCGGCCGCAACAAGTATCTACGTAATTAGGAATAAATATTGTTTTACAGCTAATAATGTTTACATGACGTGTCTACAAATAGATATTTCTATAATTATGGCTTATTGCTTTTGGAAAAAAGCGTATTTTATTATGTATCGATTATTATTTATTTTGGTCAAAAAAATGATTCTATATTGCATTTTATTAGGCTGCCAAAACCTTCTTGCAACCTCTTATGTTTTAAATTCACCATGTAACTCGGCAGGTGGCGCTGCAGTCGGTTTTCAGGATACCGACCAAGTAAAGCCCGCTTAGTATCATATATCACCCATTTAATTTATAAAATACTTCATTTTCTCACTATCCTTGTGAACCTCGTTTTCTATGGGCTATGAACTTATTTTTCAAGTGGAATTATCTATTTTGAGAATTTAGAATTATTTTAATGTGTCTAATATCAAGACGCCTAAGATAAAAACTATAGTTAATCTCCAATTCATTATTTTGTCTTTTTCCCAAGTCATCTGGGGTCAGCGCAGTAGATATGTTTTTCTCTTCCACACCTCTCTGTTAGTCATCTTGCAAATCAGCAACTGTGGCAATTATTCTTAAAGGTTATTTATTATTTACTATTTTTGAATAAATTAATGTAGACCTTAAATCCTTATTGAGTCATTGACGAAGATGACTTTCTAAAGTGACTTAATAGAAAGTTTAAATCTAAAACACCATTTTAAAAACCTGTATTTGTTGGATGATTGGTGCTTTCCGATTTCCTATTACCTTGAACCAATAAAAAATAAACGATTGCTCTACGCCTACTAAATCCGATTATACTAACTCGAATGCAGTAGCGAGTGTATGAATGCAGCAAATCGGTCAGTTTTTATTTGTCAGCCATAACTCTAAACTAAACTGCGCGACACAGACATACTAGCCTGACTGTTTTGTCTGGAATATTGTTGGACTTGTTCATTGTCTGTTCAAAGCTAACGCTAGTTTTCATAGTACCAAATATACATTAGGTCTAAGTGTTACCAATAGGGATGTTGAATGGCAAGCCAATTAAGATACTTTTAAAAGCTGTCAAAACGCAATCACTTCATAGATTTTATATGGGTTTGTCAACTTATAACTTCACTAGTTTGTGTAGTCAACTGACTGAATATTCAGTAGTTACTGTAAAATAAAGAAATCGTAGAAAGATAAATAAATACATATATAGACGACATCACATATATTGATCTGACTTCTAGCTATATATATATATACTTAAGCACTTGTGTTACGGACAGTGTATTACAAATATATGCTTCAATATAAGACTCTCTCTACCTACCCCGCTAGGGAAGTGGCGTGAAGTTTTAGTTAGTTAGTTAATATAAGATAATAACACCCAGACACAGAACAAACACGAGTACTCATCACACAAATGTTTGTCCTGGGTAGGGATCGAACCCATAACTCTTGGCGCTTATGTCAGGGTCACTACCGAATGCGCCAACGAGCCAGTCTGATCAAAGATGTTCAGTACACAAACTCATTTGTCTCGGGTTAAGTTAAAATAGCAGTTCAGACTTTGCTTTTATTTATCCTAAGTCCAGTCTCTTAAGACTAAACGACATATCAATAGAAATAATAAAAAAGGGTCAGAGTAAATTATTTATTTTAATGTTAAAGTAAAATTAAAAATATAAACTATAAAATCATATATAACATCCAAATACTGAGAAATTGTCTGTCCATTTTTCAATCACTGACGAATTCGTCCTGTGCATGTTTGGCAACTTAATGAAAAATAAACACTATTTTAAATGTCCATATATATTTGCTTTAAACTAAATTTGCGAGGCAGAATACATTTTACGAATAACTAACTAAACTTTAGAAAAATTGCAGCAATATAACTCACTCACCACACATTATAGAAAACACGTCCGCGGCTTCATTTAATAAAGAGGTCATCTTACGTAAAACTAGCCTCCGCCCCTGACTCCACTCACATGAATTAGTTCCAACTTGGGCAAAAGTTGTTTCGCCCCAAAAGCTATCCGTTTTTCCCGGATAAGATTAACCTAATTGCTAATCCAAGACAGATCTTATCTGAATGCCTTTTGTTTAAATCTTTTGTTCTATTCGTACTTAATATAATTGTATTTTTGGCTGAAAGTAGATACTGTTTATTACATAAGTAGGTATGTATAGTAATATCAACAATTATATAAAAAAAAAATTATATTTTTATTTTGTTAGTATGTTTGGTCATTATAATTTAATATAAACATTATAATAATAAATAAATAAAAAAGTGTTTGATCATTTATTAGACAATGGTATATATATTCATGTAAAGAAGATTTTAATGCTAATGTATTACTTTTTTATTCGGTGTAGTAACACCGAAAAGCATAAAAAAGAGACTAAATAGTTAGAGAATTAAAAATCATTCGTTATGACAACTGCAACTGACATTTTAAAAGAAAATATGTATTGTACCTACCTACATACTTTAGTATTTTTTTTTAATTAAGGTAAAATTTGAATAATTAAATAAACCGGTAGTTACCGGTTTATTTAATTATTCAAATTTATTATGAACGTCGTTATTAAACTTCTCCCAATATGATTTCACATTAGTTTTCCTTATAACTTGTTAACTATGTAATCAAATTTTGGAAGTTCGAAACAGTACACCCACTCCTACAAGTAATTGTCATCAACTTTGTAAGCATGCGGAAACTGGATGATACTCCTAATTATTTTATTCTATGTAGCTAATCCGATGATAGAGCAAGTAGGTGAAAGTCTTAAATGAGAAATTTTATTCGTTTGCAGAATTTTACGTTCAACGTAGGTAAGTTTCAATGAGTGTTTTCGGCAATACAATTAATGTAATGACGTTGAATGCATATATCGTTATGTAGGAACAACATCGTTATGTAAGAACTTAAATACAGAAACACATACACAATGCAACCTGCACTAGTGACATTCAGAGCATTCACGTTAAGTATTTCTTAAATTTTATACATAGAATAGAGAAACATCAAAATGCGACCAAATTCTATTGCCGTCATAATTCGAATTTCGAATACGCCGATGTATAAATTCCGTCTCTGAATTTCGTAACATCATTTCGGCATTACTTACTAAAATAAAGTGTACTTTTGACATTTCATTTTATTAAGCAGCGACCTACATAAAGTAGTTTTCTGTTAAAAAAAACATCAAAAAATATCAAAAAATGAATTTGTTGATGTTTTTTTTTTTGCGTAATGCATATGCGTTCAACTAAAGTTGGTTAAACGCATTATGCCGAAATTACATCACCGAAATTCGTTAGACTGCTCTCGTTAACTGCAATATTATCATCCATTCAAATGCAGTACCTGCGGAGAGCTCCCCATTTGTATGCATCGCGCAATTATTTGTTCCCACTTGTGTTGTTATCAGGGTGTATTTTCGACGGAATGCCAATCGTTTCGTGGCAAACATAATCAACATATTTTTTTTAAGTTAATACTTAATTTAAGCATAGTCTATAGTTAATACCAGGTTTAAGCGTAGTCTTTAGTCGAACAATTTCAAGTGTTGTCGCTATAAATTCAAATGAAATAATTGTGACCCAATTATAAAAAAAAAATGGACATATATTTATACTGGTTTTATACCTGGTTTCATTTAAAAAATAAGGTTGAAAAGGGAGAGCTCTATACAAAAAAAAATAGGTACCTACTTATCCAGATTTCATTATTATAATAAGACATCAAAAAGCTTAAAAATACCTTAGATTATGCTTTTGTTATAATTCATGATTAGAAAGAAAGTTTCACTAGCAGTGATTGCAAAATGAAATTCCAACAACATTTTCGTGACAAATGGTTTCATGTTCAACCTAACAAGGTCATATTAACCTAGTTAACCTAGTTCCCTCGTAAATCCAATGCAAGTTTAAGCAAAATGTCTAAACAGATTTCCTTCCTGTAGACGTTATAAAATACACGCTAGATAAAATAACATTAGATACTCTCTTAATTTATAACTTAGTATGCATCACCCAACTCACTTACATTTGGTTTCCCAGCCGGTTTTGCATAAAATACCATTCCTGCCTCCCCGAATTGCTATAGTTAGGTATATGACTTTTTTCCACAGATAAAGTAAAACATCGCTCTTATTAGCATACATTAACATTTTAACAACTTATTGCTATCTTTTAGATCCTCTGCCTAATTAAATAAATTTCGCTTCAGACAGTTTTCTATTTTTCTCTCATAATAATACGCAGTTCATCCAAACGTATCCAACAACTCTTTAATTTTGAAACATGCTTTCGTATGTCAAGGATAATTATTTATGTCAAAATATTTACAAATTATTGCACAACAGTTTTACTGTTTTGCAATAATTTGTAAATAGATATAGTAGATATATGATTTCAAATACACCACATACGAGCACGCAGCATTAAGGCATTTTTATAAATCAGTAAGTAATTAGTAGCTATTACTACTAATTTTGAATTATAAAAAAGGTACGAAAACGTCAATCTGTCATAATATATAAACGTAAAATAAAATAAAGGTATATTTTATGAAGCATAGTATAGTTTGATAACTTAGGTAGTCACTTTACAAACAATTGTATGTAATCAGTAACTCCTCAGACAGCATTCCGCATTCAAGAAGTTTCAGAATTTCTCAATAAGATAACCCTATCTAAGCTAGATTCTAGGAAATACTATGTGGCTTGTCCCTGCCACCGTTAGCAATCAAGATGTTTTATTAAGACCAACGATAATTTATAAAGACTTCGATTTTGAACAATCCGATAAAGAGATCGATTTGTATTTGTATTCAAATTATGATTAAAAGAATATCGCCAATCTTTAAACACTTCGAAGTTATTGTGTCTTATTTTATTTTGAACGTCATGGTAGACGTTTAATTTTTTTTTTTTACTTTAATAAGTAGTCCCATGTTGGTCTGGGACTTGGCCCATGTTCAGAGGCGGCGTAAGGCGTGGGCGGTGTGGCGCACCGCCTACGGCCTCGCGGTGCAAAGGCCCTCACGCCTCACAGATGAAAAAGTATTGAAAATCCAAAAGTAATACATAAGTCGGCGCGGGGGGGGGGGGGGGAGTTTCACTGTTAGGTGTTATTGATATAGGATGATTACAGGAACTTGGAGATAATATGAGACCGTCCGTCCCCCGGACCAGGGGTCCGGCGCGGCCCCGTCAGAGGGCCTCGCAAAAGATACCTTGCCCAAATTAAGTTTAGGTATTGCGCCGCCACTGCCCATGTTGATCTGGAACAAAAAAAAAGAAGGTGCCAACTGTGGTTCTTGCCTAGCATGTCGTAAAAGGTTACTAATGGTTTACGGGCTTTTGGGTATGTGTCTGAGTAGGCGACGAGCTCCAACCCAGCCCAATGTCCCGTGTTGGTCTGGGACTTAGAATATGCCAACTGTGGTTCTTGCCTAGCATGTCGTAAATGGCGACTAATGGTAGGTATATCGGGTTTTGAGTGTGTGATTGTGTAGGGGACAGGTTAGCCGCTTGTCACTGCTTTTTCACAATTTTCCATCTAACCCAGCCTGGCTTTATTTTTGCCTGAATGTGGTTTAAGGGGCATGCTGCCCCTTTGACTCTGCCTTCCCCTTCGGGGATTATGGGCGTGATGTTATTTATGTATGTATGTATGTATAAGTAGGAATAAAGAAAACGAAATATTCGAATGCTGTTTTTAGTTTAACCTACGCCTGTAATGAAAATAACATAAAAAGGCTATAATAACAAAATATAAGTAAAATTAGGTAAAATAATTAATCAAAGCATTTATGAAGATTGTTTGGCTACTCATACTGATCATAAACGTGCCCTTTATTTATGGTATACCCATAATTTCCATAAATATCTCATAACCTCTGAAATGTTTTTGTTATCAGTCCCAAAAAATCTTGGTAATAATTACCATAACAGATAACGCTATACTTTGTAAAATATTGAGGTCGTTGCTTCCCACATCTTCGTACACATATTGCGTTATTGCGTATGAATTTTAATGAAGACATTAAACATATTAGCTCATATCATGTACATACATACATACATATGATCACGCCCGCAATCCCCCAAGGGGTAAGCTGAATCCATGGAGCTGTAGAATTCTTTAGTCAAAAATAAAAATGACTATTGGCTATCTAGTTGTTTACATTATCTCAGACCTAATACCCAATAATCATTAGTCGTCTTTTACGACATGCTAGGCAAAGAACATGATAGGCACATTCTCTTGCAGAAACCCAAACCAACACTACATACATTGTACAATGTTTTATGGCAGTTGTTCGAACTGACATAGATGACAATAATCTTGTTCATGAAATACTCGTATGTGATAGATGATGAAAACCTGGTTTTAAACAAAATGTGTTGGATTAGAAAATCTCGGGCAATTCTAGTAGCAATCCTGGAGTTCAAAGAATCTTCCAAATGGGTTTTACACTAGAAGCAGAAGAATATTATTCTATCACCTATATACAGTTCAAACCAAATCATCTGACCCAAATAACGTTTGTCGCCAAGACAGAATGCACGTATGTACGCACTTCTAATAAATTTTATTGCATTAAGTGCTCAAGATAATTTTAACATAAGTCATTTTAACGTTTTTCAAACATTGGGTACTTCATAAAATGAGGTAGCTTATTGATATGACTTAGATCAAATATGTAGTAATAAATAGCAGACAAGTTGATGCTGTAGACTACAAAGTAAATGTAGCGTACTACATATATACCGTCATTATTTTTGCTCTGGACATAAACATGTTAACATAACGAAGCCACGTTTTATTATTAGATGATATCAAAATATTAAACAAGAAAAATACATAAGCCATTCAAAACTTTTGCATGGCGTAAGTATTTTTCTTTTTATACACCTGACAAGTATTACGATGAATAAATAAACGTATCGATATAAATCTATTTATTCATTCATGTCAACGTTTTAGTCACTTCTGATTCGCTATCGATGCTAAAATTAATCCCCGCAACGAACGATCCAGCGCGCCTGTTGTTCGTTCGACGGAGATCTAAAATTGAAAAAGCTTTGATTGGCTGCAGTCAGTAGTCCAACAAATCGGCCCGCCGCACTATTCTCCCGTCGGCTTCAAAGGCTCGTCCAAGCTACCGCTAAAATTGGACATCTAAAACAACGACTCTTTCTGTATGCGTTGCAAACCCTCTCGCCCTGTTTTGGATATATTCAATACACTTGTACGTGTTGAATACGATTACGAATAGACGTACGATTCCAATATTGTTGGTATTTTAAAATATCGGTGATCATCCATAACGGTGCTCTAAAATATATACTACCTTCTTACACTTTATTTGCCCAGTAGGTACACGTAAGTTTCTATAGAAATATTTTTTTTCCATTTTGCGTAGGTACAACATCAGCTATAAAAAAAAATAGACATACGCATTTAATACAAGAAGGTCAAAACTTTTACACAAAATGACAACACATTACAAAAAATTATGAGTCATAATTGCATTGTTTTTATAACACTGACACTATTCAAATTAAATTGAGAATTGATATAGGCATTGATATACCTATCTGACTAAATTAATTAGGATCGTTGACATAAATATGATTTGATTTTTTATTCTTATTATATTATTTATTATTTTTTATCTTATTTAATGATCTCGACATGTATTTCTTATTATATTATATTCCTGGACATGTAATTGTATTATGTATATAGGTATATATTTTTTTTATTTTTTTTTTAATAACATTAAAAAAATTGTATGCGATTTGGATTGTTTTGTTTTTTAATTTGTTTTATGACACACTTTAATGCGTTTGACTCTGTCCTACATGACATTAGAATATCTAATATTTAATCTATTTATGCTATGTAATTTTGTACTTAATTGATCTTGTTGGTGTGTTGGATAAAAAATTCTGTAAGTCAACAAGTCTATGTTATAAATAAATGAGCGTGCTGTTACGTGTATCGTGTATATGTACCTATGTACATATAAAATACAACATTATACATATGAACTTCGGTGCACATCGCAATATAATTTAAACGTCAATAATGTTTAATGATTATAATAGGACCGTACTTCACATCGCAAGCCACATCTGATGTCCATTGGGCTCTGCAGAGTTAATCCCATGGGCATTAAATAAAATGTATTTTGCAAACAATGTCTGCTTTATCGTTCAAATTAACGGCGACTGTTACAAAAATATCTACCTTCTCTAGTAACAGTCGCCTGAGCTTCATCACACAAGCAGCACAGTCGTTATTTGCCTTCAAATACGTTCAAAGAATACGGATTATGCGCTCGAACCCGCGGCATAAGAAAGATTTGTGGAGAATCGCAAAAGCGCTAGACGGTGACATTTTCCACGAAAACCTGCCTTAGTTTTCACGAAAAGCAATAGGAGGCAAACTTTTTCTCAAAATAACTGCTACTTAACTGAGCATTAGTTCCGAAGTTAGTTCTGTGTATGCAAAATGTTGGAATAACATATCAAAACTTTGTAGGTCTAATCCTATTGCTGGATATATCTAGACTTCACCCAGACTGCGAGATGATGAAGCATAATCCAACAATGGAGCCTATTGTGGATTGTACAGGGGATTAATGAACCATCTTGAGTTGCCATATAGGATAGACAGGACCAACTGCCTTAGGCAGCCCAGATATGCTTCAGAAACCGTCACTAAGTGCCAGAGTAGCCATCGATTTTCTAGTTACAGTGTAGGCTTGATACCTATTATAGGAAAATCTTTTCATTACACCCGCTACCAAAGTATGACTTGCGTATGCTGACTTAAGCATTATTTGGAAACCGTTCCTAATATTATTGGCAGCATTAGTAATTCTAGAGAGCAGTGGTAGCTCATTGGTAAGGACACGCGCCTCTTAACCGAGGAGTGCGGGTTCAAACCCAAGCACGTACCTCTGGATTTTTCAACTCTAATACGTATTTATACCACTAGCTCAACGGTGAAGGAAAACAGCGTGATGAAACCTGCAAATTCAAACAACTTTGGATTTGTAACCATGATCCAAAAATTGTCTGGTTCCCCTATCTTAGGGTTACAAAGGTCAGATCAGCAGTCGCTTCAATGTAATTACCAGACTCGCTAAATCCTGGATCATGGTCTAAGCGGACCCCGTCTAAAACACACGGGACATAACGCTAGGAAGATGAATGATTAGTAATTCTAGAGAAATAAACGATTACTTGTTTTCATAGCTATGTATATAAGACAAAATGGGAATCAATCTTTTGAGATAATTAATTATATTTTACTGAAATTTGGTGTAGGGTAACTTATCAAAAAACATAACATCACTTTCGGCAAGTGCATCGGGTATTAAACGATTTATTTTGCTTAATCCTGTATAAGTCGTCATAGAATCCATTTGGAGGAATACTTTCAAAATACCCGGTCCATTATTCACTATCAGGTAATAAACTATTGGAGAAAGAAATCTCGAAGAGGTTTACATGCATATCAAGATGCCCGCAGTCCCTAAAGGGGTAGGCACAGTCCAAGAACAATCAGCTGCTTCCACCACTTTCAGCCAAAAATAAAATTGAGCTTGGTTAGATGGCTTGAGAAAAGTAGTGGCCTCCACAATCACAAATCGAGCACCCAATCCCGATACGCCATACTCGACCACCAGTTGACAAGAAATAAATATAAATCTAACTAGAAATACATATATGTATTAGGTACACTAAAAATCAAAGTTTTTTTTTTATCAATACGGTTTGAATCGCACAGAAGTTGCAATACTGCAATCATCATTAAACATGCGTTATTTTATTTAAAAAAAGTAATGAGACAATACTCGTAACTGGTATATTGACAATGGAATCGAATTAGCTGGCTCCCCTCGGATTCTAATCCTATTGCGGTTCCGGCCGCCAGTGGGCCCTAAAAGTTCAAATACGACGCACCAAAATGTCGGAGTTTGCGCCCGAGAAGGATTTTAAATCCACATGTTGGGATGACGGACTTTCTTTATCCATACAGACACTTTTACTTGCTACTTTCGCAACACAAACACATTTATTTGCTCGTGCTATTTTCTATTTGGAGACGGAAAAGCCTTGTGAGACTTTTTTTCTTTTTGCAACGGACTCGTATTATGTTTTAGTTTAGTTAGAATTTTTGTTGGTTGGAATCAAGCAAGTAATACCAACTTCTGCATATTATAACAGATCTAATTTCTCTTAGTCCAGAGAAAACCCTTCTACTTTAAACATGTAACACTAACACAGGGTTTCCGAACATGTGGTCAGTGGGTCCCCGGGGTCCTCCGGGACCAGCAAGCGTGTTTCAAGGGGTCTGAGTTCATCCCAAATTAACACAACTCCCTCTTTGTTAAGGCTATAATTATTTCTATGGTTAGGGACATTCGTTATGAATCTATTAAGGACCGCCCTCTAAAAAGGTTAGGAAGTTGAATTAGAAGGTGTGAAATATAATTACACAGATTGCAAAATGTAACGGAAAAGACATTTAGTAAGCAACCAAAATCGAATGTGGGTTTATGTTTGGTTGGCGCATAATTTTATTGTATTAAAGTATTCCAATTAAGTATTAAGTATTAAAAAGTTAAAATTAAATTAGATACTTAAATTTATCATAACTAGCAATCTTTTACAATGATAAATAATTATTACCATAAAAAAAATATGATTTTTAGGCAACTTTACTTAAATTGGCAAGCTGTTAGTATTTATAAATAAATAAATATAACTAAAATCTTTATTCAATATCATATGTGTTTACAAAACTGATTTATGATTGAGATCTCCTTTTAAGGGCACTTTTGTTAGGACATCCCGCTCTTCCGTAACAATAGGTACGTAATGCAATATAATACTTAGCAGAGATCGTAGTTACATAATACTGTGTTTATTATTAATTAAAACATTAATTTGCAAAAATAAAGATTTGAGAAATGTATGGGTTGTTTTGTGCGTGTGCATGTGTGTATGTATATACATACATACACACATACACATACATACATACACACATACACATACACATACACACATACACAAACACACATACACATACACATACACACATACACATACATACATACACACATACACATACACACATACACATACACACATACACATACACACATACACATACACATACACACATACACATACATACATACACACATACACATACACACATACACATACATACATACACACATACACATACACACATACACATACACATACACACATACACACATACACACATACACACATACACATACACATACACACATACACACATACATACTTTATGTGTGTATTTGTATATATTATATTTGTAAAGTTATACATACATACATACATACATAACATCACGCCCACGATCCCCGAAGGGGTAGGCAGAGTCGAAGGGGCAGCAAGCCCCTTCAACCACATTCAGCCAAAAATAAAGCCGGGCTGGGTCAGATGGAAAATTGTGAAAAAGCAGTGACAAGCGGCTAACCTGTCGCCTACACAATCACACACCCAAAACCCGATATACCATTAGTCGCCTTTTACGACATGCTAAGCAAGAACCACAGTTGGCATATTCTTTTTAAGTCCCAGACCAACATGGGACAGTGGGCTGGGTTGGATGGAAAGCTGTGAAAGAGGAGTGACAAGTGGCTAGCTCGTCGCCTACTCAGTCACATACCCAAAAGCCCGTAAACCATTAGTCGCCTCTTACGACATGCTAGGCAAGAACCACAGTTGGCACATTCTTTTTTTTTGTCCCAGATCAACATGGGCCAAGTCCCAGACCAACATGGGACAATTTGTAAAGTTAGCTGCACATGACCTCAGTTTCAGCATAGCTCCACGTTTTGAGGTTTTGTAATACTTAGTCTTTTTTTACATTTATATTTAGCCTTAGAATATATACTTAACTTCTTATTTATTTTATTATATAGTTTAGCAGATTGGCACTGGAATTGTCTTCCTGCATAAGATGTCTTAAAAGGCTCAACAGCAGCGACTCTTTGATTTCACCTCCTACTTAGTTAGTTTAGTAACATCATATGTTAGGGATTTGTATATTCTCAGTACCGTGCACAGAATATACAGTTGTCTAATCAAAAGGAGACAACTGTATATTCTGTGCATTACCACAGAAAGCGTAAAGGTCAGTTGTTGGGAATCTAAACGGTTTAAGCTTGGTTATTGTTTATTTTGTATTTTTGTTTATCTCGAATCGCAGATAAAATTAACAAATGTTTGTAAAGTTCGCTGACTATTAGGTAAAAATTAAACAATCAATTTATAAAAAAATACATATGTTGTAACCTGTATTAGTAGTCGACGGTACGGAAGCACCGCACCTCACTAATGAGGTCGTGTGGGCCAAGCTCCTCTATCCAAAAGATTGCACAGATACGTGCTGCCTGAAATACAATTGACCAACAAAATTCTCAAACCAAATAGATAATATTCTATTCTAATCAAGTCGCTAAATAACTACTTCGTATCTCTCTTGCTTAAGAACACTTTAAACATGTAAAATATTTATAATTCTTAACTTTGACTTGTCTAAACATTTTGCAAAAGAAAAATTTGGATCAGAATATGTTTGTAATAATGAAAATGTGTAATAAAACCAAAATGAGAAGAAAAATATTTTTGACAGATAATAATAGTACCTACTTAATAGAATGTATATAATGGCTAAGAAGTTTTTAACATACCATGTACATACATACATACATAACATCACGTCCATAATCCCTGAAGGGGTGGCAGAGTCAAAGGGGCAGCATGCCCCTTCAACCACATTCAGTCAAAAATAAAGCAGGGCTGGGTTAGATTGAAAATTGTGAAAAAGTAGTGACAAGCGGCTAACCTGTCGCCTACACAATCACACACCCAAAACCCGATATACCATTAGTCACCTTTTACGACATACCATGTACTTATAAATAAAACAGTATTTTTTCTTAAGTCCAGTAACAGAACTTTTACTAGAAAATTTGATTGATTATAAAACACCTTAATATTATATTAGTGTATTAATTTATATGACATTTTATGAGTATTTATCACTGAACAAAGTCAAATAGACGACATAAATTAAGCCACGTGCCCGTCGTTACAGTAATCCCGTAATATGGGCGGCCATGTTGTTTCCAACACCCCAGCGCGCCAAACTTGAAATTCCCTGATACCATCTCTACTCAGCCGCCGGTAAACATCTACATAATAAAATGGAAATGTACATACATACATACATTTCTTACAGACAAAGGTGTTCGCTACAAATTCGGTGTTGGTTTTAAAGATATCTTACTCAGAGTGAAGAAAAAGCGGTTTATATTTCCCATAGGTTTTGAAGTTCAATCTGGCTTAAAGACAATTTAAGGATCTGCACATAAATGACAAGACTAATATTTATAAAAACATTCTAATGTTTGTTATTGTAAAACCTGAGCATTGGTAAAACCTACTACGTTCTAGTAGAACCTAAGACTTATCACCGCTTACCAGCAAAAGTCCGAACTGTTTGCAATCATCATTCATTTCTAACTATATTTCAATTTAACTAAATCGATACATTGTATATCGAAAAAGGACTAGTATTGTCAAAAGTAATACTTATACCAACTAATTGTTTTAAAAAATCAAAGCGAGGTAGCCGAATTGTAATATTAATATATCATATTGTAGATAGTAAACATACATTACCAATCAATCACACTCGAGCACTTATAAATTACTCGTGCTAACTTTCAGATTCTACACATAAATTTATCTGGCATAAGTAGGATTAACAACAATACATTTTTAATGTACCGTAAAAAAAAATGAAAATTTAGCGTACAAACGAGATAAAACAATACAATACAACGACTTATCAATCGTTATACTAAAAATGTAAGCTTAGCTACTTTATGTAAAAGTCGTACACATTTCAACATTTCCATCGGCCCAACTTTTTAAAAGCACAGAAGCCAGTGGAAATTGTAAATTACCTTATGTAACCAAATAATAACCACAGTACTTTAAGAACGAGCAAGTGGGGGGTACCTTAATTGTCCCATTTAATTTGTTTTAAAGTGCTTTAGGTAAATAATACACGACTTTGCTTAGTTCCGCTTTGTTTTTCGGTGCTCCAGTCAGTGCAGCGCTGATGGTTAAAGTTAATATTAAAACTCGTAGTTCGCGTAGAATATAAAGGTATCCATCTATTATCGAAATGACTTTCAATTTTCAGTCACCGTATTAAAACAACACTGTGAACTGTTTGATTTTGTAACCGAAAGGCAATTACGTCAGTAAGCTACTTCTGTGAATTCGAGTTCACAGTTGAAACGTATTGACGTAATTTAAACTGTTGCTAAGCCCTTAGAAACAATTAAAATATGTTTTAATTAGCCGCCGACATTAAGGCACTAATCGTTGCAAAATCATCATTGTAGGGCCAAAAATAAAAAAAATGCCTAAGACGTCAAAACTTAAGACCAGTTCTTGTCGCAATTTGACTGGCATCATCTTTGCTTAAAGTTATAACCGTTAAAATAAGCACACAGTGAGGAAGATGATTATTTGTACTTTGTTTAACAACATCCAATGTTTCGGAGTTATAATAATTTCAAACGAACTAGAGCACTAGGCTAGATATGAGTGGAGTAGGTCCCACGTGGGCTTACTGTGGTGCCTGGAAAGCAAGTAAAGAATAAACTTTAGCAACGTTATTTCAGAACACTGCATGAAATCCGGCGAAGAACCATCTGGTTCGAATCAAAACTTGGTAGTAGATGTGGTAAGAACTTCGGTAGATATATTAAACAACTGTTTGATTAAACAACATATTAAAGTAAGTAGGGTTCTGGAAAACCTCATGTTTCATGACTTGAAGTGAATAAATGTTGTTTGTTATTATGCACAACCTAATTTAACATGTCTTTAAATTTTCACTAAATATATTGTATATAACGACAAGAAAGAAAATATTTGAGTAAAGTCAAGATGTTGTCAATTAGTAATGAACAAACATTTTGTGAAATGAAGATCCTTCAATACACGCAATCATTATTTAAACAAATGTAAAATTTATACAATATTTAACCAAATTGTGACTATCTGTGTATCGTCACAATTTATATGCCCAAAATAACTTGCGTGAGATGAAATGATTTGTTTGTAAGATGACGTCAGGAGATCAGTAAACAGGTATATAATTTCGAGGTAATCGAGAAGTGAAAATTCTATCAAACCGTAACAAATAAGACCAAACAATGATCATAACATGTAAACAAATCATGATGACCACTCAACTCTCTAAAACTGACGCTACCATATTTAGTACTAGTAGTAGTAGTAGTAGTAGTAGTAGTAGTAGTAGTAGTAATAATAAATAAATAAATAATAAATTCTTCAGACTGGCACACCAATTCCCTAGTCCCAAACTAAGCTTATAAGCTTGTGCTATATTACTACTATTTACTAGTTGAACGGATAGACATACTTAAATACGTTTATAAACATCCATGACTCGAGTACAAATATCCATGTTCATCACACGAAATATTTGCGCACGACCCTTGGTTTCGTGGCCAGGGTCTCTGACCACTCGACCAACGGGCCAGTCAGTGTAATAGTAGTAGTAGTAAGTAGTTTACTTAACACCAGTTTTCTGAATAAAAAGTAATTCAATGGTAGTATACAGAATACGTAAGACAATTTTGAGCAGTTTTTGATAAAGATTCCCATTCGACAGGTTTCTGGAAGCATCGTAATAGCTACGTAATAAACCTACTAATTAACTATGACATAAACGTATTTCTCCACAATTTCTCAAGAATCCCCTTAATCGATCTCCGAAGAGGCAATTTCTAATAAATTATTACTATCTCCTTTATACTCTATAGGTAACTTTGATTAACGAATTTTCTTTCGGGCCCGAAACAAGATAGAATCCCTAAAGAGAGTTGCCGATGCTGCATCGTCACTTCGGCTCGCATTATAAAATATGCAGATAAGTTACGGGAATTGATTCAAGGCACAAAGGAGCCGAGCGAGCAGTCTATAGGCGGGTGGCGAGATTTCGGCAGTAATTTCCCGGGAGGGTACACCTTTATCTCACGACATTAAAAATATTCTCCGTTAAATGCACGTTTTAATAAGAATTGTCAAAAGATGGACGTTACAAATTAACTTTAGGCTTAACTTGTGAATTAGAATGAGGATAATATCCTTGTTAGTGTATTTGGAAATCTTAACTTGTTATGTTATGTAGCGTTCAATGACGGCTCATTTGTACACTGTGAAGAACATCCTCGTGTTAGTTCTTTAGTTATGTGTTAGGTAACCATGGGTATTTCTTTCGTAACGAACTGATATTTATTACAAGTCAGGAACCGGATATAGTAGATAGGTTTTATCAATTCCAGAACCAAAAAATATATCTATTGTGCAATATTTTCGTTACTTTTCAAAACTTCTAAAATAGGCAGTCAAAGTACCAAAAACAATATGTATATTTTTTGAAAATATATAATCTATCTACTTCAATCCATAAATCTAGATAATGTTGTAATATTTATGAAATAAAGTAAGGTCATGGTTTAGTATGAGCCTCGGGAACCATCGAAAAAGTAGAAAAATATATCCGACCTTGGAGTTTAAGTAATTATATAAGATTTTTATAAAATAAAAGCTTAGAACTGAATTGACATATAGGGCAAGATTAATATTATTAAATCGTCATTTACCCCAGTAGTAAAACTAAACACAGTTAAGTTACAATTACATCCCTTGAAATATTATAATTATATCGATCTTGTGAACCATGGTGAGCCAATTCATGTAAGTAACTTGACCCTAACCCTTATTCCAAGTTATTTCCACTCGCTTTGCAGAAATTTCGCGACCGACATTTCCATATTAAAACCATAAGTTTACAATCTGCAAAGAAAGAAACTGTGGCTTTGAACCGAAATAATGGATGAATAAATGCAGAATATACTACACAGTACAGTATACTATATTGCCATGTTGGTCTGAAAAAGAATCTGCCAACTGTGTTTCTTGCCTAGCATGTCGTAAAAGGTGACTAATGGTATATCGGGGTTTGGGTATGTGATTGTGTAGGCGACAAGCTAGCCACTTGTCAGTACTTTTTCACAATTTTTCATCGAACTCAGTCCTTTGACTTTGCCTACCCCTTCGGGGATTATGGGCGTGATGTTATGTACTATACCTACAGATTCCGTTTTGAATGCTGTTGTTAATATTTGGAAATAAAGTTCCGTTAAGTCATGTTAAGTCAACCAAATGATGTTTCTTTAATCTTAATGAAAAATATGTTGCAACATGAGCATAACGAAGATTTACTTTTCCATTAATAGGTATGTCGTGCGAGCTCTATAAGACACTATAACATTACAGAAAAATCCCTATTCATGAATCCTTTTCTGCAAACCTCCAGTTCACTATTGAAATATTATAGGTATCATCGAGATATATCGCGTACTCCTCATGATATAATTAAGCCATTAAAACTTTGTAAGTAGACGCTTCTGCAAATCTGTAAACGGTATGTTCACGAAAATTCAGTCGCAACGCAAGAGGAATGTCGACGGCAGTAGAAAATTGTGCATCAAGGTTGGCAGTACCGAAAGTTGTTTCTGTAATATAAAAAAAAAATCGCGTCCCATGTAGTAAAGAGCAAAAACTGGTGTATGGGGTATTTCGTTTGTTATTAAGTAACCAACGAGTTGTCTAACTGTTAGTAGCCAACGAGTAAGACAACTCGTTGGTTACTGAAGAGAATATGAAAATGAAAAACCAAAATTATCTCAGTTTTAATTTCGGATAAAAGTTTAGCTTGCTGAACCTGTAACTGTACTTACGCCTTCGGGGATTACAGACTTAATAGTGTGTATGTAGATATGTAAAAGTATAAACAGACTCACAAAAAAGGGGGCGTTAATGTTGTTTCTGTAAAGTAAATTATTACGAGTGTATTACACATTGTTGACAACATAAGTACCAACATCCTATTAGTTTTAATATGGAGGCGCGCGCTAATGATTCCCTTAATAATACTATCGATTAACACTATCCGTTTATGTATTCAAACTCCAATGTACGTAACGGCGAATCAGCTGAATCATAGGTATATACATACATAGAAGGTATAAGAGGCTTAAAGGCTACGTTTGAACAATTCAATTTCCTTTGCATGAACACTTTGCATTAAATATGTCTGTAGTAATATAGTGCTATCTATCATTTAAATGGGTCCTAAATATCTGACCTCCAAATGTTTCAATGATTTTATATTTATTCCCGTTATATTTATACCATTAAAATACTTAGCACTCGTGCTTTATTTGTATGAACTGTAAAAAGTAAAAGGAGACGGATACGGGTTCGTACATTCTTGGGCCTAAATGTAAAAAGATAAAAGTGGTGTCAATTAAGAGCTTATAGATTATTAAACCATTCCTGAAAATTTTGCGAATTTTGGCAATCTGAGAACAGAGTTATAAGGGATTTAGGAAAAGTGAGGTTGTTCCCGATGCTGGCCTCATCACTTTTATATTAATACTTTTTATACCTTTTATTATTTTATATTTAAGTTTAGAATTCAAATTTTATTTTGATTTGAAATACCTATTATTTTTTTAGCAGTCTCTTTACAAATATACGGCGATTCACATCGTGGCAGTCTCTATTATTTAAAGAGATTATGCAACAAAACAACAACCTATACAAAACAGCTGATTTTTGAACTGCGATTGCTATTTTATTTAAATAGACAGTTATTCACTACATTATTTGTAGTTTTTATTGTATTGTATAGACTGGAGAATGTAATAAAACTAGCAAATAGATTAAACTATATTATAAGGAAGATGTGATGTTATGTTGTGTTATAAAAAACACTTTTTAAATAATAATTATCTTTTATTCATCTCATTTTAATCAGAATATCGTCTAACAAGTGCCCAGCTGGATAAATTACCTTAATAGAATAGAATAGAATAGAAACAACCAAGGTATTGACATTAATGTACGCAGCAGCCTACAGAGTACAGACAGTTCCAGTAAAGTTGCAGTTACAGTAATGTTTAGGGATTGCTTCCTTGCCTCTTAGAGAGCTATTGACTAAAATGTATAAAAAAATAGTTTTTCGAGGAGAACATATCAATCAAACACCGGAAAACACTAAAAACACAAGCCTATTTGACAATACGAGACAAGTGGTCATAGATTGAGAGACAGGGAGCTGTCACTGTAAGAACATATTAAAATATACAGTAATAAATCGATCTGGAGCATCGATTTTAAGAATAATTTTTATTAAGTTGATGATTTTTATTTTAGCTTTTAAAGTAAATATTGATATTACGTAGCTAATATGAAATGTATTTTGTTCACTTTGATTGAATCAATCATCCTGTGCCAATGTTTCTGTACAAATATTTGAATCAATCACAGTAATCGATTATAGTAATCTATATTCTATTTTATTAGTGAAAACCTGTGTTCAAGATTTCTCGTCTCCCAGTTAGTGGATTGAGCTGAGTTTTTATATTTTGAAATAGAAAAAAATATCTTTTTTTTAAAACCATATTTCAACTTATTACGATTGGGCCCAGAAATTCCTGTCCCCTTTTGCACACTGCTCAGAATAGAATAAGATCGAGAATGTTGGCTAACTTCTGAATCGTATTCTTTATTTATAGGTACTGTTAGCAACCCTAGTGGTTTCAACGGCAAACTTTTATTCATTAGTAAGCTCCAGCCGACTATTATCGTCGCCTAAACACTTAAATGAGTCCATTTTTAGAGTGCAATTAAAGTTAAAGAATTTTCCTATCTTCCATGTAGGTAGATAGATCACATGATAGACTAATGACAATATTTCAATAATGTTCGAGAGATATCGGTATAATAAAATATGATAATATGATATGATATATAATGAATATAATTTTATTTATATATAAATATACATATGTATGTACCTAATTAAGTAAAAATCAATTGAAACGTTAATTGGATGCACCCCTCAGGGTGTCAGTTGTCCCAGCGATTACTGACTGAAAGTTCATCTTTACAAGTAATTAATAACCTGTTTTAAGTCAAGAGCAGGCAAGAACAACTTATTAAATTGTAGATACTCCGATTTGAGAGGTAATTTAACTTGAAAATTTGTTTTTAGTCGAGTTTTGTTGCTGACAGCGGGTAACCGACGCGGTGCCTTTGTGACTGCGATTCTTTCGTGAATGACACGCCGTTGTAATTGGGTCAAACTGCCTTTTTGACATTTCCAGACAAATTGCTTACCCTTTTTTGGAAGATACTTGTTCTAAAACATTGTCTGGTAAACTTCCTTATGGTGTAATAAATATATTGTTTCCTTTTCTTCTCATCTCCGAAAACCCATTAGGTATTTAGAATAAATTTTGGTTTTCCCAAGACTCATTATCATTTACTATTACGCACAGGCAAAGGAATCAATGGGTGATTATATACGTCACGCCAGTCACGCGCTCGTACATACACTTGACGATCTGTTATTTAAATATTATAAAGGCGAAAGTCACTTTGTCTGCCGGTTACCTACATCTTCAACCTAATCTACTTAACGGTTTAAAACGAAATTAGACGCGCCTAAAGTTTAATCTGAAACCTTCCTCGATAAAAAATAGCTTATATCCTTATATAGACTTATTTTTATCCTAAAAAGTTTTATAGACACCACAGGACACAATAGTTTGTATAACAGACCGAATTTAAGCGAGAGAAATATGTGGACAAGTACTAAATGATCCACACTAAAAGATGCGGCAGGGGTGTGACGCGAAACACTGCCGATACGATGACTTTTTAAATTCCCAGGGGCGTCTAAGCCGGAGACCCCCTTTCTGGAAAAACATGCAGAAGGCCAGGTTTGCCGACTAAACCCCATGACGCTCCTCATCACCCCCGTGCAGTGTCAGTGGTATTACGGCTTAGCATTAATTGCCATACCACCTCTGGGCCGGCCTACAGCAAAAATTAATTATATATATTATGCTTTTGAGAATTAGTATATATGTATTCTTAGAGGTATATTATTTACAAATTAGATGTACTTTCCATTTCGTACAAAAGACACGAGTTCGTCTCACATCGGGGCAAAACCGCAATATCGGGTATAATAAAATTAGATTAATTAAAATTAATCAGATTACCTGAGCATAGTTCGTAGGTTTAAAAAAAAACACATATTTATTTCAAATTATAAAATCTGCATTAGGTATAAATAAAAACATGTATCAGCACAGTTTTGTAAAACTCCATTCGCTTAAAACCAACGCAATTCGGCCCGCTTATAATACTAGTTCACGCGTTTATTTATTATGTTTAGGTTGGCTTAGACTCTGGGGCTTACCGTCTTAGTGTAAAGGGACTACAAGCTCACTAGCAAGTTAGTTAGTTAGTTTCCGAACCTCATATCCAGAACACTGGCGAGCAGCGATAAGTCACCTTACTAACCTGCCGAATACAAATATTACATAGAACGATATAGAGCGTGTTAATTTGAATTCTCAGCGTTTACCGGGTTAGTTGAGACTAAAGTGAGTAACCGACGAATAATTACACAGCGCCGGCTCGCAGCTAGTATTTGTAAAGCCACAATTGATCTCTAGCCCTACGCCCGCCGCACTCCTCGTAAATCCACGCGTTTGAAATTCAAATCTAAGTCGCTGAGAACCCTCCAACCCAAATCTCTGCACTGACAACTACGTAAGTACATCTCTTCTTTTTCACTATTAAATCCTTTTTATTTCAAGGAGGTCGTTGTCACTTAATATTAGATTATGTGATGTTAGACCTTACGCCTTATAAGGTCATTGGTTGGTAACCTGATGGTTTTAAAATACAATTAGGTGTATTATTTGAACGACTATCACATTTGAATGATAACCAATTCTAGACAGTAGCGAGCTCCTCATGAAATTACTAAGTAGATGCAAAGGTTTGTAGGAAATAAACAATACCAAGCAACATGGCTACTATTAAATTCTTCCAGTTTTATCATACCTATTAGAAACATAAAATAAATTATTGATGTAGGCAGGTTCCGCGAAAGAAAATCACCTAACATGTCTATGTAACTTTTACTCCTATGATAGTCAATACAAGATATCACATTATAATATAGCAAGCATCCTATAAATAACAATATTGTTTTACTAGAACAAAAAAGGTTTGGCACATTTCCATTGCAAACCCTGCCAATAAGTTTAAGTTTAAAACATAATAAGGCAATGATTTTGTAAATATAACTTTTATACGGCACGTCGGCTTGAAATAGGGCACAGTTAATCTCCCAACTCGTCCAATTATTCCCAGAAGCGCGAATCAAGCCCGAGCTACTGTAGAATACTTGCATACAGCTGGATTTACGACTTACGAATCTTATACACAGCAGTCCAATATCACAGATAGAGAAGTTGGAAATAATTATCCCAGTGTTATTTTCGTGCGCTCGATATAGCAATCGCAATTTAGAGAATTTGAAATCGAATGTAGTCATCACAATAACCTGGAATTAATATTTGCGGTTTAATAGTGTTTGTAGATCAAACAATCACCTAAGTTTTAATCAATTGTTTTGTTAAATACGCAATAGATAAACTTTGTTATGTTAATTGTTAAGTATTTTCCAATAACGAATTAAATAATAACGATATACCTACACATCTTGCCAATTACCACAATACAAAAATGCGGTAGTTTAGCTATAAATGTTTTACAGAAGTGTGATCAAATGTTCACTAAAGTCAGCTGAAAGTATATTATAAATAACTATGGAGGTAGTAAAAGGGTGACATAGTTAATAGTCTGATGATTATGTTAAGGACATTCAGAATAATTAAATTTATAAGTAAGTCCGTGCAAGGCGGAGCCCAAGTTGCATAAATACTATTTATAATTCTTGAGCTTTTCTATAGATTTGGTAGCTATTGTTTTTTCTTAACAAGTTCAAAGTAATTCCTTTTGCAAAGTAATAAAAAACGCTTAACTAACAAGCACAAAATTCAATAACCTAATAAACTTATAAACATACAGGGCTTCGGTATTATGTGGGCGAAACCAAATGTTAAGACCTCATTTTGTGGGTTTCATCCTATTCACAGAAACATTTCGGCAAAAATTAACAAAACGTCAAAATATTAAGACAGGTTTTATTATTAATGAAAATCAGCCTAATATTGTTTAGTCGGGTCCCGGGTCTGATGAAACTCACGACAGAATTAACTTAAATGCGACGCTCACGTGACCTTTGTAAAGCCATGGGCGGAAGGCAAACATCCAGGTTCGCCCTCAGCCCGCATCCTTAGAGTCCAAAGGCATGAACAACTAGCCGAGCGAGCCAAGTTACCTCTTTAGCAGACACGTGATTTGCATAGTATAGGTGTCAATCAGGTGGTTGTTTATCCACAAGAGGAGGTTGGTGAAACTATCCGTCCCGAAACAAGGCGGTGCCCTCCTGCTCATGGAACTCAAACACGGCACACTATAATGAATTAAGTTAGCAACTCTCACGTTTCTGAACCCCGTACCCTCCTCATGTCACACTCGCGACTCTCCTACGACCGTATAAATTTACTAACGTTGTCACCGAACCCAACCTTTGTATCACTTTGTGTTACAACTTCAGTATAGGTGGCAGATAAATCAAAATTATACGAGTAGGTACGCCATATGCGCTTCCTAGATATAATTAATTGCTACTAGCGAACCTGCTATTAATTTCAGCGTGGGAAATGTATTTAATAATGTCTTCGTGAGGCTGAGATTCCTTATTTTATATTCAGCGCTAGCGATAAACTAAACAGAATTCTCATGTTAAAACGTATGCATCTGTTTGCTTGTATATGTTGCTGTAATAGCTCGAACTATGGTAAATTTTAAGATTTTCCAGTAAAACCTAAGATTTACCAACTCTTAACGGTAAAAGTCCGAACAGGTGTACAATTCGAACTTTTACCACCATTTACTTAGTAAATCTTAGAATTCTTTACTTGGAACATTTTATCTAACCAAACCTAACTAAGATTAGATTATGTTATAGGTTAGGTTAGGTAAGGTATTTCTTTAATCAGGTTAATAAACCTAACCTAACTAACCCATAATATAACCTAACCTAGAAATGTTTACATTTACCAACTCATGTCGGTAAATCCTAAGATTTACTAGTAAAACCTAAGATTGACCAATATACGGGCTTTTACAGTAACATATACATGTAAGTAAACAGTCTATCTGCAATTTATTACTAATATGTATGTATACATATTACATTGTCAACAATAATTAGTTACACTTAATTTGTCATCAAATTAATAATGCACAATTACACAAACTAATCAAACGTTAATTGATACGTAATCTAATTTATGTACAATATTAAATTAATAATTAAATATTATATTCCAAATTCCGAAGCATAAACAGCAGTGATTATCGATAAATATTTTAAATGAATGTTTATTAACCGCCATTAAAACACCAGAAATCTCTACATGAAAAACTTAATGGTGAACTTTCCATTTTAAACATTAATTATGTTGTGTACCACTGTAAGCCAGTTGTGTAATAATAACAAAATTCAACAGAAAACGCTAACGAGACGCGTAATGCGATAACCATCAATTACTGACATGGTGATTGAATGATTGGTCGGAATGCAAAACTGATTGAGACTGCCGACGCAAAATTAAATAACTGCTGAAACGATTATCGAGATTGCTTCTCGTAAATTCCACGACATAGCAGCCGTTTAATTTCCATTATTATACACAATAATGTTGTGGTAAGTACGTGAATCGATGTCGTGTATTGTTTGCGAGTAGTGTTGGATATCTCGTTTTACGGGACGTCCCGCTTTGAAAAGGCTAAATGGAAAGGAGTTGAGCCTGAAATTGGAACCAATATCATTGCGGCCACTTCGCAAGTAGCAGCGTAGTAGCCGCAATGATATTGATCCTAATTTCAGGCTTTTGTGGCCAGTCAAGTTTAGCTATTACCTACTCAAAGGCGTAGTCAAATACTTTCTATGAACTTATTGCTTTTCCTTCATTTTTTTATTGCTTTTTGGATGAGAGCTTTTTACCTTAATATTACTATTAAAACAACTTAGGTATCATTTATTTTAACGTTATCTTAACAACTATTTGCGAACACTGATAGACATCACTGTTTCATATCTATGCGTGGTTACATTGCTCATATATTGGAGCCTTTAATACTGATTAAATACATACGCAGAGACTTCAACGAAAACCGAATATTTGCTAGCAATTAGTACTTACTAAACGTAATAAAACGTTACCATTCTGCAAGCATTTATCTTTATGTTTATTTAGTATAGCGACCCGCCCCGGCTTCGCACGGGTCCAATTGTATGGTAAACTAAATATTCTCTACTATATTATGCATGTATTATACATAGTGGACCCGTAGTTGTTTAAGGATAGATAACTTATGCGATTATTGTAATGCTTCTCTATAAACAACATTTGACGTTAAATTATTTTCAGGTAACCCGTGATAGGGCAACGTAAAGTTGCCCATGCGTAAAACATTCTTTTCGTAAATCAATTCCTACTAATTTGAATAGCCCTGGGATCGCGTCTGAGCCCCGCGGGGTACCTTACTAATAGATCTAAACTCCCCTCCCGCACGCGCACCCACGCCTTAGTGACGCTCACTTCGCAACGGCTGAAATTGTAATATTTTAATTTCGCCATAACTTCAAAACCGAACGTCCAATTTTAATCATACTAAGACCAAATATTATCTACATACACTGTTCTTAGTGATGAAATAATTTATTTTGATAAGGATTAATAGAATGAGTAACATAAATGTGTTTAAATGTAGTCCTAAAAAATTCAAGATTTTTAAATAAAAAAATGGTTGTTGTGCCTCACTCGACATAGATAGGTATAGTGTGTCGCGGAAATTTTTGTAGATATTCATAAGATCTTCAATTAATTAGAACATTTTATGGTTCTATCTTTTATAGTTTAGGCAGCCTACGCAAAATAAGTAACTTTTCTGGTTAATTTTTTCCGAAAAACCCAAATATTTTACGGAACCCTAATTTTTTCAAAATAAAATTTAGCCTATGTTACTCGTGGATAATGTAGCTTTCGAATGGTGAAAGAATTTTTAGAAACGGTCTAGTAGTTTTTGAGCCTATTCATTACAACCAAACAAACAAAGTTTTCCTCTTTATAATATTAGTGTAGATTATATGTAAAACAATATATTACGTGTATTCATACTAATTGATTATTCGTATAAATAGTCTCACAAGCGGGAAGTGCTTTTTCAATTTCCAGCAAACTTCGATTTTCATGGTTTTTTACGGAGTGCTTTTAAGAAAAATCTATTGTTACCTTTGTTACCTTAAACTAAATCAGATACTTAAATGCGGCATAAAAATACATCGAGTTAACCCTTGATAATGCAATAATAACGTAAGATTACATTTTGATACCTTTTTTTCTAATAATTAGAATAGAATTATTCTACTAAACACGCGAATACTCTATTATTGGCATTTGTAATTTTTGCATGTCTTGTAAAATGTATACCATACTCGTCCCTCCAAAAACTTGTACAAAACACTAAATTTACCGATTTAAAATTAGTTTACTTTATAATTGGGACTTTTTGATATTAGATATAATAGGTATAAATTAATTACCTACATATGTATAATTGTGGACTATTTTGCATTCGTAAGTTGATTACAACATAGATATTTCATAACATTTTCCGCTAAAACTTAAACTTTTTAAAACCCTCATTTCTATGCAAACGAAAATAAAAGTGGAATAATTCCCGCACCTATTTAAACAGATCCGTAAAGGTTATTTCACACATCGTAGACACCAATAAATTAAAATGCAAGTGCGGGGAAGCGCAGGGTCCGGTCAGGTCGTGGCTAATGCTTTTCAGTTGCATTATAATCTGTATTGCCAGGGAATAAGGGCGGGAGCTTTCAAGGTGGGTTTATGTGTTCTGTAGGGTTGTATGGTATTGACAGGGGCACGAAATGAGCTGCAACTAGGGTTTCCAGCTCTGGGGGATCATTCACACGGAGCATGAAACATAAATGAGGCAACATACGAAAGCCCTAAAAAGTCATCGGGAATGCGGAAATATTGTTTCCCTACTTTTGTTATTCTAAATTGAGTCCACAAACATCTTTCATCGATTCAAGAAAATCCGTTAAAAAATTACTAGAGTAAAAGAGTTACTCTTCAGTTGTGATTTGATCGTATTTCTTATTGTTTAAGAGAATGAGTATAACCTTTATATTTGAACTGCATAGGTACGTTTAGTTAACCATACTTGAATATGTACCAGTCCATAATATATTAAGCCATATATACATTAAAACATTTATGGATAGAAATAGCATATATGTACGTATGTATTGCGTACTCATCTACATACCTAGAGCTCAATTATCGAGAACGTGTGTCACGAAATTGTTTCTACTACGACAAAAACAAACTGTAACTACGCCATTACACCGATGTAAGTATTGATACTTCTGCACAAACTAAATTACGCCGTAACCCTAGTTCTTACGCTTGCAAGAATGTCACAGAATCCGCGACTCACTAATAAAACTGAGATGTTGTGTTTGTAGTTATAACTCCATAATGTACTTTAGTGATTGCATTATCTACTACCTCATAGTACAATAGTTTTCAAACAGAAAAAATCCAAATTACAACCGCAAAAAACGCTGTTTAACATAACAGCGTTTTGTAATATAACAGAAAAGAAATTTAGTAGAGACCAGATGATAGCACAATCTTGCTGGAACCCTTTAATATTTTTAATACTTTCATATCCGTTAAAGATTAAAATAAGTATCCTGAGTTTCCAGCTGACAACTCCATAGCTGATGACGTGAAATCAGATAATATTTTTAAATAAGACGAGATGCACGTGTGGCATACAGTTACACACGTGCATAATTTTCTTGTATTAAGAGAGCTATTAACTTTCACAGTATTGTGACTTTTTATCTCTCAACATATTTTCCTTTGTGGAATTACGTTTTCCTTTGTACCTGTTTCCCGTCACAGATATCCATCAATTACTCGATTTCTATCGTAGAAAATGATTATGATAGCACGTAGGATTAACCATATTAACTTGTCTGAAAAAAATATTACACAACCATTGCCACAACCTTTTCAAGTAAATAACGCTATTTATATTGTTATTCTGAACAATAAAAAGGCTTTTTTTTCATTGTCCTGCTATAAAAAGTATTATAACTAACCTGACTTTTTTTTAGATATGATGATGATAGTTTATAAGATTTGAGTTCGAAATACACGAGTCCTAATAGTGTTTAAAACGAGCGTGTAGCATCCGTCGGAGTAACGGAAACTGTTTTATTGAGCTCACAGGCTTAATGGACGGATCATGCCTAATGGAAATGACGCGACGTTGCGGCATCGCCCGAAGATTTATGATCGTTCTATACCTGAAGTCCCGGACATGCATTCCCAAAACCCATACACTCGGGAACAATGGCAGTAGCAGCCCTATTCTCTGCGCAGCTGCACACATGATTGCGGCCGTAATTCGGAACACTCACCCAAAATAGAACCATGGGACAGGACTTGATTTCGAAAGTTTCCCACTGGAAATTTGAAATTGCTTTTGGAATTTTCAATTTTGAAATAAAAGGGCACCGCCGTTTTTGGACTTTTAATATCTCTCTGTTCACAATGGGTCGGCGTGTTGGGTAAGCGGTTTGCCGAGGTAACGTGTTGGGATTTAGTTGTTTCCATTTTTATATTACTCCAATTAGCTCAGGTATAACATGCGACTATCCTTGCTTCTCGCGTTAAGGTTGTTAGTTGGAATCCGCTTAAAAAAGTCAAAGCAAGTAAACGTGGGAACAAGCCCATCTTTCCCACTGGGCATATTGGGCACGTGCCCAGGGCCCCGCGATCGAGAGGGCCTCCTAGTGCAACGTTGCACCTGGGCACTTGAAATTAATTAAATAGAACAATTAATTTCCTAATGTGCCCACGGCCTCCAATAGGTTTAAGACGGCACTGCGGGGGAATCAGATAGATTAGGTAATTGAAACACATAAAGTAATTTAATGAACATACATGTTTCGTCAGCACTGTTGTCGTACCGGAGAGCTAGTGGTAGATATATAAAATGTCACCTTGACATTCCTAACCAATAGACAAGGGAACCTGACACATTGGATGATCCTACATATTTGTATGTGCGGGCTTCCTCACGTTATTTTACCGTTTCAGTGAGCTCGTGGCTTATAAATCATTACTTTACAATAACAAAAGGATTGAACCCTGCTCATGTGAAGTGCGTGTCCTTTTACCATTGGACTACAGTCGCTCTGTATCTAACATTTAAATATAACGTAGGTACTTTATACGCAATTATAATTTTGAAATTCTGGGTTGGTCTGGTTAAAAGAAAAAACGTAATTAAGCAAGCAATTTTTTACTTTAACTTACCATTCGAGGTAAGTAAGGAAACTTCCCTGCTCTCGCCGGTGATTAGAATGCATAGAGGAGTTCATTTACTTTTTTATATAGCTTCGACGAGAATTAATGTTCCTGACATTAATTCTCGTAAAAAAATTAAGTAAGAATATTATTCACAAACACTTTTTCTTTTATAAATAAAAAATAGGTAAATAACTGAATGGGTTAAATCCAATCTCAATAACACGATTTTTGTTTTATCTGTTTTGTGTGTGGGTAAACCCAATTTGAAAAAAAAAAGATATATATGCTGAGTTTTTTATAAGTATGAACATACATGTTCCGAACCTGTGTCTCAAATAAAATTTATTTCACAGGTCAGGGGAAACATTGCCTTTTTGTGAGGAGATAACTCAAAATATAACGGATTTGCGTAAAATATGTGATACCTTTTGTATGGTAATACGATCCCATTGTTCGGAGATTGAATTTTCGGGTTATCATGCTTAAGAATTATTCATGACAGATAGGTTGCGATTGTTATGATTTTTTTTTGCGAGATCAATAAGAAGAAAATTAGGGAATACTTTATGGCTGAAGAAATGGCTAGAATTTATTTTAGGTAGGTAAAGAAAAATCAACCCAAGTAATAACATTATTATAGCTTATGACTTTACCTCTAGCTGTGCCCTTATAGCGAAGATGTTTGTAATTTTTAATATTACGATGTTATCTATAGTGGCGCCATATTGTGATAAAAATGTATAATACGCTCACAGTATGTTAGGTACCGATACAATGTGTATAAAATATATCATTAAATAAACTGTGTTCGCTTACAAAAAAAAGGGCTGACGTCCTCGACGTTATAGAAAAAACATATGTAATATATATACACAAGGATTTGTGTCCTAGGTGAGGTAGAGGGCATCTAATTAATTTCAAGTTTATTCTAATTATTTTTGTTGCTGTCGCGATGGGAGGCTTTAGACGAAGATTTTTTACACTTTCTTGCTTACTTGAATATCTGTAATTTTGGAGCGTGTACAAAACGTATTTTGTAAATACAATTTTATATAAAAATTGCATTCTATTAATTAGAAATTAAAATTTCGATCTTAATCATAGGTAACAAATGCTAAATTATTAACAACTAGCAGCGCCCCGCGGTTTCACAGGCATTGTTCCAGTTCCTGTAAGAATATGGGGATAAAATATAGCCTATGTTACTTCCGGATAATGTAGCTTTCCAATGGTGAATTTTTGAAATCGGCTCAGTAGTTTTTGAGTTTATTCATTACAAACATACCCACACACAAAAATAAATTTTTTTCCTCTTTATAATATTAGTATAGACTACTTACTCGTATATTATTTATAAGCAAATTGCAAACAAGCTGGCCTCTTAATTGGTTTACATGATCATCAATTAACACTTGTCTTATCAGGTTTGTTGCTCTGCTGACTAAAAAATTACTTATCTAAGTACATATATCTTAAAAAGCAAAATTCGTTGTTGACACCGTACAAATTACCAATAAATCCTTGATCTTGAGATAAAACTCTAAGGGCTGCTTATATAAAACGTGCTTCATTTATGCAAAGCTTCCTAAAAATTAAATCGTAATTTATTATGAAACACAAAATACTTCGTCAAATATGTTCAAACATAAAAAAAAAAGATATATCGTCAGATCCATATTTAACAAAATTTAACATAACAGTCGCGATAAGTACAAAAGCAATAAATGGAAAACAACTTTAAAAAATTGGCAAATATTTATAAAATGGGATGAGGTACTGAGATAAAAAAAACTCTAGTATAAATGCGTGTCTCAAAACCACTATTGTGAGCTAAAATCTTTTGTAATGAATAACTTTGTAAGCCGAAAAAAGGGTCGCGAAAGACAATCGTATGCATAATAATATGGCTATCAAGTGAAGAACACAGTGAGACAGGGACAGATCAAAGGGTGTATTCATTTGGGAAGGCACCGCACGTCTCGGGGGCGTTGGGAAATTGAAACTTTATATTTGAACGCACTCTATCTGACCGAACCTGGGCTCACTACCGGAAAATCCTTAGTTGAAATAAAATAAAATGCGGACGAATCCCACCGTACACTCTACAGCTGTAACTCCATTTTCACTCCGATTTGTGAAATGTACGTGTGACTTTTTCGTCTCGTTTTGAAGTTTTCTACAAGTTTCTATGACAACGAGCGAAGTTGTGACTTCGTTGACTTGACTTTTCACAGCACTTACTTGAAGTGTTATTATTAACAACATACCATTTTAATTTCGCAAGCTTAAGCAACATACTTGCACTACCTACATACTATATTTACCTTATTACGAAAAGCATTCATAGTATTTAGTATGAATATTATTAGAACTTCGCTTAAACCGAACAATTTGAAATGTTCTCACCAGGAATCCAAATGAAACAATGGTGGCTTTAGTTTCTAATTTATAATTAATATTTCAAGTAGGCTTAAACCTTGACAGTTTTTTTCTTTATTTATAATTTTATTCCTAAATTCCTTAATAAATACTGAAACTTCTGCAATTTTACTTATCTGTTCAGTTCCAGAAATTAACGTGAAAGCGAAACATAGTAAGGATAGATTGCGTTGCGTTGAGTTTCACCACACAACTACTGTACAGTTTACATTGCTTAAAATATACTCTTTCACTTTCATATCTTAACAACTAAACCGATCGTGACGAAATTTTGCACACGTGTCTATAATCAGGAACACAAATTAAGTTGTTAGAATAAAATATCATGGTATTGTCAAAAAATTTAAAAAAAAAAAATATTGACATGCAAAATTGTTTTACATCTGCCGCCATGGGCAAACTATTTATTTACTATATAAAGCTTATCGAAAACTGCAAGTCTATCTCGGCTACGCAACATATTCCATCATTTATATATATTTAGGTTATTATGCGCGTACTTTCGAATAATAACTCATTGTTCACTGCTCGATACAGTTGCCTAAAATTAATGAGCTACTCATTTAAAGTGGAGTAATATATGTACTTCGGTCGATGCACTTTCCCAGCATGATAATACAATCTGAATCCGTCGCAATTACTAAAGTTGCTTATTTGTATTTCGACAGCCCGTTTTCGAAGCTATTACAGTTTTAGAACAAAACCGACGGCCATAAATAAACCCAAAAGCGGAGCTTTTTTATCGAATAACAAAAACCACCAGTTTGTATCTACTTTTGCCAATCGCTAAAGTGCATAGATGTCCTATGCCGGCTGACTCATACATTTTGTGTAAATATTTATTATGTTGAATCCCCAAAATGCACCACGTGTGTGAACTCCGTTGATTCTCATAGTCAATAATGCACAACAACGAAACCTTTACAATATCCGCTGTTCCGAGTTATTGCGTTTTCAAGAGTGGGAAAAATAAAGTAGGTAAGACTATTATGATGTGGAAAGCGGACGAAGTGAAATTAAAATAGTTTTCATGGAAATAAGCGAAATATTCTCGTCGGTTACGGTTGAGGCGTCCCATAAAAGTGGGAGGCCTGAATAAATGTTTACCAAATAAGTGTTACTAGTTCATGCTCGTGGTCATACTTGAGGCGTTCCGGCGTTTCAATCAGGAAACCCGTCGGCCATCGTCAATAGACGAGTACTTTTTTTTAAATAAGTAGGTACCCGTCTTGATTAATATAATTATTAATTTATATAATTTAGTTCTAAGCTCATTGGTGTGTTGGACATTTCTGTAAGCCATAAGTCAATTATTATGAATTAATAAAAATGAGAAATATTTACCTAAAGCATATACCTACCTCGTTTTAGCCCGGAAAATAATATAATCCAATTCGTTTGCTAAAATACATATGAAACACCAGAGCTATAACATAACAATATAACTAACTAAACTACACGCCACATCCCTAGCGGGGTATGACTTATATGACGTACGGGCAGAGAAAACCGAAAAAAATATAAATTAAAAAACATTGTACAAAAACCCTCCCGTAACTCCGTAAATGCAATTGTTCAAAATCGACTCTAAAATGTATTCCAGCTTTGTAACAACAACACTTTAACATTTTGACGTGGAGTTAGACAGGTAACAATTAGAATGAGACATTTATTCAGCGGTGGAGGAAGGGGCACGCCACAAGGAGGGGGGAGACTAACGAGTTTCTGTCTGATGTTGGCGAAATTTGCTCCAGGACACGCTGGGGCTGAACAACACTATCGGAGCACCCTAGCGATGTGTACTCCCGTAGTTAGTATAACACATAACTGTTGCACGAGGAAAGTTCTGGAAAACTTAGCATCCACCTTACGTCAGACGCGTACTGACATTCACTTCACCCGACTTATCAAAATTTAGTCCAAGATTTCACCCGTTTCTAACATGATAATAGAATACGGAACTCATTCTGCTGACAATTTTTTTCGTGGTTTTATACAGTTTGCGTCATAGAACCTCGATTGTGCATCCCACGAGATCTATATTTTTTGGTTAAAAAAATCTTCACCTTTCTCCGGGTCGTAACTTTAGGTGTGCTAAATTTCATCATATTATTATAAGTTATTGTAAGTTATTACTAGTAGTTTAAGCGGAAAGACGTACAGACAGCATCACTTTCGGATTAATAAATTAATAATATTAATATGTATATTTTCTTACCTTTTCTATCGCCGCTATTGTGTCACAATATAACGTTTTTAACCGACGAAAAAAACGGAGGAGGTTATCAATTCGACGCGTAAATTTTTTATTTTTTATGTATGACCACGCATAACTTTTTACAGAGTAATCTGATTTTGATATTTTTTTTTATTAAAAAGGGTAAATCTCAATGGGGTCTCATAAAAATTTAGAAAAAAAATTCCAACCCTAAGGGTAGGAAAACAGGGAATGATTGAATGTTCACTCACTGATTGTAATACATATATAACCACGCATAACTTTTTACATATAGTTACATTTGTTAAGAACTAAGCTGTTGGAGTTAAATAAACAACGTTTATTATTTTTGGCTTTTCAGTTCTAGAGGCGGTAAAATTTTTTTTTTATTTATTAGATAACTATTGGTACACTTTAAAAATATATTTTTTTTTAATATTAATAACTTACATTACATCATGTTTTATGCAATATTTTAAAATATTTTGATATTATCGAAATTTCAACTAACATGTGTGATATAGAAGAGGCAACATGTTACGCAACATTGCATGTCTTTGAACATATAAAATATTTGATGGCGTCGAAAGCTCATTAAGTAAGTAAGTTGGTTATTATCATGATAGCTATCGCATTACTTCTTTGTAACATAGTATGCTAATGACCACATACGTATTACCTCGCGTTATACTGCCCTTATAAAAGGGCCCCTACAAAAACTATTATTAATTTTGCAACGTCTTATATTACTCTACCTATAGCACAACTGTCACTTTTGCTTTAAATATGTTAATTACTCGGTTATTTTATTAATATTATTAAAGCTTATCTGGCCGTCATCATTCCTAATATTTTTATTTCGCCATCTTATGTAACAAGTATCTAGTATCTATTACCTACAACGTTTTAGCACCAACGTCTATAAAATGTAATTTTACTTTCCATTATCATAATAATTAATTCTTTACAAAATACAGATTACCAAAATCATCAGGTCATCATCAAATATATTGTTTAATACATTTTTACTTCTGATAAACACATAATACAATTTGATCTCTTACCGATTATCTTACATCTTCCATTACAGTATATTTTCGATTAATAAATGTAACATGCTGTGCTTTGGCTGAACCTATTTCAACAGTACAAAACAAAATCCTCTGTACTTTTTAAGTAAACATGCGTGAAACTAAGTAAGTACGAGCGTTATCTTCATATAACGTTACTCTGATAGATAGGGCTATGCCAATATAATTAACTGACAATTCTTAAAGTTTATAAACATTTCAATCAGTCATAATCAAAATGTTTAGGAAATTTTCAAGCTAACCCTGTGGAATAACGAAACCAAATAGGGACTAGAAAAGCTACTCGCAAACTTTATGTAACTTTTAAAAGGTTATAAAAGTTGTTTATACTATCTGAACAATTTGAAATTTCAACAGAAGCGTTTTAATAATATATTACCCGCTAGGGGATTGGGGAAAATTTAATGTTAGAAAGGAATGCTTAGTATGTGTAAAATATCAACTTTTCGACACTGAAAATTTTACCCTGGCTGAGATGACCATCGGAAAATTGTTAATAATTCTCACACCGGTAAAATAATGTGATATTTTAATATATTATAATATATTATATCATAGCAGGTATCCTATGATATAAGCAATTAAAATAGTAAGCTAGTTTATAAATAGGTAGGTGTTCTAATTCTTATATTTGTGTACTAATGAAAAATATATAATTACCCATAAATATAAATAAAGATATAAAGACTTTATATTACGCCGCAATGTCAAAACATTTTTATAGAATTATTATTTGAACTTGCAAATTTACGCCAATTTATCATGATTTAAGGACGGTTTAAAAATGTACCTTAGGGACACACAAGTTTATTGTTTCAAGTCAAGCGTTTGCGAATATCCAACTTGTGAGTACATAAGCCATAGAAAGTTAATAAAATCGGGGAAGTTCTGATCCTCTGTCCCTAATCCCTTCCCGATGTCGCTTCGAATTTTATACAACTTTCCTAAGATATGATCTTCCCTCAACTAATTCCTTGGAAATTGAGTTGAACTTTGAAACAAATTATTGTCTCGCCGTACCTACTTAAGAGTCAATACAAAAGTTGCAAAAACCGGCGTTTTTCAGGCAATTTATTTCTAATTGCTCTCATAAATTATAACTTTTCAATACGTTATTGCGATCTAATTAATTTTATTTAGTATCTGTTTTTAACTGTTTTAAATTAACCACAAACATGTGGCAATATAAGAGAAGGTTGATCCAGAAAACAAAAGTGTTTGTAGTTTCTAGTTATAAGTATATGGTAGCAATATTCAATCTCACAGTTAATTAGATATATATAAGGTTAGAGTTTGCTTCTACTTGGACTTTGTCTACCCCTTCGGGTATTACAGGCGTGATGATATGTATGTACATACATACATTACATCACGCCCGTAATCCCCGAAGGGGTCGGCAGAGTCAAAGGGACAGCAGGCCCCTTTAACCACATTCAGCCTAAAATTGTGAAAAAGTAGTGACAAGTGGCTAGTTTGTCGCCTACACAATCACATACCCAAAACCCGATATATCATTAGTCGCCTTTTAGGTACGACCTGCTAGACAATAAACATTATGTATGTATGTAGTTAAAATATCGGTCGGATTTCAGTAATTAAAGAGTTGTTAAAATCAACTACATCTTGAACCTGACTGGCTGTGAATATTCAAAAACTTTCGGACGATACGATACGACAAAGAAGTGTTTCATTAGTAATCACCACATCTGCCTAAAACAACTGGCCATTAGACTTCTTACGGAAATTTCGTCCGTGAATGTAGCTCCCACTTGACCGCTTACTTATAATTGCACAATAAATTTGCGCCTGAAACATCAATACGACCAATTAACCTCCCACGATACGTTTCTACAAATCCTTCCGCCGATAAATAAACCTACAAATCGTTGTGATATTCTGCTCCACGAACAGCGACAGTACCGCAAATAGCGACTAAATCTTCTCCAGGAGGTCGCTAACCGAATTTAGATTCTAGGTGATGAATTAATCCAATCCCGCATCAAATGCTGAAACCTGTAAAATGGGCAGATAATGTCGCACAAATATCTGAAACATATTGACTCCTAATCTCATATTCTCGGATATGTACCATTAGCTACTAGAGTAGGTACTTATTATTGAAAAACAAAAACGAATTTATAAGTAACAATTTCAAAATGTAATATATCCTAATACGTTTTCGCAAATCCCCTGCAAATAAATAAACCAAAAACAGTGTAATGTTTTGCTACCGCGCCCGCGGCAACGGTTCCACGAATAACGATCAAATCTCCAGAAAGGTGCCGCTAATCGAATCCAGATTCCAGGTGTTAGGACAATGCAATCTCGCAGCGAATTGCGTTGTGCTGCAACTGAGCAGAAAATACGAATAATTCCAATATGCACACGTATCGACTTTGGTACGCATCCCATTTTACATACAATTTTAGTTAACTTATCCACAAACTATACGATAATTTTTTTAGCTCTCTGCTGGTGCGGTGATGAGGAAACTATTACTTGCAACATTGAAAGTCGAAATAAAAGTTGCGATTATTTGCTTTGTATGCGTAAAAATGTTAAACAAGGAAATTATAAAACTACATTATGTATCTTACGTACCTATATATAATTAAAAAGATGTTGGTGACGAAACAATCAAACAGTTATTTCTTTGACTCAGTAGAAATTCTCACGGGACTTCAGCATAAATGTAATTCCAGCCGTCAAATCTACAATGTCAATTAATTTCGACACAGTCACACGTATACAATACACCCGGCATATACCCGGCATACAAATATTATTTTGTTCACAGTTTCCATTCGGGCGCGACAAGTTTCCCCGAATAGCGCACAAATTTCCTTCGAAGGGGTGCCGCTAACCGAATCCAGATTCCAGGTGTCGGGACAATGCAATTCCCGGACAAATGGCGTCGCGCTGCAGCCGGCTGACGTGTAAATAATGTCGCGAACCGACCGCGGTATGAACATGTATCGACGTGTTCCTTCTGTGACGTATTCATGTTTTGTATAACAGATTGGTTCTGGCATCATGAATTTTAAAGATAGTAACAGAAAATATAATTTATGATAATGGATATAGTAATAACTATTGTATTCTCTACCACTACCATCAGTTTTACACATAGGTAAGCTAGTATAAAGCTAGTATAAGAGAGCTCTTTGTGCCATTCTAATAGCACGCAAAATATCGTAAAAAGATCTTACCTTATGAGGCTTTTTTATCAAGAAAAAGAATTTCATAGAACTTTAAGGTACAGCAAAGTTTATGTAATTAAACGTAAAAATCTAACCTTCTTTTTATTAATGCTATATACTTTAATTGTTATAATGAAAGAATATAGTTTATCTACATACTTAAATAGTATTGGAAAAGACACATATTAATAATAACACAAACGGACAATCCGTTAACAACAAAACAAGGGCTTACACTAAATCTTCATTACCTCACCATGACTGTGCCATGGTATGCAAATTTTAAACTTCCCAACGGAACCCCTAAGTGTAGGAGTAAGTAGCCGCGTAACTTTGTTGGAAAGAAATGAGCGCAAAAGGGAGAGAAATAAAACTGTTGGCTGACGAATTCGACAGAGATTTATCACCCGTACGATTTTAGCGGTTCCTAATTTACCTAGTAAGGCGGGGAAATGAAATATCGATCAGACGCGGACGCTTTAATTGTAATATCAACGATTTGAGGCAATATTCAGCTTACGTTGAAAGTAATAAGATGAAACATATCTTAAATAAGGAGTGAGATAAGGTAAAATGAAATATATTTCCCCATCCACGTAATATATATGTTTTCAACATCGTTTTCCGTCAATACTTGTGTCCTATTCAAAAGTGGAACTAGCAAATGTATTTCAACTTTCCTATAAAAAAGATTCTTGAAACCTTTTTCATGGTGAAGCTACTAAGTTCTGTTGACCGTTTCCATAGCGACTTGTGCCCTGGTTCACCATCAGGGAAAGTAGAACTATATTGCGCAAATGATAAAAATAGCAAGCATTACCAATAGAACGATATGTCACAACTAGAAAACAATTTAAAATGGACTCTTGGCTTATAAGGAAGACCTAAAAAATTGTCTCAAATATCGACATTTCTAGAAATTGCCTTGAAAATTCACCAAGGGCATTTTACTCGATCCTAGCTTAGTGGTACCACGCGACGTTGCAAGTTTTTGTCCAATTTGCATTTCGTGACTGCGTTTAACATTTAGGGAATCATATCTTTAGAGTAATCAAATAGGTCTCATTACATTGTAAATTTCCATAATAATTCTTTGTGCTACATTAAAGCTTCATTAGAAAATAGCCCTGAAAAAATATTTGACCTATATTTTCAAAATGAACCTATACAGTTACAGGCTAATTTCAGCAACCATTGTGTCAAGTTAAAAAAAATATGAGAACTACAATTCTAAAAAAAAAAATTAGGCTATCTATCTAGCTAGCGGATAACTGCTTAACAACATTAACGTGTTTTTTTTTGTTTCCTATAAAATTAAAATATTAGGTACCACCAAAATATATATCAGAATTTGTTATAATAAATTATACGTTGCATTTTATTAGTTATAGTTAGTAAAATCTATTTACTTTGTTGTTTAAATTTCGCAATACAAAACGTTATTCAACACATTTATTTATACGTACAATTGGTTAATAAGAGTCGGCAATATAATAAAACTATTAATTGACAAAACGAAATTCTTTTATCTGAAACATGCCTTACAATGGTTGATTTAATTAAATATACTATCAATCCTCTGATAATGCCGAAACAATTTATTATTAATATTTCCAATCTTCTAAGATCTCGCCCTTCAATTAGCGCAAGAATAATGCCCTAAATCATTTTTATAATGTTAAATTAATACCGTTGTCTAAGCTCAAATACTTTGAAGACCATCTAATAAATAAAATTCTCATGTCGGGGTGTTTATTGCCAAACTCCTCTGAAACGGCTTTACCGATTTTTATGAAATTTTACATGTATATTTGGTAGGTCTGTGAATAGGTTGTAATCTACTTTTCATACCCCTATAAGGGTGGTCCACCCCACAGCTACAACTTGAGAACGGCTTTACCGATTTCGCTAATTCTTTTTAGTTGTGTTAGTTATTGTCAAGTAAAGGTTCTTATGAAAGAAAAAAAAAACAAGTTGCGCGGTAAATAAAAAAAAGGTATTGAAAATCCGGGAACGGGGTGTAACGAAGTGCGCCAGGTCAGCTAGTTATTATCTAAATTGTTAGCGAGTATTTGCATTTCCCACACTCCACTTCCACTCTTAAAATATATGTAATAACATTTGGTCCCTACTTTAGTCTTACACTGATAAAGCATATTTTTATTTAAATGACATTACTTAGAAACGAGTATGATCTTTTGTACCCCCTCAAATGCCAATTTACTGTGTGAGCGTTAGTCCTGTTATTCTGGGAACTAGTAAAAGCTCATATGGTTAAGTAAAATACTTTCTTGCCATGCATTTTCTGTAGTGATGTTGAAAGGTTAGAAGAATTTTATTATTTGTACACAATAAACATTATCCTTATTCTTAGCTAGAAGACAAATCCATGAACAACTCTCAAACGTTCTCAATGTTCTATGGACGTGCTACCTTGAGATTTTATTGAGGACTTCTTGGAAAAATATTGCTAAGCAATACTAAATTTAAGAAGCTTTCCGATAAATCTTTTCCTTGCATCTATTCAACGTTATCATTAAAATATGTCGTAATAAATAGGATCAATAATACAATGGAATAGGTATGTTTTTTTTTTGTGAGATGTGTAAGTAGAATGGGATATTAATTACTAGATATATCTATCTATCTAGTTTTTTTTAATTACATTCACTTATCTTGAAATGAAAAGAGTTTTTGACGTTATAAAACGATAGTTAATTGTACTAACACTTTATTTGACTCCCCAAATATGTATTAAACCAAACATTTATATAAGTTGTTAGGCAATATTTAAATGCAACGTATAACATTCAAACTAGGTTATATAAACAGTGTAGCGCTTAATCTTAAGTAGCCGAGAATATTTCATAAATATGCAGCTTTTGAAACACAGAGTCAGCTACGGAGCTGTTTGGTCTCATCACAATGAAGTGAAGTAATGAACGACTAAGATTGTGCAGGTTCTGGCACAAGACTTCGTATTGTAAATTGTGATTTATAGTGAAAATAAGTTACAAAAATTATCCTTCTTGGCAACTCATAACTTGTTGCTTGAGCAGTTACAACTAAAATTTTGTCGTATACCTACAGTCGGCAAAGTAAATAGTAAACAGTAAGCAAAGAAAATAATAATTTTAGCTATGCGACCCACTTCGGGTCGCATAGCCACTTCAAAACTTATATGCTATGCGACCCACTTCGGGTCGCATAGCCAGCGTAGTAAGTAAGTAATTTTTATTTTCCCCATGTTGGTCTGGGACTTTAAAATAATGCGCTCACTATGTTCCTTGGTTAGCATGTCGTAAAAGGCGACTAATCGTATATCAGGTTTTAGCTAAGTGATTGTGTAGGCGACAAGCTAGCCACTTGTTACTACTTTTTCACAATTTTCATCTAACCCAGCCCAGTTTTATTTTTGGCTGAATGTGGTTAAAGGGGCTTGTTGCCCATTTGACTCTGCCTACCCCTGTAGGAATTACGGGCGTGATGTTATGAATGTATGTACCAGAGCAGTACCAGACTCTTAATCCTGAATCATGGTCTACCATGGTCTACCATGATCCAGGATTTAGAGAATAAGCGTACCTTACTAAGCACGGGACATAACGCTAGGAGGATGATGATGTCAAAATAAAAAGAATACTTAGTAATGAAACATGTTTTTTATTACCCTGCCATAAAGGTGATGGACATTATGTACTTGCCCGAAAAATTTGATTTATTAAATAGTTATTATCAAATTGCCATCTCATATTGGACATTTTTCATAATGCCTAGGCATTTTTTTATAATAACCCACTTATTATCAAATTGCCATCTCATATTGGACATTTTATATAATGCCTAGGCATTTCTTATAATAACCCACTTAACGGAAATTCTTTGATATTCCTCCTGCTTTCAAGAAGCCCTCTCCATCCGCATCATGATGCCAATCATCGCTTGCCAGGCTACCACACTACCGTCCATGACTTTAAATTAGTTACTTATCTTCAGAGACTCATATCTAGAATTTTTTATCGATCAATATAGATACATTTAATTATAGTAAGTTAATATTATGAAAAAAAAAATCTATTTTATCATTACTGTTTTGTTTTGTTATTTCTCTTATGAATCCTGAATAACATCTCATATATGCATAATACGCATTAAAATGAGAAGTTGCTATGCTATTTAGTCTCACGACAAATTCAATGGAAATTATAAATAGCGAGAAGCGCTGCTATCGGAGGCGCCACTAATTGGGCGCTGCCGACGACGGGCGCTGGACAGAAAAAGTGCAAGATGAAATTATTGTGCTCGAAGCGCAAATAACAATATTTGTCGCCCATTTCGGATCAACTTAAGTTTTGAAGTGAGATACTTCATCGAGAGAATTGGTTATACTTACGTACAGATGACAAATGAAAGTGTAGCCAATGATACGATTTGTTTGCTTAAGAGGTTGCGAAGGCTAAATAGCATTTTAAAAACTAGACTCGCTGAATCTAATATCAAGGGAAGATATCATAAAAAAAACATTGTGACATACATATGATTTTGTAGGCGACGAACTTTTAAAATGCCAAAAGTCGTTAGTTACTGTTGTCGACATTCTACATTATGTTGTTCAAACGTGCAAAAGCATATTTCTGGATAGCAATATATTTTTCTTCGCTCATTAACTTGCTTATTAAATATCAAAGCCCTACTTTCAACATAGGCGGTATGTTTGCAAATAGTAAATTAGTCTGTTAATTTCATATGTTATGATGATGTACAATTAATAAACATTAATGTATCACATGCCTATTTAAATAAGGATAAAATATTAATCAAATCAAATAAAATTATCATGTTTACCCATATTGTAGTGATAGCCGTAATAGAATATTCACTAATATTTATTTTATTCTATTCAAACTGTCATCTTTGTAAGAGATAACATTTTCTAGTACTTAGTCGTAGAACCAAAAAGGAAACTATAAATGTCTACTGGCTTGCATTATTTTGCTATTACAGTATTCCCCAGCGACAAAACATTTACACTTGTAATATAACGTTATGATCGTAATCGTGTTTATCCATGGCTGCAATATCATATTAATATTAGATTGCTCGGTAATCGTTCTAGTAAAATTTTCCTCGTCGCCATTTCCCTCCGAGAAAGAAACGTGACAAAAGAACAATGAGCAATATATTGACAAAAACGAGCCGTCTGTCCTAATTCTATATACCTAGTATAATTATTTATGGATTTGATTTCGCTCATATAGGTAAAATTTTTAGTACTTACTAGACACGCTAACAGTAATATTGTCTGATCCTGAGCAACCATGTGCACTCGAGTGGAACTCGAATCTTGTTGTTTTAATCAAGAAGTAAGAATACATTCTCCCCACGAAGGTGACTGGGGTCCTGAGAGTGGCCCAGCTTACTTTCATCCAGGAAAAACCAACGATCACAATCCTGAGGGACCCTTACCCTGACTTTATTATCCAACCAGCAAGAAAACAGTATTCTTCACATGTAATAGACTAAAATATAATTGATTTGTTTTAATTTGGGTTTTAATTTGGGTTTTACAAAGATAGAAGGTGTTACACCAAAATAATTGGGTTTATGGAGAATGGTGCATAAACTCAATTATTTTGGTTTATGCACCATTCTGTTCATTCGTGGTTCATAAGTTCTCCAAAAAAGATCAAACACACGAAATATATTATATAATAAATGCCCTGTTTTTTTCTATGGATATAAATATTGACAACTACATTGTCAATAGTTATCACTATCAGTAGTTGTCACTCACATCTCACGATAAGACTGTCCTAAAATATAACTCTGTATGAATTATGCTTCGTATCGCAAATATTTTCTGGATTAATATTTAAATATACTTACGACTCATCTTGTATTTCAGAATCATACTTTTGACAGAATCCATTTCAACTTGAAACTTTCAAGTTCTTCAGGAAAGGGCAAAAATTATGATGGTAATAAAATGATTAAAAAGCTCACATAACAAACTTCTGTAACTTAACTTCTTTAGTTAAATTATAATTATCTATTGGTAAATAACTTCGATAGATGTATGTATATCAATAAATCATGTCGCATCCGTACCTAGAAGTTATATATAAATAAATACATATTTACGATTATTTAAATGTGATATATATTTTTAGTAAAATATTTTTAATACCTAAACGTGATAACATTAATTACAATTAATTTTATTGGTTTTCATCTACGTCATGTCTGTTTAAATATTTTTCATTTACCTAATGCAACTTTAACTCTCCGTAAATGTTTTTTTTCCATAAAAGGTAAGAACTGGTCACTGGGTCGTCCTGTTAACAAAAAAAAGTCAGCGAATCTGACTCCAAAACGTACCCACGTCCTATAAATCTACCATATAAACAGGATAACATTCAATCTGATTCTCGTTTATTGTCAGTAGATAATCAATATTTTCCATTTCACAATACCACGATTTCAATCTTTGTGAAATCAACAAAAATTTGCATACAAAAAGCGCTATCTGTTTTGCATAAATCGATTTACCTATCCTCTTTCAAAAGCTTTTTCCTTCCCAATTTCAACGCCAAGTTTATTTGTAAACAAAGTAGGAATTGCCCTAGGGTATTACCAAATAAAAGTTCGGCTTGTTCCCAGAAAATTATTCGTTTTTTAAGTTTTTATGTAAGCCGATAAATATTCTCTTAATGGTGACAATGTTGGTTGCTGTTAGCCACAATTAAATTGGACCGTACCGTTCTTTATTTTATAGGCCAAAATAAGTTTTTCAGACTTTTAATACATATTTTTATATTAATCCTCAGAATATTAAAACTCTACCCAATATTAGTTACATATGAATATAACAAAATATGTACAGTTTATATAAAATATGTAGAGGGACGCCCCCTCATATGGGGGATAAACTTTACATTATTTATATGCAGCTAATCTCATGCCACTACTTAATTATAGTAACTAATAATATTATGAATACAAATGTACTTTGCCTGTTTTTTTTACGTCTAAATTACTTGATCGATTGTAATCGCAATCGATCAAATAATTTAGACGTAAAAACGTCTCTAAGACAGAATAAAAATAAAAAATAAATTACTGGCGACAACACATATATTGATCTGACTCCAAGAAAAGTAATTTGTATTAAAGTTATCAGATTCAACAGTGATAATACAAATATATACTTAAATATTAGATATTAACACCCAGACACAGAACAAACACGAATATTCATCACACGAATGTTTGTCCAGGGTGGGGATCGAACCCACATCTCTTGGCGCATGGGGCAGGGTCAATACCGAACGCGCCATCGAGCCAGTCAATATAGGCTACTTTTATCTCGTAAAAATTCAAAGATCGCGAATAACGTGCTATACTCGTAGAATCTATCGAAACGAGATCCGACACAGGCCAAGCTGGGGCAAAAGTTATCTATAATAAAAGTTTGTAATAAGAAGCTCAGACCTACGGTCGACCAGATCTGAAAGCAGTAGGGACAAATTCCGATCTGTATAAAGACACATCTTCTTATCCCGGTTAAATTACTAGTTCTCGAATTACGCGCAAAAAGCTTTCTATGGCAAACCGAACTTTTTCTGTTCGAGGCGCGAAGGAAAGTTAGTACCAAGACGTGGCCCTATATTGTAGGGCATTGTAGGCGTGATAGCATGTTTTAGCCTTTTATTTCACCTGTATGCGAAACAATCGATACTTATCATTCAAAGCAATGCTAATACCATTATAATAATATATTATAAATATACGACGACATCACATACATTGATCTGACTCCGAGGTAAGTAGCTTAAGCCCATGTGTTACGGATATCAGAATCAATCAGTGGTATTACATATATACTTAAATATTGGATATTAACACCCAGACACAGAACAAACACGAATATTCATCACATGAATGTTTGTTCAGGGTGGTGATCGAACCCACAACTCTTGGCGCAGGGGGCAGAGTCACTACCGAATGCGTCATCGAGCCCGTCAATCGGTGAATCCGGTAACATTAAAAGGGCTGTGAAATAAAGTTGTTATTATGGAGCCACTTACGGGTATTATCGTTGCGGTGCTAACGAGCGCGATCCGGGCCGTCGGAAGGCAATACTGCCGTATGAACTATTTAATCGTTTTCCCCCTTTCTAACGAATCGGCAAGCTCGTGAGGCTTTCATCGCCACGCTCGTAAAGGCTATTGTTTCGCGCAGACTTTTTTATCTTGTTCCTGGAGTGTTCCTCCTTTTGTCCGAACAACTATCGATCTTTTCACAACTCGACACTGACACCTCATTCTTTGAGGGTAATATAAACTCAGAAACTGCATTTTATGAACCAAGTTGATGTAGTAGGGATAGAGTCGAATCTCTCTAACGACATTATACTCGTAAGTAATTTAAAAAAAAATCGTCTCAATCAATTTGACTAATAGGATATTTGAAAGTATGTATTGTCAATTTGCTTACGAGTACCTTATATGAATTAACAAAACGTCTCACTTTCATAAAAATGTCAGGAATTAACTTGATTATAAGGTAAACATAAGTATGAACCGGCTATGGATAATAATTTACTAATATTTTGATATTTTTTTTGACATACATATATATACATATTAAAGGCAGACTGGCCTGCCCCATGCGCCAAGAGTTGTGGGTTCGATCCCCACCCAGGAAAACATTCGTGTGATGAATACTTGTGTTTGTTCTGTGTCTGGGTGTTAATATCCAATATATTTAAGTATACATTTGTAATACAACTTTTGATTCTGATATCCGTAACACAAGTTCTTAAGCTACTTACCTCGGCGTCAGATCAATGTATGTGATGTCGTCGGATATGTAATTTATTGTTTAAGGCAGGAAGAGTCAAAGAGGCAGCAAGCCCCTTTAACCACATTCAGCCAAAAATAAAACTGGGTTATATGGAAAATTGTGAAAAAGTAGTGACAAGTGGCTAGCTCGTCGCCTACACAATCACACACCCAAAACCCCATATACCGTTAGTCACCTTTTACGACATGCTAGGCAAGGAACATAGTTGGCGCATTATTTTTAAGTCCCAAACCAACATGGGACAATTTATAAAGATTCTTATAATTTTCGAGCTCTGACTATCTTTTTAATTAATCAATATTGTTTAAAGGACCTCAAATTGTGTTAGATGCAATACTTGCCATATAAATGACATACTAGCGTTTCGAATTTGTAGGTTGTTAGAGGTAATCTCGCAAGTATTGATTGGTCGATTTTCTGACAGAACCGTTTCATCCGCCGTTCGTGAAACAAAAGCGACCCATCAAACATTTCTGTGAATTATAGACGATTATCAATTTCACGAGTATTTGTGCAGTTTTGTATAATGTCATTAGTAAAAATATAATAATAAGTTCAATTTGAAAAGTGAAATGAAATCAAAATGAATCAATAAAATTTTTTGGTAAGATCAATTTTAAAGTGAGTGTGATTGATAAAGTATGCGTTTTATTTGATCATGTAGGATTGTAGCCATTTTTCTTAGATAATACAACAATTAGCTTACGGAACGCTTAATAAAGATGTTCATTTCCACAAAATAGTGGAATGTTGTAAATCTTTAGTATAGTCTATAAATTATTATGAATAAATGCGCACACTTTCACATATCCTTTCAGTCAACATACATAGTAATGATCCTTTTAGATTTTCAATTCGAATACACGCTCAATGCTCAGCTACCGTTTATTAAAATTTAACAGAGATTTTGTTTGTCGAAACGGACATTTATTATTTATGTTGACAACGTAGTCGTATTATGTTTCAAAACTCGATTGAATTCAAAATATGAAAAACATATTAAAGTTTATTTTTTTATTTCACGTGATAATTGACTACTTGGCACCTAGTTAAGATATATTTCAGAATGCCGGATAGCCAGTAGGTAGTAGTAGTCTTTTAAGTTTTTTTTTTTTATTAAAAGAAGAAATACTTAGTTACTATCGTATTGCATGTTTATATACTATTAAATTTGCCTATGTATGTAAATACTTGGTAAATTAATGTAAATTTACCAATCATATTCTACATTTCATCTGTAGATAATAGTACAATAAACAATATACATTTTTAATTTTATGATAATTTTTTTAATTATTAATCAAGACGGTTTTAGTAAATATAAAGATACACGGGTCGTATCATCAATGCCCAAGAGACAACATTCCTAAAAAATATTTTATAAACTATTATATAGACTATCGCCCTCTTTAAGAATAAGATTTTGTGAAATATCATTCGAGACCCAGGCGCATCTAAGAAGGATAACATTTAAAATGTCAAATGATTACATTTGCAATTCATGTGTCCCGTGTCACCATTCAAGATAAATCTCAAACAAAAGTTCGTAAAAATTTAAAATGATACCTATCTCATTGATGGGAAAACAATACCATCATTAATTCGCGTTTACTCATACGAGACACAAAGCAACGGTATTCTAATGTATCAATTTTATCCCCTAATGGGACGTGGGCGTAAAATAAATTGCATATTCGATGAAACATGCCCGTCAACAGTAATAACCCCGCGTCGGTTTTGCTTAATTTATTTATAACAGTGATGATATTGTAAAAAAATATAACAGAAGACAGGTAATCTCGCCAAATTTCTTTTTGATGTTGCATTTAATATCTGAGATAATTTTTTGCTTATCATACATACATAGTTCATACATAACATTACGCCAGTAATCCCCGAAGGGGTAGACAGCGTCAAAGAGGCAGCTTTAACCATTTTCTGCCAAAAATAAATCTGGCCTAGATGAAAAATTGTTAGAAACTAGTAACGAGTGCCTAGCTCGTTGCCTACATAATCACATACCGAAAACCCGATATACCATTAGTAGCTTTTTACAACATACTAGGCAAGGAACATAGTTGGCAAATAATTTTATAGTCCCACACCAACATGGGTTAAACTTCATTTATCAATCATATGCTTTTTAGACAAATACTTTCCTAACTTTAATATCAGGCAACCAATGGGGGTTACCAAAATGTAAATCCAATCCAAAATCAATAAATGTTTAATATCCTTATCAACCTAACAACCTCCTTTGGTAATGCAAGAAAGGTATACATTCTATCTGATAAAAGACCGATTTATCTTATATGTGTCTAGACAGCGAGATCGTCACAACGTGTACAATATGACTTGTCACTTATCAGCAAACACAAAATAAAAAACCATAGTAAAAATCTCGTGAGTTCAAAATAATGTACGAACTGTGTTTGTGAACTACTGTATCGTAAAATGGTATGGTTCTGTGTCTGGGTGTTAATATGTTATATTTAAATATATATTTGTAATACCTCTGTTGAATCTGATATCCGTCACACAAGTGCTTAAGCTACTTACTTCAGTGTCAGATCTATATATGTGATGTTGTCTGATATTTATTTATCACTTTTGTTATGCTCTCTAAATAAACCTTTTAAAGTACTTACTGCTTTCGTACAGACCTCTGTAACCTACTAGGCTAGGCTACCTAGCCTTTAAAAATATTTGCTACTAGATGCCACCGATAGATCCGCTCACGTGGAAGTCGTTGTGCTTCACGACGCCTAAGAGCTGTGTACTTAGATATTTTGCCAGGATAAAAGCTTCTTTGTTTTAACTTTAGGTATACTTGGTTCACACAGTCAAAGTTCATTGGGTTAAGTATACGTATTATCAGCATCAATATTAATGCACTATTTAGCGAAACTAGTTACGTGACGTGATTTCGCTATTTTCTTTCTGTAATTTTATTTATTTGCTTTCGGATATGTACTAAAATTTACCCATCATTCAAAAAAACTGTAAACTGTGTATCAAAAATTGCTTTAAACAAAATATGATTAAAAAAAAAACAGATTTCATGGATTCCTAATTGGGAAACTTTTAATTAAATAACAGTACTGGGTCATCATGTTCTAATAGTCAGATAAAAATAATGAGACCGAAAAGGTTAAAAGTCGTCTATTTGAGAGCATCATTGCGTATTTTATTTATGAAACGGTCATGTTATGTAAGAATTACACGTATTATATTTTAATCGGACTGTTATTAACGACGTGACTGTTGAATGTCATCCATACGTCACTCAATTAATCAAACGAAATCAATGGATCTGAATATTAAACATAAACTATTTTCTTTCGTACAACTGAGAAACCTTTCTATGAAGCCCTAAAACTTGAGGCTCTCTGCCTTTTTTATAAATCGGTCCCCGAAGATGTCTTCAAATATTCAGTAACCTACGTCTCGCAGATTAGGCAGGAGTTCAAAAATAGACGTCTCTGCGAAACGACAAAGACCTATATTTAAGCTGTTAGGAGGAGGCTACTACGGTATTTACCCTTTTGATGTATATTCTATTTTATATGTATATTATATTATTTTCCCTAAATCCTAAGTGTTATTTCTGCCAAGAGATGATTGATCTGATCACAGCACTTTTGAGTAATTATATTTACATAGTATTTATTTCACAATTACCAAGAACAATAGCTTATATAAATTTCCTCATAAAACCTATAACTGTTACTTGGCGTTTAAATATGATTAGAATACTTTAAAAGTTCAAACATTACAAATGAAAAAAAAACTTGGCAGAAATGAGAAAAACGTTGGATATCAATAAGTGAACCCGCTTGATGTCAAAACCAGCTGTCTTCGATGTACCTTCACCCTTTCTTAGAGCCTTCCACCTGGTACCTAACTATTACTTTATATATTTATCTTGAATTCGATTTATATTTATTCCTGCATATTAATGTAAAAATAATATAACTTACTTATAAACCCAGGTCTAATACACTTGAAAGCTTATACTAACATAAATGCCTAACGGGCAAAGTCAATTCAAGCCGAATTGTTAAATCAATATTATGATTTGGATATAATTAAATATTTCTGTTGCCGTGTTCCCTACACCCGACGAAATTCACATAAAAATTCTATGAGATCATGGTACCAACTGGTACAAAACTTATATTACTATAACATGTATAAAGGCGCTAAGTGGGAGCAAAGGTTACAATTACAAGAGCCTAAGTCAATCCAGAAAAAGGACAGTGTACTGTCTTCATTGTCTTTGGCAAATAAATGGTCTTCTTTAGCTCAACACACTGTATCTCTTCAGAATAAATATTACCTATCAGGATAATGTCATGTCTCTATTATGTTTAAGAAAGCAGTGTCACTATAAAGGTTTTATAGTAGTCCTGTTTCAATATAAATATTATCCGATTCATCCGACTAGCCAGTCAATCTTGTCAGTAAAAATGCTGCAACTACAAATACACTAGGAAAACTAACTTAAATAACCAGCTCGTTAAAAAAAATATGCTGTATTATATTCTGTATACGCAAACTAAATCCATAATTGATTTAAGAATATTAAACGTTGCAACTTTTAACAAAATAGAAAAGTAGGTAGGTAGGTACCTAATATTCAAACAGATACTCCGCCAAATTACATTGAATTTAGGTAATAAAAAGCTCGCGTGATCAAATCACATTAGGTGCCTCTTAAAGCAGTCCAAATGAAGATATCATTTGGAACGTAATCATTTTCACCACCTAATGTTCAAGATATTTGGTTTGACAACAAAAAAGCTTTTGAATGATGTTGATTGCCCTCTCGGTATTTGGTCATTAGCATTTTAAACCCATTTCTCGGGATATTTTCACTTACCGTACAGTTTGATTTTTTATGGCTCTTCAACTTGAGTTACTCGTCATTTTCATAAAAAGAAAAGCAGTTACATTATTCGCACAACGGCAGATACTTTTCTCGTGATTATGATTTAGAAAATATTATTTCCTTGTTTCGTATAAGCAAAAAAGTCTGTACGCAGGCTTTAAGGCAGATTATCTATTATTCTATTATCATTTTGAATAGGCTAGTTGACTAAAATATTTTTTTTAGACCGTAAGGTAGATTATCAAAAAATATTGAATTCGTATCTTTTGCTTTATCGAATACTCGAAAAATTACAAAGATACAGCCCTTCAAAGATCTGGAGTTAGGCGCTTTTACATTAATTGTTCCTAAAATTTTACAGAACAAGTGACGTCACGCACAACTCTAACGAGCTGTATCTTCGTCATTTTTGGTTTGCTGAACAAAAGAAAAAATACGTGAGCAAAATTTTTTTGTAATCTCTTTAATGGATTATAACGTTTTTTTGATGATGACCGTCGCTTATTTTGTTTTTCATGGAATACCTGATGTTGTCTTTCTTCGTTATTAAAACTATCAGCGTTTATATTAGTAAATTCGTTAAAACAAAGTTTGTGCATTTATACCTTACTTTACAAGCTGAAACATCATCATAAATATATTCGATAATCATCTTTCCTATATATTTTAAAACTTTTCTTGTCGTCGGATGAAAATTAACATAAGTTTATATTCCAGACATATTTTCTGTACACGACTTCGAATATGTTGATTTTGGGGTTAATGAAGATCCAAAAGTTGATTATTCTGAACTTAATCCTAAAATAGCTGGTTTCCTTACTACGTGCCTACATATTTAAACTCACATTGTATATCCCCTTAAAGGTCAAGTTGTGTATTATTATTTCTTGGTATATGCTTAAGTTATAAGTTACAAAGAAACTTACAAGTTTCATATAATTAGCTTCTGCGGCCTTGTAAGTACATCTGAGACTTTCATTATTCAGTCAAAATGATATGCCCTTTTACGTCAAGATTATTATCTAGTGATTTTTAATTTACTATAATACTGTTATTTGAATTAACTTCTGCTATCGTTTGAATAAGGTCACTAAGAGTAATATAGGCATCCCACAATGTTTCCTTTTCATTACAATATGCTTTCAACGATGCTTATTTGATTTAGGTACGTCACGATCGCAGTACAAATTAAATTTTGCTCGACGAACGGAGAGACATTCTCTACCGCTCTCATCATAAAAGCATTGTTTCACCGTCAACGTAGCTGAACGCAGAGTTTCCTTCGTCTAAATATTTACTTACACTCGTCACTCAGTAAAGAAAAACTTTCCAGTAGCTTCATCAAGTGATAAATGGCGATCAATGAACGGCCCTGAATAATGTCTCCATTTTTGTCACGCTCAGAAACATCCGGAACATTCAACTTTTTACTCCAATAAAGGAACTCTTTAGTTAGTTTAAGATACACGATTGTAAACCCGTATTTTGTGAAAGGATTGCGCATTATCTGAAAATACTGCGATATTTATAAAAATATCTAAATGACCAATTAATTTATCAAGCAAAGACATTTTTATGATGTGAAATATCAGTCTTCATCCAATATTTATTAGTTTAATAAAAAATAATTAATTGTATAAACCGAAAATGGCCATTACAAATAATAAATTCACCGTAATCTGAATAATTGCTTTAAAATATAAGTAAATTTATCCATCTCAATATGACATCGGAAATCAGAAATACAATTTATTACATTCAATTCTCCACTCCTTCCACCAATTACCTTTACAGATTTACAAATGATAGATAATCCTTTTGATTTGAAAATCAATCAATGTAAAACGCCAATAATTCATACTTCATCAGGTAGCATAATTTATTCATCGCAAACTTTTAAATAGAAATCTTTTTGTCGTTCCCATTAAGTATATAAATAGAGAGGGCTTTAATATTAATTTATCCAACCCACTTGTCGACTGCAGGCCTTCAAAATGAAGGGCCATCGGACCTTTACGCATCCCGTCGACGATAATTCAATTCCCCTAGACGACTCATTCAATTAAATATCAGCACCTACTTATTTTAAGACCGTCGACCTATTCCGGGAATTTTATTCGCCACTTTACCGTTGCAAATCCGAATACGGCAGGTACCTCGTGATATAAAAATTCAATTCCCAGTGTCCCTTGGTGCAATAAATTCGTGAGTTTGATGTGGTACAGGTATCCGCAAAAGCGATATATGTAGGTACGTATATTTCTAGCTTTTGGTTGTTTCGTCCTACATCATATTACTTTTAGCAAGATTGCAAAGATTCGCATTTATTAAATAAAAAGATTTTCTGTTTCAGTACCTGTTGAAATTTTGCGAAGATAGAAATCTTGGTGTTCAATCATCATTAAATGAACAAACTTTAGTAACACACAGATCCTCCTTGACCCCTTGAAAAGAACAGAAATTTTCGACAGCAAATGCAGGTTATTAACCCTTCCCGTTATAGGTCCTTCTCCTCTATAGCAGCTTAAAACCATACTTGCTATTTCGGGTAAAACACCTACGATATTGGCAATGGCCAAAATAGCAAACAGTAAATGGGATTAACAAGAGTCTGGTTTAAGAGGGGAATATAATGGACCCCATATATTTATAGTTAAAATGACACATGAACATTTTAAACATTATGTAAATGTATGCTTTTACGAGTGACCTTTCTAATATTACGCTAGTCTCTGTTTATTTGTTATTAAGGAGAAACTCACAGTTCGGGTACTCATTAAGCCAGATAATTTATCTTCACCACTATTAGTCATAGCTTAGCATTTGAATAAGCTCTAGTAAATACAATATACCTAAGTTGGCTTGAATGTAGGTATTCGAGCCAACTTAGTTAAGTTGACTATTACAATTTTCTATGTAGAAAGGGGGGTGATAAAATCCAACATTTTTATTCGCCAGGAAGAAAAGATTCATTTAAATTTTAATTAAGAAAGGACTGAACAAAGAAAAGATAGGTGTTTACATTCGTGATTAGAAAGTTTTTATAGTGCTTGAAAAACTAACAATATATACGGCCGCGTGATATCTTAGATAATATTTGTTTTAAAGTTTTTGCGTAAAATAAAGAGAACAATGTTATTTCCAACATTTATAATATAATTTCCAGACACACATCTTTATATTTTACTGTTATTCTTAAGAGAATATTCTTTTCTAAATTTAAAAGTAATTCGATTTTACAATAATACACATCTAATAATTACTTAACTCAATGCAATTATAGTTATCGTTGTAAGAGTAAACATAAGATATGTCAAAAAAATCTATACGAAGCCATGGTCTAAATATTAAATCCATTCATTAATATAATTAAATCTTATTCTCTGGAATCTCGATATTCCACGAAATAAATCGCAAACTTTATTTGCCATAAAATATTTATTGCTATAAATAAACAGAGCCTGTCGATAAATTGATTGAGCACTTACAAAACAAATATAACCAGAAACGAAGTATCATCGCTGTCATATTTTTCTTTATCCGTTTTTCCTTTTCCAATTCGTAGCCGTCAGTAGCAGGTGGAGCCTTGGTCATTAGGAGGTCGCGTAGCCGCTCCGCCACGCTACGACGCTACGAACGCTACGCTCCCCAGCTAAGTAATAAGACGACTCTTTCAATCAACACCAATGACGCGAGCCAATTATATAACCGGGGTAAACAATATTCCCTCTCCGTCACAGCTTGCTTTATGCCAATTATTACGCACCGCAAATATGTTACCTATTCAGGAGAAACAAGTAAAAAAGTCGTCCCACGAAATCTTCAAAGACTGTGTATCGCTAACAAAAGATTTTGAGAAAACTTTTTCTTTTCATTATTCACAATAGCATTACAGGAGGGATTTGAAGAAATGGGACGGAAAATAATTTTGATGCGTAAATAATTGAAAGCGAGCCGTAAAATTGGTAAAGCCGATTGTTGGTTGGTTAGCAATCGCGGTGGAAATGGAGATATAAAAGCAACGGCGAATATTTGCGGATGTCACAATGGCATTCCGATATATATTTGATCAATGTTTCGATTGAAATATTGGAGCTGTTTGGACGTGAAGTAGGCCAATGTAGTCCCGGGGAGAGGGTAGCGAATTGTCCAGGCGACGAGAGTGCGTCGATCGATAGCGCAGTAATGAGCCGTGACGCGCTGTTTCGACATGTGTGAATCCCGCGATCAGCTAGAGAAGTGAACCGACACGAATGAGCCTTTCTACGTACCCACTACCGACTTGATGCGCTATTTTAAACCGGTGCCACAGTGGTTTAAAATAACGCATCACAAATCGATATTAATCATAGTTACATTTTTATTGCGATACCCGTCAGTTTCAACTGTCAACTGGAATACTAAAAATTATATCTGAAAATAATTTACCTCACTCTCCATACTGGGTCATTTGTAAAACATCAACAACCTCGCAGAAGTACATTACTGACATTATAAACGGTTTTTCTTAAATGGACAAAAAAAATCGAATTTTCATACAAACTACATTAGGTGTTTGTTCATTCAGTATGGAAAGCCGTTTTTTTTTTTTATCGATTTAGGATAAATCGTAGAACAAACGTTGTTGTTTAAAATGTCAGTAATCTACTCCTGCGACGTTGTTGATGTTTTACAAATTACCATGTATACATAAATAAACAATTTTAACTGATTTATGTGTGTATTGAGACATTAATATTAAAATATGCATACAATGATCTGGTGGTTATAATAAACTAACTAGTATAGTAAGTTAGAAGTTATACAAGACCATAAACAGTTTCCAAAATAACTTATTTATAGCCATGCCAAATCAAAATCTAAGAAGATCTTGTTACAGAAACTAATTTGGTGCCGTGTTGTCTGATATAAGATAGCGTTGTGTTATATTAAATCGATTTTTCCTATGGAACAATTGTATCTAGTTATTAAAGTAATTAATCGACAGGAAAACTAATCGGGACCCTTCCGTATTTCGGTCTACTCCACCTAAGGGCATCACCATATTAGTAAAGAAAACGTTCATTTCCAACATCGGATGTTTCTTTTATGCTTATAAAATAAAATACACGAGACTGGCGTTGTATCACGACATTGGCTATTTTTCAAATCTTATTTTATTTAAATTCAATACATCTTTGGCGATTTATCGATTTCATATTCTCATCCCTACGCATCATGTGGCAAGCCGCTTAGCATGCACGCACGCCGCGCCTCGCGCCTCGCTGCGAATAACCAGCTCCGTCCAAAAATTAATCCTATTTCAATTATCCCCTAATACTCATACTACTACATAGCACGCGTTGTTGTTTAATACCACCTAACAAATACGCATTGCTCTTAATCATTTAAATCCCCGAATATGATTACATTATGGCCATTCGATAAACCGTAGAATTAATTTTAGAGCTCAATAAATCTGTACTTATTGCGTAATTTCCCATTCTCGCTAGAACAAATTAATGTTCAGACGAGCTATGTATAAACTATGTAGTTCCATAGAAGTTTGAGGTATAGGTACAATAATAAAATAATATCTATCTATCTATAAGCTTGTGCTATGGATACTAGGCGAACGGATAGATATACTTAAATACGTATATAAACATCCATGACTCGAGTACAAATGTCCATGTTCATCACACGAAACATTTGCCCCTAGCGGGATTCGAACCCGCGACTCTTGGTTTCGTAGCCAGGGTCTCTGACCACTCGACCAACGGGCCTGTCAAACCTGTACAATAATGTGACATTTATTACTTGGCTCCAATACGATTTTAATTACGGACATTTTATGAAAATAAATTTACTATATAGAATACGCCTAGCCTATTTTAAACCATACAAAGGCTTTTGTTTTTATTTGATTTGAAAATCACAATCATGAGATACTAGTTTAGGTATTTCTCATCATGTGAAAGCAGATGAAACTTCCGCTGTAACTAACAACACAATGTTGCGATTACAATGCCTTTGTCGTAACCACACAGTAGCCACGTTAATATCCTCGGGCCGGTACTTATTGCCCTTTAAATGTTCATGTAACAACATTGCTTACCACCACCAATATCCCCATTGTGCTCCATGCGGAAATATTTCCCGTTACAAAATTAATTGCCCACATGGTTAATTTATATTCTAGGTAAGCGGGATTACACAAAGGCGGCGGTGAGCCGTTTCCAGTCACGAATTCACGGGTTTCGGAATCACTTATCAGTGGCTCTGTGTTTTCATTGAGGCTCCCTTGTTCCGGCTTTATCGGGCGCATCTGAGCACGGGCGATATTTCACTCGCGCGCCCGCCGGCTCCGCTCGTCGCGGCTGCGTCTCGGCTCGCTCGCGCCCTCCGCCTCCGTCCGACGACATTACTCAGCCCCTATCTGATCCCGTCTGCTAATTGACTAGAAATACAGATAAAAGCTATTTTTATACGACCATAAATCTTCAAATGGCCATGATTTGCAGGTCATTGTTTTGAAATATAGATTGATGTATGGCTAGCGGTTCCGATGTTCCATTAAATAAGTTCATTATCGTCCCGAACCATTAAGCCAATAATTAAACCTTCGTTAGAATTTGTCTATAGAGACCGTTGCAGGGTGATTTACGCTTGGTAGTGAAAATAAATGCACATGAATTTCCCTACCATTAAGAGAATTGCTGCAGAGGTAGGCGAAATGAAAAACGTTTTTCCAAAGGCAAATTTTATTCATGGTCCAACGTATACTCAATGAACGGACCCTTTCAATGTAAAATTTTGCATTATTATACTTACTTATATTACAATATTTACAACGGATACACAATAATTGAACAACGAGGGCGGTTAGCTACCCGCGAAAAAAGGGCGGTCACGGTAAGGGCTAGGTGAGGGGGCGCGAGCGCGTCGCCCAGGCGCAGGGCGCCGGCGCCGGCGGCGGCGCGTGCGCGCGCGCTGCCGCCCGCCTCGCCCCGACACGCCGCGCCCGCCGTCGCCGCGCTCACCAGGGTGCGCCCACGCACCTTCAACGGCGATATACAAAAATTCTCCTCGGCGAAGCCCGGTGTCAGCGCGAGCGGATTCGCTAGCGGATCGCGCCCGCACTCGCACGGCAAATGATTCCCGCTTATCACGATATTATCTACTTCCAGGACTACCGACTCCGGTGATTCTAACATATGATTGCCGGTCAGTTTGAATATACGCACGCTGTTGTTCTGTACCAGTGACAATTCTTCTACTGCGTCTATTTTATTATTACACATTTCAAGAACATCGACTCTTTGAAGACCGTCGAAGGCTCCGACACGTATAATCCCAAGATCGGATTCTCGGAGCGAAAGCCGACCGACACGCGTCAGCCCACGGAATGTATCAGGAAGGAGCGCCGGTAAGTCCATGTAAGCTAGTTCTAGCGTGCCGATCCCTTCGAGACCGGTGAACGCTTGCGGCTCTATAGATCTGATACCGGAGGGTAGTTCAATCTGCGCCACATCATTCAGTCCGGAGAAGGCGTGCGCGAGTATCCGTTTTATCGGGTTGTTCCGTAAGGAGATGAGCTTAATGAAGTTGGTTCCGGCGAAGGCGTACCCCTCGATCTGGGCGATTCGGTTGTGGGTGAGGACGATGGAGGTGATGTTCTGGAGGGCGGCGAAGGCGAACGCGTCGACGGTGGCGAGCGGGGTGTGCTGGATGTAGAGCTCGCGGAGGCGCGGGAGGCCGCGGAAGGCGAAAGGGCGGATGCGCGTGAGGTTGCACGCGTCGAGCGCGAGCCGGCGCAGCTGGCGCAGATGCGCGAACGCGTCGGAGCGCAGCACGCGCAGATCGGCGCGTGACAGTGACAGCTGCGTCACGCTGCCGCTCAGCGCCGCCGGCACACCCCGCAGCGTTGCGCTGTTACACACCACCTGTTAACAAACATGAGCATTTATCACGTCGCTTCAACCTAAAAGACTTAACATTGTAACTCGGAAAACGGTCCCTTGGTTTAGTAGTTAATGGCCTGGGCTATAAAACCAAATACTGAGAGTTCTAATGGAAATACTTCTAGTGATAGATAGATAGAAAAAAGTATTAAATCGTGTAGTAAATAACACGTAATTAAAAAAATACGCACCTACCAAAAATTACAATAATTATAAAAAAGAAACATATTTACTTCGAGTAAGCATATCAGGTAATATTTTTTTTAACTCAATCTTTAACCGTGTTACTCAGTACCCGTGTCATGATAGGTTCGTTAGCAATACTGAAGTAAACCAACACAAAGCGTCCGCTATTGAATCCAGCAGCGAAATGTACGTTTAATATTTAAATTCCAACATAAGCTGAATATGTATATGTAATCAAGGGTTGCTGAGTAAAATTTGACCGTAAAACTTATGACTGATGTATTAGAAATCAGTATAATTATTTGAATGCGATGAAAACAACGATTATGGTGTTTGAAAGAGATAAAACCAGAACGGAAACAAGGATAACGGTTGATGAGTGCTAGAACAGGTGAATGAAATTGTATATATAGGATATGCATTTAGCAGAGAAGGTACTCGCTGATATAGAAAGAGGAGTGAATGCAGGGAATAGGGTGAATAGAGCGTTAGGAAAACTTCTAGGCAGTAAAATCTTAAGCCAGAAGGCCCAGCTCGCTATACACAATGCAGTGCTGATTCCTACGCTAACATATAGAAGCGAGAGTTGGGTATGGCAGAAAGAGCATGAAAGTAGAATAAACGCGGTCGAGATGCGTGCGCTGCGGAAAATCCGCGGTGTATCGCTCACAGACTGCGTTCAGAATGATGATGTAAGAAAGAGAGTCGGTCTGAAAGACAGCGTCAAAGTCAAGGTAGGAACAGGCATGTTCTGGTAAATCGGACATGTGGAAAAAATTCTGAAAGATTGACTAAACAGATATACAATGCGAAAGTGGAAGGATGTAGGAGCCGCGGTAGGCCCAGGCTCACCTACCACGACCAGATTGGTCGTGCATTAACAGAAAGTGATGTTAGGAGTCATAAAAACCGTAGAGCTTTTATGAAAAGGATCATTAATGTTGAAGAGGAGAGTGAGGTGTGTATGGATCGTTTCATATGGCATTCGGTTCTCTCTGCCTACTCTGCTAGGGAAGTGGCGTAAAGTTTTTTACACCACTTCCCTAGCTTTCCTAGCTTATTAGTATTATTAATAACTAACTAGTTAATATTATTAATAACTAACTATTAGTTAGTTAGCTTTCGTCTAAGGGATAGGCCATAACAGAAATTAACCTTTAAATCTTTTGTTAGATATATCTTATAACATAAAGGATGATGTATCATATTTCAAACTATGTTTACAAAAGTACTGACAGATGATCACATATTATTTGTGCCAATATAGAAGTATTTTCCGATGTTGAAGCAAGTTGTTTGATAAGCGTATCTAAAACCTTGAATACCTCAAAGCGGATTATCCCTTAACTGAAAATCGATTCCTGCGAATAACATATTATTTTTTGCGGACAAAATACCAAACGGGCAAGCTCAAAAATAATCAGTTCACCACGTCACGCGGCGCGATTGGCTCTGTTTGTCCTGTCAATAAAATTAATCCTTTACGAAATATCCGCGTTGGGCAACACGGACGCACGCCCATATTTTGATTGAATTGTTCCAAACTTAAGCTCCACAAATAATCGGCCAAAACAAATATCAATTTCATCCAAATATACAATGAAAATCATATACAACCACAATGCCCGATGTTCAATCCAATTTTATATCCCATTGACATATTAAACGAACGGTTATACGGACGCTCCCAACATAATCGATTCTGTTCTGTGCCCATAATTTATTTGCTATTAAAATTACGAAATCAATCAAACACAGTTCATCCCGCAACTCAAGTAGCTTGGAATCGAAATTTATTGTAAAGTTAATATTTGCCGCTTTCATTTCATTAATTAGGCATATAAAAAATATAATAAAAGGGGACGTCTATTCTGTTTCACAGACATCATATCTGCTCATACATGAATGTTATAGATTGTACTAGAACTAGTACCTAAATAAATCTCAAATAAGCAAGTAAAAATTTTAATATTTCTCATAGGTAAGGATTCGTTAATCTTTCACGGATAAATACTAAGTGTTTTTTTTTTATTTACAGGAGTACTTACTATTAATTCACTAATTCGTAAAAAAATATGTAAACAATAATGTGTACATACACTGTAAATTCGGTTAACGAGACAAAACTATCTACTTACAGTACGACAAACCAGAAAGAACTTGTAAAATATAATGGTATTTTACTTTTCCCACTCTCATAACGATCGATTGGCCTAGGAGTCTCCCGAATTTAAAAGCAGGAAATAAAAACAAAAATATTTGAAATACATATACTTAGGTATTATATAGCATGTACCATATTCGTCTTTACTTTAACTCACATTCTTACGGAGGCGTTCCGAAAAAATACGTATGAAGCGAAACCTCAGAAAATGCGACTCGGTAATAATAAAGGAATACTAATTACGACCTAGTTAATGTTATTATGATGAAGAATATCTTTTTGTATATAATTACTTAGTCTTATTTTTCGTTAGTTCCCTTACCTAGAGTGTCTAATATTAGATATATTAGATATTTTTAGTGTGCAGGAAAATATGTAATATGATTGTATTTCTGCTTTTGTATGGACAAATTATGTCCCAAATAAAATAATTGGGTTATCAAAGCATTGTGATACTTTTGGTTATTTCTTAAAATACATAAAACAATAGAAAATTTTTAATTACACAAACATCATATTATTTGGCAACCTAAAACTACAAGATTGTACTGGCGTACTCAATATTTCAAACGTCTGAAACCGTGTATGTATTAAGAAAATGAATAGCGTTAAAAACTTACAAAATAAACATTATCAAATGTGCTTAATAAGACTTTCTTTCATAATGTTTTTCGTAATATCTCGAAAAGTTAAATCTTTCTTATTCTAATTTACAATTCGACTGCTGGAAACTGTGCGGTATAAGTCGGGAATAAACTACTTAAAATAGATCCTCTCCTTTTATTTTGTCATTGTCACCCGCCATATTCGCTCTAGCTAAGATGAACCTAACTTTGCAAGGACATAATTCTGTTTATCAACCCAAGAAGTAGAAAGTATGGTGGGAATATAAAAGATTTAGTTTAGAAACATTGTAGAACAACCGCTATAGCAATGTAGACTTTTTAATCCCGCGAAAATATAGGCACACTATTTTATAGCGAACAAACCTAGTGAAATCAAATATAACGACGGCAGTTGTCAAACAAAATTCATAGCGTCGCACATGGCGTACAAAATCGAAGTAAGCTCGTGTTTTAATATTTATTGAATATATATACATATACTATATATAATCGTAACCTTGACGACCCCTTTAGTGCAATCGGTCGCATTCGAACGCTAAAGGGCTCGGTTTTGATCCCCGCACCGGGACCGATAGTTATTAACCAATCAGATATTTGTGCTCGATATTTTAGATACCTTCCTTCATTATGATTTAATTGAGAAGCTAACTAGTTTACCACTTACTTTGGAATCAGATCCATGTATCTGATGTCTAATATTTATTATAAATATCCAATTTTAATAAATTACATCGTTAACTTAAGCAGACTGTAAGAAATATATCTTTATTTTTCTCTAGTTTTTATTAGATAGTAGAATTCTTATTTTCAGACAAATAAGATTACAACCATGAAAACCACTAATTGGCAATATAGATGTATTGTAAATACAGTTTACATGATTCTCTAAATCAAATGTTAGATTTATTTTACGATTACATTCTAAAGAATTGGTTGGCAGGCCTAATTAGTTGTAATTAAGTAACATATTTAACTTAACCTGTAAATGTTGACAATATTAAAAAGTTTTGATAGACCTATGTAACATTTTCATGACAATTTTCTCTCCCTATAAAGTAACGGACACTTGTCATTTTTATGTGGAATTTTTAAGCATGTTTTGGATTCGCATTAATCTGCAAAATATTAAAATTATTAAGTTTCAGTCGTATAATCAAATATTGAATGACAAAATGATATCATCTATTGCCAACTATGAAATTTAAATTCCTAACAGCGGACACGATGGTTAAATACCAGTCACTTTCATTTAAACAGTCTATTCGTTGGGGAAGTTGTACCTACAGCCCCGACAGCCACAAAACATGACGTAAGGTGTTCTGCATATTTATCTCTATGTCTATATAAAGCAGGATCCGACGCAAGGCAAGGTGATGCAACACAACAGCGGCATTAAGCGACATATCATATATGTATATATATATATATATATATATATATATATATATATATATATATATAAATCTATCAGTAGCCGTGTTCGTCCTACCTGCGATTGGGTTATCTGAAAGACTACCTTACATAGTCACAAACCCAATCTCCAATACACCATTAGTCGCCTTTTACAACACGCTAAGAATTTGGCACATCATGTTTAAGTTCCAGACCAACACAAAACTTTATGTAACTCATTTGGATTCAATTTCAATATTGATCTTTAATAGCGGTGGTAGCATAATGGTAAAGATCTTATAACCGAGGGGTGCGGATTCAAACCCGAGCACTAAATGGTAAAGATCTTATAACCGAGGGGTGCGGATTCAAACCCGAGCACTACCAATGGATTTTTCAATTCTATGTTCGTATTAATATCACTAGCTCGGCGGTGAGGGAAAACATCGTGATGAAACCTGCAAATTCAAACAACTGGATTTGTAACCATAATCCAAAAATTGTCTGGTTCCCTTATCTTAGGGTTACGAAGGTCAGATCGGCACTCGCTAAATCCTGGATCATGGTCTAAACGGACCCCGTCTAATCACGGGACATAACGCTAGGAAGACAATTTATTTCAATATTGATCATCGTGCATGCGACTGCATCATGCCTAATGCACAAAGCAAACTGACGTCAGTGATGACACGTTATTTGGATATATTAAATCGATCGTATTTTACCTGAGAAAGCGTCAGTCCACGTCCATTTAACGAGCTGGACAAGTTGACATATATGACCACAGTATCGGTATTAATTAACACGTCACATAAATGCATGTATAATCTATCCCATGTTGATCTAGGACTCAAAAATAATGTACTAACTACACAAGAGTCCCAGTACGGATTGCTATTGTAGGAGTATACCAGGCAAGGAACACTCCTAGCCTAGCATTCCGTAAAAGGCGATTGATGGTGTATTTGGTTTGTAATTATGTAGGCGCTACTTTTACCCCTACTTTTACGCAATTTCCCATTGAACCGCACAATTTTTTGAGTAAACATTTTGGGAATTGAGGGCGTAATAATATGTATTATACCTGCGATTGCGACAGGCAGATGCAGTGCGCGGGGCAGGGCGGCGCCAGCGACGGCAGCAGCGGCGGCGAGTGCGGCACGCCTGCGCCTACGCCGCACAGCACACCGCACGCCGCGGCGCTCACCAGCCATTGCACCACCCATCTGGAAAACCGCGCATGTTCAAATTTCTAATCCACAAGCGTCACTTGTGAAATTGTTCTTTAACTCCATTTATAAAATACCCATAACCACTTTGGTAGGAGTTACCTAGATCCAAACTGCAGCGCTACCTAAAAGGTCGTACTTGTAAATATTAACCATATAGGGACATTTTAGAGTGCGTTTAAATAGGTTAAACGCACTCTAGAATTTTGGGAAAATCGTCCTAGCGACATGTTCACGTTTATTCGTCATACTAGAAGCAAAATATACCCAGCTACTTATGCCGCTAATCATTCAGTGAATCTTTTTTATAAGCACCCCAAGAGGGCGGTAATAACAATGATATGGATTATGATCTTAAATAGACTTTAACTCATTTAATGATTGATAATAAGAACTGTCTTCTCAGTTAATGACCTCAGTAAATCTGTATTTTCTTATAATTAACACTGAACACCTAATCTAATCGTGTAATATTGTTTTTAAACACAAGCGTAATACCCAGGTTAGCCTATTTATTGACAAATCAATCGGCTTCAGGAACATTTCAAATGCGACAAATAATATCAGAACATCCAATTACTTTGACGCAGTAGGCAATACTCTACGTGCTGTATCAACGTTATATTCACCATAACGATGAAAATTTAACAGAGTCTGCCTTTAGCATAGCAGAGTCTATATATATCCAGAAAATAATATTAACGTTCGTCCCATGTTGGTCTGGGACTTGGCCCATGTTGGACAAAAAAAAGAATGTGTCAACTGTGGTTCTTGCATAGCATGTCGTAAGAAGCGACTAATGGTTTACGGGCTTTTGGGTTTGTGACTGAGTAGGCGACGAGCTAGCCACTTGTCACTCCTTTTTCACAGCTTTCCATCCAACCCAGCCCACTGTCCCATGTTAGTCTGAGACTGAAAAAGAATATGCCAATTGTGGTTCTTGACTAGCATGTCGTAAAAGGCGACTAATGGTATACCGGGTTTTGGGTGTGTGATTGTGTAGGCGACAGAAATATACCTATCTTGTGATACAAAAAGTTATTGCATCTGAAAGGGTGCCAAATTAAGCACCAGACTGCTATCAGCATGTCAATTATTGCCACTCAGTGCATTTTGGCCTCAAAGTCAGCAGTTTTCTCTTAATTACTCGAACATAAAACTGCAATAGAGCAGTAGGAGCAAGAAAAAATATATGGGAGTTTTAAACAACACACATGTGAAGGGGTTTTGTGCAAATAAACATCCTAAACACCGCAGTAATATCAGCATTTTTTCGAACTAATCGTTTCGAAACGTTCGATTGCACTGTAGAGTAAATTCAGGATATTTATTACTGATTCATGGCTGAAAGTTATTCCTTAGCTGAGTTAACTGAATAAGTATTGTATTTTAAACGTATGGAGGTTGTATGGGTGTAACACCTATAATCTTTATATCTGTACCTACCTAGCCAGACACATGAAATTGTTACGTAATTTAATTCTGCTTTGGATCTAATAAATGTCACTTTGTCTTTGAAAAGTCCCGCAATGTGAGATCTAAGGGTTGAAATTGCCGTAGCCAACTTTCACAACTGCCGATTCACTATTTCATTCGCTAACTACCTGACGACATTGCTGCGAAATTATGAATGCAAAAGTTCCTCGCGAACGGGGAAACTTTCGAAGCGACATTGTAGGTTGAACGATTGATATCATTTATTTTTCACTGATCGTATGCGTTCGAACGTTGTTTTCAATACGAGTATTATAATAAATTGAGAAGAAATGTGTTAAGATTATGGTATTATGATATTATTAAGACATTAGGCCATAAGGGGTCATAACCAAATTCTATAGATAACCAAATAGATACTTAAGAAAATGTTTCAACTGAATATCGTACATTAGCCTCATGCGCTAATGAGTAACATGTTCAAACTTAAGCCAAAAATATATATGTATTTACTAAGTTTACAAAACATGTATGTGCCTATGTATGCTTTCAATTAACATCGATAGCTTAGTATTCATCGCTTCTATCGAAGGGCCAAATAATCTACAATCCTAATAAACATAATATTGTCAAGCCGTTTGCCGCATCGCAAACATACCTCCGCCGCATTAAACCAGATGCCACATTAAACGGATCGGGAGTTTACTGCAAGCAGAAACCGCAGTAATGACATTAGGCGTATACTAATTAACAACATTACTCATAATATATGCATCGATTACAATGACCATCCCGTTTGACATCACATGTACAAAAAAATACCATAAAAATGGTTCATGTAGCAAATCAAAATCCATTTTATATGCAGTTCTTTTGGCAATCGCAACTGCGAATTTTTAGTCTAATACCTTAATTTCACGTTACATACAGTTATCATTATTAATCAACATGAAATAGACATCCATGTCATTCTATGCACACATATGATTGACTGATGATGCGAATTTATATAATTTCAGCATTTCCTTTCGTTCCTTTATTCAAAACACATTTCATCCTGCTAGTTTTATGTCCCGAGGTTAGTCGGGGTCCGCTTTTGACCATAATCCAGGGACTTAGCGAGTCTGGTAATGACATTGAAGCGACTGCGTAAATGACCTTTGTGACCCTTAGATAGGGGAACCAGACAATTTGGATCACAGTTACACATCCATAGCTATTGGAATGTGCAGGTTTCATAACGATGTTTTTCCTCACCGACAAACTAGTGGTATAAATTCGAAACAGATTTATGGAATATTACTTTAGCCTTGCAATACAAGTTCAGAACGCGTATGAAGATATATATTGAAGAACGAAAAATATAATAACTACCTTACTACTTGATTAGGTATATACGTATAATTACGTAACATTTCAATCAAGTGTGACTAAAATGTTAACTGTTATAACTCGTATATAATTCTGGGATCAGATAGTTATACCTTCTTATACAATTATGATATTTAAATATTTCCTAGAATGTGTCGAATTACTTTGAGAGATCAAAACAATTTCTAATATAATATTACTAATTTCAATATCATAAGAATTTCGGTTACTTTATGTTTATGTGTAGAATAAAATGTTTGACTAAAATTATAAAATATAATGTATAACATAAGTAGAGTAGGTACATATTATCTCATTTATTTTTATTTAGATCACGACTTAAACTTTTGTGTCAATAGTAATTTAGTGGTTCAAAGTATTGTGATTAATTTAATAACGTTAAAAGCCATAAAAAATAAATATACTTTATGAATGTAAATACGCACATAATTTATAAAATATCCTTTTGTTTCGTTTTCTAATAAATTTGTTTCAATAATAGGTATATATTTGGTAGAGTTATGGAAATCCCTTATATTTAAATACGCTGTTCAGCTACATTTGAATATTTTTACCCTGGCCCTGTTGCAACGGTAAATAAGATTCACTGGTATTTAAATGAGCGACTGTAGGAGTGCCTTTGTCTGAATAACCGATGGTTCAGATATTTTTTGTATAAACTCTCTTTTGAACAAAGCTAAAAGATTAATGTGAAACCTGGTGACTATGAATGTAAAAGTTCATTGAAATAGAACTGGAATTTATCCTTATAAGACTTCCATTTTAAAAGTTCTAAAACGTATATTTTCAACGATTACATAGCATGGACTTTATTATAGTAATCCGAATCGCTTTGTTTGTAAAATCCGATGCACTACGTAAGAAGTGAAATATTCTTATTACAAAATATATGTATATTCTATATTCTAAGTAATATATAATGTGCCAAATATTAACGTTAAAGATCTCTAAACAATAAGCAAACTACAAGCAATTGATCATTGTAAATATTATTAAACAGACGCCAGACTCAAAGGCATATTGTGATTACAAATAACTTCGACCGTAGTCAATTACTCTATTACTTTAGGCACTTTCAAAGTCACCGCAAAATATTGTAGTAAACACAACGTTAATAGCCAATTAACCTCTTGTATATTAAAGGAATAAGTCTTTATAAGTTGTAATATAACATGAACAATTGTTTAAGTAAGTATTTGTTTGTGTTCTCATTGTAAACGCATTATTACAACCTAACCTCCACAAAAATATTATTTATTTATCAACATTGCCTAAAGTTATCATTAGATTAAGACATTTGTGAAAGTATTGCATTAACTGATTTACAAACTGTATTTGGAACTACGTTTTTTTATATATTTTAACTATAGAGTTACAATTCCGATTCGGATTCCGAACCGATGGTAGAATCATATCTCTTTAACTGTTTTTGACGATTTTTAAGTGTTTAATTTTGAAACCTATTAGATAGATAAAGAATATTTTGAGTTTGACTTTGTCTTTGACATTTCGTTATTATGGCTTACTTCATTAAAACGGAATTTTGTAATAATAATAAACTATGGACAATAGGGATGACAACTGCATTAAAAAACTATAATTCTATTTAGTCCTTCAGTTAGATTATACAAAAATACTAGACACATATTTTTCGCTTTATGAAATTAACAAAAAATCACAAAGATAAACAGCATCAAAGTTTTGGAGTAAGGGGTTGCGACGTCACTATTTAGTAAAAATTGCACGAAAGTGTAACGTCACTCGCAACTTGAATGCATTGTATCTTCGTCAATGTGTATTTGACAAATAAATAAAAAATACGTATTGAATATTTTATTTTTAATATATTAATTTAATTAATAATAATCTTAGTAGGCAAATAAAGCGAATTATTGTATTGCCTATTAAGAATTATCTTTAAATAAATTAAAATAATTTTTCCAGACTGACACATCAATTCCCTAGTTCCAAACTAACCTTATAAGCTTGTGCTATGGATACTAGGTGAACAGATAGACTTACTTAAATACGTTTTATAAACATCGTAAGCTCGAGTACAAATGTACATATTTATCACACGAAACATTTGCCTTTAGCGGGATTCGAACCCGCGACCCTTGGTGATGTGGCCAGGGTCTATGACCACATCGGGCCTTAATAGGAAAATAAAGCGAAATATTGTGATGCGAATCGTTTCATGAACGTTTTAAAATATTTAAGCATGGTTTATAAATTACGGTAATTTTTAATCAGTCTACGCGTATTATTTTATGTTTTATCCGACAACACAGAAATAGCTACGCTCATTTCAGTCTTGTACTTGCATAGAGCTCAATTTTCCGCAGGCCCTCAAATGTCTTCACTTGAGCGCCTTTAGGGGCAAGCTCGCAATTTACTTAATTATGATCGTCAAAGAAACAGAAATAATGTTTTACCTGAATCGGGGCGCGGGTGCCATGGGCGGGCGCGAGGTAGGCGCGCCGCCCGACTCGCGCCCTCACCTGCCGGCCGCCATCGCACGAGTCTCGTCTGCAAAGTAAAGTTACTGCTTAGCTAAGTTACCAATATTTACATAGTATAAAACAAAGTCACCGCTTCTGCCTGTACGCAATTTTTTTTAACGCATGGAAAGTTGATGCGGTTTTTACGAATAGATAGATTGATTTAGGTGGAGGGTTTATTATAGTTGCATATTGTTTATAGCTAAAGCTGGGGCGAGTCGCAAGTATTATATATAATTAAGCCTTTTTCTGTTCTTCAAACTTTACATGTCAATTTTACATACATAATATATCCGGAAGATAAGATTATAGGCTATCAGCGACTTGATAAATAAGCGGTGAAACTGGACCTCATCTTAGCTCGTAACACAAATAAACAAATACTAGAAAGAGGTCATGACATTCCAAACTTTTTATTTCATAACACAATCCGAGGCTTTCAACAAGAAAAAGTAGCTTTTCTCTACAACAATCATCTAGCATCTTAGTTAGATACCAAATACAGGCGAAGAAATCCCGAGACCCAATTTAAACCTGAAACTTTTAAAAGTCGGACAAAGTTTCAGTTAAGGTTTTTTATCTTTGAAAGTCAAGCGAAGTTCTTTGGTATCGGCCAGCACATCTAGAGCGAGGGATGTGATGTAATCGTATTGTAGATAGAATTTATTCCAACAGCTGTTTAATACAATTTCCAATTTCAAATATCGACTGGACATGGGACTTTTATTCATTCCTCTTTTCCTTTTTTCGTGCACTTACTAACTATGGTACCTTAGTGTATAAGTTTCCGAAACTTTTAGTGCTCCTAGAATTACATATTTTAATAATGACAGATTTACAAATGTAGGTCAAACCAACTGCTTATACCCTGGTTATTTCATTTTAGTCGCCCATCAAAGATAGACTAACGAGTGATGCTTGACCCTTTCGAACATCGATACCTATATTAAGTAGTCAAATAATGGACAAAAGACTAAACTGCATTAAAAATTAGTCCACGAGATTTCCGAGGCTAATTTACTTTAGGCCAGATGGCGTCTTGAAACCTACTTTCTAGAAAAAATTGCCTCTTCGTTTTGGGTTCATTCAACTAAAGGTTGAACCGTTGCACATCTACTTAATTTAATTAAAATAATATTATACGACATATCTACATTTGAAGGTAGTTCTCTTCATTATTTCTCTTCCTTTCCATATAATTACAATACGTCTGAATAAATACTTAATGCTACTAGTATGATAATGTGAAAGTTTTAACGAAAAATAATAAGAGTCTATATTTTCACACCAAAACTTACACAGATCTATCTATAATATGGGGTAACTTCTACGTTTACCATATACCTGTTCTGTTGGATAGTATTAACGATAATTGCTACTTTATTCAAAAATTTGCATAGACCATGACGCGGTCAGATAGCTGTTTTAAATGAATCCTTATTATTTATTCCTATTTCGAAAAAAAACACACTTTACTCGTGACTACATCTTGTCTTAGGGAAAGTAAAGAATTTAACATAATTTTAGTTTAACCGATAACAATTTTTACAAAAGGCAGTAAGATTAATGGTAAATGTCCATGTACACAAGAGCACTAACTTGATAAGTTGAACAGCGCAGACGGGACGACACAGCGGCGTACAACGCGAACAAAACTACGTACTAATCAATTTTGCGCTTATGGCATAGTTTGATTCCATCGTTCCCATAGTAGCACCCTACCAAGGATATATATAACACACACAGTTTTAATATGTTAGGAATAAAATTTCAAAATATGTCCATGGGCGTACGCATGGGGAGGCAGGGGGGCTGCCCCCTCCTGGAACTCGTGTGCCAGGTTAAGTTTCGTCTCAACTAAAAATAGAGTTGTATATCGAGCTGATCAGAGCGCAATGTCGTTGAGCTAAAATTATTCTAAAATGTACTTAATCACTTTACCAATGATTATATGCTCGGTACGGCAGCCTAATTCGATCTCTAACCATATTATACGGGAAACTAACCGTTACTGCTACGATAAAAGCTGACGACGACTCGCCTCGTTTATATTACTTCATATTTAGGCGATTATTTGCTATTCCAATGTACACAGATAATCTTTACTGTACAGGAAATACAAAGATACCTTCCAGATATAGACATCATTACGTCACCTGCCCTCCCCGCGTACCAAGGCATGGGAGTCACGTATGAATTTGGCAGGGTATAATTTTTATCGGTATTGGCCAAGCTGGTTACTGACATGTTTCAGAACCCACATAGTAGGTAGGGTGCACTAACTACGCCCAAAAAAGAAAAAATGTTCCCTCGTAAAAAAATGTGGTGCGGGTTCTATGGTGGCCAAACAAACATTGTACTGTTGTAGTTCGACTACTACGAGTCGAAGATAAACACTTGATTAATTTACTTTGGAATCAAATAGGTATTAATACATTTTAAAAATGTATGTTAAAAAGTATCAAAACCTTTATATATTTTTTTTAATAGTCGATTAGGAACTGCTTCTCGTCGAGTGATCCAATAAAAATAACTAGTTTATAAATTTAAAACCTACCGCACTTTCATGGACAAAGTACAAATAATATGTACTATTAGATTTTTAGGAGTATGTTATTCGTGTAGTTAATTAAAGAAATAAAAGTGTAAAGAAAATTTCAAAGCAAAAATACAAGCATCTTAATAGATAAGCCGACAGAACCGTAAAGCCGTAACATCATCTGATAAAATATTACGATAGAACATTACAACAGACGGGAGAAACTGCATACGCTCATAAACTCCGGATAAAAGAGGTAACTTATTCACAGATCCCCACGTCCTAACTGCGTACTTGTGAATCGCGTAACGGCTATTAAGATGCCTCATGCGACCATACTTTATCTTGCCGTCGCGACGCCGGTAGTAGAGAAAAAAAGACGGCCATCATATTCAAGACCGATTCAATTATACTTAAACGGAAATTGAAAACGAAGACCTGATAGGATGTAGCCGGTCGTCTCGCGGGAGCACACTCGCGCATTCGTAGTTAAGACCTGCTACACACGTGGGTAAACGCCACCAAACGAATAAATCAACCAACTTTTATTTATTCCACCATATAACCACCTTTCAGGCCGTTCATGTATTACGCAAGCTTTAATGGGGGGCTTGGGGGATCTTTGATATGCTACTTTTGGTGACTTGGAGCGGCGATGGAGTCTGAATTAAGACTACACCACAAACATAAACAGGTTTTTAAGAAATTAAATAATTGCTTACGTCAAAATAGGAGACAGGCAAAACCAATGTTTACCTCTGCTGACAAGGGGGGAGATAGGGTTCAAATATACCAAAATTCCGCTTACGTAATACTTAAATGGACCCTTTATACTGTCATGTCCAATGCCCTGTGTTGGTCTAGGAATTGGGTAAAATAAACAATAATAATAGGAACGTATAATACGTAAGAGCTAATTTACTATTTACAAACAACCGGCCTATGTTGAAAGGTTTTGATATTTTATATTTTTTGAACAAAGCTAATGAGCGATATGAATGAGATAATAAATTAGTCTATTCATTGATAGGCTTGTTATACGTTTGAATAACAAGGTGTGAATACGATACGATCTGTGTTCCTTACTTATCATGTCGTAAATGGCGACTGATTACACCATCAATTAGGTTTAAAATTGTATAGGCGACAAGCTATGTATACCGTCAATACCGTCATATACGAGCGAATAACTTGATTTTATTACGATAAACTAGTTCATCCAGCAAAACTTATTTAAAATTTTATATTTGATGGCAGTCACATCAACGTAATACCAAATAAGAGCATGGTTCAAGTTCTCCTCCAAGAACGGTAAAATAATGAGTTGAAATAAAAGTTCCATCTAACCCAGCCCAATTGTCCCATGTTGGTCTGGGACTTAAAAAGAATGTGCTAACAGTATTTCTTGCCTAGCATGTCGTAAAAGGCGACTAATGGTATATGGGGTTTTGGGTATGTGATTGTGCACTACTTTTTTTTAATTTTCCATCTAACCCAGCCCAGTTTTGTTTTTGGCTGATCTAGGTTAAAGGGGCCTGCTGCCCCTTTGTATCTGCCTACCCCTTGGGGGATTATGGGCGTGATTTTATGTTGTGTGTGTGAAATAAAACTGACCAGCACGTCTCAACCCTCTGCATCCAGGAATCAGACGCCGGTCGTTCTCGCGGCGGGTGTCGTGGGCACACTCTCACGTTGTGCTCTCGATGCTATACCAGAGAAACACGCAGAGAGTGTCTCGTCAGGGGGGTCGCCTTCCACCTAGCGACCCAAATTAAGGGCAAGGCCCTGTACGCGCGGGAGTGCCAGTGCCTCCCGCGCCCATCGCAACACATTGGCAGTGCACCCCTGCCAGGTTGCCGAGGATAGGAAGGCAACGACAACACCCAGCTCCTCCTTTTCCTCGGCAATCCAAGTCCAGTCGCAGCCAAAGCTGCGGCCGGTGCCGCGACTGGCTGGCAAAACACCAGTCGCGGCCCACCTCGAGGTCCCTCTTAGTTTCAGCCCTGGATGGTCCAAGTTCAGGGCTTACTATGCCCCCCCGCTACGACAAACCGAGGAGCTTGGCGGGGGGAAGACGAATTGCCTAGCCAATTACACACAACAATAGCTAACGACGCACTTGCTATCAAAAATCCTTTAAAACTTTTAGGAAGTTTAATTCATGCCTAAAGGACTGACTTGTTCACGATTTGTTTAGTAAATTTCCACGTCCTGGCGCATGTTTCGGTCACGGAACGGCGTCGCCGTGTTCCGCTCTGAAAGTTATCAAATGTCTCTGTACAATTACAAACGAAATTCTAAGGAGGAGAATAGTCGTGTTTTTATTAGTATTGTTATTCGCGAAATGATCAAGTTCCCATTAGTAAGTCACTAATGGCAACTTGATCATTTCTTCAGTTCCTAATTACCACGTTCTCAGATATCCGTCCGAGAAAAAAAAAGTAAACAGATACGGGCATCGGTTTACTTTTCAGCGATTTGTAGGTATATATATATATTTATTATAGGTATTAAGATAAACATGAATGTGTTTGCAATTTTAGTTAATTAACATTATTAACTGACTAAAATGACGCAGCGACCCAAAGTGAGTCTTGGCCTCCGATAATTAATAATATTATTAAAGTTTTAATATTAGAGTCCGATTCCCTTATCTTAGTTATTTAGGTTAGATCACAGTCGCTTTAATGTAATTACTTGACTAGCTGTAGGTATTCATAATTGCGGTATAAGGGGACCCCAACTTTAAAGGAACAAGATAAAATGTTTATATAGGTCGTTTAGCAACGCAGTTGTCATAGAATAACACATAAGTAATAACACTTGAGTAATAAATACATTAATGATTTCATGTGATTTTGTATAACAGTGGACAAAAAGTAATACTCCTAGAATTGTCAATCATTAAGATATCAACACATTATAACAGTTCAACACAAAGTTTGTAGGAGATAGTGAGTGGTAAGCCTTATCGTCGTGACTTTCGCTGTTTCCCTAGATACCGCCACCAACAAAACGGTTTACGAATAGCAATACAAACTAAAATTGAATTTCCAATTATTTTTGTCTCTTGTCTTGTTGTATATCGCTCTTTGTTCATTGGAACAAAGAGAAGATACCACTTAGTTATCTTCCCTATCATTTCTAAATATTCAGTAGGTAATGAAGAAGGCACGAAATTTAAGACTAATAAAATAATTATTATAGTTATAACCAAACAGGCCCGTTGGGTCGCGGATTAGAATCCCGCAAATGTGAAAATTAAAAAATACTTTAAGTGTGTGATTGTGTAGGCGACGAGCTAGCCACTTGCACTATTATTTCATAAATTTCCATCTAATCAAGTCCAGTTTTTTTTTTGGCTGAATGTAGATAAAAACGGTTGACTCTGCCTACCCCTTCGAGGATTACGGGCGTGATATTCTGTACCTATGCACTTATTAAAAATACTCTTTCTTGTGGGAAAATATCTTTTAGACGGTTGTTCGCATAACAACTGGTACTTACAAAACTGCTCTAGCACGAATGCAGCCGAGCACAAGCTAGTCTATGTATAATTAAGTTCATAACAACCCCCATTATCGCAGTCTCCCACCGAAATGATCTCATTTGTATAATTCACGCACACAGAAATACACAGGAGAGCGGATGAACTGATTCCGCTATTACAACGGTCATCTAGACCGCATTAAAAACGAATGACAGTCCCATGTAGCTATTTTAGTATGTAGCACCCCAATTATACGAAACCACACTAGTAATTAAGCAACAAATAAAATGTTGATGGACATTTTGCCGAAATAAGTAACGTAATAACCCAATAATGTTTTCGTCTGACGTCACGGACAGTTAAGACCTAACAGATTATTTCTAGAATCGTATATGTAATATAAGGGCTTACGTTTTTATGTACGAGCCCGGAATATATTTTATCTGGGCAAGCAAAACATATGTAGGTAGGTGGATATCAGACATAATTGAAATTTATTTTTCTTTTTCATATTATTGTCAATCCTGCTTTGTTAATTCAATTAGGATCATATTACCGAATGCAATAATACTATTTAAAAGTTTATTGTATAACTAATAAATTAAAATGTTAACATAAATGTATAGTCCCAAAACTTGAGGTATGTGAAATATTCAGATTAATTTGTCTAAAAGTTATATTAAAGTACCTATGGTTATTCTCACAAATGTACCTTTCAATTTGGCGAAGAGAATGCCAATAAAAATTGTCCTTGAAATATTTTTTACCTTTCATTATTTTCACTGTTATCACATGAACGGCATGTTTTTAAAATGACATAATGAGAACCTGGTTTCCAACAAAAATCTTCCTGATGGGTGTACCTCGCTAAATACTCATGCCTCATGTTAGTCAGGTGCAACTCGCAATCACGGTTATAAATCAACAACATTTCCGGGTACCATAATAGTCGGTTCCATAAATAATATCTTGCTTCTCACTCACTCGTTTGAGACACAAAGCTATTTCAGCCACAATAGTATCCATTGCAGTAAACAATATTGGTACTCTTTTTCTTGTGCCGTAATCCGTATTGCCGTAAGGCAAATCGATTTTGTTCGAGTATTAGTTTCCTAATACCTTCATTTTTACAGGCCTTACAATTACGCTTTTATCTTTTTCTTGTTTGTTTGTTGGCTGTTGTTGTAATAATATGCTTAAAAGCAACTACATATAATTCAGAAAATGTTGTATTGCAAATCAATATAATCCTGCCCGAGTTTTGATAATGATAACGTTTTTAATATTTTTATTAGTCATAAATATTTGGTTGGCAATTATAGCTCAGTGGCTCAAACATGAGCAATTCTACACTAACTGGTGGTAAATGTAATTACTAGGCTGGCAAAGTCAGACCCAAGGCTTAATTTGTATTACTTACCTTGAGAACATGTTCCGTTCTCAACGCTAGAGAAAAAACGAGTTTAGTCAACCTTTTATCTACCACGATGTTGTAACTACAACTAGCATAAAGTTGATTCTTCAAATTCCAACGCAAATCCCATCATCACTGTATCCTCTGCACTGTAATACTTGGGACTCGGATGCCAAAACTTAAAATTGCAGGAGTGTGTTTATGTCGGCAAGCGGGACGGGTCCCGCGAGCGCCATTACGGCTCCAAGACGCACACGCTTTTAAACTAAAGCAAGCTCAAATTGCTTGCGAAAATATTATGAACATACTCATTTTGTTTTGTACGCCTTGGTGGCGGGTTTGATGGAAGTCCCAAGGCGTGGGGATGCGAGTTCTTCTTTTTTTATTGAGGAAAATATATATTTAAGCTTTTAATTGTCGACTAATGTGCTCGAAGTCACACCCGGTTAAATTTATCTGCACCAAATCTATGATTGTAACATGCAAATATCTCGAAGATTCTTGAAATTTAGTATCGATTAACTTGGTAAATATAAAAAGGTTTCTTATTCATTTCGTATTTTGATTTTGATGACAACTTTAAATGTATTGAAATATAAATTCTTGTTTATCAATATTACATCTGTAATATAGTTGCATGATTTTAACAAAACTGTTACCACCAACAGAGACGTAAAAGATAAGCCTTAGCCAGATATTCCCACGGGATAGCTAAAGTTTCAGAACCCAAATACGGGGGTAAAATATCAAATGCACGAAACGGTATCCGAATTCAAGTCAAATGTTTCAAGAAACATTAAACTTACAATTAGATTAGTAATAAGATATATTTATCCTTGGAAAACCATATTGAAATGATGCACCAGGAAAAAGAAAACAAAAGATGCTTTAAATAATATTCTTGCGTCTTTATGTAATACATTTAAAAACATATTGTGAATGTTATATTTTATATATAATATATTTAAAATAAATTTGTATTTAGGTAGGTACTTTTATAGCAAAGGTCCTTACGGTAATATTTACGAGTATAAGTGCTTATTCCTTAATAGACCAATTATCTCTCATCACAATTATCGTTAAGACCGCGACTTACCACACATTAGGCCACCATTTAAAGCGGGAGTACACAAGAATCAATAAACGAGATGCGCATATTGCTACTAACAGGACATGTGTTATGGATCCATTAGAACGTTTTAGAATTGCAAAATAGACACAATTCGTGGCACGTATTCCAATGATTTGAAACACGCTCCCACGTCACGTAGTTGACGTACAAATGTTTGATGTCCAATTTATCTTGGTGAATTTTACGTCGGCCAGTGTAGTGGACAAGTTTAATTGGGAGCCAGCAGAGCACGATCAATCATAGGAGTGGCGGGCCGTGTCATCGCTGCAGGAGCGCCCCTTACCATGTTCCCTCGACGAACGATAGCCAATGAATATTCCCTTGCACCTTAGACAATGGAATAAAGTCCGCTCTCGAGCCTTTAAATGGGAACATGCCTGTGGTAGAGGGACATGACACATCGCACCGCATCGCACATAAATTCAGCCTAATACAAATGTTCAGTCAACCATTACATGATTACAACCCGGACGCAGGACATCTGTTAACGATTTCACGTTCTCATAGGTACGTGTGTACATAAAAACCGTATAATTTACCATCTCCCGACTACATAAAAGAATATTATGCTCCGTTCAACATGAAGGAAGTTGAAATAATCCATTTATAGCAGGGTAAAGTTGATTTCAATATGAAACAAACTCGATCTTTGGTGAGTTCTTTGCAAGATGAAAAATATGACAAGGTATAGCATAAATGCTCGGTAGTCAAATTCAAATGCTTTTACTATAACTTCTGCCCATGGGTTTCCCCTCTTATAATTCAAAATGCTATAGAAAGTTCTAGCGCGTCGCTCGGGAACTGAGGGTGGAGTGCGAATATTATATGTTTGTCATGAAACAATGAAAACAATTGACGTTACAATGACGACACGAAACATGAAATATTCGAGCTTGTCATTATTCATTTTACTGGGATTAAAAGCAATACAATCTGTTCAACCGTTTATGCGCGTTCGGATCTCATATACATACATATTCAAACATTGCTATAAACTTTTGTAAAGTTGTTATTTCTGCTATTAACGTACATGTATATTTTATACCTTCTATGAGAAAGGAAGTAAGATATTACTTATCAAACCCTCTCCTTAACCAATAACGACATCATTTCACACGACTGGACATTCAGAACGTACCTACCGTTAAAAGTAATTTGAGTTTTTGGGGCCGTTAACATTCTAAATGGTTTGTTTATGTTTTATTTACACAACATTATAAATTAAAGTGAAGTTTATTTAGTTAGTTTAAAGATTTAAATTGGTTTGAATTTATTCAAAACTTTATTTTATATTATTTAATTCAGCTTAAAAACAACTATATCGTGAATCGTAAACCCTCTTTGTATCTATTATTCGGTCATAACGTCTGTATAATATGCAGATCATTCAGCCCGCTTGTGCTTAGACAATAATATTCAGATTTGACTGTGGCTATTTCGGCAGAGGAAGGTACGGCTGAGTTTGGTCGCCGAGGTTTGCACACTTCCTAATTTACGACTTTACTGGGGCTATGTGTTGCACGAAAACGCATTTTGTGGACGAATAACTGCGGATCCTTTTAGAACAAGTGGATGAAGATTATATAAAGCTCTTCCTTCTAGCGGTTTGTTCCATTTCGTAGCGGTTTAAGCATAATTCTAAATAAAGCGGATCTGGTTATTCCATCTTGTTCGTTCTTCAATTTTGCTGGCCACGAAGCCGAGAGTCGCTGGTTCGAATCCCGCTAGGGGCAAATGTGTGATGAACATGGACATTTGTACTCGAGTCATGGATGTTTATAAACGTATTTAAGTATGTCTATCCGTTCCGTTCATAGCAATTTGCTTTCTGACTTTCGTAAGAGATAGATTATGGAATCAAATAATTTTGGATGACATGGATCAAAATTACATATCCTTACGTGTCTATATGTACGTAAAGGGGTACCTACTAAAAAACCTTCCATTTTTTTAATCTTTTCGCATGTTATTTAATGAACTGCTTGTATCATCGGTCTAGGACTTTTATTGTTTATAGCTGACCCGGCGCATTTCGTAATGCCCCGTTCTCGGATTTTCAAAAGTTGCGCAGAAAAGACAAAAAATATATTTTCAATATAATTATTTCTTTTCTTTTCTGCGCAACTTTTTATTTTTTTCTTTCATAAGAACCTTCCCCTGACAGTAACAAACTCAACTAAAAAAGAATTAGCGAAATCGGTAAAGCCGTTCTCATGTTATATCGTGACCAGGAGAAATAGGGGTTCATTTGTATACATATAGATATTAGCTATTGAATCGTATGTTCGTAATTTAACAATCAACATTTTAACTTAATCCATAAAGCAAAGTCAGGTAGGTTTTTGGCCTTAGATTAAAGACAAGTGATCTAGTAATTATTACAACCCAGAGTTTTCAGTTGAGAAAAGAATAAACAAGTAAATAAACCTGCCTCTTTCCAGATTTTTGTAGGCATTGGTCGACATAATGTCACAGCAAATATAAGAAGTGATGATGATGCTCACGACCGGAGATGAGGACTAACATGACATTGATATTAAAGTCCATACTAGCCTTAGAGGTGTAATTATTTTTTATAATGTAATAGTTTAATAGACTAAAAATCATGAAAAATTGTGGACTCATTTCAAATTTATACAATTTATTTAGCTAGTTTTCAATACTAGGTAACTTTTTGTAAATGTTATAGATATTTAATTGACTGATAAAAAAATAAGGGACCAATTATGGGAAAGAAATAATTGATTAGAAATATAGTAATAGTAGGATGTGATTGTTGACATTTAAAGAATCCTGATTTGAATAGTATAGTTTCTAGGCTAGATACTAATTTATAGTGTAAGCGAAACACTGATACGAAAAAAATTATATGTTTCCTGAAAAATCAGCCCTCAGTGATTCTATTTATCTAAGGATGTAAACACAAAAATGGGCTTGCATTTACGTTATCAGGCGTGTGTACATTTGCGTAGAGTAGACGTAGGAAGGATTTTTACCCATTATCCCGAGATAAACGGGGGTGTACACTGACACGTATAATCTTGCAAAGGACGAGTATAAGATTACATGTGTCAACTTTCCTCGTGTGTTCCCCACCTTGCACCAAAATGGTGAAAAAATATTCGCCCTTTTATAATAAATTCTCGAGGCGAAGACAATGCATCCCGCGTGGGCACCAAAACGTTTTATTCTATTAAGAAACGTGACGTTTCATTGCCGTTTTGTTGAATCCTTTTTAAAACGTCTTTAATCAAGATTGACGCGATTATGTGTATTCGGTCGGAATGCCAAAAGTGCCAAAAGTGTATGGCACAAGTTACATATGTCAAACAGTCATTTTAAATTATGTAGTGACAATTTTTTTAAAGATCCTTTTTAAAAAGCGGGTGTTGGAAAGTTATTTACTTTAAGAACTGTCAAAATAGTATACACTGCTTTAAAAAGTTTGAAATTACCATAAATGTTGGTACATTTTGAAACGATATTTTAATCCACTAATAAAATAGCTTATTATATGCAGTATTTTGTTATGTTATTTCTAATGGTATAAAAGTGACCATTGTACGTAATTTTAAAGTTTCGTATTATAGATTATATGATTTTAAACTTTCGCGTTTAGTCCCGTTCTAGTGATAATGGTGCATTATCAATAGGACGGGACTAAACGCGGTATGCATTATGTAGCATCTACATGATTACTTACTCACACTTTGACGTTTCGGCCGTGTTGCAACGACCATGGTCACAAGCGGTTCTAAAGATTATATTTGCGATCAACACAAAAAGAAAACTATAAAAAGATTCCTATCTGCTACCCCATCTTAGTGTTAGTAAAGTAAGTATACTGTAGGTATTTTAATAATTCTTTTTCTATATAATGGACCATAAAAATCAAATAAAATCTCTTTAATCAAGAAATATGAAATACATTCTCGATCGTATCCTTTCCCAACACTCAATAATATTATTCGTCTCATTGTTACACCCACAACTACTTATCTATTTGTACCTCCGAGATAGAATTGAATTTATTACCCACTGGAATGTCGGGGAAAACTCATAAAAATGAAAAAATCTTTTCACTACGCCATTATACAATTTACAGCGTAATAAATTAGTGGAAATACCAGTTACAAGAATTTTACCATGACTCTTTTTCTGTAAAAACATTATTAAAATTGCTTTAGTAACCTTTGTTCGGTGATGAGAAGTACCAACCTAGAAACCGGGGCTTCCTTCAGGGATTATGGGCGTGATACATAACATCACGCCCATAATCCCTGAAGGGGTAGGCAAAGTCAAAGTGGCAGCAGGCCCCTTTAACCACATTATCCACACGAACACTTCGAATACAGGAAAAATATTTTAATTATTTAATATGAAACATCTGGATTTCTCAGCACAGAAATATAAATGTTCCAAATATATAATATCTTAGCCTATTAATAGGATTTGTGCAGTTAACATCAAAAGTCAATAATGCTCAGAGTTTGTAATCTGGTAGATAATTATATTCTACAGGTCTGAATAAACCAATTGAATGACTGAATAGAGTGAAAACATAAATAAAATTGTTTACGGCGCAGATAATTTGATTGACGAAGTGTCAAGTTCGAGACACATTTTCTGTATTTACGAAATACATATTTATTTATATTAAGTTAATAAAATATAAGTGAAAGTAGCATATTTCTTCCCATACATAATGTATGGGAGGTGCCACGGCGACGTAGCAAAAGTTTCCACATACTTTCATATATTACACGCGACTCATACTTCGCAATGTGTGAAACTTGCTTTCATATGAAGAAAAACCTACATACATATGTAGGTTTACGACATCATTGTTGTCGCGAGTACAACACAAATCTTCCCCCGGGCGAGTTCTGTCTCCCATTTTCTCTTTACACATACCTACCGTTTCACCATTATTTTCTAGTATACATTCTTCTAAAAGATTTAAAATTTTCATCATAACATGAAGGTATTACAGTCAATAACTTGCAAACAGCCTAGGGCTTTATTAAGAACTAACATAAACTTAATCATCTAAAGTTGTATCTAGAAACGCTTGTCCGATCTCAATAGTTATAACAAGTGTGGTGAACTCGCCAGCTGTAGCGAGGGAAACTTGGTCGTTAAAGTCTATAAAGTAGAATTCGTTGTTACCAACAATTCTTATACAAGTGGACAAGAGACGGTCACTCGGCCTCCAACGAATGTACCTATCACAAACGATGTTATTAAATTTACATTTGTATAATTAAGATGCGAACGTGACTGGAATGGACCGGACAACTAATACGCAACTAGTCACTTTGTACACAATTTCGGCATCAAAGTAAAGTCAGCCGCGCACGAACGAGAGGGCGCTAAAAGAGTTTTAAGGGAGACATCGTTATGACATGAATAACTGATGGACATCGTCCTCTCCCTTCATCGCTTGATTAACATTCAGAGTCGTTCGCGACTCCAAGCTCTGTATTCTCGTAACAATAGCCAGCGCAAAATAAAAGCTTTGCACGTCCACTCGCTGAAAGGCGGACTTCCCGAACTTACGTCAACCCAGTTTTTATTTCGTGTCGGAGTACGTTAGCTAAAACAAAAACTGGATGGGGTGCGCTTTACTTGCAAAAAGCCGACAGATTTTTTGGTGGAGCATTAACATTTTTGGATGAAACTCGTCAAACACTCGTAATGGCGGGTCATCAATCTATCTAAAAATATTTGCTGTGTATCGCTTGGGTGTGACCAGTTTCGAACTTGTGTCTGTTGATATTACCGTTGTTGTACGCCGGAGCTCAATTCTGCTTATATTGCATTTGTAGCACAATGGTCAGTTATTAGTACCGTAATCGTCAATTCTCACGCTTTTAACAACGATTCCACTACTATTAAACATGCATACATACATAACAAGCTGCAAAACCTAAATTTCTAGTAGTTAATATCAATCGTGATTTATATTAAAATGTATGTATTGTCACAACAATAATATGTTACCCAAGTCACATACAAGTATAAACTTCCATTATTTCCGTTCTAAATACCTAACACGATAGATAAAATAACCAATATAAAAGTATGAAAAAAATACAGGGTTATTTAGTTACTTTTATCTAAGGCTAGCTGTTTCCGCGGTTTCAACCGCGTTTATGATTAATGTTATATAAGATTAAGATTTTTTCAAATCGGAACAGTGACATTAGCGCTAATGCAAACAAACTATTCAGCTTTATAATATGTTATGTATGTATAACATCACGCCCATAATCCCCGAAGGGGTAGGCAGAATCAAAGGGGCAGCAGGCCCCTTTGACCACATGCAGCCAAATATAAAACTGGGCTGGGTTAGATGAAAAATTGTGAAAAAGTAGTTACAAGTGGCTAGCTCGTCGCCTACACAATCACATACCCAAAACCATATAAACCATTAGTCGCCTTTTACGACGTGCTAGACAAAAAACACAGTTCGCACATTCGTTTTAAGTTCCAGACCTACATAAGACTATTATATAATATTATAATAATATATTATATATTTACAATATTAGTTTAGAAGTATAGATTAAACCTATATCATTATCAATTGTATCTGTGGTTAAAAAAAATATCGTAACCTAAACTTACGTCGAATATTCTAAACTGATAAAGGCAAGCGAAAAACCGCAGAGACGATATCAAACAATACTAATTTGAGTCTCGCAACGCATTTCTTTTGACGAGACTTGATAAACTCTTAAAAGTGGAAAGTATACAGATCATAATGGAGCCGTCGGACGCCAAAGCCGCAATGTTATGGTAACATGGGGCAATATTCATAAAATTCGTTTTCGTCGTCCCCGACGCATTCGGAGGCGCTGTTGTCACCCTGCCTTATTAGACGTCATTACCCTCCTGTGTTCACGCATTTATATTTTAATTAAAACATTTTGCAAAAATGAAGCTATAAGACCGGGTGTTGACGCTCCGCGTCCCTTGTTATGCCTTGCCGGACGCCCATAAACTTATGAACGCCATAAAACGTAATAACTTGATATTCATTTTTCTGGAGTTTTAATACTGTTTTCTTGATTGTCCCAAGTATATATACAACATAATTTGTTAATTAGCAAACCTAACATTTCACATCAAACGCAACTAATTTTATAACTTAATAAGTGTTCAACAAGATACCCAAATCTATTATGAAGTATATGTGTTCAGCAATGTGTATAACATAAAAACTCTATTACGCGTTGCTAAACATCATTATGTCTACTCATCAAGTATATACATAAACCCAACGTTTGTGTTTTTATTTCAATTTCATTAAACGCTACTGTGCGGTTAAGAAACGAATAAATATTAACAGCGGGTATTAAGCCCTTAAGAATCTTACCAGCTGCTCTTAACTATTTATTTATGTCTCAACTATCAATTTGTGATGTTTTCAACGAAATAATCTTCAATACAAACGTCTACTGTAAGTTAAAATTTTGGGTCGATAAGGCGTAAGTATAAAGATTAAAAACAAAACTGGCATTTACATTATTACCGAGTTTGTACTGTTGTTTTTATTTAGGCGTAATAACTGTCCGATGAAGGGCCACGCTATGGCCGCCGGCTGGCGAGCCCACCTGTTCGTACAGCAACGGAATGTCCTTCTAATTAAACAAGATATATCTAGCAATTACACGGGATTTTACTTGTAGAAAATATTCTGACAACTTCCTTTTCATTTATATTCTTGGAAAGGATTATTTATTTGAATAACGATTTGTTGTTAATATATGAAAGGTATTTGGTTCTACCTATGACTAGCGCTGTAAACTTCTTAGTGATCGCTTGTTATTATGTGTTATTTTCCACGTTTATAAAAATAATGACATATAGGAGATCAGGTGCTCTTATTAATCTATGGTTTTAGACTATTAATACTCTATAATAAAGTTATAGCATTACGTTCACCATCTATTTATATTTTTGTCGTACATACCCTTAGATTAATACATACCTATATTTTAACCCCCACCTAATATAATAAGCGTAATAAACTGTAAGTCTACATGAAATTGAATTATAATAATAATATTTTACGTTACGCGTGAATGAGTTAGCGAAATGACAATAACTCATTTCTATATCTGACTATCACAATACGGAAATTTAGTTTTGTTAATGCTTCTGTACCTATAGGTAATTGGTCAATTTTACACACGCTTCATGTTAACGTAGAACATCTAATATGCCGTTACATTGCGTTTAACATGGCGAATAACTGTCGAATAACCATGTTCTAGCCCTGAACGGGACTCGTTAAATTTTATATTACACAGCGCGGCTTCGATCCACCAGAATTTATTAGAATAAAATTGGAGTTTGGCCATCGCTAATTGAAAACATTTCGAACACTTTCTATGGGAAGTTTGTTTCTGACAAGTTATTAATGGAAATAAATCATTGAGGTGCTATATTGGCACTGTTTGTGACCGTTGTACACAAGTTATTCAAAGTCAAAGTCATAATATTCTTTATTTATATAGGTTTCAAGGAAACACTTATAAATCGTCAAATACAGGTAAAGCTATATAATTCTACCACCGGTTCGGAATGTTGTATCTACCGAGAAGAATCCAAAAAAAATATTGTGAGAATGTTGTCCGATAGAGACCATAAATATACTGCTTTTAAAGCCTATTCAAACAACTCAACCTATGTTTATAGGTCCTACTACAGGAACTAGACCTCGTCTCAAATATGGAGGGACATGGAAAGAGTTCACACTCATATTCGTACAATGTCATAAATGTTAGTAAGTAAATTGATCAATAAAATTATATGAGAATGAATATTGTTTAAACCACAACAATATTTACTCATGACTACAGAGTTATTTTTGAAACAAATGTTTATTGACGGCCACCGTACGATTTACATATCATTGATTGTTCAATATTGTTAAAAGGTTTCGGCAAAAGTCCCAACCGCAGAACGCTGATATGGCGTATCTTTAATCATCATTGTACCACAAACGCGGCACAATAACAAAAAAAGTGTTGAAAGACATGGGCTGTGACAGTGACTTATGCGCCGTCCGCCCCTCCGCCGCCTTGCAATTGTCCTTACTTATTTTTCTTTAAATTGCTATCTAAAATTATTTTTTGCCAGACCATTTTCCGTCACAGAAATTAAATTTATTTTATTTACTTATTCATCCTGCGGTTCGTGTTATTGCGAAGTAAACGATTCGCTTGTGGCATTATTAGTAATTTGGCGTTGGCCTAGTTTTCGACTATACGAAATAATTAGTCTGAATGGGAGCTTATTCGCTAGAAATATGCCAGCAACTAAATGGGGTCGTACAAATTTGAATAGAAATTGTTTATTTAACAATAACATTTGGATGCATTGACTTGTCGATGATAGAGAATTTAGTTAGAGTGAACTTCATACTTACCTATATATAATTGTATAGGTACATACATAGTATGAGCTGGATTACTTGACTTTAATATTTCAAAGTACTGCGGCCGTTCTAAGACCAACAAATTTCAAATCAAATGCTACGTTTGCAAAGCAACACTCTATTTGTGATGAAACCATTATATCCATAATATTTACAGAATATAAATGGATTGAAGTCAATATTGATGTACTCTTTTTTATGCTTTTCATATTGTTTTTAGTTTACCCGTGATACATATTTGAACTTATAGAGACTGTTATTTATTTAATTATGCAAAGAAACAGTTTACCATTATGGTCTTTCACATGGCTTATTCTAATGGTTACAATACAAAAGCACTCAATATCAATGGAGTGCATTTCCAATGAAGGAATCAGCGATTTTTGTATCCTAACTCTAAAACCAGTATATAAATAAGGTAGTAGATACCACCGATGTCCATGATATGTCAAACAACAGATTATCGAATTAATGATAAAAAATAATATTGCCAAGTAACTAAAAACGACGAAGGCTAGTCTTAGACGAGGTTTCATTTAAAATGATATCTTGGAATTATCTGTGTGTGATTTCTACAGCCCATCTAATTAGCTTTTCGATCTTACGCCAATAGCACAGGCAACGCCGCCCCAAAAGTTCATTGACTTCGCAGTAACATAACCTTTTCAAGAGAGAACAGTTCGATAATTACATTTACAAACAGAGCAGTAGAGGTCAGATAAAAAGACACTGTGTCCATGTACTGTGATAGTGACATATGTGACTCCCGCCCTTTCACCCCTCCACCGCCGCTCCTGAGTTATGCTCCAAATTAGTTTTAGGGTCAAAGCGACGCGGGTAAGTAAATAAAAACCACTCTATGAGCATGTTTGCCTACTTACGTGGATTTGTGAAAAAACTGGAATTCTTTGAGATAAATATTTGGTAGGCTAGCGTGTTAAGTATTTGCTTATAAAACACCTGTACAAAGAACTGAAAATTAATTGAATAGGTCTGAAATGTAATTCATTATGTATAATTCTTGTAAATTATCTTCGGTTTCGAAAATAGTCCTAAACGAGTATCTGCAGATATTTTCTGTAAATAATTTGACGACAGTTTAAATACCGAAATATTTTTTTATATTTGCCAAAAATTAGTTACTTAATTAATAACTAGGTTTTAGTATGATTACCTATTCTACCTATAGCAATTTGTACCTTAAACCTAATATTTAACAGGAAACATTAAATAAACGTGTGTAAACAGAAATTCCGAGAAATTATCTAGTAAAACTGTGTTTACAACATCGTTAACCTGAAAAGAATATTTAATAGCCATTTTATCTGAATTTCGAAGTATTCTCCGCCATACCTATATACCTACTCTTACGTCATTTGGCAAGATGGCCGCGCTGACAATTACTTTAATGAAGTCTGACTACAAATAAATCATACTATTCGGTACTACAATTATTCGACTGTGTATAAAACAATTATCTACATTCCCTCTACATGTTTGTGCATTCAAACAAACATGGTGGCTTAGGAAGCCCCGGGGAACTCGGCGCTGGGAAGATAAATAAACTTTATCGGATTAGAATCTAGGATACCTGCGACTACGGAGCCGACATATGCAATTCTACTTCCATATTATCAACGACATTCATAAATTGTCACATGGATGTTAAATATTATTTTCCACTATCCAATCCTTATCTTTAGCAATATTATAATAAAAGTTAAGATAGAAGCTATGATATTATATATACATATAGGTATTTATATACTTGCCTAAATGAAATGACACAAGCCAATAATTCCTACAAATACTCCTAGTAACGTAATAATAAAACTGTGTAATGCGAAGTCAAATCGGGATAACGCTTCAATATTGTAATATCCAATAATTCCCGGAACTGTAAACTTGCACCCCTTTTGGGGAAACTTGAATATATTGACGAAATACTCTGTTTGGGTATTTTCATGACCAAGCCTCGAATGATTTATATTTATGTCATTCGCTACGTTCCCGAATCATGTATATTATATTTTATTTTTGTTATGTATTGTTATTTTGCAATGAAAGTGAATAAACTTCATATAGATAACTCTAGCAATGTTTGAGAAAAACATGTTGCATTCACATATTACATCGTATTTAAACAAGACTACATTTCATTTTTAAGTAATTTACACTTCCGAACTTTAAGTCTTATATTAAATCATGTTTAATAAGAAAAGGTTATTATGAAATAGACGATTATATGAATGATAAAAATGTTTGGACAAGATAATCTGCTCGCATGCACAGTAAAATTTTTAATCATGATATTTTAATGCACCACCTATTAGAGATAAGTAAAACATGTTTTTAATAAAGGCTATCTGTTCAATTTCTTTCGGCACCTCTTCTCATCAGACCATTCACGTCAAGGTGCTGTAGCATGGTAGGGTAAAAAAGTGTGACGTGCAAAAGGTTTTGTTACCAATCTACTTGCAGAAATAAATTATTTCAGTTCATTTCATTTCAAACATGAAAATCGAATATTTTTTTTTTTATTTTACTATTCGATGATACGCTCACAAATGTGCAGCAGTAAGCTCGTTTAAAAAATAATTTTATCAGATTCATTTATGTGAGGTTATTCCCTTTATGACGTTCGCATTTTTAGCTATTTGTAATGCACAGATAAACGATTAAAGTTATAACTGTGAAGATAAAAGAAATCTTTATTTATAATCAAATATAATCTTTATTTATATATAAGTAAAGATTTTTTTTATCTTCACAGTTTGTTCGAAAAGAAAGTTTCTATAAATATTAACAGCATGAATAGCTGATGTTTTGACATTGTTAATAAAAACACTCATTAGCTAAAATAATATAAATAAATATATAAGAAGAAAGCAGTAAAAGTACTCATTTTGAACAGGCAAAGCCGGTACGCCTAGTTAGACGTAAACGTAAATCTAATTTCGTAGAATCGTATCGGGATGTGAGCAGCCGTAGCCGGTAGCCGTAGCCGCGCGCCGTAGCGGCGTAGCGGCGTAGCACTGTACTACGTGTCAGTTAAGCCGTATAAAAGTCAATGAACACATTTCACTTCGTAATAGTGACGTAACATTTTATCGCTTCACATTTTCATAAAGCGCCCGTAGCTATAATTTATCAGGCGCTGTATTCCAGTGGGGATAGACATTTTACAAAACATTTATTTGTACAGCCCGATTTATAGTGACTGCCCGAAACTAGAATTTGAGATGAAACCGAAACCGAATTTCGATTTTATGATCGATTTTTATGTTGTTTATGCCAAGCCATTGGTTAATTTATCAGTATTTAATAATTAACATTACCAGAACACACAATTTTGAATATAAAATCAGAAGATATATGAATCAAGCAATTACTTGCATTAGACTGACCGAGAATGACCTTTTTTTTTTAATTGTCCTCCGCACTAATATATTAGCCCTAATTTTCTCATTACTGAATTACACAATTATACAATGAATCAGTCGGATACATTAATTCCAAGATAAAATTAGAAGATATACATAAGTATATGAATTGTACCACAAATAATAGTAGCCCAAAAATTTAAAAATAACGGGACGGTTCATATATAAATATGAACAAGAATGGTATCCAAAATACACATAAATCATATAATTTTACATGAGAACTATTAAAAATATAGTAGAATGTGTAGTGTACGAAATTTACGCAGCAAAACGTCGGCCGAAACCGAAAGACTGGTCGACCTCTACAGATTTACATGTGGACAACGCACATTAATCGTGCTGAGCCCCGGCGACGTCCACTATTAGTATTTGTACTTTAATTGGGACGTGGGGTGAAAGTGCCACAGGAGTTTTTGCTCCCCGCTCATTACGCAGGACAGTAAAAAATTCGCCCGCCCATAATTGTGGGAATCCACGGCTAACCTTTATGGCGGCAGCATAATTTAAGCTGTTTATTACTTTAAATAGAAACGCTGTAGCGTCGCTTGTACCCTTACTTTTGTGGGCATTCAGGCCGTAATATCTTTTTATTTTACTCTAATTTTACTCTTTTAGGGATGGGGGCTGCATTTTAGTGGCGAGCGGTACCAGTTTCTGGTATATATTTTTCCTGCGATACCAGTTTCACTTAATGGTGCATGCGGTATGTATACAATAGTTAAAGTTGACGAGTGTACTAGTTAACCAATAATGACTGCTCGACTTAAAAAAAGGCCACTTGTAGAAGAAGAAATAAGTTTTCCCGTCCTAGCACGGCCAAAATAATACCAGTATGAAATTTAATCCAATAGTTGAAAAAGTTTGCGTGTCCACAAAAATGATTACTATCAAAATCAGTCAGTCTTTCAAATTCGACGAAAGCCTTTGTAATATCAACAACGCGTCGATGGTTGCTGCGGACATTTGCAATTACATGTGAAATTTAAGCCAATTCGCCACCCTGGTCCACTGCGGTGGATGTGCCAGGCTACCAGCCAAACTAATTGTCGAAGTTGTACTCGCCGCGTGCATGCTGCTCTGAATTTTAAGATAAATTGTGCTGAGGTTACAAACTTGGCCATTCAAGTGATGTTTGGTGTGCAGAAATTGTGTTTCCTTCAATTGCCTGCGGTATTCAAAAAAAAAAACATCATGTTAATCCCATGTTGGTCTGAGACTCCAATATAATAAACTTACTCGTTGTTCTTGCTTAACATGACTTTAAAAGCGACTAATTATGTATTGGGTAATGACTTTGTGATTATTTAATCGACGAGCATGTCACCACTATTTCACAATTTTCTATCGAAGATAACTTAATTTTGTATTTGGCTAATTAAGTGAGGTTTTATGAGCTTATTGCTCTTGCTTATATCACTAATATTACTGCGCTAGAAAACTCATCGTGAAGACAACTCCTCATTAAACTATGGTTGTAGAATCATGATATAATTTATCTAGTCGCTCTCCTAATTATTACAGAGGTAGGTCATGACTGCCGCTTCAATAAAATAACTAGAGACGCTACGAGGTATCTTGATCAAAGAAGACCTTAACTAAAAAAGGCACACACGCTCGAAAAACATGTCATACAGAACAATATTAACCTATAAAGCCTCATATGTAATAGAAAAAAAATATTCTTATTTTATCTATTTTTCAACGGCTCCCAGCAAATAAAGCAAGTAACGGACTAAATTAAACATCATTAATTTCGCCCACTTTCGCCAAGTCAGACCTGAAAAATTCATGGAACTACTCGTTGGACTTCTCTCCGCAGAATAAGGTGCCATTTTTTACATTCGAGGTGAATTTAGAATGCCGCCTACGATTGCTTTTATATGCGGGTAGGTTGGTAATGAGATCTGAAAAGCCTTCCCCTGTCGGCGGATGTTCCGAGCGGGGCGGTCACTCGTAGATGATCTATGCGCTTTTTTATAGCCATCTAACTATGTATGTACTTACCACGTACTTTACCCATGCAATGGTGTGGATACCTACGGCCGACTGTCTTTGTTTTTTTGGTTTACCAAATTAAGGTAATATATAAAGGTAATTTTTAGCTTATCGACTCTACTAGTCTGGGACTTAAAAATAAAGTACCAAATGTGCCTTGATTGGGTTGTGAAAACGGAGCCATGTGTCATTACTTATCACAACTTTCACTAAACCTAACCCAATTTTATTTTTGTTAAAATTTACTAAAGAGATTATTGCCCCTTTTACTCTGCATATCCCTTCGGAGTTTGTGAGCATCCATAAGTAGGTAAGTATTTTTAGCCCTGACAAATTTCCTTTGACGTGTTATCCATTTCAGCCAACAGACAGTTTCAAAAGTATTAATAGTAAACAAAACTCCAGTATGTCGTTTCAATGTTATTAATATTTACTTGCAAAACCGAAGAAACAGTGCAGCGGTGGTTAGGTACAAATATGTAACTAAATTCTAAGACTGCGGTATCCCACGTTTCAAAAATAATGTTAAGCTGTTAACTCTGGGTGTTTTCGTTCGATTCGTTCAATTGCCTTTTAAAATATTGTCTGTGTACAAAATGACTGTATAAAATTGTAACCCCCAATTAACCCCATTAGTGGTTGACCACATGATATTGGTCGCATATCGTTATTCTATAGTTACATAATATTTTTGCCCTAAAATAATACATTGGTTCTATTTATTTTCATATAATGTTATTGAACAATAAAATGTTTAAATAGTTGAAACTCTTTTCAGTACATACGAACAGTCCTAAAGTATTATTTATTTTCCTTAACAGAAACATCATGGTTACAAAACACGGAATAAAATACTAGTTTTACTAGTGTAGCTATTTTATTTAAGAGAATTAAACGAACCCTAAAGAATCCAAATGAAACAAAAAACTATAATTCACGGACTTGCCGAGTGCCAGGTAAAACTGTCTGCTACACACTTTTAACGTTTACCAAAAAGTCTCTTCTCTACTATTTTGCTGCATTTATTTTGTTTTACAGCCAACAAATAAAATTCGTAACAAAAAACTAAAAAAAAATATTATTGAACTATAAAGTAACACATATGTTTTATGTAATATTACTGATATATCAGATCACGGATTAGTTGAGACTAGTGATCGCCCACTGGTCGAAATTCATCAATTATTAGTTTGATTTTCTTTTTTTTATTATTTATTTAAATATTAGCTTTCTGCACTCCTTCTCCATATAAACTTTAACGTGCCAAATCTCATACTCCTCCGTCCGCGATTCTCATAAAAAGGAGTACAAAGTTCTTGCTTCACGTTTTAATATACCTATAGATATAGGTGCTATGATATATATTGGGTTTTGGGTATGTGATTCTGTAGGCGGCGAGCTAGGCACTTGTCAAAATTTTCGATCTAACCCAGCCAAGTTTTATTTTTGGCTGTGTGTGGTTAAAGTGGCTTGCTGCCCCTTTGGGTCTACTCCTTTGAGGATTACGGGCGTGATGTTATATATGTATGTATTTTATAATACACCAATTCAAGTCTTCCAACTTTATATATGCATAATAACAGCGCACAACATGAACAAATCCAACAGTTACCTACGGGAATTTTACGTAAAAGAAAGACAAATAACGATATAAGGTACTTCACATTCGAATGTACCTATGCCCAATACTGTTACCTTGATACAAGAAGTAAGCATTACCTCGGTCTGTTCTACGTAATCCACAGGTAGGTAGCCGGACGGTTTGTCCTGCTTTTAGTTAAAATCAAATATGGATTTGGGAAGTGCGACATTCATTTATTATCATCTAACTTTCGCAAGTAGGCATAGCTGACAGTTTAGGTAGGTATACTAATACTCTCTACCTTGATTAGAATATTCTTCTTTTACAATCGGTTCGATCAAGAAAAAATATCATAGCCCCTTATAATCGATACTACTTTATTTAAAAATAAATGAATATTTGTTATAATTGTTAAATGAACACATTGCTATAGATAGAAAAGTATTTTGGTCTTATATAACGTAATCCTAATAAGTTTCATTAATAAAAAATTACAGTTAATATATGTATAATGTCAAGGACAATCAATTTTAGAAATTATTTTTCCTTTTATGAACACAAAGAAAAAAGCGCACAGTTAATACCATATTGTATATACCAACTTTACCTTTATAAATTAACCTAGTTACATAACTACATAGTTTCAGGTAATAAAAGAAATATATAGAAATTGAAAAATATATGGTAGTATTTATCATGGTTTACTTCCTAAAAATCCTATCCTTGCTCTACTCTAGAAAAGGCAAAATAAACGTTTCATAATTGAGTGATTAAAAAAGGAAATTTACAAAGTTTGCAGTGTCCCACTAGAACCACGGCAGTTCGCAGTCTTAGGAACGAAATAAAATATAGACTGTCCCAGGGAGATAGTGATAAATTGTACTCCAGCTAGAATTAAGGCAAACATATTATATGTGTCTAAAATGGAGTCCTTGTTTGCGCAACTTCATTAATGTTGAAGATTCATCTTTTGTTTTACTAATTTGCTCTTATAATGAGTTTTGCCCAAGCAATTATCGGCTTCTTCTTCTTAGGTAGCTACTAATTTATTCTTTTCAACCTGCTAAAATTGTTACACTACGAAAAGGTATTTTATACTTACTTTTCTAATAACTAGACATATAAATATAACGTTTATCTACCGACACACACTACAACATAAAATATTGCTTTGTCAGAAAAAATATTTTACTAAGTTACTTAGTAGGTTTTCTTAAGTCATAATAATAATTTAGAATTTTGTAGATTAGAAGCATAAAAAATAATTATTGATTGTTAAGTAAAAACAAATTAAAAGCACACTTATTTTAGCACACAATTTCACAAAAGCATAAACTATGAAAAAACACAATAATAGCTTAAAAAAAGCCATGTCTCATAATGAAAAGAACATTCCAACCGTTATGTTCGAAAAAGTTCTCGAACAACGGTAATAGAGGTGAAACTTCGGACTTCCCGAGGGATAAGATTTCTATTAAAGAAAGTGCAGCCACTAAGCACAGAACCATAATTTAGACGGAAACAAAAACAAAGTTCACCTGTTTTAACTGTAATATTAATCACTTGTGCTGTCACTGTTAAGTAGTGATAATCATGCGATCACGCGCGTTCACTCATTACGCGATTCGCGGCGGGTGAGTAGGAGCGTCGCGGTGGGCAATGGGCGCTCGGCAGCCGCGGGAAGTCGACTGGCGGGTTTCGCGCGGCGGGAGCTGGCCCGATCCCGCCCGCGCAGTCGCAACTCCTTGGCAGAGAATCCTTCAACTCCGCGCTGTGAAAACTCGCTGCGAGTGAGGACCACCTGACTAGGATTTGTCTTGTTTAATCTCGCATTACTTAGTTTTTGTATTAACGACTTTTACCGTAATTAACAGTAAAAATCGCCAATATAAAACTAGTTTACCGCCGAAATTGTTTATAACATTTAATTTGTCTGCAATATATTTATGCAATTAAGAATATTTATTTATTATTTTTTTTTATTGTCGATGATATTGCTGTATGTTTTTTAATAAAACACTATTATTATTGTTACTACAAGAACTAGTTTACGTAGACACATAATTTATTAAAGATTTACATTAATTTAATTCTTCCAAATGACACACCAATTCCCTAGTACCAAACTAAGTTTATGCTTGTACTATGGATATTAGGTGAACGGATAGACATACTGAAATACGTTGATAAACATCCATGACTCGAGTACAAATGTCCATGTTCATCACACGAAACATTTGCCCCTAGCAGGATTCAAACCGGCGACCTGGCTATGCGGTTTCGTAGCCAGGGTCTCTGACCACTTGGCCAACGGGCCAGTCATAACAATAAGATCACAACTTTACCTTTACCACTACGGTCGTCACCAATTTTTGCAGATCTGCATGTTTTAGGCGTTGCCGGCTTTATAAGTGCATTCGTTAACCCTTAACCCCTTCCGTAATCTTTAGGAAACATGTTGATACAACAACCATTTTTGTATTATTATTTTTTTAAGATTTGATTTCGGTTTATCGCTGAGATTTAGTTCATAAACATATTTCTACATCCTTTGTTAATACTCTAACTTTTCTTCATACAAGCAGAACGTAACTTGCATTTTATAACGTTACTAAAGGAACCCATGTCCATGTCCCATGTAGGTTTGGGACTTGGCCCATTTTGATCTGGGACAAAAAAAAGAATGTGCCAACTGTGGTTCTTGCCTAGCATGTCGTAAGAGGCGACTGATGGTTTACGGGCATTTGGGTATGTGACTAAGTAGGCGACGAGCTAGCCACTTGTCGCTCCTTTTTCACAGCTTTCCATCCAACCCAGCCCACTCTCCCATGTTGGTCTGGGACTTAAAAATAATATGCCAATTGTGGTTCTTGCCTAGTATGTCGTAAAAGGCGACTAATGGCATATCGAGTTTTGGGTGTGTGATTGTGTAGGCGACAGGTTAGCCGCTTGTCACTGCTTTTTCACTATTTTCCATCTAACCCAGCCCGGCTTTATTTTTTGCTGAATGTGATTGAAGGGGCATGTTGCCCCTTTGACTCTGCCTATAAAAATAAAAATGCGTTTTGGGTCGCCTTTTAGGTCTTAGGTATAAGCCGCACTATATTAAATAAATGTTTATAACCTGAAATCTGTATTAAAATTAAAAGCAATAAATTTTTTTTATTTTCAGAATTTCTTATACTTACTCGTAAAGTTCATCTACATTTTATAGATAATTTTTTCTTCTGAATTATAGGATAAGTTTTCCTTTTGTAATACACATCAAATCATTAATCGATATAGCGGGCATCTTGTCATCAAGTTATTATATTGTATTAAATATATTTCATACGCGTACATTTCAACCGAAAAAATGTTCCGAATCCAGTAACATACATAAACACTTTTTTCACATACTACTTTATTTGACAACATTGATAAACTAATCAAAAAGGATACCGTCAATTCAACTTTATGTAAAATACACAGTAAGCGGTTATCACATCATGCTTTAATGAAAAAAAGTGTTTCATAATACACATAGGTACAAAAAAAACGTCCTTATTGGATTAATACCGGGTCTTCAAATCGCGCGCGCTTAAGACATACCTATCTGCATATTATTTACGTGATAATACCAGTATTAATTTATCATAGTCTCAAAAAAAATCATTTTAATGAGGATTCAAAATAAAATAATTAACCGATTTAACTGCCCTAGATTTTTTTTATCAAATTGAAAAAAAATCAAATGGATGTAGGGGGCATAACTATTAACGTCAAATTAAAAGTGTTATAGGACTCATCATAAATAAAGCTAACTGCCAGTCAAGAGATGACATGGTTTAACCTATTGACATCAGGTCCAATTAGGTCTTCCTGATGTCAATAGGTTAAACCATGTCATCTCTTGACTTTCTTTAGAGCAATAGGTACACACCAAAGCCGACCCGCCGACCTATGTCACTAACTTTGTGTCGCCGGACTATGTGGCGGCTTCATTCAATGTAGCTACAGTGTAGCCGGCCGGCTAAACCCTCGCGTACGCTAGCCGCCTACATGTTGCCAACATGATAGTTTTGATATAGGCTGCCGGGCTGTGTCGGCGTGCTGTGTCAGCGCGTTTGGTGTGTATTGCGCTTTAGGCGAATTATGGCCTAAGGTGTGACTACACCTTCCGCCGTCATCCAGCGTCCGTGAATGTTGTCAAACTGAAGAACTCCAACTGGCTATTTATCCCAAACTGGACATATATTAATCTTACGTTACAATAATTTTAAATATCAGACAACGTCACATACATTGATCAATGGGGTTACTATTTGTTGTTGTTACCGCATGATTTATTCACACTAAATCAACGTGGATTCACTATGAATAAACCACATAATCGGCCTGCTTTATCAGGTTGATAGTAACCCTGACAGTCAGGGGGTTAGTGCTTTTAACACAAGTGCTTAAGATACATAGCACGGAGTCAGGGCCTGACTCCGTGTTAAGTACCTTAAGCACTTGTGTTACCCGCAATGCTTGAAGCAACGAACAGGGCTACAATCGAATACGCCATCGAGTCATCAAATTTATATATAAAATATTAATTTATTATTTTGTAACGCGTTGTCATGCGCCTACCCGATTTGATTTTTATGAAGATCGGATTGAGGGCATATGATCCAACTGATTGACTGATTGTCGGATCGGATCGAATCAATGCGACCCGAACTGCGGAACGATTAAACTCTATCAAGTATCGATTGGCGGTTCAAATATTTTGGTGAACACGTAAAATATGACTGGCTCGATGGCGCATTCGGTAGTGACCCTGCCCCATGCGCCAAGAGTTGTGGGTTCGATTCCCACCCAGAACAAATATTTGTATGATGAATACTTGTGTTTGTTCTGTGTCTGGGTGTTAATATCCAATATTTAAGTTTATATTTGTAATACCACTGTTGATTCTGATATCCGTAACACGTGCTTAAGCTACTTACCTCGAAGTCAAATCAATGTATGTGATGTAGTTGGATATTTATTTATTATCTATTTATTATTATTTATACAGGTGTCTACACACCAAAGCCGCCGGCCCGGCGGCATAATCCGCCGGGCAAGGCCGTCGGGTTCATTTTGAAAGAAAATGAGGCTGCCGGCCTTTAGTGTGTAGACACCCTAAGACAGTCGAAACAGACTTGATTCACATCGCTTATCAAAATTCCTGTTTCTCAAAGCCTACAAATTCATAATGACATCTTTAGTAATACAAAATAGTTACTTTAAAGATTCACCTTGAATTTTTAATTAAATTCATTAATAAAATGAATAAAGAATAAAATTAATAGAATGATAAAAGATGAATTTAATTAATAAAATTTTTGTGTTACAAATAAAAGTCGTTCCTACAAAAAAGCAAAGATAATTATGTGTTGTTTTTTAAATAAATAAATATCTCATCTTTCTTTGTATGCGATTTTCCCGAACGAACTTTTAGAGATCGAATTAAATGCGTGCGATCCGATCTGCAGATCGAATCGAGACGTTCCGATCCATTACGAGCCACAAAGTCGTATTGAACTTTAAAAGAGTATCTACTAGTTCCTTCGCCAACAATAAAAAAGTAAGCAGTTTGATAAACTACTTTTATCGATCTGTCGAGACATACTACCGCATGTAAGTATATTATTAAAAATATATTATGTTTTTATTCGTCACATTTCCCGCTTGTTTTCAAAGGTTTTAAGTTCTTAATCACTGGGTAAAAAATTAAACTTTTTTTTGTTTTATCAGTATTTTGACGGTTTCTCACTAATTTGATGTCGCTGATTTCAGATCTATTCAAATTTTTTACACAACAGCTATAGTTTTTGAGATACAGGTACTCCCCTATTTCGCATTCGCATTTTATTTCGATCAGACAAGTAATTAAGCAAATTTCTAAAATTTATCGATACGCTAACATTAAAAAGAAGATGTACAAAGGACCCCAACAGTTTTTGTACCATTTGTGGCGAGTATATGTTTAAATAATGTAGTGTAAGTGTGTCCAACTTTTTGAAGCAAGCTTACTTAGTCTGCTTTGAAAAGCTATAAAAGGTTAACAGTAGGTAAGCCCTGGATTACAAATTTTGATTGTGTAAGCTGTGTTTCATCGTTACCTTTAAGGGCAAATAAGAAAAGACCCTACTTCAAGTTCCAAAGTCCTATGATTTGGCGAGAACCATCTAATTACCATGACGACTGTTATTTCTGTGTTGTGAGAACGGAATAAACCGCAAAAATCGTTCCGAGTGGGTCTATCCTGACATGCAGTCTGCAGTTAGACCAATTCCTTCTCTTCTCGGCTTAAAGAAAGAAATCTTTTAACATCAGACAAGCGTGTAACGGTATATCGCACTATAGAAAAAAACTTAATCCCTTTCTTTTCCAAAGAAGACGTTTTTGTATTTTGTAACGATATTCCTGGCTTAATGACTGCTATGGGATTACAAAAATATGATTCAACCGATTGGCGTTTATTTATTGACTCATCCAAACACAGTCTAGACGTAAAAAAAATCTTAGGAAATAAAAAGTCACCTAACTACTTTGAACGCATTGTACAGCCGATGCTGGACTTCCAGCGACTAGGATGCAACATGAGCGTTAAGATCCTTTTCAACCGACTTCAAAAAAAGGAGAAGGTTCTTAATTCGACCGTATATATTTTTTTCTCTTAGTCGTTATGTGTTGTTAAGTGATAAGTTACCAACGATATCTCAAAAAGTAAAGCTGCTACTGGAAAAAGACTTTAGATACAGATCTAAAGTCTGTTTTTAAGTAGCAGTTTTGCTGATTACAGTATCAGCGCGGAAAAAACATTAAGAATCAGCTATGAGACTTCATAAAACAAAACCACTGTTCCCCAGTGTACCTAATGCTCTGAGTACTGAAACTAATGGAGATGACTTAACTACGAAACAGTGAAGCCCAATTTTGAGTGAGAAACAAATATGGCGCCTTTGCTTATTTACATACTAAAAGTCTATTAATATTTTTTTTATGACTTTGTTTTTAAATGTTACAAGTTAGATTATGTTATAATCACAAATTTTATCAATATTGGCACAATACACCACAAATTCCACTGACATTGACAACATAAAGAGAGAAACCAAAATGGTAAGCCGGCTTCACTTAGGTATTTCTATGACGTCACTTGATGATGCTACCGAAAATAGTTAAGTCAAATATTGTTGTCTCTTTTTACGTGCAGTATTGTAGACTTGTTAAAAAGAGATAGATAGAGGTTTATGAATACAATATCGATATTAATCATATTTGTATAGCAGATTGTTCGTATAGAACATTAGGTCGTCTCCAGATGTTTCAGTACTCAGAGACCTAATGTATGTAAATATATTTGCTGGAACTCCATGATAATGTCAAAGTGACATCCGTTCAAATATATATTTTGACAGCAGAATGTTGCTGACACTTGTCTGTTCGTGATAAGCGGACAGCAAAACTTTTATTTTTGTATTTTTTCTCACTTTTACCTTGCCGCTCTAACTTGAATATCGTGTTTCTTCTTGTGTATTAGTTATAAAATAAGATGAAACCTAAATGTGCCTTGACCCGCTTCCACAATTGCCATATTTTGCGCGATGGTAAAATAATTAAAGAAGATCTCTGGATAAGAGACGGCAAAATTGAAAATCCCGAACAAGTTTTTTATGTGGAACAACTTGAAGCAGACGTAACAGTAAATTGTGACAATGTGCTCATTGCACCAGGGTTCATTGACATTCAGATAAATGGTATGTGAACATTCTATAAAATAACAACTTCGATTATTGCATTCGTATTTGCATCTAGACTTAAGAGTAAATATACCTTCCTATTTTTTTTAACTGTTACTCACGTTCCACAAAATTCTTTTGTAATTTGCCGGCCGCCTATTTTCTGTCGAATCAAAGAATATCATGAGTACCTCAAATTGGTCAAGGCTTCATCAAATTCACGTCAACATCATCAAATTGAGGTCACCAACAAGTCTAGGAAAAAACTGCATACAACTTAAATGTTGTGACCTATACTGTACAAGCATATTGGTATAATGACACACTTATAGTCACAGATGGTTTATAAACTAGAAAAGTCTTTAATCTGGCCCTGCTACATGGGGCTTATGGTAAAAGACCAAAAATTACTTAAGTTTTTTAGTAATATGAATCTGCCATTCTCTCAGAGATAAAAAAAGTTAAGCCAACTAATCAATTTTTGTAGGTGGCTGGGGAATTGACTTCTCTTATGACTGTGAAAATGTTGAACAAGGTGTAAACAAAGTAGCTAAAGAGCTTCTAGCACACGGAGTGACCTCCTTCTGTCCGACTATGGTGACATCAGACAAAGAAAAATACAGCAAGATTTTACCAAGAATCAAAAAGCGTCAAGGAGGCCAACATGGGGCAACTATTCTCGGGGTTCATCTGGAGGGGCCATTTATCAGCTTGGCAAAGAAAGGAGCTCATTTAGATGACTATATTAGAACACCTGATAAGGTAGTTGTTATTTTATTTAATAATATAATTAAATTCCCTGATATTGTTCAGTTATAAAGTTTGCACTTAATTCCCATAGTAGCATAAAGCATTACTAGGTAATCAATCTTCAATATTGAACAGAATAAATAATATTTGCTATTTTTATAGATACAAATGCAACTTTGTTAATAATGATTGCACTTGGAATGACACCAAGTCAATGGGAAAGTTGGCATGTAATTATTTTAAATTCATAACTAACAATATTCAACTATATTGACATTTCCAAAAAAGTACTTTATTATGTATCCAAAAGTAGGAATATGATGTTTTCAAAGTTTATGGATGTTTCCAAAATAATTTTGGAATGAGTCTGTACTTTTGCCTTTATGCAATTAACTCATCAATGACTATACTAGCATAACCCACAGAATACTTTATCAGCAATATATGAACTATGTTGCAATATATCTCAGACATTTATCTGTAACCCACTTATGATAGAGGGGTAACATGTTTACCAGTGGTTATTGAACTTGTTATCAATTGCAACTACAATCAAAGAATACTGTTTTATCATATTTCTATACAATAGCCTAATTAGTAATTATCTGCCTACAAAGTTACCCTTATTCTATATGGTTTTTTCTGTTGTTTACAAGTATAATTTGCTATTCATTGCACTATGACTTCTTTCCATCAAAAGCCATAATATGTTATATATTGTTTTATGTTAGAATTAACACATTTTTTATCAACAGGGTTTGGAATCAATTCAGGATGTATATGGACCACTAGACAATGTAATAATGGTGACCCTAGCTCCAGAGTTACCTGGGGCTATTGAAGCGATAAGAGGGTTAACTGGGCTAGGTATTAAAGTGGCATTAGGCCACTCCACTGCAAGTCTGGCGCAAGGAGAGGAGGCCATCAGAAATGGCGCTAATTTGATTACGCACTTGTTCAATGCCATGTTGCCTGTAAGTGTGTTAATAATTTGAAAACCTATATTGTCGAAAACAGTACAATATCAGATAACAAAACTTAATCAGAAGGCTTAATTTTGTGATACAAAATGTAATTTGAGTCACAATTAGACCTTATTGCGAAATCTACTTATGTGTTATTGCACTATCCATAACAATATGATTACTTCAACTACTATATTGGAGACAGAATTCATAAAAAAATTAACTTTAAGCAGATACAATTTTTATGTGTAAGGCTTATAATTATATTTTCCTTGATATATCCAGTATAATTTTTTGTTTTATCAGGTATTAAAACTCATTGAGAAATATTTAGTATAACAGTATTTGTTTTTTTGTTTTCAGTTTCACCACCGTGATCCAGGTTTAGTAGGCCTATTGGCTTCAACAACAGACAAGCAAGTGTACTATGGTATTATCTCGGACGGCATCCACACGCATCCAGCTGCACTCAGAATAGCTTGTAGAACAAACCCTGAAGGTAAGTTAAATATAACAAACATGAGATTTTTTCCACTTTTAACCAAAATAAAAATATGAAGAAGTAGTAAGAAACTGTAAGTTGTCACCTATGAATTTCAAGATAATTACATTCCATAACATCACGCCCATAATCCCCGAAGGGGTAGGCAGAGTCAAAGGGGCAGCAGGCCCCTTTAACCGCATTCAGCCAAAAACGAAACTGGGCTGGGTTAGATGGAAAATTGTAAAAAAGTAGTGACAAGTGGCTAGCTTGTCGCCTACACAATCACATACCCAAAACCCGATATACCATTAGTCGTCTTTTACGACATGCATTTTATGCATGCAAGATAATTACAAGCACACTAAATAACTGAATACCCAATACACCATTATTCGCCTCTTACGACATGCAGGCATTCTACCTACGTAGGTAGGTAATGTAAGTACTAAACACAGGGATGAGTCTGTTTGTTCGTTCTTTTTAAGGCCACACACTGACAATAGTTACAAGAAGAATTACACATTTAAGTATTTTGTTTACACAGGGCTGGTGTTAGTTAGCGACGCGGTGGCGGCACAGGGCCTGGCTGACGGCAGCCACCGCATCGGACCGCAGCTGGTGACGATGGAGGGCGGCCGCGCCTACGTCTCCGGCACCAAGACGCTGTGCGGCAGCACTGCCGCTCTCGACGAATGCGTGGTCACCTTTAAACAATCTATCGGTAACGTTAGTCGATGGCCGCTTAGATTATGATCCGGGATTTAAAATATAAAAAAAAAAAATATTTATTTCAGACGTTATACACCCATTTAGCATAAGCGTATATCGAAAAATTACTTCACTCAATTTACATAGGTACGTGCTCAGATTTGAACCTGCACTTCGACTATGAGGCGCGGATACTTGCCATTGAACCAACACCACTCCTATCAGGAAACAAATGACTTACATTATTTATTTATGACAATAAAGCCGCAATAACATTAAGCTACGCGAGGAAACGATGCGCTAGAGAAAAACAGTAATAAAAACATTTAATTTTTGTCTCTTCTCTGTTTATTTTTTTTTATTCTAAAATCTAACGTACGTACGTATAGATTATTTTGATTTGATTAATAATTAGCAAACTTTTTATTTATGTATTTGTCATCATCTTCCTAGCGTTATGTCCCGTGCTTAGACGGGGTCCGCTTAGACCATGATCCAGGATTTAGCGAGTCTGGTAATTACATTGAAGCGACTGCCGATCTGACCTTCGTAACCCTAAGATAGGGGAACCAGACAATTTTTGGATCATGGTTACAAATTCAAAGTTGTTTGAATTTGCAGGTTTCATCACGATGTTTTCCCTCACCGTCGAGCTAGTGGTATAAATATGTACATAGATTTTTTAAAATCTAGAGGTACATGCCCGGGTTTGAACCCGCACTCCTCGGTTAAGAGGCGCGTGTCCTTACCATTGAGCTACCACCGCTCTTATATTTGTATAGTATTTATTATGTTTCTGACGCGCAATGCATCATGATGAAAGACAGTAAAAACCACTATTTGATTAATCTATGGTAAAAACAGTCAAAACACAATTATTTCATTTAATTTTATCAATACTTAACGTTAAGCACGGACTAGTAAAAAAATAAAGACTCCTCGCAGTTATACTACGGCGTGAAGTCACGTCTAGTGCATGTGAGAGTTAGATTCGTAAGGATACCAGATATCTGTCATTTGCAGCGCTCATGTCAATGACGTGTGTTGTATATTGCGTGTCAAATTAGAGCACCTACGGAGCTTTAACGTCTTACTAGTGGCGCGGAGTCCTTTTTTTACTAGTCCGTGGCGTTAAATAATCGCAATATATTTGATGTAGGTACCTAGTTGTACTACTTTCCAGTCAATTTTATTGGTAGATAATAGAATACTCCAATATAAAGAAAAGTAATAAAAATCACTATAAGAAAAGAACATTATCAAAGAACGGTAAAGTTTATCTAATCTTTTGTATCTATTTCTTTATTTCAGATTGTTCGCTCGAATACGCTTTGGAAACGGCATCACTCCATCCAGCCAAAGCTTTAAATATAGACAATAGAAAAGGAAGACTACATTTTGGATACGATGCCGATTTTGTTATATTACATCCCAAAACTCTACAGGTTCAATCCACGTGGATAGCTGGCGAATGTGTTTATAAACGACCTAAAAACGAATAAGCGTTAGACAGTGGCGTAGCTTGGCTAGAAACTCCGTAATCTTTGAAGTGGATATTTTTAATTGTTAAAACAACTTTTGCTTCGAAAGCAAGAGAACATAATAATATGATAAAGCTATTGATTTTTTTCAACCGATGGTTTTAAGATATTAATAATTTTATTAAGACAATAATATTTTGTAGTTCCAATCCCCAAAGAAATCCCCCAATTTTTTATCGGATTTATACTCCCTGTACATCGGATAAAAAAAAATATGTTGACAAAATAGGGTATGAGTATTGAACAAACAGGTAAAAGAGTTAAATGAGAATATCTCTCAATGCATGCAATGTAAGTACAATGAGTTTGGCCTGCCTTTCTTCTACCATGAACATAGGCTTTGAAAAGTTTCTCAGAGGAGGTCAGCCACTAGAAAAGTTAGCCTTTTGTCCGAGTTTATACTTAAATATATGCCATCCATGTTACAATTAGGATTGATAAATATAGATCGCGATAATTAAGTGTAATTTTTAATCGAATGTGGGTACATTGTATCCCATAGCAGCATTTTATTGCATTTACTGTCGAGCCTATTTTGTTATATTTTTGTTTATTTTTTATTGTTGTATATACCTATACACTTTACATATTGTAAATAAAATGTTATAATCAAATTTAACCATTAAATTATAATATAATTTCATATATTATTTATCTTTTATTACTGAAACGTTACCTGTATAACACGGACTAGTAAAAAAAGAAGGACTCCACGCTGTCATACTTTACGATGAAGCCACGTTTATGAATGTGTGGGTAAGATACTTATGGATACCAGATATCGGATATCTGTCATTTGGAGCACTTATTATGTCAATGTGTGACGTAAGTTACATGTCAAGGTGGAGCACCTGAGGAGCTTCAATGTCTAGTTAATGACGCGGAGTCCTTCTTTTTTTACTAGTCCGTACTGTATACCTACAAACAATTTACGAGAGGTTACCTAATACCAAAAAATAAAAAAATTCTCAAGAAATATTGCCTAGTGAAAACGAGGTTAGTATTTTAGGTTGCTAATTGGTAACTTTAAATACAAAATGAATAGGTTACTAATTGGTAACTTAAATACTATACTGTTCCTATTCCTCCTTTGGTCATAAAATCAATGATGAGGTATAAAAGTTACATACTGATATGTATAATCGTCACTTATTGTGTTACCAATGAATTTCCTCAAATACTTACTATGTGTGTACCTACCACTATTGGTAGGTACACACATAGTCAAAATATCTATATTCTGAATTGATACCTACATGCGAATCGATGAAAAATTATTTCGACGTAGGTAAACAGTAAACTCCATCCTTTTAAGGGAATTTAGGGCATTATTATAGAAACTGATTTCCACCTTGATTATCATAATTAGATAGACAACTTATCATCACGCCCGAAGACCCGGGTAGGCAGAGTCAAAGGGCCAGCAGGCTCTTTTGACCACAATCAGCCAAACTGGGGCTGGTTTTGTTTTTGGCTGAGTTAGATGGAAAACTGTGAAAAAGTAGTGACAAGTGGCTAGCACGCCTACACAATCACATACCCAAAACCCCATATACCATTAGTCGCCCTTTACGACATCCTAGGCAAGAAACACAGATTGTAAGTAGTCCCAAACCAACATGGGACTATTAATTAGATAGAGCGGTCGTTAATACACAAAGGTACCTATTTATCAGTATAATTTCTTCGGTCGCTCTGTTGTTTTTTTAGTATTATTATTTATTTTTGTATAAAACTGGAAGCTAGCTTCTTTTTTAACCGACTTCAAAAAAAAGGAGGAGGTTCTCAATTCGACTGAATTTTTTACTTATTCAAACAAGTTCACTAAAAACCATATCTAGCGTCAGATATAAATTTTTCATGTCAATTTCAATGAAATTAATAGATTTTCAAAATATCTAAACACGCTACAAAGTTGATTCGTAAAATCGGTTCTGTAAATAATCAAAATTCTCCCACCTATGACAAGATTTCCATGTTATAATAAAACATTATTGGTTAGTGGCATGGAAAATCTTTATTGAAGTAAATATATTTATAAAGTCAGTACAATTTAAGTTCAATAGTTTCCAAAAATATTAAAGTGCAGGTTGCTGATCACCTGGCAATGTTAAATATGATTATTTCTTAATTAAAATACAAGCTAATATTGAGAAAACTGTAATATGTGAATAATAACATGTATATACCTAAATAAAATCATGACAAAAATATATTTTAGGCAGGCTCTGAGTTACACTGCTCTGTGCTGTTGTTATCCTGGCCACAGTTCACGATAATAAACTTATAATTATTAAGAGACCGCTAAGGTCACGTGAAAACCTGCACTCGTCATAAAACAATTGAATGAGTGCAATAAGACATAAGTGTCCAAATTCTCCAGTAACTTCAGCGGTGAATGAATTTGGTCAAAGTAAGATGTGCAACTAGTTAAAATAAAAATCTACTTCTGTCCACAGGTAAAAATAGAAACTATTCTCTGGTTACGATGGATAATAACATGACTCTAATATTAATAAACTCAATTCCTCCACAGCTTCCGAGACGTGGACAGACATAACCAGTTGGGCATCTTAATTTTACAATAAAATTAAACATCAAGTTACAAACCACGCAATGTATATTCATGTATACAATAATATTACTAAGTGTATGTATGTATATAATGTAAATACATTTTCATGAAAAACAAAATAATATCATGGAATATTCAAAGAGCCAAAATATTGAGATTAACTCTACCTCGATACCATTAACTTCTAAGATCTAGGCACAATGCAGCAGAGACTCCTGTATGGATTACATAACAATTTTCGTTGACTGTGGGGCAACATAGTACAAACTCGTTCAGTCAACACCACCACACAAGGTATACCGAAGACAATATCTAAACTGCCAAGGTTGACGTTCGCGGAGGTTTATAAGAGAAAGATATGTGGAGACAAGTGGATACGGTCAAGAACATGGTATTGTGAGCAGAATAGAACGGGCCAGTGGTACTCTATGTGCTGATGCTGCTGCGCCCCTGCAGCGCGCGCTCGGCAGGCTGCCGTGAAGGCAAACAACTACATCTAATAAACTTCAACCTTTACATGTCTTCAATTTACGGAGGGTATTGTCTGTTAGATATAATTTCGTGTCGAAGTCCACAGTCACACTAAACACATCAATGTGGACTACATACTAGTTTAAAATACTTTTAACAGAATTAAATTATTGAGCAATATATTCTTAAGAGAATATAGTAGAGATTTGCTCGGCTGCACCAACTCTACGGAAAAATTCATGTTAATCCTAGTATCAAATACCAATGCACACTCCACAAATGTCATTTTCCTATCATATGAAATAATAATTATAATAGTAAGGAATAAACGAAATCTTTGGATCAAAATCAAAATATGCATTTGGATCATGCACCTCTCACACTAAATATTACAATAAATTTTACTGTTCCATCAACATAAAAATGACAAGAAACTTAATAGTGTAACTTAGAATAATACTTAAATCTAATTTGAAAACAAAAGTAAGCCATTTTTTTAAACATATAGAACTTTCAGAACTATTCAGAAAAATACGGGAGTTGCTGACAATTTCTATGAAAACTAAATTGATTCGGCATGATATGTTTTGTTGTTTACTGAGTAATTTGTGAGATGAGAAGTATCTAAATGGCCGCTAGTGTGAAAAAAATTATGCTTATAGTTATAGAATCAATTAAAAAATAAGATCACTACAATACGTAAATACCAAGAATTGTATATTAAAATATTTGTACTTTTACTGACTAAAGGAAAAAACATTGGCAACTGCTAATAATCCTACAATTGTAAAAAAAATAACTTGTATAATGTAGACTGAAAACGGTCATCTCAAATTCGTTCACTCTAGATGTGGAATGCAATTAGAATTCTTTAACAATATTAAAAGGTATAATAATATATTAAATTTTTATATCAGCTCAACAATGTATATAATCTATAATAATTTAAAAGCCTAGATCCAAACTGTGATATTTATTGCACAAGCACACATGTGGCTTAAAATTTCAATGAGAAAGAGCTCACAACCTTTTATTATTTATGTTGTTTTAGAACAGCGGAGACCAAACTGATGAGGTGGGTCAAATCAAGTCATTTTCAGTCATTTGAGCATGCTGTCTTTATCGCTTTTAACAGTAATGGAATTATTCTGGAGAATAGACGAACTAACGTTATTATTCCCACCCACAGTCAAGTATACGGTCCGTAAGTAATTATGAATCGAATATTTAATGCCACAACACGACCGGAACCATCTAGCTGTGCTTGGTGCCACAACATAGGCAATACGCCCACCTCCAATAGGGAGGGTAACATTAGAGCTCACCTTGTGCGCTGCGAACCCTACATTATCACGCTACCTGGCACAGAGTCTGCAGACCTCCTCGACGCGACACGGCACGCTTATGTCCACGCTCACGCTCACCGCGCAGAGCGCGCACAATGCCGAGGACATCGCAATATCAGCGCCACATAAAGTGATACTACATAACTACTGAAGTAATTTATTGCTGGATACATAAGGGAATATAGATTCAAGAGAAATATATTTACCAAAAATTGCTTTTAAGTGTATATAGGTAACTTTAAGATTTTCGAGAAAGGCTACTGTAATGTACTCTAATGATACAATTATTATCGAGTAATGTCAATGGACAATAGATACCATTTGACCTGCCATTATCCCATGACAAAGTGCTTACTTGCTACGGCAAGAATATACAGCCAAACAGACGCGACGAATACCGCCGCGACCCGCACCAACCGCTAATAAACATCTCTAAACAACATCACCATATAGGCAAACATGTGATACTGTTATGTTGTGTATATCAATTGAAAAACACTAGTCACTACAAAATAATTACTACTCCAACCACTACATAAGATATATGGCAAGAACAAAGGAAACATTGTCGATGAATTATCACCAATCGATGCAGGAGAATAAAATAAACAATAATACTTTTAAAATATAAGACAGAATATCAATATGTCATTGTAAATATTTGGAAAATTACACATACTATATCATATGACATTTCAATTTTCGAATTTATAATATTGGAATTCACACATAAAATAGTATAATTTGTAAAATTATCCAAAACTTATCACACCACTTTTTAATATTTTTATGCAACCCTAAAGCAATATTTATTAATAGCGTCAAACGCTCCCTTTGGGGCAATAATAATAAGTTCTATTTCGGTTAATTTTACTTCACTAACACACAATAATTTTGATCAATGACAACAAATTAAAATTGAACATTAAATATTAAAACCCTGAATATTAATAATAAAACAAAAAAATTGGCAACAATTAGTAACTAATTTTTACAAATATCATACAATAAAATAATTACTATGTGCATGCACAAATATCGTAAGAAAATAATTTGGCAGTAAAAATTCGTAACTCTAAAGGCCTAAACACACTGGCCAAAATACTATTCAAATATAGGCCCGGAACATATAATTAAACAAAACAGTAAAATGACAAAATTAAGAGTATTAATCACACCTAACTCATATGCGAGGGGTATGTAGACTCGTTATTTTAAACCTAGTTAAAATAAAGAAAATAAAATTCCCTAATGCTATCGGGACAAAAATCCTGAAACAAATAACTTAAAAACAATATGAAAAATAAACCCAAAAGTAACTCACTAATTAATAGAGGATTCAGACTCAAAACGTCAAACTTCTCACTGGCATCGACCAACATTCTCGCTAGCCCCAGTCGCCTAGCCGTTTGCGACTCCAACCCCACTGTCTTTAAATTGAGTCATGTTAAGTCTTAAATTGTTGGTTCATTATGTCTCTCTATTATTGCTCATATCACATCAAATGTTGCTAATGTATTAATATTGTAGAACTGTTCCAACAACGAAATAAATACCTATTACTAATTAAGTACAAACATTATACATATTATATTTGAATTACTATTACAATATTATTTAATAATGATAATAATATGGTTTCAGTAATATATAAAGTGCCAGAATATTTGCTTTTTTTTTAATTATTCGCGAAATACCAACCACTAATTTAGTAAACTATGTATCTATCTATCATACTGTTAATCAGGATCAATTCAATTTTAACTCATAACTATCCAAGGTATACTATTCCGAACCTTGGAAACGAACTTCAATACGAATTTAAATAGGTACCCATAAAAATTAGAGAGCAATAATGTAGTAATTTAAATGAAACATATAGGTATTATTAATAAAATATCACACTTAGTATTAGGTGGTCTGGTTAAGTACCAAAACATTGCCTTCTAATGCAAAACAAAATAATGGTCATGTACAACAAAGACATCGATATGTCACAAATAGAATACGTTTCATTTTCGTTGGCTCACGTTTGGCTCGTAATAATAATAATTAACATCATTAATTAAAACATTATAAGATCAAATACTAAAATATATATATATAATCAGAATAAATGCTTCCTCTTTAGATAATTTCCAAAAAGCCTAATTACTTGGAAGACTGTGAATTCGCGAAATTACACAATTTGGTATAGGCGAAATTGTATGTGACCATTACTTGTGCTTCTATTATATTACCATATTATTATCAAAGTGTCTACTTGCCAAGTGTCACGATTCCCTCTTGTGATATATAATTTATTAGAGGGACAAAGCTGTTGGTAAAGTGAAAATCTAAATATAATGTGGCATTTTGTGAACCGCGAATTTCTAATTGTATCTATTACTAAAAAACTATGATTCTTAAATTTTGAATAATATAAATGTGGGTAGTTATAAAAATATACATATATTTTGGCGAACTGTATACGAATATCGACCACATTAATACTTAAAAAAATGCGTATATGACAACAATTTCAAATATATAGCGAAGGGATGTACAATTTATTGTCTGACACAGAAGTGTAGTTTTCTGGCGGTGGGTACACAATTTGTCTTATTAAAGCTATAAAACCAGCGGCTGAATGAAAATAATGTGAAATATCCCTTGAACTCCTGTACTCAGTTTGTGACAGGTATTGTGACAACGCTGAAAGGATGTGAACATTATTTACTTACTATTTAGGTATAAAACCAAATATTTCCAGGTTTATATATAAAATCAGCACTCGCATTCAGACATCACACTCGCTATATATAAGAAATGACATGATAAATAGTATATACTTCGTTTTAACTATCAATATTACATTGTACAAATTATTGCAAAGTTAATTTAAAGCGGTCATTCAATAATACAGCTCTTTGTGGTTCACCATCAAGTTAAATTTATAATGAACCAAATTTCAATATGTAAGTATGTATATCATAATGCCTACTTATGAAAAATCTTTCAAATATGTAATAGGCTCTCAAAACAAGAGTACATGAAAACATTTTGTATAGACACAAAGAGTTCTGTAAATGGTAAATATATTTTAACGGACAATATATAATATTGTATACGAGATTAACCTAAACTAGATGGCACGTAATAATAGTGTCGCCTCTTTTGGTCATAATAGGACTAAAATGGTTTTCTAAGATTAACTCAATTGTGCGTTATATTTGTTCAAGCAAATCTCTGATATTTATGGTCATTTTTAAAACGTACGTATATGGGTAATTTTCAAACAATATTTTTTTAGATTTAGATCGAGGCGACACTCCCACGCAGTCCCCTAATTGACATGTTTAACTTCACTCGAACTAGGAACCATACCAGCTGCTAAATTTAGAAGTGTAACGTAACAGTCCAGTCAATGGTCACTCCATATATATTTCAATTTGGTTGTGACTTTTGTCTAAAGTATTCCAATAATATAGAGATTAGCGCACCCCTTAAAATAGAAACGTATCTTTATGACATGCTCATGTCACCATGATCATTATCAAAACTTGAATTGAGTTTAATTTTAAACACCCAAATTATTTTTTAAACATTTAACAATTTTAAACTTTTAGGGAGTGTGTTAAATCTAGTTTTTGGACTAGACACTTAGGACCCCACAACGACCACATTAATAAACTTTTTTGTTGTGATTGGCTGGACAGTTAGTATAAATAAAAAGTTGAATAATATTACACTAAACTTTGGATTTTCCATTACTATAACTAAATGCAACCGTATAAAATGAAGATGAACAAACCAAAAAATACACAAGTATTCAGTACTTTGGAAATAATGACTTATAAGATCTATCCACAAGCAGTGATTATCTAAAATGCCACAAAACAAAAAACATGAAGCATAGTAATGTTGGGATAACCAGGTTCACTGCGCATGGACAGAAAGTTTAAAGTATTGTTAAAATCAGACTAACGTGAAATTTAACACAAAATAACGAAATAAGTAGTAGTCAAATACTGGTTTAGCAAAAAATGTTAAGCTTTGTAAAAAAAACAGCAATTAAATATAAAATATAGGGAATAAATGTGAGATCTTGTAGTATGCAGACTTACAGCCATCGAGTTACTCCTCAGACAATGTAAAGGGTGTTGAGGACTAGAACATGGTGATTATTCTTAGCCAGAGTGACAATGTAACCTTCAGAAGTTATCTTCAATCCGCAACAGCGAGATACCTGCAATAAATATTTTTATTACATAATAGTTAATACGTATAATATAAATGGGGGTATGTATAGCTTATACATATAAAAATACATTTTCGAATTATATTTAAATTGCCATGAAGTTGAATGCATTATTAATTTTTTCTCAGCATCGAAATTCATGTTAATTTAAACCATTGATTTCGTTGCACAAGGGAATACAAAAATATACTTTTATTACCAACATGATAAATAACATTAATAGATATGGGCCATATTCTTTATGTACAATTCAACTAAACCGTCACGTGACCATGACCTACGAATAAGCAAATTCACTGCAGCTACGACAAAAGAAACGAGATGTATGTACATATGTACTTAAAACTTAAGTGGATACCAACCTTCACGTACGGGCACTCGAACTCGGTAACAAGCACGCCGTCACGGGAGAAGACGGCGACATGGAACTTGTTGCCGTGCGAGTCGCCGATGAGCACGTCGCCGGCGTCAGACACGTCGATCCCGTTCGGGAAATTGGTCACGTTCTCGCAGCCGATGCGGCGCAGGAAGCGGCCCTCGTCGTCGAACACGACCACGCAATGCCCTTTGAAATCGCACACGTAGAACTCCTTGCCTGCAACCAACGCGACTGGCTATTTGACACTCGCATATACGAGTATATTTTGTTCTGGAATAGAGCCCGCAACTGGCACAGTGTTTTCAGTTATGTCACAAATGGTTTCTGTACGAGAACCAAATATGGTCAAACATGTGCTAAATTTACCATTTACAAAATTTAAATGTCATGAAAATACCACGGACTAGTAAAAAAAGAAGGACTCCACGCTGTCATATTTTAGCGTGAAGCCACGTTTATGCATGTGTGAGTGAGATATATGGTATATATGGTAAATACATATATTACACACAGGCATGTAACTCCATATATTTTTATATGGAAAGTAAAAAAAATACAATTAAAAAGTAACAGCTAACCTATTATTTATTCTTAAAGCCGTGTCACGATTTCTATATAAATCAGCATTTATGGTTTGAAAAATAAAGCTATAAAGGTAAAACTTGAACATATAAATTTAACAGCACAAATATAACCAATACACAGTCAACTAATTGCAAAATTACAACTTTTACATTTCGATTTATAATATTCCAAAGTTTGACCTATATTCAACATGTGCCTAGGTCAACATCCTACAATCATCATCGTCAATAGTCCGTACTGTAGAGAGTATTGTCCTTTGTTCATAAAACAAAAGATCTTTTGTAAGCATCAACAATATTACAACATACCTAAAAACCTCTACTTGTGATATTTGGCTACAAATTTTAGGTAATATTTTCGATAAATAAAGCACAAGGAAATTTTTCGTAAAACATATTTCCGTCATACGATTATACATTCAAATAAACCGCAAATACTAATTATTGTACTTCATTAGCAATAATGTAAGTCTCTACGTACCACTGATAGCGATATCGGACGGCTCCCTCATACACTCGCTACAATCAAACCAGCTCATGAGGTCACCTTCCTCAGACAGAATGAAAACGGTCGGCGTAACACTGTCCACTGCCACAATAAGGCCTTCGGCAGTGACCGCCAAACCAGCGACAATGTCAATAAAACGCACCTGAAAACAATAAATTAAACTTGAAGACAATATAGTTCTCATTCATTTTCACACAAATACAACAAATAAATGTTGCAAAACATACAGCAATCTTCTTCAAGAAGTGTCCGTTCTTCGTAAATATTTGCATGCGAGACCTCTCGTTTCCGCGGTCGCAAACAACGAACTTGCCTGTAGCACGGACCACAGCCACTTTACGCGGATACCATAATTGGCCTTCTTCCTTCCCTGCCACTCCGAAATTGAATTTGTAGTTACCAGATTTATCAAACACCTGAAAAAAATCGTTACATTTTAATATAAATAATAATTGCAGTTTGCTATCAACAAAATTAACTGTCTAGAACTAACCGTGATGCGATGATTGTTAGTATCGGCAACGATTATATCTTCATCGTTGCCTAGACAGAAACCATGGGGCGAGTTGAATTGGCCTTTGCCACCGCCAAGCTGGCCAAACTTGAACCTAATATGCATGGGGGTCGCCTTAGTAGCACGAACAAGCGGTGCTGGTGGCGCAACGAGAGCGGCTTCTTCTGCCGCAGTTAACAAAGGTCTGCCAGGGGACACTCCGCGGGGACCCACACCACCGATACCTCCCACACCGCCAACTCCACCAAAACCATTGACTTCTGCAAAGTAACAAAAGTCAGTAACTCATACATGTAAAACAACACAATATCAAAAACCAGTTCACGAAATAATTCTTACCAGTGTTAAGCCCGAGCTTAGCCAAGGCCTGCAAATTGTTATATGCCTGTGGCGAATTAAGATCGCCCGCAAGCAGTTCGGCTAGAGTAAACGAAGGAGCTGGCGATGCATGTGGTGGAGGAGGCACTTCTTTTTCAGCAATACTAGCCAGCTGTTGCAAATTGTACTCCACCATAGAAGGCAGAGCGGGCACGCCTCCCACGCCCCCGACTCCGGGCACATTGTTGACGTTGACTACGCCTGAAATGACACTTGCATTGGTCACCGCCCCCACCCCTGGTACAGCGCCGACGCCAGGTACTCCAATAGCTGGCACTCCTCCAACTCCGGGGACACCAACCATGCTCCCAACTCCGGTTACACCAGTCACGCGACGGACGTTCGCCAAAGGAAAATCGTCAAAGACAGGCGCGTTAGTTACGGACACAGCAGGAGAATGAGAATTTGAGGCTACGGAGACAATAGCTGACGATTCGCTTGCTCGCTTTCTTTCCTCGGCACGAGTCGCCTCCGTACGGAACGTTCCAAATGTTTCTTCAGTTATGGCATCGAATTTTTCCAATTTAGTGACGAATTCCAAAGAATAATCAACATCAAACTCGGGTGCTCCTTCTAGCAGACGCGCAAATTGGGATGCGACGATTTTCTTTAACATAACTATCTCAGTACCATCGCCACGACGAAGAAGCCTTGTAGCGAATTTACACGCGCAGTCGATGCGTTGCACAGTTTTATCGACACGATCAAACAAATCCATGACTTTCAGCTCTCTTTCCTTATGCAAGCGTTCAAGTTCTTCTAGAGCCTTCTCCCGACGTCTCTCCAAAGCAGCTTTATAAGCATGGAATGCATCATTGATAACACTTTCGGCTTCGTCACGTTGGCGCTGCAGATCTCCGAGTGCATCATCCAATCGTGCAGAAGCACTACCTGCGGCTGCGGCTCGAGTATTAGCTTCTACAATAAAGTTTCGCAACTCGGCACGGAGGTTTGGCTCAGCGTCAACAATGCGCTCACAACGATGTTCTCCGACTTTATGATCCACAGTCAGACATTCAGTGCAAGCACCAACTTCACACTCGCAACAATAAAATTTCAAGCTTTCCCCAACATGGCGGGTGCAAAAAATTGGCTTATGCACTGCTGTCTTCTCCTTCGAGGATCGCAGAGCATCGAATGGGACCACTCTGTGGTTTTCGAAGCACCTCATGAATTCATGAGCCGAATTACAATTGGAGCAGAGAAAATGCGAGCAATCAGTACATCTGGCAACAGCAGGTTCCTTACTTTTGCAACAAGTACAAACAACAGATTGATCCATAGCAGACACATCCAGAATATTAGTGATGAGATAGTCTGATGGAAGTGATCCAGCGCCACCTCCCGGAATCTATAAAACATCAGTTACTTAATTTACGAATATTCTAAGGCAAAATTGTACATACAACTTATATACCAAAGTGAATAAACTAGTTTATTTATACTTATATATAAGTAGTAAGGCAACCAAACTCCGCAAGTGACGTATTGTTACACACGCACCAGTGGCAATTGAACACATGGGCAATATAAAATAAAGCTGGCCCGTTGGTCGAGTGGTCAGAGACCCTGGCCACGAAACCAAGGGTCGCGGGTTCGAATCCCGCTAGGGGTAAATGTTTCGTGTGATGAACATGGACATTTGTACCCGAGTCATGGATGTTTATAAACGTATTTAAGTATGTCTATCCGTTCGCCTAGTGTTCATAGCACAAGCATAAGCTTAGTTTGGAACTAGCGAATTGGAGTGTCAGTCTGGAGAATTTAAAAAAATAAAAAAAAAAATACATACAAAGCGTTTTTTTTTTTTATTTTTTTTTTAATTCTCCAGACTGACACCAATTCGCTAGTTCCAAACTAAGCTTATGCTTGTGCTATTGATTATAATCATTATTTATTAGGCCTATTCATGAGCCAGCCTATATCGTAAATTGATATTTAATGAATTTTAGCACAATGAAGTCATGAATTTGTTTACGAGGGTAGTCATTTCTTGCAATGAGATCAATAACTCTTGAACAGTCTTTCGCATGATAACATTAATCCAGAGAATAGAATCAAGTTTGGTTTAATCGCTAAATTGGGAAGTATTTTTACTGTACATGACAAGATTTTACAAGAACTTAATTTCATTATGACCAAGATATAAAACCATTGGCATCATCAAAATTTAAAAAGTCAACCTACCTTAGTTTCTTGTTTGCACAGTGGGCACTCCACAGCCAGATCATATTTCAGGGAATCTCCTGCTTCATTAACCATCAACTTGTCAATGCAGGCTTCACAGAATACATGAAGGCAAGACAATACTCGAGGACTGCACAATTTATCACTAAAATAATACCTTATGCATGAACATTGAGTTTAAGTACACATATGCAATGATTCTAAAGAATTAATCATCATAATTATAACTGTAATTAAAAATTAATGATAACAATTATAACTTACTCGCAAATTTTGCAATTTTGTTCTTGTTTGCCATTATCAGAAGTCTCTAAAGATCCCTCATCTCCTAGACTCACTAAGCCGTCCCCATAAAGCTCCCCATTAATTTCTTCCATTTTGACTTATAATTATTATGGTGTATAATGTATAATCCTTGACCTTATTCAACAAGAATCTGCAACAAAAATTTATAATTTATCACCAGTTGAATATTTGGCAAAATTAATGCTTGAAAAAAGTGGCACCAAGAAATAAGGAGGCACATATTCTGTATGACCAAGTACTGTTGTATGATATGAAACAATAATCAGATTTAGGGTATTATTGGTCAAGCCTCAAAATTGTTTCGATTCGTCAAGTGTTTTTTTACACCCATTTTATTTTAAATTCGTCAAATACTAATTTGGTTTCGTTTTGCCAAAACATGTAAAGGTTCTGATTGAACAAGTCTATGAAAAGTATAAACTCGTCAAGTCTGTCAGTAGTTTTAATTTGTCAAATGTATAAAAGTTCTGATTCGTCATGTCTATTATTAGTTCTGATTTGTCAAATGTATAGTCGAACCAATTTTCTTTAATACAATTAGTTTGCAAGTTACATACATAATACATACACTTAATAGTTTGCAAGTTAAAGCAAATTAGATCCAATTAGTTGGGCAAAACCACCTGAGATAAGTAATACTTACTCTTTCAAAAAAGTGCCCTATTAATTAGATTTAAATACTAAATACTGTATAAACTATACCTGATCAGAAAAAGTAGTTTAAGAAATTTTATACATTTGACAAATTGAAACTACTGACAGACTTGACGAGATTATACTTTTCATAGACTTGTTCAATCAGAACCTTTACATGTTTTGGCAAAACGAAACCAAATTAGTATTTGACGAATTTAAAATAAAATGGGTGTAAAAAAACACTTGACGAATCAAAACAATTTTGAGGCTTGACCAATAATACCCTAAATCAATAATCATAACAGGCCGGCTAACTAAACACTGTATATATACAACTAATGAGCAGCTTGTAGCAGATGTGGTAAGAAATCAAAGCTCTCGCTGACAAGACACTTCTAGGCTTGCTACATTAGCTTTCTACTAGGAAACCATGACCTAACCAAGGTAGTAAAAAAGTAATGTATATAAGTATCACTTATATACATTAGTTTATTTACTACCTTGGTTTGTTTATCTACATATAGGTACTAGTTTTTGTCACCAAAATTATACCATCAACTTTTTTGTTAAAGTTTAGTTAGAGTACACTAAAGCCATATTTTTTAAAACTGCTAAATATATTTTAAAATGTTTAAATTGGTCTGTTTGCCAGGTTAGCTACCAAATGACATTTACAAATTGGTGATTTGTCAGTTTATTATGATTTAGCCAGGTGAAAGCTCTAAAAGGAATCAGAAATATGGGAATACAATATAAATGTACATGTAAAAAAACAATTTACATAATATCAAGTACCACAATTGGAACATATCTATGAGGGAAGCAAATAAAACACAGTCTGAATTCTAGTCATATCTTTCCTTGACAAATTATAATTGGAATTATCAAATAGGTATGTTAAGTACTTAAGTAGTTATGTTAATTAGCTTTAGGTTTTAAATATTTTAACTTTTTAAACTGCAGACACAGGTCCAGAAGCAGACCAGAAAATACAGATTAAATAAAAACAAATCCTAAAAGAAAAATACATCCTGATTAAATTAATTCATGCAATCTCAAAAAGTTTTATTTTTATCAACTGGTATAAAGACAATATTATGAAGGTTACATAGGGTTTTAATGGTTTACAAAATATTATAAGATAACTTTAATTGTCCCTAAACGATAAGGACAATAAAGTATGGATGCCTATCAATTTAATATTAAGGAAATTAAACCTAAAATTGTAAAACTAATCCTTTAAAAAATATATTTTCCAATAAATAAAATAATATGCAACATCATTAGCACACTAATAAATCTTAAATTGATATTATACATAATGTGGGCTACAAAATAAATGGCCATAAATAAATGGCATTTGTTCTTAACTCATGTAGAAATATAGAATTTAATAAATAGTTTATGTCTCACAATTGGAAATCAGCTGCTCTTCCAAGTATACAGTTATGAGATTATGAGTTCTTACTTTTTTCTAAATTCAAACTTGATTAATCACACAAATATTAAGAGCCCAAAATGTTGTTATAATATAATTAGTTAAAAACAGTTTTCATCAACACAGTCCTAAGATTTTAGTTAAAATAATTATTGGAAACATTAAATAACCTTCTTAAACAAATATTACGAAAGTAGTATTCAATCTAAAATTAACTTTTAGTCCCACATAGCAAAGAGGCTACTTAAAGTTACATAATCTTACAGGAGCTAAGGATCAAAGAATCAATTCTAGGTGGGGCTTACTGTCATATTGCAGGTTGAGTAAAGAGAAGGCAACAGAGTGAAATATAAATGAGCATACATTATATGAATAGGTACCTGATTGATTATGAGATAGGTTGCAATAAATACAGTGGACATGACATACGAGTTTTCACAAATTCCCATTTGTTAAAATGAAAAAGTATTGTTCTATTTGAAAACTGAATGGCGAACGCTATTGATTTGAATGTAAGAAGAATGTCTGTAATGTAATCTAATTCAATTCAAAATCATTTACTGCACAATCTTATTCAGCTATGTATCAGAAAAGGCAGAAGCTACTAGATCCTGACAATTTTTTTCGAATAAAAGCAAAAAGAGTTGAAAAGTACAAATCTTCGTCAAAGATCGGCCAATTATACCGGTTTCGATTTGAAAATTATGTACCTACCACCTCATTGTCTACACACGAAGTACATGTTAAATTATAAATAAATGGATTATAAAAAATTGTTAAGCCGCTGATCAACACATATTACTCAATAAAAATACATCAAAATGGCCCCATTTTTTATTATGTACAATATAGATACCTACGTACAACAAACGCAATGCACCATGCAGACAATGGCGAAGGTCGATAGTCCAATTTCGAATAAAATTTGTGGTTTTGATGACTTGTTTAGGCATAAGAGATTAATAAAGATAAATTAAATATGTTTAAATGTTTTACTAACCTGTAACAGCTATATTTTGCAGAAAAAGCAGATAATTAAACGCGCAGAATGTTCTACCACGCCGTAACTATGACAATATCCATCACTATGTAAATAAATAAAAAATGAGCATCTACTCCCAATAGTTTTTTTTAAAATAAAAGTGGTTTCTTCGATGAATTAAATAATGTTTTGTCACGTTCTCATTTTAAAAAGACAAATACATTCACGGTGTATTGATTTTCTGCGTTCGTTATGCGACAGACGATGTTACCAGGTCCGTAAAACAAAATATACCAAAGTCATCCGGGCTACTACTACAAAATTATTTGGTATTGGTACCGTATAAAACGAAAAAAAAAATGTTTTTAGAAAACTTCAGGAAAATAATGTACTAATGGTTCATTATCGTTCACAGCTAGTATGTAATTGGCTACGTCAAGTAAATATTAAGTTCTTATAAAAAACATAATACAATTAAGATATATTGATATGTAATAGGTGGAGTGACGGTAACTAATATTTTAACAAATGATATTATGGAGTAGATATTATTTTTTTAACTACCTATATTTCCGTTATTATTCTTTTAAACAGCTGTAATATTGCAAAGATGTGTGTACTTGAGGCTGTAGAGATTACTCCAAAAATAACTTTATTTGCTTGTATTTAATGAATTGTTATAGATGTAACAAAAGGAAATGAGGGTATCATACTCATTTTTTCTCACTAGCGTCATAAGGGTCCCAGTTAAAATGCGATGTTGCTGCCTGCTGAAGTCAAGTATGTAATTATATGCACAATTTGCCTTACGATACATGAAATTATTACTTTAATGAGTAGCTGTTACTATCTATACTACATAAGTATACCAATACCAATATTATTGTAAATATTTAAATACGTGTTAAAGATTAATACTTTCGGAAGAATTTATTTTATACTTTTTAGTGTTGAGACATTTAAATAGATATTAAGGCAGGTTCCTACTTGTGTTTCATAAATTTTTTTTGCGGGGTTTTTTTTTAAGTTGGTTTTTATTTTTCTTAAAATTTAACTTATATGTCACTTTTCAGTGAAATTTATACCATTACTCTCATATTGTTAGAATATTACAATTTGACTTTACACAGGCCAATATGCTTGTGTAACAATCATATTTTATACCGCACTCATGTTACAGAAATTGGTCTGTCTGATAATTGTATTTTATTGTATATTCCCGCATCTCCTGCGCATATGCAGGCTTTAAAAAATATGATTACATTATTTAAAGTGAAACTTTGTTAGAAATTGTTGAAAAATAGTTTTTCTTAGTACCTGGGGGCTTACTGCCACATAAATACGAACTACGCGTTTTCCGGGCAGTTTTGAAACAGGCCTGCTAAACAATTGCTTAAAATCGTACCTTGACTTTAAGAATCGGCCAACGTTTTAACCCAAGTTATCCCTGCCGGTGCACGAATTTAACGTCGCTGGTCTGCTGTGACGTCATAATGTCTTGTGTGCTCTGAGTACTGAAACATATGGAGACGACCTAATGTTCTATACGAACAATCTGCTATACAAATATGATTAATATCTATAATTAATATAATTGTATTCATAAACCTCTATCTATCTCTTTTTAACAATCCCACAATACTGCACGTAAAAAGAGACAATAGTATAATTGATTTAACTATTTTCGGTAACATCATCAAGTCACATTATACAAATACCTAATTGAAGCCGGCTACCATTTTGGTTTCTGCATTAAGTTGTCAATGTCAGTGGAATTTGCAGTGTATTGTGCCATTATTGATAAACTTTGTGATTACATAATCTAACTTGTAACATTCAGAAACATCGTCATAAATAAATTGTTCAAAGACATATAATAGGCAAAGGCGCCATATTTGTTCCTCACACAAATTGGGCTTAATTTTTTGGTAGGTATGCCATCTTCATGGGTTTCAGTCTCTGAGTACTGAAACATATGGAGACGACCTAATGTTCTATACGAACAATCTGCTATACAAATATGATTAATATCGATATTGTATTCATAAACCTCTATCTATCTCTTTTTAACGAGTCTACAATACTGCACGTAAAACGAGACAACAAAATATTTAACTTAACTATTTTCGATAACATCATCAAGTGACGTCATAGAAATACCTAAGTGAAGCCGGATTACCATTTTGGTTTCTCGCTTTAAGTTGTCAATGTCAGTGGAATTTGCAGTGTAGTATTGTGCCAATATTGATTATAACATAATCTAACTTGTAACATTCAAAAACATCGTCATAAATAAATTGTTGAGAGACTTATAGTATGTAAATCTTAGATTAGAGAACAAAAGGCAGATAGACCCGTCACAGACACGAGAGTGCGGCCGGCAAAGCAAATACAAAATGGAAAGCAAATACACACTCAAGACAGCTCGAAACAAAGCTATGCGTTGACAGTACGTCACATCTGTGTTTTTAATTTAGTCTTAAAAATGCCGTCTTGTGTATTTAAACAATGTAAAAATTGTTCCCAAAAACTAAAACGAGATAAAGGAGTACCGTTTCAAAGTTAAATAATAATTATTTAAATATTTTGATATTATATTTCCGTGTTATTTGTTTCTCATTACTTGGACACAAAACTTCAATGAAATTTGGGTAGTGTTGCTAGGTTACATTGAAATATTTTCCTTGAAGTAAGGTAATATGCAAATACTCGTAATCTACACTATTATTATAAAGATGAAAGATTATTTGTATGTATGTAACGAATAAACTACTAGGTATATATTTTATCCCCTTATTCCCACGAATACGATACTTCCCACGGGAAGTACACGGGTGAAACCGCGGGGTGCTGCTAGTATGAGTCTCATATATAGATGCCAAATGGCAATATTTCAAGAAATTGGTGCAAAATAAAGGCTGCTAAGATTTTGTATGTCGATTATAATTACAAAGTTTAAAAAGTTTTTAAGTTTTATATTTAAAAAAATAAAATTTTAGATTTACAATTTAATGTAAGATATAAATAATTAAATATATGTTTCAATACTAACCAATCTTATACTACTCAAGTATTAAAAACATAAAACAGTGGGACTTTTTTTTATTACCCTGGCAAACTTACACGCACACTAGGATACAATGTTCCTACAGTGTGTCACGCACTCATAGCTTAATTCTTGCCTCACATCTTTGTTCCAAGCGGTCCATCTGCCTTTTGTTCTCTAATCTGAGATGTAAAGTCGAATGACACTACACAAAGGCGCCGTATTTGTTCCTCACTCAAAATTGGGCTTCACTGTTTCGTAGTTAAGTCATCTCCATTAGTTTCAGTACTTAGTGGGACTTCTGAGTTCAGTACTGAGAGGGACCTCTGAGTACTGAAACTATCTTAACAATTTATTTATGACGATGTTTTTAAATGTTACAAGTTAGATTATGTTATAATCACAAAGATTGACAACTTAAAGTGAGAAACCAAAATGGTAAGCCGGCTTCACTTAGGTATTTCTATGACGTCACTTGATGATGTTACCGAAAATATTTAAGTCAAATTTATTGTTCTCTTTTTACGTACAGTATTGTAGACTTGTTAAGAAGAGATAGATAGACGTTTATGAATACAATATCGATATCAATCATATTTGTATAGCAGATAGCAGATTGTTCGTATAGAACATTAGGTCGTCTCCCATGTTTCAGTACTCAGAGAGAGGGACACATCTAGTTTTTCGATATCAATGTCAAATTATACCTGTCAGACTGACAGATCAGTCTCACATGCAAAAAATAAATTGACAAATCATCACATTCAGAAGAATCAGAAGGTGGATTTGGGAATAATTTTATAGCAAAACATAAACATTTTTTTAATATTGTTAGACACGTGTTTAGAAAATATTCAGATCATATAAAGAGTAATTTACAAAGGTCATAAGGTGTACTTTGATTTTCAGAATACGATGACTTTTATACCGAATTGGGAAGAATTTGAGAAGTCTGCTGAAATGTTGTATTTGAGAGATCCAATAAATACACGCTACAATTTAAAATATTGTCATACTAAAGGGGTGTTTCTTGTAAAAATAACCGACAATAAGAAGGTAAGTGAAATAAAACGTGATTAAGAATTTTCCATCAATAGAATTTATTTAAAAGAGTACTAATTGTTACTATTACCTGTCATGTTATTCAGAAAGATTAAACCTTTAGTATACAAATAAGAAATTTCTGATAATAGATTAAAGGTTTGCTGTATAATATAATGTGTACTGCTAATTACTGGACAATCAACTATTATGTATTTCATTAATAATAAATGTCGTTTTCTGCTAGAGTATATATATATTTATTTATTTTAATCACATATTAAAATAGCTATAGATGCATATTAAGTTGACATCTAATGCAACACCCAAGACCAAGAGGCAATGCAAAAAAAGTAGTCCTATACCTACAATATTAAAAAGCAATCAAAAATGGTAATAGGATCTGATAATCAGATTTATTCATATTGTACTGTAAAATGAAATTTTTTTGATAATAAACCACATATATTGTCATATTATGTTCTAAACATTAACATATATTTTCTGTTGCAGTGTCTACAATACAAAACTGAAGTCCAGCAGGATGTTCGGAAAATTGATAAATTTGTTTCTAATCTAATAAGGCATATGGCGTCTAATGATAATTAATTGTAGATTTAAGTTTTTAATATATATATATTTTTAGAAGTCATGTTTTATCTGAATATACCCATAAAAATATTGAAATATACCTAATAAAATATATAGCAACACATGCCCCGGCTTTTCACGTTGAGCATAAAACAATATGAATTATACATATAAACCTTCCTCTTGAATTACTCTTATCTATTAGTGAAAAGTGCATCAATCCCTTGCCTATTTGGCTAATTATTATTATTGCCTGTGTAAACATGAAATAAATAAATAATATATTGCACATGCTTAGGTTCACAAAACTTGTACACAAGAGGTCGAAGTTACGTTTTTGCTCTAACATTAAGCCAGGCGTTTCATTTCATAAAGTTTAATTCTTAAATAAATGCTTTTATTACTACCGTTTACGAAGAGAAACTACGTCTTTTCGATGGTATACGATGCGTACAAGCGACCCATTCCTATAAATATCGTAAAGTTACCATTTCTTTTAGATAGAAGCGTGGCCGGGCTGGGCCGCATACTGCGGTAATTTTTTTTCTTCTCGAGTGTAGAAAGGTACACATCCTTTTAACAGCTTACAGACATTACCGCGGCCTTTTTGGCGTTGTGGCGGGCCAGGTTCTATCATACAATCAACGGCTAAGATAACGCAGAAATCCGCAGAATTGCATATCGGTAGTGCCAGATAAATATAAACTACCTATATTATTCCTGCTCTAGGTTATAACTGCACCAAAAACAAAACAACGCCATCTATGATTGAGAAGAAAAAAATTAAGCTAACTTTGATAGCGTAAACTTGGATTACGAAAGGTCTTATCTACTTTTTAGGGGTATCACACGAATATTTGTCCTGGGTGGGGATCGAACCCACAACTCTTGGCGCATGGGGCAGGGTCACTACCGAATGCGGCATCGAGAGATAAATTAAACCGCTTTTTTCCAAACAATGAAAGTATGTACGTTGTCTGTTGTATGTAAGACTAGTAGGTTAAGCTGTTATTGACTAAAATAAGAACGACCAATCCAGCTCATCGCATATCAAATCTGTAGTGAAGTATGTGATTATAGTCGGGTCGTTCCCCTCGTCTGTGCGTCCACAAACTAGGTATATAGTGTAAATGTGGGTCGCTCTGAGTCTCTGACCGAGTACTGAAACCAATGGAGATGTCATACTTACGAAAAATTTAAGCCCAAATTTAATGAGAAACAAAAATGGCGCCTTTGCGTAGTGCCATTCCACTTTACTTACCTACATACTTTAAATCTCTTAACAATTTATTTATGTCAATATTTCTGAATGTTACATACAAGTTGGATTAAGTTATAATCACAAATTTTATCAATATTGGCACAATACACTGCAAATTCCACTGGCATTGACAACTTAAAGCAAGAAACCAAAATGTTAAGCCCGCTTCAATTAAGCATTTTTATGTCACTTGATGATATTATATCAAAAAAGTTTGGGAACCTATGGCCTAGAGGATAGCAGGGGTTAAATAAAATGGGAAGATTATGGATATTACGCCTCTGTCGTATTACTCGTATTTCTATTTTGTCTTTGTTAAAAAATAAAATTTAATTTGTTGATGTCTGTAAATATCTGAATAATACATTTTTCTCAGATTATTATGTAGTTTAAAAAAAAACACTAGTTATCATGTTCTTTGTTACTTTGTCTGTTGGGGCAGCTAACCGACAGACAAAGTTTTGGACTTTTAAATTTTAAGAGGAAAGTTATGTGTATAAAATCTTGCATAATAAATACAAATAAAATAAATAAGTTATGTATTAAATTATTAAAATATAATAATTGATTCCAAAAATATTAAAAGAATATCTACTTTTTTTAAACATGTAATAAGATTAACTATTTAACACTCTGTGCTCTAGGTATGAGTTCGGAAACTTTTCAGTAGTCAAATTAGTTGATGAACAAAAGTTCTTAAGTATGTACTTGTAGTTAATAATAACTTTTAAGTAATAATGCTTAAAATATTTGTGTACATACACATCTCTATAACCTAAGGATGCATTGGACTGATTTGAAAGTTTATTATTTTGGATTTTTTCGAAAGTATATTGCTTATTTCCTTGGCATACAATTGACATCGACAGTAAAAGTTGTCTGTCAAAAATGTTGACGGACATTGGACATGTTATTTTACTGTCATGCAGTGTGAAACATAAATAAAGCATATTAGTTTTTCCAAAAATCATGACTTAATACTGAGGCCTAAACTATTAATATGAAATATTATATTTAAAAATATAACCACCAATTAAATATTTGTTCTAATTAATGACATTATGGATGGTTTAATTCACGCGGCATTGGAGGCAGAGGTATTTCAATACTTTCTTCAATTCTGGTTCTAATAATTTAGTGTTGATTATGTTTGAAATTCATATCAGATCTAAATATTTAAACTTTTATTTCAGTTAATACTAAACCGGGCGAAACATGTGAATACTAACTCGTCACAATTTGACAGTGGTGTCCCAGACCATAAAATGACTTGGACTCATGATAAGATGCATCTGGCTGAATCTGTTGATGAATCTAGAATGAAGTTTCATAGAAACTCTGTTGGCTCTACTGCCTCCAAAGTGGAAAAGTTTGATTTGTTCAAAAAGCTACATGAATTGTATAATGACTTGAGTAGAGATGAACCATCACAGTCCAACTATGTAAGTACTAGATTATGTTTTTAGGCTATCATCTGTCGAGGATAATTATAAATATATAAACAGTTTTTAATAGTGATTCTTTAGATCTTAGAATTTTAAGCAATTTAGCATCTGTTTGATTCAACATAGTTTTAGTTTTTGAATGGTGCCTACATTGTAAAATAATTAAAAAGATTGTATTTATTTGTAGTTAATTTAAATGCGCTTACAATTTCCATTTATTATCTCGTAATAGTTGAATAATTCAGTATTTTACAATTATGTTTTTTTTTCAAAATATCCATGTACTAAATTAAACATTCATATCTCATTCTGATTGAACTATAAGTTCTATTATGAAAATTTATCAGTTATAGCAAAATGTTACATTTAATTTAAACACACCCTTGTAAATAAATCATTCTGATATATTGACAAATAAGGTGATTATTTGTCAATATATTTTTGTCGATTAACTTATCTGTAAATCATAATATTTAGCATGTAAAATCTATTTATGTTATCTGTCACATTCAACAAGTACTTGGACATCTACCTTAATCCAATGTTTATCCAGATTAATGTTGAATTTGTTTCATATTACAGCAGGGGCTCAAAACAACATCATACTTATTAGAAAAGTTGTTGGGGACATACAATCTCAACACATTGATAATTAATTTGTATCCTGGCAATAAAGGATATTCTCTGTCTTTAAAAGTCAATGGAAATACTCAGTACCTTCATCCACCAGATGCTAATGTAAGTCTTGCAATGTTACACACATACATACCTTTATTTTTTCTATCTCAGAGAGATAGCAGCCCTCAAGGATTGATTAGCTAATAAAACCACATTCAGTTAAAATAAAATTAGAATCCTTCAAAGATGTTCATTTGTCAGAATTAGTGATTATTTTTAAATGCTTTTTCAGACCTCACAAAACCAAGATGAAACTTTAATAGAAACACCTCGATGGCCTTACGAGGAAGAAGAATTATTGAGTTACATTGATAATGAGGAACTGCCTGTAGTGCTACTCGATTTGTTAGAGTCTGAGCATTCTTGTTTATTCTACTCGGGCTGTATAATAGCACAAATAAGAGACTATAGACAAGCATACCCTAGTTTCTTGTGTGATACACATCATGTCCTTCTAAAACCTACAAACCAGGTAATCCCTTATTTTTTCTTATTTAATAATATATAATTAATATAAAAATAACATAAATAAAAATAATAACTATATCCACCGGAGTGCTTTTAAAAAATCTTACATTATTTTCCTACTACTTCTAGCGTTAACTTGCCACTTGGGAACATACATTTGACATGTTAGACTAATAATACTGACAGTGACCGTTTTCAATTAATTTGATCTAATATTAAGTTAAAATGGACTGATAAGGTAGTTAAAGATATTATTTTTTCAGACTAACCCAACAATCTACACTAATATTATAAAGAGGAAAACTTTGTTTGTTTGGTTGTAATGAATAGGCTCAAAAACTACTGGACCGTTTTTAAAAATTCTTTCACCATTTGAAAGCTACATTATCCACGAGTAACATAGGCTAAATCTTATTTTGAAAAAAAATAGGGTTCCATAAAATATTTGGGATTTTCGGAAAAAAACAACCAGAAAAGTTACTTATTTTGCGTATGCTGCCTAAACTATAAAAGATAGAACCATAAAATGTTCTAATTAATTGAAGATCTTATAAATATCTACAAAAATGTCCGCGACACACTATACCTATCTATGTAGAGTGAGGCACAACAACCATTTTTTTATTTAAAAATCTTACATTTTTTAGGACTACATTTAAACGCATTTATTTTACACATGCTATTAATCCTTATCAAAATAAATTATTTCATCACTAAGTACAGTTTATTTATATAATATTTGGTCTTTGAATGATTAAAATTGGACGTTTGGTTTTGAAGTTATGGCGAAATTAAAATATTACGATTTCTGCTGCACGGCCCGTTGCGAAGTGAGCGTCACCAAGGCGGGGGTGCGCGTGCGGGAGGGAAGTTTAGATCTATGAGTAAGGTACCCCGCGCGGGTCAGTCGCGATTCCAGAGCCAAACATTAAAATTAGTAGAAATTGATTTACGAAAAGAATGTTTTACGCATGGGCAACTTTACATTGCCCTATCACGGGTCGGGGCTCCCGACCATTAGTATATTTTGTTACCTGAAAATAATTTAACGTCAAATGTTGTTTATAGAGATGCTCTACAATAATCGCTTAAGTTATCTATCCTAAAACAACTACAGGTCCACTATGGATAATACATGCATAATATAGTAGAGAATATTTAGTTTACCATACCATTGGACCCGTGCGAAGCCGGGGCGGGTCGCTAGTTCTTTATAAACAGACATAAGTAAAAATTATCATAATTCATCACATCAATAATTTTCAATAGTGAAATGGAATTATAAGTGCTCAATAACTACTGGGGTTACAATCTTTAAACAGGTTGTAAGTTGATTGGTTAAAGATCCTGGGCTCAAAAGCACATTTTGTGTGATGAATATGGTAAATTGTACTTGATTAATATAAGTTTATGAAGTTATTTAAGTCAGTCCATCCATATCCTGGTATCCATTGCACAAGTATAAAAAAAACTAAACTACTCACGCCAATTCCGTAGCGGGGTACCTTACGGTGTGAAGAACTCGTTTGTTTATAATTAATTTAGACAGTCTGTCGTTTTATGGAGTACAGAGAAATGATGAAGACCGTTAGTGATGTATGTGCGTGGTACACAGAGCATAATAACGGACGCGATGTGCATCGGCGGGCGCTGCGGCTGGGCGGGCGAGGAGCGCGGCGCGCTGGAGGCGGTGGAGGCGGCGCTGGTGCACGCGGCGGCGCCGCCGCTGTGCCTGGACCCGCGCCCCGCCGTCGGGCTGCTCGCCGCGCGCCTGCACGCCGCGCCCAGGCTCTTCAACACGCCCCGCATCCGCCGCCAGGCCAGGAGGTTTTCACAGGTGCGTGCAATAAAATTCATTCAATGTATTGTAATTTTATAAAAAAAAAAATAGATTTCAAAATGCGGTACATCAGATTATTTTTGTTATTAAAAAGGGAGAAAGTGAATTTCTATTCATTAGTCAGTTAGCGTTTGCTTGGTTAGGTTGAATTTTGAAATCGGATTTTATAGTTTGATATAACAGCTAAAAGCTAATGAAGTGAATGAAGTGAGAGATTCCTGGCATAAATGAAAGCATATTTAATTTAATAAAAAAAAGTCATCATGATATTTACTTTAAGGGTTATTTATGTGTGCTACATGTATTTATGATACTCGCCATTTGTATTTCACAAACATATGATGTTATTAATTTTATGCTTAAGCCTGTATAACAATATTATTGTTAAATTTCATTGTTTTATATTTTAAAGGTGGCTGTAAATAGAAAGAGGAAATTGGATCAATTTACTCACTATCATGGATTAGAATTACTTGAGTTAATACACAGACAACGAGCGAAAAATAGCCGGCAATCGGTACCGCATACACGGCTTACATCCAAATATCCCAAGAAACCTCCAGAGGTATGTAATTTAGACATTTGTCTAACTAAATAGACACATGTCCAATTATGCAGTCTACATGCCGTAGGTACGCCATGTAGTTAACCATTATGCAAAGCCTATTCTGCAGAGACCACAACTTCTCCGTTTACATTTTTACAAAATTTGTCAATTTTCATTGTTGTTTGATTTCATGTTGATGTTATTTGATATTTAATCTTATTTTGATATGTAATCACGTAAACTACATTATGATTCATATTTTTATGCTTTACATTTAATTCAATAATTTGATAATTAATTAACAATATCATAAAATTGCATTTTATAGCAAAAAAAAATATTTTTATACACTAATTACATATTACATTGTGTACACACAATTTAACAATATGTAATTACCATCACCATGAAAATAAATTATGTATTAACGAAATATCTTTCACAGGTGTTCAAACCGATAGAGCCTCCGAAAATGGAGCCTTTATCATTAGCGTTGCCCTCCGAAATAAGCGGACCGATCAGACTGGCGCGGGCCTACGAGCGACCGAGGCCCACCCCAGACTGCCAACCCCAACTAGTCGAGGAGTACATTTTAGAGACGGAGAAAACCTCACCTCATGCCGGAGCTGGGTTTTTTCATATAAAGCTCTCTATACTTCAGAGACCATCTGATCAGGAGTTCTTAGGAGAGCTGTATGTAGACAGAGATCATGTGGAGGGAGAGAGAAATGGTGCCGCATGTAGATTTACCTTAGGTGAGTAGTACTACCACCTGGTATAGTACTGGGGATTACTAAACTAAACTAGTATGTAGTCTCTATGTTGCTTCTCAATTAATTTTTATACAAAAAATTATATGAATTTAAATTGTATAAAGGGGATTTACTATCCAAAATGGCAAAGTTGAGTGAAATTATTATAATGATGTGATGGCTTTCCAGGGTCAAGAGTTCAAGCAAACAAATACATACAACAGTTCACAGAGATTTTCACAGAAGAAGGCCGTAAGTCAGTTAGGATAAAGCACATAGTGCCAGGGCAATTACCAAGAGTTTCTTTCACCGGCGGTATGAGAGAACTGGTAAGAAATTATATATTCTATCATTAAGACAGAGTTCTAAATGTAACATTATATTAAATTTAAAATCTAATTGGGGGCATCTTCAGATGACGATATGAGGGAGGGAGGAAATCAGGGACATATAACATCTTACGGGGAATATAATAGAATCGTCACTTAACCTATTATGTAGCTGTCACCAATCCAAAAATCATTAACATCAAAAACGGTTGTAATTTTTATGTCATTCTTAATTTAAGTTTTAATCCAATATTTGTATGTATAGGGCCAACAATTATTACTGCAACAGCGCTCGGCGGCCGCTACCAGCGCCACTGTACAGACACACGCGACGACAGTACCGATTGTGTAAGTAACCCTAATGATTACGTAATCAATAATTATTTTATAATGTTTAGTTGTTACACTGCCATAATCCTATTTAAAATTATAGTGCCAAATGCACTATATTTTCAATGTATGTAATAGGATAACAAGCTTAGATTTTCTCTTTTAAGAAAGAGTTTGATTTTGCTATTTAAAACCTTTTTAAAACGCAACTAGCAACTTAACAATAATGGTTTTACCCCTATAGAGATAATTACCCCCACTACGATGAACTGTTCTAAAATTATTTTACTTTATGAGCGTTTATAAGGCTTAGAGGTAGGTTGGTCATCATGGACGTGAGCGGACAGTAATTTCCATCAGATATTAGACGTAACTTAAATATGCCAAAGACCAGCCTTCAATAAATGTCCATCTAAACATAGCAGGCATGTGATAACTGTTTGTTCACAGGACATCGGCGATAGCGGCGACTCCAAATACTCATTCAAACGCGCGGCAGTTGCCTATCCTGGTTAGTAGTCGGTCATTATCATTTACGTTACAGGATAAAGAACGAAGCGAATTCCCAGACCAGATTTCATTGGCCATTCTACCTGCACCCTATTCAATGTGGCGTCTTTTATGCGCTGTAGACCTGGAAGCTGAGACGATACTAGGTTCAAGGTCACGCAACAGATACTGTATCTGGCTTGGAAGCCGTGTGTGCTATATCTATAATATAAAAATGAATCGCTGAATGTGTTGCTAAGCGCAAATCTCGAGAACAGCTGAACCGATTTCGCTAATTCTTTTTTAGTTGTGTTTGTTATTGTCAGGTGAAGGTTCTTATGATAGAAAAAAATAAAAAAGGTGCGTGAAAAAAAAATGGGTACTTATTGAAAATCCGAGAACGGGGCGTTACGAAGTGTGCCGGGTCAGCTATATATAATTATTACTATAATTATAGTGTTCTATAAGTTTGTTTTATGGATATGTTGTCGTTTTAATTTTCTAAGAGACAGTTCCCTAGACTGATTCAAAGCACGTAGGAAACACACGTCGTGTTTCTTATGTAGGTCTGTTACTTTATAAATATTCTTCCTCATCGTTAATTTGGAAGCGGTACAGTTGAAGTGAAACATTAGTATGCATTTATATGTGTGCCCTATTATGTTACAAAAATACATGTATTTGGTTTAACAATTTGGTTGTTATATTAGCAGGCGCAACTGCAACAAGTGGGGAGTATAGGCAGCGTCGCAGCAGTGAGCGGCGTGGTGGGCGCCGTCAGCAACGTGGGCAACGTTGGCAACGTGGGAAGCGTAGGCAACGTGGGAAGCGTGGGCGCTGTGGGCGCCGTGGGCACCGTGGGCACCGTGGGCGCCGTAGGCAATGTGGGCAGTGTGAGCAGCGTGGGCAGCGTGGGCAGTGTCGGCAGCGTGGGCAGCGTGGGTAGCATCGGCAGTGTGCCTACTGAGACTGCCTTGAAGCAGCAGCCATCGCCGAGTACGCCGCGACTCTCCCCACAGGTAATATAATATATCATCTCCTCAGAAATAAATTCTTCACATACATATGAATATGTAAAAGTATTTGATGTATTTGTAAGTAAATATTTATGGTAGGACCAATAACCTTCTAATATTGGTAAATTAGAATTTACTCATTCATTGATATGTAAATCAAATCAAATCATTTATTGCACGTCATAGGTATAAACGGTCTTCTTAATTTTAAATGTCACATGGGAACTATGTGTGACACCCTGTTAGGGCATAGCAATTTGAGAGAGCTACAATTAAAATTAAAATTAAACTTAAAACTAGAACATTACATAATTTTATTATATATATAGAGATTTCTTTCCCCTCATAATAGCCTATATATATATATATATATATAAATATTTATATAGGGACCAAATTATTTTATTTATATATATAAGTATGCATGTACTTAGGTTATCTATGTATAAATGTTATATTTTATATCTAACTATCTTATAAACTAAAATTAAAATATTTGTGTGCACCCTGTTATTTATGTTTACTTACTTTTAAAATATTCATCTAGTGTGTAGAAGCATATAGTTACTAAGTATTGTTTCAATTTCTTGTTAAATGATTTGAATTTTTTTTTTGTTTTTAATATATTGGGGTAGTTTATTATAAAGTTTTATGGCCATGTATTGAGGGCTTTTATTTAACATATTTATTCTTGATGATGGTAAATAAAGTTTGTCTTTGGTATCCACCGACTCAAACAAAAATTTTATTGGATCACTACATTGTATGATTTTCCTCCCAGGTTCACGATATACACTCAACGCAAGCGTCGACCAACCAGCTGTTAGCGCAGCAGCTAACCAACCCACCGCAACCTCTCAATCCGCAAAAGATGCAATCCGCCATTATTCACATCCAGCACCCACTCATATCTACAGCTGGAACTTCCCAGGTACAAATTACGATTAATGAGTTACTAATGTTTTTGTAACAGGGTTACTACCCTGTTAACATTTGTAACTCATTAATTAAACTTAACTATTTAAAAAATGTGTAACACTAGTAAAATTAAAAAATCGAACGGGCTTCAAACTTTATTAAGACAACAAATACCACTATTTAATATTTTATTTTTTAATTTACTAAAACATATTGAACATGCCTAGCATGTCGTAAAAGGCAACTAATGGTATATCGGGTTTTGGGTGTGTGATTGTGTAGGAGACAGGTTAGCTGCTTGTCACTGCTTTTTCACAATTTTCTATCTAACCCAGCCCGGCTTTATTCTTGGTTGAATGTGGTTGATGGGGCATGTTACCCCTTTGACTCTACCTACCCCTTCGGGGGTAGGTAGAGTCAAAAGGTCGGTTATGTACATAACAATGTATATTGAACATTTGTTATTTTTATGTTGTTATGTTGAAGGTCAGCAATGTTGTAATGAACCACACTGCCTACCTCTAGGAGTCTATACCCTCTAGAAGATACTCAGAAGTTTATGAACATGTGGCTTCTATTTTATGAAATATTTCATTTTTAATAAACGACACGATGTATCATACATCATAATAATATGTTGTTTTAACAGGTACAAAACATACAATACACCAGCAGCACAACGGCGCAGCAGAAGGCGACCATCACCAAGCCGCGGACGACGAATCCCGCCATCAGTGCACTCGTCACTAGTCTTATGAATTCTGCCCAGCAGTTTCAGCAAGGTCAGTTAATTTGTATTGATTTTATATTATTTTCTGTCACATTCGATCGACGTTTCATCGAGGATCACGAAAGATCTGTTTTTCCAAAAACGTCCAACTAATCCATATAATTCGAGCACCTGCCGAAATTTATCCGTATAGCTCGTGGTGAACTAGTTGTCTTGGACTTGAAAGCAGGATTCGCCTTTGCCTGTGATGAAGTACCTAAGTCAAAAGGTATTTATTCGCTGGGTGCGAAGTACTAGGTGGGGTAATATAATCTATCGCAGCGCTCATGGCCAAAAGTAGAATTAATATTGGCTCAGTAATCTGTCACATATCTGTCAATATAGTAAACTCTATATACTTGAGTACCTAATTTTAGTATATATGTATTGGCATTATTGCCTACAAAAATGGGTCACAGCAGTTGTTGTGTTGTAAACTGCAAGAATACTGATGAGATACCAGACTTGGGAACTGGACAAATGCAAGAAATGGTTAGTTATTCAAATCCTTTATTTGATATTACTGTAATAGAATAATACATTTTACCCACATAAGACCAACTTAGTTTCAGTGCTGACGGATCGCCATGGTACCCAAATAAATTTTATGTTGTGTGTGATACTCACAAACACGGTCTTAAGAATGATAATCATTTCGATCTGAAAACGATATTTATTTTATAACTAGCGGTACAAGAATAATTACATACGTTTACTATGATTTAATGAAACCATTAAAGTAGCTTTATCTTCTTGTTTTACAGTAAAAGCTCAACTAAACATGAAGTAAACAAACCATGACATAATCAAAATAAAACACGCTTTTTGAATAAATTTTATTTGCCTCGTTTAATTTCAATGACCAAAAATTATTTTACAATCTTTTGTCTACCCAAATCACGGTATCACAGTTTTTTTTTTTTATATAAACGAATAACATAATTTTTTAATTTTGTCACAATATCGCGACGAAATGTTAAAACGTCAGAGTCTCAGAGCCAAAAAAGCTGCGAATCATATCTGGTGCTAAAGTCGCTGCCAATACCACCATCCTCGCAATCTTGCTAAAGAGTAGGCAGAATCCAAGTTTAACTACTCGGCCAAAAATTATATTGGCCATATAGGATATTGTGAAAAAATAGTGACGAGTGGCTTGCTCGTCGCCTAGCGCCTACACAATCACATACGCAACACCTAATGCACCATTACTTGCCCTTTACAATGTGCTAATATGCTAGTTAAAACATTTTTTAAGTCCTAGATCAACATAAGACATAATCAATAGGTAAAAACTTTTTATTATTAATTCAGCAAATCAAAATGCGGCTAAAACGGTAGTGACGACGGCGAACAACAACGCGACGATCCTGAACCTGCTGAACAGCGCGCCCGCGGCGATGACGCACGTGACGTCAGCGGGGGCGGCGGGGGAGGGCGCGCTTGACGCGCACAAGCTGCTGGGGCGCGTGTCCATCGCCGGCGCGCGGCTTATCGCCGCCTCTACCACGGCGTCGCACACGCTGCCTACGTACACGCAGCAGGTACGTCACGTACGTCCCAACCGTCTAGTTTGATAGCCAGCTAATTGGTCGCCCAGACCGTTGATTATACGATGCCTAGGCCGATAATTAATTAAACTAGAAATACTCAAGGTTTAACAATTCGGCGTTTTGAAAGATAGCCTGTTGAACATCACTGACAGTTAAAATTGCCAACTTTTTGAGTACCTTTGATTTTGAATGATCGGATGAATTTTATTATCGTATAATTATGTAATATTTTCTCTCAATGTCGAGTGATATAATGTCATTATTATATGATGTTTTTATATAATTTAATGATACATTTTATGTAGATTATTATAATTTATGTAAAACTAATAATTAACCGAAATTAAGTTGACAACATTTGACAACCATGATCCAAAAATTGTCTGGTTCCCCTATCTTAGGGTTACGAAGGTCAGATCGGCAGTCGCTTCAATGTAATTACCAGACTCGCTAAATCCTGGATCATGGTCTAAGCGGACCCTGTCTAAGCACGGGACATAACGCTAGGAAGATGATGAAGTTGACAACATTTATCACTTGACGCTCCACAGATGATTTTTATCTGATTTTATGTTTTTATGATTTCACGGCACTTCAGACCACACAACAATTACCTAATCATAGTCCATCATAAATTGGATGACAGCAATGGAAATAAATTGACGATACTTTTCGTTCAACTATAATTGATGAAAAGTTACATTACAAAATAGGCCTTATCGAAATTAATGGCTAAGCCACTGAATTAAAAGCATTCATGACGTCATAAGTCGCTTTAAAAGTAGGTATAGTATACGCTACGCAGTGGTGATTCACGATATCCTGTTTGGACACAAGCGATATGAGAATCAATATCCTTAGATCCTATTAGACACGCTCAAATCTGCGTACAAGCTAACCGGTACATGCTATCTGTATCGAGTGGTAGATTGACATTAGACACGCTCAAAGCTGCGTAGCTGCTAAGCGATTCACAGCCTTATCGCGTAGCACATTGACAATGAGAATGTTCGTTGTCAGGGCGTGGGCGTGCAAGTAATGAGCGGGTACGCGCGCGACAATGAGTCGACGAACGTGTCGAGCAGCGAGAGCGCGCTGCTCGAGCGACTCATGGGCCCCGAGCCGGCCGCCGCGCCCGCCTCGCAGGCGCAGCCCGTCTGCCATTTGCAGGTACATATTTGCTGTTGCGACGCCTTAGATTACATTAGAGTACATTAATAAAAAAGGCAGGTATTTGGCGTTGCGATATGTAAGGCGTCAGTACATTAAGCAGTAAAAAAGTAATGTTCACTTTGTGAATCTTTTGCTAGATTACCTGACAAACATTAAAAGCCAAGAGTATGATGCCCCCATATCTATGAAAAAAGAACATATTAGTTTAAGTGGATGAATTGTTTTAAATGGGAATGAGACAAATATCTGTCAGTAAGGAGCATGGATAGTGGTAGGACTATGAATAAAATATTTTGTTCAAAGTATCATACATACTGTACAATTAGTTCCAAAACAGAAAACGTATAGGTTGATGTGTCTGATTGTCTTGCAATATATTTTTATTTGACAATTTGTTATGTTAACTGGGTTATATGTTTTTATAAGTATAATTTTATTAAATACATGTTTTGATGTAAAGCTAATAATTGGTTTAATAGTAATGATAAATTAATTTATATACATATTTAAAAAATACATACTCTGGTTACCTAAGTGTTATCGTCCGATAAGTTTAAAATGCAACGTAAGAAAACAAGTACTTACTGTTACTTACTTTTGTATGTTTGTGTGTTATTTTCCCGCGATAGAAAATGCCTGGCAGTAGTAGAAAAAAGGCTCATTGACCTTTTTTCTCTGAGAGTTTTTAAAAAATATCAAATCGCCGCTAGTATCACATAAAATCCAATATTTTCTACCCGTATAGAAATGTAAACAATAGGTTTGACTGCATTAAAAAACTATAATTCTATTTAGTCCGTCAGTTAGATTATAGAAAAATACTAGACACATGTTTTTCGCTTTAACAAATTAACAAAAAATCACAAAGATAAAGACCATCAAAGTTTTCGAGTGGAGGCTTGCGACGTCACTTGTTAGTAAAATTTAATAAAAGCGTGACGTCACCCGCAACTTAAATGTAACTTCGTCAATGTTTGTTTGATAAATAAATAAAAAAATACGTGTTCAATATTTTTTTATAATCTAACTAACGGTATAATCAAATTTTTTTAGTCACCTTGCCTTATTGTATTTATTTTATTTTATACGTAAATAAATTAGACCTCTTACGCATAAGATCTTCATAAAATATAAACAGTTGCGATGTTTCATTGTCCCGCTTTGGGAGCATGTCGAATGGGATCAGATATTGAATATTGAGACTAATGGCACGGTCGGTGCCAGATCATTTATTAAACTCTGATACTGATTACAGACTTATATTTTCTTTTTATGGCCTTCTAACTAATTACGGCTTGTATCGACTGTCAGCAGTGCAATCGCGAATGCACAATGTTTAATAGGCAAAATAGTTTGTATTAGATTGTTTTTATTTGCTTTATTGTTATTAAAATTCAATATATTATATACCGTTATTAGGCGTATCAAATTATTTGTACCCCCACCAGTGCTGCCTCTAGCGGATTTTTAAACTTTAGAGGAAAAAGGCTCCTTAAAATATTGATTTACCTTTATAACGATATCAATTTCCCTGGTTTACATAACAGTCTCATAAGAACTAAATCCGTATTTTAATAACATTTATAGTGTACACCAAGCTAATCGAAACATATCATGTACAAAAACCATTCGTCACTTTGCAGGGCCTAAGCCTGGCGTCGCTCCAAGGCCTCCAAGGTATACAAGGGCTGCAGAACGTGCAAGTTCAGATACCGGGCTTCTCGGCGCCGATATCGCTGTCCCTGAACGTGTCGGGCGCGCCTAGCGGGCTGCTCGTGTCCGTGCCACCTACTACATCGGTCGTGCTCACTAACCAGCCTTCCGTGCTCTCTTTACCCATCGGTAAGTCTTGGTTATTGGATGTGGTATATTGAATGTTTATGTTACGCGAGTTGTGTAGAGTTTGGTTACTTGCATAGGGGTACGCAGCAGATAGGTTCTTATAGTAAATAGACTTTCTTCGCATACGAGTTCCAGGGGGAACGGCTGCTCCCCCTGTCCCCCCCCTTCCGTAAGCCCATGGTTACTTGTACTTGAGTCAGTCTTGGATGTTTATAACATGTAATTAAGTATGATTATCCATTGTCTGGTATACATAGTATTAATATATTTTTTAGCTTTTTATCAATAAGTACTTTTTGTTGGTTAATCCTGCAGAAAACAAATTGTGTGACGACAAATATTAAGTCGGCTATACTATCTTCTCAATGATGATGTAGGCGTTTACTAGGCGGGGGGGATTAACAACTAACCTAATATTTTGTGGCAAGGTGTTTTTATTAAGTCTGAGAGTACTAGCTATGGATACTTTGCAAATTGCATATCCTACTTTTTATATTAATTCCTATTATATTTGGCCGGCGTGGGCCTGCTTAAATAAAAATTAAGAGCCTGGGCTTTTAAGGCTTGCGAGGGCACACGTTTCAACACGTAGAAGCATTCTGAGAGCTTGATCTAAATGTATGGATTTTATTAATGTGTGTTGTGTGTCGAGCAGCTCAGCTGATGCCGGGCGGGGTAAAGGGCGCGATCCGCGGCGGCGCGGTGCAGGTGGTGCGCACGGCGCGCGCGACGGGTGTGGCGGCGACGGCGGGCGGCGGGGCGGGCGGCGCGGCGGCGGGCGCGCCTGCGCGCGCGCGGGCGCCGCTGCCGCACGCGCACGTGCACGCGCTGGCGCACCCGCACCCGCGCGCGCCGCACGCCGCGCCCGCCGCGCAGCCTACTCAGTCTGCGCAGCCCGCAGGTAACTAACTACACTACTTCTTATTCTATACATAGTGACAATTAGGTCAGTTGAGATATTTTTTAACAGCTATCGAAACAATTCGGCTTGTGACGTCACGTTTTCCCAATCGACTGACTCTCTATTAATTATACCATTGTTCCGGCGATTTTATTTAAATCTTATTAAAATAATCGATTATAATTGATTCTCAGAAAATTATGATATCAATTGGCAAAAATGTGCATTACATTTTTTGGGGATATTCTCTTAGGTTGCAAAGGATTGCAAATTTCATATTCCTTTCTAATAATAATATTGAAGTCAGTTAAACTAGGAAAAGTTAATATTATCATTAGGGCCAGTGGCAAAAACCTGAATTCATAAAAAACCTTTCGTTTTTTACTGTAATAAGACCTAGCTGGCAGAATATACGCGACCACGTAAGATATTGAAATGAAATTAAGATTCAAACCAATCTTGCTATAGTTTTCCAAGTCCAAAGTTGTTTATATATTAATCGTCTCTTCTTTTTTCACTTACAGGAACGACCCAATTCATAACGCAGGCGCAGGCGGCGCAAGTACTCAACGCGCACGCGCAGGTGAGGCGGAAATCAAATACTGACAGTTCATAGTGAACGTTCATTGAACATTGTTCACTGCCGCTCTAGTGAAATATTGTGTACATACATCAGCGTTATAAGTAAATTATTATTATTTTAGGCGTAAAGCAATTACAGTAACCGTATATGGTGGAACTGGCGCGTCCTAGCGCCGTTAGGGCCTCAATTATGCTATTTCAATTGTGTCGAGTCCAGCTATTTTACAACTGTCAAATTTGAAAGATATAGACTGAAATGTGACAATTGTAAAACGTCAGGTTAATCATTACGGCGCAGTTGAAGCCCAATTGGGGCTCAGGTCCCACAGATTGAGCAACGACGAATTAAATTCACCCTATTTATGTAATTTACTACAAGAATAACCCTATTTATGTGATGTACCATTGTAGAATGTTGTATCTTCGGAACAGTTAAATCTTCGGATCTTGAATCGAATATATGTTTATTTTGGTCCACTAATAACAAATTAAACCGTGCGATTACAAAGTATTTTCATACAATGAACTCAGTTTTGTTTATAATCATGTAATGTTTTGTTTGTTTACCGTTTACCGTATATATTTTTCAATCATGTAATTTTTTTATTTTATTTCAATGTCACAAATTATAATTATCACCATGTAATTTTACGACTACTGACATTAGGGTTATTTGCATCATGACATGAATTGTGACTAAATTTAAATGTTATACGTATTAGTGAAGTAAAGATGTTGAACAATACCAATATTATTATGAATAGTGAAGATTTTATTTGTTGTTGGACTTGTTGGTAACGCCTGTAAATATATTGTTGATGGGTTATGGAAATTTTAATTTCGCATGTGCTTTTACACAACGACGGGATTTACGATGAAATGACTAGTTCGCGTTTTTTTTATAATTAGTACTTAAAGTGTGACCTCTGGACTTACTCAGAAATAGATCCGAATTCAGCTTGCTGCCCGATCAGTATTATTAAAACACTTTGACTCGGCTATTCCTAGCCGCATATGGATATTTTTTGGAGTTATCAAGTACAATACGTTTGCAGTGATTCGAGAATCTGTTTAGTTGTAGTTATGTATTATATAGGCGATTGTAAGCATCACAAGTAAGGGATAGTTGTTTGTGATTTGGATTTTGAGATCGACAAGCTGTTTGTGATTAATTTATGTGTAGAACTGTGTATGTATGAAAATATAATATCGATTGCTAACGGGGTTCCACAGCTCATGTTGCATTAAATAAACAAAAAAATAGGGATGAAATAGGCGTTGCACTTTTGTTCACTTTCTGACTTATGTAATGTAGCTGCCATTCTTTTGTTGTTATTAATCAATGATATTTCTATATTTCTCACGAGCGGGCAGAGTTTTACTTTTTCAATAATTTGCTTTATTCGTCTATATTAGGGAAAATTTAAGTCATATGTTAATCACTATAGATTTTGCTAAGGCAAAAATCTGAGTTGGTCTTTGTAACGTCGAAATTTTCGCCCTATAGACACCCATACACTTGTAAATATATTTAAATACGTGGTAATGTTCGAATTGAACTGTTAAATGCTGAGGCAATTTATGTGGAATCCCTACACAGGATAAGCTAGGAAGTTAAACAAAAAAAATACGTTTTTTGTTAACAGTCGCTGTATATACTACTAAATTGTGCATAATAAATAATATGTGTACAGAAAACGGTGTGAAATGATCGTTTGTACTAGGTCGTACAAGCATCCACATTTATTTATTCGTTATGAAAAATAGTACAGGTATATTGTTATAAATACTAAGTGACTTTTTATGTTCACTTTGGAAGTATTGGAAAGATAGAAATAGGAATTGATATTCGGAAAATAGGGTCCATGTGAAAAATAACCTACGTCCCTTTGATATTGAACAGGATGTTCAATATCTTAAAAACCAAGAGCAGTGTGGTATCTACGTAAATAACTATTATTTTTATTCTCCTATTAAAGTTGTTTCATGTTATTCATTCGCTGTTATTAAAATTCACTAGACAGAAGGATATTGTGGTGGTATAGAATTCAATGTATGCGATTACATTAAGTCAATTGGCCCTCTGCTTTCTATTGAATATGCGGTAGTGATTTTACAAACTAGTAAATAATCCGTTACTATAGAATTAATATAGTTTTTTTTGTATGAAAACACATAGCAATACCAGAAAGACTTATGCAATATTCAAAATATGTATATGTAGATTTAGTTTCAAAAGTTTTATAAAAAACATATTTTTGTAAGTTCTGTTTCTCATGCTTGAATTTCAGTCTTAATAGTACGATATACTTACTTAAATATGATAATGTAAGCTATTGAATTTGAAAATCCGACTGTTACGTAAGTCCATATATAAATAGTATACCTATTAGAATAATACTTATACCTTAATAATTCCTATTGTAGTTCTATAACTATCTAAATATATTTTTAAATGTTAATTATTTTGACTCATAGAACAACTATTTTTTCAAGTTCTCTTGATTTTTATGCTTGTTAAGTGAAATTTAATTGATATTTTAAATCTAATTGTTTATAAAATCAGTAATGATTTCTCGGTGTTGTCTATTCAAATCTTTAATTGTGCATCCATACGGCAGTTATTTTTTGTGGACAAACATTATGCTACATTCTTACATAAATGTTATCGTATTTGATAATATTTATGTAAGTACCATATGTTCATTGTTTTCTAAAATTGGACAACTTAATTATAGTTACAACAAATAAATGTTGTTATTAGATGTTTCCCACCAATACCTGAAAACGTTATTCCGTTAAAGTAACCTGCTCTTTGGATAGGCCATAAGACAGATTTGATATTAAAAAAGTATAAAGGATCTTATGAAGTTAGAGGCATGAGTGTATCCAATAATAAGGTGTATAGTCACAGTTGCCAGACAATTTCCATAGCCAAACACGGTTTATGGTGTATATAATATAGGTAGTAAATTGTATCCAAATTGTTGCCGCAACGATAATATCGGATCCAGAAAAATTGTAACCAACACGAGAGATGATTGCTGAGATACAGCTAAAAGTTAAAGACTACTTTCGATGTTTGTTTGGCTTACCGCATAAAACGATTACCTATATCTATTTGTTTAATCATGATTGGTGCAGCTTAGTGTTTATAGTTTCGACCATGTTGATCGTATTCGAGAATATATATCATCATAACCTAACAAGGATTGCTATACTGGATAGTTTATAATAAACTAGCAAACTAATCACATATTCTGTTCAAATGATTTGCAAAAAATCACACAATATTTTTTTTTGTTTAAACGTTAATAGGTTAGGCAATTTTGTATGAAATTCTAAAAATATCTGCGTGTTTTATTGACTAATAAAAAAAATAATCAAATGGTAATCAGAATATGTGATTGAGACTTTGCCGGTGTGTTGCAAATTATCCTGTATTAATATATGTACGTAGTTTTAAGATTACCTTGATGATATTCGCAATCCTCCTTGCCAGATAAGAGTGAGATGCAACGATATTTGTATGATTATTTCCGAAGCAATTTATATTAAATAGAAGTTTAATTAAAATATATTGATAATACGAAGTTCTGTTTTGGGGCTATTCGAAGGGATTTAAGATGTTAAACACTATTGTCATTTAAATAGTTAATATTGAATTTCTTAATTTTTGAAAAGTCGATTATTTTAGTAAAGTATTATTGAAATGCTGCTCATTACAAAATAGTAGTTATTAAAAATCAGATAATTTAAGGTTACGAAAAAACTGGTGCAATATAATTAAAATAATTCTTAGTTTATCACCGCTTTCATTTTATTAAGGAAAAGACTTTTCAGAAAATGGGAAATGTGGTAATTTTTACTTTAAAACTTTTTTTTTTTAATGTGGTCGTAGTTAGTACGTCATTTGGGTCACACATTTTGATCTATAATATGATGTATCGGGGTGTAAAATAATTTGAGACAGTTGACCTTAGATCTTCCCTTCGCATGCCATCAAAATGGGACCTGGGGGTTTACTATCACCCAGTTATAGCAGGCTTGCTTAACAACTGCGCGGTTTGGTCATACTCAATTCATACTAAATGTATGAATAAACCGCGCAGTTGTTACGCAGGTCTGGTATAATAGGGTGATAGTGACCCCCCCTGGTGTATCGGAACTCGCAACTAATATTGCAACGCACAATTACCTTGTTTTGTAGATATATGTTACCTGCCAAAACGATATCATAAATGCAAATATGCTAGATATAAAGGTTGTCACGAACATTTAATTTTCTATATTTTAATACTAGTTATATTGTGTAAAGTACCTATACTGTTGCTGTAATTAATAATAGTAGTTATCAGAGATGTGTTCAAATAGGCATTCTATGACATGCCTAGTTAAATATTATTATGCTTTTGTTTTCTATTTAGAATATTTCCTGGGCATTTGATAGGTATCGTGAACATATGTTGCTGAGTTACTGTGGCATTGCATATACCTATGTACTCTGGATGTGTGAATGAAGTAATTGCGCGAATTGTTGATCTCATTTGTTTACGGACATACAAGTAGCTCAATATGTAAATGTGTTTGTAAAATATACTTTATTCAGAACATGTAAATGTCTATTTTAAGAGATAATAATATTATTATTGTATATATTTTGTAATGGAGATTTTTACACATAACCCAATTTTATTCAGTTCAATGGTTGAATGTTTCCAGTGTCCACATGCATTGATTTATCTTACTGCATTGTAAATATTAATTTAAATGAGATGTGATATGCATTCTGACATTATTTGATAGTGATGTATCATAAAATTTATATGATTGCGTTGACGTGAATTTGTGTATAAATTGATAGGTATTGTAAAAAATAACTCGAGTACGTTGTTCAGACATTGACGTTTCGGACATAAATAAATAACTTTTACACAATCTATTTCTTTTATTTCCTATGTATTATAGCTGAAGTTTAGGCACTGAGTTTGAATTATACTATTTTGTCATACATGTTATACATACACACATGTGTATTATTGGTATTATGTACTTATTTATGAACATAATTGGGCTTATTATGATATTCGATGCTTTAAAAGGCTTTTTGCTGCTATTTATAATATAGGTTATTTTGTATCAAATATTTCTAATTGATACAAAATAACCTATATCATAAATAGTACTTAGTATTTGTTATGTTGTGGGTTTAGTAGAGGGGTAAATACAAAACTACACGTTAATTTGGTTAAAAAAGTATGCCTTTTTATTCTTTCAAATAGTCTTCATCTAAATTTTATAAGAACATTGGACACAATCGAAGCTTTTTACCGATAAATAAGTATAAATAATTTCATATTCACATAAATCGTCTTATTTATACATACATTACATTTATTTAATATCAGTCCTCTCAAAAGGTCCATTCTCTCCCTGCAAATTAAATTTTATTATTTACATAGCGATAGGGATTCGCGTCTACCGTACATACATACATCAACAATTAACAATTAATAGAGACTATTTACAAAATATATCACAATCACTCGCGCGTTCATTCGTCACCGGTCACTCGCGCACTCACACGATTTGGCATATGGATGGCGGCACGTCACTAGCAATCGTTCCATGCGAGCCACCAGGGCGCGCGGCAGTCCTCGCGCTTCCGCCGCCGCCGCTCCGAGCGGTCGGAGCGCTTCTTGACGAAGCGCACGTTGTACGGGTCCTCGGCCAGCTCGGGGTAGCGCGCCACGTCGTGCGCGTACTCGCCCTCGTAGCCGCTTGCCGAGCCTGCCTTCTGGATCTCGTCGAGCTCGGCGGCCGACCAGTCGAGCGAGCCGCCCAGCCCGCTGCGCAGCGCCTCGCGCTCGCGGTGCCACGCCTTGCGCACGGCCGCCACGTGCGCGTGGTGCAGCAGCCGCTGCCGCTCGCGCTCCGCGCTCGTGCCGTACCGCAGGTTCACGATGCTCGTCTGCCCGTGGATCTTCACGTCGGCGTACGACCGCCCGCCCTCCGCGATCTCGTGGAACGTCACATTCAGTTTACCCTGCATGCGTTTCAGCTGTTGCTTGTCGTCGGCGGCGCGCCACGTCTCCTCTTTCACGAAGTAGAACACATCCTGTTGGTCGCCGTGTACGACGAACGAAAATGGTAGCAGGTGGGAGCGGTTGAACACGGAGGTGTACACGTCCCGGTAGATAGCGTTTGCCGACGGCACCGCGGTAACAACGGCGCGGCCACGGGAGTTCCTGGATACGAGGATACCGCGGCCGAAGGGCGGCTCCGAATCAGAACCGATTCGTTTCGGAGCTAAGTCCAGAGCGTCTGTCTTTAGGGCGGACATGGCTGGGATGGACAGACTTCGGAAATCAGCTATACGTTTATTCGACATGTGTGATAGGAAGCCTGATTCGATGGTTACGCTGGGTAGTAGAGCCATGGCCGCGGGCATGCCTGGTCCAGGCACAGTAGGTGCGGAGCCCCACACCGGGCGGGTGCGGGGAGCGCTGGGGACCACTGCACCACCAGGTAGCTCATCAGGGTATAATTGCGGTGCCAGACTCTTCGTATCGTATCCCAGCAGTTTTAGCCATGATAAATGATCTGAAAGATAAATTTAATCATTAGAGATTGATAAATTTGTGTAAAATCGTATTTTCATTTCAATATATACAGATAGCAACTTTACCTGTGGGTTTCTTATCCTGTGGACGTACATTGATAGGATCGTTTCCATTAAATCTGTATAGATGCAGCTGTGTCGGAGTATGGATACGTTCAATAAGGTTTTCCCAGAGTGGAGACATCCATTGTCCAATCAGCGGGTCATATACTTTGCCATTGGCCATGTGAACTAGTGACGTCACCTGGTCTAAAAGTCCACCACAGAAATCTACTGGCAAATACAAGTAGGGATTCGAGTCATATACTATGTGACCATATGGCGATCTCATGATTTCTCTTATACCTTCTCCATATTGGTTGAACACCATGACTGGTGTTCCGCATTGGTCCGTTGCAATATAGTACTTGTGACGGGCAACCTAAAAATATAAATGTTGTTAATAATCATGTTTGAAATAACTATATCGAAGCTATATAGTTAGTATTATACGTTATTGTCATTTACCTGAGTGTAAATAAGATGACCTCTGTCGTCGTAAACCAATGTCATAAATCTATTCTCTCGAGGTGAATAAATGTGGCTGACTTCGTGAGGTTTCTCCTTATTTGTGTAGAAGAACTGCGTTACGTTTCCGAAGTTGTCTTTTCTTGTTGAAAGTCTGGAATAAAGGATGCCAAGTTAAAATTTTGTAAAGGCGCAATTTTGTTAGGAAGTAGTAGGTCCATATAGAAATATGAAACTTACCTATCCAGATGATCATAATAATAACGAACATCAAATCTTCCTCGTTTGGTCGCCCTGATTAACAATCCCTTGGAATTGTACTGAAATCGTTCTTCTCTAGCATTTTGTGATACTAGACCACGACTGTCGTATCTATATTGACCTTCACCGAATTTAATAATACGGTCCATGTCGTTGTATTCCATTGGAATTGTATTTCCTCTGTATGTCAAAGATAGCATGTTCCCATTGTCGTCATACCTAAAACCCCAAGGCTCTTGGGCTTCCACACCAGTCAATTGTCCATCACAATCCCATGTGTAATTCTTCACATTTGTGTAAGTGTTTACACCTACATTCCTGGTATGGGTTCGAGTTTGAGATATTCTGCCGTGTTTGTCATACGAGAATTCCATTCTAAACACTTCCATTCTGTGGATGTTGACAGTAACCTCTTTCTCCAAGAATTGCCCGTTAAGAGTACGAGAGAACATAGCAATTCCATCATAGACGGATGTTTCATTCCATTTTTGTTTAGAAACGGTGAACTGTCCCAAAATTTCGGGAGCGCCAGTTTTGCTATTGTATACGATATGATGTGGAATGAGAGTTTGCCCACCAATTCTTCCTTGCACGGCTGTAATCCTGTAGTTGTTGTCATATTCGTATATTATTTTAGCATTGCTGAGCCCTGTTTTGGCTCCATAATCAAGCCTCTCTTCCATTAGAAGACCACCAGCGTATGTTGATTCCCATCGGTAGTCCACGTCTCGGTCAACGTGTAATATTTCTGATGGAAGTCCACTGTTTTCGGAATAGTGTATTTGCGTTTGCCCATCTCCATGAATGACTTCGGATACTTTGTTAGTGGTAAAGTATCTGTAAACCACTCTTGCTCCATCTCCTGGGAAAACTGTTTGAAGCAGTTCGCCCGTATGAGAGTAATGTTGTAAATATTTCTTTGATGAACCTGGAGGCGTGTAAGTAACTCTTAAGAATCCGATAGAAGGTTGTACGCTAAAAGAGTGATTCGTTCCCGAAGGTAAGATAACATGAGTTAATCCACCATCTCCGTCATACAAATACTTGAAACTTCTTTGACTAGCTAATGTGATTTTAGAGACAAGATTGCCTTCATTATAGTAAATGAACTTGGTGCCATCTTGAGGACTTGTGATTTCTGATAGCATTCCGTGTGGGTCGTAATTGTATGTTTCTTCACTCTCACCCCATTTCCAGCCATTGATTCTGTAAAATCTGTCATAGGATATGTTGAGAGGCACGCCTGCTCCGTGGGGATTGAACGACAATGGTAACCCGGCTACATCGTATGAAATGGTGAATAAAGTGTTTCTGTCAGCATTGAAGAACGTTTCTTTGCTCTTGAATTGATCAAATTCGATAATAAGAACTCTGGAATCGTTGACCCAAATCTCTCGATTAAGCGTTTGTTGCGGATTCCTTACATCTCCAACCAATGTGTATAAGGAATACATATTATTTATGAGGCCATCGCCAAATGTAGTAGTTTGATGTGACCACATATGCAGCATTTCAGCTTCAATCGGCAAAGCAGCTTCTAGCAAAGGATGTTTAGCTGCTGCGATACTTTCGAATTTACCAGACCATGGTGTTTCAAGCATTAGTGTGTTATTTGAATAAATGCGGCCTTCGGTAATTTGTTTGCCGTTATTTATGGTGATCTGTTTAAAGGATTGGCCATGAAGAACGTATTCACATTTCTTTGCAACTCCGACAGGAATAGTACTAGCTGGGTTTGAAACTGTGACCGCAAGTCCATAATTCTTGGCTAGACCTGATGATATGTGGACTTGTTCTCCCGAAGGCATTATGATTCTGGTGACTCTTCCAAGTTCATCGTAGTTATAAATCACTGTTTCACCAGCCTGCAGGCACAAAATATTACTAGTTATTTATTAGCAAATTATTTAAAAATAAGAATCTTATTAGTACTAGTTACCTTGGGATTTACAATATGTATTTAAGTAGTAAATTATTAGTCTACTTACCCCTGATCGACTGTTGAGTAAACCGCTGTTAGCATCATAATCTAACTCAATCTCTGATGTTCCTTTCTCGCTTATTTTTGTCAGATATCCAATACCAGATATCTTTAACTCCAATTTGTGATCTTGAGTATTCTCTATCGAGCTTACAACATTGCTGTAATCTCTCAGTAATTGTATTTTGTTTCCAGACGCGTCAGTCACTGTTGACAATTTACCAAAACTGGTATTTTTAGAGTAAAGGAATGAATATCTAGTTTTTCCAGAAGTCAAGTCTTTTGTTGTAATATGTTGTCCGTAGCGATTGAATACATATATTTCCGATGTTGGTGGATATGGTATCCTGAATTCCCCATTTTCGTCGTGTGTTGGTAGATAATGCTTCAGGGCGAGTATGTGCAGCGATCCTGTGAAAACATTATTGTATTAGAATAGGAAAAGCAATAATTGAAAGGAGGTCAGCAATCTTAGTTTATTAGGTTTTTTTACCTTGATCTACGACATTAAGAACTCCATCCGGGGTTACAGCTAGAGCAGATATTGTCTGGAATTTAGCGTTTGATGAAAGCAATGTTTCAGTGCTGGTTGGAGGTTCGTCTCCCGCTGCCACACTCAGTCGGCACGGGCAGCCTGCTCCATCACCGTCCCTGGAGCTCACTGGTACGGCAGTTGCGGAAACCGAAGTATTGCATTCACAAGATAACTCTTTCAGATTCTCCTGTACTTTCCCAGCGAAATGCATAATCTTCCCAGATGGGTCTATCGATTTGATGGTATTGGATTTCTTGGAATCAGATTCTGCGACGTACAAGATTCCACTCGGAGCGAAAGCCAGAGCCAAAATTGTTCCTAGACTGGAGTCTTCTCTGAATTCTGTATTAGTTTTATTCATTGGTTTGGTAATGGGTTTTCCATCGCTTCCGAGTCTGCAGTGAGATGGTTGCCCAGCTACTACTTTGATTTTCATATCAGCCGTCAATTTCAAGATTATCCTGTCGTCTATGAAGTAGAGAGATCCATCTAGAGGTGATAACGCAACACCTGTGGGCCATTGGAGTTGAGCTTCATAGGGTGGTATGGCTCCACGGCATGGTACAGGAGACCAGTGGTTATGATGACCGTGGTGACCGACTAACGTGTGAATAATGCCATTTGGATCTACAGCTCTGATGTTAGTGCCATCTGCGATGTACATGGTTCTGTCAGCAGCAATAGCAAGACCTGAAAGAAAAAAAGTTGTTTATTTTCATATCTTCGTGAATATGTAAACATAAAGATATATACATATTTACCTTTGTTAAAAAGTCAGAAATAATCTAAACAATCTCTTTATGTATAATAGTAGCAAAAGTTTTATTTATTTATGGGTATGACAGTATATTGTGTTGTTCTGTGTATGGTCCTCACCTTTTGGATGGGCCAGCTTCGCCTTGATGGCAGGCCCCTCATCACCACAGTTGGAGTCATCTCCTGGGACACAGCGGTCCCCGTTACCGACCACGGGCTCAGAGTTGGTGGCGGGGTCGCGTACTTTCTCCAGAAGCAGAACTTTGCGCACTTGGTGTCGTTCCGAGTCTGATATGTAGAGGTTTCCGTCGGCCGGTGATATGCAGATGTAGTATTGATAGGCAACTTGAGTGGTTCTATAAAAGGAAGAAAATAATTTAACTATAGGTGAAAGTATTATCTAATTTTCTAAGAGGTACCTACTGTATTTTAATAAAATTAAAACTCATAAATAGTGTAATTCCAGTTAATCTGGCTCTATCTATAACAATTTAAGAATGGCTACTCACTCTAGTTTCAGTACTGTGGTGACGACGCCCTCTGGCGTTATCCTCCTCACAAGGTTGAAGTCTCCGACATAGAGGGATCCATCGGGGCCTGAAGTTAGTGCAGTCGGAGTGAGGAGCCGAGAGTCCGCAGCTTTGCCATTGCAATGGTCGGGGCAGTCCAGGGATCGTTGGAGACCAGTACCCATAACAACCTAAAGAAAGAGAAAATGAATATGTTATGCGATTTTCTGTAGAAAACCAACATGTGGTTTGGACAACTGAATTAGATTTCAATCATGTATGTTTGTGTATTTTAGTATTAGCTGCTTTCAACCATTTTATATTACCGCGGTACTCATATGACCACGTACTAAATGTTGAAATACTATTTAGGATTGGTAATGCAAGAGCACGAGTTCGAACAATTGACAATCGACAAACGTGGTCAAAAATTTATTTTCTAATAATGAAGTCTTATTACGTACACTCTGCCTTATCTTACCTGTACAGTTCTAGGATATTGCTTCAGATGTAACAGTGCTCCGTCGCCCTTCTGTAGTATGCCTTCGTGGAAGTTGTAGTGGTGGTGTATATCCAGTCCCCAGCCACCGATGTCTGAGATGTCCACATCAAAACCAGCCAATGTTGCCGTTTGTGTCTCCCAGACGATCGACGAGCATGAAGAGTATTCGTAGCCTATTGAGATCTTAGCTTGGGCTTGGCCGTACACCTGTGAAAAAATTATAGTATTTTATTCCCATAGCAGCGACACGCGGTTTCACCCGCGTAGTTCCCGTTTTCGTATACGGAGACAAAATATAGCCTATGTTACTCGCTGATAAAGTAGCTTGCCATTGGTGAAATATTTCTTTAAGTTGTTTCAGTAGTTTCGAAGCCTTTATCGTTATTATAGTTTAGACATGAAAGTATGTGAACTATGCCTACCCCCATGGGAAAAAGGCGTGACATTTTGTATATGTATATAATACGAAAGTAAAAAGGTACTTTTCTACTTTTATCTCCTTTGAGATTTCAATGGTATGTACAAGCTTTGTGTTATATAGCAGATAAAGTAAGAACTCCAATTATTTATATTAGAACTGCTATTTTTACCATCAAGATAATAGTGGATTTTAAGAGACTATAGACACTGATATTTTGATCCAGTATGCGTCAGAGGAATCCAATGGCGTGTAATATTATATTATGCTTTTCACGTTACACACGTTATACTACTACCTAAGCTTATTAGGCTTGGCTAATCCTCGTTGAGATTGGCCGCCGTGACCGATATTGGTTAGGAGGACATTATTATTATATAAGCATAATACCTTCTGTTTGTACACATTCCTCTTGTTCCACGCGAACACGTGAGTGAGATCAGGGTCGGCTTCATAAGTGTGGGTGTGCAGCGACCCCTCTATCTCCACTCGAACGTGGACGCGCGCAAGCGCAGCGGGTACGACGCGTCTCGTCAGCTGCACGTGCACACAAGAGAGGTACCCAGCTGATTGAGATGAACGGTATGTCAGCTTCACTGATGATCCGGGGATGCCGATCGACTCGCTTACAATCTGCAAAAAAAAGGTAATGTAGAATGATTTACTTAGAGATTGAATAAATGAGGGTTTTCAAAAATACAAAAACCGCCAGATGGCACGAGGGAGTTTCGTGGTCTTTTCACAGTCACTATTGGCTCCTTGTTGATAGCGTGTCAGTTTGGTCTGACAACTAACCAATGAGGAGGGTGAAAAGAACGCAAGTCACAGTTACGCCATCTTTTGGATGTTTTATTTAAAAAAACCCTTATTAGATGAACATGAAATAATACTTATTATTTTATATACGATAGGGAAGAATAGTGATTTTAGTAAAGTAAACAGTCTGCAGAGTCGGACTAGGCTGGAAGAGCCGAGAAGGCTCGAGGCATTTCTATTTCATTTTAAGTATTATGCTTTCATAAAGCATGGCGTCATGGCGTGCAGCACACAATTGAGTCAGTATTTAATGATTAAAAAATAGTTGCCAATCAGATTTCTCAAGTAATTTAACGATCAATAAATGGGCGTCTAAGTAGCCTGGCAATATGTTGCGATTATAGGCATAATCCGCCAATGGCGAGCAAGACTAAAAAAACAAAATTTTCCTATTGACTGTATCTCGCATAGAATAAGTCCCCTGACTTATGCACCTTCTTGTGACAAAAATAAAAATTTTGGTGACCCAATCTTTGTTCATTATTTGTTGCATTATATGCCTTCTGTAAAAATATTATATTTCGGAGGAATCCAATCATTCCGCGTGCACGCAAACAAAGCAAAATGAGGGGGTAAATACATCACAGTGGCGTAAAATGTAGTCATTCTATCTGCTCAATCTCGTTTATGCCTCTATCACATTTATTTTTGTTAGGAAAGAAAGAAAACAAATGATCATGGGGCTTTCCCTAAGAATATTGTGCCACATTCTATTTCACGTCTAACGGTTACCACTAGGTACTACATACTACAAGCTGGGCGCTACTCTAGTTGAAAATATCACAAGGAAATCTACTTAGTAACCAATGTATTATCTAAATTCACTAAATCTAGAACCACAGTCCAAGCAGATTCCGACTAGGAATAGAACATAACGCAGGAAAGGTGATGCAAGTAATTTATGAATTTATTGTATAAAATGTAATAAAGATCAGGGTAGCATTATGCACCAGGCATTGTGCTTCTAATCTTGAAATCATAATAAGAGCCGAAACCATGGACCTTCTCAAAAATAACAAAATATTTGAAAAGAGATTAGTAAGTATTTAGGGTTTTAGTCGTTAACGTGTTTACCAACAAAAGTTCTCGACAGAATGGCCAAATTACTGGTTCGCACCCGCGTTCAATACGAAAGACGTGAAATTGCGTCACGAAGTAATTTTAGTAAATTGCCCGCGAATTTGTACCGAAGCGATACGGGCATGAAGAGAATAATAACAAGATATGCAGGTTGGTGACATATTTACGAGTGTCCTGCTTTAATGGTGCATCCAGTGATTTACTTAATTATAGAACACTGTAATTTGAGTTCATTCTGGATTACGTAGGCGGATAAATTTAACAGGATTTGTTTACACTGATCTTTAACATTAAGATGCGACTGATACTGATTTTATTCGTGGTTCAAATTGTAATGGCAATCCATTTCGGACTTGTAGCTACTAATAAGAAATCAGAAGGCATATTCCTGTCGGAATATGCGAATATGAAGACTGTTATGTACCTACAGGGAGTAAATTTATACACTTATTTCTAATGCAATTTCAAAAACTGTATTTCTTTAATATATCATTAATTCGTTTAGTCAAGATGGATGGATACCAAATTAAAAATACCGGATTCTATCTCTATGCTCTGAAAATACGTAAACGTTCTAGGATTTTAAAATATATAAGGCTGTCCCTAGGCAATTGCCTACTCTACCTAATGGATGATCTTGCTTAATTCTATTATATTAGTCTGGCTTGCTTACCTGTGCTTCTGGGTAGACGACAGTGTTGGGCGTGTGGTGTGAAGCAGCTGGAGCGGCTAGTGGAGGCACCGCGATTACTTCGGGCCTCAGGCGCTCGTGGTCGTGCGAGGGGCAAGGTCCAGACTCGTTCTCCCACCATTGCGGCGTCGGGGACCAGTCAAGGCGTGGTGGGGCCCTGTTTAGTGAAAAAGTTACATAATGTGATGAAAAGTTGACTTAGCGCCTTTCATTTATCTAATGTCGACACTCTTGCTAGAGGTCACTGTTATGACATGTAAATAACATTCTGCCATCAGAAATAAACAATAATGTAGGTAGGTATATCTTCACAATGATTATAGCTATGGCTTTGTTTTACTTCCTATGAAGCTGCCGAGACAGCACCAGGTAGGCTAAGCTTTTCATAGTGCCTACATTACTACAATAAAAGTAATAAAGCCGATAAAATTCTAGTACTATGAAAATCAGTTCGAAAGTACAATAAAAATTACCCTGAAAAGACTATAAAAGTGGAATATATCGGCGAATGGCATTATAAAGGTACACTTACGCTATTACAAAGGTACACATAAGGATTAGTTTCATTGTATGTAAAGGTGTATACCTCGGCGTGGGCACTTTGACGCTTTCGTCGCTCAGCTCCATCTCGACGGGCGGCAGCACCACGATCTGGTTCCAGGGCACGAAGACCGTCTTCCGCAGCGGCTTGAACGGCGAGCGCTGGAACTGAAGCGTCACAGCTCCTCCGCCGTTCACCAGGACGTCGAACCTAGATATTGCACATATGAATATGAAAATCACGTGAATTATGAGTTTTACATTAGTAACAAGAGGTAAAAACCACGACTACTGTGTCAAGAGTGTAACGACGAAGGAGAAAAACAGAAGGGTAACGAATTTCTCTATACCTGTTTTTCTCCGTGTCTAAAAGCTTCTACGAATTACTTTATAACAGATTATTTCAAGGCTTACCTTGAAATAATCAAAAGTCAAAGATCTAAAGTCTTAACTTATTTTATTGTACCGAAAGAAATTGAAGGGTGACGGCTGATTCGTAACTTAATAATATTTTGGTTTAATATCAAAACCCAATTACTATTCTAATATAAATTGAGGATTAATACGTTCTTTGTTCTCAGGCTACGTAAAATAAATAATTAAACATTGCTTTCATAGATAGCCTACAGTGTGTAATTTACAATTTTGTATAAATTAATTAATCCCAATATTTTGGGATAAATCTAATTAATCCCAATATTTATAATAAACTACTCGCGCTTTGTTAAATTTTGTTAAAGTTCGGTTTACAAAAGTCCGCATGTTGTATAAATAATTTCGATGAAAATCAATAATTCAGAGCGTAAAACATTATGCGGTACACGGTAACCATTCCATAACTGTAAAATTGAAATTTGTGCCGGATTAGTGTAATGTCTAAGACTAATTCGTTAAACTGTACCTGTATTTAAAGCTAGCTGCATCTTTAGTGCTGCACGGCTAATTATTTAAGTAAGTAGGGACTGCGGTTGTGTATGCAGTAGTTTCGTTTTCCTTGAATGATTTTAAGAAATTAGCTGGCTCATATGTTTTTCTTGCATCTTTTTTATGGATTTGTGAAAATTCTATGTAAACCTAGGCCCTAAATAAATCAATACAAAAAGATAATTATCGAGAAGGTCGAATAAAGAAAGCCTACGCAATGGAATTAAAAAAATTGCCTTTCGTCAGGTGTTGGCCAATTTTTTTTTGTGTTTTTGAAATAAGCTTCTAACTAAAGATCCAGATCAGTTATCAAAGCTATTGTGATACCGACAACAAAGCTTTAATAAATCTAATTGCTAACCCACTCAAGTCCGCTATACACTTTAAAAATAGTTTGCCATGTAAATGTTTTGTCTGTATGTTTTAAGATTTATAATGGTTATTAAGAATTATTAAACGTAATCTACCGTGCAGTTATTTAAAGACTATTTTCTGTAGATTAAATTCTCGTGCGGGAGATGCTTATAGTCGAATCGGTTGCGTGACAATACTCTGATCGTAAGCGTAATGTACGATTCTCCCATTCGCTACGTTCAAGCCCGTCTGAAACGTAAACGATTTTACAGCGGATTCACGATAATCGATATTTAAATGCTCCAACGTGTCATGTTATTCAATTACACGTTCACATGATACCGGTTCGGTTACGCTGGCGAGTAATTCGATTTCATACACGATGCTTTTACGGATACGCGCAAGGAATCCTAACGAGCGTGGCCGGGCATTAATGATGATTGCTATAAAGCTGCCTCAAATATTTGTGTTGTTGTTGAACGCTTGTTAAAATGTTTACGCACAACACGCAACTCGAATCGGATGGAACCATCCATGGCTATCGATTAGTATCGCATAATTTTTCCGTTTGATTGTAATCGTAAAAATGGATTTGGATCGTGCGCTATATCGCAGTTTGAGTAATGAGATTTTTGTTTGTTTTAGAGTTATATTAAGAGGGTTACGATATTCGTTTTCATTGGTTACCGAAATAATATTTACACGTAACGACATTTCTAATTTGTTCTTGCTTCAATTATTCAGGATTGAAAAAATACTGATGCGGATTTCTTACATTACCTATAAAAATTATTTATACTTGTAATGAGATATTTTTTTTAAGTATTTATTTGAGTTTATTGTATTTGACCACTCGTCCTTGACCAAAAGTAGTATTATTATTATATATAATAAGACTTAGCGGGAAAGATAGGATTCGTTTTTAGAAAATTTATTTAAAAGTGAAAAAAAAAGTATTTGTTCTACAAATAATTATTATCGTGCAAATAAAGGGGTATTCAATACAGAAAAATACTATAGCTTGTTATCACCGCATAGTATCTACAGATACAATAAATCTAGGGGAAGGTTTACCATAAATAACATTCATATTTCTGGTCTGTAAATAAGCCCATCGAGGAAAGCATTCATATAATATAAAAAATATCATGTACCTATTGCTGCTTTCATTAGCCAGCCTTATCGATTTTAATCCCCGATATATATAGGCCGTAATTCTCTTCTGCACAGTATTTTATTATGCGAGATCCTATGGGAATTTATTATCATTGTATTACATTTGAACAAGTTTCGTCAAGAGGAAAGATATCAGATATATGATTAATATACGCATTCTTGTTTTGTCGTATAAGTATTGTATGGTCCTTACCTCATTAGGACATAGGTAACATGCCCAATATTAAAAAAGTTCTATTATTTTTTTGGCTGGAAATTTGGTTACGTAAATCTCTCAATACTTAACGTAAAAAGAACTAAAATATAGTAGTGTTTTAGAATAAAAATGAAAAAAAAGATCTTTGTTACGGCTACATCGATTTTCTATTCTATTTCCTAATAATAACATGGATTCTTATATTTTTACATAATAATAACATAAAAACTATTGATAGGTTGTACATACTAATAGACAGTAGGTAGGTATCTCAATGTATTATATTCTAAAATAAATAGAACTATAAGTACGGAATCTTTTCTTCGAAACGAATGGTCATCACGTAGACATCGCCTTCAGGGATCATACTCCATTATATTCGTAGTACAATCTTACAAAGAAGACAGACTAATAGGTATAATATACATAAACCTACCAAGACCCACACGGCTTCACCAGAGAGTAAAATTTGTTTTTTTTTTCCACGTCTCGCGTCGCGAACTATTTACTTTTTATGTAATGGCCATGTAAAATATAGGTACCTACATTTATAAATAGTGAAGATAAATCAAAGTATTATTTTAATATCCATAATAGAAACATTTTGTCTAAGGAATACAAACAGTCGTTTGTAAATAATAACAAGACCGTTAAATCTAGAATTCAATCACAATTAACCGCGTAAAGCAACGGCGACGGTCCTGACGTGTTTTGTAAAAAAAACATTGTAGGTATACAATAACAAGACCCGCTAAATCTAGGATCTAGCAACAATCGACCGCAAAAAGGAACCGCAAACGACCCTAAAAAGTTTCGTAAACATACAATATTTTGTAATAAAATATTTTGTTTTAAAAAATGTTTCTTTTTATATAGACAATTTGCCACTCACCATCCTCCCTGTCTGGTAAGCGTGAACCCGAAGCGGGCCTCTCTGTCCACGGAGACCCTGATGCCGATGATGCCCAGCCCCTGCGGCGACACCACCTGCCCCCGCATCACCGACACGCGGCTGCACAGACCGGCCACGTCAGTTGGGGTTAGGGAGGCAAAGCACTGCACTGGGCGATACCGTTACCAACGTGCTCAAAATCGTGTAATCCAATACTTTAGTCAATAAAAAAAAACGAAACAAGTACTTAAAACTGAAAATATTTTACTGTTGTAAAATAATATTTTCATGTATTCGTAGTCTGTTTTTGTGTGACAAATAAAAATCTTGAAAGAAAAAACATCGCAATAAAAATTCATTGGCCTGGTTATAATAATTGATACACTTGATGTAAATCGCATTTTTTGACAAAACCACAGGAACTTCTTCCGTGATGTTGTCAAAAAATGCAGCTTCTTCCTGTTTCTTTAATCTTAATTACTGAAAGCCACATGTATAACATACCTATTTGTAGGAATATAAAACATATTGAATATACAAGTATGGTATTAAACACATTATAGCGTTTTAACTTGAATGAGGAATTGGGGCAACATATTGTGTTTATTTGTTACATAACTAACTAAACTTCACGCCACATATTACCTTAATTAATAAATAAATCGTACAGTAAATAGTGTTTAAACAATATGCACATATGCAAATACAATTAATTACATGATTATACCTAACTTATTTTTTTATCTTATATTTAAACATAAATGCGTATTTTATTACAACAGGTGTACTTTTTATAGAACGGTTAGGTATAGAGGATACATGTTTATAATAAATGATAAGCCAATAAGAATATTTTATTTTGAATACCCGTATAAGGATACATATTTGGATTTTAGCATTGTTAGGGTCACAATTTTTGCTATTTGTTATAATCGAATCCGTTTTCCAAAAGATATCTGATTTCTTTAGATGTAGGATTTTACATGGTGCATTTTTTACGAGTTTTTTTTTTACTTTGATTTTAGGGTGATTGTGGTATCACTTACTGTCTGTAAAACAGTAGATGCTATGAAACAATGGTTAAAATAAAACATTTTATTATTAAATGTTCTCGCCTGCAAACATTTGATCAACATTTTGGTTCCATCTTCATATTCAAGCTGTGATTATTGTTACTGTATCTACGTACAAATAGGCAGGCGTTACGATGTACGCGTTCTCCCTTGTTCATTTTTAGGTAAAGGGAATCATATGAACGCAGGATTTGTAAATATCCTAATATTTACATATGACATTTATTTTACAGCTTCATATTTCAAGTCACGGTGTGAGCAAGCGAGCACGAGCGAAGTAAAATCATCCTTTTCCACGCGGCTTGTGTACAAAATAAAACGGTCACTGTGCTAAAAATGTGGAGCAGGTTGCGACTGAAAGTGAAATTTCGCTGGAAACTCCCGGAAATGTTCGTTGCGCATTGTGGCAAATTCAAAAAGGCCACAACGCGAAATACGTTATGTGTTCCTTTGACATTTGCCTAGAACGCTTTCGGCAATGAGAAAATGCCGCAATGCGTTGTGTGATAAAAAATAACTCCGCAACACGATTCTGACCGGCGACTTGACCTGAGGTTGATTGAGCAACACATGGCTCTTATTCTGCTATTGTAAACGTATCATAATGATTGATAAGTGATCTCATAACTTTAATCTTGACCGCTGCTGGTGAGACAGTAAAATAGCTTTGTTACCGCATCTAATGTTAGGTAGGTAAGCTACATCGCAGACGGATAGAGATGGGTGACCTATCTCCAAAATTTACTTTAATGTTGTTAATTTAATAAATAAATTGACAACACAGTCGCGCTGTGTTGCGGAAGTCCCGACCGATAAACAGTTAGTTGCACATTATCAGCTAGGTGCGTATACCTAGTGGGTAAATGTAGTCAGAGGTATGTCAGGGTATGAATCTGATAGTAAGGTCATTTGCCTTGTAGACCCCTCCAGTAACTTACACTGAGCCCGTGTAGTCGGTTCGAACCTGACCATGATTTGAAAATACAGTTGCACCATTTAGGATTACATCGGATCAAAGTTGCTAGCAAAAAGTGGAATTTCTTTGCGGTAAATATTTGAACTTTAATACTTTTTAAAAGCCGTAAACTGAGTTTATTAACGGGTTCTTTTAAAGTAACTTTATAAAATGGTTAGAAAGAAAGATAAAATAATTTTTTGCTCGATCGTCGCTGAACAGATAACGGTCTGCTTTTACAGAACGTTCAAAGCTAAAAGTCTCCAAATCTGATTTATTTTCTAGATTATATACTAGGTATATAATCCATTTTATAAACCCTAACTTTTCTACACTTTTAGATGTTAATAAATTTAATAGTAGAATATCGGTACAATTAATTTATTATGAAGAGGTCTGCATAAAATTAAACTGATACTAAACATACATGGAATATAAACAGTATATAATTACGGGAATTAATTACATACAAAACAACATGAACATTTGGCCACGGTTCAGAAAACCTATTTAAGCCAGGGATCGCTGATGTTGTTTGCCGAGTACATTGGCATTTAGCAATATACAGGGTGTTCTGCATGGGGGAATGAACTTGATAAGGGTGAAGTATAAAATGAGCTGTAACTGTCGTTTAAAAATTCGTCCCATTTGATCTTTATATAAATTTCACACGAGATATTTGGGCTTATTATTATTTTTTAAATGTGGGTACATGTATTTATAGGATTGTTTTAAACTGACCACAAGGTGGTCCGACGACCTGGTCAGGGTCGCGGGAACCCGCTGGAGGCAAGCAGCGCAGGACCGGTCGTTTTGGCGATCTTTGGGGGAGGCCTATGTCCAGCAGTGGACGTTTTTCGGCTGAGATGATGATGATGATGATGATGATGACATAGAATTTTTTAAAGTTTTGTTAATCTATGTAACTTGAGTGTTAAAATATTTTTTGCACGATTTTGCTTCAGCTAAAATATATTATATGTGGTTGCCGATCAAGCTATATTTAAATAATAAATGCAAGGCGATTTATGTTATCGGGATGTATAATTCGCCTAAATCAATATATTTAATTTATCAATATTTTACCGTTTTTTGATTGTACACGTGTTCTATAAAAATCAGTTTCAAAATATTTAGTGCTATTAAAATGCCTGGTTAGAGTAAAACTTTCCGGGTTTAATTGCCGGGTTAGGATGAAAGGTTGTTGACAATAGATACATGGATATAAGTTATTGTAACATCTTTTCTAATACAGATAAGGAATGAGCTAGACCTTTTTTATATGTTGTTTAATATGTATTTTTATTCTGATATTTATTTATCTATATTGTTACGTGTAAATACTAGTAATAATATATTCACAATTCTATATTGACCAAACAAAGGTAATGTCATCTTTATTATCAACTTCCATTAGTCAAGTATCGAAATGACACCTCATTAATATTGTTGCTCAATAAATGTAAACCCACATTTCATGTATCTTTCATATTCATACTTCATTGTCATATTTTTCCGATCTTATTGTGTATGTGTTGTTCATACACAATAATGTGTGATCATCTTGTAAATATAACTATTGTTAAAAGAAGCTAAAATGTTTATATAGATCTTAGTCAAACATATTCAGCATTACTTATTGCCGAGGGGTGCTAATTTAATAGATATAATGTATTTTATATATATCATATTCCAGATTGGTAAGGCAATATATTATAACATTTTCTATTTAAATAATTGGTTTAATCACCGTAACTCCGGAATGTGCTTTGGTTAATTTATTTGAATATATTTTTAAATATTAAGATCACATACACACTAAAATTATAATCTCATATATAAAATTATAATTATAGTCCCGACACCTCTCTTTTGACTTTGAATTAATCACGAGTAAAATACATTGATGGGAAAATACATTTCATAAGATTCAATCGTGTTTTTTATGTTTTTAGATTTTTTATTGTCATTCTTTTGGCAATTATCTCTGTTATTCCCGAATTAATGATTATATTATTATAGAAAGCTTTTCTAGCAATTAGTTAAATCCATAAAATGTTCTCCCTCAACGCTACATGTAATTTAACAGCCGTTCTTATTCTGTTAGGTACTTTATTCTAATATTATGCAGGCGACGAGCTTGCCACTTGTCACTGCTTTGTTACAGGTCTTAACCAACTTTTTTTTTAGCTAATATGATGTAAGTAGCTATTTCATCTTGGATTCTGCCTACTTTCAGACATGATGGTATATGTATATAAAGATTATGCTGGTGCTTAGTCTTTAAAAGGAAGGAGTGTCATCAAATTTGATTCTTTACATGTTTCGGAAAATTGTAAATAAAAAGAAATTATTTATTTTAGAAACCACATCCACAACCGCTGTGATAATTTTCAAAAGCTTTTCCTTGCGACTGCAGACGGCTATACCTTAGAAAACAATAACCGTTTTATTTTGACGAGTAAACGCGGGTAACTTTACTTTTTCTTTCTCATTTAAATATGTATGAGTCGAAAAAAATCAGCACCAGTATTAACATTTTTCCACAGAAATAAAATGTTGGTTTAACGAGTAATTCCAATACATTGGTGAATATTAATTGCTATTAATTACAGATGTATTTATAATACATTTAATTAGAAATAAATTCAAAATAATAACGAAAATAAATGCACATGTGTCGAAATCCAATTAAAGTATTTTATACGTTTTTGAAGTTATACCTGAAAAGTACCTATCTATAAAAATATTATATAAATTAATAACTAGAATACAATAATATATTTTAAATTAATCTCTAAGGTTCAAGACACACGTTTCCATGAATGGTAGGTAGCTATATAATACATGTTTATTGTGTATAATAAATAAGTAATATAAAATAAATATGGCTTTCAGTAATATGCATTTGCTATATTGTGATTGTACCAAGTATGCACCAAATATTTTACTTAAGATATAATTGCCACACAATTAATAAACAGATTATATATTATTGTTTATTTATCATATCTATGTTATGATATATCTAAAGATAACGTAATATAATTTCAAACAAATTTAAAGGATTACAAAGTCTAAAATTAAAATTAAAATTGAACGGTATCACCCAGTCTCTACTCCGAATTTCTGTTCGAAGTTACGTGCTATGCTTGTTTGTAGTGAAGTAAGTATGAAAATAAATATTGAAAAATAAAATAAGAAGTTTTAGCATTGCACATTCTCGTATCAGGATCAGCTAAACAGCTAGGTTAAATTTCGGTTTGACAAAAATAAAAATATTACTAAAATAAAATCAAAATTCCATGTATAGATGGACAATAGTACATTAAAACCAAAATTTACCTAGATAGGATGTATAAATGCATGTAACAGCTGCCACACAAACCATAGTCATAATATTTTTGGTACAGTTTTGTATTTTTGTCGGCTGATATCATACTCATACATTATGTCAAAATTGGTGCAAGAAAAATATCTAACAGGCTTGATGTTGAAATAATATTGCACTTTAAGTTCAATTTAATAATAAATAAAAACAATAAAGTAAACGTTTATTTTGTAGTACATTGAAATAACTGTATCTAATATTCAAACGAAAAAGAAAAATTATAAAAAAGAACTGAAATATATACGAGTAAATCTATGTAAGCCCCAAATCAATAATTATATAAAACGTTTAATCGATCATAACTTTGTGTACGGGCTTATTCAAGTTCCATGTTGGTGACCTATAAACATATTGCGTAAATGTTTGGAATCCTTCAAAACAAAACAATTGGAAAACACATTGTTTTCTTCCGTTAATACTTATTAAGTAGAAACATTCGCTAAACGTAAGTACATAAAGCAAGTGTAATGTTTCAGGACATTTGAATACACGGAATAACGAAGCAAATGTCTTAAAATACCTTTGAATACTTACCCAAAATTTGTTGGGCAATATCTCAGAAGCGAAGCTGACAATACATACATTTTGTAGTCAAGACGTCTCGGGTTGGATTAGGCAACCTGGGTGTTAATAATGTCGTTCTGCACAGTTTAGAATTAATCTTTTTATTTAAATGTGCTCGTACACTATAACAAACTACATTATCAATGTTACGCCATTTCAAAGATATATTAGATGAGATCTGAAGGTTTTCCATCGATTCAAAACCATTGAAATGGAATTATATATCTCAGGATTAGGTACTCTGTTCACGTGAATAGTTGTTATCCTAACGGGTGATTTATTACGATATATAACATTTGAATTCGAATGGATGTGAATCGAAGGATTATTCAAGTAAAGAACACGTTCTAGCGAATATGGTGATTGTGATTTTGGCCGTAATCCATTTAGACTGACAGTCTTGGACTAGCTGAAGGTATTTTTAAATACCTCTTAAATTTGGTAAAGTATTTAAAGTTGTAAAGGAATTATAATACTTTTACATTATGTAAGGTAAGTTATAATCCCTTTACCGAAAATGTTAATACTCTAATCTTTATTAAGGTTAAGTATAACATGAACACCAAACGACAAGTTATTTACAATGTACTTCAAGACTCTAGTAACGGCAATGACATTTTCGTTGCACCAATTTGAATGTGTGGATGTCTCCAATGGCTGATTGATGGAAGCATGGCTGTAATGTACATTATCGACAAGACTGCTTTTACAAGTATCTCGCTGTGAAATAGTCGGTATACATTCAAATAAGTAGTGTTTTGGTTAGTTACAGGGGTGAGGATCTAAACACATAAAGAGCTCGGGCGAAGGGTAGGGGGTTGGTTAACAGATGAAAGACGCAGACAAAGGGTAAGGAACACATAAAAGGGTAAGTTTATTTGAAGCTAAATTTGCGTGTTCGCTGAAATTTTGCTCGATTGACAATATACAATTCGCGTCTCGATACGTATATTTTACACCTACGCCTATCCAATTGTGTTTTATACGTTTTGCGTGAAAGCGTAAATGATTTTCCTAGGTTTTAGTATAACAAAAGTATACCATATTATATGTGAACTATAATATAAGCACAAGTAGACGAGACAAATAAATAGTACAAAAATACGGCTGTGGCTGCGGCAAATTATATTTGAAACGAGACAGACGCGTGACGGCCACGAGATTTACTGCGATACTCCGAGCGCTTTGTCGCAACCACATGAGAACATTCAAGACAAACATACAGATGTTACATACACATAGAGAATGAAACGAATACAGACAAAGGAGTTAACAAAAAGTGAAAAAGCTTTAGTGGCTCCGGTCGCGTGTCAGTTGATGGACATGCGATGGGCGCCGGCATCACACACATATGCAGGAGTTGCAACAAAAGGGAAGAGGTTAACAGATACTGAACACTGAGGGGCGAGGGCGGGCTGACTGACACTTACCATGGTGTAAAGGAATTCCAGAACTCGCTAGGAGTGGCGGACACACGGCGGCACAGGGACACAGAAAGACAGGACAGATTACTACACAGATACCTACATCCCTCAGTGCAACCACACCCCGGCTTTGCAACCGCTCCGGTCGATTGCACTCGTCTACACTGGTTACCTTGCGTTTTAACATTTGATATGAATGATTTAATATTTTACGCGCACTACTGCGAAGCCCGTTTGCATTAGAACAACACCACCACTGTATGAACGTTTCTAAATATTCGGTCAATTTTGAAAATATGGATCGAATGCTGTAGGTTGCACTAAGACATACGGAGTAAAAGGACATGCTGGATTGCGAATGCTTGTAGGAACTCCGTCAAGTGATACGTACTCGGGGTGAATGAGACAAATGCTAGAACGCAATATAACCACTCTAGACTTAAACTTAAAAAAATAGTGAAGCGGCTCGTGTTTTAATGCAAACAAACTTTTGAGGCGCTTTTGCATATTAAGCGAGGTGGGTTGACTACTTTGTTATTCAGTTTTGCTTTGTCTCATTATTCAAATCAGAGCGTATTCGATAATTTGTACGGTTTTATGATAATTTTAAAGAGCTACAATTTTAGTCGATGTTTTCTGAACTCGGATCGTGAAAGACAATAACAAAGGAAAGGCGTGTTACAACGGAACACGAATTTCGGCCACAGACCTTGTTCCATCGCTTTAGTTTATTGAAAACATAAACTTGGACTATTAGGTACAGATGTCTCTCATGATGCGAACTCTTGCTATTAACCTTATTCAAATCAGTAGCTTGTTCGAGAAAGACAAACAAAACTGCTGGAAAGCTTTTGAGCGCTCAATCGATCGTAAAATTCCATTTAGTTGTAATTATAGACGCTTTTGTTTTGTTTAGACAAACAGGTAGGGTTAGACACACACAAGGGATCAACATTAGACAATACACAACACATCGGATCTGGTGTGAAAAATAATAATATAAAACTCATAAGTTGAAAAATTATGGTTAATGATAAAACATAACCATGCTAGGATTGCAAATGAAAAATCAATATTTTACACGCGAGAAAACAGAGGAAAATCAAAACACTTCCACCAGATGATAAAATAAATTGTAAGTTTTAAAAGTATTATTACCAATCAAATTAAAATAACCACACCAAATCCTCGGAGAGGTTTAGGAAGATGAGTGGGATCGTATATGGTAAAGGTGCTAGCCCCTATTATTACTTTATGTCAATATGAACTTTGTTTCTTCTTCTTACGGATATAGATTACAGTACGGCGATGATATCACGAATCTAAAATCATTGTAAAGTGCAAATATATTAAATTCATGAACTGTGCAAAACCGACAGGTCAGTCCTAAACCAATTGGGTAAAAGATACCGTGTGCGTCGTCGATGATGCATCGTAAAGCGTTGGCACTAGACGGTATCTTTTACGTACATGAAGTGATTTGGTGTTCGTTACAATTTGGGGTTAGTCGTCTGTGAGTATACTCACCTTTCGGAGTATTCGTCCATGTGGGCGTAGCTTTGTACGGAGTTCTCCTCGATGAGGAACTTGACACGCTGGTAGAAAGAAGCGGTGACGGAGGGCGGCTGTTTGCGTAATAGGACCTCGACGGGGTCGTTGGAGGAGAGGCACATGATGTGCTCCGCGCACTCGGGCCGGCTGCAGCATTCCGAGTCGGAGCAGTCCGTCATGCCATCTTCAAAACGGTAGTCACTTTGTCAGATCGCCGCTTTCCGATTCATTTTGGTATTTTATTAAAAATCAAACAAAAAATATCCAAACAAAAATAGAACTTTTGGAAATCCAATTCTTAGTCATCTGGCCAACCAATTATCTGACATTATCATAGACTCATACCTAAAGATGCACACATTTGATCGCGAAACCTATTGGAAGGCACACAATTGGCTACAACATGTACTTACATGTCGTATATTATTTCCCAAATACATACCGGAGATGAAAAGTCCTCCGATGCATTAATAATCACAACAAAAGGGTTAAATATATATGTCCTGAGCGGGAAGTTATTTGGTGTAAAGTCTTACCTTCGTCGTTGTCTTCGTTGTCGTTGCAGGATAGTTCAAGTGCGATGGAGCAGTCGGTGCCAGCCCAGCCTTCGGCGCAGGAGCATCTGTACACTCCATCTTCGAGGAGGCACTGCCCGTGACGTGTACAACCGTTGGGACAACCAGCTGTATACACGAATTTCAAGTAAACATCTTAAGAACCAGCCATTAATTATATTCTCTCTTCATTCATCTTATTTTATTAGGTAATAAAAGAACGCCCGTACTAAAAGACATTACCGAGAAAATTAATTATAACAACATATTCTAAGGACTTTTGGAAGTTTACGTACTGAGTTTCACCGCACAGTTGTGTCTAGAAAGTCTACCGAGAGGCTTAGTTGAAAATGGTATTAATAAAGTTTTCAACAAACTAATATTTTAGCTACCTTCATGTTCTAATAGAGTTAAGTCAAAATTGGAGACTGACTAAGATTATAAACGAAATCAAATTTTATGGTTACGACTCCCGACACTAATTGAAATAATAGAATGTGGTAGAGTGCGGGAACTCGACCGCTAGCAAGCTTATCAGGAGTTTGATTGCAAGCGATGTTAAAAACGATATTTGTATTTAATAGTTGCAAGGTTGCTGACCAGATCGAGGTATATTTGCTACTAACGTATCGTGCAGTGTTTCCCGTTCCATCCTTGCGTGCACACGCAAGTGCCGTTCTTGCATTGGCCGTGGTCATGGCATCGCACGTCGCACGGTCGCTGGTCGCACATGGAGCCCGTCCACCCGTCGTCGCACCGGCACACTCCTTCAGCGCAGACGCCGTGGGGTCCACAGTCAAGTGAGCATACAACTAGGGTCAAATAACGGTCGTGTTATTATTTTATTCTTTCAGTGCAGCATAATATTCAGAAGAATGACTCTAATTGAAGGAATTGTCTATTAATAATCGTCACTGAATTTAATTTGTGCATAGGGTAAACTCGCTGTAAGTTCAATATTCAGAAAGAATATAACAGTCAGTAAATCCATATAAAATAGTATAGTACATTGAGTGAATCTTAGACTTAACCTCAATGTTTTTTAAAGGCGGTGTCAGAATATTCTATGTGGACAAAATAATTATAAGAAAGAAAAGGATTCTATATATACCTTGGGAGCAGTCGTCTCCAGTGTACAAGGGGTCACAAACACATCGGCCCGCGTCGAGGTCGTAGACGCCACGTTGCGAGCAAGCGGGTAGACAGCGCTGCACGCGTGCGTCGCGCTCCGAGCACGCGGCGCCCCGCCACCCGGCGCGGCAGACGCAGCGCCCGCGCACGCACGAGCCATGCCCGCCGCACGTCGGGTCCAGGCAATCCTCTGCGTCATTGGTCAGGTTAATAGGTGCACGGGGAAAAATGTATGCGGTTATTAGAATAAGAGGCGTCGTTGTTGGTCTCAAAGGAGATTGAAAACTTTGCCAATAGTCAGGCCACTCGAACTGGAAGTCCAGTTATCATTCAAAAGGATTTTTTTTTTAAAAGATTTAATGTGACTTTGCAGTCGGTTTTGGAAATCCCCAATAATAAAATAATTAAAGCATGACCTTTGATTCTGTCTACCCCCTCGGTGATTATGGGCGTGATGTTATGTTTATGACCTAGCTTATTTCAGCGCACAAAAATATGTGAACTGGAATGTTTAGTTCGTTAGATTAGTTACATTAGTTTCGTTTTCTCGGGTTCGTTTTTAGATAGGTCGTGTTTTTGATATTTAAAATATATTTTAGACTAGACAGTTGAGTTGCTAGAAAGCTAGGTTTATACATACCTTCGTCACACTTAGGACCCTTCCACCCAGCTTTGCAATGGCAATGACCGGCAACACATTGTCCTCTGCCGGAGCAATCAGCTGGTTCACAATCGTGAGCAGGGATGTCACATTCTGCCCCCTTCCAGCCCTCGGAACAGTGACATATCCCGCCAGCGTACGCACCGTGACCAGAACAAAGAACTGGGCATACACCTAAAATAACGAAGACAATTAGAGCATCTAATATATTCAGCATTGGATTAAGCTAGAATGGTGAAGCGTCCATATGAGATAACACCTTATGTAGCCAGAAGGTAGTAGCTTTGTTGTTCTTCAACCCTTTGGATGTCAAGAAAAAACTTTGATTACACGTCCAAGGTCACAGGGCTTTCTAATACTTGTTTTTACTGACATTTAAAACTTAGACTCCCCGTAAAAACAAACTTACTTTTAGAGCAATCGTGCCCCTCGAAGCCGTCCATACATTCGCATTTCCCCAAGTAACAAGATCCGTGACCGGAGCAATCGTCAGGACATGAGTTCGTTACACCTTCCGCTTCAGATACGATCATTTCGACATTATGCGGCTGGAGTTCATCGTTATACACCGAAATAAACCATCTTCCTGTGTCGAGATACTGTAATATACTAACGTTAACCCTCATATCTGTTGATCTCTTGCTTATCGTATGGTTCCATCTTTCGAATGGGCTAATCGTGCTTAATAATGTATCCCAGTTATCAAGATTAAGTCCGAATGTGTCATGTCTATGTGGACTTCTTCTTCTTCTTAGCCTGTGGTCGACCCTGCCTCCTCGGATGAATTCTACAAAGTCATATTGAGTAACGCTGGGGGCAACGTTTCGGCGGCCGTAAACGGCAAAATTGGCTCCCCATGGCACAGTGAAATTAAGGCTAACGTAGGCGGGTTGTTTATTTCGGAATTCTGAACTCCAAAATTGGTAGGCGGGTATGGTGGCGCTGTGGAGCTCGTCGAACTCCCTGAGCTCTAGCGCGGGAGACCAGGGCGGCGGCGCTGCCTGTTGAGCTTGCTGGGGTATCACAGCTGATTCTATCGCTGCTTCTGCTGTCGTTGACCACCCGCCTAGTGAAGACGTTGATATTGATTCTAAAAACATATAATTATTTTAGATGCCATGCTATAAAACAAAGTTTTCAAAATTGTGAGTAAAGATAATTGAGGTAATTTACCGTCCGAAGGCGATGACGTTGATAAAATATCCCTGATCCCTTGTGCGTGTGTTACTGCTTTTACATCTTGTACGAGGATGCAATTTGAATTGTCTATATTACTTTTAATTGACGATAATGCTGGAACAAAAAGAAAATACTTGTAACTTACAACATAACACAAACAATAGCCAGTAATTTCATTTATGAAATGTTGGTATACATTGACCTATTAGTAATCTACTCCATCTTAAATAAACGATTTACTAAGCGTTAAATCTTTCGTTTAATCTGAAGTTTCAATTAAGTTTCCGTTGAGTTCGCGTTATCCGTGGCCCACATCGATAATGCCCGGTAGCCGAAAACTAATTCTATTAAAGTTCACACGGGTGTCGCACTGAGCGACATGTACTCGTATTTCGTAACGCGACACAATGAAAGATGTCGTTCTACAGAAGCACGAACGCGGGGTAGTTGACGTGACGTCCCGTCGACTTTTAATTAAGCGAAGCACAGGCGACGCGCATTTTGTGGCGGTGTGACTGAGCGATTAGTTCCGCCGCCGCGAACTAGGCTGGAGCACGTAGGTGGTTCGGCGACACCCAACCATTTTTTGCCTCGGGGAATGCCGTTGTCTCCTCATTATGCGACAGTTGCTATCGATAGAATCGATCATAGAATACCGCGCTACGCACCTTAATTGGATAATTCTTCACGGTGCTAACTAAGAAGCACGGGCACCAATAGCACGAGTTTTATTCAGTTTGACACGATTCACTTTTTACACCGAAGGAGCTATTGGAGCGGAAAATAATTCTTTTATAAATATCTCGGGGAACAACTGGGTGTAGCTGTAAAAATGCCCATATTTTTCTCTGACTTCAATTTTCGGTTAAAAAGCTTCAAAAGGGGGTGGGCGAATTGCGCCAGAATCGTAATGTAAAGAGAATTTATCGTGTACATTTATTAGTTTTGTAAGAAGCAGGAGGCGGGCAGGATTTGCTTTCAGAGGGGATGCGATGTTTATTTGTCGGAGAACGCGTACGAGGCGTGCAGGATGTTCGCGTAATAAGCAACGCGTGCGTGAAAGGCCATATGTCAGTCATTATAGACCTAATTGACATGACCGATTTGGCACTCCACTAATTAAGGGGCGAACAAGGAACCTGCACGTTCCTCAGAAATACGATCAAGACTGATTGGAACGCCGTGAATATGTCGCTGCCTCATTAATTGCGGCCTTTGTTAAAAGTTTTAGTTTACTTTGATCGTGTCCACCACAGTATTGGCTTGCATACCAGCCGGTAGACCACCATCGATCATTTGTCGTCTTTATCTCAAAAATAATTCAGGAATATGTCCTGTTTCAGATATCCAATGTAAGTTTCAATAATTATAACATGTGTATGATACAATTTTGAAAAAATTTAGTCCACTACTTCAAAATGTGCGGTTTGCTGGAAAAGATACCGCTAAAATCTCGAGCAGTTAAGTTAAAAAATGAAATGTTTCATGGCCGTGTCCAATTTGGGGACACTTTTAAAAATGTCAACGCAATTTAGGGATTTGGCTTAGAAAGATAGCAAGTGTTTCCATAATTTGTGCGGCCAGCCCCGGGCGGTGTAGAAGCAATTAAGCTATCGTGGCGTTCGAGTGACGGGGACTACCCTGCCCCAAGATTTACTTGCAGATAACATCGCGATGCGTTGACGCCATTTGCCCATTTGCGCTTAGAATTGGACAATTTACATTAACTTCCACGAGTGCTGAGGGTAGATACATCAACGACAATAACTATTATCGGATAAAGCGTCAATGGATAAATGAACAATTTATATTCATTGCCAACCATTGCACGAACTATGACCACGTTCCTAAATCCCAGCGAATTAACATAAGAAGTGGCAAACTTTTGCAAAGTAGGTGCGCCGAAAACAACTTTAGGCTGACTTCCGTATCATTGTATTATGATGAGGGTAATAATAGTACTTTGGTAGTTACGAAAATTTTTACATGTATATTATAATTTTATTTTGTAATTGTTGAAAAGCATCTGTCAGAGAAGGTATAATACTTTATTGCCCCATTTACTCTCTATTGTTCCCACTATGTCAACACAACATTTACTAGCTATACTTTGGACGCTATATTAGCCGCTTCATAAGTAATGTCTTATATCAATAGCTCTTATCTGAATCGATTGTCTCGCTAAAATATGTAGATGCTTTCTTAGTGGCTATTTCGTAATAAATAAAAGCCGTAACATAAACAATGTCAATGTTAGTAGATAAACGAGCACAGATGACGTAATTTCCGCCCACGAAAATGAAATATGGCAATGTGGTAAGTTGCGACTTTCCCGATGATCCCTCGTAAAATCTATAAATTTACGCCATAGAATGTTGGGAGAGTAGGAAATGGAGGGTACTTGCGTTGACGGCGCGTATCGCGGCCCGAGACGATTGTGTGCAGATGGACGGTGTTTGCTATCTCTACTATTTTTCGAGTTAATACAATTTATTGTAATACGATTCAGCATAGATTGCATCGTGCGATGGGGGAGCGAAACTCGTTTGATGGAGTCCCGGGGGATCGCCAGCGACGCGCCGTCGCACTGACTCGGTATTAGTCACGTGATAAATCTTCCGTTACTCGTGTCTCCCTATCTCCTTCTATTATTTACGGGATCTCATATGACCATCCTTGTCGGGTTCACATGATCCACATTCGCGGAGGGTCGAGGTCTTACTTGCCCCATTTTATAAGAAGCGCGGGCAGATACGAATGTTACTACGAAGTGTGAAGTGTAAATCTTAATGCCGTAACTAATGGGAGTAATTTGGGTTTGCATACATTTGAGAAGTTAAACTTTTACAAGTTCGGGATGACTGGATCGAGATGATATATTCAGAGAGCTGCTCAAATAGTTTGATGCGCTATTGACTTTGACAGAAGTTTAAATATTTACTTTCAAAATAGAAATCTAGAGAGGTATATATACTTATAAAATTAATGAAGTGAAATGTTTACATATTTTAAACAATTTAGGTGATTTAATTTAGGCGGATCTACACCCAAGAAAGAATCCATTTTCTGACTTTAAAAGAAGCTAAGAATGATAGTTGGAATCTGATACAAAAGTTTTATTTTTAAGTTTATACAATTATCAATCATGATTTTTATTTATGCGTTATCGAAGTACATCAAATATAGGCAATTTCCAAGACTTACCTTCTGTATGTATGGATGTACTTCGATAACGCATAAAATATTTTAGATGTATATTTTCATTATATGCTATACTCGCGTGCAATAAGTGAGACCATACAAAATGTTTCATTGACATGAGCAAACAAGCGGCAGAAGCACTTCAAACGCGTTAATGGCGGACTCGCGCGGGCTTTAATAAAACATTTGGGGTCCTCACAATTTCAATTACATTAAAAAGTCGGCGCTATATTTGCCCCCATCAATCGTGCACCATGCACGTAATGAAGGGTGCAACAGATGGTCCACATTTTTTCATTACAACACTAAAACTACCGGCACAGACCAGGAGATTTATGTCGGATTAAAATACAAAACTGCCTTTTATTCGGTACACATCCGCAACGCCAGGAGGCGTGACCAACAAATATTTTATTGTGTTTCTGAAACCCAATCATTACAGGACAAAACTTGTTTGATTTATTATTATGAGCGAAGCCGGTTGCGCGGGGTGTTAGCGTTTATTGAAAACATTCGTTTCAATTTACTTTGGAAATCCGATTTTAAAACGAATACCGTCTTGAATTTATTGGTAATGTTTACCGAATTGATTGATTTTAAAATATCTTATGGAGATCTAAATTGGTTATTCTAAATCGATAGTTCGTTCAGGGAAAGGCGTATTCCGTTTTGAATCGGCCGCTGCGGCATCAGTATGCGGCATGCATCGCTTATCTCTGTCCCTGTAATTTAACGGGAATCTAAATGAACTGAGATCCGATACGATAAACCTTATTGACTTGAAACACCTTACGCTAAGCCGGTCCATTACATTACTTCTAAACGCGTTGAAATGCGAGAAATTTATTTATTTCCACTAGTTTATACTCCTACACATCACTGATCCCACAGAAATAGTAGTCATTTGTAATACTTAATTCGTGGCCGTGTAATAAACACTAATCAAAAACGAGTTCCTACATTTTTATTTGTGTTTGACAGCGAGTTGCCGAAATTAGAGAAGTTGTTATATTTTCACATCGCATGGCGTGCTCCGCGCGCGTTATTTAGCCTGGAACTGTTTAATAGAGCTGTGGGTTAAGTTAAATTAAACGGTGGTAGTTAAACTATCGTGAGACGGAGGGGTTTCCAAGAAAAAAAAAGTACATGATAGCAACGGGTCGATTTGGTAGTTTTTAGATTGATGCAGCCTACTAATAAAATAAAAAAAAGTTAATACTTTTTTTTAGCGTTTGAGACAATAAACAACTTCGCCAGACTTTGTACCCAGTCTAAGATAATAATATTTATTCCATTTCAAGTATATATTGCATTACATATAACCGGTCCATCCCAAGTGCTTTTGGTAAACATATGTAAACTCCTGTTTAACAGATGATATCATTATTTTGCCCCAGTTTTAAAAGTAAAAACAAGGATTGGCGAAGCTTGAAACGAGATCGAATGTGGGGCAGAGGTGTCGCTGCGGCGTTGCAGCCATGTTATCTTTGATGTTATTTTTGTGATAAATATTATGCATTTTTTATCGCAGTTCCTGTCGATTATGGCCTCTGATGAAATAACTTTAATGTTAACGTAAAAATGTACACATGTTTTCTTAAACATACTTATATGTATGTATATAGTGCATCATCTGAACTCGTTGATTATTCCGAACATAATGCTATGCAGTGCTCTGCGACAACTACTAAGTGAACGCGCTGTCAAGTTGTACGTGGTTGTGTTTCCGCTGTTAGCGGGAAACGCTTTTAGTACATATTTATAGAACTCGCAACAAAACTATTCTGTGCATCGTGAAAACGCGCTTTTCCGTTCGGAATTCCAAAACCGTTCAACACAAGTACAGGAACGCTTTCGTAATTTGCTTTAAATCAAGCTCGGCCCGCGGATTTATTTTGCAATTTATGAACCATTAGGAATGCGTAAATTATGATCGGTCGTTTGGCGGGTAGGCTGGGATTGCGAGTTTGATATATCCATAGTAAAATAATACGGGACGTAGAAGTGTAAGATAATTTATAACGGGGCTAACACGGGAGAGGCGCCCGAGGCGCGCGGCCGTTGCCTTAGGTTAGACGCATCATTTATATTTTCCAATGTTTGTTTAGTTTTTTATGAGCCTCTCCGTGGATTCAAACAAAGAACGATGAAAGACTAATGGTTGATGTCTGTTTCCGTTGCAACATCAATGTTTAATCAACTCATTTGCATGCCGAAGTGGATATTCAAATTTATCACCTTCAGTAATTGAATTTCGATGTGATGATGGAAATAATATTGTATTTGTATTATGATTCAGCTATAAAACTATAAATGAATAAAATTTTACCGACGCTATACGGCTGATCTTTTAGCATTTCAAAGAATAACAGTTATTATAGGTACGATGGAGTATAATTTTATTTCTTAGTCGGCGTTATTAAAAAAAAGAACTAGCTAGCTACTGCTTGCTTTTGAGTGGATATAATTGGGATTCACTGATTGTTGCTACTGTTTCGCTTTAACTTGTAGCCCGAGGCTTAAGTCTCTGCTAAAGGTTAAATGTTTCGCTTGCATCCAATCACACGAGACAAGGCTGGCCCTTAATTGGAGGGAGTCCGTAGCTCCAGGCAGGATGGGTAAAGGGGGGAGCTTAGACGCGGACGGCTGCGCGATTTTTCATCGCTTGCAATCAGCGGGGGAATAGCGATCCACTTTAATAATAAGTGAAAGGATCTTGGAGTGGTAATTTCTTATAATTTCAGACAAAAATTAATAGCGTCGGGTGTAACAGTTGTATACAGTTTATAATGGAATTTACTTTTTCGTTTTGGATTTAGAACGTGCAAACTATGTTAGTAGCTTTATAACAATTCATTCAATCTAAAAGACCGTGGCGTATTTAATTCTGTAAATATGCAAAGCTTCAATTTTTTTTTTTATAGTTTTAAAGAATCTTGTATTTTTTGTAGATGGCAGTAATAGGGCGGCCACCACTTCCTATGACAACTGTGAGAATTTCAAACTTAGATTAGTTTGTAAAAAAAAACTGACAGAGACAGTGTGACACGGGTGATTGATGATCGTTTCGCCAATTTTAGGACAGACATTAGAATTATAGGTAGCGTCATTAGAAGTGATGAAGTATTCTCCAAACTTGATCATGCCATATTTTTTATAAAAAAAGTTCGCAACAAAATGTTTTAGGCTTCCATAGAGGCAATTAATAGTGTTGTCCCAACTAACTATGGTATACGGCCGATCACCCGCTAATGGATTGGGTAAGAATAATGTTATGAATATTTTAATCGGCATTCCGAGCGAGTTAATAAAAATACTGCCTTAACGAGAGCCTGTACACCCCGCTGGGATTTTATGAACAAAGATATATCGACATTATAACTTGTACTTAAAAAGTTTCAATACTTAATCGATTGTCTATGCCTTTGTCTTTATTACGGTTGTATTTTTTTTAAGAAACTTTATATGGCTTCGGGGGAACGTTTCATTATGATGGCTACATTTTAGTACCTACCAGTACACCTTTTTGATTAAAACAGTCTATGCAGAAGCAGTAACTTTTTACGAGCGCATCGTAATAAACAAAACGAAAAAGCATGTTAAATATTGAGTGAAACCGAGGAATAATTCCGTTTAAAAGCCTAGGGATGTTAGTAAATAGAATTGGAGAATATCTAACTGACATTTTTCATTATGTTTTGGAAATAAGTTTGCGCTTTCACAAATCTATATAGATTTGCAGTTTCTTTCGATTAGGTTAAATTATTTTTTAAACATGTTTATACTTGAAGTAATATTTAAGCGCCGTTCGAAATGTTTTCTACGAATGTAAGTAACAAATATAATTTAAAGCAGTTTCTAAGGTTTAATTAAATGGAGTATCTATATCTATTTGATGAATATAGCTTGATGTTATTCTAATTTAAGTTCGATCATAGAACAATACGGTATCGAATAAACAGACTATGTCCAATATAACCTTATTGTTCTTCTAATTTTGTTTTACTATTCGCTTCGGCATTGAATAGGCAAAGACTACGTCTGACATAACCTCACCAACTGAATTAGACGTTGCAACTCACCTATGAAGTAGGCTAGCATCGCCGCTAAGATGACACAGAGGCATATCATGGCAATGGCGAGGCACTTCCACGTGCAGCGGTGCTGGCAGCGCTTGTCAATGTGGAAGCGGGACGGCGAGTACACCGGCACCGGGCTGGGCTGGCTGGCGCGCAGCGGGAACACCGGCATCACCAGCGGCTGGTTGGCCAGCTGGCAGTGCCCGCTGCCGAGGGTGCCGCCGCCCATCCCGCTTGACATGGCCGCGCTGCCCAATCTGAGGACAATAGAAAGTTCTTGTTAGGCTTTGCTTTGAATTTGACAGTCCTCGGTGGCTGACCCTGGTCACAAAATCAAAGGTCACGCAAATGTTCGAATTCCAATTATGCAGCGTTGGAATTTGACAGTACGGTTGGTTAAGTTTCAGACCCTGAAAAGAATATCCAAGGACGCGAAAATGTTGGTAGTATTGTGTAATGCCGTTAGAATTTTAGAGGCAATTTGATTTAGTGGTAAGTGGACCCTGACTACAAAACCAAAGGCCTCGTAAGCGTTCAGCGTGAACAAGTCATAAATGATTATCTTACCTAGTCACCTACGGTCCAAGTGGACTTCGAGGATAACGCAACATTACACTAGGACGATGATAACATTATGTAATATTATTGTACTTTGTATCCGATTCATGTATGGTCAATCCACCACGCTTTGTAGCACCCTTGAGACTACACATCAATCACAAGACGTTCACACGTGATTATGAGTTCTACGCTTAATTTTTACAAGACAACCAAAACTCAACCTGTTTTGGTCGTTTTGTACAAATTGAGCGTCTTTGATTCTAATTTTGAAAGAACTTTCGAATTCGTATTATTGCAGTAACGTACATGATGCAAGACGTTTTTGGATGTTGTGATATTTTCTAAAATATATATTTTGACGCTCATTTTATAATATACTTTTGAATTATTAAAGTTTCCGTCATTTATTTAAAAATGTAAATAAAATGTTTTATATTTTTTTATGAGTATGATTCATATTTATTAGTTACAGTCAAAATAGGGCACATGTTTAACTTCAGCAATCAATTATCTGTTTATTATTACGACTAACGGTATCTTTAGTACACTTCCAAACACTTTTACAGCCCGCCGCTCGTAGTCAGGCTATTGATGTGAAATAAAATTTGTTTTGCCCGAAGCCAAGCGTCTTTGGTAAACAAAACAAAAAATATGTCAAAAGTTTTTTAATTAGCGCAGTCACGACAAACTGAGGGCCGACTTTTTGAAGTTGTTATTTAATACACCCATACAATTTGAAAAGTGTTTGGAAATACTTTACGGGTAAGTAGGAACAAAATTTAGTGCTTCAGATAACAGGATGGTTTAGTAATTACTCGAAGTTGGTCATGTTTTGGATAGTGATACAAACAAGTAAGTATGTAGGTTCATACAGAGTATTGTAGTGGTACTTATCTTAATCGAGCATACAAACAATAGATTGGTAATATTACTAATGTGATTCATCTTTGATTGTGAATAATTGCGACAAAACGACGTTGCAGTTGTTGGTCTCTAATTGGCTCAATAGGTTTTATAAAAAGATGTTGATTGGTCGAGGATTACCAATATAGTTTGGTTCTGATTGGATATGAGTTGACATATTGTTGGTACCAAATCATTGGTGTTTTTTTAACTTTATCTACTATATTACGAGATTATGTCCTCAATTATATTATGATCTTTTTTTGGAACTTTATCTACTATATTACAAGATTATGTCCTCAATGATATTATGATCTTTAACAAAAACCACTATCCAATATCGAAAGGAATTTCTGTTGTAAAAGCTCATCGGACGCACAGATACTCCCTAAGTAAATATAAAATATTTTTTACTACAGCCACAAGATAAGATTCGAATATCGTCCAGGTAGCAGTCCCCGACAGGTTGGTATAACGTAACCGCCAACTGTTGGCGCGGCGAATCTGTGCCGCCATATGGCGCGCTCATATCAACCGTTGAGACAATCAAAACGTATCATTACAGGGATTTCGACAAAAAACGACGATAGAGGCGTTTAAACACGTCCGTTCCGAGAGGCCATTAATCAATTATCCGAACTTCGCTGTCACGACTACATTTAAAGGCCGAGAGAACATATGGCTCGGGCGCTCACCAACTGACGCCATAATGACCTCTAGTATACAGAATACGCAAAAAAGAGAGTCGGAATAATTGGACCAAGTTTAGCGAGAACGAAGCGTGACTCCTAAAGGGTTTGTTTCGAGGAGGCTCTCGACTGTAATTTTCTTTTGAATAGCGGCCGAGGAACGTTCGGAGGAAGGACGAATTCATTAAAACGTGTACAGAAATCACAATGGCGGGCTACGCAGACTTTGCTTTAAATTGCTTCAAAAGCGTCCGCCGCCCATCTTATGTTTACATTATTATTTTCAATTAATAGATTTTGTGAGCATTTTATAATAGCGTTCGGTTTTTTGACTTATGGTATCGAGGGCGGATCTACGACGTTTTCGGAGTGGAAAAGTATGTGGTGCTTACCAAAGGTTGACTAAGGTTTTTGTAACGCTTTATAAGAATATAATTTGAAAAGTAATAGAATATTTATCCTATTAATTTAAGTAAATGACGCCATACTCATAAGAAAAACAAACAAATTTATACATATGAAAGAATATTATTAATAAATATGCAAAATAAAAAACATTGAAAATTATATATTCCTGAATTTATTTTTAAAGACGGTATTTTTCAATGGTTTCTTTTTAATGCAATAACTTAATTTGAGAAATATTAATGTAATAACATAAACAATAAAGTATAGTTTCGAAAATATAGCTGCTCTTGTAGAAAAAAGAATAGATATATGTATGAATTAGTAATAGATACTCAAGCTACATGAGAACTATAACCAGTTATGAATAAAAAGAGGAGTAATCTGGACCAGTCCACTAAACGTTATAAGGAGCGTATTGACGTAAGTGTTCTGTACAGTGGTCATCGCTTGCACTGCGTCGATCACTCGTAACTGTACTTCGGATTGATTTTTTAACTCTATCATTATTATACACAATTTTATTGTTTGTAATCTTGCGTAGGTGCCATTACCGGGTCGCAGCGTATCATTTCCGCGCGTTACCGAAATGAGTATAGCGTGTTCATTATGTTTTTGTTAAAGGAATTTTGTGGCGGAGCAATGGAATCTTGCGCAATACATTGCTTTTCAGCTCCGGAACGGATGCGAGCGGTCTATTTTACGAGCTCGAAAGTCGACTCTTAAATAAAGGAGATCCGAATGAGAGGCGACTAAGACAATTAACGAAGCCGACGACAGTGTTATTGTAGGACAATACTGCGATATTTCAAGCGGCGGACGACCGTTCGGCGAGATTTTGACAGCCGCCCGTCGCGAGTGAGCTCTTAATGAAGCGGTAAATAATGAGGAGAGGTGTTGCTCAGCGCGAGAGCCGTGTCTAATTAACGCGAGAGCCCACAACCAGTTTACACACCCGAGCCGGCGCGCTTGTGACACGATCCTTTCACGCCATTATTTCGAGTATCTCTCCGGCTCATATCTGTAAACGCCATAAACGCGATCGGAAAAAGCATTAGCAGGTAGCGGGTAGCGGGCTCGTTAGTCGTTGCGCGGACGGCGCGCACTTTTTATCCGCGAGATCGCGTCCACCGGTCACTTCTAGACACACAACGGGGCAAGCCGACCTCTAACTCGGAAACCAGATGGAACAAAAAGAACGAGACGCGGGCACGGGCCGTGAGAACGCGTCTCCTTCGCCGGCCGGTCGGTGCCACGCGGTCCATTTATCTTGCATAGTCGTGCGGGAATGGACCGGAGAGCGATGTGCTTTTATTGCTTCGCCTCCCTAAATATAGGTTTGCAGAGGTAACCAGCGATTCTTTTAGCTCCAAAATGATTGGCCATATATATTGATGCGATTGAATTGAAAGGAACTAATATTATTGGATTCGGTTGCAGTTAAATTCAGGCAGCGGAAATGACTAAAGATTAGATAGGAATAGCAAAGACCGGGATTTCTCGATAAGGCTTTGGTTACGCAAAGAATAGAAAGCTGTTTCGAAGCAAACCTATGGTCCCAACTTTCAGCATATAGAAAGTATAAATACTTAAGTTTAGTACCAATGCATCCATTATTATAATATTTAAGTAAATGATAAATATTGTAGAACAAAAGCATTTCTTGTTTATATTTTATCTTAAGAAATACACCCTTCTATTGGTAAGTAAAAAATAGGCAACCGAAGCAGAATGTAAACCCGCTTTTGGCGAGCAATGTTGACAATGTTTTCATGCATAACTTACCGTCGAACCCGTTGCTTGGAGATGGGCAGTTGGCCCAAATACCAACACATATTGACATTTGCGCACCAAGCCCAATACCGGCGAATTCCATTCAAACATAGATACTTCTGCACGTACATACGCTGATATTTTTTAGATGTTGCCAATTTAAAAATATTGGCCTATTCATTAGGCCGTTCAGGTGAGGACAGGTGCTTTGACCGGTTGAGCGAGTGGTCCGAAGTTGTTTGCACTGTATGACTAGCAGATGGTTTAAAGGCGAAAGCTATTAATATCATCACGATTTGTCTTTTAACCGAACAATTTGTTTAAAAAGGCCGATAATTATATTCTAGCATAAATCATGAGGTATTTTCGATTTACACCTTAGTAACGTTAGAAAAAATATATTCATGATGTTTTGAAGAATTTCTTTAGCGGACTAGAATTTCTTGTTAAATGTATATTTTGATTACATACGCTTAAAATATTTAGCCCAATGATTGAATAGATCATAGGATATTTATGTAAACATAGTAGTAGTTATTCGGTATAACTAAAACATATTTTGCGCTATATATATAAATTCTAACAGATGAAGATCACGCGGGCACTGCCGCAGGAAGAAACTTGTAGCGCATAAAAACCTGCTTAAAAAGATACAGTGAAAAGCATTAAACGCCCCCTTGCATTCATCGCGAGGGTCGAAGCGGCCGAAGATCTTATCGGCTTTATTTAATAAATATAACGTTCTGTAGTAGTGTTATCGAGGAGTTTATATCCAGGTATCTTGGAACTAATTGCGCTGTGGGATGAATGGAACAAAGAAATAATCAGAAAAGACCGCCTCTAACTGCGAGACGGAACAGGCTTTCAATGACGATTGTTTTGCATGATTCATATTGAACACAAATTAAGCACATAAAAGCTCTCGTGCCTTACAATGGTGAATCCAGCCTTTACAAGATTAATAAAAGCATACATTCAAATGTCAGACGAGAAAAATACGTTAAAAGAAACAATAAAAGCGCCCAAGAAAGTTTAATAAGAGCGAACAAACAGTTAAGTTGGATAAATCGATACGAACTTGTAGCCCGGCTTTGAAGACGGTCCCTCGGCCGCCGCTCTCCCGCAAGTCATGGGTGTAAATTCAAGAAAGCCCCCCAATTTAAAACGAAATGTGTAACAATAGCGTCGCCTCGCTATGCCAATTTCCTCCCTCGATAAACGCTTCAGCACAAAGAAACGGAATAAAATTATCACTTACAGGCCCGGCTATTATTCAGCGCTCGAAGTTGAAAGGGAATTTCCAAATAAAGTTAGACGTGAGGATTTCGAGTAAACATAAACGGATTTATACAAGTGGTGCTCACGCGTCGCCGGCGTCGGGGCCACGCCTGGAATCTGTCCACTTAAATGGCTGCCTCTCTCGACACCGATCACGCCCAAAGAATTAATTAAAAACATTCATCAAAATGGGCTTCTAAATGGGCATCCTCCTCCGTTTAGTTAATCTACGGCTTCATTAATTACATATGTAGTAATAAAATACGTAATCTATGACAGTCGATTAAGTTTACAATCGTTTAGGCCGAGGTATCATACATGGAAATTGTTATAGAATGCTATTAATTTCCGCAACGGGCAGCTTTAAATCTCATTAAGCGGATAGCAGAGGTAATCTGCGCCAATAAATCCGCATTTTGTGCAGTGCACCGCGGAATGATACTGCGATTTAAATACGCTAGGCACGGGCGGATTCATTGAACTCGCCACTCTTATTAATAACTCTCATAGCGTGGTGTTTGTTTTGCTCGTCTGCGCACGGTTAGGTAATGCTGAAGTTGATTCATGAATGGGAGAGTGCGGTTCGTGCTCGGGGCAACTCCGCGCACCCACTCGCGTATATTTAGCGTACATAATTTTACAAGAAATATGTCACACGACGGAAGTCCATGCATTTGCATTTAACAAGCAAATCTGGATTACATTAACTATCTAGCGCTAATTAAAATTCATAAAATGGTAGATATGGACTTGGCAACCGTTTCGATATGAGCTGAAATGTCGTTTATTATAGTGTTATTTATGTAACTAATTAACTCGTATAAATAGTTATTTGGTATTTAATAAAAGTGATACAAGAAAGAAAGTTCTATGTTAGTGTAGATAAAGTCATGTTTTACGCTTATTACAGATGCATAACTTAACTGGCAATTAGTGTACGTACTTAAGGCGTGATAAACAAGTAATACTTCATATTTATCTTTTGGCAACATAACAACAAGATAGGTAATCTAATGCGGTGGCATCGAAGAGCTTACTGCGGCAGCGGGCGGCTGCGCGCCCTAGGCTCTCCGGCCAGTTTATCAGGCGAAATGAATGGACGCGATAGCGTATAAGCGGCCAATTACTAGTCGCCGCTAGACTGCGAGGACCCGCACGTAAATAATCGTGCTCACGCGCACAAACCCGATAGTGATAAACAATTTTCCATTAGCCGAGCTCCGCGCTGGGCGTAGCCGTACACAATCTCCTTTCCTTACGAAGAACCCGTATGCGATAGTCTTTATTACGGAGTTCGCCGTTTGAGGATATTATTATGGTAATACTTAAGGTATGCAAATTAAATACTGCAATAAATACGGAGGGGAATGATAGGTGAAAATGGCGCGACCTACCCATAGGTTCTGATTTGAACGGCTCTCGCGATTGCATATAAAATAATATTTTAACGGCTTTTCCATTTAATAGAACGTTTCCATAATAGAAACCGGCCATCTAATCCGGCGAATGGCGAGTTGAATATAAAATTTTATGTCACACCGAGATAACTATCAACGTGACCCGGTTCCGCGAACGCAGGTCCTAAACTAAACGCTCGGTATTGTTCAGCGAAACGGAAAAACGTTTTCGCAGGAGGCGTCCCACCGCGGGCACTCGTATTTCACCCGGAGTTCAATATTATTTCGACAGTCGCCTCACAAAGAGGCGGAAGGCCCGTGCCCGCGCAGCGCCGCGGGCGCCTCTCGCGTATCGCTCCACAATATTGTCCTCCCGTCTGCTGCCTCGGGTTACACTGTAAATATTTTTCGGCGGTTGCCTGATTGAAAAATTTTATCGCATTCCAACCCCCACCTCACCCGATAATGGATTGTGTTCGCTTTTAGGCGTACATTGACATGGGTACTGTCTACGAAGTCCCTCGGCTGGCCTGTGTACACAACCGTATAAGGCGCGCCGAGATAGGCCGCTATTACCGCTAATCAAACCGTATATACTCGCATACACTGGCTATTAGCTTGAATACATGTAAACTTGATTCAAATGTTGAAATTTGTTCCAGACTACGCAACGGTACAAAGTGAACAAGTGATTACGGAATGAGATGCTCGCGAGAACTCTAACTCATCTGCCTTTTCATAAGCAACTTTCGAAATATGGTTGCTCGTGGACCGGTTCCTACAGAGGAACTTTTGATGTATTATGATATCATTTTATGCTCGGACAGCACACACGAAATACTTGTATACATATCTTACATACATAATATATCCTACTCTGTTCATGTTAAGCCTTTCAGTGAGCAAGGGGAGCGTGCACAAACTTGGAGTAAGGTTTATGAGGCGCGGGAAGAGTCCGAATGTTTATGTTGCACATCTATCTGTATCTCGGGCCAACGCGAGCGGGACAATATCTTTCTAATTATGTTTGTTTTGGGCGTCTGTGAGCCGTGCGAATTGTCGCTCTGCTCCGCTATTTATACAGTCGAAGATACAAATGAGGATCCATTACTGGATTTCCTCGATCTGGGCCTAATGAAAGACAAATAACTTGGAGTTCAAAGCGATCGATAAGGGCATTTGCGTTAATTTGATCAACGAGATAACTTCGGTTAACTGACGATATTTATCTTACGAGCAGATAGAGATTGTTGTTCAGAATTGGTACTAAAAGTAAGAATTAATAAGTTTCAAGATAAAATTTTAAGGTTCCTGTGCTCCCATTCAAATTGAATACCGCATCATAATAAAAATGCAGTAAAAGTAAAGAACAACCGCAAGTAGTAGCAGGCTATAAATATTAAGCGGTTGACAAAATGGCGTGCAGTGTCGGTATGTTCGTAACGGCGTATTTTGAACGGGGGAGTGATGGCAGCTACTAAACATATAACCTATACATTTGGGCACTGGTGCTCATTCAATTCTCAACCCTAAAGCAAAGGGCGTAAGTCAGTTGGTGTGTGATACTCTCTGGACAAAGATTTTAACATTAGCCCAGAAAACCACTGAGATGAGGGGGCGCGATTCATCCGTTGCACTACATTACCCGTGTCCCACCGATTCTATGGGACCCCGTTTTGAATTAAACCCGATTGACATTTTCACTCATCTGCATTTTTTCCCTATAACCAACTCTATGGTCCGTGAAATTTATTAAAGGACAATTCCATGTGTAATATTTTATCAATTACGCACGCTCGGTTTCGATTTCAAAATTATGCCGTGCCATTAAAGCAACCCGCAATTTATTGCGTACTACAATTTTATAAATCAAAAACGTGACCCTTTCTTTACTGGTATTTTCAAATGTATGTTAACAATAAACAGGTTGAAAATGGCAACACATAATTAATTGTAAACATTAGTTAAATGATAAAATTTGTTATCGATTGTATGTGCTCAAAAAAAAAACGTTTGGAGTATGCTTTATTTATTTATTACTGATTTCGATATTTAATAATTTTTAAAATATGTAAAATTGCATTAATAAATAGAAAAAAAAACAGAACATTATATTGCACTTTAAATACCAATACCCGTACATACAAAGTCATATAATTGACTCCTAGTTTCCCTGTACGTAAAGTATTAGTGGAATAGTCCATTACACAGGGATCACTGCACGCTTGACCAACCCTCCCTAGACGGCAAGGGTAATTCATCGTTTGCTTGCACTAACCCATTGAATTGCTAAGCGCATTGAATATTTACAAGTGTACTGACTGTAACGTTCTCTAATGATCAACGTATTCTATGGCATTTAGCTACTGTGAGAAGATAAACAGGTTAGCAGGAATGTAACCATAGGTTTAAACGGAATTATAGGTATGCCTCACCCAGATAGCACGGCTGATGAGAATTGTGTAGCTATGGCTTTTTATGATTCATATAATTGTAAAATTATACCTTTCCGCGTATTAGCAGGTACCAAGCATCATAGTAACCAGACGAATTGATTATAATTTTGGTAGCCATAAATATAATAGCTTTAGTGTTGCGCGTGGGATTGATGCAGTTAAAGATGTTTAATAGGCCGCTATTTAAAAAATGAAACCAGAAATGTCGTCCACATTAATAAAAATAATAACCTCATTAAAACTCACGAAAGTAAGATTACACCATTAAACCAAAAGAAATAAGATTTAACGCTTTAATAGTCTATCGAATTTTATTGGACGACATTTTTATTATGGTTCAAGTAGGTGTGGAAACTGTGGAGTTTTAAATCTAAGGTAATAACTGGGTTCTGAGTCACTGGATTTGAGTTGGAAGAATTGGCATTTCTATAATTAGCAATTCATGTTTTTGATACTTATTTATGCATTTAATGCAGGAGTGATTATTGCATGTTATTATGCTATATATATGGGTAAAATGTTGGCAAGTAATTAGTTTATACAAAAATTGTCTTGTTTTCAGTCGGTCGTCCTGGACGGAATTCCATTATTATCTTGTTTTGTTGGTGACGTTTATACCGAATCGCCCACGCAATGAATTCGTCGTTGTTATATTGACCGTATGTCTCAGTCGTCTTGGTGTTACGATTATTTTATAACTGCCGTACTTGTAAAAATATATGAGCATCCCTTGGGTCATAACAATGTTTGATGTACGCGGCGGAGCGTTAACCCTATCAAATCAAAACGGATTAATGTGTCTCGAGAGTTGTGTGTGTTTGGTGTCTCTAATTACGTTTATGGTTCGGTCGGAGTTATGGTAATGTTCGGCAGCCTTCGAAGATACCGGGCTATGGTGGTGTCGTGTCACTGATACTTACGACTCTGAATTTAGGGTCTGTAGGGCGAGCCATTCGTTAGTCACGCCCGATGACGTGTACCTTGGACAAGACCAAAACTATTATTAGAAATGTTTCGTCGTTCATATTTTTCCTCTCAGGTACTTGTCTTGAAACGTTATCTGTTATCTCAAATAATGGAGGGGTTATCTATACAGCTGCTGTTAGGTAGCACACAAATTCCTTTACATAGCAACGCAACTTTATTTCGATCGCAACAAAATTGTACAGTTTTAACGAAAAGGACATTCTTATTGCGAGGTTGTGTCTCTTCCTTTAGTTGCACATTGCGGCAAAATGCATGAGTTTCCGGACACAAACAAAGGCACTCGGCACGCAAAGCTTGCAGTACCGCGAAGCCCTAAAGGGTAAAAAGAAAAGGCGTTTCGTGGTAAAAAGTGAGTTAGGGCGAAGCTTTGTTTGTGTATGGCGCGAGTTAAGTGTTTAGATAAGTGCAGCTGAGGGCGGCATGCGCGTTTGTTATCTCCCAGAGAGCGAGGCAGCCGGGCAAGTGGAGCTATCCTGTGTGGTCCACTGTTGGTCCACTCTCTCCAAATATATGTACTTCTAAGATACTTGCCTTATATGTTTTACACTTCGAACTATTACTTAATAACGTATTTAGTATTTTCATGTAGAGCAATTAGGATTGTAATTCAAAATTTTATTGATGGCAATTGATTCATTGATTTATATATGTACATAAATTGCGACAACTCCATTCTGCTTTGCGGTTCTTGTGTAAGTTCTAACTGTCTAGAAAGCGTTTGAACTCAAATTTCATGGGGGCGAGCATTCTATTTTCCTTTGAGAATTGTTTGTGGAACGGGCGGCTTGTCCTTCTGAATTATAAAACATTCTAATAAGGAGAGAAATAAATCCACGCGAGGAAACGTCGACATTACATATTACTGCGGGAATGCCAGTCGCCTATTCATTACAGTTATTTATAGGAGGTAGTGTCAAAGCGAGTGTTGTATTTATTCGGACGGCACGGCAGTTTGTTTATTTTTAAAACGGGTTAGGCTAAATACCCTTCCGATAAGCGTCCGGAAAACGCCGGTGAACCATCTAAATATGTATATCATCTGGTCGTGTGCGCCGACGCCGAGCCGGCCGTGTCACTGTCATGGATCCAATATGCGCTGTCTCTAGTGATGACGGAATATTGGATTCTATTATTAGACTTTCATCATTACCCAAAAGCGCGTTCAATGAACTCCACGCACTCTTCAAACTCTTTTAAACATTCGGATAGAAAGAGGCCATCATAAAAACCATCTACAATTATGCAAAGATCCTTTAAGTTTCTCAATCTTCATTCGTTCGAAATGTCTCGACAGAACTATTAACTCGCCGGCGGTCTGCAGGAAAACAATTTCCAATAGAAGTATCTGTGGGCACATAGTTGGACTTAATCAATATTGAAAGCAAACAATAGGCATCTCTTATTCAAAACGGAAACTATTACAGCGCGCCATTGTATTCAGGCCTCACCTCGATGAGTACATTATTCAAAAGAAAAGTGGTTTGTTTACAAACGTTAGAGATAAGTATTAGGGATCGTGGCGACAGGGGATTATAAACGCGACGATAGCTAGGAGGTGTTAGACGCCAATCAGAGTCGATGTGACAGATTTACGTCAAGCCCTTTGACAGTATTTTTAGCCCAACCTGTATTATTATCCTTTAAGCCAGATGCAATGTCATTGTTCATTAATCTCATTTTAGTGATAAATACTTCAAATTAACAAGTTGACTGATTTACTGTCATGAACCTGGCTGAATTGTTTTTGTAAATAGGCAATTATTGGACATTTTGTTCATTAACTTTATTTAAATATGTTACTGTAGATAATGTAATTTCTTCTGGTCTTTCATTTGGGATGTTTAATTCTCCAAAATGTTAATCGAGTTGGTAAATTGATGTCATTCAAATGTAATTATTTAATACAAATAGTAAATACACAATGGACGTCCATTGTGTTGAATTAAAGACATATAAATTGGGTGTTCCATTTGTTCAGTAGACACAATAAGCAGACAGACAAGTACCGTTGCCTGATGACTGATGACACAGAGTAATTGGTTCGTTTGATCGAGCCAATTATAAACGATTGAAGTAGCAAGATTCGGTTTAATGAAATGATTGTGTGGACATTATACATTAGGTTAAAGGAACATGATTGAACTTCCTGCGCGGGCCACGATTGGTTTGAAGCGCGCGCCGAAGCTGCGCAGTGCCCCTTTCATAGGCACAAGAGGACATGTGGTGGTGGCTTGATGGGGCGTTTCCTTTAATTATATGAACTATTAATAAGACGCGCCTCAATAATCGACTGTGCTTTATCGGTATTAGAAATAGCTCCCAGCAAACCTCACAAATATCGTTGATGTACCGATTTATTGATCGTGTGAAAGGTCAATGAATTCTCTTTATTATAGATATGTCCCAAGGTTATTTCGAACCTTTGCGAGTGCTTACTGCTATTATATATTATGAAATATCAGAAAGTCAAATCAATTAACTTTTATTCTTAAATTTGTAGACGAAAATCATACGAATTTTTTTTTATTATTTAAGTATATGGTAATAATTACTGAAGCTCAAATTAGATACAGGTTAAGTAATGTAATTTACTGTTTCATATAAATCAGTTTCTGTAACTGTTATCGGTTTTGTTTATTTGATTGATCAAACGTGCAGTACCGCAATGCATAAATTAATTAGCAGATATGGTTTATGTGAATCGGATGTTCAACAAAGCTAAACTTGGAAGGGGAACGTTTGCTTTGGGTACGATCGTCTAAACGCTATTAACAAAGTTGCTAGTTTGAGTTGGAGTTTGATGGGTGAGCAGTGTTTGCGTTGTCCGGGACGTATGGAAATCATTTCTTGCTCCGATGAACTTCTCGGCTCCATATACGGCCAAATATTTGCTGTCAGTTTGAAACTGTCTTGCATGGTTCACGGTTTGGTGATCGTGTCTTCATACGCGCTCGGCGCATTTACGGCGCCTGTGCCGCAGTCTATTACCGTCTTCTGTGGATTGTAAACGTTTGTTTACTCTTTTGAGAAATAATTCATGTAGGAGGCGCATTGTGCATGCCGTATGTGCATTCAAACTTTCTGTTTGAACATAACCAAATTGGAGTGTTGTTTATTTTCGTCAATTGGTATACCTGTAAAAGGTAATGCGCCTAACGTGATTCTAGTGTTCTTTGGTAATATTTAGCCGGTGCGCTATTTGGAGACATTTTAGTAACAGTCTGGTGCACAAGCGCGGTGTTTGCTCGGGGTTGTTACCTTCATAATGGCAGTTTCCTTCTCGAAGCGTATCGAGCCGCGCCTGGGCAGCGAGGGGCGCCCCACGATGCTATCTATCGCCCATTGTTGCGTGCACTTAACCGACATATAGACGCCTTGTGTCCAAGCCTTGTTAACACATTGTATAGGAAATTACATTCCTTACTCACCGCCGGTTCAAATAGTGGTTCCGTTATAGATCACCGCTCTATCATGTCAAATCATTATCATTTGACATTTCAACGATAACTCCAAGTATTATGCCAACAATTACTTCTTCAAGCTAATACGAAGTACACTAAGAAGTGTCATCAAACTAAATAAATGTATAAATCAAAAAGTCGCCCCTATTGACAAAATAAATCAAAGCGCAAATGCATATAGAAAATCATGACACACTTCCTCTCGCGTAATGGTAGGACCATTTTGTACTGATATTGCAATATTAATAGTTGGGATTCGCTCTCGAATCTGTCGAAATTAAGTTGAGCGGCGATTGGGGTGGCGCAGATGGCAGTAACTGCGCCCCGGGCCGCGGCGAACGTGCGCCAAGTATAAAAATATGATTTATGGCGGAGCGTATACGACCGCGCTTCCGTTGAGCTCCTATCTGGTCCACGAGCCATTAGCACACATCATCTGCATACGAGTATGTAATCGGAAAACCAATGTTTTCTTTTTCCACGACCTCAAACCGCGGCGTCCCCGGGGAGGCCCGGCCCGGCTAAGCAGCGAATTAGTTCTGTACTTTAATAACGTTCGGTGGTCTTCCGAGGCTTGGGAGGGCTGTTTGCCTCTGTGTTTATGTAGCCTTGCAATATGAAATAGATGTTTTCTGGCTTCAGGCTCTTTGTTATTACTTTGAGAGTGGCGGAGGGGGTGAACTGTTGGGGTCGGTAAGTAAACAAGTGCCGCCGACTGATTCAACTAGTCAATTCAATTGGGTATTTTCCTCATGTCTTTCAGATTCATTTTGTTATACTTCCGCTCGTATATTGTTTGTCAGCAAATACTTATTTTACTTCGTATAATATTGAAGTCGTTTTACCTTATTCTTCCATTATTACTGTCCTTAATCAGTTACAATTTGCAGGAACACAAAGGGTCTTAAGAATTAATACTTGTTTTTTTTTTAATTACTTAAAGTAGAATAAAAAAATCCCAGGAGAAGTTACCGTGTACTCATTTGTAATCCCCTGAAGCCACAAGGCAGTTTGTGCTTCTTTGATATTTAATCATTAATTGCTTGCAATAAGAAATAGAAGCAAAGGGCTCGACAGTAATTTATATGCCTATAAGAAAGCTTTGAGCGGAGTTGTGGTGTTTGGCATATTTTCCGGGTGATTATAAACGCTTGTTCCGCGGTGAGCTTTCGATGTAGTCGGCTTTATCAAAAGCTCGGTAATTTATGTGCGCCGTCGGCTCAACTGTTTGTGCTTTATCTTGCCGCTGCTGAATGTTTTCTGTGTTTGATAATGTCTATTATAATTAAATTTATCTTTTTTATTTCTGTTTTCTTTTAAGATTAGATATCTACTTGTTTCTTATCAGTAAGTTTAACGTGTATTATATGAGATGTCAGACACTATTTTGAACTTGAACTAACCTCTAATCTTTATTGAGATTACGGTATGTACCTACTCAAGGCATTTAATGTGATTGATTATAATGTGAAAAATACACATCAAATTATGATTTATGTATATTATTATGAATTAAGTGCTATGTTGCATGAATTATAAGTATGGTCATTGTTAATAAATTACTTTAATATAAGTCAAGTTCTCAGAATATTGTAGATGATAAGACATGTATACAAACACATAATGAGACAAGCCGATTATAAGAAATTACGAATCGTAATGTTAGGATAAGTTAGTAATGAGTTGTTTACTTACCTGCTGTGAAGAAGTGTTAGTCGGGGGTTAGAGTTGGAGTCACTTCGTTACATTGTGACAGGCGAGCTGGAGACTTACCTAGGATCTACGAAGGGCTCGGCGTAGATGTTCCTGACGGGCTGCCGCCTCGGCAGCGGCGGGGGCACCGGGCTGAAGCCCTCCATCATCTCCTCCCGCTCGCTGTACTTCAGCGACTTCATCGTCATCCTGATGATCCTCAAGTCTACAGTCCACTTCACTAAACGCTCTCCCAACCCGTCATCTCACTCAACGTCAGCTTTTATCACTTACATCGTTACTCACACTTTTAACGTTCATTTTATTTATTAAAATACACTTTTTATTACTTTGTTAATGTTACCATTTCGTGTTCACTATCTTATTTGGTTCTGAAAGGGCGATGTTTCGTGTTAAGGCTATGGGAAGGCGCGACACAACCGCTCGCGTGGAGGGCAGGCGGTTGACTGTCGCTCGTTCGGCGTCCCGCCCCGACCCTCGCCGAGACCTTACACCCGAGCTTTCGTCGTTTTTGCGCCCGCGCCGAGGTGCCATCAAAGCTTGCTGAGTTATTAGACGAGCGAACAAAAAACACGCAAGGAGCATAGCGCATAGCGCAACCCGAACGCGGAGACCACGTTTGTGCTCGACGTGATGCGGTTAAATTTTTCCATTGTGTTTTTATAAGAACAACTGTTGTGAAGTGTGAATAACAGCTTTTTGTGATAAAATCGCGGGGTGTCCTTTATGATAAGCCGCGTAGGATGATATTTTTTTGAGAAGAGTTTCTGATCAATAGGTCTTTTGTTGGACAAATTCTATTTTAAATAGTAGATACAATGTAACAAGTACACAAGTAATAATATTTACCGGAAATATATTTGTTGTTGTTATTTTTATTTGTTTTATTTCCCTATGTAGAGCGCTATTTAATCTGTAATATATAACTACCTAATTAAGACTATACTGGTACATAAGCATATTGTATTAATACGCATACTTTTAAACTCCCTTGTAGGTAAGTGTATTTATACAAGTTTTGTATGAAAATTTTATAATTTGCAAATTGTTGCTGACTGTTCACGATAAACTAATGAACCTTTTCAAACTAGGTGTTAGTTTATCAATCAGTAACAAACAAAGTTGGACATTATTAGACTTTATTTCAAAGGATTAAATGTGGCCATATACTATCCATATTGAGTTACGTTTTTATTTATTTATAAATAAAACGTGTAAAGATCGTTGAATAATTATGATACCAAAAAATTACAAAATTTTGTACTTATAATTTTACCGAAAATATAATAATAAAACTACATGCGAACATTATACCAAATAAGCAATCATGAAATTATGCACGGTCAGGTACTCCTCATAATTGCTTATTACAGTTGAACCTAAAACCACGAAAAAGGAATCCCACGTAAAACTGCAAATAATTGAAGGCCAGACAAGAAAGGAGAAAGCATTTAATCGATACGATTATCGGAAGGATGAGGGTCGGGTCGGCAGAGCACGGGCCCCAGCGAATTACAATCGGGGTAAGTGGTGTTTCACATGGAAATGTATTTTACCTTAAAATACTTGCACCGAACTTTGAACGTGTATCAGACATGTATATTACATATTGCAACGAACATATTACTACGTGCGCTTTGTAGAGAACAGTAAACCCGGAGTTATATGCAAATAATAAGATCTAGATGGATATATTATACAGAGCGTTCGTGTATGGCAGTGATAGTTCAAAGACCGAGGCTCCCCCTGCTGCGCAGCGGCGGTTGGTTGATCTCTGTTTTGCATGTCAAACAATTACCCCGATATACATTGTTCACGACAAATACGAGAGGCGTACACACGGTAACCCTTTTTGTTCTCTAAAATGTTTGTTTTCAAAACTCGTTACCCTTTGCTCAAATTTTATTTACGATCGGCGGAATTGTGTTACGCGCGTGATTTATTGAATGTTTACTAATTTAGCGCGCCCGCTCCTGTGTGTCCAATAAGAGTGCGCACAAAAAGTGACTCGGCGCACTTCCAATAGAAGGGCCGCGGCAAAATTATGTAAAAACCTGTCCTATGGGCCTGAATTATCCCGCAAGGATAAGGAATAAGAATATAAAAGAGGCTTAGAGTTTTCCATACGGCTTTTTGAAGAAGCAAGGAACGCGAGATTTACATACATACATGTGGGTAAACATGCTCGTTGCCGAAGTGTCTCCGAGTACCTGTATAATAAATTGATTTAAGCGCCTCCTGACAGGTTTAAGTATGTTTTGACAAACATTAGGGAATTTAAAGCCCCTGTGACAAAACTTTGTTTTGTGTCTCTCGAGCGCCGTCTATCGAAGAGGCACGAAGTGAATTTTCGTCGAGTTAGGACGAAATTCGCTTTGTGAAAAACTTCTTTCTAAGGACGAACTTAAACGTGAATCATTTGAATAAGTAATCGCTGTACTTAAAGCGAGTAGAGTTTGATGAAACAGTGCCACGCTAACTTTGCTGTTGATGGAGTTATAGACAGACGCGGGTTGGGTTTTTTAGTTATGTAGATTTAAATGATGGTCCGCCACATTGAGAGGAGCGTAGTTGCATTTAGTAAATTATATTCACAGAGCATTTCGCTTGCAATAAAATTGAATATAACTTTGAATAAGCATTACCTGTGCCAAGTATGAAATGTAAAGAAATATTTATTGCAAATAGATAGAACAGGACTTCAATAGCCTGTGGTCAGTACGGTCAGCAGTCTCAACTAAACTTGATATAAAATTTTAAATTTTCAATTGAGCAGCTTAAAAAACCAATTCAACCTTCCAATTTTTTATGTTCTACTACTGATTTGTGTCATAACGAATTTCAATGTGCATAGCTTTTGGTAAAATTATATTTTTTTGCTGACTGCAAAATCCAGAAACTTATTGAATGCGATACAATAGCATCACATTTGAATAGGACAGCAAATCCATAAAATGTCTAGTGCGCCCACGTAATCATTTTATATTTTAAGGAATGAGCTATTTACGAGTATGAAGGCACTTGATTGTAGCTCCGATAGTATATTCAAGCCACAAGGGATCACAGAGAGCAAGTAATGTACGTGCGTGTTGTGCAAGCGGTGCATATAAGGAGAGTAGGAAGCTGGCGCATCGCACTGAATTTTCCCATGGCGTAGACGCTGACTGATGTTGTATTACTGACGTTAGGCTCGCAAGCTATGGGACTATCGATACTTTTCTGAACGATTTTGAAAGTATCGATAAAAATGGATAAGATATATTGAGCATTTATTTCTATAGAAACATTGTCATAATTGTAAGGTGTCGTTTTCCGGGATAGTATAACCTGTATTGTGAATTGCTCTTATATAAATATCTGAGTTCTGGATTTGAATCAAATTTTAATCGAATTACATTTTACATTTACATTACAATTATTATTATGTATTTTGTGGATAAGTGAAGCTATTACGTTTATTTTTTTGTCTGTTTAATATTATTTTTATCTTATACGTAGGTATTATGCCTTCGTTTTTAAGAGCTTTTAAATATAAATGGATTATTTTGAAAGAACATTTAAAGACAGTGATCGTTATATTTTGAATTATGACATTTAGCAAATAAGGAAGTATATTTTAAATAATTATTGTACATACAACACACATTTTACTCAAACTGCTATGCAAATGTTAGTGTTATCATTGAATACCAAAATTGAGAGAGAACCGTTGATCTATACAGCTTTCTTTATTCAGCGACTGAACAAAGTTTTCTTTACACTCCTACTAAGTTTTTCTCTTGGAACCTTAAGTCAGTTTTTGCAAAAAATTTTTACTCTTTGCTTATAGAACGTTCATTATAGAGCACAAGATTTATACTTTTTATGCTTAGTAGAGTCCTGAGATGTACATATAAAATAACTTTTAGTTTAAAAGTTAAGCAAAGTATGCTTAACTTTTAAACTTTAGACTTTAGTCTATCAATTGTTCTAAGATAAAAAGTAGCTATGTCTTTTCTTATAGTTTCATCCTTGGCATACCAAATTTCATTACGATAGGCTGTCTACCATAATTCATCTTAAAAGAAAACGAACTCTTTCTTTTTATTAATATTAATAAGGATTTGAATGTGTTAAAAATCGATATCTAAAATCATCGATACGTGGGTTATCCCTATGGGACCGGATTGATGTATGGCCGGGCCTGTTCTTGCACTTGAACTTGTACCGTTTACGCTGTTGATTGTAACATACCGCGTTACTCGCCTCTATGGACGCCGGGAATATCAATATTCAGACGCCTCATAGTCTTAGTGCGATTACGCTAGCCCATATTTATGACCTAGGGCTTGGACGAACGTTTTCAATCGCGAAATTCTAGTATACGCGATATTCATTGCTGTTAAATGTACTTTGTCGATTAAATACGTTATGTTAATCCAGGAATCGAAGTTATATATTGTTACAGAAGGTAAGGGTAAAGACATAAAAAAATGAACTTATTAATTTAAGTCCTATTAGTGGTCTGGTTGCTAACAGTCAATTGGGGGAAAAGTAGCTTTAGTTTAGTTTACCCAGCCGCTTTTGGCGTATCGACAATTAGAGATCAATAGGGATGATGACTGCATTAAAAAAACTATAATTCGATTTAGTCCATCTATTAGTTAGATTATACAAAAAAACACGACACATATTTTTCGTTTTCTCAAATTAACAAAAAATCACAAAGATAATGTGCATCAACGTTTGGTTGAGGGCTTGCGACTTCACTATTTAGTAAAAATTTTACGAAAGCGTGACGTCACGCGCAACTTAATTGCATTGTATCTTCGTCAATGTTTGTTTGACAAATAAATAAAAAAATACGTGTTCAATATTTTTTTATAATCTAATTGACGGACTAAACAGTTTTTTTTTGTCACCTTGCCTATTATAAAAAAAAACTTTAGTAAGTTGCTTTCTTTAATTGACTAATTACACACTAGTGTAAAACATAATAAAGACAGTTCACATATTCAAATCAAAGTTTAATTATGATTATATTATACAAAAAAATTTTTACCCATCAAACGTTTTTTATGTTGTAGCCATGTGTAACAGAAGATTTCCATTTCATAATTTGTCTGCTTGCACACATTTTAATCTCCTAGTGCACATCAACTGTTATAAGACAATTGCTAATTTAAATAGCTTAAACTATTTAATGTTGCATTGCAGCATGAAACGGGGCAATTACTGTTTGTTGTTTATACTTTATGAGTACTGCGGGTATGTCCGCGTTAACAGCAGTTGACTAATAAACACGTTTTAGTCGGTGTATTTACGCTGGCATTAACAAGGCGCCCGTTCGTTTGAACCGTATTAATCTTCGCTCCTGGCCCAAATAAATTTCGACATCCGTCAGCCGCTAGACGGCCCTACAAAAAATGCTCAGCTATTTTAATTAGCGTGGCATTTTTGAGTATTTTACTAAAAAATGCCATTGACACACTTGGCAGCGTTCGGGGATTTTGAAGGTGTTATGATGCTAGTTGATATTACCTGCATGATTATTTATTTACTATGGTAAGTTACTTTATGACTTAACCGATTTTTACCAAAAGAAACCTAATTGAAAGTAATTAAATATAATTAATGGGAGAAATTACTTATTAACCTCTGCAAACATAAATAGCAAATAGACTTAGTATGTAACTTAAATATTTACTTCTACTTGATACTAAGTAATTTTAACCTTATTTCAAATGAAGTGAAGCAGCAAAAGATCAATTTATTTATAGTAGTTCAACCAGGAAATAATTGGCTGTAGTGGGTTTCTAAGTTTGAAGATGCACAAGATTATCTTCAAGCCATAGCGTGCGTCGCTTCACTTCGATAGGCAATTGACGATATGCCTAGCCGTTGTCGCCACTGAGCCACTGTGATTTACTTACAAAATAACTTTATTGCTCCGAGTCACGATAAACGTATTTACGACAAAACAATCCACGCGAGCAATTAACTAACAGTCGAGATCGGCCTTTTATTAAATGTTCCGTAAGTTTTGCTAGTGCGAACCAACTTGTGTAAGAGCAAAGAAATTAAGATTAATTAACGTATCTGGGTGTGTTTGTTCACCGGCTCTGTTCGTTAGCAGCCCTAGTGTGGTGCAGTGTGGGTGCCGTGTGTATGTGGAGCACGTTTCATAAGATAAAAGACGATATTGATTCCGTGACGAGCCAGCAGCGGGCTGTGGGAAACGATTCCTGCACGTTTAATAGATGCCCCGAGGAAACCCGCACATCAGCACTCTTTGTTCGACGTTCTAAGAAAAATCATTATAAACACTCCTTCGGGGACGCGAGCCCGAATTACGTAGGGTTTGCGGTTTCTGTTTAACTTCGAATGCGACTCGTTGAATTTGTAACGTGTATATTAAGTTCTGGGAGTAATTAACGAGTTAAGGGTGCCATAGCGAGCACTTTATTCCTAGTTTGTGACGGAGGCTGGCCCCGCCGCAGGACCGGGCCACATTCTCGCGGGTAATTACGCACGCCCGTCTCGTTCCCAAGCCGCAGCTCTAACATTTTATGCCTCATTTCGTAGTGTATGATTTGCTGCACACAATATTTACAGTAATTATCGTGGGAGAAATCTACGCTCGCGTGCGAATCGAATTCACTCAATGAACTTTCGATGACAGCTATTGTTTTAATAGCAGCGAAGCATTGACTAACAATTACGAAGCCCGCGATTATGTTATTCACACTGAATTAATTTATGCAGGCAATTTTAATAACAAACTCAATAATTGAATGTCCGTTGTAGTTTTTACATAACATACCGGTTTATATTACTGGCCCACATTGGTGGTTGTTTTTTGAATTTCTAAATGAAGATTTTGTGCATAGGAAGACTATTTAAAGATAGGAGTAAAAAGAAGTTCCTTTATTAACTTTAGCTTCCTTAAGAAAATCAATGTTTCGCATCTCGGTAAAATTTTAAGGTAATTTTTTTAACTTTCCGAAAAAGCCATTGAAATACTGATATAATAAAATCAGTGCCAGCACAGCGCACACAGTCGCCATTATTTAATGTGAGGAACGTTTCTGGGAATGTTTATTTTAAAAGTTATGAACGAATTTAAATTCGCACTGTCGGCACATGTGCTTTCGTGAGTGAAGTACATTCCTAGATATGACTGACTTGCAATTTCCCCTTGTCACGATTAGAAATTTTACAGAAATGTAAAATGTTGTGAAGGCGTGCCAGAAAAGATATCGCATAATGTCACAAGTCGGTTAATTCGTAAGTAAGTTTTTAATGACCTTGTATACGATGGAATTCATAGATATTTGCCATAAGATAGGAACCGCAACAAATTTAGCAACGGAAGAATAGAAATAGGAAAACGTGAGCGACATTCTAGCACTGATATAAAGAGCATATTCGAAGCAATATATTTTAAGAGGGGAGATCAAACGGCTTTGAGTTAGTAAGCGATGATTAGATCCGACAGCACGCGGCCGGCCCGGGTGGAGTCCACTCGCCTCCGTCAAAACAAACGCTGTCTTCGCGAAACACGCCCCGAGATAAAAGCGGCGGCTTTTTATTCCTATGTTTTTTCCCTTTGCGTTGCCTTTCCACGAGTTTTTAACGGTTAATTTGTCATTAGCTCTGCATCTGTCAGCGCGTCGAGTTTGTCGCTCGCAGAGCCAGAGAAATATAAAAAGAAGTGTAAATGTTTTAAAACTCGGCAATTGTAAGGGATTCAATAAGCGCAGCTAATTCGTTGTAGTCGTAGATTGACCTAAATGTTTGAAATAATAAATGGAATCAATGAAGGCCGGTAATGACATCGCGGCATCATTAATGATTATAATGGCCGGGGAATTGTTTCTAGTGCGTAATGGCGGGAAGGTAGGGGCGAGTCCGGAAATTGTCCTCTTGTCGGGCCACCGCCGCATTAGCCGAGGACATTAGGCCACCGGTGTGTGCGTGCCGTATCATTTGTGCCTCACGACACACGACTGTCACTCATTTTTACCTTAGACGAATCTGATGTGTAACGGACAATGAGTCGACGAAATTATGATAGATAACAGCGTGAGAACGTAAATAGTGTGCGCGCATCGCCGTCATGTGTCATGGAAACTTAGACGAACCATTAACGATCGACGAATCTTCCAGCAATTTAGTTTGAGCACATAATTGCGAGAACAAGTCGAAGCTAATTGATGTCCGGGCTCGCCGGAGTTGCCGTTAATACGGCTCGCCGGGCAGGTTCTTGCATACGGGCCCACATAGTTAATACAAGTCGTGAGACTCCCACCAATAAGGTGTACGCTGATTTGACTACATTATCAGTGATTTATTACATGAATAGTTAATTGGTAGCGTAATTGGTTTTGTTTTTCAAGTTGAAAGTTTAGGAACCGAGATTCTGACGACGAGATGCGCTTATGAATTTCGTAATTATGTATCGTGCTTTCCCTAGTCCATTATTACTATAATATTGTTACTGTATCTATTATTACTGTAAGTAATAGTGGTTTAAATCATTTAATTATCAGCAACAGTGTTCTATTTCAGTCCGTGTACTTATTGAGTACCTACAATAAAATTGATTAAGTACCTAGATTGACAAATAACGACATAATATAATTTTAATAGTTTGTAAACTTTTATGAGTTGTATCGAAAGTCGTTAAATGTAGGAAACTGTTAACCAGTTAGTATAATTACGCTACTCCCCTACTCCCAGACATCTGGATTATGCTTCAATATTACTGTTACAGTTTAATTCCACTTTAAATCGCCAATAAAATGTGACATTTGTAGTTGTAATATGCTTAATTGATGGAATCATGTAAAAATACCATTTAGACACGCCAACTGGATCTTTAAAACCGTATTAGGTATATTTTAATTTAAAAAATGAACAGCTGTATCAAATAAATGTCATTTCCATGTTTTTGTAGGGATGTCGAAAATACAGTTAATGCAATGGGTCATCAAATATTAATATTTTATTAAAATAGGTATACCGAATAGAAGTTACGAAGATTTATCAGGATAATAGGTAAATGCAAAAATGATGTAAGAACTTATTTCATCTATTTATTGACTCATTCTTTCGGATTTTATATAAGTACATATTACAAACTATTATTTGATAATTTATTTTAGCAATGCGGAGAAAACTACTCTACGTGTTTTATACTTTGACAAATACTAGATCCTGGTTAAACGATTATTGTTACCAATGTCAAATACTAGATCCTGGTTAAACGATTATTGTTACCAATGTCAAATACTAGATCCTGGTTAAACGATTATTGTTACCAATGTCAAATACTAGATCCTGGTTAAACGATTATTGTTACCAATGTCAAATACTAGATCCTGGTTAAACGATTATTGTTACCAATGTCAAATACTAGATCCTGGTTAAACGATTATTGTTACCAATGTCAAATACTAGATCCTGGTTAAACGATTATTGTTACCAATGTCAAATACTAGATCCTGGTTAAACGATTATTGTTACCAATGTCAAATACTAGATCCTGGTTAAACAATTATTGTTACCAATGTCAAATACTAGATCCTGGTTAAACGATTATTGTTACCAATGTCAAATACTAGATCCTGGTTAAACAATTATTGTTACCAATGTCAAATACTAGATCCTGGTTAAACGATTATTGTTACCAATGTCAAATACTAGATCCTGGTTAAACGATTATTGTTACCAATGTTGGTTAATATGTAGTTGTTTTTTTAATGATGACTAACAATAATAGAATTATTTTAAATACCACTATTGAAGGGAAAATATTTACTATTTAATTTGCAATAAAAAATTTCGAATTGAATTTTTTTAACAATAAAATAAAAAAATAAAAAAATCTTCAGACTGGCACACCAATTCCCTAGTCCCAAACTAAGCTCATATGCTTGTGCTATGGATACTAGACGGATAGACATACTTAAATACTTTTATAAACATCCATGACTCGAGTACAAACATCCATGTTCATCACACGACATATTTGCCCCTAGCGGGATTCGAACCCGCGACCCTCGGTTTCGTGGCCAAGGTCTCTGACCACTCGACCAACGGGCCAGTCATGGCAGGCAACAATGTGACCGTATATCATTGGACAGGCTGGTGCGTATCGCAGATTTAGTAAAATTAAATGTTCTTTCTTTATTATAAAAAAGAAAATACTAATAATTTTAGTACGGGAAAATTAAGCAACGGCTAATATTTAATTTATAATTGAACATTAATTAATAGGTAATTTTGTTATTTTAATATTATTGGGGAGATATGAATATGATAGCAGATAGTGTATGGGCGAGTTTGACCATTTTATCAGCTGGTTGAACCCCAATATTTCATAGATTCCACACGACGATCCACAGCTATAGATCGTTTAGATATAGTTATGATTTTATTAAGTTATTATTAAATAATAATAAGATTTTTTAAAAGTATGAAATAATATTATGTATGTTTACGTGGATTAGGATCTTCTTTAGAATTTCTAAAAATTCGATTTATTGTATTAAGCTTAGCTACTATCAAAGATGTCGGAAAGTGTTCCCTTGATTTTTTTGTTAACTGTTTCACAATAATAATCAACTATAATTAATTAAGAATAACAGACATGAAGTATCACAGTTAAATACGTTGTTGCCCACTATTCATTATCAAACGGATATAAATTGGTTTTTCACCCGGTATCTTTCTAATTATTTTATCTGGAAATATAAAGGTAACGCTAAATATAAATTTATTTCATCTATTCAAAAAAAAGTGATAATATGAACAATCTAAATAGTAATATAGAATCTTTAATTAAAATAGCGTTTTTATTAACTACTTAGGTAGGTACCTACTTGCTTGAGAATTGCAAATATTACGATAGTAATAGGATTACGTGTATCAAAAAATTATGTAGGCATTATGGAATTAATAAATTTGAGTCTCTAATTACAGAGATTATATTTTGGCCAAACATGCGATCAAAGCTTGCTGGAATGTAAATGAGCTAATAAAAGCAAGTTCATTTTTTATATTAATTGATTTTCCTAAATCTCATATTGATGATAATAAGAATAATTATGAAATTATATTTAACACACCGCTATTTGCAGCCAAGACAAATCCAAATTGTATCATTTCACGAATATTCTCAATCTTTCATAATCGATTTGAGGTTTTATGTATATTCATTGAAATATTTTAAGGTTTATGTAATCCGCCGTCTATTTTGAACATTGTGTTATCGGAATCTTATCGTCGTAGAAACGATCACACTGAAGGAGCTTTTTCTTCCTTGCCTAAGTGATGAAGAATATTAAGTTATTATTTACTATATTTTACAAATAGCGATGCTGTAATCATATAAGCACCTGCGTTAATTTTGTAAGTACATAATATTTAGACTACCGTGGTTTAACATGCTGATATCGTTTAAAAGCTTGGAAAAGCTCAACGTAATTTTATATACGTCTTTACTGGCTAAACTTACGAAAGCTCAAGGTAGGTACTGATTTATACAAACATTATTCCGTAACAGTCCATCAAAAACTCACATCCGTGAGACGCTGACCATAATTCACAGGGTACACGAAGCCAACCATGTAATTCGGGCAATTTTAATAGGGTGAAAACACATTTTAGGAAAACAATAAACACCAAAAACAATAAAGAACAAATTAAATTCGGACACAGAAAAGCGGCGGCGGCATATCGCGAACGGGGATATTGCTGGGTGTCACGCTAGGGGGGCCGGGGCTACCTGGTGCATGCGCTGGTGCCGGCGCCGCCTGAGGCTCGGGCCTGGCGGGCTACGCGTATCGGTCACTGACCGCAGCAGGTCGCACGGACCGCGGACCTCGCCGTCGGAGGTGTTGTGTCAAGTGACCGCGAGACAACGTCGACGCGCGCGGACCGGGCGCCCTCCGCAGGCGATTTGATGCCCTCCGCGCGACGCCGATGCGCGCGCATTCTACGGCCTGCTAATGCCGCCCTATCCCTTGTCGAGAAGCGAGATATCGAGTTATCCGCGGGTGGCTATCGCGCTTAACCCTGTCAGTTTCAACAGACATACAAAAGCTCTAATTCTGTATACGTAAGATGAACTCCTTTCCTTTATTGTTTCACAGCCGTCATCTTATTTTTTTATTCTGGCTGCGATAAGAATCTTCAGCTTAGTTGGGCGGATTTTTTTTGGAAAGATAAGTAATGCAAGTCATTAGTGATAGAATGAAGAGAATAACTGAGTTAATCGACAGTGGACATCACTAAACAGATTATAATTGGAGCATGCGTGGTTCGAGGGTTGAGGGTAAGAGGAGGACAGAAGGGGCGCGAGAGGGGGGCGCGGGGCGCCGGGGCGCGTGTCACCCGCGGCGGCGCGACGCTACGACGTGATCTTGACACCGCGTATGCACAGCCTGCACCACTCCACACTTTGTAAATACAATTTTTAATCACATGTTCAAAATAAACATGTGATGCACAACGTCTGTTTTACGAAACCGCCGGCACAGTAAACATTCGTCTCATCCGTGTGCTCAGATGGACACTAAAATGTTTGCTTATCATTAAACGTGATCGGTAATGAGAGACGTGACCGAAATGACTACTGATCCTAAATCTTATTCATATAGTAATAAGTGCCTCTATGTTGTTGGTTACAAACAGTCTGCAAAACTAAATGGGATTGAAAAATCTGGTCAAGCATGATTTGGGTCGCACGGACTTATTAATTTACTTTCCATGATTTTTTTATTTATGTATTAATTGACTTTCAGCGCTCAGGTTAGAGGGAATACACAAACTTGCATGATAAACTCACATTCGGTGATTATAGCAAATCATAAAAAACTACATAATATTATTTTCTAAGAGAACCGTGTTGACAATATGTCGTGGTCCTGTAACTTTTTCGTATCAATATACATGAATGTTGCTCTGAGTTAATTCAAATAGAGAAAGTATTATAGGACATGTGCGTGAATCCGAGGACAGTATGTTGATTATTTCGATGATGGAATGGTATCCTATTTTCATATCAAATACATAGCTCTTATTCAGTAGCGGTGCTATATAATGCATTGATACATGAGCTTTACACATTTTACTAGTCAGAAATTAAATGAACTTAATTGCACACTTATTTTATGTGTTATTAAAGATAGTTTGATTTAATAGTTTTGACAAATGCCTCGCGATAAATAGTGCTAGATTACATACAAGAGTCGTTGCTATCTATAAAGTTCAGATTACGATCAGCTGACTATAATGCTTGCATTGCTTCAAATTTAAAACTAAACATATGTATATCTAGCAGAAATGAAGAGTTGTGCTCTAAGATTTAAAAGTAAAGACCTAGTCACTTCGTAAGTTGGATTATCTTCTAATTTAAAAGTAAAGATTTGTTTCTAATAGCTATGCCGGGTTATCTTTTTAAATTTAAAAGAGACCTAGTCACATCCTACGCGGAGTAGTGAATAGAAGTATTCATCAACAAGCGAGCAAGCGAGCGGTTGTAGGCCGCTTCAGTCGAGGCTTTGGCTTTTTACAGCGGCGGGTAAATGGACAAGCGCGACGTGTGGATACGGAATCCTTGGCGCGTGACTTGAGAGCACGCTTCATCGACTTTTAGGTATGCCCCTATCTATCTTGAACGATCTACGAACGTACCGAACATTACTTCTTGCATACAATGAGTTTTGGGAAAAACACGGCGACTTTACATAAACATGCCTTTTGAGATATTTGATACATTCCGTTTGATTTGATAGAATACGTGCAGGAACATCACAAAAACGTGCTCGTGTTACGCTATAGTAGCGTTAGTAGTAAACTTATTGGGCATCTGATAGATTTACTGCTTGTTATGAAAAGTTGTTTGCGCTTTCGGGTTCATTAGATGAAGCCGGTTCATTAAAATTAATTGTTTACGGTTTCGCCGATGCAGTTTCGCTCGAAAAACGAGTTCAGGTTTTCTAGACGCTGAGTATAATTTGGTTTATGGTTTGCGTCGTAATCTTTTATACATATAGTAAACAACTAATCACACTGAGGGGTTTTTGTATTATTAACATTTTATGTAACTCATACGCAATAACACCATAATAATCTATATAGGTGAATAAAACATACTAAGAAATACTAGCTTTTTTTAAATACGATACTTATGCCAAAAAAAAATTTTTTCTCAGTCTCCTATTTGTTCGGGCTGATCTTTGAAACGGCTGGATCAATAGAATTTTTACTGGCAGAAGTTGATGTCGTAAGTCGCAACTAAGTTAATTGCTAGGAAAAATATTATGTTTCGTACAAAAAAAAATCCTTAGAATTTTAGTAAATGACCATACTTTATGTTAAATTCTACGACTTAGTTCGTAAGTCGTAGGTAAGCATAAGAAAAGTGTAGTTTGTGGGCTTTAGTAATAAATATGTTAATCTTCAATAGAGTGGGTTTACTTATACACACTATTGTAATAAAACAACCTCAAAATAATATTACAGACCGACCCGAAGTAGGCAAAACAAGAATCATTGTAGTTAAATACGTTTTCACGATGCATAACTCGTTTTATTATTCACGCTGTAGTCGGCGCTCGAGTCGGGGTTCGGTAAGGTTTCGCTGGCGGTCGGTAAAGGGTTTTGTTTTCTTTATAAACAAGCGCGAAGGTGCTGCTAACGACCCCACGAACAAATACGAAATTCGATCTTCCATTACGCATACAAATGGTTCCCCTACACCGCGCCCGCCACCTCTAACACTGAGCGTATTGTCTTCTACAATCTGATCGCCGTCGTTCGTTCTACTTCACAACTTCGCCCCAACTATTGTTTATGCTTATTAATCTATTCAAATAACACCTGTTTTTGACGCCTACGCAGACATAAACAGGATCCATTAAATCTTTTGATACTCTTTTCTGATGTTCTTATCGCTTTATTGAATCCACATAAAAAAGAAATTAATGAAAAGTAGGTATCGGTTCCAGGGAAAGTTGAAGTGCCGCTATCACTTTGATCTCGTCTGGGTATTGCCGTCAATTTTTGCCGAAGACATTTAAATTCGACGTTCCTCGAGACTTTTAGAAATTGGGACGTCTAATCATTCTATTATTGATAATTAAACTGATAGCGCTTTATGGAAATTGCGTTTCGTTTTTCTGTTTTTATAAATTCATCTCCTGTAATCAGGGCGGTTATTGAGGTTTGGCGGTGTGCGCCGCGCTCTGGCGTAAAATAAAACATCTGACAAAAAGTTGGAGAGGAACGTAGATCGAAGTATTTCTATTGAGGGCCATGACGTCGCATAAATGTCGCACAAAATGTTGTTTGTCACAGGCTCGGGCGGGCGCGCCGCGATCGCTCGATAACAGACGGAACCAGCGGGCGAGCACTAGCTAAGGCTAATACTAAAATATTTTCCATTCAACTTTTTGTTTTATCGGGGATTACTGCATTCCTATCGGATGGTGTAATCACATGAACGCATTGTTAAGGATTTAATAAAATTGCTGCTTTAATACGTATTCATTTCAATGAAATCCCTTGTACGTTTTATGTAACGTTCCTTAATAACTAGAATATTTGTTTAAAGTGCAATAAACAAAGCGTATAATTTAAAGTTATCTTTATTAAATCGTATTGCTTCAGTTGAATACTTGAAACTTGTTTTTAGCTCTAAATTGATGTAATACCTTAATTAACAGTTTGAATAGAGTGAAGTTAAATGTAAAGTGCACTTTATTAAATACCATTATATTGTGATCGACAAGTGTTTACAGCTAAAATGTTAATGCTATTACATACATATTCTCCTCTGACGTAATTTCACAGGCAAAAAGTTCCTTGCGTAGTGTAGGATTACCAAGTTCAAAACTACAAAAACCGGACGCAAGAAGACAATTATGTAGATATATTTTATATATTCGATAAGAACTAAGTTTGACTGGCCTGTTGGTTGAGTTGTCAGAGACCCTGGCCACGAAACCAAGGCTCGCGGGTTCGAATTCCGCTAGGGGCAAATGTTTCGTTTGATGAACATGGACATTTGTACTCGAGTCAGGGATGTAAACGTATTTAAGTATGTCTATCCGTTCACCTAGTATCCATAGCACAAGCATAAGCTCGTTTGGAGCTAGGGAATTGGTGTGTCAGTCTGGAGTATTTATTTATTTATTTATATTTTATATGGGTATTAACTGAACCATATAAATATGATAAAGTATGTAGGATGCACTTTACTCAGGTAGTTAAAAAAACACATACTTACATTAAATATGCTATAACTTCTTATAGCTGTTTCCCTTAAATATATTATTACTCATGGTTACGCGTATAGGCATTTATACGGTGTTTGCTATATTAGGATTCATTTTCAGTATTGACTCGAGATCACGTTCTTATAATGAGTGCTTAAGTTAAACTAAAGGTGTGAGATGAAAATATATATTTAAAGACTGATGTGCACTGAGTGGTATAATAGGTATAAAGTTAATGACCACTTAATAATATAAAAATCTTGACTAAATGCATTAGGTTACCTTACACTGTTTTGGCCAATCAACCTAAACGAGCCTTTAAAGCTTTCTTCAAAAATCCATATGGTGTATGTACATATCCGCATTGTCACTTCGTGTCTGGCGACCCTACTCCTTTCCTACTTTTTGTGCTCCTTACCGCTCTGAGAATATTTGACACGATCATTTTCAATTGATTTGAATATCTGCTTGTCGTCCGAGAATAGGGGTCGTGACTCGTGATGTGTCCATCAACGTTTATCTGATGCCGGACTTGGGATTTATGTTACTAGCCTCGGATTACTTGAGGTGTAAATTGTGACGTCACAAATTAGAGCTGCTAGTTCAGAAAATGAGTTTTATATTGACCGTTTAAGACTTCTACGAGAGTCTGCAGTCTGATCTTAGTTGAATAGTCCATTTATTCGTCCAATCGAATGAGATAATAATAGAACATACATACATAACATCACGCCCATAATCCCCGAAGGTGTAGGCAGAGTCAAACAGGCAGCATGCCCCTTCAACCACATTCAGCCAAAAACAAAGTCGGGCTGGGTTAGATGGAAAATTGTGAAAAAGCAGTGACAAGCGGCTAACCTGTCGCCTGCACAATCACACACCCAAAACCCGATATACCATTAGTCGCCTTTTACGACATGCTAGGCAAGAACCACAGTTGGCATTTTATTTTTAAGTCCCAGACCAACATGGGACAGTGGGCTGGGTTGGATGGAAAGCTGTGAAAAAGGAGTGACAAGTGGCTAGCTCGTCGCCTACTTAATCACATACCCAAAAGCCCGTAAACCATTAGTCGCTTTTTACGACATGCTAGGCAAGAACCACAGTTGGTACATTCTTTTTTTTTGTCCCAGATTAACATGGGCCAAGTCCCAGACCAACATGGGACAATGGGGAAAATAATAATAGAATATTTTTTTAATACCGATTTCATGACGAAGTGTTGTATAAATTATGTTTATAGTTGAACGTTTTGTGGAGATTGTCATTGTACCTACTTTTATTTTCCATTTTCACGTATACAATTGTTTATATGTCTTTTATATATTTTATATATGTAATCTGATATAATCTGATAGATAAAGTTAGCGTTTAATTCACGCAGTAATCTGAGCCTGTCCTACGAATTACTAAGTTCCGAATGGACGGTGCGATAGTTGTACATCTTCTAATCAGATTAATCCAATAAAAGTATGGTATTAGATATCGAATTCAACACATTGTGTTGTGTTTAATCTCTAAGTGGGTGTCCATCTGAAATGTAATTTATATGAAATAATGCATAATCCAACAATCCTATGTTACTTACTTAACTTTTCGCCAAATTCTTTAGCGCGGCAGGCATTCCAATCTTTAATAATTTTTTACGTTATAAATACGATTCTGGATCCTACGACTACTTGTCTTACCTGAGTACAATCTATTCCTCATGTAACGATAACACGTGAATCACTTTACCATAGTTCGTGATCCCAAATTAACCATAGCGGAAACGTGATTCATCCAAAATTCTAAACACCATGCTACGCGTACCGTGGTTATCAGTAGTAAAGGATATCAGGATTTTCTTCCATTATAATAAATATCTCTCATGGTCCTCAATAAAAATAATGCATAAAATGTACGAGTAAATTTATGTGGCAACCAGAACAGTGTGAGACGGGCAATAATAATGCAGGAGTATACGCGTGAGTCTGTGTGTCAATCAAATAGTATGAGATACTTAACGACATGACAGAAACGATGTCCGTATTGTCAATATACCTAGTCAGGTGTTTATAAACTACTGAAATCATTATAATAGCAAATCAATACCGCCTCACAAGGGAAACGGCAGTAGAGTATCTAGTATTTAGACTTTACATGGAACGTGAGGGACAAATAGTTCTAGCTGGAACGGGTGTTTGTGTTGGTTCTGGGTATTTGTGATACTTTATTTATGTTATGAATCCCAATACAAGTGCTTTACTTACTTTGGAAACATATTAACGACTGTGATGTACCTAATTTGACCACTATCAGTGGTAATTTCAACGTGAAAAAGTAGCATACAGAGTTACATTCGAATTTATAATATTATTTTATTATTCGAATTGATTGGTATCTATACACAATAGAAGATTCTGTAGACGATTTTAAACAAACAAACAAACATAATATCACGCCCACAATCCCTGAAGGAGAAAGTAGAGGCACAGGGGCAGCATTCCCCTTCAACCACATTCAGCCAAAAATTAAACTGGGCTGGGTTAGATGGTACATTGTGAAAAAGTAGTGACAAGTGGCCAGCTTGTCCCTTACACAATCATACACCCAAAACCATTAGTCGCCTTTTACATGACATGACATGCTAGGCAAGAACCACAGATGGCACATTATTTTTAAGCCCCAGACCAACATGGGACAATGGGCTGGGTTAGATGAAAAATTGTGAAAATGCAGTAACAAGTAGCTAGCTCGTCGCCTACATTATTACAATTTTAAATAAAAGAAAGATAGAAACATTTATTCACAACACATACAATGACAAAAATGAAATAGACAATAAACAATAGGCAAATAAAAAAAGGAAAAAATTAAAAAGATGGAATTAGATTATAAGAAATAGTATGGACCAACTAGGTCTCAGCGTCAGCATTATGCTGCTACGGCATCGGGTCAACATCGCAGAAGCGCTGGTATTCTGGCGGGACCTAATGTTGGAGTAGCAAAATTTAATACAAACAAATATACTTACAATATATTTACAAAGAAGAACATACATACAGATAAATATAGTTATTTTATAATAAAAAAAAACATTAAAATAAGTATTTAAATAAAGTTAAAAATGGTTTAAAAATATATAGATACAAAGTACCTAAACACACAAAGAAAACAAAGAAAAACATTTTCCCAATACTATATACAAGGTACACATAGCTTAGACAGTAGGCAGAGAAAAAGAAAGATCGTTACCAAAGAGAACATTAAAGAAGATAAAAGTATAAAATAATCTTTTACTATTCTACCTAGTCGTCGAATTTAATTCTAAATCTCAACAATGTTGAGCGTCAGCGTTTACATAAACAAACAGCGAAGTCGATAGGGCACATGTGAGCTGGTGTAAACAGTTGGGCTGGGTGCACCCCCATTAGACGGCTTGAGCTCATTTAATTACGGAGCTGCCGGTGTCGCCGAGTCCTATCGGGTTACATTCAGATTTCGCCCTTAATACATAATTTGACTGTTCCCTAAGCGAGGGTTTACCTGGAACATCCTTGGCAATCGATATTTTGAAGGCGCCGTAGTTTATTGTGAAACGAATTGTTACGACCGGCGTAATCTCCTTGGAGTTATGATAGCAACACAAATATGTATCTAATCTTGTAAGTCGTATTATAGTATCGTAAATAACGAAAGTTACTCTTTAAACACGACTGTTTAAAGAGCAACTTGTGTTATTATTTATGAGCTTGGTTAATGAAATGGAACAATATAAAAAGGTAAACAATATTTTTAGAGTTCCGCCTTAAAGTAGTCAAATAAAAAGTTATGTGGCGATGTGTGTGAACAACTTGGTATCTTTACGTCACAGCCGTTTCATGAGCTACTAAAAATGCACTCAACTTGATATTTTTTAGAGCTTTATAGTTTCTTTGCTTGCATGTCTCCGAACTAAACTTAACTGAAAGAAATATTTTACAGTATTAGGATCATCGATGTATGAAGAGATGCTGTCGTATATCATATAAATTGTATCAATTGTATCATACAATTGTATTTACTCTTAACAAAAAAATTATGAGATATTGTTTTTGGGCAAATTTTAATAATCTAAAAAACATAAGAGTCATCTGATTTAAAACACCTGATAAACGTTTATGTTTATATTTGTATAAGTAAATAATATCTTATACAAAGTATACTAAGTAATAAGAAGTGTTAAATTCATTCAAAGTCCAGTGAAAATAAATCAAATTACAAATACGGAATCCTTGGCATACCTGTTACTCGTAATGTACCGTGTTTTTAATAATCTGGACTTTTTTCTAAAATATTCGCAAGCTTTGCTACGAGTGAATATAATACGTTACACAATCAAAAGCCCGTATCTTTGTATATTCAGTAGCTATTGAGTTTCAAAAGTATTAAATGTAATAAAAAGGTGAAAAAAATCCTCAGTGAACGGACGAACGTAAAAAGCCAGACAATGTAAAAAGAGAAAAAAAAAATGTTCTGAACTTTTGCGTGAATTGGTTTTAAGTAAGTTATTGTTAGTGTGCTATGCAAGTAAATAAAATTATTAACGCATAGTTGTTTTAACTTTAATCAGTCAGTATTATGGTATCGTGCATTTTGTATTTACTTGTTGTCAATCCCAGTCTTAAAGATAGGAAAGTCTTTTTGGCATCTATAATTCGTATTTATGCTATAGTACTGATATTTTTAGTTGTAAGTTGTTTTATACAGACTAAATACTGTAACAAGATATAATAATACGTGTAAAATTTAATCAAAGTTTAATTACCATTATCAACTCCGTAATACTACAGAAATTACTAGTTATATTGTTTGGCACGTACCTACTATTGCCAAATTCACTTTATTCACAACCTCAGTTTAATATTGTGAACAATATTGTTTAATAAAAGTACGCGAAATAGTAGTATCACCAGTGAAATTGTAATAACACGAAATTGACAATAACTTGCAACAGGAATACCGTTAAATTGCAACCTTGCAGAAACGCTCATTTTCCGAAATACGAAATGACGACAACAACGAAGAGATAAACCCACAAAAACTCGGCGATTATCCGAAATATTCAGTATATGTGCCAATAATGAGTCCCGTTGAGCGATATTGCGTGGAATGGCCTAGTATGTAACGGTTTATGTTTTGTCTACGGTAATAACAATTTTAGAGCTGCAAGTCCCGGGACGTATGCTAGACCTATCGGTTCTGTACTGTGAATGTCGTAACCATTAGCGAAATTTGACTGACGTGTATATTACGTTTTTATTTAATAAGCCATGTAAATAAAATTATTTAAATGGCCAATGATGATGTTTTCTGCAATGTTCGGAGTTTTGGAGCAATGGTATCTAAGTAAACAGTAGCGTTTGATTCAGATTTGTGTTAGTTAGCATCACCTGGTCTGCAAGATGATTTAGATTAACGACAATCTTTGAGTTTTTCTATGTAGTGTCAACCGCTTTCGTGACGGTTATCAAATTGGCCTGTCCCCGGTACTATAAGCAGACGCAATGAGAATACGTCGGCGTACGATTTATGCGCCACCGGCTATTGTGTCGACACTGATTACTCTTTATGGAGATTTGACGTCCTAGCACGCCGCGCCCTACACGCCCCGTTTGCCTACCAACGGGTTGTATGGACGTAAAACTTTTATGCCTCCACCGCGTTTTACAGCGGGCCTTTTATTATTTAGTGAAAGGAGCGACGGTGATGTCATAAATCTCCGCTCCTGCGTGAACTTTCGCCTCTTATCTCGGCAAAGAAATTATGGAACTTTCTGCCTTCTTCTAGACAAAGTGTTTGGCTTTTCGGGATCTTGGGTTACTGGAGATTTTCGCGAATTAATGAAGATTTTTGTCAACATTTTTTTTTTGAGGAAAATGACGCGTTTTTATAAATAAACGAGTGGCGCAGCGTTTACCTCAAATCAGATTCAAAGCTTCATTCATATATCAAACTTTACGGTGGCTTTCCAATGCTACTCATATTGGTTAAAACACCATAAGATTTATGTAGCGACCTTCAGAGTGTTGTTGTTTGTGTAAGGGAGATAATGTGGAAGATAGACTTCAAGAACGAAAAAAAAATGTTTCAAAATAGCTTTGCATATTAGAACATTGGCATATTATGTCAAAAGAAAATGATGATTCTTGTAGTAGAATATATATTTCATAGCAATATAATTTGCTCGCTATGTCTAATGCGGGTTTACCGTCAGATATACATCTCGGGTGCCACCTAAGGATAAAATGTGATAATTCAGGTCAAGATCAAAGTAAGTAAAATCGGTTCAACCTATCAAATATCCACATACATGCATACATACATAACATCACGCCCATCTTCCCCGAAGGGATAGGCAGAGTCAAAGAGGCGGCAGGCCCCTTTAACCACATTAAACTAAAAACAAAACTGGGTTGGGTTAGATGGAAAATTGTGAAAAAGTAGTGAAAAGTGGCTAGCCTGTCGCCCAAACAATCACATACCCATCCCGATACACCATTAGTCGTCTTCTACGACATGCTAGGCAAGAACCACAGTTGACACATTATTTTGAAGTCCCAGACCAATATGGGACAATGGGCTGGTTTAGATGGAAAATTGTGGAAAAGTAGTGAAGAGTGGCTAGCTCGTCGTCTACACAATCACATACCCAAAACCCCATTTCCATTAGTCGCCTTTTACGACATGCTAGGCAAGAAACACAGTTGACACATTCTTTTTAGGTCCCCGAACAACATGGGACAAAATACATATAAGATGAGATATGATGGTTAAATCCAATCACGTGCCGATAAAAAAATAATACGAATGTATAATACCTAATTATGGATGTGTAACTAGATCCAATTTATGTGATTCTTCGGACTAAGGGCTACAAAAGTCTGATGGTGGTCACTGATTAGTAATAGTTTAACTTAGGACCATAGACACTAAGTTAAGAGGAATAATAATGTAGAAATGTCAATTTCCTAAAACATATCTAATAATTTTAATTTCTAAATATAAGTTATCTTAGTTCCGCCAAAGTTTCCGAACCGCTAAGGTTATGAAACGGCCACGTTCCAGTTACTAGACGTTGAAACAAAGTGCGCCCATGTATCTGCAGCGGGGCGATCCATTAATCTTAAATTAAATAGATTCTGTGTGGGCTCAGTGACAGGCTTGCCATGTAATTAAATTACGTTTAACGTCGGCCGAAGCGGACGCACCTTTTAATCATATCACGACGTAAATGAGTTCTCGAGGAAGTCCGATATGCTCGTAATAGGGCATTAGCTGATAAACAACGCTATGGCTTGCTAACATTGGGATGTAAAAATTAATGCGCCAGACAATGCACATCAATTATCTAGACTTACCATAGGGTTTTAGTATGACTGAAATAATGTTTTCTGAGTAATGGTTTATAAACTTTAGTCTAGGGATTCCTTAACAACCCAAACCCGCTTGTTATAATATTATATATCCGCTTGCAGGATACCTATGTTGGCTTGGAAACTGTCAGTAAAATTGGTCACTTGCCTTTTCTAACCCTCCATCAAAATTAGAGCCAAATGCTCCGGGCCTGTGTGAAAGAGTAATGGTCCGTAATACCTTGTTGTTTAAGTGAAGTTTGTGTCCAGCGTTGGGTCGTAAAAAGGCTTTCGCTGCTCTACTATTCAACTATGTATGTATGGTTTATTCGCAGCTACCCGAAAAGCATCCGCTATCAACAGCTTTACGTATCCTGTGAAGACAAAAAGAGACGGCAATATTTTGGTCACCATCCGGGTCTTAATCGCTCAGAGTTACTTGACTTTTTATGAAATCGTGATAGTATGGGTAGTGCTATCACAAATCTTTCAAATGCCCGGTGCTAACTTCCATACACGTGCCTATGTATGACCTAACACATGGTGCTGGTCTGGTGTTTCTTGCGCCCGTCCAGAGCCGGTGTCCCAGTGTCTTTCTGAGCACCTCTGGCGCCCTAGTTACGGCACTGAGCACGAGTGACTATACTACGGAGCTGCTCACGAGATAATTAAATCTAGATCCACATTGATAGGACCCTTTAACACACGTATAAAGTACAATTGACTGTAAGTGCACTGCTTGTTTGCGGCACCCACAGCAGCGGCACAATTTAATTAAAATACGAGGACACACAATTACTGTGAGTTTACACGCTGAAAAACAAGTGCATTTTTGAAGAGTTCGCAGCGGGAACTACGAATGCATGTGACATTCATTGACACAAGATTAAGTTGCATATAATTGGGATTAATGAAATGTTGATGTAAGATGTTAATTCTTGAGGATATTCATTTTGTACAAACGGTAAAAATTATAATGTTGGATTTAGCTTCGGCAGCTTTTACAAACATCCATGGTCCAATTTGGATTGGTTCCCCTATAAAGTTATAAAGGTTTGATGGTTTGAAGCCGCATGCCTCAACTATATCTACCTAAGATTTTAAAGGGCAAAGGGAATTTTGACAATTGTGATAAACGCACGAATGACAACAAAAAATATAATATTAATTAATTGGAAAGGAACTTGTTTAATATAACGCCGACCTGAATATGATATTTTTTATAATTAAAGATTATTCGACACATTAAGCAGCTGTAGGAATGTGGCAGCATTTATCAGCATCATCAGTCAAAACCGTAATATTTAACTATATTAGAAGGTTTCCGGGCGATAGATTCGTGTTAGTGCTTCAATTTATCGAAGACATCGTATCATTTCATTGACGATTACGATGACACGCGGTAATAACCCATAATCAGCCGCCGTCCCGACACTAAAGACTCATACAATTAAACAGATAACATAAAATTAACGAAGTCAAGTCGTAAATATGTTCAGTTTATTATCTATAAAAGTCATTTAGTAATTAATTGAATAATGATTAAGTATCTTCTTCCCTAATGTGGACCGGTCCACGATTCCATCTCACGAGGGGAGTGATAAGTATTGTGGCGTAACTCGGTTGTCATCGCGTCTATCAAAATAAATTTTACTTTGATAGCTAATTAATGAAGTGGGCTATCACAATCGTGTAGTTGCTTGGTCAAGCTTTCAAATAACTCCGGGATAAGATATCTCCGCCGGTGCCTGTGTAGTCTATTTTCAAGTGGTGCATCGCCAACGGCTCGAGTAGCTATTTATTATTTAGCGGCGTTGTAGTCTTTGTAGCGTACTAAATCTCGGCTCCTGGCTGTGACGGCAGTTAATGCAGTCCACCTAGGCTTCGGGAGATAAGCTAACAAGCCTCTTTAGCTAAACAAGAGGCGGCCGAACAATAAAGGAGAGTTAAGCGTCGTGAAATATGGCAGAGACGAGGTGCGATAACTCAGCGTGCTTGCTGGGGCCGCTTCTTTTCCCCTAATTAGCCATTCAATTCCCGTAATCTTGTTTACTCGTCGGGGCGGCTCGCGCTGCCCAGGTGCGATAATGGCCGAGGTATTTGCATGCCGCCATATTGTTTCCCCATGTTCGGATCGGGCCGGTCCCGTCGGATGCGAACCCCCGCTGTTTCGGCCGGGCTTATTGGATCCGTTCGCGATTACTTTGTATTGATCCCGCCGTCCATTATCTACATTCGTTTATTTTGGTATCAGAGTAATGATACCAGCTGATGTCCACAAATCCAATGAACCCTCATTTGTAATTGTTACCTGTCAATTATGTTTGGGTAAGTAATAGCAATTTGAGATACAAAGAAGGTTGGCTGGACGTCATTAGAGAAGGTGTATCAAAGCTGAGAGCAAATCGAAAGTCAGACAGGTGTAAAAGGTAAAAATGAGACTAAGTAAAGTTACATTTTCACAAACACATTTCTGGCGATATGTGGATATTTTTTTTAAAATTAATTATATTTAAAACTTCTTAAAAATTCTTACATATTAATAAAAAAGTTTGTTATAATTTATAAATTAAATTAAATAAATATCATTTTAAATGGGAAAGCCAGGTAAAATTTAAATCGACATAAATGCTTTCCATTTTACTACTACCTACACTGTTCTTTCATCCTCTTTGTTTTAATCACAATTATAATATTTTTTACTATAGTAATTTTATTTATAAATCATAATAATTTTGGATGTCCTAAATGGATTAAATAAATTCTCCAGACTGAAACACCAATTCCCTAGTTCCAAACTAAGTTAGTAGACATACTTAAATACGTTTATAAACATCTATGACTCGAGTATAAATGTCCATGTTCATCACACGAAACATTTACCCTTAGCGGGATTCGAACCCGCGATCCTCGATTCCGAGGCCAGGGTCTCTGACCACTCGACCAACCGGCCAGTCAATTATGATAACTTACAGAAAACAGCTCTACAAGTTAATAGTTTTAAACAGGTAACTTCTTAAACTGTAATTACTTATTGTACAGATGAAATTATGTTAATAAAATATTGCCAGAGACCAGATAAGTTATTCTAGCTCAATGCAATACACATAAATAAATCTTCCTAGGTATATAATTTATAAAGAAGTTAAACTTCACTAGCATACTTTCCGGATTAACTGAATGAAAATCGTTAGTCAACTCACCTTTTTTCCAACTAATGTAGTTGCCTTCGTTTAAAGCTTATCTAACAGACTACGAAATAAAGAAGTTTTATAAATTCTAGCTAAGTTTGAACTCATTACGAAGTTCATAGCTCACAATGTATGTAGGTACCATCGTGCAAAATCATATCTGCCTTACATTGGAACTTATCTCGCGTAACCAATACCGCGAACAGAACTGAAAGTTTGATTTAGACGGAGCTCCCGGGAGCTAATCGTAATCGCGAAGAGTAAACTGAAGAAGGTCACAGCGCGCTGCCGGCATATCTTGTATAAATACATTACCGAACACGTTTTATTACTCCACCATCTTCATCCAATCCTATTAAGTATCTGTTCGCGAACGTCTCTCGCGATCGCGTTTAGATTTAGGATGGCCATTTTTTAAAATAGTATTAGGGATCCGATAATGGCTTTAACACGGGGTGCTCTCGAACGTCTGTGTTAGGTGCTGGTGATTCGGCGTGCTCAGGAAATATGCTAAGCGTCGCTCGGTCGCTGACTGGGCGTCTGGCGTCGCCGGTCGCGTCGCGCTAGTGCGACGGCCGACGATAATTTAACGACAACGCTTCGGAGATTTCCCTTCGAGCGGCGATATTGCCGATATTACGTCTTGCGCGGACCGCGTTTTATAATTTAGACAGCCGTAGCCCAGGGCCGGATAACGTTTTACATTAAAGAAACTCTATGCTAATTTTGTTTTGCATTTTAAGGTATATTGAAGGGAAACCATTTATTTTCATTGGTTTATAAAAGCACTAGGTATTTTTACCTCAAATACTGTGTCGTAATCTAAAAACCAAATCTTTATGATTTTGGAGAGTACCTTGATACCTATGATACTAATTTGTTTATTTTTTTTTTAAAAAGGGTTTTAGATGCAATTTTGAATAGATAAGCATGTAAAATAAATTGATGAAAATAAAACTATATGCCTGACTTGTGTGTCAGTAACAACTATCGAGACATTTAGAACGCAAACCACATTAAAAGTAGCAACGAATTCGCTCGCACACACGCTTGTGTTAATCGTCCTTGACGCTTTGTGTTGCGGTTCATACCTTTAACGGATTTGCCATTCAATGCAAACAGTAAGATTAGGGGGGCGTGATTTATAATGTGGAACAACTTTTGGAAATCTGGGTAATTTGAATCGTCCACTCGCATTACTATAATTACCCTAGCGTAATCTCCTCTGCCGGACCTGTATAATTAGGGGTGACAACACAATGCTGCGACGGGCACAATACGTCTACACAAACCACATGTCAATTTAATTTGACCCCCAATCCAAGATGGCCGCCAACCCTCGGTGTCGACTCACCGAATGCCTGCGGTCTACCCGTGACTGTTAATTGACGTGTTTTAGAGAAACACTGCATGGTTTATGTCACTATTTCGGTTTTGTTTTTTAAACGTTTTTGTTGGGAACCGGTTTTTACAAACTCCTAAGGCCTCGTATAACACGTGTGGGAGCAATCGAGTATCGTTTACATACATTCTTTGTCATTATGCAGATCAAATGTGTTTTCTTGGAGATTTTTGTGTATTATGTTAAATAATGGCCTTTAGTAATACATTGTATTTAGTATCGTAATAGGGGGAAAATACATTTATACGATTTTACTAAACATATGATGAAGGTATATACAACTGTATGATATGGTAACAAATTTGCTCCATAATTGGCTAAACTTATGCATAGTTTACTTTTACATTGACAATCTATGTACAAATCTATGAGGCAACACACTTGACCCGCGCACTGCCGAGTGAATTTATTTATCCTGCTTTAATACCTCATTTATGGTTAAAGATAAACTCGTAAATATTTTTATGGAGATTAATGCCGCGATGACGGCCAATATTGCGGTTCATGTGCGTTTTATCTCCTATCTTCACCTCGTATCATGAGGGAACTTACTATTGGTTAAGTTATTTGACTTACAAAATGTTTGGATAAATTACTTCTACTGACTTTTTTCCACGGCGCTAGTCCCTCGGGTTCGATATACTTTTCTGAGATTTAAAGTATCCTATGCCGTTCTTAGATTTTAAACTATTAGCGTACAGAATGTCAAAAAAAAGAATGTGACAATCTTAATTAAGGCCTGCTAATATATCTCTGATCAATTTACTGATTTACTAGCTACATAAAAAACAGTCTTGTTTTGTATCTAAGTCAACATGGTTTGTATGGCCCTTTATAATGACTACTAACATATTTATTATGAATACATGTGATATGATACATGGATTTAATATTAAAATGTATCCAAAACAGTACAAACGGTTCAATCTTTTCAGATGATTGAGCGGCAAACGTATAGACATCATAGTCAAAAACCACATATTTATAATATTAAGAGGAACTAGATTCCCATTCAAGTTTATTAATTATGCTAATTAATGATCAACTCGTGTACCTAAATTGCAGTGTGAGCTTGATTCAAAATTGGTAACAGCCGTAATCCGATAGAAACTGGGATAAATTTAGAATAATCTTCCAGCAAGACGGAATTATTTATGCGTTGGCTCTATCATTAAACATCTTCTTTAGGGCGTCATACCATTTTATTGCGTTATAAGTGTGTCATCGAAGCGTGCCTTATGACTGTTATACAGCTATTTAAATAATTTTCTAAGAAAAGCAGCGGTTCGACGAACGATGAAATTATGCGATTTCATAACTTTCCGGCTTTATGAAGAGACGGTAATGAAAGTTACTGATGTGTGCACGTCAACATGTGATGTTTGCATTTGTGTTTTTAAATATTGTGTTTATAAATAAACGTATTTGTGTCGATTATATATTAGGTAAACGTTTGAGACTTTAAATTGGAGACATGTCGAAGTCCTACTCTTAACAGTTTTGTTAATTGAGATCATCCTACTTAAAATGTTATTATTATCAAATTATTTTTTCATTCCCGTCTCTACCCAGTAATTTTCTATTAACATATTATTTCACTCTACATAAAAATATAAGTACGCGTAAGTGATAATACAGAAACGCCATTGTGCACGCCATAGTACCTAATTATATGTAGAATGCCAATGTTTAAATAGTAGGTATATGCGAATAGGTATATCTTCTGAAAGTCAAATCGGCAGTCGCTTCAATGTAATTACCAGACTCTTTACACCCAGGATCATGGTCTAAGCGGACCCCGACTAAGTCTAACATACCCCTAGTAAGATGATGAGTGTAGGTATGTCCTTGAATAATTATTCAGTTGGATATTCGAAAATGTTAGATACTATTAATATGCAAACATATAGTTGTGTAGTTACTTACTTATAGGCTTTTGTTAGGTACAGTTCCATAAAAACGTACATAGATCCCACATTCCTAATTCAATGTACGTAAACCCTCTGACTCGAAAGTAACGCGTTAGTGAGCACCTTTACACTTTCCAGCCAGGAGCACAATGGCGTTTATTTTCGAATTGAGACCGCCGGCCGTCAATGGGCCCGAATGACATTAAATTGGTTAAATTGCTTTGCCGAGCTCGGTTCTGCAGCTCCTCTGGGAGATGTCCGCTGGTGACTACGCGAACACGGCTCTAGATTGATTGCCATCTCAACTATTTTCCCGATGCATGTCCTTCTCCCGATATGGGGTGTAGGTAGGTACTCGAACTTTGCGGCTAAAGTGGGCGCATTACGTGATTCGTCTCGCTTTGTTGATTAAAACTATTTTTAAACGATTGTTCTTATTGTACTCATGTTCCTGTTAGATACAAATGCTCTAGGTAACATTTGATCGACCCATAATATGCTAAAATATATGTAACAGTTTTATGTACCAGTACGTAAAAACCTAATCAGTAGTAATAACGAATGGATTAAAAAAAGTTGGTTCGTCTAAATGTTTAAACTTTTTGGTAATACTATATAGCACCCTTGCTCCATTTGTTAATTTAGAACACCCCCTTCTTAACCGCTATGTTTATATAAATATATTAACAAAACGCCGCGTAGACGGTTCTATTCGTATTTCACAATCACTTACTTGTAAACATTTTTCTATTTAAAAGCCATCATTACGTTAAAACATACACCACCTCACGTTTTGACGCAATGTTTATCGGTGTTCCATTTCGTAAGGTACACGTATACACCACATGTCAAGCTTGTGGTGCTTCACTAATTCAGTGTAGATTTTAGCGGCTCGGTGTCTATCAAGCCGACGTGTACAAACAGGACCGAAACCAATCAATCAGACTGGCGGAGCGTCGCGCGATAATTGAACTCTTCCCTCGAAGCAATGCGATTCAATAGATAATTACAATCGCAAACCAAAAATTACACGCAGCATTTAACCGTAGGACCCTATTACGTTTCACAAAGCTGGGTCGGTCGCATTCGATCGGCGATCTTTGCCGGACGGAGGATTAACTCGCAACGGCGCACAATGAGGGCACAGTGTAAACTTTATATCAGTAAAATAACTGGGCGCATGGGCTAATTCAACAAAATTTTACCTTAATAGTTTGTGTAATTGTAAAAAAAAAATATCAAGATAACTTATTATGTATATAGTAGAGGTAGGCAGAATCAAAGGGGCAGCACCCCCCCCCCCCCGATAGAAAATTGTGAAAAGTAGTGACAAGTGGCTAGCTTACTAAGTTAACTTATTATATCAGTATTGAAATTACAGAATGAGTGCTAACTGTACTGAAGCTTCATTATGACGTGTAAATATTAAAGGGATGATGAAATGGGAGATGAGTATGCATATACAAATGGGTGGATCTGACACCAAATATCTAACACCAATTTTTTATTAATGAATATCTTAAAAACTTACTGAATTCAATATAATCGAATGACGCGTCATCTAATCATGTGATTAGTTCGGATACGCAATGACCCTGGATGGTGTCCGCGCGTTCTAGACCTATACAGCGTTGCCATACTGTCATCCGCTTAATAGCGTCGAGGGTCTCAAGAGGAGACGCCGGGGAGGGGGATGTATTAATAATGGTCTCCGTAGTGAATGGAGCACTTACACGGTCCACCGGGAGCTGAATGTGTGACTATCGCGTTAGAGCAAATCGAATCGGCGCGGGCGACCGCTCGCACGCGCCGAATTTGCCGTTTGACCGGAAACCTGCAGGAAGAAGCCCCAAACCGTAAACACAGCAGATTGCCCCGGGAACAAAGATAACGCAGTCCTTAGTGTGTCCAGACTATTCTGACAATAAGCCTTTAGTGTAGCTGCACGTGAAAATATAATGTACCTTCCCGTCTTAGTCACAGCTCTAATTATAGCTATTTTAAAAGTCAACATCAGTAAATAGTTCTTGAAAACACTTGACTCATTCGGTTCATTTTAAACTTGGCTAGAATAAAATGGTCCATTTTTAATACCACTTCTCCGTGAAAACACATACCAATAAATAGTTTGTAGATAACCTTAGATTAAGAAAAGCATTTTGATATTAATTTGAAATAAATTACAGAAATGCAATTTATCAATAATAGTTATCTGTCTATTGTATATTTATGATAGAAACAAGCCATTATGCAGATGGTTAAGCGAATTCAGATTACTTTATAAAATGTCTACTGTATCCTAATGTAAACCTATCATCGGAAGATAATGGAAAAAGTTTGATACAGCCGCCGTCGACAGTGTACCTGTATGCGTGCAGTGCATTAAACTCGTCTGAAACATGACAGATGTAGAAATATCGACGAAGAAATACTCGTTTAAAAGCTATTTTAGAATAACACTGTATTGAAAATGTCTCGCTCAATTTCTCTCTAAAGTCTCTGATATGATAAGACGTGTTTTTAGCGGTTTCTTTGGCTAACCGTTCCCTCGGGTTCGATCAATAATCACAAATTTAGAGCTTCTCTAGAGACAGTATTGGCGATAATTGTGTGGATGTGTCTACAGTTGACAATTGGCCTTAGTCGTCTATTGATAATAATATTATGTTTGTACAGGGTCATTCTGGAGATAATCTATTTTGAAAACTGTTTCAAAATTTATTTAGAATTTACCTAACGCTAGATTCTTCTAATAAATAATGTCAGAAAAAGAAGTTTGTTAAATATTTGAAAAATTTCTTATTTTTTTATTGAAAACATCTTTAGGTAGGTATTGAAATAACACCTGAAATATTTAGTAATTTAAAGTGTTTAATAAAACTAAATGCGGTATATCTATTTTATTTATGGTATGATGTAATGATTTGTAAGATATTCTTTAAACGTACTAAGCATAAATTACGGCTTATACTAATTTGTCTTTCGAATTAAATCTTGATAGCATCAAATTTTCGTCATAAGCCAAATCCAGCGCTTATCACCAAACAACTCCATATAACGAGAGACATGCCTTTCCCTATCTATATCAGATACGAGTCAGACGTGTTTGAATTTAAAACGGAAAGTTGACGTGAAGGAGGGAAGTTTCATTGAAAGTCGATTTCCAAAGTTGTCCCGGTGCGACGGGGACGGCATCGCGAGTCCGGGACGCGCGCCTTTTGCATACGTACACAACACTCGGACGTGACGACCGCCATAATCTTCGAGGATGTTGACACGATACAACAGCGAGTCGGTTCGGCTTTTTAGGAAAGCAAACGTGTTGTGCGCTGCATTTGAACTTTGCAGAGTACTTGACTCGCGAAGTTGTTTAGTTATTCGGGTGTAGGCGCAAACACATGCGTTAAGACTCTCGTTCAACTTAAATCGGCGTGGTGACGGAAGATTCTTACAGCCAACTTTGTGCTATGTTTAATAAATAAAAAGTTTACGTAGGTGTAATTGTTCATACCTTAGCGGGTTCGGGTCCCCCGCATGATGAAACATTTGTATTTGCTTGGTGATCTGGACGTTTGTGACACCTTATTTGATTCTGATTGCCATCAGAAAAGTCTTTAAGTAGCTTATTTTAAAAGTAATTAACACATTACACATATAAGGTACCTATTTGGCTTGTTGCTCTTTGTGTTAGCCTGGACTGTCCTAATTTACATCCCCATAAAAGTTTTACAAATTCTTTAAATAGTTCATATAAAGGATTAATTTTGGATATTGTATATTAAAGCAGTTATGAATATTTTATTAAGTAGTTCATATTTTCACTTCAAAGAGGTTGAACTTTCTTCAGCTTTATTTTTTATAGAAATTTAAGAAAATAACTAATCAGTTGGTGAATATGAGGACGAAGCGAAAGTAATGTCTCCCTTCGATGAATTTTCCAACCACCACGAACAAATTTTACAGCGTAGCTAACATAATGCGCTCTAAAGCAACTGTCAAATAAAGAGAGTTCATTCAAAAATCACCGGCCGTCCTTTAAAAATGGATCGCGCTGCTAAAAATGAAGACAAAATGCAGTCTGGTCGCGCTCGGTTGGTCCCGATGAACGTTCGATGGCGTCATGAAGACGTATTATGCTAACAGAAAATATTCAACCACGAACTTGCTTTCCCTTCAATAGTCTTGCCAGATACTATTTACAGACAAATGAGTTGGATTCGAGTAGGTACTACGCTACAGGAATCGCTCTAAACATTGTACTTGATATGTAGGTATTTTTTTTTCATTGTGATTGTGAATGCGTTGTGTGACTGTTTTAAGTAGAATTTGCTTCTTTCCAGGTATTAAATAAAATATTCCATAATAATAATGAATTACTTTCCTGTTACAGTTACTTACTTCATCTTATTTTGTCTCGTGGAAACTGTACGTTATCCATATACCCAGGGATGCTTAACCATTTCATGCTTATAGAATCAACTGCCACAATTACAATTAATAAGTGATTTATATACTTTACACATATATATACTATATATACCTATATACATATATTATAATTAAAAAAAGGTAAACACCTAATCAGATTCACCGTTCAAACGGCTTACAGGTGTCGCCTAGCTTACTTAAACATTAAATCACAACCAAAGCTACACATAATAATCCATGTCCTTTGAAAACCAACACTCACTGGCAGCACTACGCAGACACGCTGCCGGGAACCAGACGAAGTTTTCGTATTAAAACACAAAGTGAACACGAAAAACTACAAGTTGAATTGCATAGACTCGGCTCTATACCTTTGGAAGGGAGACGTATTTTTGTCGGCTTCACGAGAGTATTGGGTCTCGATAGGTTTATATTAAGTTTTGGGTTATGTTTGTATGATTGAGCAACATTTGATATAGTTGTAGGCATTTGTTTGTTTTGGGAACGAACTTAAGCAATATTTAATACACCATTTGTAAAAAAAACAAACTCAAACACACCTTGTGTTTGAGTTTGGTGGTGTCTCCTTATTGATTACCTAATTAGGGTATAGGTAAATTCTTAATGATTAAAATTTTTGTTCAATTTTTTAAGTGCGTTAATCCTACAATAAAGATATATAAGTACTTTACTTTATACCGATAACTTTATTTTAGGATTCAAATTAACTTCTCCGATTATTTCTTTTTAAATCTAGCAAAAGTTTAATTGCACTAAACGAATTCTTACATAAATTTTCAACTTTGCAACAATAATAAATTTAAATGATTCCTCCTCCGTATCTATAAATAAGCAGACTTGTTATCACAAACTTTGGACAGACCGTTGATTTTTCGCGAAATAACATCGAATTACAACAAACTTGGACCAGTTCTCAACTGCTGTTGACTTTTCAGAGGATAAACTAAATTTTGCTTTTCTTTCGTACTTAAGATGGGCGCAGGAAAATTTTATTGGAAATCTTTATTTTTATCGAGACATTTATAAATTTTCTTTTTAGAGTTTTGTCCATTCGGGCCATGATTCTACGATTAGAACATTTGGTTATTAGACTAGCAATTTCTTTCGCAATCTAACGATTACGAATTTGGGAAAGTTAATCGAATTTGTTGTAGGCACTGGCTGTCTATTACAATTCATAGTTAATCGAATGTGCATGTTTCCTTACGATTTTGTCGCTAAATGTCAAACTAGTACTAAAATAAGCACCTACATACATAGGTTTGAACCATTGCCTTTCGCATTAAAAGCCCATCGCTTTAACCTTTGAGCAATCATCGTTCCAAGAAAAATATAACATAACATATTTCTTATTTTTGTTATCTTGTTATTTGATAAAATGTTATAAACTCAAATTTGCGTTTTGACTTGACTTAAAGACGAAAATTGTTGGTGAGGACATTAATTTTATCAGACAAGTTCATATACGCAAGCGTATGTATAGACGCCGCATACATTTGATGAATTTCGTACTGCATATAAACTTTCTTGGAATATCCCTAGACAGGTTTATTTTCTAAACGTTATGAATGTCACTTTAATGCAAATTGAACATTCCCGTCCAACAAAGGTTATGGCGTGAATCAGATGATTTGTTGGACACAGAGAGAGGCAGAGAGATATCGTATCGGTAAGTGAAATTTATGTTTATAATGTGTATTATTTACCAGCGCTTGGAATCGATAAGGAAAACTATGACAGACACGGTTAAGCTAATACAGGAATAATCTGGCAGTTAAGGTGAATGAAACAATAGCCGGTAGTGCGGACTACAACAAAATCCAATCGGCCAAATGATTTGCCTTCATTAACTGAGAAACAAAGCATTCCCAGCATTTGGAAAAACACAAATCTAACCGTAAAAAATGGAATGTGACCTTAAAATTGTATAGAAATATTAGTTAGGTATAATAGTTTTGTTAAAATAGTATTTTTTTATTTTCGCATTCAGCATTCAGTCTAAAAATTTGACTTTTATACAAAAGTAGCATGATCATAAATGTTTGTTTAGTATTAACATTGTGTGAACGAAAACCCGCTCTGATATTTCTATATAGCATTTATCAATGAATAATGAGGTTTCGTTGATAAATGCTTCATTTCATTTGACGGGCGTGATGAATAATGATGATGATACTTATAAAAAGAATATCTAGGTAATTTTGTATCTAGGTGATTCACCGTCCACCGCAAGTGGTGGTCGGAAGCCTACAAGCTGTTGACCACAATGCGTCTTACACTTTTAAGGCTGTCGGATGCGCGGGTCGCGGCAGGTGCGATGCGCGTGCGCGTGCGTTTCCGTTTCCGCGACCACACATGCCCGCTGGCCAGGTGGCCTGTTCACTACTACTTTAGGATTCTACTAGCTGATGAGTATGACGTTTACTGCATTGACTAAAAAAAACATAACGTAAGCGATCCTTTAATTATTTTCTCTTAAATAAAAGTAGGATTGTTACTTCTTATCACTTTATTATCTGTCAATGAAAGTTCCCTCAAAATCGGTGTAGCCGTTCCGCACAAACAGACAGACGCAAACTTAAGATGGGTTTTGTTAAGTACTGTGTTTATTGTGCTTCCTTATGCATTTAGTAATAGGCTTTATTTAAAAAATAAAAATAAAATACAAAAATATAATACATTTTATTTATTTGTGGTGTAAATTTTATACTAAATCGATAATCTCCACTTTACAAAAATAATGACTAAGCAAATTTAACAGTCTATCGTACTTAAATGTCTAATAGCTTGTCGTTGATAACGTTTTTGCGAATCAACACTAAGCTTTTGTTGAAATTTTCCTTTTAAGTTGTTCAGAGTTCTGCAAATCTTTTATACAAAATTGTCCTTTATAAAGCGGCCGATTTACTGTGTTACTTCGTCAAATGGGCAAATAACAGAACCCATGCTAGACACGGAAATATACTGTCCAGTTAGAAAAGGAAAATAAGAACGAAATTACAGCTCGCCTCCAGTGCAGCCATTCCGCATGTGTATTGTTGCAATTTCAAAAATTCCCATTATCGTGGAGCGTGAAGAGGAGAGAAATAAGAAGCGGACAATACAATATATAGTAGGTTCTTTGGACAATAGCATGGGCAACATAGGTGAGTGAGGGCGAGAGGCGAGCGGCGCGTCTCTAGGCAACGCGTCCAGTCCGCTGCGCCTAGCGGGCCGGGTAGCGTGGCAAGCAATAGTGTACAATATCGATAGTCTATCGTGGACTTGAAAAACAATCACAATAACGATAGGCCTATCGATAGTACCAATAGCCAATTTTTAGCAATACTATTGATGACACCTAAAGCAATCGATAGTATAGAATTTAGATACTACCGATAATGTCGATAGTTTGTAATCCATACTGTCGATACTATTGATAGTAACTATTTTTCGAGGTCAACTTGTAGTAGTTTGACTATCGATATTTTTGCAACACTACAGCCAAGTCCTACCTGAGCGGGGAAAGTCGAAGCTTATCTTTTTTAACCTAGTATGTGCAATGCAATAGTATGTACGGACAAGAGTGTTTGATTATTTACAGTCTGATGTAGTGTGTATGTTTGTCTTTTCTGGTATTTTCTCTATTTCGCTGTGTAGCTTTCAGTCTGTTAAGATAGAACGGATTTTATTTAAACATTATTTGAGCTAAGTGAAAACTCTAACGTGCCTGATCACGAAAAAGTGGCCAAGTGTGATGTAGATTATGTTCTAAAAATATTTTGCCTTCAGCGTTATTTAGCAATAAGGTGAAAATTACATACGTACTTATTCGTAGCGTTCAATAATACAGTTTTAACAGTCAATATTCAATATAGCATCTCCATACTGGGTGCTATACCGGTAAACCTACAAATAATTCCAATTGAAATGTGAAACGTACTTAAGACAATCACTGTCCTCATCCAAATACAGCATGTTACTTGCGAGCCGCCCACGTGGGACGTTACTATCCACTCGGCTGCAGTGGGCCTGTATGAAGGCACTTTATTGCTGTACTGTATGAAGTGAATTCTTGGAACAATTAGAGCCTCACAGTCGCCCCTCACCAGTGAGTGCAGTTTGTGAATTTAATTTAGATGCAGCTTTTTACTTTGTTTAAAGGTTTATTGCGAACAATGAAATGCTTGCTTTGTCTATGTTTCCAAAGTTTATGAGCCACGCACATAGTTCTGTGAATGGATATAATAAAATGTGTGGGAGTTGAAACTTTCCAAATTAAATACCTTCACTTGTTCAACTTTTGAAGTCAGCGCTGCACATGAATTAAATCGTTCTGTGTCGATTAAATTAAAAGATTATATATTTGATTGCTACGTTTTACGAAATTAGTTAAATATGTAATTTTAAAAGATTTTTTTTATTTATTTACGCTAAAAAGTGAAATTGCTTAAATGTATGTATGTATATGGATTTTGCAAACATAGTTGTATATTTGCTTTTTATAGTTCATATAACAGTGATGAAGACTGTTATATCACAATGATTCTAGCAATACCCAAACGCGAATAAGAAAAGCTTTGATGGGTACTTCTAATTATCTTTGTTTGCTCCTACGCCGACTAATAAAAACCAGTGCCCAAGAAAATCCTCCAAGAATTGCTTTTTGTTTGTTTCCTTCGATTTATCGCGTTGTCTGTAACCACACATACTTAGACACAAGTATAAGCTCGCGGCCATTTAAACGCCTACGGTTAGCGCGGCATTCTTTTTGCACGCTTTCAATAACCACAAAGAGGCGGCCCTATCTCCAAACTTGGATGTCGGGCGGTTGCAAAAAGCCTTTCTCCTTTTCCAGCGGCTCGATCGATTGAGTATTCCGTCGCGTTCTAATAACATTCTTGGGCGATACATCACACACCTTAAGCGTGTCTGTACCGATCACTTTAGGGTGTTTTAATGTATATAATTTTCGAGAATTTCTCCGCAGGAATAAGCTTTCAATCTTTTATACCTGTCATCATATAATTTCATTTAATAATATTATTAGTTAAATAATTGTAGATTTGAGATCTTTAAAGTAATTTAAAATCTTTTTGCATGACTATACCTACCGTTAAATCAAAAGGGAAATTTAGTAGATGTTATTTAATGTAATTAAATTATCAATACATTTTAATGCTCATGAAATTAGTTAAATCACATACGAGATCATAAGTCTCTACATAATGTAAGTATTAAGTTTTAAGTTATACTGAACCGTACCTCTTAAAGTGTGTTTAAGATCTTAGCACGTCTTAATATAAAATACGACATTGCTTCTACACTTTATAGAGAAATATTAAGTATTTTTAATGAATTACCACGAAAACTCATTTATCACACAAGTCCTAATTATAGGCCTCATTCTTTGTGTCCGTGTGAGGATTGATTTTATTATCTCATTGAGACACTTCACGGTTGCCACTTCTCTATACACAATCCCTTGTAAAACATAAGATCTCACGGTGCGAACCCTGCTGATGAGCATGACGCATTCACTCCACGGGACGGGTATACGTTGTATGCATCTTTGGTGTTTTATGCCTTACACAATGCTACACGGAGGATTTATTGCGTACAGCGCCAGATAAAGGCAGGTAGACAATAGGCCATCAGATGGCTGGCGATCGCGACACGTGTATGCTTTTAGCCTTAGACTTCGACAGCCAATTACGCGCTCTCTGTCGCCGCGTCATTCATCACGCACAAACGAGCGATTTTTTATTACGGGTGGCGAGAAAAACAGGGCCGACGGGTAAATGATACTGCCGGCTAGGTGCAATTAGCCTTCCAGATACGTGGACGGATTCTGTGGATTAGGGGATGTGCTCATCCAACTGTTATTAGTTTACGCCAATGGAGAGGGTAGGGGTGTAGCCCAAATTGGAGTTTTACTCCCGGCTTGTTTGTGCTGCCGTTTTTTAATTTGCGACTAACAATGTTTATTTAAAACTGTTTTATATACTTACTGTTTTTTTTTTAGGAATAAAATATATTATTTAGGAGATGCTAAAAAATTAATGAGAAGATAATAAATATCGTAAAATACGTACTTTATTTTTAAATTACAGGCATACGAATTCAAATTATGAAATTTAATTATTTATTTATAACTAACTGGCATTATAAATATAGCCTAATTTTTACCATATTTTATTTATAATAAAATACGATTTAAAAGCTAATTATTTTGATTTGAACGGTCTTTGCATTATGTGCTTAATATAAATATGATAACATTGTGAAATGTTCTTAATCACCGATTAAAAAAAAAAACTCTGTTTCCTTTATTAAAACAGGATATTTTTCTTTTGTAGTGAAATGAGACATTTTAGCTATATCTACATATATATAAAGCAAGTCGCAGGGGGTAGCTACTTGGCTAATAAATTACACATTTGTCGCCAACCAAACGCATGCGTTAATCGTCTGCTATCTACAGGGGAAATTTGACACTTTAAAGATTCTTATGAGGCATTAACTTTATCTTTCCGCTTTATAACACTGCGTGTCACTAATTACGCAATTTATATTAACAAAAACGCTAACAGCCGCCGGTTGTCGCGTTCGTCAACAGGAGGGTGCAAGTTAATTGTGTAAAGAATTTCATATAAGAGCTATAAAACTCGCATTGTGACATAAAAGGTGAAGTTGAAATAATAAAAATGGGGGGAGGGGATGCGAAGCGGCTGACGCCCGCTGGCTTCGGCGACGTCACAGAATAACAAATGGATCATAGTCTTTTAATGGACAATTAGGCCACCACAAGTCGGAGAAAACATTGAGTTTGTTTGACTGAATCGCGAAAGGCCTCACGTTCAATTCTTAATCGGAACTTAATCTAGGAAATCAACTTTCATACATTAGCTTAATATCATACGATTTACGATCTTACTAATTATTTTTTGGCTCAGGACGTTTAGTAATGAGCCTTACTGCTAATTTTGAGGATAAGCGAAGGCAAGTTAGAATATACAATGTTATTCCTATCGATACTATCGTTGCCGGTTTAAATTTTGGTATAACTATAGAGCATTTATATCTAAGGTATTATATCCTATACCTTAGATATAAATGTTGGTATTTCTCAATGAAAGTACGCTCGAACATTGAACGGAGCGAAGATTTACTTACGAAACGTAACATACTTGTGCCCTACTCTCTGTGCGTCATTTCATTATTTTCGACGTCATTAGGCGCCGTGCCGCGGCGTAATCACGTTAGGCTATAAAAGGAATATATTTGGCACTTGTGAATTTGTTAAAAAACTGTCCGAATGACTATAGAATAACAAATAGATAGGTATCCCTTTTTAAGTTCAATAGTTCATGTTTTATGATAAACGACAACGAAGTTTGTGATTTGATATATAAAATACTATCACTTTGGTCTGCGTTTTTTTGGTGTCTTTAACGTTATTAGGAGATACGCATAGTAGCTTTGTAGTAAGTCTAGCCTGCATACTACATAGGTATACACTTGAGGTGCTATTTTTAGTATATATGAAGTCTGAACTATGTGTACAGAATCGTGTGTAATAGATTCGATTATAATAGTGATTATACCATGTTATATTTTGACCAACCAAAAACTCAATGGGGCGTGCGCCTCGCTTTTCACAAAGTCACAAGGATTTTAGTCTCGTTAGTATTATTACTAATTAATGCACACGCCGTTATGAGTACAAAACCATACTCGCGGGAGGTCAAGAAGACAACACAAAATGCTTGTATTGTGAGTTTTTGAGATACCATTATATATTTTTTCATACTGAAACATCGGTCAAATATTTAAATGAAAATATTTGACCGATGTTTCGGTTTTTGTATATATATATATATACTTAAAATAAGCTTTATATATAACTTCATACTTTGTTTACTTTGATTGTCAAAATTATATTTTTATACTCTGCTCTACTTTTCGTTAATGATACCCATGATAATCAAATCAATGGGAAGCGAATGCGAATGCGATGATATACGAAGTACATAGCCGCGACTTACCCTCTGCACGTCATTATTTGTCGCCGCGACGTCATTAGGCGCCACGCGCCACCACCACGTCGTCGCAGCCGCGCGAGCGAGTGCGCGCGATCGTATTTTTTCACACGCCACTAGTTGCGTTAGGCATCCCGTATCTCGCAGGGCCACGTTTGGTTTACCATTGTTTTGTTTTATGAAATGGTTTTTGCTGGGATACTCGCGCACACATACTCGCGCCTGGTTTAGTTTTCTGGGCTGAAGAGCAGGACTGTATAATTATTGTATTGATGCAGATGTCGGATCGCTAAAGTCTCGTCTGCTACTGGGTACACAGATAGATGCTCACAAAGAAGGGGCATAATAGTTAGCAAAATCAAATTAATTAAAAATTGTATTGTTCAGCTGAAATCTGGGAAGCCCTAAGCAAGATTGTGGCCTAAGTTAATTGTTGCTCTGCAAAACATGCGAAAATATTGACGTTTATATTCTGATTTTTTAAGTAAATTACATATATAACATCATGCCCATAATCCTTGAAGGGGTAGGCAGAGTCAAAGGGACAGCAGACCCCTTTAACCACATAAGTAAATTAATGGTATAAATAGGTATTGGCTGTGATTGACGACGTTATTCAGTTTATAAAGTTGAAATCATAGATTTATAGCGTAGTCAAAAAATTCTAAATCTATGGTTGACATAACATTTTCCGATTATTTTGTCAACGACTGTCACTTGACATTAAACCAAATATAACTATCCTTTTCAGAGTTACTGGTTCCCAGAGGACAACCTTCCGGACAGTTCTTGAAATAGGAAATCTATTAACATGTGACAGATGCGAACGTAACACTCCTTGTCAGAAATTTTGAATCAGTTTTACAAAAATACTCGAACACTTTCCTGTTTGATACACACAACTACATATTTATTTATCTAAAGCGGATTCATAATAATTAAAAAATTAATATGATCTTTACATTTTAAATAGGTAAGCCGCTACAAACACATACAATTATAATCGTTATAAATGTTGTGTAAACCATTCAATGGTTTTCAAATCACATGAATCATTAATGTATGTAGCGTGACCTCCAAAATAATAGCCTAAGCCTTCATTTCATCTTAGTTTTAAACATAGGTCTTTAATAATGAGTCCTTTGTGCCTTACACAGAGGATTGTTGAAAATAAACATGTATTATTTATAATATTAAAAATTATAAATTTGTATTTTGCTATTGCATATTTGCTTGTACATTGTACTCGTTTAATGTAGCTGCAGAAATAAGGCCTGTAAGGTAAGTTATAACAACAATATTAGGCAAAATACCTAATGATGTTTTCCTTTTGTTCTTGCCCAACGGAATATAATCGCTAACAAATAATGTTTCTCATGTAAGTGATTTTGTAAATCTTATGAGAAAATAAAGATCTTTAAACCTAAACCTAATATTATACTAATTAAATTAATACACGTTACCGTTACCATTACTCTAATATCAACTCTATAAAGCTACCTTTGTTCAGGCTACTTTTTGATGCGGTCCCGTTCATACAAACGTAATGTAAAGTTAAATTATGCCCGTCACCTTAAAGTTAGCCCACAAAATCCACTCTCCATCTCCTCACGGATATACTAAAGAACTTTAAAAAGAGAATTATTCATAATTCGAGGCGGAGCGTGTGCCGGGTCGCTGGGCCGCGGTTGCGCCGGGACCCGTGTCAGGAGTGACCTATATTTGCATGCCTTCAAAGACAAAGAGTGCGTTAGGTAACCCAATGCGGGGTCGCGTTCGCTTCAATTTGTAGTGACTGGTCGCTGTAATAATGTTAAGCCGTGTTGTGATTTGGCGAGCTTGGAAATGATTTTAGTTACAGATTCTGAGTTCTTGCTTTGTTTTGACGTACATAAATAAGAATTGCAGCTAGACAGCTATATCATGGTGGGTAGTTAATGTTTTGGAGAAGTTAAAAAGCAATAATGAATTAAAGATTCATAATCATCTCGAGCATCATATTAGCTTTCCTTTCTGAATTCACATGTCAAGATTCCCATAAAACCTTAATACTCTTTGACCCTACTTACTAGATACTCTTAGACTCCCTAAAAATGATACATTCAACGAAATGTTAATTAAAGTCCAATTTAACTTCAGATACTGCTTCCTACAAACATAACAATTATAAAATTTTCAATCATATTCATATAATGACAAAAGGACCAATAAAGCTTTCGCATAAAGTGTATCGAAAACATAGGCACGTATAAAACTGAACATTTTCATTAAAAACCGTCCAACCTTTTTTGTGTGATCCGTGCGCAGCAGACACCACCTCATTATCATTTTATTGGATACCTCTACATATATTATAAGTAGGTATAGCAATAACAGCTCTATAAGTCTGATCTGTTTTCAGAGCTACGTAGGTATTTCGTAGACATTTTGCTATATAATTTGTCTGTAACATAATACGTTATAACGCGTCTACGAAGCTTACCTAAATTAAGCTTTTTTCTGATATAACTAGATTTTGTACTTCACTTCGAGGAGATACCTATGCCAATATCAAAATTGTGAGACGAAGTCTAGGTCATGTAAGTAACAATGGCATACGAGAAAAATCTAATTTATATTTCAATTTAGTTGGTTTAGGTCACTCAATAACAGACCGAGTAGATTATTTTTCCATATAATGTCCCATGTTGGTCTGGAACTTAAAAAGAATGTGCCAAATGTGGTTCATGCCTAGCATGTCGTAAAAGGCTAAGGTTTTGGGTATGTGAATGTGTAGGCGACAAGCTAGCCACTTGTCATTACTTTTTCACAATTTTCCATCTAACCAAGCCCAGTTTTATTTTTGGCTGATGTGGTTAAAGGGGGCTACTGCCTTTTGACTCTGCCTAGCCCTTCGGGGATAATGAGCATGATATTATTATGTTATGTTTTAATGTCAAAGAAATGACAGTGAGTGAACTTGAAGTGCTATATTGTTGGCGAATTTTGCCCGAAATTTTGGTATTGTGGCTGTATGCTTCGTCGCGGGACGATTTAGTTAAATTTTTATTATACTTGTAATTTCTCTTTAAGTGAACTATAATGTAAGTTCTTTGAGAAATAAAGATTCTTTAAACCGAACTATTTGAGTGTCGTCAATATTTAATTTCTCTATAGATTTCTTTTGTTTAGGCAAAGAAAAATATTATTTTGCTTTTGATATAGACTTAAGCTTAGGCTGTAATTATATAAGACACTCCCGTTATTAATAGGTAAATGTTACATAGTTAGTTTAATTAAATGTAGGTACATAGACCATTAGCATCACAACAAACGTTTACATCCGTAGCAAAATAAAGCGGCGAGCCGATGTGAAATTTAAATACTTTAAACAGAACGCAAATGGCACCGGGCGCGGGTATTTAAATTAAACTGCCCGTATAAAACGGAGACGCGATGGAAAACAATCAATTTTGTTTTGTCGTACAAAAATAATAGTCGGTTCGACGCCGCAGCCTTCCCCCGTGACATCTATCGGGCCGCGTTGTATGTCACAATGCGGATAGACATCAGTACCCGTCGGTACGTACTGCTAAAGTGATTTTTATTACATTCGATTCGGTTGCTTTGTTCATACCCGGCCCTTCTGCGGCGATAACTCTTACGCACAGTGGAGATACTTATTACATGTTTGGGAATATTGGTATTGGGATTTGTAAGCGCGTTGTCCTATTAAATTGTATCATGCAAGGTAAATCTAAGCGCGACGGGGGGATCTACGGACAAGTTCTTATTACATTGAAGTAGATACCAATACATTTGGGAGGTTGATGATTTGGATTTTTATATTTCTTTTCAATTCTATTCATAAAGTGAAAATCACATAATTTCTAAAATGAATCTGCGGAATTAGAGTTCAATGGAATTTAAAAGATGTTCTTGGAAAAGTAAACAGTTCTTCAGAACCTGACATTTTGTTATAATTCGGTTTCTGGAAAAAAGTATTTTCGAGCTAGGTATATACCTACTCCTGCAAGAGATTTTAATTCTTGTAATAAGTTACAATAATTGTGTTGTTATTGCTGTAAATATTATGATATATTGTTCAATTATTTATATTTAATTCTTTATTCTTTCGATCAAGGAGATTGCGTAAAAAAAAATACCCTGACTACCTATAAAGAATAAAATATAGCAATAACAACACAAGTATTATTACTCATTATAAGAATTAAATCTCTTGCAGGAGTTTGTATATACTAAAAAGTATTTCCGAGCTGGGTATCTAGCTCGGAAATACTTTTTTCCAGAAACCGAATTATAACAAAATGACATGTTCTGAAGAACTGTTTACTTTTCCAATAACATCTCCCCTGACTTCCTATAAAGAGCTATATGCAGCTAAAAAAACGTTTTTTGATGTTATTTATTGCAGCCAAAAACATTCTAATGACGAATGAGGCCCGTTCAGTTTTTTTTTTATGTACCTAGGTGTATATTTCTCAGTTATTTGGATCCGGCGTTAAATTAGTTCTAAACAAAATCAATTATGTATTCTGATTTATTTATATAAGATAGTCACTCCGGCAGACTAAAGTGCGCGTAGGTATGTAGGAACGATGAATCAGTATCTCAGTCCAATAGAGCAATCTAGAGTCTAACAAAGTTCGTCTAAATCAATTTACAACAGCAATCTTGGAGATTGACATCCTGTACGTATAGTTTGCCGGTTATTTCGTTGACCTGATTTGCTATTACCGATGAACTTCAGCTATAACCAAGTTCACGAAGCTAAAGTAATTCTATGTTACAGCTATTTTAGTCAGAATATTAATAAGTTCTATCCAAATGGAGGAACTTCTATTACAATTAGTATTCTAAATACAGTTTTGATATTGACGCAAAGTTTTATTTATATATAGGCATTAACTTTTCTTTGAAATACATAAAAATATGGTATAGACTCACATGACATAGGTTACAAAAGTATCTTGACATATCACGCTTGCGAATAACGTTTATAATTAAATAAAGTATTCATCAAAGTGACGTAAGAATACTTCCACAAAACCAGAAGCTTCACTGATGAGTTAATTAGTTTTAGAAACACATGCATAAATTTAATGTTTGACTTTTTAGGGACAGTTATTCGATTTGGTTCTTTTTTAAACATCTGTCAGAAATCAAGATGTCGCTCGTGGGCAGATCAAACATGTGGACTATGTGCCGCTAGCACGCAGCACACAGCACACGTGTCACGAGCATAAGGCGTGCTTTGCGTTCAGTCTGATAAGGCTTCTGTTGCTAATACCACGACACCACCAGCCTTATGGTCCTGAGGCACGCGACCGCATTTTATGCACCTGAATGCACATGACTTCAGCATGTCACGGCATATGAGGATGATTTAAAACCGACCTCATTCGGCAAAGCTTTAAAGATAAGTTAATGAAGAGCTCTAAGCCGAATGTTCCTACCTCAAAAATTCATTCATTTGAATCTATCGTCACGCATAAAGCAAACGTCTGGGTTAGTTTAAATGGAGGCGTGTCTGAAAGTGGCAGCTGAACATAAAGGAATGGAGAACGGTGTGCCTCGAGATAGGCACTCTGTGCAGGCTTGTAATTTTAGATATCGAGCCTCCCCACCCCCACTGCCGAATCCCCCGGCTCGTACCGGCTCCACTGCGGATTAGAATGAAAATACAACGCTTTATTATCTTCTCTTTGACCGTATGTCTTACCTTCGCGATCCGCTGTTTCCCTCCTTCGCTGTCGGACAAAGGTGAATGAATTGTTGATTTTCTGTAATCTAGCTTTCTTTTATATTCAATTACCTCCCTTTTGCCCCTCAAATATAAGGACGCTATTGTCAGCAACTGTTTAGAAATACTAATGGATTTAGATTTCAGCGCGAGTTTGGGAATAGAAAACTGCGTTGTAGATCCCGGCCGGTGTCACGAAGGATTTTTATTAGAAACACGTTTTCACCGACAGGAGATCGTGCTACCGGCGACATTTATCTCGCGCGCTCGCGGGGTGTCTCTTTGTAAAGCGTTTGCGGATGAAAGATTTTCCTCCTTTTATTATTTCACATGTAATTTATGACACCTCTTAGGTTCACGGCTTCCTCCGGTGACGAGTCTTTTGACTCATAAGCGAACAATTTTATTTTCGCCGTTAGTACTTTCCTACCTACTTTCTGTTTCTTCGTTCTGCGTTCACGAAACGACTTCCATAATGTTACGTTGCATTTGTATTAGCTGCCGGGATAAGCCGAGTTTTATTTTCTCATATTACCCACGCTATTTGGTATCTCTGCGATTTAATGCAAGCGAAGTGCGGAGATCAAAGGGCCTTATGCATTATATTAAAGTTTTATTCGACGCCGCCGCCGCGCCCAGACCGGCAATTTCCTTTTCAATTACGCCTACTTGAAATAAAAATACAATTTTTATTTGGGCCGTGGTAATTAAAAAGGGATTCTGTAATGAAAAGGTATACCGCCAGTTCCGGGCGCTCCTCTCAATTTCGTTTCCGTTTGTTTGTTCCACGGGAGCCACGCCTTCGGGAGTTGAGCAAAGGGTTGTTCACGAGCGTTATAAAGAGTCAGTGTCTCGTCAAACATTTACTTAATCACGTATTGAGGGACGAAGTCAAATATCCGTCATCCACCTACAAATATACATAACTGCTTTAAATTGATTCCGTTTAATTCGATCACGGGATGCTTGTAAATCAAATACATACAACAAGAGGTTGCAATATTTGATATTAGAGATAGCTTACACTAATGGAATCATATTTTTCAATTCCTCGCCAGCTTTATGTTTTCTGAATAATGTAAAAAATAGTAACTGATACAATTAAAGCTTCAATCGTGGACGCATAGGATTCACATTTATGAAGTTTTAAATAGATAAATAGTTGCAACAATTATAACCATCTTCTATTGTTACACTATTACTTACTAGCATTAAGCAAAGTCATTAACACTGCGTTTTCAAAGCATAATCCCAAACCGCAGGAGTAGATTAGCAGCATCCATAATTACAGGCAGTTGGCTCCCGGGAGACAGGAAGCTGTATCGACGACACCGGGTAGGAAGGCAAGCCAATCGGTCGCACATCCTGTGAGCGAAACTGTGCCGCTTCCGAGCAAACATCCCTGATCGAGCTACGAGCTTTTCAACTCGCGTGTTTAGGCAAATACGAGCGATTCGCTCAATGCGATAGTGGAATTGCGAAAGAACAGTTCGTACTGTCAGACGTTTTAAAAGTCTAAGGAAATCTTTTAGAGCATAAAAGTAACTGAAAGAAGGTTTTTAGGTATGTGACAGATACTCCCATGTATCATGCTAGATTATAATGCAGCTGTCACCTTTCTTACATTTCGAAGTTTTAACGTACCAACCTTTTATCGCAATTGGTTAGAGGATTACGTGACGTCTAATTTACTTTTGTAAATAACAAAACTTTTGTTTTTAAATGGTATCAATTAACAATCGAGATACACACATCGTTGTTAATTTTGAGTGACTATGTAATTGAATAACTGAAACATAGTTAACTTTTGATAGAACTAGCAAGCAAATGAAAATTTAAATCCAGACACCTATTGATTAGCATTCTTTGATGAAAATGGGTAATGATGAAGTAGCTTTAAAAAAATACTACCGAATTGAGAAACTCCATAATTTTTAAAAGTTATTACATTATTCTGTGGTAAAAAGTGTTCGTTTTTGATCGAAACCGTAATTAAGTAGGTTTTTTGTCATTTTGTCCGACTTATGTATTGGCAACAGTACTTACTAACGTTTGTTATGTTATACATACATATATAAAAAGTTTGAATGTTGTCTCGTTAGACTTGGTTCAGAAGATATAATAAACATAATATAATATAAGCTGTGAAGAAAATAGTTGGTATTTTTTCACACGGTGATGTGTGGGACATAATGTAGTAAAATAATGTCCCAAAACGAAATGTAATTGCGAGACTCGTACGTTTCCGCCTCGCTGCGGATTTTAAACGAGTCACCGAGACACTAATTTGGGTAATTTTATGTTCGTCGAATAGAAATCTAATGATATAATTACTATGTACTACTTGTACTCTTGACTCGGTGTGCATGACATTGTTGGGAATTACAAGCTTTTGTTAAAATTGGTAGGTACTAAATCTGATACCTAGTGGCATTTCAAAGCCAAAATTTACCTACTTGTCCATATCGAACTCCTTTAAAGTTCTTGTTACATGGCAGCGTGTTAAACAGCTGAATTCCTGGTTGAGCTGCAACGTATGCACACTATTCATCCAGAGGTCATGCTGCGCCCCCTGACCGGGCGGACGTCTTGCCGACTCCGTATGAACACCGCTTTAATATTAAACCTGAGCGCGACAGGATACTGAGAAACTTCACGGATTACCTAACTGCATCGATTTTGGAAGTCTGGTCTCTACTCTACCCCAATCTAGATACTATGTAGACTAGGGTGTCTAGTATTTAGATTGCTTACCAAATATATTTTTTTAATAAAAAATATTTTTGGCTTTGCCAAAAAATTAATTGGGATGTCTTCAAACATCCTAATTAAATCATGTATATATGACCGAGACATGACCGTGAAAACAAAGCGAAATATATTATTACTAGCCGCGTGTTTTTGGGCGTAAAATTAGTAATTATGAAGTTTTGAAGGTACATGTCCCTAGACAGTAAATTTAATGATCCACAATACTATGGTAAATAGAATAATGTTTTCTAAAATAAGTTCGTGTATAATTTACCTACTAATAACATTAATGTAGGTGAAAGTATAAGTTGCATTGCTTATTCAGTAGTGCAGGAAGTACAAATAGAAATGAAAATGTAATAAATGCTTTTTCGAAAGAAACTAACTTATTGTTGTAAACTTTGTGAGGTTATGAATTAGATGTTTTCGGGAGTTGGTCCACTTTGTTTTAGTTTTGCGGATATTTATGAGGTCATGGTTTATACAAACTTTTAAAAATCACGCTGAGCTTCAAAAAAGTACCTACTTTAAAATTTACTTAGAGACCTGCGATTTTGCTCGTGAATGTACCAAATTAAGGCTACTTAATAAATTACAAGATGGTTAGCTTTATAGGAAACTTTCCACCTGCCCTGGTAATTAATACCTATGCTTAAGAAAAGATAAACTAAGTCGGTTAAAATTTTACTAAATGTATGTATTTAATGGAGTTTATTTTCAACATGAAGTCGCTGATGGTTGAGTTTAGGCCGCCCCATAATTATTAATTATTATTATCGAAGTTTACCAATGTGCGTATAATATAGGACACACTATAGGTATAATGAATCTCTATGTTGCAAGCTTTTATTGCAGAAAGTTCTGTAGATATTTTTATGCCACTTTCAGATAATTTGTGTTTTATTACAAAATAAGTAGAAAATATTTGGTGATTAAGATACATTTTTCCTTAAATACTCTTTGCAAAACTGAAACTGGGTCGGGTCGCTTGTAAAAATAAAACGCAGCCGTCTATTTAATATATTCACGGGTTATATCAGCTACTTTACTACAGTCCTTTATACCTACTGCATTAACCTTTAATTTGGGAATACAATAAAACACTCAACGGATCTTGAATTTTATGAAGAGATAATGTCCTCCAAAAGGCAGCGACCCTCTTGAAATATTCTAAGAAATTTGTGATTCAAATGCGCAAAGCCGTTTAAAACGCCTAACAAATTAAAGCGGGCTCGTTAAAGCAATAATTACTGATTACATTATGAAATAATACCCCGGCTTGGATGTGAGGAGCGGTCAATAGGGATTTCGCTTCCAAAACAGTATTGGTTGTGGCAGGCGTTGGAACTTATTTGAGTGGAGATCTTTTTGATAAGGAAGCAGGTACGCGGTTGGAGTGTAGGATATTATGTAGTGTTCTATTCGTATTGCTTGTAAAACAGTCAGTGGCATTATAGCAACCATTTAATTCTTATATTTTTTCCTTAAAATACTTATCGATACAATTCGGGCTTTCGGCTCTAAAGCGGTTAATTTTAACAGCTACTATCTCACTACAGGATGTGGTCTCAACTGTTTGGTGTGTCTTAAAATGAAGGAAACAGTCTAGTAGTAAAAATATCTTTGTAGTAATTGTTTGTAGAGATGATTTTGTAAATGTTTTAGGTTTCTAAAGTAAGTAGAGTTAATTTGGGCAATAAGTATAAAGAGTTATCTAGACTATTTATAATTTCGTAAAAAGATATTGAAATAGATTAACGCACGTCGTACTTTAACATAAAGGCTCTTCGTGCAAAAAGTTAAGCCCAAAGGATTAAAGCGCACACAGAATTGTCAGCCTTGAGTTTCATAGTCGGAGGAGGTCGCTCATGTTTTAATATTTTACGGAAGCCGGGCGGTGAATCGTCGAATGCGCAAACAAAACAGCCACCTTAATAACCGTGTCGCGGCGCATGCACTCGTCGAGAGCTCTCGTAATCCTCGCCGAAACAGCCTCGAGTCGAGCTTTTTGAAAACCCGTTCTGCGCTTAGATTAGCGCCGGCCGATAGAGTAAGTCGACTTGTCATCTTAGTCTCAGATATATTTTAGTCAACGAAAGTCCGTCGGGGAGAAAAATAAACAAGCGAAAGATTTAATCTGTGAGCGTTTCTTTGACTATTTAAATAGGAGTCACAGGAGACGGGCGTCTTATCGGCGCGGGCCGTACCTATTTGCCGAGCCGCAGCCGGCGCCCGCACCGCCGCCGTAACTTCCCTTGTTTGCAAACTCGGATTGGATCTCGCGTTCTACTTTCTTCAGGACATTCACAATCTAGTTTTATGACTTTAAAATGTTGGCGCCGCTGACCCAACCGTGTGATCAAGTTTTAATCCCGATCCAGGCGCTTATGGAGACAAATCGCCATAATTTAACCTACTTTCAGCTTGAAGTCCAAATTCTGCACTGTTTGTGTAATGGATGGATGCGGATCATTCTTTTCTTAGAAGTGACTGATCGACGAGATTGGCGGGCGGAGCTTCGTCGGCGACATCACAGCGGGCGACGGGCATTACAATGGATTTCAAAAGACGTTTCCACATGCGAGCCGACCGATGAATGTATAAATGACTTTGACCAATTGATTTTAACACCGCTTTGTGTCCGACAGAGAAAGATGTGCTGTCACCGTTTTGTTGTGTTTACCTATTCGATTTGATACGGAGCACGCTTTTGACGCATGTTCTACTCAGGTATTGCGTTAATTGGTGAGAAAAGAATTCGAGACCTAACGGTGACTTTGTAATGGACGTTGTATTTTTGTTGGGCTTTAAATAACTACCCCACGTTTAACCTTCACGTCGGCCGATAGATTAATGTGGCACCGAAGGGAATAATGTAAACAGTATAACGTAAACAAACGCACTTGTACGCATTTTATGTCGGGAACAAGTGCATGCGCAGCGGGTGTGGGACGTGTGGGGTAAAGCCGGGGAGGGGGGATGCCCGCTCAGCCTTTGTTTACAACATAAAATTATACGACTCTAATAAATTTTCTGTTTACTCGATAAATGAACGTCCGTCCGTCTTTAAGATCGATCGTCTATCAGTGTCTCCAGCTAAGGTCATTCTACTCGTCCAAACGTACGTACATACATATTTATAGTGAAAGTTTCATTTCTCATTCAGACACTCCTTTAAATCCCTTTATTGCTTAAAGCGTTTTTCATTCATGGCTAACTAGTAAAAAACATATCTTATTGCTAAAATTAAACATACTTCATCAAAAAGCAAAATTTTATGCGTAGAGTAATTTTATTTTAGGATAGCATTAGCAATAAAATGGATGGAATAATTTCTAATTTTAGTTGTAAGTACACAAAGACATAGCAAATATATGTATATCTATGTAGAACCAAAGTATATCAAGTCACCCATATAATTGGAATGGCAGAAAAATGTGAACTATGCCGTCAACAATGGAGTTCGTTAGGATACCAGATCGTATCTTAATGAAGCACCGCTTTGAGAATAGATCTTCTAAATAAACAAGCATTGTCAAAACACTCGACTCCACAAAAGTTTAAAGGAGAAATGTCAACTCTTTCTGAGATAATTCCCATTATTTGGTTTACCTGGGGACAGTTCTGGTTGACAATGGCGACGTCGGCAGATGTCTCGCAAAACAAACTTCACAACAATCCTAAATCATCGCTTGCGTAAAAAATGTTGGATTAATTATACCACATAGAGTGTGTCGTGCGGTGAACAATAAATCGTCATCATTGACGTGAATTGCGGTACAAATGTTAATGCCGCGTATTATGTCGGACAACAATGACGTATTGTGCGAAGAATTCGGGATCCGCAGCGTGCTGGAGACAAAACTTTCAAACGTCATGTTGTTTGTTTTTTTTTCTCTAGACGGGACACGCACACTGAGCCGTTTTAAAGTTTTGTCAGTGGGGTCCTTTTAAGATACTTTGCACAATATAGATAGGGTAGGTATCTTGTTGTCACATCATTCTAAATGGGCGCATTTAGTGTGGGTAATAGTGGGGCAAGAAACAACATTTTTCTCACGATGCATGCGATGTAATAAATAAATATTGAATTCAAATCTTTTATTAGCTTATATTCTTACGGGCCTGTATTAAAAATCAGCGAATAATAATAAAGTTAAATTAATATTATTTAGTAATCACGGCTAAAGATATTTATTTCAGGCATTGGAAGCGTATCAATGTCGAAAACACGTACGAGTATATCGTTGGTGCATTTGTACTCATGATGTATAGGTATTAAAAAAATACAAATTAAGTCATTACGCTGAAAGCTCCATTTGTCAATTATAAAAGCAGATAAATACGAGCAATAGAAAGTGAAGTAGCAAAATAAAAAAAAAATACAACAAATAAACTTTGGCACAAACTCTGCTGTAATTATTACGCAGATTGGTTTCATACAAAAGGCATAAAGAGATACTACATATACGTTAGTATACTTCATTTAATCACCTCGTACTCGTAATAATATAAATTTGAGAATCGACAAATGTGCACCCCATCTCTAGGGCCAGTCGGGGCGGGTACCTGGCGGCAGATAGGTCGGGGGTACGCTCCGAGCGGATTACGAATCGTCCTTCAGTCGTCTTTATCCTTTAAAGGAACCGATATTGTTGCTTATGCACGGCCGCTCGACGAGGCTGGCTTCTTTCTTAAGAAGGATTCCGGAATATTTGATTAGAGAGCCTCCTTATCTGGCTTTCACAGGCTATTAACATTCTCTTCGCTTGGACGGAAGAACTTCTTAGAAATATGTTGTGTGACCACTGTACTGTAAGTTGTCATTATAATTTTGCAAGATTCACCCATGCAAGTTTAAATTGAATTGGGCATTCACTCTTTTATGATAGGTAAAGCCTTTGCATAATATAAATGCTTGTCTTCCTGTTTTCCATAGTTTGGATCTTAGTGTTTGTGTACAAAGAGAGGCTAACACAAGGTGGACTTTATCAAACAATATCGATGATGATTTTATTAATCGGTAAGCACAGTCGATCTATGTTAATGTTGCAATTTATTATAATTATGACGAATACCACACATAAAATCGTTTATTTTTTAATAAGAATAAACTAATTTTTAGATGCATCACTCGCACAATCCATATTATCTTTGTCTGCCATTGATATTATTGTATTGACAAAACCAAGTGTCTTTGTTATATGTCCAATTTGTATCCAGAATGAAATTGAAGAAAGTTTTCCGTCGCGTCGAAATGTTTACATATCTTGGTTTCGTGCACTATGCTCTTTCATTACAGGTTGCTGGAAGTTATGACTCTGTTATTAGTTGAACTGTAGTTCGCTCACAGATGTCGCCATACTTCCAAAGGATAACAATTACTCCGTCGCCTTCGGGCCACACACAAAAACATACACATACCCAGTAATATAATAACACAGCTGCTCTATAGAAAGACATTCCCTCCACCTAGTACGCGCAAACTACAAAAGGATTTATCTCGTTAATTCACGTATTATTTACGACTCGTTTCGCCTCTTTGGCGAGTGCGATGATAAGATCGAATTACGATACACCCAATATTGTCTCATATTACTATTGTCGGTAGGATAATGATAAATTCTCGAAGCGTAGGAGCCGTGTGATTTAATACGACTAGTAGACATAGTCCGACTGTAGTCCTCGTAAATTGGAATGCAAACAACAGAAATTGTCTACAACTAACTGTTATTTGAAAGGTCGCTTAATCACTCAAGGGCACGGAGACAGTTCAAACACAAATATTAATTAATGCGGCGATTCCGGCTAACCTAATTCGAGAAGTTGCCCGTATCTGAATAAACAATTAAACTAGAGAAGTGTCGGGCCCTGAAGGGCGCGGCGTTTTCGAAACTCCACAGCCTAACAGATGATTTGCACTACAAATTTTACTAAGTAATTAGTAGACCTAGCAAAACTAATAATTCTGCCGCAAAAGCTTTATTTGTAAGCTCAAAGCAAAATTAAAATTTCTATAGTAAGAAAATCCCATTTAATTATTTTTTATTTATATGATAATAATTAAAAAAGTATTTATGACATGTCTGATCTTGATTACTTACTAAGACAAGAAACACTTTTAACACTTTGCACCTTTTGAATGAACGTAATTTCTTTTGTATTCAAAAAAGTCAATCGATTTTTGAGTGATGTTTATAAATGGGTCATATTATCATAAATCATTATTTACCACTAACTCCTAGGTGTATTACACAATTTTCGATTAACATACTGAAATGTCAAAAAGGGCCAGGTTCACACATGCGAAGCGCATTTCAAATAGGGTCAAGCGTGTGTCTGACGAACCGTGCAAAATGATAATTAAGAGAAACCGCTCAGTCATCGTTAATGCGATAGCCGGCTTGTAAATTACTGCGCGGTGTTTATAACAGTACCCCACTCGATGGCTTTCATTAAAATTTAATATTACGAAAATGGACACCCCTATGGAGTATCTGAATTTCCAATAACAATAATAATTTGATTACCTAATCTCCTGTCATACCTACATAGTTAAACGTTGCGAAATTTGTAAACGTCCCTCAAAATATAGGTTGGGCATTTTGCATGTGCAGAATGTCACCAGTGCGAGCGCTTTTAAAATCCCTTTTAAGTCTCTCAGAAAGGTGAAGTTGAGTCGGTGTGTTGATGACTGGCAGCGTCGGGTATGCGTCAGAAGGGTGCTTCATCCATTGAAAGCGGCACTGAGGTAATGAACGCGGCGCGGGCGGGCGCGGCTCATCCGCCGTAACCCGCTCACTATTCAACACAAATTGTGCAGAATAATCGATCGCGTACTTATTTGCACTTTGAGCCAGCCAGTCGTAAAGCAGCAATATTTGTTACCACTAACCCCAGCTCGATCTTATTTATAAAGCAAAGTTATTTGCTATTACAGAGCGGTCTCTACGCCGCAATACTTATCACGGTCAATTTCTCCGTCTTATTTTTTATTAGACGGAGCAAGTGAAGTTTTCTGTTTTCTCTCGAGAAGTGCAGTGCGAATATGACACTCTAAGGTTGTGAGGGCGCGCCTAGTGGCTCTGGAGTGTCATTTCGCTAACACATTGTCTAGCGTCATTGTCTGCAGCGGCTGCGCTCTCGTTACACCGACGCTCAACTTTTTATTTACGCCCAAGTGCACTCTGCCTCTGTCGCGACAAGAGCTGAATTAAGGTTCTCTTCGTTGATATGGGATCATTCAACCCGAGAATATCGAATTACGCAGCGCAGTGGGCGCTTTGTTGGATACTTGCACGTGAAATCTTCTTTTGTGCGCGCAGCCCGCCAGCTCAACTGACTTCGCGTTCCCAGCTATGAGCTCGTCATACTTCGGACGCATTCCACTTATCATTAGTCCTTTTGTTTTTTCAATGTCTAAACTTTACCTTGCCTTAAAAGTTTCGTAGCTCATTTCACCTGAGTGAAACTTTGGGGAACACCAGCCTTTGTATCAGAGATGATGCTTACTGATTGTGAGTTTAGGTTGCATTTATCTTAAATAATCACAGTGGCGTTGTTTTGTAATGTAAGGAGTCGGCTCCTAATGCGTTTAAGACGATTATACTTAGTTGACTGTAACAAAATCCTTGCATTTAAAAGAAGATATCGTGCTCCGCAATTTCGAGAGGTGCTCGTAATGAGTTTTCGTTTGTTGTGATCGTAAGGGGGCGCGGGGCGTGGGGCGGGAAAGCTGGCAGAAGTGACATTAATGAATTCCTATTGATAAAAACTCTGCCGGGAATGGGATTGACCAATAATTTAAATGGCTGAATTATTAAGTAATTGATAGCAATTTTTGGAAGTTTATATCCAGCTGTATTCTAAATATATTATCGACTAGCTGTGCCAGCGGTGTCACCCGCGTTTATGGTTAATATTATAAAGACTATTTCCGTCATACATGATTTCTATGTAACTTTAACCATTAAGACTGCACACGCGACGGAAGCTTAAAAAATTGAGTAAATTCTCCCGTTTTCCCAACATTTCCCTTCACTACTCTGCTCCTATTGATTGTAGCGTGATGAAAAGTATACTATAACCTGCCCAGAAGTATGAAGAATAATTGTACCAAGTTTCGTTAAAATCCGTCGAGTAGTTTTTGTTTCTATAAGGAACATACAGGCAGACAGACAGACAGACAGACAAAAATTTTACTGATTGCATTTTTGGCATCAGTATCGATCACTAATCACCCCCTGATAGTTATTTTGAAAATATATTTCATGTACAGAATTGACCTCTCTACAGATTTATTATAAGTATAGATAACGTTCGAGTACTTACTACAGTTTTAGTAGCAATTCCTAATACGTTTTAAAATATGTAAATTCAAGTGGTGAACGTAAAAAATAAGAAATACCAAACTAGATCTCTCATTTGGCTTTTTAATAGGGTGCGTTTGTCCGATCAATTACACTCTGTGTTAGCAAAAAAACTCCGACTAACATGTGAATACAGCCTTAAATGTTCCCTAAAAGTAGTCCCACGTTTTAATACAAACAACATCGTCCTGTATCGGGTCCGTCACATAAGCTTGACCGGACAAACGTTCAATGTCGCCGAACATGTCCGAGACGCGACGGCAAGCTGTTGAATTATGATTTCTGTGGAAAGCTCTCAATGTGGACTTATTAGGCGGCCGGTAACGGAAATTGAATCTGGAGCTACGCACTTTCCGGCCGGCGCTCAGTTTCCGCTCGCTCGCTCCATCGGCTCGCTCCTAATATTGTTTACCTTTTGTTACCAATTTTGAGTGGTATTCATTATTATGCTTCGACTACTGGAGATGTTTGATTGCTATTTGCTTTCGGAAACACGGAAGCTTGTGGAGTGGCAATTAGAGAATATGTACTTTCGCGTGGCTCCTTGTTAATAGATTTGGAGTGTCGAAGAATTGAATCGGTAGGACCGTATAGCATATTAGCAAAGGTATCACTTATAATTATAAAATCGATCTGTTCTTCTTGATATTACCCTTAAAGTGAAACCTCTGGCGTCTACATTTATTTCTTATTTATCTCTACTAATACTATAAAGCTGAAGAGTTTGTTTGTTTGTTTGCTTGAACGCGCTAATCTCAGGAAGTACTGGTCCGATTTGAAAAATTATTTCAGTGTTAGAATTTGCTTAGGCCATTTATCGAGGATGGCTATAGGCTATATAACATTGACCATAAAAGCGGGTGAAACAGTGGGCACAGCTATTCGTTATAAAAAATCGAATGCGTTTTAAATTTGGTCCCGCCAATCTCTGTGAACGCTTGTTATCTAATTTTTGTTTGTGTTTTTAATTGAGACGTACCTACTATTTCGGACACATTTATTCACTCCTTTTTAATAATATATACATATATTTAATACACAATTGTATTAGACTCATGGGATAAGACGAACTTTAATTGTATTTATCCTCAGCTCAACAACAAAAAAGACTAATTTGCTTACACAAACCTAATTACTCGAAACTAAGTGGTAGTTTTTTTAATAGAATTAAAAAGGTTTCAGTATTAATAACGAGTAGTTCAAAGAAGTTTTAATTTCACTGAACATAATTTTTGGGCCTTTAAGTAACTATCTACTTTTACTAAACAGTATGTTATAAACGAATTTGGTTTGTATTTTGAAATTAAATATTCTAAAGAATTTAGTTCTAAGGAACATAAAATAACTTAGGAAACGTTTATTTGTTAACATTTTCCTGTTCTTAATTTGGCTGGCTTAGTACGAAAAGGTTTTTATGGATCTTTCGGGAACTATATTTATCCGGCCCACATTATAGAAATATTAAGCAATTTACTGTAGCTCTTTGAAATACAGAATATATGAAGCAGAAGGTAAGAGGAAAATTTCCTCCACTAATTTGCTCGACGCCCGGCAACTGTTACCTAGCGATAATTGCTGAAAAAGTGTACAACTCTGTAAATATAATGTGAAATAGAAAAGTTTCTTATGTTTTGTCTTCGTATGTTGCAACAAATATTACCTACGTGACACGTTTAATGAGTTTAAAATCGTGCACAGCTGGCCAACTTGGATATATTTAGGTTGATTTTTAAATATGATGGATAAATATATCCATATCCTAACTAATTATAAATGTCAAAGTGAGTTTATTTGATACGGCTTTACGTCTAAGTTTCATACCAATCAGTTAATGATTGGTATGAAATTTAGCATACGTATTATACAATACAGAATAGGATATTGAGTATATTTCACAAAACAGAAAAGGGGAGAGTAATTATTAGATGGTGGCTTGGTATAGCAATTTGTATTGACAAAAACCTACATTCACGCAAGCAAAGTTTCTGTAAACAGCTAATTTAATCTAATCGGCGTTATCCAAGATCTCGTCAAAAGCTAGTTTTTATTTTGTGTAGTGAAATGGGACAATAAACTTTTTCCAAGAGAACCCGTAACGGAAGCTAGATAGGAATAAATTTACCGCAGACCCCTCCTGTGTGAATCTATATTGTATATACACACAGATCTCGAATCAACAAATGGAAATTTGTGAATAATACCACTTTATTTAATTAGCATAGTTATTTTACCGGATTAGCAACCGTTTAGTTGAATCAACCTTTCCATATCATGGTTACTGATTAATTGATTACATAACATGTAATTAATACAAATAAGGTAGTTTAAAATGAATGCATGCGTTGAGCGGCCGTCATTGTTTCAAATATATCGGCAGATGGCGAGCCAAAACGATCGTGTAAATGTACGTCATTTCATAAATTGAGATCGTACATCATTCAGCACATTCAATTTGAAATGGACAATGATTTCTGAATATTTATCTCGCAGGAAAATTAAAAATGTTATTGTAGTGAAATACGTTATGAGTACACTTATGTCCTACAATATTTTATGGAGAGCAGATGTTTTTGGTCTTTAATAATTTACGTACTTGAGGAATAATTGGCTAAATAATGTGTAAGGTTTGCTATAATGTCGTAGACTGCTAGACATTATTAGTAATATACCATAAAACAGATTTGAAAAAAGAAATGATATTGGTATGCGGAATATACTTAGGTAGTTAAGCTGTAAGTTAGATATGTAGTGGAGACCCCGCCATCATTCCACGAAACATACTATTTTCGCTCATGCATCCACATCCAACATTACCTACCTACTATCAATGAATATTCCACTTGTACCTGTCGCCTGTATATTCTCGATCGAGTTGCGTTCGGCTATTTCTCGCGGGGCCATCGTTCCGTGGCAATTTACCACTCATAAAATATTTCCGATGTCGGTTTGAGAACGTTACTGGAAATCGACAATTTCTCAGAAGCAGAGGCAATGTGCTCTGGCCGCTATTCTGTACTATTCGAGCTTCCGAATGTGAGGGAAAGTGGCGACTTGGCCCGACGCCAGCGGGCCTGCCCGTCACACCGCCGCACAATTTATTAATTCCACCTAATTTGTGAATGATATTTGGAACGGTAATTGGCTTTTTGTCATCGACAGGATTAAGTATGGCCAGCTAATTTTATTGCTTATCGACGACACCTGGAAATAGATGTGTCGGTTGTGTTAATGGTTGTCTTAATTGCCGTTATTAAAAATAACATTCTTAAAAAATCCTGTAGAACATTCATAGAAACCACATTTTGTCAATTCTGCGTTATTTAATCTTATTTATTCTATCTCTCTTAAGAACATAATCTTAGCATCTTAGCATAGAACCTGATGTAGATATGGTACTTGTAGATATATTACTTTTAATGAATATTGTACAAGTGCTAAGATAATAGTCCTCTCTCTAGCTACAAATTGATATTTAATAATGACTCATTAAAATGCGCGCAGTTAATTAATACAAAACCCTTTATTACTTATACACCGAACAACGATATTTTCGATATCCGATATATTTTGTCTTGAGCAGCCATTACCGCCGATGAAATTTCAGCTTAATTTAATCCAAAAATTGGCGAGCACGAATCAGAATTCCGATTTCCGTATGTGCTTTAATTTAAATTCAAAGCACACATCGACGTGTCGATGTTTAAACGCGCTTGTTTGTTCGGCCGGCCAGTCGCGAGTGTCGCCGGGTGCGCAGGCAGTGTCAACACGATTCGCCAAACACGCCGTACTCGTCTGTCCATTCGCCCGTGCAGATTAAGCAACAAAATATAAACAACTTTCATAGCCGGCCGCCTCGTTGCTTTACCACAACACTAGGGCGTGTTTGTGCAAGTCTTCTTTTTCAACCACTAACGGGGTTAACTGTCAGAGGTGCCGGACAGCATTGAACAATTATTACTAGCGTACGCTTTTAATGTGTTTTTGTTGACGATTGAAATCTTGTTATAATACTCATTTTTTTTACGCGGGGGGGGGGCATACCCCTGATTGAATGAAAAATGGGCGGGGTATTCCCCGGGTTACACGCATTAACATTATTATTTCAGTATCAAATAGCTAATTTTAGTCACTAATCTCATTGGGTATAAGTTAAACATATCATCACTTTTCCAGTGTCATTTCTTAATTTTAGCTTACGGTTTGGTTTTAAGCATATCAAGGTTGCTTGATTCTGGATTTGGCAGGACTGGGTATTTAACAGCACTGAAAAAGCGGCATTAATCAAAATTATTAAAAAAATCCAGAGCTACGTTCATACGTAGGTCTGGATTTTTTTTAAATTTAGGTTTTTTTTAATTTAGGGTACTGGTTCATACCAGTACCCTCGCGTGTAAGTTTCGTGTTCTAACTACTAAGCTACTACCAGTCTTATCATAAATGAACCTGTGTCACGAATGTTCTAGGCATCAGATGATGAACTAAACTTGAACAATTTAATTCCAGTCACAAGATATTTCACAATTACTTATAGACAATTTCGTTGATTACACTTTTCGAAACATAATACAAACATGACAAGGTGCGTACTTCATTTCAATGGCATCAGATGATTAGCTGTCACTATAGCACTTAAAATATTTCTCATATAAATTAAGTTCTGTGACTGATAAAACTTTCCAGACTGGCATTGCTTTTAAACGTATAACCCTAGATACTTTTGTGTTTAATATTTAAGTGACAAAATAACGGATTCCCAATCAGAGGCGTCGACGCGAAAGAGATTCTAATAACATTCAAAACCCGTCCCGCGGGAGACGATGTCAGTTTAATTACGACCCGGCGGGCGGTAGGATCGCCATCTTTCTTCCAAAAAACATTTGTCTAAATAGACATGTATGTATGATTTGGTTATCTATCGCCGAGTGGTTACTACTATAGGTAGAGCACCCATGTTAAAAAAATATCACAGTGGTCCAAGTGTTAACGCGTTTATGGGTACGTGCTCGCTAACAGTTATAATAACATTTTAAGCTGTAGACAATTAAAAACAACAAAAGTAATTTGTCGTTTGACTGATTCAAATAATACAATTAGGTATTCTCGTCAAATATACTACTGCTATATTATTACTCTGTGCTACTGCTAACCCGCCGTACGTTGCTTTTCCACTTTTCCGCCACATCTTGTATGTTCTAGTTTTCCCGAATTTTATAATTTTTCGAGTGACTACGATTGTGTTTTCCTTCAAATTTAGTCGAACTACTAAGTAGGTACAACAGTTTATAAAAAAATATGTCGTTTTGCGTTGTAACGAATCATAGTTAATTTTGCTGTAAAATGATTTATGTTTTGAATTTAAAAATGCAGTAAACAATAATAAACAACAAAATCGATAAGTTATGGGGCGCCCTGCAAGTTAAACAGCGACTAAATATGAAAAAAAACGTGGTCTATAAATAATTAGTAGGCAACCTTATTATAACAGTAAATAATTTGTTTCATAAAATCCCTGCAAGAGTTCTTTCACTTAACAATGTGTAACCAAAGGCCGAAAAATGACCGAATAACGAAAGTTAACCAAAACTGTAGAATTTAAACAAATCCGCGTCCGTCAAAATTCGTACATGCACACACTCGGGACATTCCCGGCTGGCAGGGACAGCTGGCGACCCTAGCGGCTGCCGGGGACATACCATCATCCTACCGGCATCACGACAGATTTATTTTTTCACTGGGACAAAGGCCGATTAAAAAAGTTCGTAATGAAAGCCGTCCGCCAAAAGCAAAGGGTGAAACTGCGCTGTTCGATTATCCTCGCGTCTGAAGTGTTCACTGATGAGATTAAAGTGATTCTAATGGATGCTGTACTTCGTTAGCAAGCTACCCATACAAAAGAATTAGTAATGACCAACGCGAATTATGATAAACAAACACCAAAAGTCAGTAAATGTACTTGTATAATATATTTAAAATAAAACTAGTGATTTACCTATCCGTGATGACGAATGAAAGAAGTTATCTTATTTTTATAAATTATAATAAAATTAATAAAAGATTATATTGTTTCATGAATCACGCATATGAAATTCTATCGTTATGAATCCATAAAATAGAATTTCATTACGTCTAGCAATTGGCTAGAGCACTTTTTAGATACAATACCTAGAGTATTCGTTAGTTGAATCTATGTATGTCCATTGAGATTGCATATCGGGTAGGACCGAATCTGGGTTGCAATTTAAAAACTTTGGAATTTCATTGTGTGCACAACACGTTTTGTTGATACCAGTCAAAATGCAGCACACCTAGAGACTTTCCAATTCAAATTCAGGTTCGTTAAAATCATACCGCTCTGTTTTGTGTGCGCTTGTTAGTTGACTTTTTGGACAGTTGCAATGCAACTAAAGTATCGAGGGCAGTATGCACAGCACAGTTTCACTACGTATGTGTGTTATTTATTTCAATGATTTATATATGACCGTTCCTGGAGTCCTTTCTTCCATTCGGCGTGTAACTTCGGAAATAAATTCAACTGATCCGTACCTGTAACAAAAACAACTTTTTCAGTCTCGTTTCTAATGAGGAGTTCGAAATTTAAACGCAGCTTATACTTTTGTAGGGTGATCATTAACATAATTTGAGGTATGTAGGTATGGTGTGGCCCGGCCATATGTGGAAGATAATGGTATTTGGAGTGTCACAAAATGAGCGGACGGGCTGCTAAAGCGCCGCCCACGAACGCTTTGTGCGGTTCAGGAAGAGAATGAGATAACAGGTGAGGACACCGGCACGGAATTGATGCCGTTATTTGAAAAACGCCCTGATAAGTCCCCTCCGGTCCCAAATAAAGCTTGAATTTTCAGCGGCGGATAAAGGTTTCAAAAATGTTCACCTTCATTTAAAGTTACGGTAAACGGGAGCGTTGATTAGAATTCTTTTTTGTTCATTCAAATAGTCGTACAATGCTTATCGGGACGGCTGTAATTCAGACTCCGCTGCTTTACGAAGATTCTTAAAGATTGATTTTGCCCAAATATAGAGATACTTTCACAGTAAAATGGACCTTTGATAATCGTAGTTATTACAGTATGTTGAAAGAAAATTGTATATATGTTGACAGTAAACGTTTTCTACAACCTAAATGAATATTTTGGTACTAAACATTTTATTTAAACTTATTGATTTAACTTTTATATTACATATCCGGTATGGGTAACTGTTGAAACTAAGTAAATGATATCTAACCACCTTTTATAACACAGTTTTTAGTAATAAAAACTTTCTATTCTATTCTATTCTATAGCTATTTGAATTGAAAGCGATATTTACAAAGCACGTAGCGGTTAAAAATAGCGGAAGTGTTGAAGACCTAAGCTCTTTCTTACAAATAAATTAGAAAAATAAATATTTAAAATTCGATAATGCTTAAATATTGAAAGCTATCAATTATATTATTACGAAGAGGTTAGCGGTTAGAGCTTGCGAAATAATATCTATAATAAACTAAGTAAGTAGTTTACTAATTTTTATAAATTACCCACTGTTCATAGTATTATTTATTTCAAAATAACTTAGTTATTCTAAAAATATACGTATGAAAAATAAAATATAACTTGCTTTTAATGCAATTGACCTTTACAATATTACGATTTCATAAATAAAAATGACTCCCTCTGAAGCATTTTGAATTTTAACGCTATAAAATAAGATCTGATATGGATTGTAAAACGTACGAACAATTTTACTACTACGATTTTATGGAGAATAATTCCACATTGTGTGGACACTAAAGACGATGATAAATATCATCTTGTTAAGTGAATAGGAGAGAACTAGACATACATAAACTGTGAATACAGTGAAGAGCAATGGTAGGTGATTCAGTGTCGCTGTGGCACGTATTGTGTAGGTTCATTTGTCGGATTGCAGTGGGATATTATCATACAAAAATGGTCATCGGTACAGTCGTTACTCTAAACTACGGAAAGAAGGCGATATTTTGAAAGTAAAATGTAGTATAATGCGCTGCGTGGTTCACACGATACCACGTTTATATGAATTTTTCAAGTTTTGATTAAATCACGGTCAACGGCCATGTTTGACGGCATACCATACTTTTGAACTTTAAAACTCATTATTAAACGAATTCAATAATGATTTGCATCTGTTTATCTGTAATTAGATAATCTGTATCAATGCGAATATTTCTACTGACGAAAACTCGTATTTGTAAAGTAATAGATATGTCTGCTCTTTTGTCTACATGATCGTGACGATCGATACGTGTATTTTATTTATCACAGAGAAACCATTTTTTTTTAAATAATTAATCTAGGTTCCATCCTAAATACTTCTGAATCAAATGTCATTAAAATCACTTGAATTTGAGTAACTAATATAGAGTGATGGAGCAACAGACACTTAAACATATTTCTTTACATTTATAAGATTTTTAAAAGACACATTTTTTAACAGGTTGGTTCACCGTTGGAGCCACAGTAAATTTTTTCACAGTAGTTACGCAAGATTGGAAATAATTATCTAATGTGTATTTTCTCTGTATGTGTACCTATGTTTTTTTTTATTGTCGATCAATATAAACCATATTTATTCATTTACTTCCAGTAAAGTTACTCGCGAAAGGCAGTTTATTTATTTTCACTTGGTAGTATGGTAGCAAGCAGGTCTTACAACCTCAGGAATTTTTAAAAAGGCAACAATTGCGAGTTAAATTGAATCGGTGTGCGCTCGTCACGAAGTGGCTGTATCAGATAAGTCCGGTAGTTTGTTCTGGGAAGGGCTGCGTCATTTGTCGTCTGCGACGCGACAAGTCGGTGTCGTGACCGCGTGGGCGGACGCCGCCACGGGCCTCCGCAGCCTCCGCACTGGAGGTGGCACTCCGCTAAAATGACGTGATAACGTCCGCAGAAAACTTCTACAACTTGTCGAGGGTGCTGCTCAATTAAAAGTCTGACGCTTTTAACTATTTTTAGTCGGCATTGGATGTGAAAATGTTATGCGTATTTAAAACTTAACGGGGATTTGAGCCGTGATTGTTAAAAAAAAATTACGTCAAACATTTTATGGATAGTAAATATACTTTTATGCTGAGTTGGTGCTGTTAGTATGAAACATGCCTGTAAAGTTGTTTGTATGCGTATGGTTCAGCATAACGACATATATGAATGTTGATTTTGATTTGGAACAACATTACCTACCTACAAGGGTCTTTTACTGCGAATCGCACTCTTAACTAATATAAAGACTAATGCGTATATTATTATATTATCTTTCATTGTCTGTCTCGATCGCGCATTCTGTAGTAACCCTGCCCCATGCGCCAAGAGTTGTGGGTTCGATCCCCACCCAGGACAAACATTTGTATGATGAATACTTGTGTTTTTTCTGTATCAGGGTGTTAATATCCAATATTTAAGTATATATTTGTAATACCACTGTTGATTCTGATATCCGTAACATAAGTGCTTTAAGCTACTTATCTCGGGAGTCAGTATATCCGGATATTTATCTGGCATCTTTTGCTGTCGTAACTGATCTGCCCTACTTTATAAGGCCGCTTCTAGTGATCAAAAAGCCTAATCATTAAACCAAAGGCAACAACTGGTTTAAATTTCGATACAGCCAAATGATCATGTGATGAACGAGCTACTAACAGCCTCCTATTCTTAGTGCATGATTCTTACAGCAATTTGAGCAGGTAATGAGTACCTTATTATTTGTACTTTAAAATTTGGTAGCACATCCAGCAGCTGATTCGGCGAAGGTGCATGTGGCGGTGTCGACCCCGGCCCACGCACGCCACGAGCACACTGCGTCGGCGCATGCACTCCACCATAATGCACTTTCGAGACGTATACTTGTGCATATACCACATAACTAATTGGACACGTATGCGCGTATCTTGTCACTGAAGTTAGCGATACTATATTCTTAGCATATGACATGTACAGCCTTATAGCAAAAATGAGGCATAACTTAAACTCGGAATTAATAATAACCAGCAGTATTAAAATGGATCAGGTCCCTATTTTATTATGATTTACAGACTATAGATTTAACTAACCAATAGTGTTTATTATTATGTGCCTATTGTACAGAACCCTAACTACATCAAGTGTGCGCTTATAGCAGGCATTTATTTTGAACGGCTATGTTACAGTTTTATAGTTTATTAGGATAGCAATCCACGCCATTACATGATACTATGCATATTATATTTACTCCTCAAAGTTCACAAAAGGTGCCCAAAGTCGCTACGACAACGCATAAGACACTTTGGTTTATTGTCAATTAAGCCGGTTATATTGTAGAAAAGAGTATACATAAATAAATTGATTCGTAGGCATATATACAGTTATATATGCCTACGAATCAATTTATTACGGTATAGTATACAGGAAGCCAACAACGAGTAGGCAAGTCTAAACCGTGCCATCAAAAGTTCAAAGCAAGAATTCAAATGAAGTTAGCGCAATCGTTCGGGAGGCAGCTCTTCAAAAGACTGTTGATTAGCGGTCGGCGAATAGAGCCACCATCAGATTTTGATGCTTGCGCTGTTCGATGAACACGAATAATTTCGTACCGGTGAAACATCGTGCCGTACGAATGTTTCCATTTAGTTAACAGGCATATTTATGCAAGAATTTAAGTAAAACTTTTCTACCAACGTCAAAAACAAACTAATATTAACAAAAGCTTAGTAGAATGTACTAGTACTAGTGCCAAATATATAAGGTTATTGGATTTGATGAAACATTTTCCTAAACTCAAATATTGATGAGTGGGTGCAGTATCTTGCAAAACTTATCAGTAAGCTGTTCATAGCTGCTCGAGAACTATAACATATATTATAGATAAAAAAAAAATCGGTAAGTAATCTGATTTAACATGCGTGATAAAACAAATTATATTGTGAGAGAGCGAATTGTCATATTTTTATTGCATTATTTTATGCTAATGAGATATAAGTCAATATAAATAAAGACACGTAAAAGAGAGCACACAGGACACTTAAATAAACTGAATGATCTCCCTCTGATGTGGCAGCAAATCGTATGTACGCTACGAGATCGAAAGTATGCACACATTATCAAACATTTGCAAGCCACAAGATAACAAGATACCAGTTACCGAAAAATGTTAACCCCAAACCGTCGGAGCACAGCAGGAATGGCAATGAAGTTAGTGGCATCGTTGGAGAGTAGACAGCTCTTCACATGAGCGTCGATTAGCGCGGCGCATAGCACCTGCAGTTTTTGGCATTTGCACCGCCCCGCCGGATATGAAACGATTCGCTTGCATCGCCCCAAAGCGCAGTAGGTGGATTATAGCGTCTAATTTGGATGTAGAAACGATTCTAGGGCGTAATTTGTTCGAAATAACTCCTTGTTTAGTATGATGATTAATTAATCGTTTTCAATTACTTGTGAAATTCCGTTTATAATCATTTTTAAGTCATGAAATAGTAAGTTGATTGTGGTATATCTATTCTGATATTCTATTATCTTATTGTCTGTATAAAGTCAACATACATTTGTATATTATTTTTTGACAGTTTTAAAAAGAACATCAACGACAAAAGTGCGAGCTGACACGAAACTTACAAAAATGACGAATTTGATATCACGGAGCTTTTCTTATCACTATTGAGTAAGTATGTCACATGCCTATCGAACTGTACTTCCGTAGTGATGCATTTGCTTCCCATCGGATATAAGAGTATCCATTCGCACATGATAGCCCGGCCCATAAAGGGATTTCTCCGGGATCAATGTTTTACCCCGTGCGCTGACGATGCTTTGTGCTCGCAGCCTATTGTTTATTTAGTAATCGATTTCATTGTTACAGGAAGGGTTATCTGCATACTGAGGTATTTTCAATTAGATTTATCTTATGTGTTTAGAGCTAAGCTACAGTTATAATATTCGTTATACTGGACTCTGTTTAGTGATTTGTTTGCCGAAGTGTTTTTGTATACTGTTAAAAATCAAGACATTAGGTATGACATACTATTACTTATTTAATGTTTGTGGAAAAATCATATTACCGGTAGGTATTTATTGACAAAATACTATTTCGTTATGTTTTGGTCCTTCTTATAGTTTAATCGCCTGTTTGTACAATGAAAAAAAAACACAGCTTGCATTGAAAATGAAACGAGTCCGGACAAGTCACGAGACCGAAATATTTCACTAAAATATTACAGTGTAAAGATAATTATATTGAATATCACCAACATATTCCATATCCACAATTAAATATTTACTGCCAAACAAACCCTCTCACCGTTTTCACGACTGCCAATTATTCAGCAACGATAGTAGCAGCGCCTCATTGCCGTTAAATAAGGAAATTTCCTCGATAATCCGATTCCGCTATGAAAACTCTGTGAAAATATAAAGGCAAAAATACAAAATGACCAAACGAAGCTCCGCAGTTCCATGGTGGCATAAACAGGATTGGAAGGGCGCAATTTGGCCGGTATTCAGAGTCGCGCCGCTGTAAAAGCGCGCCGTATCTAATTATCGTCGTGTAACACCGGCGGGCCGTACCATCGGCTCGTGGTGTTTGTCCGTTGGGTCCGCTACTCAATTTTATTGCCAACACTATTTAAGCTGTGTGTATTTTTTGGTTTGGGATTTGCATTTGGATTGTCTGATATGTCAGTTTTAAAAGCGGTAGCTCAGTGGATATGAGTGAATCTTTATGAGAGGTAGGTACTGCTGCTGGTTCCAAGTTATGTAATTGATATGTTTAATTAGCTACTTTTAGCAATTAGTCCACATGCCAATCGCTTAAATTAACTCAGGGGAGTCTCGAGGAGTAAAATCTGCATAAAATATCAACTCACTCATCAAATTTACTCTATATAGATAGATAAAAAATACAATGACAACATTTGTACATCTACAAAAGCAATATGTTGTCCTACCGCTGGATTCTATATAAAATACAATACCATATGTTTGATTCATCGAGGTCTAGACTTGTCAAAATTTTCTGGCAAAACGTTTTTCAAAGTGGGGTTTTGTTAGTGTTTAAAATACACCTTTATATGAATCTGTTTGTCATCGTCATCATCATCATCATCATAATATCACGCCGATAATCTTCGAAGGGGTAGGCAGAGGCAAAGGGGCAGCAAGCCCCTTTAACCACATTAAGCCAAAAATAATACTATTGTGTTATTATTATTTATATAGTAATACTTGATTTTTGTCATCTTTTCATAATGTCAAACTGTATCTAATATGAAATCATAGCGTGACTAGCATAGCATAAGTCCGCAACATTTGCGTCGCATCTCGCTTTTATTAGCTGCGCTATTCAAACGCTGCACGTTTCTTTGTTTTATTATGCAAAAGTACCCTTGGTGAGCGGTGAGCTCGCGCAAATGTGAGATGTCAGTATTTTAGAGAACATAACTAGCCAGATGTCCGTTTATAAATGCTTATCACGTTCCAAGTTAAAATTCATTCACAACCTTTTATGATGGCCATGTATAAAGAGCAAATCTTGCTCATTTTGTAGCGAGTGCTGTTGCATTAACATTTTATTAATTTTAGCCAAGAAAATTGTTGTCATTGATATGGTTATCGTTTTATTCATTCAGTTTAAAGTAGCTTGTATCGGAGACTCTTTGACCACAACTATAATATAAAAAAAAAGCATCCTTTCCATGATTGGTTTCTTTTCCAAAATTTGTTACAATCGTTTTACTTGCCAAAGGTAAGCTGAATAATATCTAAATATAAAGAAAATTCAGTTTTAACACAACAATGACGTATGAAGGTACTTAAACAATTGTACTTCCATGGTATTAGGAAACCTACAACATCTAGCAACATAATTTCATTTATGGGCTTAGTCTTAAACCTGGATTTCGGTTTTGTCCGATCACTTTGGCATATTATACACATCTCTAGTCCATCCATAACGGTCTGTAAAAATGGTCTTAACTGCAGTGAATATGTCGTCCAATACCCATGCATAGGGCATCGACTTCCGTATTACAGCAGTTAAGAGCTCAAAGTTCGCTGCACCAGACTCGATTGTCCCGTCTCTCATAGTTGGGCTGAGCTCATACCGGCGCGCGAATAACTGAATTACCAGCGACGTTTTTAAAGCTTTTCGCAGAGGCGCACCCGGTCGCTGCTAATCAGGGTAACGCCGCGTGTCAGGTGGGCCGGCCTCCGCGGTCCGTTCACCGGACCGCGTATTCGATTAAAAAGATAAAAGGACCGGCGCAACGTGGAGTAGACTCAAATGCTCCTACTGTCTGTAATAGGGTTGAAGCCCTCCGACTAACATTTAATGCAATTCGGGTGGTGAGTGCACTTAATTAATTAAATAGTTGGCAACCTAATAACAGGGCAATGTTCGATAGACACAAAGGTTAGAAAATTGATTTATCGTGCATACTTTGGATCTGATTGACTTTTCGGCTATTGCGTTTAAACTCTTAATCTTTAGTCAACCCTCTTCGAGGGGTACAGAATGCGTTATTAGTTTTTCCATGATGTATATCGTGTATATGTAATATATTTAAGCAACTCGTATAAATATATGATTGTTTTATAAAATTGTATTGGAAACGTGAAGAAACTTTACATTGTAAAATTAAGCTGGTAAAATATATATAGTACGCACGCAAATGAAGTAATCACGTTAATAAGGTAGTTTGTGTAGTATGTTTGTGTGTATATATCAGAACTCAACGGTAAATTATAAACGGACAAGCAACTATCGGCCGAGCCATTTTTAATAATACAAATATAAATTCAGAATCGATCATCGGTACTAAAGCCGCAGCACAAGCAACGGAATTATTCAGATCCAATTATTTCCCGTGAAATACTTTAGCCGCGGAGCGTTTCAATCAATCACTCTTCACCAATTTAGTGTGAGCGTCGTTTGGCAAATTCGATTGGTCGTAGCATCGGTGCTGGAGCCAGCGACGGCTGCCATTGACGGTTGTGACAGAGCGCGGCCGTCCGCGCCGGTTTTAATTAATCTCCTAAACTAAATTTAAATAGGTACGTGCTCTATTACTAGCTTCATACTGCACTCGGTATTGCCAACTTAGCTGGCTTACCACTGGAACAGGGAGTCTCCCTGTTCCAGTGGTAAGCCTGAAGTAAAAATAAGTTTTATTTTTTGGTAATCATAGGTCGAATAATTTTTTACTTATTTATTACTTTTAATAAATGGCGTAAATATTTAATTTACACATTTTCAAGAATGCAGTGCATAAATAACTGTTAAGTACTTTACATGTTAAAAGGGATAATTAGTGAGCGTCTTTTGGCTAATACGATTGGTCGCAGCATCGCGTTGTTGGAGCCAGCGACGGCTGTCATTGACGGTTGAGACAGAGCGCGGCCTTCCGCGCTCGTTTTAATTAATCTTATAAACAAAGTTTAAATAAGTGCTCTATTACTAGATTCACACTGCACGCAGTGCCGCCGACTTTGCTGATTTACCACTAGATCTAACAGTGTCCTGAAAAAAAAATTTTTTTTTGGTTAAAATACTGACTAATTCGATGGCGCATTCGGTAGTGACTGCCCCATGCGACAAGAGTTGTTATTTATGTATTATTATATCCTGGGTAGTCAGTAAAGTAGTTGGCAACACTACACTCAGCGGCGACACTCGTCCGGCTAAATTAAATTAAACATTATTCATATTCAAGAATATAACGTGAAGGGCCCTAGTAATGACATGCGTCATAAGTTATACTGAAAATACCGCCGCTTTTTAGAGCTTCACGTTGCTTCGAGTAAATTAAAGGAGTAATCAGAGGGTTTGTAAATAAGGGGTGCAGAGACTATACAAACATGTAGGTACGTCGCTTTGCGTACGAGTCTCGATACACTTTCAATATTAGTCGTAAAATTTGCATTTCAAACGTCAGTATCGCTTTAACTGCCTAGGCGCTTTGACATACTATCACTTGAAAGCAAGTAAGTAACTTAAAGAAGTGATCAAAATATTTTTTTTATCGATTTGACAAAACAACCAATTATTTTTAGAGTCTTGGATTAAACATATGGTACGCTTATGATATACTTTATAACACTTAATGCTGGATAAACAGGTGAATGGTAGTCTTTGACCGTGAGTCGATGTGTTGGAGCTAATAATAATGATGATTTTAAAAGTCTATAATTCAGCTCTACTATTTAGTTGCAAATATTAAAACCTCAAGAATATTCGTACCCTAAGGATTAAGTTATATTAATAAGGTATAAAGGGGTTACGACAAATCGTGTTAATATTTTCATGTCACGTCATGTTAGTCGTAAAATTATCACGCTTCAAAGTGGTGTTCAAGTACTTATTCTCTCTCTGATAATGTTTATGGAGGAACTATAAACAATAAATGTATGCATAAATAATAAAAGTCATTCTCTTAATTAGACAGTTCAGTAACATTTAATTGACTCGATCACAAACCATATATATAAAATATTGAATGTGATGAACTCACTAATGATGAAGAATACCATACTTTTGTTAATTTTTATGTGCGTCAATATTAAATGTTTGGAAATGGACTTCCACTTTCTTCACATTTTCGCAGTGGAGGGAGGGAGACATGCGCGTACGCCTATGCTCTCGTTACAAGCGTCTCGATCACGTATCGCCATTTGCTATCGATCAACGACTCGCCACCGTTGACTAAACAACAAATGTATCGAATGAGAGTCATCGTAATTAAACTACTGAGTTTTGTAATTTAATATTATTAAGCATAAAAATGCCACCTGCATACTAATGAATTACAATGTACCTACATAGTTTCAATACTCTTGGATTATTATTATATCGTACTATAATACAGATAAGTACTCTACACTTGTTCATAAACCTACACTAGGATTAATCTACAAATGTAGAGTACTATACTAGTTTCTTAACAGACAATCTCTTTATGAATTTGAAATATATTATATTGACCCTTTCAAAAGTAAAGGGTTTGTAGAGATTATAGAGGAAATGATTTCAATTTACGACCTATATCAGTTAAGACTAATTAATGTACTGCCTACTATGGTAACTGGCTGAATGGTATTAATAGTCAAGAACCTTGCCGTTACTTCATAACGCCTAGGCGTTATTAAACTCGAGATCATTAGATATGGAGTCTAGTCTACCTAGATTTTGAAACAGCTCTTAATCAAATTCAGAATTGGTAATTGGAACCATGTCTCGCATTAGTTTCTTGACTTAAAACTATATATTTCTCCTATTTCACACTTTACACAAGACCTGTGAATTGTGTTTATTAAGACTTTTAAATCTTTGTTCCTAGGGATATATGTAAGTTTGTTTAGAAACGCTGTTCATAAACGATAGTTACAAATAAATCAAACTTCATTTATATTTGAAAGAAAGGAAGTAAAATAGACAGTGAACAAAATGGGTCCTGCGAAAACAGTAGTTATAAGAAATCAATGATATACTTATTTATTAAAACAGCCTCTCTCTATCTTCTTTATTATATTGTATGTGATATTAACTAGTATATTTTTGTTTATGTTTGTAAGACCAGTGGGCATTTTTTCAGAAAAATAATGGATTCAATAATTGAACCTAGACCTGATATAGTAAATGATTTCGTCTCGTAGCTTTGAATAAAGAAAGCAAGAAACCTTTTAATTTTATACACCATAATCCAATCGCGCCCTACTTTCAGGGCCGAATCCTTATATCCGAATAAATTAAAAGAATACTTATACGTCTTTATTTTGTATGTATTATACAAAACACATTACATTTTTAATATATGAGACACAAAATACATTGCTTTTAACTGGAATTCTACCACGTAGTAAATAGGTCATCGTGTCTATTTTAAGACGGAGACCATACGAAATCCTATTGTAGTAAATAACACTCAATATTTTATTAAAAGGATAAACGTCAAATAACCAGTGGTTAAAGTCCGTAAATTAAATAAAGCATAACAAAAAAAAATGTAATTAATCCTACTCATATTGCTTGAGTGTTTCTCTACTTGGTTAACAAAATACTTAAGCACGTTTGTGTGGAGTGATTAACGTAGGTAAGTACTAGTTTACTTTGCATATATTATTTATTTATTAGGTAGTTGCCTAGTCTCTTAATCTATACTTATAATAAATCTGTAGAGAGGTCAATTCTGTACATTAAATATATTTTCAAAATAACTATCAGGGGGTGATTAGTGATCGATACTGATGCCAAAAATGCAATCAGTAAAATTTTTGTCTGTCTGTCTGTCTGTCTGTATGTTCCTTATAGAAACAAAAACTACTCGACGGATTTTAACGAAACTTGGTACAATTATTCTTCATGCTCCTGGGCAGGTTATAGTATACTTTTCATCACGCTACAATAAATAGGAGCAGAGTAGTAAAGGGAAATGTTGGGAAAACGGGAGAAGTTACTCCATTTTTAAGCTTCCGTCGCGTGTGCAGCCTTAATGGTTAAAGTTACATAGAAATCATGTATGACGGAAATAGTCTATATAATATTAACCATAAACGCGGGTGACACCGCTGGCACAGCTAGTTCGACATAAATTTAAATTTTCATAAGATTCAATCCAAATTTTCATTCAATTGAAATTTTCATAGGAACTCTATTACAAGGTTTAAGTTTTAGTTTTGCCAAAATCGCGTGAATACTTAATACACTTAGAAAATTTAATAGGTAAACTACATAAGATGTTTCATTTTTCGGAATTTAAGTGTATATTTTCAAGGTTCCCACTAAAAACAAAGCGGGCCTTTTTTGCCCTCTTTACGACATTTAAGAAAGGCTAGTCATAAATTGAAACATTTTTTACTTTTATTAATTTGTGTTTTAAAACAATTAACCAATATTAACAATAAAAAACAACAGATCTTTTGCCTTAACTCGATTTACTTTCTTTAGATTAAAAAAATTATGAAAATCAAAATGTGTTGATACTTAATACGTTTGTATCATATTAACATGAATTTTAATATATCATATAGCTTTTGAAGACAGTTGTCAAACATGAAATTAATATAAAGTTTTTGGAAATACTGTTTCTTATTGGTTCGTTGCAATTAAGCGCCTAGAAACATAAGATCAATCGTTTCTAGAAGGACTTTTTCGTTGCTGTACTCTACGGCACAGGCGCCTTCAAATCCCAAAGCCAGCCAAGTAAGTTGTGAGTATTCACAACTGAATCATTATTAATTCTACGAAAATGAACAAATACTTTAGTTCAAACTAAATTTTAAAGACTCTTCAAAGTCATTCAGTATTTATTCGATTAAACTTTCAAGCAATTCAGAGTTTCATAGATAATAGTTAAGTACCTACAAATATCTACGTTTCTAAGAATGTCTGAAATGTTGTCCTTTAGATTTCGAATATTATGAAGCAGTTTGCAGATTTTATCTAAACAATATTATGATTTCAGTTGCCCACCAATGCAAATGTTGTAAAATAGTTTATGTATTATTATAATAGGAGGGAAAAGTCACTGTTATGTGTTACGAAATTTCCATTATAGTCTACATACCTATATCCACCTACATATACCAGGACATTCTACGTTGATAACAAAACGTGTGTTTTACATCGCATGACAGGGTATGCTAATGTCCCCAGTGGTACTGTACCTGCGCAAGACATTTTAAATTGGGTCAAGTGAAGTTATGACACAAATAAATAAACGCAACTGGAGTTAGAGGCTTGGACGTAGGCAATTGGCGATTGGTTCAATAGACGCCGAACTGGGTCGGAGGCAATTTAAAGTTTTTGCCGAATAAATACGCCAAGTCAAAAATGCTCGCCTCGCATGCCTTCGACTCTACTTGACTGTACAAATTGAAATAAAGTAGGACGCAGTGATTGTTTCCAGACTGGAATAAATTATGTTGCGACGGACCTAACTTGCGATTTGGTACTAATATGCAATATCTTTGTTTTAACAGTGTTTTGTTGTGTAGATTGTATTGCATGCAACACCTGCATTGTAAATATGAAGATGATAGTAACACACAACAGTTTAGTATAAACGCGATCGGCCTGCTCCTTTTAGATACATGTATCTGTATAAAAAAAAATCTTTTTAAACAGTAACAATTTTTCATAAAGATACTGGGAGGGATTTTTATGTTTTATGATGTAAAAAAACTTACATAGGACTTAATGCATGGACAGCATATACCACATTTCTATTACTAAATTTATAAATTTTTAATCTTATCTATTATTATATATTACGTTGACCAAATGTCAAAACTAAAATTACTCCGAAACATATAACAAACATATCATGATACAAATTAGTTGTTAGTTTAGGCAATAAAAATAAGTCTGGCCTAGGCCGAAACTAGTCAAAGGCCAAATAGACTAGTAATACCTATTACATCTTGAAATGTACCACAAAGTTTGTTTTGTGGAATTTCTGAATGTTTGACGATCTATGGCAAACAAAATAAGCTGTAGCGCTCGACGAAGTACTTGAGGTAAACAAATTGGATCTCTTGACTCGGGTTTATCTAAAGTTGATCGCTCTAATATCATAGATTAAATAACCTCCAATAACGACGTTATCCGAATTGGCTAGGTACCTATATCGTTTTTGAAATTACTTTCTTATTATGGTTTATTAAAGCTGTGAGAGCTCGTTCGCTTAAACAAGTACTTAAAAGAGTTTAAGAGCTTTTCCTTTCTTCTGTGAGTACCCAATTTATGTTTTTTGTAAGTGGTATTGTGAGTTATCATTACCATACCGAATAAATGGCTAATGATCGGGATTTTATTATTATTTGTTTATTTAGGGAAAATAGGACTTTTCATTGTAATCATCAAAGAGTAAATTCAATGACCTGTCATTGAATATACAAAGGCAAGACTTCCATTAAATAAAACTGTATAATAAAATGTCTCAAATTGAATTTGTAACAGTTGCGTTTGTTAATACATTATAAAATATTCTATTCAAGATAAATTCAACTTTCTGGTAAAATAACAGTAGTAGATTTTGTTATAAGCGAGATTTTAAATAAAGAATAAAAGGTATGGGTAAAATATATATATATATAGCTACACAACGATTCCATAAAAAAATTAAGCTTCCATATATCCAAGTACATTCGAAACGATTGCATTATTCTAAAATGCGCCTCTAGTGCAAATTATTTTCTGTTTTAAATACATTTTTAAAGTCAACAGAGAGGGTGAGAGGGCGTTGTTAAAATGCCCTTTGAAGTCAGCGAATTTTCCGACGGGCACCTAACGAAATTGTTCTTTTAGCCTTCATAAATGTGAGCGTACTTTTGCATCCAGTTTTTTTATGGCGTGAAAGTGAGTCAAAAGCGTGACAAAGAAAGTACGAGCTTTTCCATAGACGGTGATGTTGGAGTAATTGAAAATAGCCTGCTGCGTATTCCAAAATTCAATTTGGGGAGGGCTGGTTACCTTGGAACGCCCGTATTGATATGTCCAAAACACACTAGTCGTTTACTATGAATGAACGTTAATCTTCATTGGGACATGAAAATGTAATTATTTTTTCATTTTTAACCTGGGTAGTTGGGATGAAAAATAATAACTTAGGGCAAATAAAATCGTTATCAACAAAAATTTATATAATTAATAATTTAAAAAAAATGTTTACGTAGTATTTACAAAAAGGTATGTCCATAGACTGACTTGTCGATAGCTGTTCATAAGGAAAACATTTTTTTAACTTGTGTTTGTTTAAAATTTAATAATTTTCTTAAAAAAAAAAATCACGCATAAGTTCGTTTCAATAATATTAGGATCAGTATTATTTAGTAATCGATTAGTTTGTTACGTATGTTAATGTAATGCTTATTTATCACTTTAATAATCAGCGGATCTGTAATTCTAACACTCGTATTTATAAACAAGTAAAAGTTATTACTTGAGCAAAAGTGATTACTTAAGTAACAATTTTCATTCTATATTTAAGTAATTGCTTGTAATTAGAACTGTCAAAAGTTAGACTTTCTATTCAAGTAGGTAATAGTCACCATTTACTTTACTTGAGCAATAAGCACACGCGTTAGAATCGTAATTTTTCTGCCAGCGCGGAGGTTAAGATATTGATTTTGAGGTTTTTTTTCATAAAAATGAAAAACATTCAAAGCATCGATGCGGCTTTTGCAGTCATAGAGGATATTGATAACGATATATTACAGGACATTGAGGTGACTGAGCCTAGAAATCCGAAAATTTACTGTCGTGATGTGAATCCATATCCAGATTTCGCGTCTACAAAAATGTTGTGATGAATGTGATTTTACCGAGAATTACTACGATACGAAATGATTAATTCAAAAACAAACAACTTGTCGACTTGGGAGAAACATACAATTATGCTATGAAATTTAAAATCACGTGTCAGTGACTAATCCCAGAGTAAAAAATTTACCCACGAAACTTGGTTGGACTATGTCGTGTCAAACGTTTTGTTACTCCGTACATAAATTTTAGTTCAAAGATATTAATAAGCTACAAAAGTATTAAGAAAATGTTTTTAAACACTTTTCAAAAGTTAATTTTATATGAAATATACATTACAATACAAATTATGTAATATTAACAAGTATTTGTAATAATAATTAAGATAGCACGTCTGCACTCTGATGAAACGAAAGACAACAACGAAATTTTGCACAAGAGAAACTATCACCAAGTGCCGACTTTTACTTGAGCATTTGCTTAGCTAAGTAATATGCATTACTTGACTATAGGGTAAGATTATGCATATAAGAAGTCTAGCCCCAAGTAATGACTTAAATAAGAAACTACTTGTTGCTACAAGTAATTACTTCTTTATAAATACGAGTGTTACCTAGTACCTTTCAAATCAAAAAAATCAAAAATTGTTTATTCGTTCAAAGACCATGTAAATTTGTTATCTAAAGCGTATGCAAAGTAGTCTAAGGAATTTTAGGTTTCTAGTTGAAATCGTTCATATAATAGGTACATTAGATAACTCATAATTTGTGTAGTATCTTGGTTGATGGTTGAATGATACTGGTTGATGTTTTGATGTTATAAGTTATTTAATTGTAATACACAGGTCGGTTACATTACAGTGCGCGTTTTCGAAGACAAAAGTTACACGAAGCTATCGATCTATCTTACATCACAGTTGGTTAAGGACTCCCCTTTTTAGCTACGTACAGATGACTTTATACCTGAGTTCCCACCCCCGGCATCGGTCATACTCGTACACCATCCTTCGTTCTCACGCTCATAAAAATATATCTACTTTTGAACAATAGTTAAGATAATCGTCTGCTGACCAGATGTTTTCCCAAATGATCCCTTGGTTTATGACGTCTTACAATTCTTTAAACAATAAACCTTAAATACTAAAAAGATAATAACTACTTTCACAAATTATTACAATGGTCATCATCTGGCTAAATGCTCTACAATAAACCTTAAATACTAAAAAGATAGTAGTAACTACTTTCACAAATCATTACAATGGTTAACATCTGGCTAAATGCTTTACTTGAATGATAGGACCTTATTTTATGGTGCCTATTGCGTTTCTCTTAGAACAATAAAACTTTAAATATAAAAAAACTTAAGAATACTAAACTTAATTACATTTCCGATTCTACATTCGGCCATCCTGCGGCTACAATTGCCCTCAATTGTTATCGTCGGATTCTTCATCGGATGTTATGTCTCTTTCCTCAGAGCAAATCCTCCACGGCTTCATATGGTCGGCTGATGTTGAGGTTTGTTGTGGTCCCTCGTGCTCACCAATCTTTTTGACCAGATAGCGATCATTCCTTAGTGCCTTCGTAATCTGGTAAGGTCCTAAAAACTTTCCTTTTAATTTCAATCCTGGCCCAAACTGTGTCCTTTGAATAGCTACCCAGTCGCCTACTTCGTAGACCTTGGCTGGTTTACGGTGTTTATTGAATCCTCGACGATTTTGTTCCTGCGTCTTTTGAATCTTTTTTCTTGCCTCTTGTCGCAACTCGTCTCTATCTTGCTCAAACTGAATTGTCCATTCTTGTTCGAGTAATTCCTTCAGGTTTACATCATCTTTTAATCTCATGTTAACCCCAAACAACAATTGACCTGGAGTCTTACCAGTACTACGATTTGGCGTAGCGTTAAGGTATTTCTGCCCATTTTCGACATGCTTATACCAATTCTCTGGTGTTGGAGCAGCCATCTTGGTGAGGAGCGGAATCAGAGTACGATTTATCCTCTCAACTTGGCCGTTTCCTCGCGGAACGCCCGTCGCTATAAGTGAGTGTTCAATTTTCTCCCTTTCACAATATTCCTGAAAATTGGTCGACGTGAACGCTGTACCTCGATCTGAAATAATTCTTCGAGGATTTCCGAAAATACTCGATTGATGGTGTAATCTCTGTATTACCTCGGCGGTGTTCGTGGACTTTGTTGGGTACAGCCACGAAAACTTACTAAAAGCATCAACAACCACAAATATATATTTATACTTCTTTCGGGTATTGGTCATTGGTCCGACGTGGTCTATGTGGTAAGTGTCTAATGGGGCATCACCCTTACAAATAGGGTGCAATAATCCATCAAGTTTTCCTTGCTTCCTTTCGGCTAAGACACAATCAATGCAGCTTGCCACTACCTGCTCTATTTTCTGACGCATCCCTTTAAACCAAAAGTCTCTTTTGACAATGGCCTCGGTTTTGTTAATCCCGAAATGTCCTCGATCATGGGCTTTCCTAATCACTGGCGTCTCCATACTTTTAGGAACAACTACTAATGGTTCCCCATCGACCCTTTTATACAACAACTGGTTTTTAAAAAAATATCCGTCAGCTTCATTGCGCGTTGCAGCGTCTATAATCTGTATATCTTTGTTCTGCTCACTTCTTAGCCGCGCAATCAACCCTTCGTCATTTTCACAAACGTATAATATTTCAGGTAAAGGGTTCCTACTGAGCGCGTCTACATGTGACATGTTTTTACCTGGTCGATGCTCTATTTCGTAATTAAAATCTGCTAACAATAGTACCCACCTCGCAACCCTCAAACATATTTTTTCTTTTTTAACTGTAGCCGTAAAAGCTTGACAATCCGTTACAATCTTAAACTTAATCTCTAACAAGTACACTCGAAATTTTTCTAACGCTTTTATAATAGCTAATACTTCCAATTCAAAACTACTATATCTAGATTCAGCATCGGTTGTCTTCCCGCTAGCAAAACATACAGGGTGAAATTTACCGTCATTACTGTCCCTTTGCATTAATATTATACCGTACCCGAACCGCGACGCATCTGTATGTAATTCGGTCTCTGCTCCATAACGGTATATTTTCAATACAGGCGCACATATTAATGCAGCCTTCAACTTTTCAAAAGCCTCTATTTCTTTTGCATCAAAATTGAACTTAGTATCTTTTTTTAATAGGTTGGTCAGTGGTCGAGCGATAAGTGAGTACTCAGGTATAAATTTCCTGAAATACCCGGTCAGACCTAAAAAACTTTGTATTGTCTTTACTGACGTCGGTCGGGGAAAATCTCTTACAGCAGCCGTTTTTGATTCTGACGGTCGAACTGTACCTCGTGATATTATGTGCCCCAAATAATCAACAGTCGTTTTTAGAAATTGACATTTCTCCCACTTAATAAATAGCCCGTGATGAGCTGCTACATTTACAGCTATTTTTAATCTCTCTAGAGCTTCTTCTAACGTTTTGGCTATAATAATTATGTCATCCATATAAATAACCAAAATTCCCTGACGCAATAATTCTTTAAAAACCTCATTAATAAAACTTTAAAAAACGGATGGACCAATACATAAACCGAATGGTAATTTTAGAAACTCATATTGACCGTCGGGTGTAACAAATGCCGTATACTTAATACTACTCTCATCCATCCGCACATGAAAAAAACCATTCTTTAAATCTATTACCGTAAAATATACACCCTCGGCTAATGCATCTATTTGATCCTCGATCAACGGTAAGGGGGTGAGTGGTCGTAACATAATTGCATTTATCTTTCGGTAATCTACACAAATTCTGAGACTACCGTCTTTCTTTTTAATTAATACTATTGGGCTTGCATATTTTGAGGTAGAAGGACGTATAATCCCGTCTTCCATCCATAGCTGCATTAACTCGTTCACTTCTTTTCGCTCTGAAGGAGCCAATCGGCGTGGCCGTGAAACTATAGGTTTATCGGTCTTTAAAATTATTTTTGCGCGTATGCCAACATCTCGCGTATCTTCGGGTTTATAATTTTCAATCAATTTTTGGATTTGTTCCCGAGAATGATCCTCTTTAATGTGAGATAAGTCAACTTCATTTGATTCCCCTATTAAATTAATTTTTAAAATATCGGGTAGTGTCGATTTGTTCGCGTCGGTATCGTCATCTAACTTAAAAAACGTCACATTTCCTCGTCGGACTCTTAGTTCTACTCGATCTAAGAAGTCGGTACCCAGCAGAATTGCACGCTTTAGTACTGAGTCAGGTACGACGTGAAATGCTATAATAAAATGATTATGTTCCACGATCATGCTAGTGGTAAACATACCTAACGTCTCATTTACTTCAGATCCCAGCCCCATAAAACATACCTTTTTACGATGCAGAGGGGGAGATCCCAAACTTTCATACGCGCTTTTACACATTAATGTTAAATCACTACCTGTATCCACTAATGCTAATATCTTACTGTCCTTAATTTGTACCTCTTTTTGATATTTTTCCTTCGCCGGCCGAAATACTGAATAATGCACTTCCTTGGGCGTTGCTGAACACCTGACGGATATGTGCCCAAATTCACCACACTTAAAACACTTTTTCCCTTTTTCCTTCGAGGGACACACTGCACTCTCGTGATCTTCTGTACCGCAGTTGAAACATCTCTTCTTCACCGCCGTTGAACCTGTTTTCCCTAGGCCTTCAGGTTTATATTTAATCTCCAAACGCCCCATCTTCTCAACTTTCCTCTCGGGTTGTCGTGCTTTGGATTTCGACATCTCTTGTTTCAATTTCTCGTATTGACTAAATCGCTCCTTCAACTGTTTCATGTCTCTTGCACCGTACAGCATAGCTTTATTAACAGGGTCATCTGGAATGCCTTCTATAATGTACTGAATAACAGTACGTACTTCCAGGTTCCCTGGCGCCGCAATCTGCAACATTTTATATGCAAACTCTTGCAGCGTTTCACTGTTTTTCTTCTTTCTGGCACTCAATTCGCGGTGGATCTGCAAACTGTCTACTGCCTCTCCAAACTCGTCTTTAAGCGCCTTCTTTAATTGGTCCCACGTTCTGGCGCAACGTGCGTAGCTCACAAACAACTTTGCGGAACCTTCTAACAATGTTTTCGCATATACGATCTTCTGGACTTCGTTCCAGTCGCACATCGAAGCCATTTCTTCAAAATCATTTAACCACTGTTGAACTTTCACGTGATTATCTCCACTGAACTTCTTTAATGAACCTTCGACATCTTTGAAGGTCAGTAACACCGTTTTTCGTCCGTTGCGTCTGCGGATTACCGGTGTATGATGGCCAGGTTCGTCATGCCTGTCATCATCGTCTTCGTCGTCTAAATGGTTTTGCAGTCCAATCACAGCACGCGGGGCTTTTACGTCATTTCGCCTCACGCCTGCATTACCGAGTCCCAAGGCATTGGCCGCATAAACCTCATCGTCTTCTTCGTCTTCATCGTCTTCGTGATCTGCTTCCTCTTCTTCGTCAGCAACTTGGTCTCGTTCCAATAATAGAGCCGCTCTTAATCTCGCCAACAATTCAGGCTTACGACCTGTCACTCGGAGGTTTCGTCTTCTAAGCTCTTCTCTGAGCTCCAGAACTCTCATCCGCGGCAGCTGATCGTCTTTCAGCTCCACCGCAGCGATACCCCTCGCAACGTCGTCACTAATGCCTTCCATGACTTATTACTTCGCGCACTAAAACTGAACTCGCACACAAGTATGCTAACCCACAAACACGCACTAAATACTTCTCCGAATAACTGTGATCACAATATCAATCCCGGACGAGCCCCCAAATGTAGTATCTTGGTTGATGGTTGAATGATACTGGTTGATGTTTTGATGTTATAAGTTATTTAATTGTAATACACAGGTCGGTTACATTACAGTGCGCGTTTTCGAAGACAAAAGTTACACGAAGCTATCGATCTATCTTACATCACAGTTGGTTAAGGACTCCCCTTTTTAGCTACGTACAGATGACTTTATACCTGAGTTCCCACCCCCGGCATCGGTCATACTCGTACACCATCCTTCGTTCTCACGCTCATAAAAATATATCTACTTTTGAACAATAGTTAAGATAATCGTCTGCTGACCAGATGTTTTCCCAAATGATCCCTTGGTTTATGACGTCTTACAATTCTTTAAACAATAAACCTTAAATACTAAAAAGATAATAACTACTTTCACAAATTATTACAATGGTCATCATCTGGCTAAATGCTCTACAATAAACCTTAAATACTAAAAAGATAGTAGTAACTACTTTCACAAATCATTACAATGGTTAACATCTGGCTAAATGCTTTACTTGAATGATAGGACCTTATTTTATGGTGCCGTTTGCGTTTCTCTTAGAACAATAAAACTTTAAATATAAAAAAACTTAAGAATACTAAACTTAATTACATTTCCGATTCTACATTTGTATCTCTTCACTTGCTTGATCTCGTGACTATAATGTCAAGTCGACAAAATGAAATCCAAGAAGAAATATCCTACTTACCTAACAATATTTTAATTGCGATCAAAATCTGTCCATCGCGACACTCCGTCAAGTTTAATTGACATTATTACTTCGGGGCCTAATTACCGTGGAGTTATTGCAAAAATCGCTCGTTAACGATCTCTGGAACAAATCATGCGTCCATAGCCAATCCTCTTACGCTAAGCCGCCCCTGCCGGAGTACATGTAAGCCCAGCAATAGAGATATGATAGAGGTTATTAATTAGATGTCGTTACGTCTTATGCCTTTTCATTGTGTGACGTGGAAAAACCCACAACCCCCGGTCCCCTTGGCAACCGAATGCCGTCCTGTAAGGCGGAGATATGTGGAACCTATACATATTCTATTTCGGTACGATACAACGAAATTAAATGTATTAACAAAATGGATAAAATGCTAACGAATGCGAGCTTTACCCGCTTGAATAAAGGTAACGTGGATATCACGTGAATGATTTCATCATGATACAATTTCGTTACTGTTTACGTATCATTAATCATATTTGCTGTAGATCTGTGCTCCGAATATATTACACATGTGTTGGCTTATTTATTCGCAATTGCTACTTTGCGAAACTGAAATATTCGTTTAAATATCTTATTAGTTACATATTTGAAATGGATTGGATGATGATAAATTAATATTTTTTATATCTTTATGGCCTGTAGCTTTAATTTTACTTAAAGTCGATTTTATTTAACCTTTTGTGTTGCATTGCAAATATAGAATAACGAAGAATATTTAAGGTTAGCTTAAGGTCTGATATATCATATCTTTCATTGTATGTTAACTGTTTGTATACGACTTTATAATATTTCTTGTAAACGTCGATTGTAGCTATATAGAGATTTGAACGAGAGTGCATTTTTCCTATCAACACCAAGGATTTATTAGCTGTTCTTTTTTTAAGCCTATCTATATAAAAAAATATTTTTAAATTTAGATTTTTTTTTATATAACGATACAATTTGTTTATATACGACTTTAAAATATTTCTTGTAAACGTCGATTGTAGCTATATAGAGATTTGAACGAGAATGCATTTTTCCTACCAACACCAAGGATTTATTAGCTGTTCTTTTTTTAAGCCTATCTATATAAAAAAAATATTTAAATTTAGATTTTAAATTTAGATAGATATTAAAAAAATCAAAATTTTAAAATATATAGAAGTGTGAAAGTAAGCCAAAATAAAATTCTACATGAAAATTAAAGCAAAAGGCAAATGTTTAGATTTCTTACAGCTTTACTAAGTTGAGATCGTTACCAATAGTATATTTAGCTTCTACTAAAATCTGCATCTATACTCTCATAAGATTTTTTTGTGATAACACATGCAAAACCGTCAGTGTGTACACGCCCTTAGCCGTTGCCCCGGCGCGTCACGTGCGGCCCGCACAAAATGGCGTTCACTTAGCTCGCCGTAAAATCTGTACCGTGCCCCTCGCGCCGTGTAATGGATCCTCGCTTGTCCAAATACCGGCGCAATAATAGTGGGGGCCGGGAATTATGTTCCGACTAAGACTTAATTCACTATTTTCCTTTGCCTAACTGCGGAAATGTCATTGCAATTTGCTATCGCACCAATTACTCTCTAATGCTATTGCGACGAAGCTCTCTTAAAGCTTTCAACAGAGTGATCCTGTTGAAATTTCCAGAAAAAAACATCAATTTATTTATTATGTAAGTAGGTAGGTATACTTTTTAAACCTGCAAGATAAGAAATCTAACTAAAACCTACCGCATACTTACAAGGATTATGAGACAGCATTTTCTTTTGAATAAAAATAATCTTGTGCTGTAAGCAAAATATATATTAAAAAGTGTCTGGTAAGAGTTGACTTTCTAGTTGATGAGAAATTTATAATGAATTTTATGGAAAATATTTACTAACTGGTAGGCTTTCTAAAACCGCATTTACTGAGAATAAATAAATTCAAATTTCAAATTCAAAACTTCTTTATTCATGTAGGCCTTAAAAAAAAGCACTTATAAATCGTCAATTTTACAAAATCCTTAGAGCAATGTGAATCTACCACCGGTTCGGAATGCTGATTCTACCGAGAAGAAACCGGCAAGAAACTCGGTAGTTACTCTTTTCAGCGTCAGAATATACATGAGTAATATACACTTTTCTTTTAAATGTTTTAAACCAAATCATACAATCAATGACTGCGGGAGATGACATAATATGATTATTTACAATAAAAGTGTAAGATTAACCAGAGCAGACCAGCCCCCAAAGGTGGCACCTGTGCACAAGCATGACGTATGTGTCAGCCATCGTTTCACTCAACCATATCAGAGGGAATGTAACGACCCGCCACATAACGCCACCACACCAGAGGCAATTAAGTGAGCATGACTACTCAGGCTATCCCAGCAATTAATTAAAAATAACTAAAAAGAAAAAGGTCACAAATATCCAACATCAGCCACTAACCATAGGAAAAGGTGTACAAGATTCAGACTACCCTATTAAAGATTTCACATTAGATCCCAATGGAGATTCATTTACCCAAGCTGTCTTATCGTTCAGATAATCGTCAGTAGTATAATATCATTTTTGTAGTAAGGTATTTTTAATGTACTGTTTGAACTGAATGAGAGGCAATGTTATGATACTTGCGGGAATTTTATTATAGTAATTTATACTTTGTCCCATAAAGCTACGTGACAACTTTTGAAGTCTGAAACCTGGTATTGCTATCTTAAACTTATTTCTTGTGTTTTTATTATGCACATCACATTTTTTAGTAAACAAATTGATGTTTTGATGCACATATAAGATGCAGCTATATATGTACTGTGAGGCAACGGTGAGAATCCCAATTTGCTTGAATAACTCCCTAAGAGAGTCTCGAGTGTTTAAATTGTAGATAGACCTAATAGCTCGTTTTTGAAGAAGAAAGATAGTCTGGAATTCTGCTGCCTTTTCCCAAAGAAGAATACCGTAAGACATGATGCTATGAAAGTAACTGAAATAGACCAGACGAGATGTTGCAACGTCTGTAAGTTGTCTAATTCTTTTAATCGCAAAAACAGCTGAACTAAGCTTCCGGGCAAGAATAGAAATCTGATAACTCCGCTGCAGCTTTGAGTCTAGATTAATACCTAAAAAGACGGTCGATTCGACTAATTCCAATTTGTCGCCGTCCAACTTTAAATATATGTATTACCGCAAAGAAAGAGATTATTTTGGAATGAAAATGTAGGAATGTGTCGGTGAAGAGAAGAAAAGACTGAAATTATCACTCTAATGTTAAAACTTAATTGCATTTGGTCGTACAGAGCTCTCTAATATTATCCCTTGACTAATTATCTTTTATAGATCCTTCGGGTATAATTACATTTTCCAATAAAATTACCTTACTGTAACTTACCTATACTGTAAAAATATATTAAGATGACTTTTATGCATAATCCATTTCTCTTTTTAACCATGTACTGATAGACAAACCTCTTTCCATCAGAGTAACGTAAAACTTTTAATTAAGTAGGCATCAGTTTAGTTGAGTTGCACCTTTTGCGTAGATATAAATATTACTTCTGCAATCCAATTTAGTCTGTAGTTTCTTTTTTACAAATATTATAAAGTCTTTGAGATTATAGTTCCACAGGAGACAGGCGCGTTTGGCAATTTATAATAACATGTTAAATTAGATCACAGGTAAAATAGCCGCCCATATGCAAAATTACAGCATCGCGTTTAATATTATTCGAGTAAACTAGCGACAGCGCGATTCCGCTAGATTTACTTACCAATTAGTTGTCAGTGGCCTGCAGCAGCAATTACGTACGCTATTGCAACCAGACGGCGAATTAAATTTTGTTTTAAAACACCGATATCGGAGCGCAAGTCTACCGTTACGGGCCATTTCATGCGTAATTTGATATTCGGATGACAAATTAGTTGGCAAACGTTCGGTGCACACCGCCCGCTGAAATTACAGGGCGCCTGACAATTGAGCTGCACTCTCCCTCGCCTTAGACCCGGCAACTTGTCGACTCTAATTATGGTTTCCTTTAACACACCCTACTTTGATTCTAGAGCTCTAAAGATTAGAGAAACATTGCTAATTTCCCGCCATAAAATTTACTTTCGGAATTCGCAACGTTTTATGTCGGTAATTAAGAAGCTTTTAGATACAGCAGTCTTGAACGTTGAGTATGTACGCTGTGATGTACCGTATACGTTTAACCTACGCTTATAATTATAATTTTGTAAAGTCGGAAGGAACGCCGCTTGCGTAATTAGTGAACTGAAATGTGAAAGTGCTAATTTTAAAAGTGTTAACACGTTAATTGCTATATTATAGTTTTGAACTGCAATTAAAGTACAATATTTATTATGGCTTATGCGTATTTTATAAGATAGTTTGAACATATAATTAGTCGTCACCCAGTTCTAAGAATGTTAAGTAGATCTATATACCTTTACATAATCGTAGCCTCTATTTATGAACAAAAAATAAATGTTAAAACTTCAATGATTGATATGATACAAGGAGCAGCTATACCTACTGTCGTTCAAATGAGCTTTAAGCTCACATATATAAGCTCCTTAGAGAGCTATTTCTAATGAAAAGACCTAGATCTGGCGTAAGTAAATATAAATAAAATACCGACATGAAACAAAAGCGTGTTGCAATGACTGGTTTCTTCCGGCGGTAATTGGTTGGCGTAATTACTGCTTGCTTGTAAAGCCATCATCTTATCATCTCCGAGGGGTATTAGCGAAAAACACGGGCTAGCGGCGCGGGAGGGTGCTACGACTAGTATTGCCATTATTTTGAATATTCTTGGAACTACCAGCTAATTTAAAGTTTTATAATGAAAGAGTAACCATGAAAATGTCAAATCTCTCTTCTTTCTGAAGTCTAGTTACAAGCTTATCCTGGCTTGAAGAAAATGATTAAAATAAGCCAATTTGTATTTTATTATAAGACGGCGTGTGATTTTGTAATTAGTTTTAATTGTAATATTCGAGTCAACAAATGCTTAATGATCATCACACTTTAAATATACTTTTAGTTGACATTCAATGAACTTAATTTCATGCTCGCAACTTACCTTTGTATTTAATTTTATCTTTTTAAAATAAAAAAATCCTTAACTTTGGTGAGTAATGATAAAGTAATGTTATTTTGTATAATATTTAGTTAACTTGAACAAACATTGTTTTACTTATGTCACTGAGACTTTTACGACATGTTTATATTTTTATTATTACAAATGCAAGAGTGAATTTCTGATTATTATTGTAGTTCTAAGCACAACCTAGAAAAGGATTAAAAACCATTTCATATATAATGTCCTTGGCCAGAATTAAACTGATATTCTTTATATAATAATACGTAATACTTATTACGTACATTTCCTGAATTCTGCGCATAAGCCCTTATGCAGACGGAATTCTGTATTTGTACAGGTTCGGAGTCAATTTGGTTACTAAATAAATTAAAGAGAAATCTCAAATTTGTTACAAATTGAATGGTGACACGAAGCCGCGACTCAAGACTTGCGGCATAGGAGGCGACAGACAACGACTTAGATGGTTATTAATATCTTTAGAAGACTCGGGAAATAAGCGACGGGCTCTCAAAGGGTAGACGTCAAAACAAGGCAATTATGGGATAGGGTAATTAGTTATATACATAATCTTTATGTTTTCAGGATTACTTTCGTGGAAAATTGGCAGAGGGAGGCGCTACTCTGTAATTAGCGAGATGAAAAAATACGCTTATTCAGTTAATTAAAGTATTAAATCGAGATCGTGACCGAAATTCGATATAGCTAGTTCGCCTGTAAAACAAAGCTAAGAAATTCAGTTAAGGTTTAAAAACCACGTCGTTTATCAAGCAATTATTTTTTTCTTTCTAAAGTAAGTAACAGTGCGCATTTATTGTGTGATTAAGTTATACAGAGTGAAATACAAAAATAAAATTAGACTAATTGATTTTCGTGAAACAGTGAAGATATATATATTCATATTAATTATCTGTTACAGATTGATGATGAATTTGCTATCGTCTAACTATTTCTTTGATCCTGAGAAATGTTTTACGCATGTGGGACTCACCCCCCCGTGATAGAGTGGTCTATCATCTAACACCCAAGGGTGTTCCGACGTATCGCTTTGCTAAGTATTACCCAACTGCCTTGACATCTTAATATCATGAATAAGATACAACAAGATTAAATAATAAAGAGGACACGATTAATTAACTCGTGTATAATAATTACACATGATTTATGCCTGAAGGCTTACAGTAGCATGAGGCTTAGGTTCATAACTTATTCAGTCTTTCGTGGATACAGGCACGCCAGGACTTACGTCATAGCTAACAGTGAAAGTGATACCAGCATATCTTAATACGCGTATGTGTTCAGTAGAATATTCAGTGCTGAGGTCACATTCCTCAACGTACAATAAAAACAGCCTGGCTAAGTACATTCGAAAAGGTTTGCGTTGTATTCATTCAGTATTATTTGGAACGCTTTTATCAGCTTTAAATATATTTGTACTTATTAAAGAGTGAGTCTTCATTCTTAAATAAACATTTATGGCTCAACAAATGACCATCATTTGTTGAGCCATAAATGTTTATTTAAGAATACATATGAAAGAATGTCTATTTGTTACCTACTAATAGGATATGCAATATGTTAAATGTGTAGCAAGTAAAGTGGTGCGGTAGTCCGAATGTATGACTAAATTCTTTTTCTTTTAGTTTTTGGGGAGCCAGGGAACCTTTTTTTATTTACCAGTAATGGTTAAGAACTCAAAAACTAAAAGACGAAATATAATATGGTTTAGAGTATGTCAATTAATTTACAAAAACGTTATTTTCCATTCCAAGCTCAATGCTATCTCGAAAATTCCTTAACGTTTCCAAGAATAAACAATTAAGTAGGTTTACCTTAGCCTTATAGGTCTTAAGATAGCTAATAATTTTATCTGATAGTACGCAATTGGTTCTGTCTTATACTCTCCGTCCGTTATTTTAATATTAAATTATACGTTAGCATAAATATAAGGTTTTATAATAAGAGTACTTACATTAGAGTCCCGCCTTAAGCAGGTTAATCTCGAGGTAAATAAAAAATTAAGGTAAGTAAGTCTGACTCATATAATGCGGGTAGCGTCTGTTGGATTTAATACTAATGGCTGCTGAGAATATTACACACAGAAAATGTTGCGTTTGCTTCGAGGAGCAGAGGGTACACAGCGGTTCAGAGTTTTAGTTTGAATGTTTTGTACAAATTTTACTTTTTGTTAATTTATCGATTTATAAAAGGTAAGTACAGGAAAGTGGCTTGAAAAGTTTATTGCTTATTTAAGAAGGTTTTGTATTAGTCTTTAAAATATGCTTGTGATAGGCAATATAATAAGAACAGAAGTTGTGATTAATGGATCTTATTTTAATTACGGTTGTATTATACAAATTGTGGCGAAGTTGAGAAGATACCTTTTTATATGAAGAACTCAAAATATAGTTACTGATACCATTTAATTATAAGAGGAACAATGATGAATATGGAACTTGACATAAAACAAGATCGGCTTGGGCTCCGAACTTCACTTAGAGGCACAAGACGCTATATCCTATTTGTAAGATATGTCAGGCAAACTGTTCATTCGTTTCCCATTAACCCGTCGCTTCGCATAGACGACAAAAAATAAGCCTCGACCGGATGGGCGGTCCGCCCGTGGTCAGCCCTCAGCCTTCTGTCGCGTCGAAACTGACTGACGTCCCGGCCTCTAAGAGGCTCCATTAACCACCAACTTTAAGGGCTCAACGGAGATGCGAACGCGTTGTAATAAATAAAGCGGTTGAGTCAGATAAATTATCTTTGACTCGCACACAGCTACCCCTGACAAATTGTCTGTCATAAAAGCTAAAAACAAATTTGTACCGAGATGGAAAACTTTATAAATAACTCGGATTGTTTTGTAGAACTGGGGAAAAATGCTTTTTGCAAAGTCTCGCATCACCGGAGCAAGCAATAATGTGATTATTAATCTGTTATTGTGCAAATGGAACGCGAAAGTGAGTTTCATTGCTTAGCTAAATCGGATAGAGCGGGGACTCAGTGTTGTTAAAGTTTTAATTGGTTTTATCACGGGCATTTGCTTTTAGACTCTGAAAATGCGTGTGAAATTATCAAATTGAATCTTTTAACGAGATCATGAAATTTTAATAAGGAGTAATCTGACCTTAGTCTAATGTTATTTGTAATTTTGGCAGTCTCTTTTGGTGAAGTCAAATGTTTTTGCGCGATTCAAAGGAAGGTTCCAGCTTAACTATTCTCGAAATTGCGATATTTAAGTGTTAATATATCCTACGGTTTTTTTTTCTCCGTATATACTGATTTATTTTTATATAGAAGGCGAGATATTTTCCATAAAATATTGAAATAAGTAGACGTGATCATTTAATATAAATATTTTTTTGCACCTAGACCAAAAACATTATAGGTCCCAGTTAAAAATAATAATGTCTTACCTTACATAAAAGAGTTGAATCTACCATGCATTCGCATATCTTTTCCAGTGACTTCAGAATTCAATAATACGGTAATTTAAAGGTAACACAGCGCCTACATAATGAACTGTTAGCACATAGCACAACAGACACCTACAGTTCCATAATAAGCGCGCAGTGTACAAATGGCTGATAATTAGTGACAGAGGGAAACATCACCGTCCATCAATATGCCTGACGTGCTGCATGTTAATTGGATAGTGCGGACAATAGCCGGCGCGGGACACGCGCCCGCGTTGTTACGCCATATTGTTCCGATTCAAACAAGAATACACTTTCTCCACAATAGAATTCGAATATGTTACCATAACGCAAATATAATCCAGACACCGCATGCGTGATTTATGCGCAGACTATACGTACGCGCGACAATATTTTCACGTAAATCAGTGGCAATACTAAACTATAAAACAGCTTTACGGAATACTTACTTGGTCAAAATTGCCAATTCAGGGATGATTTTAAAGGAAGGTACACTTTAAAGACTATTAAGTCAAAAGCAGATTATAAACTTTATAAGTATACGTTTTACTAAAAGAGCGTTTTACGAATGGAAAATATTTTGGACAATTGTACAATGCAATTTTTTTCCGTCTATCTTGCATTCAACAATTCAGATATTAATTTCTTTAGACGACATATTTACATACACAAAAGGTACTACATACATACATATTAAAATAGAATGAGCTTTTATTTATCAACATAATTAAATCAATGTGGTAGGTGTAAAATGACCTAACTAACACGGCACTATATGGTTAAAAAACAAAGTAAATTAAATTAGTAACAGTGGGATTCCATTTGATGGAGGTGGCTGAGGGGGGAAGAATTATGATTGATGATAGGATATGATTCGTTTCCACTTAACACATCGTAAAAGGGGTTATTTTATTGCCGCTCTTGTTGTTAGGTCAATGACTAATGAACGCCGTGACTCGCCTGTTTTAAAGTAGTTGTTTTATTAGAGGAGGGGTATTGAAAATGATAAGCAAACTAATTTATTGGCTGGTTTTGACCACACATTGCATCCTGTATTAAACAGATCAGATGAAAATCACAAAACTTGCTTGGTCTGAATTGAAAAAGAGAGATACCATCGATAGTTCAATGATTCGGCAAGGATTCGCATCTTATGCGAGTCCTTGCCTAGAAACGCTAGAAAATTGATGACAGATGTGATAACTAGCTTAAAAAGGCTTATATATAAAGGTGAATTATAAATTTATGTATTAACTTGTGTACTCTTGACAAAAAATCCAATAAAGATTATACCAAAATGTTAATGAAGTGCACGCAATATTTTTTAAGTAAGTTCTTACAATTCCTTCGCCACAAAAGATTAGCGTTATTATCTAGAAAATAAAGAAACCATTAAACTTTTAGATAACTATTAAAAACTTGCCTAAACACTAGCTTAGATATTAATCAGGAGATAGTATGGTAAACGATATTCAATAAAGCTCTATAAAAGTTAAACATTCAATTCAAAGGTTGAGCAAATTAAGATCGGTGCAGCTTTTTATTTCAAAGTAAAATTAAAACTAATTGTTGGAATTAATCAAAAGGCGCTGCCATGAACGAAAAAAGTCGCAAATGAGTACTCCATTTTACAAATCGAGGCTTCACACTCGGTAGGTAATATATTATTTAGGTTCAATTTAAAAGCTAACGTGTTCGGAAATGGCGGTCTTGTATCGTGAATAAGCAAAATTGTGCTCGGGTAGGGTCGTAGGGCTGTACCCCTATAATATATTAATGATCCACTCTGTTGCATGTCCTAGCCGTGAGACCGTAAGACACGATATGAAATACTCGTTAATATTTCGGCAACATCATGATGTAGTTACAGGCTTGCTTTGTCTATAAATCTTTTCTCCACTAGCGTGCCTACAATGAAATGCTAGCTGGGATGATTTTTATAAATCATCTAGATATTTTTAGCATCTCATTTTTCCATATATCTGCTGAATGTTATAGCAGGCTCATTAATAAATTACCTTGTGATTCTTTTACCCGTACATTATAGAAGTTGTGTTCGTAAACCTTTTTGGGATGTTCTTGGTTTTATCAAGTTACACGAGGATATGTATTACATTGTATATAATAATAATGATCCACCAGATAATGTCGTGGTAATTATACAAGTAGATTTTAGTTCAGACTAATTTACTTGTACAATATCCTGACTTATTAATATTGCCTAATTATCAGATTAGGCAATATTAATAAGTGTCTCCGTTATTTCTTCTCATATTAAACTGGAGAAAAATTATTTCTAACAATGTGTTGGTATAAGTATATATAAATGGGCTGATAAAATAATTTTCTAAGAAAAATAAAAGATTCTAGGACCTTGGAACAAAGCGGCTTATGATAACAACCGTTTATTTTCTCAGAGAATAATTTTGAGTAGTAGATAAGTGTTATATGATATGCTATGTATATTAATTATATTATTAAAAGGTAAGTATTGATAAACCACATGTACAAATCAAGTATTCAAAATGGTGACCTTAGAGTTTCAGACCTCTGTGTATTTTAAATACACCATATAAAATTCTAACCACCTTCAACATTCGTTAAAAATTTACACGTAGATTCGCGAGTAGCCGTAAATGAAAATAGCTAATTTGACACTAGAGGTAGTGTCGTTTGTCGCTTTTTTCACCCACAAAAAACAGTGGAGTGTTTTTGGCGGTAAATAGATTCAGTAAAGCATTTTTCATGTCCCCGCGGCACCGCGGCCGGACTCTGCTGTCCACGATCGTGGGTGGAACGAGAATAACATAACATGCTGAGACTTAAAACTATAGTCTGCACCGAACAGCTTGATCGCAGTGAAAAATAGGGATAATGACAACATACACAGATAATTCCAAGGCATAATTCAATTCAAAGAACACATTATTTAAGACCCAAAATTTTTCATCAATTTCACATTTTGTTTTTTAATTCATTTGAAAACAATTAATAGTTAGTCAGTATGCTGAGCCGTTACGTCACACCTCAGTATTTTCATACAAATCTATAGAAGCATTACGTTTTGACAGCTCATAAAAACATTCTACTCTATTATGTTTTGAGTTTGATTTAGAATTCGCGTCAAATACTTATTCAAATAAGTAATTAGATAATAATAAGTATAAACTGAGTTCAACATAGGAACCTGCACTTGTATTATGGAAACCGGACCTAACAAAACACCTAGACCCGAGATAAATAACTGGTTTATCAACCACCTTTTGGTCCCAAAACTTATATAATAATATTACTTGCATAAAATTTAATTAGACAAAACAAAATCATCTCGATGAGATAAGAATACGACACTATTCAGGATACTTACAGAAGAATACAGATTTTATCTTGTTACCTTAAGTGGACTATTGCTCTAGCCGAAAACTCTTAGCTCTTCACCAGTCCCTGGCGTTAGGTCTAATTTATTTTATTTATTATTATGAGAAAAGGGGTAAATCTTTTCTGCTAATAACCATAAATTATTAAGCCCTTTTTTCATAGCATTTTATAAGCAACATTATTTTTATTTTAGGCTATATTCACATTTTCAGCTCGAGTTGATTCCAGACCTGCATAATTAGTGCATCAGGAGTCCTAATTCTGTAACTCAAAAATTGCAACTAGCATATTAAGCCAGTTTATTTTTTGGCAGTATACATATGTATTTCCGTCCATATTCCGCCCACGAGTGAAGTAAATTTTTCATATTGGTCTATACCTATTAAAGCTACTTACTGACAATTGAATTTGCTAATTTTGTGTAAAATATTGAATTTAACATAATACATAAATATTTCGATTAGTTTTTTTTTAAATAAAAGGTTAGGAAAATAATACCCTTACAGACGAGCATGCACGAAAAGACTTATGAATGGAAAAGAAGCAATAAGTGTTTACCAGGATTGTAGCAAATATAAGGGTGTGATCTCTTCCTACCCCCATGGGAAAAAGGCGTGACAGTATGTAGGTATGTTTAGTAGAAGATCCGAACTTAAGTCGATCTTCACCGAACTGATAATAGAATGGAACATATTTTAAGAGAAATTTAGAATATTAGAAAATATAGTAAAAATGGGTTGGCAAAAAAAATCCTGGAATGACTATTTTTAATAATTTTGTTAAAATGATTTTTAATTAAATGTTACTTTCGCACATATAGAATAAGTTACATTAAGCCACATAGAATTTACATATATTGTTCTTCCTAAAATATTTTTTTTTATAATAGGGAAATTCAACAAACGGCGGTAGAGTTGGGGTCAAAATTTTTAATCCTCTTTAAAAATTGTTCGCTGTCTTCTTTTGCGCCATAGTTCTTCATAAAAATACGTTCTAAACTTTAAGTCAGGATATATATATTTTTTTAATAATTAAAAATAGACAGTCTAGGATTTTTTCGGCCGATCAAATATATTTTCTACTAGCTGTGCCAGCGGTGTCACCCGCGTTTATGGTTAATATTATAAAGACTATTTCCGTCATACATGATTTCTATGTAACTTTAACCATTGAGGCTGCACACGCGACGGAAGCTTAAAAAATGGTGTAACTTCACCCGTTTTCCCAACATTTCCCTTCACTACTCTGCTCCTATTGATTGTATCGTGATGAAAAGTATACTATAACCTGCCCAGGAGTATGAAGAATAATTGTACCAAGTTTCGTTAAAATCTGTCGAGTAGTTTTTTTTTCTATAAGAAACATACAGACAGACAGACAGACAGACAGACAGACAGACAGACAGACAGACAAAAATTTTACTGATTGCATTTTTGGCATCAGTATCGATTACTAATCACCCCCTGATAGTTATTTTGAAAATATATTTCATATACAGAATTGACCTCTCTACAGATTTAATATAAGTATTTAATAGATTATACTAAATTTATTGTAAAATATGTTTCATTCTATTATCAGCACGATGAAGGTCGACTTAGGCTCGGATCTTAGACCAGCATGTTCTTTAATTTTGACAAATTGAAAATCTATACGAACGCCAATTTATTTAAACTCGTATACATTATGTAGTTGTTATGCTTAATAATATTTTATGCTTATTAAAATGTATTTTAAGTGTGGTTACTTAATTTTCTGAAAGCCGTTAATTGTTGCATATTAATATAGGTAGGTACCTACTGTTTACCTTATTTGCTCCACAAAGGCCGTGACGTGCATTATACTAAGGGAATGACAAGCGAACATGGATGTTATTAACGTTTGCTTGTTTCTAATTTAACCAAGTCAATTATTGTAATGACAGTAAGACTATGATATTGTAGTTAACTAAACGTTACAACTTAAATATTCCTAAGTTCAACATATCTAAAGTTTAATATTATGTTTTTATCTGTTTGGAATTTTAGATTAAACTCGTCTTTGAAAATAAGAAGAAATATAAAGAAACTATGCATTTTTACGTGATTTATTTACTACATTCGAATATGTTTAAGATTTTTTTTCTCTACGGTGAATTGTTTTGTTGACTACGAAGATTATAATATTAAAATTGTCTACATAAATCAAATCTTCTGATGTCATGAATCATCCTGCGACTAGGTTTTTTATATTCAGTTATCTCTTTTGATCCCAAGGTACAAAATGTTCTACTTGGATTAAAATATATTAGGTCAAAGCACTGAAATAATTGAGTATGTTCGTATTTGTACCTACAGATATATATGATACGCGTTGTTTTGACTAAGATTATTAATATTAGATTATATTATTTACCATCGACCGGTTAAAAATTTTAAGAACTGTATTTTTTGGTCTCGTGTTTACAAACAGACAATACAATTCATTCAGATTGCAAATGTAAAGTTACAACCGGTTAAAGAATGCGTATTATAATCAGAATTATTTTTCGTCAATAATTGCATGTGTAAAGCAAAGCACAATAAGTCATTTATTGTGTTTTAGTAATTATGTTCTTGCACTTTGGTCCTATGTTGGTCTGGGATTTAAAAAGAATGTGCCAACCGTGTTCCTTGCTTAGCATGTCGTAAAAGGCGACAAATTGTACCTAAATCCAATTTATGTGTAGGCTGTGAGCTAGCCACTTGTCACTACTTTTTCACAATTTTCCATCTAACCCAGCCCAGTCTTATTTTTTGGCTGAATGTGGGAAAGGCGGCTAGCTGCCCCTTTGCCTACCCCTTCAGGCATTACGGGAGTGATAAAATGTACGGTTATGTATGTAATGTACTGTCTTTTTAAACTAATAAACATGCCTTCGTAGTTTATACGTTTAGTGACGTGTCAAAGCAACCGGAAAGCGTGTGGCCACGGCTCCGGGGAGGGCGCACATTCGCCCAGTCAAGGCACGTAGTCCACACTTAATGTATTCGAATAACGTTGGAGGCAGTGTATGACGCTGTAACACGTCCGCCTAACTACGTACGCCACACGACGTACGTTAATTACGTAAAATTGTGACGTCACATGGGAGGATCGCGCTCGCCCTGCACAGGTGTAGTTAAGCGAATGCAGTTTCGGAATTTACTGCTGTTTAGTTATTATTCGATTTTTGTTTCGCGAGCGACTTTTGCCAGTGAATTACGGCTTGTGATGTTGTTTCCCTACTTGCTTTTGTCTGCGGATATGCGTAGACAACATTTTGTTTGCGTTTATCGGAAACTGTTTAATTTTCCATGATAAAACATTGTTAAGTAGTTTAAGACTATTTGTATTGTAGAGGTCAGCTTCTAATGTGCAATTGTGGATAAGTACTCACGTTTAAAGATACAGACAACGGAATAAAATATTTTCTTACAGACTAAAATATTTTGCTAAACTTTTCGGTCTCGTTTGTAATTGGGCAGACGGAGAAGAAAAAAAATATCCTCCAGTTTTTAAAAGTAATCGGTATTGTTTGAAGAAATAATCTTTTTTCAAAATATCGATTCATAGGTCGTCATATCGTTTCGGGAGATTTGACATGTGATTACTGTAAAACTAATCAGAAGAAAACCAAGTCTTAACTAAGAAAAATACAACCCAATTCCTCCCTTTCGGGTAGCGGAACTCAGCGAAAATGCAGTCAAAATGTAATGTAGGAGAAGGTGAATCAGACTACTTATCTATATTAAGCGTAGTGCAGGACATTAGGGGACAGGAAAAAGGAATTTAGTTCCGGGTTCATTGAGAATACCGTCCCATGTTCTCGGTGAACGGCCCCTAATGCATTTACAATGTCTCTTAAGCCTCAGTAATGAGCTTGTTAATTAGATTTTTTAGGACTGTTTTTCATTAATAGAACTTAGTGGCCGGAATAAAGGAAAAGTTGTAGAACAATTGGTTAAAGCATTTTTTACAACAGAAGTGTTATTTAAACCTTTTGTAAATAACATCTGTAGCGCGACTTAAATCACCAATACTCGTAGCCGTGACCTACGCGCCTTATATGGGTATGTTCGGGCTCAGCTCACTCGCCTCTGCGCCAACCAATGGGCGAGCGCCAAGCTCTCGCGCCGCGGGATTTAAGAGACCCGATCGCCAGTCCGCCTATGGCCACGACGCGCGCGCTATCTAACGCACAATCCCTCTTGTTGTTATTTATTGTATTACCAGTGATTATCTAATATAACGTTCTTACGCTTAATACCGTGCCTTGAACCTTATTTACCCACACGCCCTGAGATTCCCAGCGAACTATTAGTTAAACATCTGATTTGTTTTTTTTTTGGTTAAATTCCTAGAAAATAAATGTGTTTATTTTTAAAAGATCTACTAGCATTTGGGCTTACATTTTAAATTTCGATAATTTCAACTAGCGCCTTATCGCCAATTTAAATTTTTTTTATCGGTTTCGGTTTAGGTCAATTAATATAGTATCTATTGTATTACTTAGTTAAACTTGCGGATCGATGAGCAGGGTATTAAAATAACCGAATTATATTTGACACGTTTTTAACTGGACTTAAAGATATTTTTTTTACCCACCTTGGATGTATATTAAGAAGCCCTGCCAAGATTTATAACCTCATGAAGACTAATGATTGTTTCTGTTGTAAAACTTAATAAATGGTTTCACATTACTAGCTTTTGATTAATCAAGATAAAGGGTGCTAAGTGGGGTGTTGATTTTGTAGAACATTTTTTGTAGGTATATGTATAAATACTCCTATATCACAGGTGATAATAAAACCTCTTACATGAAGGGTAGCACTTAGCATCAAATGGATTTATTTGTGTAAAAGCTTGTTTATATATAAACTTTAGTTTGTTAAAAGTATCACTTTCAAAAGAGAAAGGAATTTTAAGGGCTTTTTGATTATTCAAATTAGTTCTCACTAACAATCTAACGTTTATTTTGCAAGACCTACAGGTACTATGCTATCAAGTATTATATTTCATTTTCTATTTGGTTTAGGTGAATAAGATAAAAACTGGATGAATGGGTTACTTTAATATGATTTCTACTCAATTCAGTTTACGAGTAGTCTACAGTAAAAGATATAATAATGACATTACCTTTAAAGTATGTCTGGATTTCTTTGTAAAACTAAAATTTTCTTAAATACCTAGATCATTCTTACCTTCAAAGTTAAAGAAATAAATATATATTCACAAAGGCATAGGTAGATACGCTATGATTCACATATGTAAATTCGTGTAAAAAAATATTTTAGCGAAAAACGCTTTATCGAAATCTACATGGATAGCATACACATATAAATATTTAACATCATACACACATAGCGTTAGCGCTGGTCTACCAAATACCCAATGCCCTTTTCAATAAGCTCATCAAATATTCAAGAAGAACTAGTTAGATACAGGAACTAAGCTGTGACTAATTACTTTCGTAGTTTCCTACATAGTGCGCAAGCCGAAGAATAATTAAAAACTTTCTAATGAAGATTACAAAAAGTAAGCCACTAATTTCCCTCGTCTGTGGCTAAATAAAACTAAGTAAACGGAACCAGGATTAAAAATGTAAATTAGTGTACATTCTCAATTCTAAAGTTTAAAGTATTTTCCTGCGGATAAGTTTAAATTAATGTGGACCGTCACAGACTCGCTGAAGGACCGCGGTCGGGAGGGGCCGTCAATTTTTTATTAGCGCCAACAATCTGTTTCCGAAGAATTCAAGGGTTGGAGCTATTGTGTTTAATTACACATTAGTACACTTTATTGAATCCGACACGTCAAAAGTCTCTTGGCGGCGGCGCTCGCTATTCAATACGCCATCGGAATGCCGAGCATTCGCGATCCTCTGATGAGAGCTAAGATTAATTTCGGGGGGCTTGAAGAGCTCAAAGGAAATTTTAGAATATAAGTGCATTAATAAAGGTTTCAGCCTCTCGGTAGGGCACTCTTTTATCGCAAAAATGTCTTTATTAAATTTGTGGGCTTTTATGTGCATATTCGGCGACTTTATTACGTGAAAGCTTCCGTACAGTGTTGCGTTCGGTCGGATTTTATAACCTTGTTAAATTAAAGTAACGAAATCGGTTTTGTCATACACAGCTGGAACTGTTTGCATTAGATTAAATTGTTGCTTTTGACTATCACAGTCGGATTTTAAAATTGAATTGTTGGAATTCGAAAAAACGTTTCGGAATGGACAACGGTTGATGGGTTCTTTTAGTGGCAAATGCCATTTTATTGGATTATACTGCATGTACATATAGGTATCACCTCGCTCAAAGGGCGGCAATAAAAAAAGTGTATTTAATTTCGAAATATTCTAACGCTTTTAGTGCAAAACAATGGTTTATTATGTTAATAAAAACCTGTAACATAGGTATATAGTGATATCGAGTGTTATATATATTAGGTGCTTTCATAAGGATGCACAATATCACTGAAATCGATTATATCAATCGATTATTTCAATTATAATTCAGTTCGCTTTTAAAGACAATATAGGAATAACTACTCAGTAAATACTAGATAAATTGCGTTAGCTATATATATATAGCTAACGCAACTATATTCTCAGAAGCTTTAGACAGTTTAAATTACAATGATAGTCGAGTAGTAGAAGTGGTAGTAGAAGTAACTTTGTAGGAAGCGACGAATTCTGACTAACCTGTGATGACTTGAGCTGGAATGCCCAGTGGTGGACGTGGACATTGGGGATCGTGCCGGGTAAGCGCCGCCGCCCGCGCCTCCCTCCGACATCACGAACTCTGGAACAACAAATGTTTATCACATATATATATTATGTACAAAACATCATACCCCTAGTAGGTTTACTCGTGACTCGTTAGTCGATGGCAAGACAGTCTGTTTATGATACAAGCGTTTTAACAACAGCTTAGTTAAAAAAATAGCAGGATAAGTAAAAAAAATCGAGATCTACGACTTTGGGTGCCTTCTGAAGCAATAACAAATCAGAATTAAATAGACTTCGCTCAATTATTCGTGTCTATTTGACAATAAATATAGCACTAGCCACTGTTTCAAATAACTAAAATCTACAAACGGCTGTTTAATAGAATTTGAACTATTAAAGTTCAAGAAAGATTTATTTGATTTGGATTAATCTGATATTCATTTAACAAATCACTTAATATCAACCCCTTTATCAAACATTTTATACCAGAGGTAAATATAAAGCTTCCATCATAATTCATATTTCCGGTAAATTGAAAAAATATTCCATTCTCATTTAATGGAAGTATTCGAAGGTTCGGTTGGGGTAGCAATGAATCCTAAACAGAAAATAACAACCAGTATGAACTCGTCTGGCGTCCGTGCAGTCTGGAACGCGCTGCCGCCAGCTACCAATTCGTCTTTCAGAGATCGCCACTGTATTTGTTTATTCCCACGTTTGGTAACAGTTTTGCTTTGGTTAAGTTACAGTTGAATCTGTGTCAATACAAAGAAAAGAATAGGATACAGAACTTAAGTAGATATATTGTGATAATTATAAGGATTCTTGAATCGGCAGGTGAAGCAGTAAATGATTCAATACGTTTGGAAAAGTAGTTGCAAGTAATTTGTCGAGCCTTTTAGTTTTTGCTAGTCATACTAAAATAGGCATTACAGATTATTTCCCATTTTAGGGTTGCATTTACGAGTTTGTTAATAGTTTATACGAGTAAGTATTTCTGATGGACGGTTATAATGCAGCTGTTTACTTATGCTAACTCTACGAAAACCATTTCTATTTCCATCTAGTAATTTTAAATAAAAAGACGAAAACGTATGCTATGTCAAAGAAAACTTCAGGTATATAACCAAAATAAGCTTACTATTCAGTTCTAAATCATAGTCCGAATAGAAAAAGTATTTTTTCAACGGATATCGACGTTTGGAGCGTTTAGCTAAAGAATACCTACACCGTGCGGGGTACATTGCTCAGCTCTCGGCTACAACAGACCACCGACTATCAATCGTTCTGTCGGGCATCGACAGCACATTTGTTTGCTCTCACATTTTTGTCTCAGTTCCCGCTCCGCTATTTCGCGCCCGTTCCGGCGCCGACGGTCAATCTGCCGAATGCGGCCGCTGAGCATGATCGATGTCCGTGCTAGCACCTTGCGTTCTGAACGAGTACCCCACTTGATGCCTTGATAAGACACTATATATTTTATTGACCACCACTACATACATACACGTGGAGAGCCTTTTTATTTCCGATGTCGTCATAGCCGTGCAATGAATTATTTATTTCTGTTACTACCCCAGTCGTCGGCTGATGTTTATTTGAGAAGCTGAAATGTGACTTGCTGAGATTTGTAGCTGTAACAGCTTTTATGGTTTTTATTTGTAAATGATATGTCTTTACTGTGGATTATGTATAAAGTTTTCTAATAATTCATGACGTATTTATTTACTAAATTGAGAATTTATTGCATTGCAATATGCATCTAAAATGATATGCATATTTCTATAAGAATCAACGTTGCTTTTAAAAACACTGTCAAGTCTGTTGCAATAGAGAGACGAAATAATAAGTATATTCCTAAAGCAATCCTGAACATAACTTTTACTATACAGCTGCGAATACGTTACGATGGGAAACTTTAATATACTCATAACCATTTTTTTTTTCTTTTACACATTTTAAAAGTTTTAACATATGTTTCCATTATTTGGGTTCCCCATGAAGTTAAAGGTGATGTATAATTTGTGACGGATGTTCCCGGGACGTTACTCGGCCGTCCAAATTCCCTGAATTATAACTCCCCGTGTTCCGTTTTGTTTATCATCTCACAAATGTATCGCGGAGGACTCCGTTTGTCTTATATGTAAATATGCAGCTGAAGCGGAAGGAACGAAAACAAATCTGAAGGTTTCTCGTTATTTATTATGATACGCTTCGTTATTAGATTTTACTCCTCTGAATAAATTACTTTTACCAGCCAAATTAACATCAATTAAAGAAGTATAACACAGTATAAAACAAGTTACTCGTGTCATGAGAACAAAAAAAAGGTATTTTGGCGTTAGATATTTCTAGCTTTTGATTTCAGCGGATACTGAACCTATAAAAATATATATATTTTTTTTTAATTAACGTAATCTCTATCTATTTAACTGTCAGCTTGTAATTATAATGATTAGATTATTATAAATAGCAACATACTAATATAACATTTTATACCTGACTATTTTACCTTTTTAGGTATTTAATATGGTATTCAAATATACAGTTTATATAATTAAATAATAAGCATTGAATAAACCGTATATTATAAGCTATAGTCATTGTTAAGAAAATTACAAGTGACTGAAATTATGGTCAAATACGGTCGGTCTTTATTATTCATATATTAAATAGGTAGGTAAGGTAATAAATAATAATTACATTTGTATTTAGTAATGTGGTCGTAAGTTAAAATATTACCCACATTACCTAGTCTAAGCTGGTTCTTAAATCGCAGAAAAGATAGCACAAATCCCTTATTCCATTGCCCATATAGCCGACATCTCGAGCGTACTGTCTATTATTTATACTTACTAATGCTTCCCCGCTTTCGTTGTAATTTGATGCGAATTCATAACTTTGCTCGATGTTAAAATGGGAAAACTTACGTTACACTATCTCATCTCGGAAATTTTATAATCGACGGTAAATGAAAATTGATCGTCGCTAACTAAGATAAGTTTCCGAAGTTCTGACGGAATGAAAGTGGTGCCGACGACGTCGCTGCGTCGCGACGCGGGGAAACAAAATTGTTTCTCGCTGATTCAGTTCCGCGCTAAGTAATTATGGTTCAGATGAGAAAGTAAAGTGCAGGACAGTAAATTATTAGCTGTTTACCAGCGCTTTATTTTGTACTAGTTGACCCGGCGCACTTCTTAACGCCCCGTTCTCGGATTTTCAATACCCATTTTTTTATGCATCTTTTTTATTTTTTTCTTCCATAAGAACCTTCACCTGATAATAACAAACACAACTCAAAAAGAATTAGTGAAATAGGTTCAGCTGTCCTCGAGATTTGCGCTTAGCAAATAGGTTCGAGGCGCTAAACCCTGTTAGATTATAAAAACAATAAACGAAAATCAGACGAGACACAGATACCTACTCGGAACTCAACCCTCTTTTAAGTTGTGCCACGATATCCGGTCCTTTGTTTCTATGTTAAATCCACCCCAACGACCCTTCTCAATTCATGACTTGTTATTACTATAACGTCTCTTACATCGCACATAAAAATAATTTTCATAAACGAAACCAATGCCAAATCACAAAACCTTATAGACCTCAAAAGTAACGTTTCGAATTAAAAGCAATTCAGAAATGTTTCCCACAATTAACCTACGTTACATAAACACAAGAAAGTGACGTTAAATAATAAATTAGACACAAAGTTTGGGAAAACTTGGTACAATCTTCAAAGGCCCGTAAACGAGATCAAGTAATTTAAGCCGAAATAAGCAAAATTACTTTGGCATTGTCGGCTTCTCAACAACGTTACGGAAAACTGGTGCCGCAAGTACTTCCTCAAAATTAAATTTAGGCTCGTGTAACATGATTAACTCTAATATTACGGTTAAAAATGTATGATGGATATTAGAATTCAACCTTTTGTATAATTTATATGAAAATCCCGTAGTGCTTTCGGGACAAGCTGATGTTCGTCCTTTCTTTGGTATTCAGGACGCGGGGTCGGAGGAAAATTAAGGTAGGCCGCAACGGACATGTGGACTTTGATTCCATGCCGATTTTTGTGCGTAAAAATAGCGGTCTCCTCATATGGTATTCATAAAGGCCCTCCACACAAGACACTTTACAGAGAAGCATTTTCCGTTGGCCGGCATGCCTATATCTATACGAATATTGTTATACTTGACGATCCTTTTTTTAAGTTTATAACAGATAATTGTTTTAGATGTATAAAAAAGTTATTTTATTTTATTAAAATTCTGTATATATCAACTTTATGTGTCAATGCAAATGATGTTCTGCATATAAAACTAAGTAGTATTAACCTAATAAAAATTTGATAAAAGAATAGAATACAAAATAGATTATTAAGTTATAAATCAATCAATATAAATTACAGCATAGTAACAACAACACAGTAATGATGTTGAGTGTTTAACTCAATAAGCAATATCAAATGAAAGTCAAAATACGAGATTGATGGTGCTCAATTATTGCGTAAGACTAAGAATTTAATCTCAACTTAAATGAAGGTGATTCTCTTATAACTTTCCAACACAGTCGCTAATAACGAAACTTGCGGTTAATAGCGAGGAGCCGGGAGGGGGGCTTAGGGCTTGGGGGAATTTCGAGACAATTCGCTGGGAAAATCTGCCTTTGTCGAACTTGTGTTGTAGGTATTATATTTGAAACGTTACGGCCGCGTAACTATACGATTAATAGTGGAGCGCGACTTCAAACGATCTTATCACTATAGCCGTGATATTATATTTCAGGTCATGGTCAAATGTTTTGCAAAAGCAAATTTTCAGTAGGTATATTTATGTTTGATGGTGATTAATTTTTAATTTTAGTTAAATTGCAGTACCTAATAATAGTATTTTTCAAGCAATAATAAAACTTACTTAGATCTGTTTTGTTTTCGTATGTAAAATGTTTAGCAAAATATATTTTGAGGGAAAAAAAGGTATTTTGGCTTGTCAAAGTTTTTGTATTTACTTTCATTTGCTTTACATCTTTTTATATGTTAATATCTGGTTCTGAGTGTTAATATCTAATATTTAAGTACATATTTGTAATACCACTGTTGATTCTGATATCCGTAACACAAGCGCTTAAGCTACTTAAGCTACTATGGAGTCAGATCAATGTATGTGATGTAGACTGATATTTATTTATTATATTTATTATTATTATTATATGGCTGTTCTAAACTGTACGAACATAATAAAATTTATGTAGATACATAATCGTTACAAATCTCAGCCATATAACGTATTCCATAGCTGTTTCAAACAGCTATTTAATATGGTATTTAAACGTATGACGTCACGGACGCACTGACAAAAATCTTACTTAATATAGGATGTAGTTTGCTATGTATTTGTCCTTCGGCCCGCCGTCCCCACATCCGAAGATTATAAAGTCTGATATCGTTATAAATATTTAACGCGATAGTACCTACGTAATGCTGGCATCGATAGAGCCTGTAATAAATGGAACACTTTCAGATTTATAGATATATACAATACATAACGGTATGCTTACAGCTCGATAGAATAAGCAGCAGTAACTCATCTTTATCTTATTTAACCCCATTTAGTAAATTGTTGGTCTGGGACTTAAATAGAATGTGCCAACTGTGTTTCTTGCCTAGCATGTCGTAAAAGGCGACTAATGGTATATGGGGTTTTAGCTATGTGATTGTATAGGCGACAAGCTAGCCACATGTCACTACTTCTTTACAATTTTCCATCTAACCCAGCCCAGTTTTATTTTTGGCTGAATGTGGTGAAAAGGGCTTGCTACCTCATTTGACTCTTATGTATGTAGAAATAGGCATAAAGTTGTCTTGGTAGTTAGTTACGTATTAAGCTCAATGAAAAGTCTTTGTACATTTTATTATCAGCATCATTCAGTGAGGTATAATATAGGTAATCTTAATTTAATTTCCAATCTTAATACACAAAAATAAATATACCTAATATATTACCACTATTTGATTTCAATGTACAGTACTATTATTTAAATTGTAACTAGCTAACAACTTCTTTCTAACCAAATTCGTATAACATTATGTGTTACTCATACCATTGACGCACTTTCATGGAATCGTTTTAGTAAGTAATATTTCTGCGTATTGCTATGAGTTTTTTTATAGTATATTTTTAATGTTGACGCCCTCCGTTATTTTTCAAAACTAAGCTCATTTATTATAACATTCAAGCCATAAATGTATCAGCTATCAGTTATCTATAATATAATTATGAATAGCTGAATGTGTTGCTAAGCGCAAATCTCGAGAACAGCTGAACCGATTTCGCTAATTCTGTTTTAGTTGTGTTTGTTATTGTCAAGTGAAGGTTCTTATGATAGAAAAAAAAAAGATGCGCGGAAAAAAATGGGTATTAAAAACCCGAGAACTGGGCGTCACGAAGTGCGCCGGGTCAGCTAGTTTCATATACGATTGGATACAATAATTTATGGGTATACAGAAAACTTACTAAACCATTATCTAATATTTTCTATCATGTCGTTATATATTAGCCGCATACATACATAACATCACGCCCATAATCCCCGAAGGGGTAGGCAGAGCCAAGGGCCGGCAGGCCCCTTTAACCACATTCGGCCAAAAATAAAACAGAGCTGGGTTAGATGGAAAATTGTGAGAAAGTAGTGACAAGTGGCTAGCTTGTCGCCTACAAAATCACATACCCAAAACCCGATACACCATTCGTCGCATTTTACTTACATACATACATACATACATTAACATCACGCTTATAATCCCCGAAGGGGTAGGCGGAGTCAAAGGAGCAGCAGGCCCCTTTAACCACATTCAGCGAAAAATAAAACTGGCCTGCTTAAATGGAATATTGAGAAAAAGTAGTGGCAAGTGGCTAGCTTGTCGCCTACAAAATCACATACCCAAAACCCGATACACCATTCGTCGCATTTTACGACATGCTAGGCAAGAAACACAGTTGACACATTCTTTGCCTACATTAACATGCCTATTTCTCTCTACTAATTAACATTTTTACTAGAATATTTTTTGCTAAAGTTATTTTAGTCCTACGGGAACCAATACACACGCTAAACACATAAAAGGTAGGTTATCGATTTTAACGTACCCCACGCGTATACAATTTCACCTCTCTGTGTTGTTCCATCCACTGTGTTGCCAGCACGAGAAGGCTTTCAGCGCACCACCGCGAACATATCGAATCTTTATGAGATCATTAAACATATTTTTACGAGGACACCGCGGTGTCCTATATTATTACTCGGAGGGTGAGTTAGCGGCGCAGACATTTCATTGGTCAGTAATTCACGGAAGTGAACCTTGTCGGAATTGACAACGTTCGTGTAATAAAGCATTTATGGTGCGTTATTGCAGCGACCGCGATGGAGCGAACTCGACGTTCGTAATAAACGAAATTTTATGCGCTATTATTTTTTTCCATTATTGACGGAGGGCGGGTGATTGACTGAACAGTTAGTTCACTTTACGTGCCCTTTTGAAATCGTTTATTACAATTACAAAATATCTACAGTTCGAGGAGTTTCTTAGTAGTAAGTACGTTTAGAAATAAACGAAAGAAGATATCTTCCAGACGTAATGTACGGCAATGTATTTGTGTATCCTTGTTTTTTTTTTTTATAAGAGATAGAATAAGATAGGTGTCCTTTTTTGTGCTATGATATTGTGTATGCAAATTTTTATGAAGATCGACTAAAGCGTATTTTTTTGATTTTGTCCCGTGACATTTTCATGACATAAGTTTTTACATTGTACAAAATACATCAGACTATATAAAACTTTTTATGGTTTTGGAGAGCGGTTATTACTCACCACCATAACATTATGGAAATTATGGTGATAATTGTTTTCATAGAAAATTGACAATACATTAAGATAGTATTGTACGAGCTTGGTTAATTGTTGTTCGCCTTCAGACATTCCTTGTATTCTTCTTTGCTATTTATATTATAATTCACTGCTGATATTATAATAATACGCCATGCAGCACAAAAAGTTGTCTAGAACGAATATTTTGTTATTCTGTCCATAAAATACTTATACAGTAAGCAGAATGTACTCGTTAATGTTAATTTTTCAAATTTTTTAATGTTCTTTTGAATGGGAAAGCAATATTATCTTCCGAGCTCAGAAGTGTCCGTAGGAACAAGCCTAATTGAGTTAGCTTACTTTGCAAACAGCTGCAGAAAGGTTTTATTGGAAAGTTCTCGTCTACTTTGAAATATTAATAACTTATTAAGATGATAATTTATCTTTGCTTGTGTGTTACTACTTCACCAATTACTGTGATTCAGATAGAGAAATGTAATCTTTTAATGGAGTCCCTAAAATCTAACATATTATCCAATTGGCAAAACTATTTCTGTCCTCGTTGGGATTCATATCCGTAATAAAAGCTGGAAAATCCCATTAATAAATATTGACAAAAAAAAAAAAGATAAAACAAATGAATGATCTGTTTTTGAAATAGGACGGAGCATAAGAAAATACATTTCAATCCGAAACAAAACCGAACCAAGCGCAAGTCAAAGTGGCCAGTTTATTATAATGATAATTATAGAGGTAGGTAACGATTTTGTCAGTGACATCGCTTGCACGAATTGAACATCCTTTTAAATTACTGCGTGTTTAAAGTCATCAGCTTTTCAGAAAATATACAAAGTCCCAAAATTGTTTTGTCTGAACGCTTAAAAAAGTAAAGGAAATAATATACGAGTACTTAATTTGGATATGAATTGTTATTTAACATAAATTAATAATTGTACAATAAAATACATTAACTTTAAATAATCGTGTCAGTTTATATACCATTCAACCTTAAAAAAATAAGTATTTTAAGGGGAATAATAAAAACAAACAAATTACGCACAGAAGCTGACAAAATGCCATGTCAATTCACCAAATTACACAGTGCGAGTAATAGAACCGAATTTCAGAGGGAAGCACATGTAATGAAAGCAGATAAAGGGAGCGGTGGTAGGGACTTATTCAATTCGTTCGCGAGCTCATCCTGACACTCGGTTAAGTAGATAGTTGAGATTTAGCCAGGGAAGCATCCAGCGCCACTAATGTATACTCAGAAAGTAGTCCGCCTCAAGAATTGGCCGCTTAAGTACCTACGTGGAAACTTACTACCCATTAGTTACTTGCGAACACATTAGAGTTTAACTTTTGTTTCTCTGCGCAGTAACTAATAGCGAACGGGCCGGTATACTTGATGGAGTTATGTTTACCTCCACATAAATAGACGTAAAACTTTCAAGTTAAGGTGTAGGTAGTGAGTTTAATAAGTTCATTGAAAGTAAGCAATTGATATTTTAGCTTCTTATCTTTAACGCGGAGGCAGCTATTGTAGTCAACTAAAGTAGTCGTAAAGATAACTACGTAATTGTATACTAATATATAAATCTGAAGAGTTTGTTTGTTTGTTCGCTTGAACGCGCTAATTTCAGAAACTACTGGTCCGTTATAGTTAATTTATCGAGGAAGGCTAGGTTATATAACATTAACGATAAATGCGGTTGAAACCGCGTGCACAGCTAGTTACGAGTATAATTTGTTACAGATACATAATAAGTTTAAATGTAATTAATAAATCAATATGAAATAATCACTAATAATAATCACTTTCTCATTTCGTAGGAACCTTATTTGGGATTGTAACCCTAATAAACCATCAACTTCCAATAATATGTCTAGTCTTACACATTTCATTATTAGGATCATTCTACGGCATAAAGACAACAACCAATTCCGGTCTAACCAAAAACTTTAAAAGTTGGCAAACCGGAAAAACCGTCCTCATTTATAAAAGCAAAACCGTTTACTTGGATACATTGAGAATATACCAAAATATGTTTTACAACGATAGCAACAGGGTTTAGTCAACCAAAATATACAGCATAAAAATATTTTAGAAGATCCACCCATCGATCACTTGTTTAAAGAAATTTACTCGAGAGGTTTTCTTCAATTTAAGATATGGTGACACGATTCCTAAGGGAAGCCACTCCATATTGTGACCGATACAGGTACTCCGACAACAACCAAAACGTTTCAGCTAAATAACTCTGAGAAGACTGGCCCGCACTTACCCGATTGGATTGGAGTTAGACTCGAGACCGCTCTAGCCCCGATGGCCAATGAAGAGAGGATAGTAAACATTCAAAATCTGGATTGCTTTAGTTTTAAGATCTTTGAAATACCCGTTATACCTATCGGTCGTTGACGTAATACATCCGTCATTTGTATTATTTAAAGAGAAATCTATGACCAACCTACTCATCTAATAATAAGCCCTCAGATCTAGAAAGCTGGAATTAGGGACAGAGTTTTCTTTTGATATGTATGACTTGTCTGCTACCTAAGTGGTATAAAAATATATGTAATAGGGACGCTTTGTAATAGAAAATCCATAAAATAATGTTTTTTACCGTTTAAAATTTCTTATTATTAGCTGACTACGGCAAAGCAAAACGGATGTTATTAGATATGATATAAAGATATCTCAAATAATGCAATTGCTCCGCAAATGATGTTTGTTGAAAAAATCCAATGAAATATTAATAATCACTAAGCAGTCGTAAGACTTATTGTTATGTTATTCTTGTACACACATTGTTTTGTATAGGGAATCTTCCAAAGAAAAGGAACATCACCAAAACGTACCCTCTAAGTATATTTATGGAATGTTCGTTCGCCATATTTTCCTAAGAATAAGATACTGATCCTATGCATATCTGATTCGATCTTCATTCGTATGTTTGCGTAAAATCTCCTCTGTAAAGGAATCTACATAATCAGAGTCAGCGAGACGCTGCCGAAATACGAGACCAACTGTTGTATACGGATTTGGGCTCATACCCTTTGTACGATAATATTTTCAAATAGCTTTACGTAATTGACGTAAACATATTGCTGGAATAATTTATTTCTGCGCAACTTTGAATTTCTGGTTTATCAACAGCAAACGCGCTGTGTTTGTAATCTGGCTATTACGAGTTAGTAATATTGAATTTGTTTTTCTCTCTCAAATTGTTTACCGCATGATGATGATGATGGTATTTACAAATTGCGTGTATTCAATTTGCAAATTAACAAGACTATGATCATTGTTGGTTAAGGATTCAATCGCCCATAAAAGTATTAGATTTAGATTAGATTTAGATTGAAACTATTCAATGCTATTTTACAAATTCTAATACTTTTATGGGCGATTGAATCCTTAACCAACAATGATCATAGTCTTGTTAATTTGCAAATAAACTATTATTACATCTATTAGCAAAATTATGTCTCACTAAACTCTTAACACTAACTTCTTAAGCAAACAATTACATCTGTGTTAAACCTACTTTAAATAATAAACAACATTTTACACCTTCGTTAATTTATTTAGATTTTTAGTGATAACAGTTCAAATTGTTAGGCTATTCTTTAGACTTCGTTTAAACTAAGTAGTACTTTTCGTAAAAAGGCTCCTTTAATCTATTTCACAGTCGCATAGAAGAAACTATAAGCGCATGCAAAGCTCTCGTAACAATATTCTCTAAACGACAGACGATTAGCGCCGCTTCAGCGAATGGAACACTGAAAGGGATTCTCTTGAAAAGATATTAATTTTGGAACAGAGCAGTATCGCGAGAGACCAATACTCCGACGCAATAAAACGTATGAAACAAGTATTATTCGCATGATCACATCACCTAATAAGTTGGATCCCGCAACGTGTTCAATGTGGCGAAAACTAATAGGGAACGTTTCGCTCCGTCCCGTCACTACGCCTCTCTGAGCATTCTGAACCGTCACTCTATTATATTTTTGTTTAGTTTTATATAAAATATCCAACTTCCCTGATTGAATTTCAGCACAAAAATGTGTAGGGGGCGATAATCTGATTTTTTCTTTAAGAAAAAGCTTGAAAAGAATCGGATCCTATACATATTGCATGACTACAGACTTTTTGATAATACCTATATATTAACGAAACCATGGTAATTAGTGGATTGGCATTTCGATCACTAACCAATTTGCTCATATGCCAATAGGATGATACGACACTAATAAAAATGTAAACGATATTATATAAGTAGTCTTGATCACTATTTATAAATGCATATTATGTATATCTGTCCACTGACCATCTTTCATAATAGAATTGGTAAAAAAAATTATCTTCACTACTCAGTATTCAATTCTTTACGAATTGTAACAAAGCTAAGAAATTAAACAAGAGTTTTTGATAACCACAAAAAAGAAAACAAGTACCTAATCATTATTATAGTAAACTCAAATTTAAGTTATTAGTAACTGCTTAAGTAATGATCAATTGGTAAGATTAAAGAGTTCATTTTCATTATACATTTCAAAAGCATTAAATAAATCAATCCATGCGAGTTGAAAGTGCTCCCAAATATATATATATGTAAGTAATTATAAATGCCCTATTATTAATAATTAATCATAGTACACAGGGATATGAAACGACGTGACGTCACCCCGTGGCTTTGGCCGGGAGTGCTCGTGACTGGTGACGAGTGCGGTCAGTTTATGATTACCTGCCCACTGCTGCGGTCGTAACGTAGGTGGGGTGAAGGGTTGTAATTGTGACGTGGTACGTATATCTACATTTAGGATGCATTCATATTAAATGAATATATTGTTTGTTGTGTGTCATTTCATTAAACACACAATGTTTAATGAAATGCACATAATATGCAGACTGAATAGATATTTCAATGAATTATTGAGTTTTGACCTACTTAATCTTGTGTCTTAAGTTTATTCTTGACAATTTTTAATAGTGAAACTTTTCGTTCATAAAGGTTGGCATCTTCATCAGAAGAGTTAGTGCTAGTATTAAAATCATCAGTCTCCTCATTTATATACAAAAACCAATTCAAAATACGTCCAATCACAAACGAATCTTTGTTCATAATTGTTTCTTGATGTCAAAGAGGGTTTACTCTAAAGTCTGAATAATTCACCGTTTCTTTTATTAATGATAGGACACTTAAAACGTCTCCTTGTCCCCCGGCTTGAATACAAAATGTCCATTTCCGTCCACGCGATGGGCGCATTAAGCGAGTTCGTCAAATGTTTCTACTGCAGCCCACTTATTGACAGTCTCAAATGGCAACCACACGCTATATTTATCGACGTTATGGTCGAATAATTGCCTTCTTGAAACTTATTTTTCTATTTTTAACATTCCTGCGTTACTCGCTCGAAGGGGAAATTGTACTTCAATGACTGTTCCGTTATATATATTTTTTACAAATGAGCCATGCCTTTTTTAAGTAAACCAAACCAGAAGATTAAACTGATGTAAATAGTGTTCATTATGTATAATTGAATTTTTAGAAATTCCTTGTATCATGGAAACGTGGGCTTTTTGTCATCATGGAGCAAATAAGTTGTTGTACAAACAGTTATGATTTAACATAATTAATACGAAGTAACTCAGTAGAAAAGCTTATAAATCCACAAGGGATCGAAATTCGCGGTAATAAAACCAATTATACTTAATTATTATCATTCATCTGACGCAGCGGAATTCTCGAAGAGTGACGTTTATCGCGAGGGTGAATCAAAGTAAAAATAAGGAATTTGAAGAAAATGTTGCTGATTTTACAGATTTCCGATTATAAATAACAAATGCGGAGATGTAGACATTTAATTACTAGATTTAGTATAAATTTACTTACTTTTTGTAGATAAGTAATTAGTGAAATTGGTCACCTTAAAATTTAGAGAGTGGTAGTAGCTCTTTGGACAAGAGCTCCAACCTGCAATGCGGGGTGCAGTTTAATGGTTAAATAATATTCTGTACTTAGATTTTTTATAGGCTTTAGGTTAAAAACAATGTTTTCATCTGAATAGTTTTAACAATTTTCTATCAGAGAAAGTAATTTTAGAAATATATTCAGACGTAAACATATTTCAGGTATCATATCTCATAAAATTAGCAGTGTTTGCAACTTCGATCAAGTAAAATTTGTTTTATAAAGCGCTTTTCTCAAGAACTATGAACTCCGCTAGAGATAAAAAGTATATGTTGCTTGAAACTAACCGGAGATCCTACAAACTCGTCAATAGCTGTTGGATTCACTAAGTTTTTTTAAGATCGTATTTTTAGGCTTCATAATATTGTACTTTATCATTTTGTACTCATGCGAGTAGAGTCTTACTAAGTTTGCAAAGAGTAAGGAGCGAGAAGGTGGAGAAGCGGTGAAATTTTGAATAGAATCGCGTTTCTTTACATTTACCGCAAGTCTCAGTCCGGATCTTGTCGCTTTTTTATACCAGTAAAGTTTGCAAAAAGTTCTAGCCGATCAGAGGTGTGCATCAATATAAGTATTTTTGGAATTCTCACTCATCAAGTGAAACATACAATAGTAGGTACTTTACTTGGTTCTTCTATACTAGAGAATATTATTTTGAGCCTGACATTACATGTTATGCTTTCATCTCTGCGACTAAGGAAACAATCTTCTGGAAACATACATTTACATTTGAATATAGATCTTTATTCTTGAATGGTTTATGTTGTTCTTTCGTTTCTAGTTAACCAAAAAACCTAGCTCCTGAATTTAGGGTCAATGGAGTTCATCTAACAATAAAATGCCACATAAATATTCTTGGCTTCCGTATAATATGTACAAACGTGCGAGTAAGTACAAAATTCATTCACCATTTTCTTTATTAAATATTTTAGTTTTTCGTCAACACCAGACCAGGACGTGGCGGCACCGACCACAATTCAAGCTAATAACAGTTTTTGTGACACTAAACACGAAAAAAGCTTTCCCCATTTAACGGAGCGTAAATGTGTACTCCATGTTACCGCCGCCCTTAAGCAGACATTATTAGAGGGGTGTCGCAAGACGGACGTAAAATTTTGTAGCGATTTTTTCCTTAATACCTTTAAGCTATATGCTCCGCAGGTCACGTTGACATCGTAACTGGTAATAACGGTGGAAGTGTTAGTAGTCTGCGCTGAATTTTGTTCGGCGTTTCACATTTAGCTTAATTTATTCTTGGAGGTATTTAAGAGGTCTTGTGAGGAAATAGTTTTTTCTGTATACTTGTCTTATTCGTCTTAGTTGAATGTTTGAGGGGTAATGTGCTTTCGCATTGGTATTCCTGCTGATAGTAAGTTGTATGTATGTTCGTACATGTTAAAAGTATCGATTGGTTTAATTTAAACAGTTATGTAGATGTCCTTCTATCTATCTATCTATACTAATATTATACAGATAAAAGATTTGATTGTTTGTTTGCATCGAATAGGCTCCGAAACTACTAGACCGATTTGAATAATTATTTCACCAATGGAAAGCTACTTTTATTCCAAATCAACAATTTGTGGTAAATCAGTTACAAATAAATTCATTGTAGAATTTGTAAGACGTGTTCATAAGTCGACGAGCGTTTTCAGGTATATTGATGAACCGACAAATAATATCAAATAAATACTGAAACGCCAATTGTCTAAACGACGGTTCTTCCTTAAAAATAACCTTTAAATTCATTGCACGTTTAACAGGCTGGCTCGGACGGCCGAATGGCAGAAGGTTATTTTTAATCGTAATTAGCAATATTTTGCAAGCGGCGCAAAGGGTGTCGCCGCGGGTCCCGCCGACAAAGCCGCCTGTACGCACTACAAAGGGCTTACCATTTAGATGTCGCCGTCCTGAAAATTTGTTTCATTAAGCGGACCAACCTAAAATTTCTTTTCCTCCTACGCCAAAGCGAAATTCCGCTGACCAAATTTTAATGTCAAATATTCCGTGGCTATCCGTTTACCGAATTTCTTTTCTATAACAACAACAAAGTGTAAAATTTTAGGGTGTCGCATGACTAAGGTTTTATTTTTCTCAAAGGGTTTTATTTTACGGTTACTGCCAACTGAGAGACAAACGGATTAAAAAGGGGACAGAATACACCCGTGGATTCCGTTCCGATTTTCCTTTATTCACATACGATTGTAGAGCGCGAAGTTTTGCCGCAAACTCAACAATCATTGTTTTGCAACTTCCCGTGTTCAATCTTGTGCATACACGGTAACGACTTCGGCATAACTGGGGCATGGGAGCTCTTTGATCTTTATGGAATTAATATTCTGTTGTTGGAGAAAAACTATGTTGCAGTGAGCAACAAAGGCATAATAGCACCTGTGTGCGTAGGATAAAAGAATGGCGGATTAGCGCCATCAAAAGCACACGAAGTGTGCTTGATGTAACGGCGTAAATAAAAAGCTGTTCTGTGCGAACAAAGAGGTACGTGAGGCAAATTATTTATGTATTGCCGCGGTCGCTCTAATTACGTGAGGCTTTTGTTCTTGTAACCCCGGCCGTGGCCACTCGCTCCTCCATATTCGTTCGCCAGCGTCCGAGAATGTTCAGCAGATAACAATAATGATCTCTGTACAAGTATCTAACTACTTCGTTAGTCTTTCCATACGTAGTAAGTAAGCAATAAACATATTACAGAATTGGGTACATTTGTGTCTTAACTAATTAGATACTATACATTAACACACTTAAATTTTAACAAGAGTGTGGTGGTATGATAATTATTTGACAGGGATTAAAATAAGTTTTTTTGCGTTATGTCAGACCAATATTAGATCCCACAAAAAAAATTACTTACTATTTTTTAAAGACATGATATACATTGTTACATAGTAGAAGGACTCAAACAAAATTGGGCCATAATAGGAAGTAAAAATAGTCTTTCATTCCTGTGATAGTTATGTTTATATACTTAGAGCCCTCTTGTAGGAGTCTGACTCGGGCTTGGTTGGTTGGTCTTTAATGAACCTACGTTTTCACTTTTAATTTTTTTTTATGGTCTCCCTACTATACATATATATTATAATTAGTACAAATGTTCCGTCGAAAAGGCAAAAATTATTTTGATTATCATCCTACCTCTATATTCTGTGCTGTTCTGAAATATTTTCAAATCAAAATATTGAACATTAGCAAAATATCCGATTTCTCCAGCGTGCAAGGTGCGTCTTGCTGAAACACCATCCCTCCATAAGAGTCGAGGGGAGGAACTGTGCAATCAGAGCGAGAAAGAAGTGCCATATGATATTCACACGTAATAAATATTAGAAGAGGTCCAGTGATTGCGCAGGCAGGTGTGAATGCTACTCGGATGTAGCGTCAGGCCTTACTTATTTTTTATGGCGTCGTTGCTTTTTGTGGATGTTTACACATTGGCGTTAAGTGTTATGTGTTAAGAACATTAATTATATTATAATATGTAGATCAACATAGTAGTTTTTTAATTCTCTTTTGATCTTCGTAGGCGCATTAAAGTCAATAGGACTAGTTTTTACATGGCATTGTCTATTTTATAAGTTAAATAAGTAAGTATGGTTTCACATAAACAAAAAAAATTCTTGGATAATTTCGTCCAGTAACTTTTATCTGGCCATTAAATCATTGCTAATAAATACGTCTGAAACGAACATTTGTTGCTGAAGCTTTGAATTAAAAAAATATACTTGAATAGTTATATTTATATTTATCATGTCATATACTCTAATTAATCGAATATGGCGATGAGATTTGTAAATCGCTAATGAGTACAGTCAAATATGTTTTAATAGATCATTCGAAGAAATAAATAAAATACGCTTGTTCCTTTTTCACTAAATACGTTGGTTAGCAATAAATCAAAAGTTTAACAGTTAAAAATGGCAGCGAGGTAAACGTCAGTGTCACGTGTCGAATAAGCCGCGCCGCGCACAATTACACTAATTAATTAAAACTTCTCGTGTGACATGTTAATTACAAACTACGGAAATGTTGTTTATTGATACATTATCAGCGGTGATTTACGAAGAAATCACTTATTTATACTTGACGAACTATTTTTATTTTAAGTAGCTTTTTATTAATCATCTTTTGAATAATATGGGGTAGTGGTGGTAGTAAGGTATGGTAAAAGTGAGTAAAGATCTACATTCGATTCCTAATTCGGTTAATTTCTAGCTAAATAAATAAAATATGTTTTTATACTTCATTTAGTCATAGACGAGAGTAATTGGTACTATTATTTTTCCGTAGAGAATATTGTAATTTTTAAATCGTTGGGAATGGGAATTATATCAATATTTATTTAAATCAACTTAAAGTCAAGATTAACGAGTAATAGAAAATGTAGATAAGATATTATAGTAAAAAAATGTAATGCATAATTTTAAGTATTGTGGCATGTCACCCACTTGTCAGTAAAATATAATTGCTAATAAATAGTGAGCTGTGAAACTTAGAGTCTAGGCAAAGCCAGCAAACCACCGCAAGAGCGGCTACGCTCTGCTATAGTGAGCTGCGTAGCGCGCGACGACTGCGACAAGCGGTAAGCGGCAACCGCGAGCGACGCTTAACGAGTTGCGTTGAGCGATGGACGAGCGCAGCACAAGCGATTGTCGCCGGAGTGATGTGCGTGGAGATCCACGGCGGGATGCGCGGTGGGGCGCCGCACCCCTCCCGTTATCGATTGCCCCAGTTGAGAGCGGGGCGGAAGTAATGATAGAGCGGGATGCAACCACTGCCCGATCCGATGCCCAACTCCACCTACTAACACTAGTGCACTACACAAATATTGTTTCAGATAATGTTTAATCTCTCCCCTCACTTCCGCCGCGCGGTTTTTGACAACTTTCCTGCTTAACCCAAAAATCAGTTCGATTGCATCCTTACAAAAACAACGAATTGTTAATAGGAGTCCATTGAAAAGTTCCAAGCTCTAGTAATACTCTAGCCTCTCCAGATAAATTAGCCGAAAGTTTGAACCATCAAAGTAAACAACTTCTCAAAGTCGAGCGTGGAAGTGACATCCTGCTTATATCTATCTGAACGGATCCCGTAATAGCTTCCTCAATCTCGGCGTCAAAGTTCTCATAAGGCGCTTCTTAACTAAGGCGTTAAGGAAGATAGTTAGTGAGAGGCCTTCGGTAGGGTCTTAAAACTTGGTCGAAACTTGCGTAACTCGATCTCCACGATCCGACGTCGGGCGTCAATTCGGCGATAACTCACAATACGTTATTAGCATAATAATTATAACTGCTTGTAAACTATAGGACTTGAGGTCTTGCCAACAACGAGAATCAAGATAAACAGAGCCGGTCAGCGGAATTTAGGGAACGGGCGCGAAAACTACACGTTGAGTACCGATGTATAAACTGTTGAATCGAATAATTAAACTTTCATAGCTTAAGGACTAAACTATATCTGAAAATATAATATGTGCAGAATATCCCTATCTAAATAAATATGTATGGACTATACAAGGAAATATTTCAATCAAGGGGAATCATAGGAGTTATTGGAAGATAAGTGTGCATTGTTCAGTCTGTTTGACCAAAAGTTCTGGAAATGTGCCAGGTAAACAAAAATGCATGTTCCTTTAGGTTGTAAATAAAAAAACTTTGGTTAAATATCCATTACTTTATACTTCGATGACCTTCAACTAGTTCAAAAAGTGAATACATTAGATCTTCAATGTTTTTAGTATCAATAATAGACTTGATCAAATAAACATCGTTCGTCTGCAGGGACTTTAACTACATCATCAAATAAAAAACGTAAAAGTTTCTCAAATTTGTACCGAAATTGCGTTTAAATATACTGTTCAAAAATGTTGGCCTTAGATTACAGGTTTACCTGTGTAATATTAATATAATATTAAATATCAATCACTATCATAAATGTTAGCAATTTAAAACGCAACGTAAAGACAAATTTAGCTTGGAAGTAGGCACCAAGGATTAATCTAATTAAAAAGTAATATGTTCTTAAAGTTATTAATGTCTCAATATTGTATCACTGACTCCAAAAATTTAGAAAACTTAAGAACCAATGAATGGTTCTATATATATGGTAATATACACACATATTGTCATGCCTCTTTCCCATGGGGATAGACAGAGCTGGCAAATTGCATTGCTACCGAAGACTTTGCATCGCAATAGTATATGTTAACGTCATTCTATAGCATCTCTACTGTTTAACTACTTAATGATTTTAAAAGCAATTATAAATTTTCTATTTTATAATATACAATTTTAATATTTATATGTATGTTAAAATATTTCTTAAAATTAGCAACTATGTTCTAGAGTCATTCGATCAATGTCACTATTATGTAGGAATTCCGACTTTAAAAGTCACAAAATATAAATAACCTCAGTCCTAATAACTTTTAAATAAAACATTTGATAGGCACACAAAAAGTGCTACACCAAAAAGTAATTTCCGCAAAACATTAAAAAGTATAAGCCGCTTTGACGGCGCAACGTACGAGCGGGGACGGCTACCCGATGACCACCATAAAGCGGAGTTCATAAGGCTTGACGTTTCGGACCTAGCCGTCATCAGTTATATTGATTTTGCGATAAAACGCCGACAAGCGCGTCTTCGCAGCGTGGTAAATTGCGATGGAATCTGAGCCACGCTCACATCCAATGATAATAAAGTGTAAAAAGAGTCGCCGTTTTAACGTCCACTTTATGGGCACTTCCTGTGGCCCGTATAAGGTTCAGGATGCGCAGATATATAGCGTTGTTAATGCCGCTCTGCCAATCGCTCCACTCTTTGTACTCAACTGAATGGGACTGCGAAGCGATTTACCTTAGCCACGCTAACGTTTAGGATTTGTAGTCTTCCGATCTTTATTATTGAGATTATCTTAGGAAAAAATAGAACACGATATTTTTGAGCAATGTTCCAAATCAGCGTCTAAATGTTAAGGGATATTTCTTTAAATTATAATTAAAAATACCAATAAATCGTTTGTACTTAAAGCTACGAAAATAATGCCATTGCGACTTTCAAGGTGTAGAGTGTGTTATTTGAAGATCAGTAAAAATAAATCCAATTTGGCCGATTTAAAAAAATCATAGGAAATATTGAGTGACGTTCCAACTTGTGATAGGGATTAGGTATATATTTGCGTAGGTTTATTTTTAATTTATTACTTTGAATAATTTTGAATTAAGGAATTAATAATATAATAGAATAATTAGAATAATAATTTGTACCAGCCCTTTAAACATGTTAGCAAGGGTCGGTATCCAAAAATGAGGTTTGACTGAACAATTTACACTTTTAGGTCGAAATATGAATTTAACTTTGTAGAGATACAAAATTAATTAGGAACACAATTATGTTGGTATTTTAAATCGATCAAAACCACAACGTGAAAAATATTCTGCTTTTAATATTTTACTTTTACATACTTTATACAAGTACTTGAGATAATCGATTCTAATAAGAGTATATTGTAATCTAGGTGTTACTAAGAAACTCTTCAGACGTTTATTCGATTAATTAATGATCAGCCTGAGTAAATTGTTACAGTTTTAAACATTAAACAAGATCTAATGTCGTAAAACGAAGTCTCCTATTCAAAGGAGATCACTCTATAAATAAACTTGAAAATCCAATTAAGAAATGAGCGGGGAGCGGATTTATTTCACTCTCATTTTATTATCGTGCATGACTATAAAAGCGGATAATTTAACTGTACAGTGTGATAGTAGCGCTGTTTAATAGTAGAATAACAGTTAAGTTAGTCATTCAATAAGAAAATAGCCATGGCTTCAGGTGACAAGTTGCTATGTAGCTATAATAAAATCGGTGATTCGTATGAAATGTGTTTGAAGTACTTAATTTGATTGTGGAATTATCTTACTAATATTATAAACGTGAAAGTTTGTATGGATGAATGTGTGCATGGTTGTTACTCTTTCACGCAAAAAGTATTGCATGGATTTTGATGAAACTTTACATTGTACAGCTTATACATTGGAATGACACATTCATCGATGTACCAAGTGAGCAAAGCCGGGGGCAGAAACTAGTTTAAAATATAGTTTCACAATTAAAAGAATAAGGTAAAGCCGCAACTATAGTTTAATTTAGTACGTATTAATACATATAGAACACACATAGTACACCATAGTTTATTTTTTTAACATGGCGTCTTAAGGTTAAATAAAGATTGGTGTGTATTGACTGGCAAATTTTCTTTTGTATTAACCGTACATTGGAGCGAAAGTAGATTGATATCTTTTAAAAAAATATATGGATACTACATTTTTAATATTGTAATATAATTATTATTGTAATTATTATTGTAATAAATTAAAAATAATAATTGATTCTCTAAATCAGACCCAATTTATTTCGGGTGGAGCCAGTAATGGTTCTAGTTAGTAAGCCAATAAATTAAAAACGCAATGTGCCTATTTTTTTCATTACATCCTTTTCCATCAACTGCCAGAATACTTTTCCGGTCATTTCGCGAGTAGCAGAAAACGCTTATTTTTACTGCCCGTAAAACATCAATAGAATTAGGTAAAGTATTTACTGTGAAATATGCTTCGTCCCGTGCCTTTAGCCAAGGTGATCCGCAGGAGAACCCTTCGTTTCGTTCTTATAAGGTCGACATTTCCTCCAGCCATTAAAATTTTACGAGTGAACTGGCGAAATGAATGCCAGAATTAGGTTAAGGAGCAGCCCAGGGATCGCGTGACGAAACTCCCCCCCTATTCATTGCTAATTTAATACTAAAACAATTACAAATCATTTTTCTTCTAGCTGTACATTGAACGTATTTGGTGAACGCGCCCAGTCACTTAGAAAAAGCCTTTTGGAATATTGTTCGTTGGTTGTTATACGACTTCGTCTTTGCTGTGTGTTTATATTGCCATCGTTTGAATAGGAAACCTTATTACTCACGTGTAAACTATTTCAGAGCCTGAAGAATTTTTGGTGAAAAATACCTAATGTGTATAGTGATTCATTATGTTCAGGATTTAAATGGCCTTGCCACATAATAAATTATTGTTTTAATTTCCAAAAATACTAGTACGATTGCCCTAGCTCTTCATTATTAAAATCCCAAAAGATGGTACAGATTAAAAACCCTTTCAATAGGTTAATCTCTTTTCAAGCCGTAAATAGCCATACGGTACCACAAGTTTTAGTTACTAGGTTCAATCATATTACAACAGAACATCAAACATCAACAGTAACATTTTAAGCTAACATCATCACCATCTCACGTAAAAAGTCATCACAAATGAAAAATTTGGTATCTTTCAATAATAAGTACTTCTCTAATGTCTAATAATCTTTCACTAATGAGTACATTGTATATAAGCTCGTAAAAGTATATCTACATACGCATATTGTAAATAATATTCAAAGCGTAACTATTGTTTTGTTTAAAGTTTAGGAGATGAGTGAGCAGAAACGTACGACGTCAAATCAAGTTCTTGAACCGTTGCTCCGAAATTAGGTTTGTCTCTTCGACAAGCTCTGATTGCTTCTCTTGTTACTTCGGAGGTCATTTAACTGAAGCCAGCCAATAGGATTGAAATCATTCATTCCAATTGGATTAACAGCTAATTTGAAAATATTTTCTGACGTATTTTATTATGAAATCTTTTGTAGTGATTTGTTTTCGTCATATAAGTTATTGAAGATATTTTGCCACGGTGTAATGTTTCAACTTTTAAACTTTCGTAGCCGCTTATGAAAGAGTTTATACAGAAGTATTTTACTAATTATAACTTTCTCAAAATGTATTATTGCCACAAGATTTGTAATAAGTTTTTATAAATTGCGTATTTTTATAAGCCTATATCTATACTAATAATTTATAGAGGAAAGATTTGATTGTTTGTTTGTATTGAATAGGCTCCGAAACTACTGGACCAATTTGAAAAAATATTTCGTCAATGAAAAGCTACCTTATCAGTAAGTAATATAGGCTATATAATATTATCCCCATATTCCTACTGGGACGGGAACTACGCGGATGAAACCGCGAGGCGCTGCTATGTGCAAATAAACATACACCGCAAGCATGTTAATGCAATCAATTAATATACAAGCATATTAATCTTATATCTAGATAATAATACATTATATTTCAATTAAATACCAAATGATTACGCTGTAATGTAATCCATTGGCAGGTGTACTTCTAATTAATTACATTATTATTAATAGACGCATTGTACATTTAATACTCGTTTTAATCAAAAGCCTATTTTCGCTCCATTTCTTTATCCAATTTTCTCCTTGTATTCAATATTTGCACACGCTGCCCTCAGCCCATCCCCCATAAAGCAGCAACAGGGGCAGGACACACCTTCCGGCTTCCGGCGTTTTTAGAGATCCCTACCTTAAAAATAACACCCTTGGTAACACATAGTCATCCGTCTTACATACCGTCAAAAATGGTAGAAGTATTTTCTTAAGCAGGGAGATAGTTTGATGAAATTAATATGAAACAATTGATTATTATTTGTCCCTGAGAGTTGTTAAAAACAATGGCGTTAAATATCACAATAAATTATGCGATTTATAAAAAGGTGACGATTAGGCTAGTTATGGAAAATTAAAAAATTTAGGCAGAATTGAAATGTCATTCAGCATTAAGTGTAATAATATGTATGTATGAATCAACCTACGGATCCCTCAAAGCGCGAGCCAAATCGCTCTTGTCGGTTTTTTCCAGCCGCGTCTAGGCTTGGCATTCGCGGCACGCGTCTTTCCTTTGTTTCACCCGCTTATAACGAGATATTGTGATTCGCCGCCATTACGAGCCCGCATATACACAGATGATGCGAATATCAAACACCGTATTAGATACACGTTTTCTTATTAAGACAAGATAGACGCTGAATAATAATACTCTTAGTGACGTGTGATTTCACGAAAGAATTATTGTTCTTAGGCGTTTATGATCAATAATGTTTTCAATGTTTCTTTTTTTATAATATTTTACATGGATATTTTCATAAGGACTTAGGGAGAAAAATAATTGAATGGTATGCCTTCGTCTGGCTTCTGTAAATAGTTAGGTATCTGAGAAAAATATTCTAAAATAAAACATTGATTTACAAATTAAGTAAGTTAGTATCATATTATGATACCACAATTAAACATTTTGAAATAATTTAATCAGTATTCCGAGACACAAGACAATTAATTTGATTTTAAAATACATTTTGCTTTGTAATCAATTTATTATTAACATAACTTTGGACTGTTTTCAGTATCACGTCTTAGGAAAATGTTCAACTAAATATTTTACCTTTTAAATATCATTAATAATTACATAAATTAAAACGCCCAGCTATTTTATATCTTTCTTAACATTAAAATCTATAGAGCCATTTATATTCAGCCAATCAGAGCGCAGTCATTGAAATATATTTCTTTGGCTCAATTATTCTTATGTAAATCTAACTACATAGCTATCCATTGGTTGTATATCTACTCGATGTACTAGGCACACCGTTAAGCCTGTAAACATGTAATGGTATTGCTGGATCACATTACGTCAGATCGCGCTCTACACCTCACAATACAATTTTATTGCTGTCTCTGCGATGGCGCTGTTCGAGAACACGCTACGTGAGATAACACAAGGGATAACTATAACACTTTATTTTTGTGTTCTACCTACATTTAAATGGGGCTTTTATTACTTATATTCTCAGTATTGCTATTGACAGGCCTGTGGTCGAGGGGCAGAGACCCTGGCTTCGAAACCAAGGTTCGCGGGTTCGAATCCCGCTAGGGGCAAATGTTTAATTTGATGAACATGGACAGAACATTTTTTATCGAGTCATGGATATTTATTAAACGTATTTAAATATGTCTATCCGTTCACTTAGTATACATAGAACAAGCTTATAAGCTTAGTTTGGAACTAAGGAATTGGTGTGTCAGTCTAGAGAATTTATTATTATGATTTAAAAAAAAATATCAATGACATATTCAATGCAACAACAAATATAATTAGTTAGCAATTGGAGGGTAGTTAAAAAAAAATCTGATAGAAGAGCAAAATAAAAAATCTCTGTTATTTTACTCCCCTGTAAAGCCACTATAATAGTATTTTCATCTTAAAAATACTTCTTGGCATGAAAATATAGTTTCACGAATATGGCACGTATGGCGTCTGAATATTCGTGAGGGACTAATCCGGCGGATCGGCCGCAAGCCTGAAAGATTCAAGGCGCGAAGCACCGCGTGCGCTACTTACGCCGCTTACACTCTTAATGCGCCTAAGACGATCCCCGTTATGCGATACGGCATGAACTTGTGTACAAATCTGGATGTTGATGAAATTTGTATGTTTATATTTTCTGGGAGTTCAAGGCCAGCAGTAAAAGTTTCGTAGCTAATACCGATGCTGGTACAAACATACGTTTATAAAAAGGTACCGGTAATAGCCAGATTCGCAATCCACAGATCTAGGTACGAACGACCCACCCTTCAACGAACGGGATATTGCCCTTGAAAGATGATTTTCATATATTTTTAATTATTTTGTCATGGTAAAAAAACATTTCAAAACATGTAACTTAGTAGTTTCACGAACATTTCACGTATGGCATCTCAGGAGTGTAATCCTACGCATCGGCCGCAAGCCTAAAAATTCAAGGCGCAGATCACGGCATGGGCTACTTACGACACTCACACTCTTAATGCGCATAAGACGATTGACGTTATGCGCCACGGCCCACTCCTGTACACAAATCAGGATGTTGCCGACAGCACATTCGCATTAACGGTGATATTTATATTTGGTGAATTTTGTGAGTTTATACTTTATGGCGAAATCTCGATAATGTTGCCCAATGCCTATGTGCAACATTATCGAGATTGTCGCTATTATCAGCAAATCACATAACGACGATGTTGATGATAACTACAATCAAACGTTTATAATTATATTTAAGTTTATATTATAATAAGCTTTAATCATCGTCTTATTAAACGCATAGATTAGTGGAATGTTTTTGTAATTGAATTGATGACATTTATTTATTTCAAGGGTTCATAAAATCCTACCATGATGCCTGTTGATGAAACATTCAACCCTTTCACCTTCTACGAAAAAAAAAAAACAGTGCACTACAACTGTAAAGAAACCAGATATCTTTCTAAAACGTGCTGAGAAAAAGCAATTAGTAGTAACATGAGGTTTCTGGTGCGGGATCCGGTGTAACGGAACGTAGCGAGGAGTTACGCAACTCTCGTTACGCAAGCCAGATAAGCAAGGGTGAAATCCTATCTTATTTGCGCCCTCGGATTAAAATTAAATTTTATAATGCCTCAGCAAATCGCGCCGCTACACCGTCGAGTGTTCCCGCTCATTGTCTAAAACCTTAATTTAATTTCATGTGACTCCGTAAATATTAACTTCATTAAATATGTATAGGTAGACGTTAATAAACACCAGTGATTCGGTTTGATGTTTCCCGCTGGTGGAAGCGTTCTGCTTAGAGTTAAAGAATCTGTTTACCCTGTGGTAAATTTTTCGATTGATTGTAATATTTATATTTACTTATTAAACGAAACGAGATACTTAATTAGGTATAAACTAGCACCTGCCAACGCTATATAAATAATATAAAAATAATTGTTTGGTTTTTTAATTCTTAATTTAATTTCATATTTAAGTGCCGTTAGATCCGGATTATAATTAGTAAGAAAATCTGACTTTTTTTCACTATATACCTACCTAATTAAGTATCTCGTTTCGTATCTTATGATGAACTTCGCTAAATTAATAAAAAGATAATTTAATGAAAGCAGAGGCAGAAATAATGATTAGTTTAAAAGCAAAGTCATCTTTCTCCTGACATTACTCACAAAGTTTAACAGTGTTTAGTGACTTCAGAATAGGCAGAAAGCCTATGTGCTCGAGGATTACTCTAAATGAGTGGAATGACAAACGAACAGAATAATTAACTTTCTGTGTAGATGAAACTGAAAATCTGAACTTTATTTCAAATTACAGGCTAGTTTTTAAAATCTTTTTCTTCTTTTCATATAAATCTTTTGGTGAATGAATACCTAACTAAAAAGTTGTTACCCGCTACCTTGTTCGCTTACAAATAAGAAACTCTTTTTGCGCATAAAATTCCTCATTAGGTAAAAAACAAAATATATATACCTATCCAGCTAGATGCACGATACAGTATCTAGGTATCGTAAATCTAGGTAACCTAAATCTTTATATTGCAAAGCTTAAGGTGCTTACACACCCTACAGCACGCCAAACGTACTAAATGTATTTCTATATCATGAGATTTTCCCTGCGTGATTTAAGAAATATTTACAAGGAAGAATTACCCGAGGCACACCCCGGATCGGATGTGATTGCGTTATTTCTTTCTTATTTCGGTCTTTACATGTTATTATCGCATCGACATCCGACTTGGGAGGATTTTCCTTTACATACCGCCCGGGGGATATGTGACATTGTCGAGAAATTACAACTAATGATATTTTGTTGTTTTCGAGAGTGAACAAGGGTTTTGTTGGAACTCCTTTTTGGATTTTTCAAAGAAGTTTTTAACTTGTATTTCGATTTTTAATACTCTATCTAATAGAGTTAGTGAACTCTTAGAACAGAGCCTTTCTAATCAGTATACAGTAATTGTTAGAAAATGATTTGAATTTCGCTTAAGTATATTAATTATAATTTTTGCATTGTAAATTTGTTCATTATTTTTTTATGAAAATAAAAGTTATTTAGATTGTTTAAAATAGCGATCATATGTAAATTGGTTTCCATAATAAAGAGATGTTGAAGCTAGAGGTCACTCCAAATTGGCTTCACATACAATATTTCTACCCGTTATGCATAAGGTAGTCTCACCTTAGTATTATTGCTACCACAGCTCATGAGTTAAAAAACCAAAGGTAGAGAAATCCAATACTTTGTGAATGAGTTTGAAGCAGGAAAATAGAATTTTTCCTTACATTCCTTGGAAAACACTGAAAGGCTGTTTCCGCAGTGAGCGGTACACGGAAATGTACTACGGATGGTGGTAAAAAACCGAAGCCTGAACCAAAACAGTTTACCGGAGTGCGGCGTTGGGGGATGCGTCCTCACATGTGCAATGTATCCTTTGTTTTTGCTTTAAATACGTTTAGATGAAACAGGGAACGCAAGTTACCAGGTCGAAAAGTACAAGTAGACTATAGGTAGGTAAGCCTATACTGGCATGATGCATTGGCATGACAAATTACTGACAATTATAAGATATTTAAAATTAGTCGTTTATTTAGAGTTTTATGTTAACGACAAAAACAGTTCTAGCCCGCGGCCTACATATTTAATACAAGGTATTTGTAGTTATTTTTAAAGTTTCATCATTACTTCAGATAATAAAGAATGTCTTTAAATGCATACTTTAGCTTAAGCCCTTGGTCCTTGGTACTATAAAAATAAAAAGTAGACTGTATACCGAATAATTCGAATAATATAACCTTCTAATAAGAAAACAATATAGTAAACCATTGTAGTTTGTTGGCCTCTTCAATACAAACATACAAACTCACAAATAATAAATATTTTCTCTTTATAAAATGAATAATAGTATTCATGCTATTTATATTTTACAGAAAATATTTTGGGTACCATACATTGGTAACCGCAACGAGAAAAGTTGTATATCAACATAGAAGAAATTTAATTTCCCCCACTATCTAAAGAGTTTCTACATACTTAAAAGTTCTGAAACATTTTCCAGACTCCGGTATCCCGTTCTTTAAAATAACAAAAATTATAGACGCTTTGTGAAAATTACCCCGCGTGGCTATCAAAGGGAATTTACAACAAAGAAATTGAAGTTGTCGGAATGTTTTTACGTCTATTATATTCCCGGTGGGTAGTTATTACGGGTAGTTACAGGAATTGAAGATAAAACCGGAGATCACGCGATTCATTTCTGTAATTGCACGACGCTGTATTTCCCCAGATTCCTCTCGGATTGTAAAATGAGACACTATGAATTAATTGGCAAAGTTTAAAGGATTTTAAAACTATTTCCGCCGGCCGCGGAGAAGAATTGTTAGAAAAATATTAGCTTGGTTGGAAGTTTGAACAACGGAATAACCATCTGATGATAAAATGTAATAAGGAAATTAAATTAGGTATAAGTATTTTATTATGAGTACATTATGAGTATAAATCGGTCGGCAGATGGTTTAAACAGTTTATAAAATATTATAGACTTATTATTATATAGGTACGGTACTTGTATTAGGTATTGTCATATTATTATATTTTTATTTTACCTAATTTACAACCATAGCGCTGGTAAATTAATGAGACATAAAGTAATTTAGGCACAACCTAAAAGTGTCAACCATTCTAAAATTATAATCGCAATTAATCCTGGTGCTCATACATAAATTCTCTACTTATAATTAAAGTATAAGGGGCTTATACGGTCTTATTACAATAAGTTAATACTAGCTTCAATCCAAGTGAAAGTACATACATACATACATACATAATGTCACGCCTTTTTAAGTAATTGCAAATTATATGCCACCATTATTTAAATATGATTTACAGGGTTAAATTTCAAATTGTTTGGTTAGTCTCTATTTCAATCTAGAACATTTTTTTTCTAATAAGGCCGTTAACACAAGTAACCGCAGTAATACTTGTGTAGCTTTGGAAATGCTATGACTTCTAAGTTCCTGAATAAATAGTTGAAAGGAACAACTGTTCGCGGCCTTTCTATTTATGTAAGCTTGGTGTCTTCACAGGCTGAATAATATATGTCCTACGCGACCATTCCCTATTTGAGATCATGTTCGCTTACTACTACGTATCTTGACTTCTTTTAAATTCGACATTAGATAAGATGGTTGCATTCGTAAGAGGCAACTTCCAATTTTCGGTTCATTGTACCAAAATAAACTCTCTGAAAATATTAAGGAATACATTTATTCAGGTACACTTTATTAAACGTAGGTATTATAAACGAGGAAATAATTTGTCTGTTTGTCATGGATGCAGATTTGAAATATAGGTACTTACCTACGTTACTCTACCCTACTTACGTTTACATTGCATTATCATGAATATGAATATAATCTAAATAGAAATAAATGTAATCAATCATATAGTTAAATTAAATATACTATAATACTAGTGATGATAAAATACAGAAGTAAACAGTGCTAATAACGTTATAATAATAAAATAAAATCATAATGTGTGATTTAAAAAAAATTACGGCTAATACGATATTTTAAGTAATTTTGAAATTAGCGGCATTATGGGGCCTGTCAAAATAAATTGACCTCACAGGTGGTAGGATATCTGAGGGATGCTGGCTCAAACCTGGGCACTTGGTCAGGTTTGAGCCAGCATTAGCGTCATGCCCCGTGATAGATAAATTAATCACATAACGCTGAAGATCATGTTGCGAATTGTTTAACTATCCAAAATTAGGAAAAACTTATCTACGATTTGTTTTATGGTGACAATGTGCTGCCCTTTCTTTTTTGTTTATGTCTGGAAGCATCATGGATAACTGATAGATGTCAAACATTATCTCGTCCCCATGGCCTCGGCCTATAAGTGTCCATTAGTGTCGAGACTAATGTCATGTAACCCTATACGTTTGACTTTCGGTAAGGGCTTCAAAGAGAAAAGGCTCTGATATCGCTTCTTATACTGATACGATACATAGTTATAAGAGGTATTACATTCCCAGTACACATACGTCTGAAACAGAAATAATGAGCCGAAATAAGAATAATATAGAATAATATATATAAAAAACAAAACAGTCATTTTTATCGAAATTATTTCATTGCGTATCCGTTAATAAGCCGAAAATAAACTCATCAGGTTAAAATTATCACGAATGTATTTTTTTTATCATTCATGAAAATAATTCGTCACTAAAGGTTTAAGAGAGTTTACAATTATTTTAAATACTTTTTATGACTTATTAAATCGCAATGTTTTCAAGTAAGTATAACGTAGGTTTTTAAATACCAATTTGTGACATTTTTCTTCTGACTCTTAGCCAAAATATGTTAATGCAATCAAAATTTTTGAAATAAATGCATTTTTAAAAACAGTTTTCACTTACAATATTATGTTGTACAAGTGCGTTTTTCGACGGCTAACGACGTTTATGTCTGACTTTAAATTTCCGAATTGATATTACCTATTTATACTCCAGTGACACAACTATATTTACCGTTTTAGGGACTTAGTAATTTCATCGGATGAAGCCCCCGACGACAGTATTCAATCTCAATGCCGGAGAACAGGGGGTCCGCTATGCGCACAGTCCTCCGGTAACCTCTTCAGAAAGATGTTTCTAGCATTTTATCTTCATTTTATTTTTGTAACATTGAGAATAGAATGACCTATCGCTATGTTACTGTTCCAATCTAAACCATTCAAAATACGACACAAAACTATTAAAAATACTGCGGAAAGTGAGACAATAGTGTTAGGTATCTGAAAGGGCGAGCCATTGAATATTCGCAGCAGATAGTTGCTTCATTCAGTAAGCTCGCCGCTTTTCAACAGGGTTTTAAACTTATAGAGACGGCTTAACTCGTAATGGAAATTTCTAGCAATTTCGTTATTATTACTAGGTACAAGGATTTACTTGTGGCTTCGCTTGTAATTTTTTCTTGTTTGGAGATATTTATTGAAATAGTAGCTGTAATTTTATTGGTGGTCTGTGAAGTCATGTAACCTACTCGTAGTTAATTCGATTGCTTGTAACAAAATGGAGTGGAGTGCATGCCTCGTTCTGATGTAAACCAGCATCAAATATATGAGTGAACATGCGTAAAATTTACAATAGAATCTGATACCGTGATTTTTACCAAAAGACAAAACATACACAATCATATTAAAATTGACCAGGTCGAACTGCGTTATCGTTTTTTAAAATAAATAAATATCCTACTACATCACATACTGATCCGACTTGATCTGACTCCGAGGTGAGTAGCTTAAGCACTTGTGTTACGGATATCATAATCAACAGTAGTATTACAAATATATACTTAATTATTATTGGATATTAACGCCCAGACACAGAACAAACACAAGTTTTCATCATACAAATGTTTGTCCTGGGTGGGGATCCAACCCACAACTCCTGGGGTAGGGTCACTACCGAATGCGCCATCGAGCCAATCAATAGAAATAGACAAAACATAAAGAAAAACCAATTGGATAAATATTATTTTCATAAAATTTTTAGCTTTACGAATAAATATCGTGGCTGCTTTGGAAGATTTCAAAAATAGAATAAGAAAGTTCATAATAAAAACGTCATGAAAAAAATATTAATTCATTAAATAAAATTCACAGTAGGCATGACTTTAAGGTTTCTTTTTTTTTGTTGAAAAGTGCAAAACAAATCTAATGTTAATTAGAAATGTATCGTAGACAACAATTGTAATAAGTGAAACGATATGTACTTACGCCCGCCTTTAATTTAGCGAAAATTAATATCATAATGCCGAAATTCACCGTGGAGAATCTGCATAGTTACTAAAATAAGATTGTTAGGTGGATTATGAGTTTAATTTTCTGACACAGACTGAATTTATTGAAATTGTATTATTTGATTCTGTAAGCCTCGTAATTGAATAAGAACGCAAAGTAACTCTAGATAGACGTCTAGACGAAACATAATATGAGTGGTGTGTTATTTAACGTACGATTATGTAGGTATTCTATTTATTGCAATTAAATAAACGTATAATTTTTTACATCTCCTGGACCTAATACAGATAAAACAGTAATCAATTATTTTATATTATCATACTTCCGAGAGTATAGTTTAAATTTAAATACTTAGATTTTCTTCTCTATACGCTTTTAGTCAAAAATTTAATTGATGGAAAATTATGAATTAGCAGTAAAATAATATAAAAAAAATCCGTCAACATCCCATACGTTGATCTGACTCTAAGCCATAAGTCCCAGACCAACATGGTTACAGTTGCTTATTCGCATAATTGCTTTAAACGAAGGTCAACTCTAATCGGAGATAAGTAAAAAGCTCAGCAGTTAATTACCATAACGACACAATACATGACAGGCTCTCTATCACCGGTCGACCGCGCGACCAGGAAGTGTGCCAATTATGTGGCGACATTAGACCGAGGACGATGCCTGTGAGACAGGCTGCAGTTTTTTCGTCAACACTTAATTAGAAGCGGAGAAAAAGGCGGTTGATGTATTACATGTAACGTTTAATGGACACGGGAACTCGTCGTTAATTAAATTTTATCGTGGCGTTTATTTTGTTATTTTCCTTCGATGTGTAACAAGGAGTCGGTTTTACAATGAAGTGTTGGCATTGAGTTGTTCTTAGAACGTTTCAAAGTGTAATTAATATTTTTCTATTTGTCAAGTGTTAAATAAGAGTATATACTGCTCTTAGTTGTGAGAATCCTACTTATTTTATTACGATAAGATATTATGTAATTGTGTCGTTTACAATAAACTATCCAGTAACCAGTCATATTAAACATATTCCAACAAATAAAATATAAGTACATACATACATACATTAACATCACGCTTATAATCCCCGAAGGGGTAGGCGGAGTCAAAGGAGCAGCAGGCCCCTTTAACCACATTCAGCGAAAAATAAAACTGGCCTGCTTAAATGGAATATTGAGAAAAAGTAGTGGCAAGTGGCTAGCTTGTCGCCTATACAATCACATACCCAAAACCCGAAACACTATAAGTTGCCTTTCACGACATGCTAGGCAAGAAACACTGTTGGCACATTCTTTTTAAGTCCCAGACCAACATGGGACAAGTTATAAACATAAGGACAGTTTGTTATTGACGCCTTCTATGATCACGTCAGATAGGTACCGTATCTGATCTGATGTGACTTAAGTATTATTACGATTATACCATAATTCAGATTTTTTTAAAATAAATACTGAACTATGGTATAATGTAATTATTCTATATTCGAATCTCACAGGCTACTCATACAATGTAAAATCGGTATGTATTAAAGTAACAAATGCCATGTATTTTTAACACAATTAAGCTAACTTTATAATTCACAATATAAAAATTATAAACTTATATTGGACTACAGCAATTTGTACTGAAAATTTTAATAAATATATATAATTTTACTTATGCAACTTAAGTTCTAAAGCACTAATGGAAACACCTACGCATGTACGCCTGTTGAATAAGTCGGCTCTTGTATCAGCGTGATACTCAACATGTAGGTAGAAGTAATAATATGACCCAGAGTACTGCTATATTTAAAACTAACCCGTATTATAAATAATATATTCTTCAGCTCTAAACTAGGTATTTATGTTTGAACTATATAACAATGACAGATTTATATACCTATGTATACATTTTAAAAATCCACGACATGAGTACAAAAAACAAGCTCACCCCAAGATCATTTGCCGCTAGGATTCAAATCAACTACTGCTGGTTTCGTGACCTCTAACCAAACGGGCTATTGAAAAAGAACTTGTTTGTTTACTTAAAAGAACACCTAACTTACTAACTTAATATTTAAGAGACGTATTCACTGCAGTATTAGCAATAAAATACCAACGAAATTCAGTGAGTCAGTGTTTTTGCACACGCTATCGCACGTACAATGTAGGAGATAGTCACGGCACGGTAACACCTAGCACTAAAGATAGATGAAATAAAAACAGCAAAAGTGTAACAGGGAGCGTCGCGCGGCATGTCCTGCCCCACCGACACCCACCATTAGTTTACATACAAATGGGACTCGTTTTACATAATCCATCGTATACGGCAGCGGTAATTTGTTGCAAACCGTCTGGATAAGCAAATTGATCGCACCCTTTATAATGCATATCCGATAGCGGATCCGACGAATGAAGTTTGACGCCTGTTAACGTTTTGTGAACAGCTCCATTAAAAAGTTTCACGCGGCCAAATTGACGTGATTATTTTGAATAGAGAATGATAGTACACGGTTTGAGAGCTGCTTGCATGTCTCAAATAGATTTTAGGTATCGTACGCTTTAACTATTATCCTCCTTTTATATGCATCCCCGTACCCATATGTGCCTAGATATATCTACATTCGAAAATAAAAAGACTTGGATTAATGGTCAGAGTGGCCATTTAATTTAATAATAACCACAGAAGTAATTTACTTTGGAATACTATGTGGAATCCGTTTTTCTATAAAATTTCTTAGTACCTCAAAGTTGACCTAAAGTTTGACCAAACCTCAAATTAATTTCACAAGTTAGCTTCTCGATAAAATCTTGCGATAATATCCCCCTTAATACGCCTATATGATACCCAATACAGTAAATACGTAGTGATTTTTAAAATGTTAATCTACATATAAATGTCTCTTGATATATGTATGTGAAATTTGTATAGCTGAGCTTTATAGATATTTTTTTGATATCAATAAAACTATTTTAAAATTACTGTTTCGATCCGATATGCAAAAACGACTTTGGATAAAAAATATCACTCAATCCAAAATAACCAAATGAAACAAAAGTTACGGTTAAATTGAAACTTTTATGTTTAAAAATATACTGTATTTTTTTTTCAAAATAGAGCCACCAAACGGAACAACAATCGAGTTACAGCCAGCAACTGAATTAATATCGTGCTGTTTGTCCGTGCCATCGATAGAATGACGATTTGAAAAATATAGTTGAATCGAGTGGGTCGATTAATATTCGGACGTAGCGAGGGCATTGAGATGTAAATGCTGTGACGGAAGGCAGGAACAAGCGACTAACGAACATGAAGCGCAGGAGACGACGCGATTTGTTAGCCGCCAATACACATGAGTTACGAAAAATACCAATGGAATCAGACAATATGGAATATAATAACTATAAACCAGGATAAATTTTAAACATATATACTTACTTACTCACTAATATATAACTCTCGGGAACTACTAATTCGAATTTTTTTTTTTATATATTGAATAGTCTATCGAGGAAGGCTTTAGGCTATGTAACATCACGCTACGACATATTAACCATAAACACGGGTGAAACTGCGGATAGCTTGTCTTCAAAATAAAGTGTAAGTGTTTTTACCTAAAATATATTGTGCACAGTGCACAGTCAGTCCTGTGCACAACATATTACGAATAGTCAGTCAAGAATACTCAGTCCTTTTCCTTTTGCATGCGGAACTGACCTTTGAGTATCTGTTGCAATTAGTTTTAAGAACATACTGTATATCATAATAATTTATTATTGTAAACAGATGTTGGTTGGTCTAACTAAATTAAATATTGTAAAGGACTTTTGGGGAAAGTACAATGATAATTATAGAGACAGAAGACAAAGATAAAAGTGATGATGACTATGATGATGTTGTGCTTCCCAAGAAATAAATATTCTCTCTATTGATGCATTTGAAAAAATAATGTGATAGAGCCTAAAACGTAGCTGAAGACAGATAAAAAAACCTTGCAAATTAAAAATTCATTTAAAAATAAAACTAAGAAGAACAGTTATTTAATTCAATTTACTTCCTACCACAATTATGTTGCTCCATCTCTTTCACACGAAGCTGGTAAACTTTTTCCTTTTAAGGGTATTCTACAACATTTACAGAATAAAGTTTAGTAATAGCGCCTTGGTAGCACTAGGTACATTTTGGTTACCGCATTCGCCACTAATGTTTTCTCAAGCAAATACTCCGCTGTACACATTATAAAACAAACGTTCGTTCCCGTAGCAGGAATGTGCTGCGGAGCGCTCTTGTGTAACCACGATTGTGATTCCTAGCTCCTTGTCGCCTGTCGGTATGCGCGACGCCTGCAAGTGGCGATATTTCAGCGCCCAGCGCTTGTTTATGAAAACTTTATTCACGTCAACATGCCCTGTCTGTCAAGTGCAGTGACATTCGCACTCCGGCATGCAACCTTTATGCAGCCCTGATGCAACGGCGGAAACCGGCTCAAGTTTTGGCACAAAAGTGCAATTAAACTTTAATCATAACAATACTCTGTGGCGGTTTAAACGTTATGGTAATAGCGGGGGAGATAGGAGCAATAGAGCTATTCCGGCGTTGCGACGGAACGATGTTTGTCACACACGAATTATAAACACAGCTTAGGATGAATCTTAAGGAAGATTAAGATTCCTTTTTGTTTTTTGGAAGCTTGGCAATTTATAGGTAGATACTGCTCACAGTTGCGCTTTAAAATAGAACTTCATAGTAAGTAACATTGAATTGGTAAAATATATCACAGTATAACAAAACAACCCATCAAAAATTTTTCACAACAAATTCGCGGCGCATTTCAGCCCGGTCTTCTCGCGCGCGCCGCGAAAAGTTCGAGCGTATGAATATGATATGTTCAAATCTACTCGATATTATGCCGTTGTCAAACCGTCTCATCTCGGCGAAGATGCCATGCAAATATTGATTCGTCTCAGTTGAAAATTCATAGGTACACGATATTATCGATGGCGGCCCAAGCGGGCACGCGCACGGATGGCTGGCTCGGCTCCTACCTACAACGCCTCACTATTTTACATATAAATGGACGTAGCTCCATAATCCGTCTAACACAATGGCTTTAATTTGTTCCGTAGCTGTGTGCGTACGCAAATGAAACCTGAAATTGGTGCGAAGGCTCGTCGCTTGCAACGAATTTGGGGGCAACCACCACTTACAACGTGAGAATGGGCGCCTGTGATGGGGTGAATATATTCAATCTTAATTTTGCGTTTCAAAAGAATCTCTCATGCGAAAGGGCCTGTTGCAATCTCTTTGTTATGGTATAACACGAATTGAGAAAAGATTATTAGAGTGTTCCTTACAAAACGCGTGTAAGCGTAGGCAGATGATGAAAAATAAGGCAGGTTTCATTAGGTTACTTTCTAATTATATTTATACTTTATGTAAGATATGTATTCGAATGTTTTTAAAGCAGCTCAGAACTTTGTTGTGTGGAATAGAAGAAAAAATGTTTGATAAACATACGATGTATTTAATATTAATGTGTGCCCTCAAATATGTAAGCAGACAATATTTAACTCATTCAAAATATTGCAGGTTAATATTACTTACTAGCTTGTATTATCATTCAGGTAAGTTATGGAACTCATGGCGAACATTCGTATCTAAGCGTAGGTATAATCAATTCGTAGTCGCTTTATGCCAGACATCATATTCAGATTGGCAACCCATACATGCAGGAGGGCGTTACTAGGATACGCGCGGCGATTCGTAGATTTTTTGCAGCGGTAATATTAAAGGGCAGGCAGTGTACGCACGAGATTTATTATGAAGCTGTATTTGTAATCACTTAAATGATAAAGAATTATTACAAATTTAGTGGATACCATGGTTTTTAAATCTCTCAAATGAGAAACATGTTTATACCTCTCTACAGATTTATTATAAGTTCTATACTTATAATAAATCTGTAGAGAGGTCAATTCTGTACATGAAATATATTTTCAAAATAACTATCAGGGGGTGATTAGTGATCGATACTGATGCCAAAAATGCAATCAGTTAAATTTTTGTCTATCTGTCTGTCTGTCTGTCTGTATGTTCCTTATAGAAACAAAAACTGCTCGACGGATTTTAACGAAACTTGGTACAATTATTCTTCATACTCCTGGGCAGGTTATAGTATACTTTTCATCACGCTACAATCAATAGGAGCAGAGTAGTGAAGGGAAATGTTGGGAAAACGGGAGAAGTTACTCCATTTTTTAAGCTTCCGTCGCGTGTGCAGCCTTAATGGTTAAAGTTACATAGAAATCTTGCATGACGGAAATAGTCTTTATAATATTAACCATAAACGCAGGTGACACCGCTGGCACAGCTAGTATGCAATAAAATAATGGGCATGTGTACTTAATCAGTCTAATAATAGGTACATAATAGGTATATTATGTACCTATTATTAGACTGATTAAGTAAACTTACATCTCTAGTTTTAATCTGTTAATCGCCTGTAAATCTATTTGTAAAAATATTAAAACACTAATCATTATAAGTAATTAATTATGAAAATTGCTTTTTACATGAAACATTCTAAAATATCCGTCCACAATGAATGCCAGTTCCCCTGAATACAGAATATAAAACTAGCTCCAACCATAACTCATACATCAAATATCAATGGCGAAACATTCATTCGTCGCAAGCCAGAAGCATTGTTTTGTTTGATTTAACCAACAGCGAAGTTAAATTAGTACGAGTAGCAGAGCAAATCACGGCGCGGGCGGAGCCACCTGCGCCGACAGTTCGCGTAATAGTCCGGAACCACCGAATTAATTTACAAAACTCTGACCTGTCTCCGGCACAATAGTTTTTGATGCCGCCAGTTCGCTCTCGACGCTCGCTAACCTAAATACGCTAGTTTCGGAATAAATTTTGATGAAAATTGTTCCTGAATGCTCATTTACATACGCGTAATGTAACTCGGAAACACCGATTCGAATAATTACCTACTGTTCGTTCCGCAGTTTGCCAGAATGAGATAATACAATATCTTCTATTTAGCTCGCGGGAATATTAGTTGCCATTTTGGAATTCTCTTGCCAAATGGGATGAACGGTGCATATGTTTTTTTGGGTGCGATTTTTGAACGTTCAAGAGACTAATGTGCTTTTTGATACGTACCTATTTACTCTTTAAATTAAGAAAAATATTAAAATCTTGACATCTCGGATTTTACCAACCTATTTACGAACCACAGTTCACAGTGGTTAATCTATGGCAAATGACATCAGTACAAAATCTTCGATTTTCGGTCAAATTACTTTGAAATTATAACTTTATTTATTTTCTAGAACATGTACTTTCAAAAGTCATCTAGAATAAGAAAACTGCACAATCTTTCTAATAGCATCCGCTGGCATCGTTTAGGTACGGAACCCTACGACCAGGAACGTTTCTCTAGCACGTTTAAAGTTGGCGATGACATTATTCATTCGCGCACCCCGTCGAGACTAAGTCAGTACCTATTTTAAAAATGTAGTGTATATTTCCTTTGTGACTGTTTTGATGTCTTGTTTGGCTTTTTAAATTCCCCGCATGTTTGAATACAGAAATGCTAGTAAATTTGATTTATTTTTAAATAGCAAGTCTGAATTAACGTATGTTGCCTTTTAAGACATTAAAGCATTGCTTCGAAAAAAATAACGATCGTTATTAATTTATATGGATGTACTATTACTAGCTAGCATTATTCAAAGCATTATATTAATTCAAAACATAGAAAATCTATATCATAGCATATTATAGAAAAATATTGGTTTATTACCTAAAGGTAAGCCAAACTTATAGCAGATATCTTAATATTCGATTAAAATCGAACATACCTATAGAGTTTTATTTATTTTATAAACAAACATAAAGAACATATAGAAAGAACATACTTAGATACTAATTTTACCAAATCAGTTAAAACTATTTTTGATATTAACAATTCCCGCATATCCGTAAACAACTTCTAACTGATTTTAAAATTTAAAATCTTATCACGAGATACACTTACACAGTTATTAACAGCGGAACGCTATCAGCTTGCTTATAAAACGCAAAAGTTGTACCGAAAAGGCCGCATCACCGGCGAGGGTAGTTAGAAAAACTCATTTTAAGTTCCCCTGTACCGGCTTTTGAGCAGAAATTTTTGACGATGAGTGTTTGTGACATGCGGCCGGGCGCTCCACGCATGTATCCTTCAACTCAATATTGCCAAACTTTTCCAGTTAAGTGAACATATTTTGAAGTTTTGAGAATCATAAATCTGCATCGTGTTGTGCGTTTTAGATCGCAATCCTTCTTTAATTGTGGATAACATCTGTAGAAGCACAGATATATATTTTGTGACCCAACAAATTGATTGCAATACTTTTTTAATTGTGGATCTGAAGGAGCAAGAATGGGTAATTGTTTGTCACGCCTTCACGCACTGTCAAGAATACACAAAAAGATATATAACATAACATCACGCCCATACTCCCTAAGAGGTAGGTAGAGTCAAACAGGCCCCTTTAACCACATACAGCCAAAAACAAAACTGGGCTGGGTTAGATAAAAAATTGTGAAAAAGTAGTGACAAGTGGCAAGCTTGTCGCCTACACAATCACATACCCAAATCCCCATATGCCATTACTCGCCTTTACGACATGCTAGGCAAGAAACACAGTTGGTAAACTGTTTTTATGGCCCAGACCAACACGGAATAAAAAAGGATATATGGTAACTTTTATTCGTAAAATGTACTTTCCAAGCGAAGGAATAATCTTTCAAATCTTTTATATTGTCACCCATTCTAACAACTACAATTAACAAAATGCCGCAAATGTCTGGCAAGCGAAGCCGCAGGTAAAAGTAGCGATAATAATGTAAAAAAACTTGGAGCTAAACCATATGTTAAAAATAGTACCTTCATATACTGAAAGTGGTTGTAACCATAAAGAAAATTCCATTTTCTATCCAATTAAAACTCATATTTCTCATCTCATTATACACAGGTATATCGGGATAAACATTTGCATGTTTGTAAGGACCCGTACACACCCACCTACTGAAAAATGTCGAAATTTTTACTCTCTATTTTGGATATTTTTTTTTAGCATAAGCATACTACATATTGCAATAATTTAAATATATAATAGTTTTTTTTTTATCACTTCTAATTTAATAACTACAAAATATCAAGAGAATTAAAGTTTTAGTATTAAATAATTCGTCAAACATGATATTCTGTTTAGATCAATATGTGGATGATCTCAAAAAAAAAATTATTGCCTCCACAGAAAAATATGAACCATTTTTTTGCAGCTTTTAGCTATGAATTAAAGGTAAAATACAATAAAAAGAAGAGATTATAACTATCTGGAAGGTACATTTACTTACATCGTAATATTATGTATCTCATAATATAATTTATCAAACTGTGTCTATCTTTAGAAACGCAAATTGTGTTTTGAGTTTAATACACTTAAAATGCAAGAATAAGAATAACTTACCATGATGTATACAGAACTTTATTTCTATTCATAATGCTAAGCCAATCTATATTTCACTGTGCTTTGTGCGGGCTACGTGTCCTTTTTCCCATGATTCTAAGCCACGAGCTCCATTCCACGGATAGTCTGTATGAGTCTTAATCAAAACGATCTCGCCGCCGACAACTTTGAGACTGGCCCGCCACCCGGTGGGGATGACATCTCTTTGAAGATAAAGACGAAAGATAATTTTGCAATTTTCGTGCCAAGAGGTTAGCGATATGTACCTACCTGTCATGTTCCTCAAATTAACTTTAGCGACTAAGCAAATCAACTTTCCTGTTTGTGGTGACGAAATTTTGTAGGAATCTCGCTGACAGCAGACAATTTCCAATTACTAACTTTAATGGGCGTTCGATTAAACGAAATTGAGGCCACGCTGTTTTTGTTAACTTCCTGCGGTTTTATAACATTTCGTAATTTTGATGGAGCATTTTTGTAAAGTTGAAACTTCCAAAAATTTCAAAAGTGCCTTCAAACTAATTATTTGGCTGTGGAACAAAATTATAACGGTCATCATGCCTAACATTTTTTAAAAATAATATAATATTGTTGTCGACATTAACATAATAGTGTAATCAAAAAATACAAAACAAAAGATACTTTTGAAAGGAATTAGGATGGAATAATTAATCAATATATTTAACAATATAATATATCCACATCATCTCTTTCTTATTATAAGTAATTGTGATCAAAATTTTAATCATCATCTTCCTAGCGTTATATCCCATGCTTAGACGGGGTCCGCTTAGACCATGATCCAGGATTTAGCGAGTCTGGTAATTACATTGAAGCGACTGCCGATCTGACCTTCGTAACCCTAAGACAGGGGAACCAGACAATTTTTGGATCATGGTTACAAATTCAAAGTTGTTTGAATTTGCAGGTTTCATCACGATGTTTTCCCTCACCGTCGAACTAGTGGTATAAATATGTACATAGATTTTTTAAAAATCTAGAGATACATGCCCGGGTTTGAACCCGCACTCCTCGGTTAAGAGGCGCGTGTCCTTACCATTGAGCTACCACCGCTCTTGTGATAAAAATTTTAATATTGTGAATAAATTAACCCTGTAGCAATTAATGAATTACGATGCTTCTCCCTTGATACGTTACACAAACGTATAAACATTAAGTAGGTACCTAATACACCACAAAGCTATGTGAAATTTACTGCTAATGACGTCTATGTTTGATGGCAGGGTTCGTCAACCAAATGTCATAGGCGATGAATAGCGTTCGGGTCGGTTTGGGCCATAATCCGCCGACCCCCGAGGGGAGCACCCACGCTGCTCAATGAGCTAAGTACAACACTTAACCCACTTCAGATGTATTTTTAGTTTCACACAATATTCTGACATCTGCTGCTGAGCTTTTGTATTTTGCGATTGAAAAAAATGCTTAAGTATTAAATTAATCCTTGGGGCACATACTAAATAAGCAACTTGAGTTTTTGAACTTTAATAGAGTAAAAGCCAGTGTAAAGCCTATTAGCGTCGTTAGGTCATTTTAATTCGTACGTGTTCCATATATATATTTAATATTGATGTAATTTTAATAACATAAGTTTTATATCTTGTATTTATAGATATTATATGTATATTATTTACAAGGAGATAGAAGAGGGCTCTGAAGGCTGTTTGAAATTCTATGATAAATTCGTTGCGATCTTACCTAAGTGAGATCATAAAATCCAACCTCATTTTATTTTCGCAAAATATCTCATCCCCTTTTTATTGAGGGGTGGGCGTAAGACGCAATATTTCAAACTTTGTACTTGTCACTCACTGTGCACCTATGAGTTCCAACGTCTTTTAAAGACAGCTATTACCACACACAGACATGTGAGCAAACACCTCGTACAATGCAGCGCCAAATATGACAACCCTAAAGATGAATTTGTCACTATGATTATGTCAAACACAAAAATAATCCCGTCATCTATTTGGCGTGTGCCGCACCCCTGCACGAGACTTGCAAATTTGGGGGGCGCGACATGGCCGCTCGTAACTACAAACGGCGGGAGCAGATTACAGGCTGCTCTATAGGTGATCAGATGTCGTCAACCGGGTGATGTTTTGAAAAAGTTTCAAAGAGGGACGTTGGTTGCCATGGTTAGTAATACCCTCGCAACATAATACGCCCAACATGTTAACGTCCGGGAATCTTCCTGCCGTCGCTTCGTCGCTTTAGCAACAGGTCTATTGTTCTATAGTAAAGCTCTTTATATGATTTCTTATGCCCACACCGTATTCGTGGAATTCTTAAAAAATCAAAAGCAAGGCTCTCAAAAGGCAAAACCGCTTTGAATTGAGCCAATCACGGCGGGGCCACAAGGCTTAGAATTAAATAATAGCGTATAAAAACATGAATGTATATAAATCTAAGGACGTCATAAATATTCATTAAGAATTTCATGAAACTATTAGACTAGATGGAATAATATTTGAATTTGAATAGTCATGAATTAGTAGGTGTTCTATCAACAGCGTCATTATTTATGTTTCAAATATTAAATTATGTTCAATAGCAATGTATGAAATGTTAGAAATTACCATTTAAACTTATATCCAAACGCTTTCAGATAATGATTCATAGGTTTCATTTAACTATCTACAATAAACACACATACTCGCTCTATAAAATCATCGAGTTGTTATTGTACCTCAACATTGCGCCGTATTGAAACTCGTTAGGAACTTACATCGTCGAAACATGGGCTGATTCTGTTGTGTAAACACCAATTATGAGATATCAAAGTTTGTATCAAATAAATTGTCTCGGATTTTATTGATTCGAGATACACGCTCGAGAAATTGGACTTCATAGGGGTCGTAGCACTTTATAAGTAGTGGAAAATTTATTCAGTGGGGTGAACGCAACGAAAGTTTTACTTTTAAAGTATCTACACATTAACAATATACATTGTGGTTGGTTTTCAAATATCTACCTACCTATGTACATTTATTAGGTTGAAATATGATTAACGGTCTAGAAACACTGGTCAGGTATGTCATTTTCAATTTTGTTAAAATAAATGCTTCTTATTATATCGAACTAATATTATATGTATTGTGGACTAATATACATACTTCGGATATTATATAAAAACTGCCTTAATAGCTATTTAAATGTCTAAACACTAAAAAGTATAAAATAAATTCTTTCGACTGCTTCGATGAAAGTATTAATCTTTAACACGTATTTAAATATTTACAATAATCAGTTAGTTTTGGAGTCGGTGCCAGCCCGCGTAATTATATCATCATTTCGGAATTTGCAATTATTTGTTTCTTGGTGAAGGGTGGTAAAATAGGTTTTGAATATATAAAAATCAATAGTAAGTTAATATACTCATATTTTAACTAATTTGTTTCATATTGTTATTAGTAAGGTAATTTGTTATTAAGTGTCTACTTTTTTTTTAGTTTGGCTGGCACCGACTCCAAAACTAACTGATTATTGTAAATATTTAAATACGTGTTAAAGATTAATACTTTCATCGAAGCAGTCGAAAGAATTTATTTTATACTTTTTAGTGTTTAGACATTTAAATAGCTATTAAGGCAGTTTTTACTTGTGTTTTTTTATAAACATTTTTTGCGGGGTTTTTTGAAGTCGGTTTTTATTTTTGTTAAAATTTAACTTATTTGTTACTTTTTAGTGAAATTTATTAATAGGTAGGTAGACCAAATCAAAACGAGCTCCTATAATGAGACAGTGCCGGTCTTATGAGACTAAAGACGAAAAGGTATAACGAGCCTTTAATGTTTAAAGAATTACTTAAAACTACTAATCTTCAAAGAGTTATACCTTTCATCATCAGCTAAGCAACATAACATGATGAGTACCTACGAGACGCAAATACTGGAATCGTTTTAGAAAAAATAAATAAAACACTTAACATGTCGTTAAAATTTAAGAGTGGCCCTCGTTTTCATGGAATCCCACCACTAGACCAAGACTTGGTGAAATTAAGACTATCTCGAGAATAACACTCAATAGGGCCCTATAATATTGAAAGAATTATCCACGAACTCCTAATCGTTAAGGAGTTACACCTTCCATCATCAGCTCAGCAACATGAGATTATAAAAACCAGACGTAAATACTTGAATTGTTTTAGAAAATAACTAAAATAGATTGTACGCGCCTATAATACTTAAGGGTTTCCCTCGATTTGCCTAAGATTCCTTCATCAGATCCAGATGTGGTACCAATAGAACCAACTCCAGGATATACCCTTTTGAATAAAAAAAAGAACTCTAAAAATCGTCTTACAATTCTCGAAGATATCAATATTTAAAGAATCATAAACTAATTCCTAATCGTTAAGGATTTGTACCTTCCATCATCAGCTCACCAACATAAGATGATAAGTACCATGCGTAAATACTTGAACAATCTTAGAAAATGTCTAAAACACATTGTACGTGCCTATAAAGTTTGAGGGTTGCCCTCGATTTTCCTGGGATCCCTTCATCAGATCCTGACTTGGTGGCAATGGGACCAACTCGGGAGTAAACCCTTTCGATTAAAAAAAAAATTTTGGAAATCGGTTAACAATTGTCAGAGATATCGAGTAACATACATACAAAAAAAAAAAAAAAAAAAAAAAAAAAATTCAGTCGAATTGAGAACCTCCTCCTTTTTTTTGAAGTCGGTTAAAAATCGAAATAATTGGGATGATGACTGCATTAAAAAACTATAATTCTATTTAACCCATTAGTTAATGATACACAAATACTAGACACATATTTTTCGCTTTATCAAATGATCAAAAATCACAAAGATAAAGAGCATTAAAGTCTTGGAGTGGGGGCTCGCGACGTCACTATTTTGTAAAAAATGTACGAAAGCGTGACGTCACGTGCAACTTGAATGCATTGTATCTTCGTCAATGTTTGTTTAACAAATAAAAAAAATACGTGTTCAATATTTTTTTAATAATCTAACTGACTAACGGACTAAAGAGATTTTTTTAGTCATCTAGCCTATTTTCTACAAGTTGAGTAGTTACTTTGGAAGTTTTGCTTACTTACTACATGGGCGGAAAATTAGTACAGGTTGCGTTTTTTACTGCTAGTACAAATTAATTTAAATTGATTTCAACGAGGAATATATTGTTTTGATTTTAAAAGTCTACTCGCACGATGGCTTTCTCATTAAGTAGTTCAATGTTCCATATAATTGAATAGAAATGATATAATTCGTGGAAAGATACGATGTTGTGTATCATGTCATATGCTAATTCAGTGTTTGCTACATAACTACATGGGCAACAGCCTAGTAAATTTATACAGGTAGCGTAAATTATGAGAATGTTTTTTTCTGAGTCTTTGTAGTGGCCTTTATTACAAAAAGCGTAGTTCATATTAAGCGCTGTTATTGTACACTCAGACTTATTAAGTATAGGCACTTGAAGGAAAATGTTTTCTAAATCTGTATTTTCCACGAACGTAATAATAATATACTCAAATAACAGATAAATTATACGCCCAATATAATACAATTACGCTTGGATTACAAGTAAAACAATATCGGTCGCTCCGTAATCTTTGATGAAATGTTCCCGTCCGACAATCCTCTATGAGCCGGCCGCAGCGTCATATAATAAGGCACATATGCATAACCTACCAAAAGTAATTAAAAGCGACGTCAGCGCCTGGCAAACAGTATAAAACCGAAAGAGGGCGCTAGCGATTCGAAGTTACGTTTTAATCAAACAGTGACCACGCCCGAATGTCATGGCTGCTATTTATGAGTTGTAAAGGGGTCCTTCCGGCGGCTCACTTTGTGTGGCCCGGTGTTGCTAGCATGCTGGTTAGACTACGGCTATACAACATTTAGATTATGTATATAACTATTCGCTTCCGTATCTTCGAACACTGAGCGTGTATGTGTGTCTCAAGAGTTTAAAATTAGCATATGACTAGCGACTACCGTTTGATTTTGAATGCAGTAGATTTTACTTTTTTTTTTACCTGCACATGCTCGATACTGCACTTAGTTGAAAGCAAAACTTATTATAGTTACTAATTAATCCGGATTTAACTTGTGTTATTTTGATACGATACAGCGAGATATGGTGATTGAAAATATATCAAAAATATGGTAATTCAAAAGTATAAAGTACGAGCTTCTGCCTGCGTCTTTGCTCGCGTGGCATATCGATGAAACATAGCTTATGTGTTATTCTAATGTGTAAGCTATATACTATTGCAAAGTTTCATTAAAATTCATGCAGTACTTTTTGCGTGAAAGAGTAACACACATCCCCACATCCATCCATTCATCCATCCATACAAACTTTCGCGCTTATAATATTAGTAAGATGAGTGTGTATAGGTAGGTACAAGGATTTACTTTGATACATTTTTTATTAAACTGGTTTAAATTATTCCATACTTAAGGTGATCCTAGGGCTCGCTTATTGCTCAGCGTATTGCTTAGCTATTTATAGAGGAGCAAGTTCCACATAGCAGCCCAGTTTTTAAGAATGTTTTTCGGAGTCTTAGTAGCGATTAATTCGATTTATTACCAGTAAATATTAAAATAAGTTTAGATAAGATGTTGTAAATATTTATTGAAATGTAATGCAGGAAATTTTGCATTAGTTGTCGAAAAATTTCCTAAGTTTTACCTTAGGAAATTATAATATCAAATACTACAATCATATAGTCTCGCTACCTACACTAGTCGTGTTACGAAGGTAGGCAACACCGCTTTGTCCAGTTATGGTAATGGCGAGGATGTGGCGACGCGCCTTGACATGTGTCGGCTTGAAAATGAACTCTGCCCGCGTGGGGCAGTGTTTGTTTGCACACGCATACGCATACCAATAACGCATCTACGTGCGCAGTGTCGATAGAACGGTGGGGTGACGGCGCGCAAAAGCCTGTAGGCACATCACTAATAAATTTAATGTTGATACAGCCACTCATTAATCTCATTGTTTGCTTCACCGCATATATAATGTTGATGCGGTTTCAACTGTCGGAACGTTCAGGATTAAATTGATACCTAATGGTGTTGTAAAATAATAATCTAATTTTTTGCTGTCGTTTTCAAATATAACACAGTTCCGAGACAGTTTCCAAATCTCCTTTATTAATTCACCGAAATGAACAAGCTTCTTGAGCATGACTGAAATAAATTCCAGTCATCCCGTGATATGCTTTGGGCATACTCCAAAAAACAAAATGTAGCTTAGGTGCGATTGGGTAAATTTTGAGTCTGAAATAATGTCACGTAAGCCCGCCCCGCACGATCCAGGCATGACCCATAAAACGAAAGTACGGCATTTGCATCTAGCCGTTCATTCATCCCGACAGCTATTTCATTTGCAATAAGGGCAATTTTCTGATGGTAGCACATCATTATAGTCCGAATATTACATAATAGGGCCCTGTTACGTGTCAAAAGGGATGGTATTAAGTGAGACAAGGAAAACTACACATTTGTCGGCAAATAAATTACGTCCTTATATTAAGTTTCTTATGGTCTGCTTGATCTGGGGTATAGTTACATAATACTTCTAATTGATGTTACAAAATGATTTGTCACATAGAATATGTTATCACTGATTATTATCTACTAGCTGTAAATAATAAAGGTATCAATCTTTATTCAATAACAATATAGACGCACAATTTTGAATAGCATTTATCAAATATTTTTCTCTATCCAGCTTTAATCAATTTGCTAAATTGATTTCAGTATATAACCACAGTAGCTTAAATCTATTCCGAGATACCTAATTAAAAATAACTATCATGAACTGGGAATGTTAAGCAAATGTAATTTGGTAAAAAAAAGTAAATCTAATACCTATAGGTAGTCTAACCTTCTACAGAACGTCCATTAAATTACATTTCACCGCATAGTTATGAATTCGGGTGTTTTTATGTTATATTTTATGTTTAACTAAATTTACCAAAAATAATTAAGCGTCTCTTTTTTCCCTAAGAATAGAACAAAATACGATCACGAAGTTATCACGCCAAAACGCTCTCAATATTAACAAAAATAAAAACCGACTTCAAAAAACCCCCAAAAAATGTTTATAAAAAAACACAAGTAAAAACTGCCTTAATAGCTATTTAAATGTCTAAACACTAAAAGTATAAATTAAATTCTTTCGACTGCTTCGATGAAAGTATTAATCTTTAACACGTATTTAAATATTTACAATAATCAGTTAGTTTTGGAGTCGGTGCCAGCCCGCGTAATTATATCATCATTTCGGAATTTGCAATTATTTGTTTCTTGGTGAAGGGTGGTAAAATAGGTTTTGAATATACAAAATCAATAGTAAGTTAATATACTCATATTTTAACTAATTTGTTTCATATTGTTATTAGTAAGGTAATTTGTTATTAAGTGTCTACTTTTTTTTAGTTTGGCTGGCATCGACTCCAAAACTAACTGATTATTGTTAATATTTAAATACGTGTTAAAGATTAATACTTTTATCGAAGCAGTCGAAAGAATTTATTTTATACTTTTTAGTGTTTAGACATTTAAATAGCTATTAAGGCAGTTTTTACTTGTGTTTTTTTATAAACATTTTTTGCGGGGTTTTTTGAAGTCGGTTTTTATTTTTGTTAAAATTTAACTTATTTGTTACTTTTTAGTGAAATTTATTAATAGGTAGGTAGACCAAATCAAAACGACCTGCTTTAATGAGACAGTGCCGGTCTTATGAGACTAAAGACGAAAAGGTATAACGAGCCTTTAATGTTTAAAGAATTACTTAAAACTACTAATCTTCAAAGAGTTATACCTTTCATCATCAGCTAAGCAACATAACATGATTAGTACGAGACGCAAATACTGGAATCGTTTTAGAAAAAATAAATAAAACACTTAACATGTCGTTAAAATTTAAAAGTGGCCCTCGTTTTCATGGAATCCCACCACTAGACCAAGACTTGGTGAAATTAAGACTATCTCGAGAATAACACTCAATAGGGCCCTATAATATTGAAAGAATTATCCACGAACTCCTAATCGTTAAGGAGTTACACCTTCCATCATCAGCTCAGCAACATGAGATTATAAAAACCAGACGTAAAAACTTGAATTGTTTTAGAAAATAACTAAAATAGATTGTACGCGCCTATAATACTTGAGGGTTTCCCTCGATTTGCCCAAGATTCCTTCATCAGATCTAGATGTGGTACCAATAGGACCAACTCCAGGATATACCCTTTTGAATAAAAAAAAGAACTCTAAAAATCGTCTTACAATTCTCGAAGATATCAATATTTAAAGAATCATAAACTAATTCCTAATCGCTAAGGATTTGTACCTTCCATCATCAGCTCACCAACATAAGATGATAAGTACCATGCGTAAATACTTGAACAATCTTATAAAATGTCTAAAACACATTGTACGTGCCTATAAAGTTTGAGGGTTGCCCTCGATTTTCCTGGGATCCCTTCATCAGATCCTGACTTGGTGGCAATGGGACCAAATCGGGAGTAAACCCTTTTGATTAAAAAAAAAATTTTGGAAATCTGTTAACAATTCTTAGAGATATCGAGTAACATACATACAAAAAAACATTCAGTCGAATTGAGAACCTCCTCCTTTTTTTTGAAGTCGGTTAAAAACCATTTGCCGCTTAGATACGGCAACAGCATAAAACCATGGCAGATCTATTAGAGGATTTATGCGTAAAGAAAGGTAATAGCGCGGCTCATTGCTTTTTCACTTGGTTACTCAAATGTAGATGGATGAGATGCCGCCGCTCCAGCTGGAGACAATCGTCAGCCATCGCTCAGTGTCGACACTAATTGAAAATTCCCCTCAGCCTCATTTAAATCTCTATCGACAAAAGGAGACGCCACTCAAAACCAAGCCCAACTATAATTCGATTGTCTCCACCTTCATCACAAATCGGAGAACTATAAACTTTACGAGTTGCGTGACTAATTTCGCAAATGCGTCTTCTCCAACCCTTATAACGGTATCCTCTTAAATCGGCCTATTTTATATCGAAAGCATAAATTCTAGAAAACTCGTAGTAAAATAAATTCGTAGCACCAATTAGGGGCCCTTATACCTAAATACCTTTTAAAGTGGATTCGCGGAAGGAAGAGGGCGCGAGCGGAAGAAACCCTCGATAACAGGGAGCAAAGAGTGGAAAATTATAAAATGTTGGAGCCCAGACACCATCTTAAATGGGTGGAAATTATAAGTGTTCAAATCTGAAACAATACATTCAAGGTTATTTTGTTCGTATTTTTTTATTCCTAAAAGTAATAGGAACAGTTCACTCCTTGCTCAGTTCAGTCCCATGTTGGTCTGGGACTTGGCCCATGTTGATCTGGGACAAAAAAAAAGAATCTGCCAACTGTGGTTCTTGCCTAGCATGTCGTAAAAGGCGACTAATAGTAACGGGCTTTTGGGTTTGTGTCTGAGTAGGCGACGAGCTAGCCACTTGTCACTCCTTTTTCACAGCTTTCCATCCAACCCAGCCCACTGTCCCGTGTTGGTCTGGGACTTAAAAAGAATATGCCAACTGTGGTTTTTGCCTAGCATGTCGTTAAAGGCGACTAATAGTATATCGGGTTTTGGGTGTGTGATTGGGTAGGCGATAGGTTAGCCGCTTGTCACTGCTTTTTCACAATTTTCCATCTAACCCAGCCCGGCTTTATTTTTCGCTGAATGTGGTTGAAGGGGCATGCTGCCCCTTTGACTCTGCCTACCCCTTCGGGGATTATGGGCGTGATGTTATGTATGTATGTAGTACTCCTTGCTATACAAATGTAGTAATAAGTATATCCATAATAGTAATGATCAATGTCTAGTCATATTATGGCGCCTTGATTGCACTTTCAATAAAATTAGTCACATACTTATAGTCTACTGCAGTGGGCTCATGTAAGGACCAATAATGACGTTAAGTTATGGTGAAGCCTGCGCTCAGTAGTGGAATATACAGCTACATAACCAAGGTATTAAAGACATGTTATCTACCAAATTTAAGGGAAAGAGTGAGACGGATATACGTAGATATGATGCAAATAATATTGGAGCGAGAAGCTAAGCTAGTCAAAATAACATTGTAGTATGCATGGAATTGTCCTATATGATAACAAAATTCAGCATACAACAACGCCTGCTCTGAGTATTTGCAAATACAATACAATCTGAAAACACTGTGATGAGTTAAGCAAAATATCAACAACTGAAGTTACAAGCCGGATACGCTTAAATATTTTTTATCTTTCTCAAGTATAACTTTTTCCTTACCACATACTTTTAAAGAATTAGAATAAAGAAGGATAATTGTGAAGTATGGATAAGTACACTTGACTAATTTAATTTAAATTTATTTCGCTATGATAATGCTCGCACGAGTAAGAAAAAACAATGTAGGAGTCGGGGATAAAAAAAACCTTTTATTATCAAGCCGACGGTCAGTTACGTCATAATCTTTGACTGCAAACATCATAGTTGATATCATCACAAATTTTATCATAAGTGCTTTTTGAAACATTAAAAATTATTTCGCTGGATGGTTCAGCTCGTAGCATTACTACGTAACTCTACCATCATAAACGTAATCACCGCCACGAAAGCAAAACTGCTGTAGCGCGGCTTTTGATATGAAAGTCTGTGGAAAGAAGGAAAAAGTGCGAGCGCCAAATTTTTATTCATTCCGTAGCGAAACCAACATTAGTAGAAAGTGTAGGTATGGGTGACGACGACCCGTATTAAAATATTTTAAGCAGGCTATGAATATGCAAAGACACGGCGCTCAGAGGCGGCGGTTAACGATTTGCACGTTTTTGGACCACCCGCTAATTGCGAATGTGAACGAACACTTATGGCAAATGTAATTGCTTTCACTGATACGAGATACGTCGTGTTTGCAGTTTGATTTTACTTTGTAATAGGTTTTACGAGGCCCGCAACGGGGAAATTAATTCAATTTTGTCAAAGGAAACGCTACCTCAGCTTTTGAAAGCGGTGCCTATGTTGCCCTTTTCGATGTGGTACGTAAAAAGTCAACATAATTCAAAGAAACCGTTTCTCGAATTACGTTATTTTGTACGTATTGTTATTTTTATACATATTGATGGCAAATGGAATTAAATTACAGGATAATTACAGCAAAAAATAGTACATACCTACTTATTTGAACTCACTTTTTTACATGTTAGTATCTATAGATTCTATTGTATGGTAAAACAGCAATCGTTAGCGAAATCAATAATATACATTACAACCAATTCCTATTTTGTTCATTAGAAATTGGTTAACTTTGTAATAATCCTAATGCACATGCCTATTAAGCCTGTAATTGTTTCTAAATTATTGGTAAACCCGTTATACAGGAAATGTCTAAATTGTCCATTGTTCCCGACACAACCCTGTGGCTGCCCGATTGTGTGTCCCTGCTCATGCCGTCATTAATAATGACAGGTTTGTTATTTCAGGACGTGAATTATCGGCTCATAAATTGAACTAACGGAATGTACATTTTCCGATGAAAACCTGACAGGGAATATTCAAAATTGATGTCGATAAAAAGTTTTAATTATAGGGGTAGGCACAAATGTAGATGCGATAATCTATACTTTTATTTGGTACACGATGGCTTGGAAGTAAGGCGAATAAGTGCGGTGTGTAAAACAGTGTTTTTAGGCATACATAATTTCATTGTATAATGATAGAACAAATAGGAAGTGCTTAATGTACTTCGGAAGATTTAATCAATCCTCTTTTGAGAGTCTAAAATTTTTATTCGGCAGTCAAATGATAAATAAATGAAAAAAGTTGAGCCATAAGCTTAATTTACGTAGGTAAAGCTAATGGCTAGCTAGCTATGTAAAAACAATTTCAAACTCATTTGACAGAACCCCTGAAACTACTCAGTAGCGTACAGTTGGCACCCAACTTCCTAAAGTACGTGTAAATAGAGGCAATTTACCGAGATGCAATATAAATTGAAGGCCTGACTAACCTGGCTGCAGAGTTGAGCATTAATTGAATAGATACATCCGCTGTTCGCCTCAATCCGACCTTAATCACACTTGAAAAGCCTGATAGAATACCGCGCCTCGGAGCTAATAGTACAGCGTATCGCACTTTAGATTGATCTTATTAATTCTGCAAGTTGAGCGACTGAAAGCCTCTATCTTTATAAGTGATCATTGCTACCAATCAACAAGTTGATTCTTCGTAGCGTTGTTCTTGGTCGGAATCCGTGAATAGCAACCTGGATTATACTGATCTTTTTTCGTGACGTTCAGATTATTATGGACCACTGTAGAATGACGTTATGACGGATGTTTTAAAAATATTTTTTTCGTCATCAAGCTAGGGAATCAAATTAATACACATAGGTACAAAAATGTTTTTATCGATCACTAAATAGATATTTGCTATATATTTAATGCGCCAACAAAGAAAGGCGTATAGAGCGAAGTTTTTATTCACTTAGATAAAAGTGCCTTTAATTTATATACTGTAATCATCAACATGATTATACCATAGAACTGCATAAATAATATTCTAACGTATATATCACAAAATATCGTTTAGTAATAAGAAATATTAAATAAAATCCACATTCGTTATATCCACATGCCCCCATTTAAATAGCCCCGTACAATTTAAACTTGTGGATATAAAGAATGTGGATTTAAAACGTATTAAAGAACGTAAGTTAAAAAGTCAATGCTTAAAATACATCATTTATGAGTCTCAATGGAAATTAAAACAGCATGATCTTTATTCACCTCGTTTCGTTACGTTCGGAAAATATACTTTTCTATATTATATGTTCTGCATAATTTCTCTTTGTATTACGCCTGCTTTCAGGACTGTATAACCCGTTTTCCGTGAGATTTTCTGGTTATATTTTTTATAATATTATTTTTATTCTTGTCCATAGTCGATGCATAGGTAAATAGATTACCTACATAAAGTTTTAATATACAAACGTTTACAATAGGTTTTTTTAAGACATCTTCTTTTTAGGGTAACGATCAATATGTTCGTTCATGTATCTAAATGCAAACGTTATAAGGTTTCATAGAACGGTTGTTATAGGTAAAAATACTGCCTAATATAAGGCAGTATTTCCTCGTCATCCCATTATATGCCAAAAAAGGTGAGTATGTTTTTGTTATTTATTTCACATAAAATAAAAATAACAAAAACACATAATCCCACGATTTCTCCTCAGTACTTTGTAAAAATGAAATGTTTTTATACAGGAACTGTGTTTACATGTTATTAATCCTGTTGGCAAATCAGTTTAGATATTTGACTGGAGCGAGGTTAATAGTGGGAAAACCCGATCGGATCAATTCAAATGATATTGTCTACCTTCGTGTGAGTGTTTACGATATGCCTCTATTTAATGCAGCAAAAAATGCTAGCTTGTACAAACAAATTGTTGTTTTGTTAACCGAATTAACCTTTTTTTTATTTTATTTTTTTTTTTTTTTTTTTTTTTTGTTGGGGAAACTCCCACGAGCCGTCACCCTCTACTCGGGGAAGCAGAGGGCGGTGTGTCGGACTCGAACCGACTAAAACCCCAACGTGGCCTCCAGCGGCGCAGTCCCGGAGGAGCCTGTATCCCCACTGTCGGGACTATACGACAGTTCCTCCGGTGATGCGCGTGCCGCGCTACGCGGCCCACCTCGCGCGGCGGTGGTCGATGCTGTGCAGCCCACGACAACAGTCGTCGGATGCACAGCACCGAGCACGCGCGCGCGTCGAGACATGCCAGGCCACCCAGCATGTCTCAACCACTCCGCCCAGGGTTCAGACGCCGATCATCCCCGTGACCGGCGTCGTGGGCCCACTCTCACGCTGTGCCTTCTGCTGAGCCAGAGGGGCACGCGGAGAGCGTCTCGCCAAAGGGGCCGCCTTCCGCCCGGCGACCCAAATTGAGGGCAGAGCCCTGTCGTCGCAAAGGGAGAGCGTCGAGACGCTCAATCCCTCTGCGACTCACCACGACGCGACCCAGCGCGCCCCTGTCGGGTTGCCGAGGATAGGGAGGCGAGCAACGACAACACTCAGCTCCTCCTCTTCCTCGGCAACCCTGGTCCGGCCGCAGTGGGTCTACAGCCGGACCGCCGCAACTGCCCGGTAGCAAATCGTGCAGTTGCGGCTCACCTCGGGGTCCTTCTTCGCTTCAGCCCTGTCACGTCAGGGCCTACTAAGCCCCCCCGGTACGACAAACCGAGGACCCCGGCGGGGGGGGCGGGGGGGAACCGAATTAACCTTATTAACCTAATTAACCCGAATTAACTATAACATAAAATGACCAAAACATGCATACTAAAAATAGTTTACAGATGCATATTTGCGTACATGAAACTATCCAATTTTCGACGACAAATATTACACATAATATGTACATATTGCCTGACTACTTTAACTGAATAAGGGCTAAATATGCAAATGCATATTTCAACATGCAGATTCATATGATCAATTCTCTAGTTATTATCTATTATTCTTAGGAAAAGTTTCATACGCTGATAATTGAGGCACAAAATCCATTGCTGGAAGAATAGACCCTTTTAAATATAGAATCAGCAATTCAAATACCGGATACAGGAAATATTTTTTTAAGTATACGTTAAATACCTACAACAGCACAAAATTTGAGTAGGCGAAGCAATCTCGGTAAATGGGTAGCGCTTAGCAGGCCATTTCGCCATTTCGATGCATTTCCGCGTGGAAATTACTATCATTTGTTGGGAGAGGGACGAATACCGCTAAACCGGTCATGGGGTTGTTCATTAATAAAATATATTGAATATTTGTACGTACGAACGTATTAATAATATTCAATGATGTATAGAATAACGAGATCAAATGACATAAATTGAAATTGTGTAACTACATCATAAATAAATAAATAAGTAAAAGTTATGTTCTATATTTTGTTTTTTCTATTTTCTGTTTTTTTTTTTCGTTTATTATACTTATATGTAATAAAGTATAAAATGTAGATGGATGAACCATGTTGGTTTCAGTCAAAAAATAAAAAGAAGTTTTGGTTACATTTCCTTTAACGCGTGTTTGTATTCAATTGTTTTTTTTTTATATATATTTAACTCCAAATAAAGCTATATTTTTCTTTAAGAATATAAAACTACATATTTTTATTTTATTTAAATTATCACAAATTATTATCCAACCACTCTGACCACTACGCGAGACAACTGAAAGGACCCGGATTTTGTAACAAACCTGTTTTATTCATACCGTTTAAGAGACGTCTGCGATTGTATAAAATTTTGCCGAGCAGCGAATCTCGCCGGGAATGTCTATAAATCTGATCATAAAAATAAATCCCAGCAATCAAATCGCGAACAGAGAAAAAAGTACGGTTGTTTGTTGCTATCTCAGGGAGCATACATGAGAATGGCTGAGCAACTATTCCACAGCCGGATAAAAAGGTTCTCAGACCATGAATATAAATATATACGGGTGTGGCCCGATGTCGTTTAACTGCCGGCAGGGCTGCCAACTAACCGATTTGAGAGCTATTTATTTGAACCGCCGTTATTACCCCATTCCGGGCGGATTTACCAATCCTTACATTCTAATACTTATTGAATGTATCTTGCGCATACTGGCGTGCTTTCGGCTTGTTGCGCGTTGTAATAGCAGATGTGAACTTATACTGTGTGATATTTGAATATGTTTGAGTTATATTTTTCTATAAATAAAATCAACATTATCGATTATTATTTACAGTAGTTACGAAATGTTGTGACATGTAGAGCAAATTTCATTTTACAAAAGATAGCTCATGCATGTAATTGTAGTCTTGTAAAAAAGGGGTTTATATTTTGACCTATAAAATTAAGGATCCCCCACCCTATACTATATCATGCATTCTCATATTATTTGGTATTAGACATCATCATATCAATTGAGACTATGGCTTATATACGCCAATTTAAATATGGTCTCTACATATATCTTATTACGAAACATTCATCGACTGACGCTTTAATAAAAACAAAACACAAGTAACGTTCAGGCAGCCCTATCGGCCTAGTGAAGCAAACAGCAGGAGAATAAAGGTTATAAAAACGGGTCCGTATATCAGCTGAGCACTGCAGCCCCAGGGCGACATATACTTGCGAACAAATACTTGATATGAATAAATGGGTACATGCAGCATAACTTCCTGTTCACATAGTATGTCTCATCTCTACCTAGATATATGTCCCATGCTTAGTTCTGGTCTATTTAAACCGTTTACTCTAGATTTAACGAGTCTGGTCATTACATTGAAGGAACTGCCATCTAATAGTAACCTAAGATTTTAAAATCTTGTTAATTGGACCATGTTTACATATCCACAGGTATTTAAAATGTAGGTTTGTCACTATATCTTTGCCGTCGAGTGAGTAGTGTAAATCCGTGGTAGGAATGTTTACAGCCAAAGAGATCCGTCGACTTTGGACCAACATCACTGCCACCTACTCCTTCGTTATAAATAATTATAAAGAAAGTTGCTATTATTTACGTATTCGTTGTTCTTATACTATTGCTACACTACATATGTAGGTAACTTAGGCCCTTTTGACATCCAAGACGCATTAAAGATCATGCCACGTGAAACGCTGCTACTTGTTGACTAAGCAAGTGTTAATTTTAGTTATAACAATACCGATGTTCGGTGACGCAGAAAGAGGTGTTTGCTAGATTTATTACCTCCCATTTCGATTTGTTTACTCAGTTGTTCAGATCCAATTACTTGGCACTGTTTCTGTACTTAATTAAAGGGACGCTTGATTACTCGCCCGCTGTGGGGCTTTGTATAATTGCTATTGTTTAGCAAATGAAGACAAATGAAACTTTAATTTAATGACAGTGTCTCATTCAGGCGCACGGGAGAAGAAGTCCTGTTCGTGGCTGAACAACCTCAATTTAAGTTTAAATTAGGTATAGCGGTGCCTCAGCCCACACTTCCGAATAGACTGTCTGATGTAATGATTTGTGACAGATGCCATGCGGGGATGCTTGTGTGGGACGAATAGGGGTGAGAATAATACTTCATCAAAAGTAGATATGAATACACATGCGTGCCTTTCAAAGTTCAGATAAAATCTAGTGGGGTGTAGAAGAGTAAGTTATAAAGCTGTTAACCAGTGGCATTAAAATAAAGAAAAGTATATTTCATTCATAAAATTGACTTTTAGATATATAAGATTTTAATGCGTTTTGATGGTAGTTAAAAATTTTATCGTGCATATTGCCACAAATCGAAAGTATTTCTTAATAATTAAGACAGTATTATCTAAGACACCAAACTTTGACCACCGATCAAATCGTTTCAATCAGGGTCATATATTGATAAAATAAATAAGTTTTTTTTTAATCTTCATACATAGTAGATCTATGAATTTATTAAATTCAAAACTTTATTGTACATTAACAAAACTTCATAGAATAAATATTACCAAAATAATCATCCATTCAGAACGTCTGAATTATAAGGTATCGGCTTCGACAAATTGTTCAAAGTTCTACCCAACAATGAACAGCCGTTGACGAGTGAAAATAGTTCGGCAGAGCGCCTTAATTATTCAGATTCTTGATTTGTTTGGGCATGTCTCAAGGTTTACTCCCCGAGGGTGGGTAATTTGATTCCCCGGTCGGCGCGTCGGCTAGAGTGGCATACTTTTAATTGGCCGTAACTGCGTTTGCCTGCAAGCATTATTGAATTACCGTAGAACAGCTCCCGACGGAGGAGCAAAAAGTGTTTCTGCTATTACGTAACCGATCCAGCCTAGGCTAAATGAAGAAAAACAGCTAGCGGTGTCAGCTAAGCTAAATTACGCAGTTTGTTTTCCAATTCGCGGCTGTAAAAGATAACGTCGGCGCCGAGTTTCCTCTTGAATTTGTAGTTATTTTAACAGAACTAGGTTAGCAATGTTTCTTTTAAACTTACTTTTTTATACTCTACATCTCATACGCCGAATATTGGTGGGCCTTTTTACGTGAACCTAGTAACAGTTCTAGATGTAGCGTCGTATAAAATACGGATTTGATAAAAATACCAAACATTTACACTATCAATTTATCCCGAAACTGTTTATCTCGGATTTGTAGACGGCTTAATCTATACTTATAATAAATCTGTAGAGAGGTCAATTCTGTACATGAAATATATTTTCAAAATAACTATCAGGGGGTAATTAGTGATCGATACTGATGCCAAAAATGCAATCAGTCAAATTTTTGTCTGTCTGTCTGGCTGTCTGTCTGTCTGTCTGTATGTTCCTTATAGAAACAAAAACTACTCGACGGATTTTAACGAAACTTGGTACAATTATTCTTCATACTCCTGGGCAGGTTATAGTATACTTTTCATCACGCTACAATCAATAGGAGCAGAGTAGTGAAGGGAAATGTTGGGAAAACGGGAGAAGTTACTCCATTTTTTAAGCTTCCGTCGCGTGTGCAGCCTTAATGGTTAAAGTTACATAGAAATCATGTATGACGGAAATAGTCTTTATAATATTAACCATAAACGCGGGTGACACCGCTGGCACAGCTAGTTCTAAATAAGTACAATGTTGCAACGCCGTTTCACAAAATTAATTACAAATAATAAACTTATAACATAAGATAATTGAGACTCAACCTTTCAGACTAACCACTAATAGACATAAACTTAGACTCGCTACTCAATCACAGAACCTAAAAAAGGCAACGAGTTCAAAGTTAAGTTGCTTAGGCACGCTCCTTACGCTCGCTACGTACTCGAGTTACGTTACGTAGCCAGCTCCACGTTATTTTTTTGAGCCGAGATAAACTTGTTAGTCTAACTAGATGCTGACATGGACGTAGTTTATAGCTCCTGGACTGGAGCGTAACAACTTACTTAGCGCTAGCGGGAGCGGGGACGGCGTACTTTAGGTCTACTACACACCGAATATTTGTGTAGTTTATAGAGTATGAGACATCCCAAAATGCGGCTGAAATGTACCGTAGGCAATTAATATTTCTCGCACTTCGATTTTATCTAGATGTACATCCATTTTGAAGTATGTAGTCTTATAACTTTTGCTATTATGCCCTTATATCACGCTACCTCTGCGCTCATATCGCTATAAGTGCTTTTCGTTCCATTTTAACATTTAACGCGCATACATAATTAATATTTATTATGTAAGAGAGGAAACTAGATATTGTTTATTCTGGTTCACATTGAAATAGCCATATCAATCATTATACTCTTTTAACATTGCGAGTTTTGTTTTGAATTAAGCTATTAAATTCCGTTTTTATTCTATATCCGCGTCTTGAGCATTGATTTACGTGTCGAACATAATACATTTCTTTTTTTTCTATTATTTGCCTGTGAGTGAATATTTAAGGGCTATGTTTTAAAATTTAAATTACTATCATCTTGTGAAAGTTGCCTATTCAGTGGGCACTATAGCATATTTTGTATTGAACATATGACTGAGCGCATGTGTTGCGCTTGGCATGTAAATAATAGAATCGCTCAAACTATCAAGTATTCGATATTAGTGTGTCAGTCTCCTTAGAGGGAGGCGAGCGAGAGCGGAAACACGTTTATCGGCATCGGTCATTGTGTTAGTAGATCCGCTCAGGCGGGCTCGCAGTAATTACATCAGGGAATACGGCACTACGGCCACCTACCGGCGCTCATGTTTTTACCCTCGCGCTGCGAAATATTTGTGCGAGGTAATAAAACTGACTAACATTGTAAAGGTAGATAAGGTGAAACTGCCTCTGCTTGTTTCTGTTGAAAACTATTCTGAGTTTATAAGATGGAACAAATTATTTTCTTCGTTATTATTTCAGTTTAGCTTAAACAAAATATCCATCGGGATAACGGCTGGTTATTGTTTTCTTATTTACTTCTCTACTTCTTCTATTTGTCTTTGTAGGAAAAATAAAAAACGTAAATTATATTTTAAAAAACAACACATAAATGAAGTTAATTCCAAAAAAAAATTTAACTGGCCTAAGCACTTGTGTTACATAAAACAGAATCATCAAAGGTACCACAAATACCCCGACGTCAGACGGAATACGTGCATACATGTATTATAACATTTTTATCTTACTGCGGGGATTGAGCCCATACCCCCCGAAACTAGTTGAAAAAATCCTACTTGGGTTTGAAGTACCTATCAATTTGCTTTTAATTTCAAGTCTTTACTTCGATTCATTGTCGGAAGCACTATTATTTGGCCATCAGGTTGAACGATATGGATGAAAGTGGTTTGATTATGAAATCGGGAGCAGGTATATTGCGATATACTTGTCACTGCTTATTCACAATTTTCCATCTAACCCAGCCCGGCTTTATTTTTGGCTGAATATGGTTGAAGGGGCTTGCTGCCCCTTCGACTCTGCCTACCCCTTCGGGGATCATGGGCGTGATGTTATGTATGTGTATGTGTGTTATTAGTGTATAATTTTGGCTGGATAGTGCGCTATCCAGCCAAAATTATACACTAAAGGCATAAACTAAAAGGCGTATAATAAAAAGTGAATTACTACGGTGCGGATAGACAGTGTTTTCCGGGTCCGGAGTCCAACACATAATTCAGCACAAGATTAAATGGGTCTTCAACTCGACGCCGGAAGGCCAGCGCTTCATTAGACAGGAGGGCCTGTAAAGTTGGACCTCTCTTTTATAAACATCGTTAAATAACTCGCTGTTACAATTTCAGGTACTCCTTTGATGGCGGATTTAACTTCATTAATAAGTGAATTGTTCAGCTTGTGATGAGGCCGGCTTTGAATAAGCACTTTTGTGTATGAAGGTTCTAGTAAACCCTTGTTATGCCTAGTCTTCGTAAGTTAGATAATTTTTAAAAAAAGATACATAATACTACAACTTTTTATAGAAACAATCGTATTTTAATGCAAAATTAATGAGATATACAAATAATTTATGTTTGATAACATTATCTAATACCTACATTTGAATAAAAAACATAAAATGTGTAGTTGCTAATCTGTTTTAACATCTCGTGATATTGTTTTAGTGTCCATTGTCCGCTTTCGATAGATAATGTGAATTGATTTGCCTAAAGTCTTGTGAGTAAAGAAAAAGCACTCTCACAATAAATAAATAAAAAAATCGCATATTTTATTAAGTCGATGTTACAAAAGCCATTATCGTTTTAAGTTAATAATTTGGAGAATTATTGCCCAAAATTAAAGCCCAATCGTCTCCTGCCCTCTAATAGTCCACATGCCATTCCCGCCCATTCTCCCCCAATCACAGCTTTACTAACGTGGCTATTGCAGCCAGCCACTCACTGGCACCAAGACGCAGAGGATATTGGCCATCAAAGACAGTATTGGAACAAGAACAACAGCCGCTGTTGTGTGTGTTTACCGGGTGCGAACGCGCTGGCAGTGCCATTCAGCCGACATTCTGTGTCTCGACACGCTCTGGTACATATAATCAATGTTTCAACTATGCAACTAAATTACACCCCACTTTGCACACAACATATTATAAGCTAACGACGTAATATGGCGGATAGTGCGTTAAATTAGCATATACTCGTAGAAGAATGGCGCAACGAGTATTGAATATTAAAGTGTTTTTCTGTATATTAGCAATGACTATCGATTGTTCACGATGTATTCTTTATTTTCATTGATTACATAGTGGTTTTAGTTTGATAAACATATATTATGAAATTTGTTGTGAACTAGATATTCTGAAAAGGAATTCCAGCAGTTTTTATTTAACATTTGTGGTTTTTAATACAAGGGAAAACTTAAAGATTGGCCATACGATTAATCTGCTTCATCTACCGCATATAAGCAATACACACACAGTGGTTACTGATTCTCACAATATCTATATTTTATATTATAAATCATACACATCTGAACTTTTATCAGTAGCAGAGTTGCGGCACCAAGGTAATTTCGTTGCCTCAGTATTTTATAGATGCAAGAATGCCAACGCCAATTAAACAATATCACATATAGGCCTTTCGTTGGTAAAATATATTGCTTAATTTACTTCATCAAGGAATTAGTGGCATGTGCACCAGGCTTGTTTGCGTTCAGCGGGGACGGACGCGTCGCCGGCGCCATTCAGCGGCGCGGTCATTCTGCGTCTCGACGCGCTCCGGCACACATAATCAATGCTCGGGATTTGCGACAGACTGCACTAAATTACCACCCAATTTGCACACAAATATGCCTGTGCGCTTAATATACGTACGACATTTGGCATAACATGTTAAAGCCATCTTCTAGCGCATTGGATCTTCTCTAGTCAAAGTCCAGTTTCGCTATGATCATAGATTTAGGAAGTCTTGTTGCAACATTGAATACAAATGGGATTATGGTGAGAAATCCTTCGCTATCTGAATGCACAAGATGCCTTGCGATGTCTTCCTTCACCGCAAAGACAATATTATAGATCCTTAGCATCCAATATAGCAAAATATTTTAATAAAAAAAAGTACATTCTTATTTAACATATTGCATAATTATAGATTGCAATTAAGATGTAAATCAGTCGTATTTACATGTCTGACTGACGATAATCACCCCTTATCTAGTGTCTGCTTTCATTTGCAGAGGGCGACAACAACCCTTTCTCATCAGCGATAATTTCTTTCATCGTAAGCTCGGTTTAATCCCCACATAAAAAACAACGTTAATATTGGATCGTAATTTCTCATGTGTTGTTTATCCCACAATGATCTGGTACTGTACTGTACTGGTAACTGTGTTTCCTTGCCTAGCATGTTCTAAAAGGCGACTAATGGTATATTAAAATCAACATTTAATAAACCATTAGTAGCCGTTTAGCTTTGTGATTATGTAAAACAGCGAGCTAGCTATTTGTCATTCCTTTTCACAATTTTCCATATAACTCAACCCAAGGTTTATATTTTTACTTACTTACTCCGTTGGCTCAGCAACCCAAATTGGGTCTTGGCCTCCGATACAAGACTTCGCCAACTATCTCAATCCTGTGCTCTGGTCGGCCAGTTGTTGGCCATTTATAACATACACACAAACATCGATCTTATCTACATTTGATCGTAATCGTAATACAAAACATTGCTACCGATCGCACTTCAGTTCGTAATTTGCGACGTACTGATTTATAGCCGCAGGTTATAGGAGCACAACAAGTATTGTGTTAATTTTAATTAAGCTTAGTTAGGGTAATTGGCTCGATAATTCGGTTGATGGAGTTAATGATGGCTTATTAGAATATCGTACGTAAACCTGTATGGGACTGTACTATACTATACCTGTTAGGGATTTAAGTTAATTTCCCGGTATATCCCAAAGCTTAGGTCATACTTAACACAGCTTTATTGATATATTAATAAAAATAGCTGAATGTGGATTTCGCCCCCCCCCCCCCCCCTTGATTGGTCGTGTATTAAAAGAAGGTGATGTTAGGAGTCATAAAAACCGTAGAGCTTGTATGAAAAGAATTATGAATGTTGATGATGCGAGTGAGGTGTGTAAGGATCGTGCCATATGGCGTTCGGTTCTCTCTGCCTACCCCGCTAGGGAAGTGGCGTGAAGTTTAGTTAGTTGGTTAGTTTTGGATTTCGCCAAAAGAAAATATAAAGTTAAAAATTTTAAGTACAATTGGTACGTTTGGCATGATCTTATTTTATCCCAGTAGGTAGTCCAATAGTCCAAACTATGTTAAACGAAAGGGCGTAGGTTCAATCGCCGTATCAGCACAAATATAATTAACAGAACAGGATTCCCGTGTTTCGTGGTCCGATTTTCATGTCCCTACCATAAGTATTTTAGTTACATAGTCTGCAATGATATATTATATTAAATAACCAGATTCATGAATACCACTTCAATAATATGCTTAACATTTAGATTCCTTTGTTATGAGATAGTCAAGTAAAATTTTCATCTGACAGTACAGCAATATCACCGTGCTCTACAGTTATGCCTCTACACGAAAGATATTCAGCCGGTATAATGGACAAGGAGGAACTTTGCTCATCGAAGTTTCCGACGGTCGACTAATAGCACTTGAAAATGATCCCGACATTATATGTGACGTCAGCTACGTAAATTCTTCGTACATTGCTTGTGCAATAGATGTGTAAGTGAGTGTAGGTAGTTTTCTTCAAGAGAAGTGCGTCTTTAGTTGATAATAATTATAAGTTTAAACTAAAAACTTAGCAAAATAAGACTTTAGCAGTTAGACGGTAGAAATACTTTTGAATTTCACTTTTTATTTTAGTCACGCGGATTATTGGACGTTTTTTTGTTTGTTTTCTTTAATAGATCCTATAAACACTTTTTACGTTTTACTCTAACACGTAATCTGATTTTAAGTTCATAACAATTCGTCAACATTGAATGAGTAGTCAGTCGACACATAAATCAGATAGAGACATTCATACATACATGTGTATGTACGTAGACTACAAAAATTATAGCTTCCTATCGGGTTTGCCATAGAAAAAAGAATAAAAAATAAAATATCCACGTAAAAGTTACACAGCCGGGCCGGCATCGGTCGTTCTAAAACTAGAGCATTCTATCTACAATAGACAGAATGTACCAAACTAAAGTACCAACTACAATAAAATTCTTCTACACGTAACACGAGCACAATATTCGGAAACAAATGAAAAGTTTGAGCTGCCAGCTGGACCAACCACCGCTGTACGAATCACATTGATTTATTTAGTTAATTAATATTCCAGGCACATCGTTTAATATTTTAGGGTTGAGATATAATTGGATGCGCAGCGGGTGCATCCGTATGCAGCCTTGGACGCTGGCAAAACGCCATGACTTTGCATAACTCAATGTTTGACTAATAGATATATTGGAATGTCAAAACCCTTTTTGTACTCAATCATACAACTTGAAACTGTGTTCCACTTAATAATTTTAGTAGCTGCATTTAATGTGGCTTGAAATGTATCTACGAATACATTTGAAACCTTATGGCCGAAATAATATTTTTCCTTTAGAAGTTATCAGTAACTCAAATGTATCTGCGCACACCATATTTATGGTATAATGAAAGCGAAAATATATATACACATTACGTCGGTAAAAATAATAGTTTAAGGTAGATAGGTAGTAGACAGATAGTTCATAGAAGATTAAGTAAATGTTATAGAAATATTTTAAATCAAATAACGTTCGTTATCGTGGAAAGCAGTTTGTTTTTCGACATCGTAATTTAGTTTAAACTTTATTTTATACGACAAGAGCCCTCACAGCGGATGTCGCTGACATCCGAGTTAAACGCGAAGTACTGCGATACCTATTAATTGGCTGTCGATTGAGCCGAACATGGATTGTACTCATGCCAAAGATTGTTGTTTCAACGACTTTCTAGATAGCGAAATGTATGCCAATGAATCCAACACAAATGAAAATTTAATTAATATTGAATGTGGCGTGAGTTTTCCGCTTCCACAGTTAGAGCTTTAATTGAAAATCGCCGGTCCATCGGAACGATAGCTGAGTAATTGATATTTTAATTGTTTATGCAAATACCAGAACCTACATCGTGATCTTTCTATGCATACGCCTTTACGTTTATACGTGTCAGATTCACCCTCTCTAAAAACAAAATTTCTTCCTTTCACTATACAGTTAATAATTCTATTTCAAACAGATGATTTCTTATAGCAGAAGAGTAACAGGCAAACTGAATTGATTTCAATATTCTCTCTACACTTTGCCTTAGATATTTTTCGTCCCTGTTCTACATTTTACATAAACTAATTTCCTTGGCAATATTGGTCTTGCGACAGTTCTGTAGGCACGGCCGCCTCCCTCAAAAAGAAACTCCTCGACTGGGGCCTTCGACGACCAAATCAAATCACTCGACCTTATCGATCTCTTCGGGAAAACTTACTGCTAAATTTGTTTGCGTATACTATTAAATGTACGGGTAGTTTGCTTAGACGGTCCCTTCCAGATGATTTTTAGATTGCAAACTATGTAGGTATTGGACATGATACGAGTTTAATCCAATAGAGCTGCTGATTTAACGCGATTGCTGAGGTTGCATCCCCTATAGGGCCGCAGGGCTCGCCCTCCGATGAAGGGGAAACGTTAATATGAGGATATGAGAATTTACTGTTTAATCCAGCTGCAGGCCAATTTGTTAATATTTCCATTCAATCCACTTAAAAGCTTGCACGTATGTAGATTCATACGCAAATTTAAAGCGGCTACATCCATATCGCATTCTGTTACTCTAAATAAATTGAAAACGATTTCTCTGTGCAGTTATGATACTACGAGCTAGCCGATACATAAAATTTAAAACGAGTAATCTAGTATGATGCTATGGGATTGCAATGATACATACAATTAAACGTAGGTATGCATTATTAGACTGTCGTTCTCACTGAGCAAAACAAATGAATGTGGTTAATTAATTATATTGCATACGGGTGCGGGAAATAATGCTTCATTGATAAACTTTGCAAAGCTCGGTTAATATGTGACTGCGAAGAATATCGCATCCAAAATGTTCATTATGTTTTAAAATTAAGTTCGAATTAGAGCGTATTGAAATGTTGTTTCTGTAGTACAGCGTACTCTCTTCATTTCACCAACGAATGCTATTTCGTTTTATTTATTATCATATAATTTTAAATCGGTTTTTTTATACACAAAATCGCCATCGGTTTGATTATATTGATTATGACCGTAGATTACTATATTTTTTATTATTACATACACATACATACATACATAACATCACGCCCATAATCCCCGAAGGGGTAAGTAGAGTCGAAGGGGCAGCAAGCCCCTTCAACCACATTCAGCCAAAAATAAAGCTGGGCTGGGTTAGATGGAAAATTGTAAAAAAGCAATGACAAGCGGCTAACGTGTCGCCTACACAATCACACACCCAAAGCCCGATATACCATTAGTCGCCTTTTACGACATGCTAGGCAAGAACCACAGTCGGCACATTCTTTTTAAGTCCCAGACCAACACAGGACAGTGGGATGGGTTGGATGGAAAGCTGTGAAAAAGGAGTGACAAGTGTCACTCAGTCACATTCCCAAAAGCCAGTAAACTATTAGTTGCCTCTTACGACATGCTTGGCAAGAACCACAGTTGTCACATTTTTTTTGTCCCAGATCAACATGGGCCAAGTCCCAGACCAACATGGGAGACATTATTACCTAAGTCCTATAAATAAAAAATAATATTAAATTAAAAAAAAAAAAAAACTAACATATTATAATGCTCGAAGGGGTCAGTGACCAAGGAACAGCTATTTTAACTAATGTTAGGAAAAACTAAAATTCTGTTAGGTTTGCCAGAAAATTGTACAAGTGGCTAGCTCGTCGCCTACACAATCAGTAACATAAAAAATGTGCACCTATACCTTCTAAATAGTTCACATTTAGTTCCTATGTTATCCTACATATCTATATATATTTTATCCCTATATTTCAACGTTAATCAAAACAAATAAAAGTTGTAGAGAGCTGCAGTTCATAAACGTTTGTTGAGGTAGATAACATTGGACTAAGACAAATTTAACTTTAGTTTTTAAGGATGAAGAATAACCATATGCATTGTTATCGTAATTCAAAAGGTTTATACAAAGATAAAAAATTATAATTGCGTAATTAAAACAAAAACCACAAAAAATTATAATAAAGATTCAAATTCTCCGAACAAAAACTGCAAAAGACAAAATAAAACATGGGAACGGTTGCTGAACGTTTGATGTGGCGGCGCCGCCTCGCGCCCTTTATCAATTACCGCTAAACAAGAAAAATGACCGGCCGTAAGCCTACACGAGCCTAATTAAAGCAAGTAGGTAAATTTCGGAAAAAGCCACCGGTGTCCGGGTGTCCCTCCCCTCAGACTCTTATTCATCCCACCGAAACAGGTGGTTAAACTTTTAGGTAATTTCATTAAGAGCGGCGTATATTTTGATCAACACGAGGCGTTTCCTCTTGTTAAAACCAGTCTACGGGCTTCGGTCTGTGATTAATTTTATGATTCATCGCAATTTTGTTAATTCTTTTCCGAGGTGCGCTGTTTCTGTTGTTTTTTATAACTAACAATGAAAGGTAACCTACCCTTCATATCTACTAAATGTGCTGAAGTAAGCCAATTTCTTTCTATTTTTGACACAATTTTTAAAATGTATAATACGAACGTGTTTGTTGTTTTACCTTTAAAGGTCGAAAGACAGTGCGATTGGTTTATATAAGTAGGCAGGTTTGTAAACCAGGTAAAAGAAAAAATAATTCACTTCACTAAGTTCTTATAACAATCAAAATTATTTCAAACGTTGATTGCAATACTTATAACAAAGATTTTTGTAAATATATACAACATATACATACTAACTTAAGTCAATGTCTAATACATTAATAAGACAATTTGAGCCTACTATATCCAAATAGAAAGGTTTTAAATACTATCACAAACACTATAACTATCACTACTGTTATACAAATTTTAAAGTAGATACCCAAATAAAACATTTTGCTATAAACAGCTTCACCTACTTTCATCGGGTACGAGTATTTGTATGACTATTTAAATTATTAAAATGACACCTTAAAACATAACTGTCATTTTGATAGATCAAAGCATAACGTTAACATTAAAGAAAGTAGTTCCATTACGTAATGCAGAGTGCGTAATCTTTTAACCTTCAGTATTTGAAAACATCAATAAATCATTCACGCTAGATTAAATAGTAGTTGACCTCACCCCCGAGGAGTAAACACCATTACGTCCTAGTCCAGGGGTGTTCAGAAACCGTTCACACTTGTCGACTTTCATCCGTTTACACCGGGATATATTTAAGATCTGTAAGAGGGTGCATTTTACCCGGGCCGATATTAAAAAATGGCTTGCGAAATCGCTTTTTAAGTTGCTTGTTTCTTTCGAAATTCTAGGAATATCTTGGTAACGCTTAGAATTTTTAAGTTGAAAAAGTAACGTGTATCTAGTAAATAATAAACTAACAGTACTGCAAATGTTCCATTATTACTAAAATTGGAAGAAACAATCTTACTTATGTAACTCTTGTTGCAAAATTCACCATTAATAAATTTTACTTTATACATTTTTTAAAATAGCTGGGACTACGACTTACTAACGCTATTAATCTTTCTACTTGATATTTACGAGGAATATAAAGAAAAATCTACAGCAAACAATAAATAAAAAAGTCTATCTTCTAGACTTTATAATCCAACGCTTACATGAAAATTTATATTAAAAGACTTAATTAAGCGATAAGTGACTATCTATTTGTATAGGTATTATGTGTAGGTACATACCTATCTTATATCTTTTGCTGAAGGTAATACATTTTATGCAATTCTACAAAAAAAACGAAATCTTTACTCGCCAGTAGTTATTATTTAAGCGTTTTTTGACAAGTTATAAGCTTTTAAATATCGAACGACGCTTTTAGCGATAATGCGACCGCATCTCAAGGATTAAGCGGTCGGATACGCGGTAATAACATCACATATTAATATGTTCCGCTCAACAAAAGACGCGTGACAGAGACGGAAGAGCGCCAATGCCTACACGTGAACCGCACAACCTACTTTGCATCATAATAGAGTTTCCACAAAGTAAAACAAAATCTCCTCGTCACATTAATATTCACCGATAGGGCTCAACGCATCGCCGACGGATTGACGTTTAACATGCAAATTGCAATATGAAAATCTAGCAAAACTGTGTGCCACTAAATATTTTCGGCATTATTAATTCAGGACACAGTCGTTTGAATTGGCGGCTAGAATATAATTTAAATGTTAAACGAATTTGTGCCACTAACGCAAAATTAGACCGGGTGCTGCCCACGGGGAATTTAATCGGTCAGGTAAATCTGTCGGGCGCATGCATTTATTCATACCACTTTAATTTATTCGTATCTAGTAATATTATTTACACTCAAGTGTTTAGCGTGCAATATCTTCAAGGATAAATATCTTCAGCAATATGTCTTTTTAAGTACCTTTAAGAACCCAGTTTGGCAGAAATTCTTACGGATATAAAGACAGCTTTCTGCATTGTCAGTAAATAAAAAAAAATTATATGATATTCATTAAATCTGCACACCGGTTGGTACATGTTTAAATGATGAAAGCAATTGCAAACCACTTCAATGAATAGCTTAGTAGAGCTAAATTCTATGTGCATATTTCTTTTCACATAATCACGGCAATGGCGTTTAAAGTTGATAACTATCTTAATGATTGTAGCATAGTGTATTTGAAAGTGATATCCTAACTTAGGTATTTCTTCGAATATAGTTGATAAGAGGGTGTCATAGCGTTATTGCTGGCAAGCAGCTGGCGGCTAGCCGCAATATAATATTGATAAATCATTAATTTAGGCTTTGGTTTGCCGATGGATGTTAATTGTTACCGCAATGATTTAAACACATACTATAACTAACCTAACAAGAGATATACTATAGCAATAATTAGTTATAATATTTTATTCATACGATAATTTCACACGTGTGAAAATGTAATGTAAATAAAAAGTTATCAAACCAGTTACATTTCATATAGTTTGACCCCACTAATCCTGTGCGGTTCCAAGTGCTTTTCAGTTTCACGTCAGCTTCTACCAGATTGCAGGGCCAGTCCGTCTCGACCTGTCTCGGCTTATTTTTCCTCGGTTAAGCTAAGCTACACTGCGACAGACACCCACTGAGGCATTTAAAGAATTTCTCGTCCAAACAGCGTAGGGCAGACTTTCATTGAGATATTTTAAGTATCTCACATTCGAAGAGTGTGAGTTAATAAAAAGCTCGCATAAGTTCATATCATGGTTACTAGTAGTTGACTACTACTAGTAACCATGATATGAACTTATGATGGAATAGTTTAACTAAACGTAAACAATCATCGTTCTTTAACCTCTGAAATATCTATACCTATTAAGTTATTTGCAGCAATATTTATTCTAATATCGTTGAAAACCCTAATCGTTGTATTGTAGGAGTTTCATCAATAATAATATAATATCCAATAACAAGTTGTTATAAAAACTTTTAACCTTTTAATTTCTTCTTCTTCTTTTAATCAAATTTCTTTACAAACAGACTATCATTCTTACACAGCTGGGTCTATCAATGACGAATTTAGTCTAACGTAAACGCAACAAACACTGTCACATCACACGATAATACATGGGCAAATTATAAGCTCTCATAAGTCATGAAGTCAGGCCTGACTATTTGTAAAAATATCAGGCGTACCAGTGTCTATCGCACCCCGGCAGGCCCGGTTAGTTGAAAGAACCGAATGACCTGTAATCCGTTACGGGGGCGTACATCTGGTCATCCCTGGCGAGCCGGCTGATTTATTCGTGGCATCCATCACTCCGCTCTCAGCTGAGACGTCTTGTCTCTCCCCATCGTTTTGCACTTTTGCAGCGGCCAATTAAACATCCTGTCATGTCTTACCCCTTTTAACGTATAGCTGCTTTGCACGCTGAATTTTTATTGACTTGAATGCTGGTCCATAATGAGTAGGTACTTATGTGCAACAGTTCAATTAATTTGCTAATATTTAACGCCCGGAATTCGATATTTGTTATTTTTTATTAAAAATAAAACGTATTAAGCTTAAATGAAAACTTACGTAGTAAAAGAATTCCCCATTCAATACAGCTCACATTCAAATATCAACGGAACAAAATATATCATGGGACAGAATACAGCTACTTATACTCCACTCCATCCACATCTCCTAATGATATCAGAGCCGACTTAGAAATACGTAGGTATTCAATTCAATTAACATTTCTAATGAAAAGTAATGAATCAACAAAATAAATATTCCCTCCCCTACAGCCTTCATTATCAAATAAGACAAATTAAAATAACGCGACAATCAATAACTAACACAGTCACTCACAACTAAGTCGTTCCTAATAAAAACGTGATATTATGAAATATAATATAAAAACTTTTTTGCTAGAAATCCACAGCCTAGCCACACATAGTATCGACTAATAAGTGTTTAGCTAAAATGGGATTAAATTACAAAATGCAAATGTGAACAGCAACACTAATAGAATACAAACTGTAATAACTGTCGACAATTAACGAATGTGTTTTATTAATACCATTAATCTGCATGTCGGCTGTTACCGGGGTAAGGAAATACCCCTCCGGGCGTACCCCAAAGTTAATTTAGTAAACCAAAACAGAGACGTTCCCACTCGGTGAATAATAAGACATATCCCCAGTGACGAAATCACGTGGCAGGGGTAACACAGCCTGCAATATAATATCGATATGACAGATATAATAGTAACTCCCATAGTCTGGCTTGGGAGATCTTGATAACCGAACAAAGACGTCGCCTATTGTAACAATGGAGATTTGGGCCGGAGCACTATCAAATTATATTATTTTATCCTTCAGTGCGATACGGAACAAAAGGTAAAGTTTATTCGTGTTTCGTAATGTAAGCGTTTAGCGGCTGTCCTTGTTATGATTTTAATAATAAGACCATGTCTGACAATCGTCATTGTCTTTGTCCAGTCGCGCGGTTTCATTGTTTAATTGTTAACACTCAAAATTGGATCAAATCAAACTATGAATTCATAAAAAACACGAATTCGTTACCGAATGTAATTGATTTATTCACCGCAGTTCACACCTCGCCTCAAAACCCAACAAAACATGGGCGATTTATGCACTCTAAATGAAGTTTTTTTTACCTAGCTGTTCAAATATTGGAGAAGTGAAAAATATTTACAAATAGGCGAGCTTCGACGGCATCGCACAAATATAACGGAACATGATTCATCCCAAATTTCGACATATGCTCCAATAGAAAGGTCGGGCTGCGAGTGACGTATTTTTAATTACCTCCAACCGCGTCGCGTCGGCCCGACTCCATTTTGAATTTCTATAGTGGACGCAAATAAGTCTCGCTTCATCGGGTGGTCTAATAACTATCATATTACAGAAAAACAGACAATAAAACTCTTTCGCTTTTACGTTCAGCCGGTAACCGCACAGTTCCTTTGAAAAATTCAGTGGGTGGAAATTGTAGGTAAAGCGATGCTCATTTGTGTGAATCTTGGTTGAAATTTTTGCTCTATGATTTTTTTATCTTTTTGCTGACCAAATTCATACTCGGCTGTTATAGTAGTAGAAAGTGTTGACAAATGTGGGTCTTTTTAATAATAAAAAAAAAGGTTTTTAATTATATCTGTCAGATTAAGTTACAAAAGATTAGTGGCTGATTTTGTGGTTGATTACCTATTAGGTAATCAATCACAAATTATCAGAATGATAATGTAAACAAATACTTATTTTATAACCTTATCTTGCGTTTAATTTTAAAACAAAATTATGCATTCTATAAAAGAATTAATTTCTAAGCAAGAATGGCACTGTAAAATCATGCATGATCCTTACTGTCATTACTGTAATACTTGTATCAGCTGAAATAAAGTTTTATATCTTAGTGTCTCATAATCTAATCAGCATAATCCATTCAACGCTTTATATGCGCGGATAATAGTAAAGAAAAACAATTGTATATGCTTAGACTGTGATGCGAAGCGTTTGCCAAAAGCATCATTCTTAGTAGTGAAGATTCAAAGTACGAAGTATTAAATTAAAAAAATAGTCGCTGTGTGGTATTTAACGCTCTCAATAATAATCTTCCATTGGTCATCAGCTGGATGAGGGAGTGAGTATTAGAAAAGGCAGATTTGGAAAAAAGACGGGTATTTTAATTACCCAAATCTTGATCGAATCTCCGCGCGGGCTTGATTGAATTTCCGGACGAGGCTATCTCCCGTATTTGCGGAGTGTTGCGACGCCGTCGCCCTTCCCAGCTCACTGGCCTGTGACGTCACACCGTCGATTACTTTTTTTTCTACTATCAGCCACGGTAAACAGCCGCTATAAAATCCCGCCCAGTCTTTTTTTTTGTTGCAACCCAGACTGTAAAATATAATAGAGCTATCTACTGTACGAGTAAACATGGGAAATCACTATGGTGTTAGTTGGATGATTATTTCCTTATAATATTTTTACTAGATATTCCTTGGACATCAGATTATTTTAAAACCCGTTTTTGACAACGCCATTGCTCTGCTGTATTTGGGAAATGGCGTGCTCAAATTCTAATTCATCAGGCGCCAAAATAAATCACATCAACACAAAAATGTATAGGCGAGTCCACGATTGAAGGGCTTCAAGCAGTGGGTAATCGTACACTAGGACCCCAAAGGTTCTATGATTGATGTGACGGGTAATAAGGCCCACAAGTATTGCAATTTGTTTACCCTCATCGCTTTAATATACCTACGGCCGCACAAAGACAGGTTTTCGTATCGTATTTTATACCGATCAACAATACCAACCCCGATGTTCGACGATAATTGGAGAAAAAGTCCCCAAGGAGCCAATTTTGCTGACGTTGTGGAGTGCGGATTTACAGTACCTATGAGCACATAAATAAATTATAAACGATCCATCACTCTCCTCTTTCCACGTTTATAATATTACATGTTTTAGATAAAGGGGCTGGGGCACTACTCCAATGCGGCTGAGACCTTGTAAACAATTTGTGAGGGTACTTTATGATTAAGTGCTAAGATCACTTTCATCTTGGGTAATAATGAATTAAGGTCTAGAATTCGGATTTAGCGATAAAGATAAATTTAGAGTCTATTTAAGCCGTTAGGTATTAGGCAATATATGTCATTTTTGATACAACCGTCATCAAATACGTGGGCGAATAAACGTACTGCAATATACTATATTTACATATTATATACCCATTGTTTAGAGATTATTTCAGTCCTAAGCTTTTAAATTAGCGTTGGACTATAATTCTCGTATATTTAAGCTCAAAACGAGGAGAAACATACAATTTCATGACATTATCGTTCAAACGTTGCTACCGTAGTCATAAGAGTCTGTAGTGACTAAAATGTCTTATCCCGGCATTATAGGGAGTATCAGCCCCCACAATCGTCGGAGCACTCAATGAACTGTGCAAAAGTGTCAATTAGGTTCTCTTCTATAAAAATACAAGAACAGGCAATAGTGCTCCCCCTGTGAAACGAGCAGGTATTTGAGGCAGCGCAATAACATTAAGACGTGGCTTTGCTGAAAGCGAATCAGATTATATTGGCGTAATATTAGTTGGAAAGTTTTGGTAATTAAATGTTTCGTAGTCTATCATACCATGACTTAATGTGCTTACTAGTGTGTGAGCTCTTTGATTTTGCTATACGTATATCAAATAAGAGCTCACACACATTAATTTTAGATTTTGATATACATAAATAGTATATCAAAATCTAAAAGCTTTTTATGAAAATTAACAAATTTACAAAATTTGCAATCTCAAATGAACTGTATCGTACATAACGAAACTTTTTCTTTTTCTTTACACATATATCGTATTTTTTGAAATATAAATTAAATAAAATGTTTTAAATATGTAACAATATTATAGAGCTCCCATACACAATCATACACATTAATGAAGTAGATATGACATCATATAGTATGAGTGTCGGACTATATGAATAGACTAACATTTGCGTAACTTGTATAATACTATCTTTATCCAAATACTAGAAATATCTTAATTTGATAACAATATATTTCGAATATCACATAATATTACATAATGTTCACATTGTACATATTCAAAGCGTGAAAACAATCGCTTATATTCGGCCCCGGTCTTACAATCTGTTTATAGCGGCAAGAATAGCAAAGTTTCCATTTCTTGCTAGTATGTAGGTGTAATTCACTTGAGAATAAATTCGCAAGTTTTGTCAGAAGAGGGACGTACAAGGTGACAAACATAAACTTTGTTGAACTTTTTTTATTGAGTGAAAAAATGTAACTTAATAGTGATTGATGGATTTCAAGCCACGTGATAAATATTCCAGCCCTTTCGTAAGAAGAGTAATAGATTAAGGCATTGTTATGGATAAGTTAGTTAATTTGGCATATTAAATCCCTCTAGTCGAAATATCTAATTTACATTTCGGAAATTTAATGCAGGGTCGTTACAGCTACACCAAATCATAGAGAATGGCAATCAATAATGATTATGATAATGACGATTTTTTCAAAAAGAGGATTAAAGGATAAGTCTCTAAGCTTTCTAGAACTAGTCGATAGTTTAACTTTGCTTACCAATCCGAACCTAAACCTTTGATTATTTACGATTAAACTACGCAATCGCACAACACCAGCCTCTACGCAGACCTCAGACCTCTTCATTAACTCCTGCGGTATCTAACATAATAAGCCCTACACATAGTGTTAAATTGATCAATACGCTAAGTTGCACGATCTCCGGACCGGCACGTGTTGTCCATAAACCCACATTTATAGACCCCTCTCCATGCGACGACAGCGGGAATGGCCGCCGTAAAAAGTGGTCAGCTGTTAAGTCCTCCCCGCATTACCAGTTTTTATCAACCTAATACAGGTGCCGAAAATAAACACGCTTTTATTGCTGTGAGGAGTTGACGAGATTGTAGGAATGTGTTCGGTTATCGAAAACTAAGGTTATTCTTTCACTACATAGCGTTGAAGTAAAATGCGTATTTTACTGAAACTTACATGTAGTTGCAAATTATTTGATAGGTACACCACTACTAACGGTTAAATTGTTTGGCTAGGAGCATCTAACCGTTAGTAGTTGGTTACAACCATTTTAATGCGGGTTGCTACTCATGTTTAATCATTATACATGTTTCATATATGTTTTTCTTTTCTTTTTTTAAATCTGGCGCAATCGGTGATCGTTGTCATTCGATTACGTTTAAGGTATCTACTGGTAATTTAATCATTGTGTTCTTAAGCGTTTTTCTTTTGCGTGTACATATTTCCTTACGGCCCTTATAATAGTCCTAAAATCACGAACCAGAACTACTTAACTTGCTATATAATATAACTCCTATGATACCATAATATTAAACGTAAACCGCGTCGTAAGATAACATTGAGGTACCAAGAATTTTCATCACCGTCGTCTTGCAGCCGCTTCTGAAATATAACCGTGACATCCTTAAGAAAGAGACAACACGGTTTTACTCTTATGCCGCATGACCTTGGTTAGAAAGAAACGACTAAGACTTTCACTGTATGTCTATAATTTCTAAAGGTTTTATTGCATTCCCCGCAAGCTCAGACGCTTAAACTTTATTGCTCTGGGATTAAAGTAATATTTGCAGCGGCTAAATGATGTCGGGGCAATTTCGTGATATTAAAAGCTGTCTATGTGGAGTCGGAGGCTCAGGTCAATAGTTCGGTGTTCCCGGTAGTTGGTGGTATAATCGCGGGAACTTTCTATCGCGCGCATTCTTGGCCACCGACGTGCGATAACAGCGCGTTCCTTTTAAACTATTCCCCGTAACTGCATATTCCGGCGCCTCGCTACTGGTCTGGGCATTTACAAAAGTCTATAAAAGTATTCTTTGTTGGTAAATAAGTTATTTACCAGATAAAAAGTTTGTATTTTTACTTCACATTTCATTGTTTATAATGATATTTTTTATGCTTACTGTGATCTATGATAACTTGTTTGAATTCTTTAAAAGGCCTCTAGAGAGAAAAACAGTTTAATGTACGACTACATATTAAGGGCAAATCGGTATCAGTCGTAGAGTACCAACTTCAGCTATTTGTAGTGGTAACGTACCCAAATATCCTGATATCCATTGTGTAAATGGACGCATTTTGTAAATATTAGTCTATTTATATTTACAAAATACTTCAACCTATTTCTTAGCAGTAGTTCTGCAACAATGAACACGTCGCTTATTTCCATTCATCACACATCAATAACAGTGTCCTATTTGTTTGGGATTGACCAAGTATTACAGAGCTTCGAATCATTAACTAATTCGGTTGATATAACAACAGTTTCATGTATGACGGCATATCTAAAGCACGGCAAATAATAAACAGGATATTATACGCCTATCTCATAGGTATATGATGTGACAGGGTATCAGGCGCACTGAAGGAGTTCACGGTTGAGTGACTTAGCAACATTTCTCGCGAAGCATCGGTAGATAGTTGAAATGCGAACGCGATCTGAAAGGGATCGGCTGGTGAAATGCATGCGCCTTGGTGGCGTCTCCGAATGCATGCACGCTATTGTTGCGTCGAGAATGTAGGTACGTGTATTTTATTTGTTCGCTAAAAAGTTGATGAAATGGAATCTAGCAGACGGCGCTTTTTGTAATCTTGAAATCACATTTTGTATTCTGTGTGAATAATATAAAATGTGGGTAGATTAACTTGTCTCGACTATCTAAAAGTCAGCCAGTAGAAATTGTTTTATAGTGATTGCGAATGTAACAAACTATGCGATTTTAGATACACAGCAGAATACCCAGCCAAGTCAAATAGGAATTAATTTGACAATTTATCATATATTTTGATAACTTATTTTATTAAATATCAAGGCAATATCAAGGCAAGGCTACATAAAAGATTATATAAACAAATATTTGGGCTACGAAACAGAACGTCTCAAACTGTTAAAAGAAATATTTTCGGAGATATTGTATGCAATTATAAAAATATTTCCATACAAGTTGAACATGCTGAGCGAAATACTGATTCTTATTATAAGTCGAGTATTTTAAGTACCTACTTTAAATACAATAAGTCTTCGCAAAATATTCTGCATGTTTGTTCTTGAATGTTCGTCTAGAGCCAAACATTCCATAATTAAAAGACAGCAACAGTTAAAATATTAAAGTTCGTTAGAGGAATCCTCAACTTATCGGCATAAATGATTGCTTACACAGCCGAAGACGCACGAAGGGTAACTATCGATCCACTCACGCCCTCCAGATATGATTAGGAGCTAATTGAATCCGGGGTGAGATCCGCGCAGTTTAGTTTTCTAATTTACGACTTTCCTTTGCTCCGGAGAGTAAAGGGTTGAATTTAATTATCTTCACGTAGACGACCCTCAACTAAAACTCGCAAAAAATGGATGAAATTGCATCTCAGTCCGAGAGCTTCGTTAACCTCAGGCACTCATTATTTTAATCGTACGTTGCAGCCGTGCCATCGCTACACGTTCTTTCTATTCATTAAATATAAATTGTTACTTGATACCCCTAAAATAAGCAATGCTCTCATCGGCAACGAAATATTAATTCTCTTGATAGAATATAGCTGTAGGCATCTTTAAAAAAAATCTGTATTTTTCATTAGTAAAATACTATCTAATAACGAAGCAATAATTTGGTGGTCTATTTATTTTGTGCTGTTTCTATTATTTTTTTTATTTTATAAAAATCTTTATTGTGTCAAGCCCCAATACAAAGATTAATGTAGCCCTGGCTTCTGAGATAGCAGAACCTGTGTTACAGAAGTGCCTTCTTATCATTGACAAAACTATTGGGGTTTGTTGAGATATACGATACACAAGGTCGATTATAAAGTGAATGTTTCTTTGAATACATCATCACGGTGAGTTAAGTTGTTATATAAAATAAAAAGAATTAGTTAGTTTATTAAAATAGATTACATTTTATTTTTAAGTTTTTTGTAATTGTTTCTCAAGTATGATTATTTGGACAAAGGTCTATATTAATAAACGTTATTTTACTCCAAAAAGCTATTTTTTGTATATATGTATTAAAATAAAAAGTAGAACCAAAATATTTAAAAAAGAAGTTGAATAAGCTAAATAACTAAAATGCCAAAGAAAACCTTATATATGACACCATTACATTAAGATACCCGGCAGTCTTCCTTATCCGGCCCTTCGCCGCCCGTAGTTTTATTGCATTGTTAATCGCGTGATATTTTTTGCATAGAATTTGCTGATAATCACTTTCAACTCCAACTTTGTATTCCGCCGGCGCGCCCTGCTCCTCCCCTGTGTTGCGAATTTGATAATGAAAGGGCCCCACTTGTGTGCTGCAGAGATAATGTAAATAAGTATGCAAATTATACACGAAGTTCCATTCAAATGAACCTTTGCGGCTCTTTAAAGTTTCGCTCAAAGCCAACGCAATGTGTGATACGCGAGCAAAGATTTCCGCCCTCCATGTACAATATAAAACGAAATTTGAATATTTGAAATAAGTAAATGATGCACAAACAAACGAGGATTCATGTCGGAAAACTTTTGCGCCGAACCTTGTTTATGACATTACGAGTTGGGTAAGAGAAACAGGGGCTAACAACATTCGGTAGAATTTCGTTAGGTAGGTACCTGCCGTACAAAAAAATCAACTTGGAAACGACGGGAAAAGTAAGTACATAAGTACTTCTGTCTGTTGCCGGTGACTGTTTTTACTTTGGGGTGGCATTATTAGGTCATTTCACTCGGTGTTCGCGCGGAATGTGTAAAATATTTTCTGTGTAAGTGAAAGTCTCGCGTGATAGCGTACTGTGACGTCTCCCCCATCAATCATTTATCCGCGCGACGATACCGTGAAAAGCTCTAAAGCAACGCCACTTTGATAATGTATCACTTTTAAAACTGACTTTAAAAGGCTCCCTTTTACCTTTATTGTGAGGCGGGAGGAAGCGTGTAAAAATAGACTTGTACTAAGTTCCCAATAAGTATTGATGAATTTACTTTCCATTTTTAACCCCAACATAGAATGGGCCATTGTGTTACAATAACTTACTTTCAGTTTTTATCGATTTATCATTTAACGTTGTGTAACCACAATCGAGTTCATTCTTATTTTATTCCTGTAATAATGAGACTCAGTCGCTTATTTGCTCGTAGTCTATTAGAAATGATGGTATCAGAAATCGAATTGACCAATTTGAACTTTGAAAGGGGGTTCACTTTTAACACAGAAAAAAACAGAACAAAATTTAATTCGTTCTCAACACTGTTATAAATTAAGTTAATTTTTATTTGCCATGAATATTGTTTAAATGTGAGTATCCGAATCACACGGGCGTACGCGTACAGGGTGTGCGTTATGGTAATATATTTCAGTGGCTTCGTTACCGCCGGCACCGCTTGGCACAACTGCCGGGTATTATTTTCCAATAAGTGGCATCCAATTTGTGCAGGTTCACAACGACACCCTGTAGCACAACGCATGATACACCGCCATTGGGAGGCGCGATTGCTATGTAGTATAGAGATAGAGCCAGTAGAGAAACTTCCAAAAATACTTTGTAATTCAATATTTGGAATATTGGACGATGTAGGCATAACACAAATTTAATCATTTCATTCATCAACTGACTACTAGCTAGAAAAGGTTTATCCATCAAATCAATCTGAATAGTTTCCTAGTAAGAAAACAAATTGCAATAGTACTTACATCAGTTTTAAATTAAACCTTTTTTTGTTTCAAGCTTATACGTTAAAACTGAGATCGGATGTTTTTGTTATTAATCTATCAATATATTATTTATTTGTCCCGTAAATACCATTTATTGATAGTTATTTCCATTTAGAATTTTAGAAATGATGTTTGTTCGATTTGAAATCTCGAACAATCTATGATAAATCCCATGTATCTGAGACATAAAAATAATGTAGGTAGCGGGTTCTTTGCGTAGCAAGTTGTAAAAGGCGACGTAGGTTATTGAGTTTATGATAGACTTTTGTCATGATTCATCTAAAATGTATTTTTGGCTTCAAGTATTTAAATGACAACGAGCTCGCTGCTCTATGCGCATGTATGTATGTACCTAAAGTAATTTCCTTTACTGTCACTTGTTTGATTGTGACTTTCTTCATGTATCACAGCCCTAAATTGGGTTATCAATCAATATCACTTCCCTATCCCTATTTATATGAATCCCTTTATGATTCTCAGCAAATGGTATAATCATAGTAAAAGTTTGCACAGAGCGTGATTATTTTAGTACCTTAAAGTGAAATATGCTGATATTAGGAAAGATTCTGAAAAATTTACTTATTTTTTTTTTTACGTTCATCGCATTTGATGTCTATTATTTAAAAAAGATGTAGATTCAAGAATCTCCTTTTTTAACACTTAATAAATCATCACTTTATCCAAAACATTGGTTGCATGTGACAATCTTCAGGTATACGAACGTTTTGTAGTATCGCTGTTTACACCTGGGAAGTTCAAACGGCGCTTCATCCAAGGGGCTGGTAACTTATTCTTCGGAAGCCGTACCCAAAGCCAACCTTCACCAGATCCGTTAACAAACCGACAATACGGTGTCTACGTACACTCCCCCGACGCTGCGGCGTTTTCTTACAACCTCAGCTAGTTGCAGTGAGACAGCGCTCCTAATGGGCCAATATATCAAACGGGATTAAGTGTAAATGAGAGCACCACAACCCGGTACTTTGTTGTGCGACATGACTCGAATGGAACATGCAGTTGATTTTTATCGCCTACCAATATTTGGTATTTGATGGCATTAAAATTATGACCATTTTCTGTATTCTATTTTGGCAATATCTAAAGATATATAGGTATGTAGGTACTCATGTATATTTATTATTCATAAACACACTATAGCAAAATTTAATGAAAATCCTCACTAGTGAAATAAAACTCGATAGCGTAAAAATTAAAAAAACAATTAATTTGAATCATAATTGTCAGAAAAAAAAATATACTTACATATTGTAATATTTAATACAAATATGAATACAAATCGATATTAATTTATATATAAAATATTTTGTAGGTTGGCTTACATACAACCATTAATTAATTAGCTATCAGCTAATTCTTATACCTTTATCAAGTAATCAAATAATTTAAAAATATAGTGCCAATAACGCAAAATATTCTCCATAAACGAACAATGACGTTTTTGTAATATTAAGAGTACTTATCTGATTTCCAATTCAGTGTGCTCCCACAGCTTCTACTAAAATCCAACATTCGCGAATACATCCGAACTTATCAACTGCCATTTATTTTGCAGACACGAAAAAACTTATGCAAATATCCCCCGGCTACGAATCATTTCAGCAAATAGAGGAAACAAAACTACATAATAAATAGAGTCTCCGAAGTAGCCTGACGAAATCGCATTTGGGGTGAAAGGCGGAGTCTCGTGCGCAAACGTACCAGTTATTCCGGGCGAGTGGGCGCGCGCGCCGTCTGCGAAAACGATTTGTACACACCCGCGCCACTCGTGTTGTGGACAAAAACTTTTCGATACACATTGTCTGGTGTTGGCAATACTCACGCCGACAGGTAACTCAATGAGAGAAATGATTCTTATCAAAAACTAGGTATATCTTACACTCGCGATGCTCCATTTGGGCAAACATTTACTTATAATTGATGTATAGGCAATTAAACTTGCAAATCGATATCTGGCTACGGCGATAACTAGAAATTATTATACATATATACCCAAATGATAAAATGATATCAGTAACAGTAAAAAAAAATAAGATAAACGTAACTACCAAAATACCTTTATCGGTATGTCCCCCATCTAATAAAAAAAAAATACCACAATAGTTTTATGAAACTCAGCCGTACTGAAACGTTAATTGAGGATGGCTATTTTACAGCGTTTAAATACTTCTTTAGAATATATATTATTTATAAGATCGGATATTTTGTGCTCAACAAAACACCCAAAAACAAAAGAATGACTAAAAAGGAACTCTTGTCCGGACGGATAAAGTAATCATTTAAAACTGCCTGTTTACAAAGTCCAGTGCAGCAAAAGTGAGCTTGTAATGAGCTCCCGCAACATATAATACACAATTAATGTAGACGGGGCCGATCTTGGCGGCGACGGCGCGGACATTTACCAGGCGCCTTCTCCGACTTCTTTCTTGATTAAAACTCGGAATAATAAACGGCGAAACAATTTTGCCTCGTCGGTCCCTTCCCGGGGCAAGCAAATATTGAAGTGTGCGAATGACGTTGCCGTTTGTTCACCCTGTGATTACAGGACGTCTGATAGATAGGCTCCACGATACTCCCAAGATATTGCAACTGATACATTTTGGTTAAGATATTTTTCGAGACGGGATTTTACGAGAGTAAAATAAGATATATTTTAAATATATATTTTTTGTAGACAGATGGATCGGTGTCGACGTCTCTCAATTAGTTTTTAACAATTTAATTCTATGAAAGAAAATAATACATAGATAAACCTAAGTTACTTCTTTTTTCAAGAAATATAAAAAAATATTCTTTCAATATTTATATATTTAAAGAATAATTTTTGTATTTTATTTTAGAGCGATAACTTGAGGCTCCACAAATAAGTAGAGAATTAATTAAAAATTTAAAAGAGACCAACTCGCAGTTTATTTTTCTTTTAAAAAGTGAAATTTTTTATCAGCCCTTTTTTCTTTCAGATATTTTTGTTGCCGCAAGGCAAACGAGCATAACTTTGTTTTCAAAACATTAGAATTGTAATAACTTACAAATAACAATTGCAAAAGTACTACAAATAAAAAATTTGGTGATCCGAAGTCTTGAAACACCACCGCCGTCTGCATTATTAAGAAAATTCTAGCGTCATTGATATTCAACTCAAATATGATTGTCGTGAGTCGATTTTTTTACCAAGGGAGAAAGTTTCAAATAATCCTGATCCATCGTTACATAAAACTTGTAAGTTGTTCGCGTCTCAACGGATAATCGAGTTTATACTTGGAGGGCCGCCATCAATCATTTATCCCGCTCTCGCGCTGCGGGTCCGCGCCGCGCTACGCGGAAAAACTTTTAACTGTTCGTAGCGAGTTAGCTCGATCGTACAAGCAGCGAGAGCGGTAGCGGAATATCACCGTGTCACATCACTAACATACTCGTGTCTACAGGGCACAAAAAACATACCTAATTGTTACATACATAGGTACATACATAACCTCACGCCCGTAATCCCCGAAGGGGTAGGCAGAGTCAAAGAGACAGCAGACCTCTTTAACCACATTCAGCCAATAATAAAACTGGGCTGGATTAGATAGAAAATTGTGAAAATTCGTCGCCTGTACAATCACGGACCTAAACCCGATATACCGTTAGCCGCCTTTTACGACATGCTAAGCAAGGCAGCTGGCACATTCTTTTTAAGTCCCAGACCAGCATGGGATCTTATTTTTAGCACGAAAGAAAACAGAAACTTAAGATATAATAAAAAAGGACCAGTGTGTCGTAACAAGACTTTAAACTCCCGTTGCGAGCATGTATAACAGCGCCTGCGCATGACCCAAAACGTGGTGGTGGTCTCGTCTCTCTTGCACCTATCCAGGATCGGAGCCTTGTAAATGGGCAGCGCTCTACTTCCAACTCTGAAGAAGTGATTTCAACAAACAATATTTTATATGTCTTATAAATACTTGAAGCACTGTATCTTCCTACCGACCACGACTACTACTTCATACCGAAACAAGACTATTTGGTTTTATTCTGATCCTCGATTTAGACTAATTCCGGACATTATCCTGTCTATTGACAGAGAAAAGCAAATATCATAAGTACATAATTGAGAATAAGTGAGAACAATTTGAGAATGATACAATAATACAAAATATTTTATTCATTTATAATCGTTAAGCAAATCTAACATTCTTAAAGTCAAACATAATTTTTTTTTAGTTCTAGTTTAATATGCTGGCAATATGAGAAATAAAGGGGTACTATCCAGATTTTCTGTTTGGTGTTATCGTAGTAAGCTATCGCTCGAAGTAAATCGGCACTCAATAGGTACGTTCACATTGTCACGTTATCAGTAAAGCCAGCTTTCACACAAATACAGGGTTGTGAGTCGTCTTTAGGAAAAATCGTAAAATGGATGTAGACCTTCTCAGCTTGTTGAATTCATCGGTTGTGAATCTTAAATATTAAGTTAATCAACAAATAAGTTTTTAACAAATTTGATCTAATAATAATATTATGTTACGTCATTTCTTTTAGACCAATGCTATTTTTTTTTTGATTCTTTTAATGCAATGTTAAAGTCTTCACAATGGTTTAGTTAGTTAATTAATATCCATAAGGATCTAAAATACCTGCATTTCAAAATATTTTTGAGTTTAACAATCTCGTAATTGCAATTTTTTTTCAATTGCTTCCAGGAATAGCATCTGACAAAGTAGCCATGCTTAATTTTTTAATTATTATAGTCAAGGACTTCCTTGATATGAGGTATAATGTTTTTGTAATGCGATCAATAAATTTACCTAAATACTTTGAGTAATTATAGTAGGTAGACAAATACTGCAACTCAATAATTGAACACTTATTAAGCCTATTTTAGTTGTAAAATAGAAACGAATTTTACTATAACGTATCGTGATCGATTTATCATCCACGTATTCCTCCCTATCTAACAACACACATACTACAGAAAGACACAACTTTTTATCGGAACCCTCTCAGGTACATGCATTTCAAATCTATTGTCAACCCAATAAACCAGCGAGGCTGCGCAAATAACACAAAAGGAGACGAAACCGATCTGGATGGAGACTTGTATGAGTGTTTTATGAGCACTTGAGCGCTTCCGCGGATGTTTAAAACTCGGAGTTTCGCGATCGGGCCCTCCAGGACAATATGCGGCTTGATCGCGCGTAAGTGCGTTGCCGAGTGGTTTAGTTTGCGGATAGGCCGGCCATGTTCGATCGATGTTTTGAGTTCGGTTGCTTTATAGTAAAATATGTATTCATCTTAATCTAAATGTTACGAATTTGTTTATATTTGTTTGAGTTCAAATATATGTTTAAAAAATAATAAAGAGCGTTCTACGAGTATGATTTGAGCGGATTTTAAGGGGTATAGATTGATTTAGATGATAAGATGGGAATAAAAAATGTTTAGTAAATGACATCATGTTCCAAACCGAAAAATAAACCTTATTCACTTATTTACTTAAGGGATAAACCATCTTACATCTAATTAATATGGGCCTTATTTTATAGCCCATACTTAAATTATGTCCGCATCTCTAAAAAATAATTAATTTAAAATTATATAACCGAGTTAATGCTACATACTAGAGAAGCCCTTAATGTTTATATGTTTTTCTCCATAAAATTGTACATTATGGGCGAGAACGCTCTTAAAGTCCTTTAAATGAAACAGAAGAGTGCCGACAAAGAATGCTCTGAGTTATATCAATTTTACCGCGATGTTAAACGAAGTAATAACATTTTTATTTCACCATCAGGCCGGGAACTAAACATATCTATAGCTACCGCTGACAGTGGCGGATTTACCCTAAGGCCCAGTAGGCCCGGGCCTAGGGCGGCCAGATATTGAGGCGGCCAATCGTGTTAAAAATTAAGTAATGACGCTTTAGTACTGAGAATTATGGCCTGGGGCCTAGGGCGGCCAAGACTGTAAATCCGCCACTGACCGCTGAGTGTTATAATGGCACCGTTACAATATACATATAGCACCTATATTTAGTACATTTCAAGCCAAATGAGCCCACTAATTGTCAACTTAGTTTAATAGAACTAAGTAAGCTATTAACCAAACTGAGTTAAAACTACGATTATAAATGTAGGTATATGGTAAATTGCCCAAAATTTACTTTAAATGAATTGCTTGAAATTTTAAGAAAATATTATTGGAGTTCAATTGCTTATTCACTCTTAGAGTCGTTGGTCTGAAATTAATCCTTTGATGATTTCACAATACACCTTGTCTAAAATATACCAAGTATACACATAGGTATATATCTTGCCATTAAGTGATTTTAATATTTATACATACAGTGTTTATTTCGTTGTTTTACGACGACACGGCTATTTTCAAAGGATTGTTATTTAATATCGCCCGCATTACAATAATGGTGTAAGATGTCTGTGTTTTGAGTTTTAACTGAAAACAACACTTCTTGGAAGCTCTAACAATACGGCATCGTAAAAATTAAATTACGGCGAATCTCCGGGGAGGTTTCCATTTTCAAGCAAAGAGGCCGGGACTTGAGACGCGGAGTTCCGTTGCGGAATAATATTGCATCCGCGGTCGCCTCCGCCTCCGCCGCCTCCGTCCACTTATTATGGTGCCTCTTAATTGTTTTATATTTGTGTTGAGTACGTAAAGTGGGTCTAAGCACAGTGGAGGACTCCGTATACTCGCGGAGTGCTCATAACACATCTTACGGTACGGCAACGTACCAACGCAAAAAAAGGAAATTATTCCACTTCTTTCCGCAGACTTTCTATGCTAGTTAGCACAATTTTCTTAAACACAAACATAGCAACACGATACGCAAAACTATATGAATGATCACTGAATGTGGTTACGGTATTACATTATGTTTACATGTCTATTGAAACATATGGAGTGCAGCGATGATCGAAAACGATGACCAACCACTTACTTCATAAACCAATCTAATAAGGGGACATGACATGGCATTCCGTAGTTATTATGGCTTTCCTTTTTTGGGTCACACATACCCTATTGATTAAACGAACGCCCATTCCGAGGAATCTATTATGTAGTATTATGTATGTAGGTTACCTACATAAATAAATAAAATATAAGAATAAAGTCCATTTTTAAGTTGTATCATTTGGACAGGGTGAACTAAAATAATATAACCAAGACAAGTAGTAATAATATTATTCATAGAAAGAAAATCAATTAAAATATACAAGTTCTTGAATAAAAAAGTTTAATATCAAGAAATTTTACTATCCTCTGAAATGCTGCACTAAAGCTTAAGATCCCACATTGCATCATATAATTTTACAAGCAAGAAACTCTCCTATATTGAGTTTTTATACCACACCGTCTTATTTACGTAATTGGCTTGTACTAATTAGCAAGACCAACAACGGTCGCCTGCGCTGCAACAACTTTTTAGCGCGTCTAAAACTAAAGTAGTTCCAAATAAACAGATGTTAATTTGATACAGTAAAAAGCGACTCGCAATATACCAGCAGGACAAATTAGAGGGAATGGAATATAGTTTACTTTAAGTTAAACTTATTACGGTCCTCGAGGTACAAGCTCTCGGAGGCTCGCTGAGCGCGGGTCAAGTGCCCAATTTGTCACCCGCGCAAACTTCCTACTACTCGGTCGGCCCTGTTCGATTCCATTAAACTTTCAAGACCTTTTGAAGCTATTTTCTTGTTTGAATCAAGATTTGCCTAATTCATTCCCATGCCTGGCGTCTGATGGAGGTTTATTTTATCATCGCTTCGCGTCACCGACAGGATTTTCAAGACGAAACTTCGCTGTTGAAACTCTCTAGATGATTTTAATCCGTAATTTGATGGGTATTATTAGTTAAACTGTTTTGAAAATGGTTGCTTGTTAGTTTTTATAATTAACTAACGCACGGAAACGATCATATTATAATAATTTAGAGTATATATGTTATGGACCAAGTGATAAATTGGTCATTATACATAAAGCCCGGGCATTATGAAAAATTACCAATAGGAGATGGCAATTTTGATAATAACTATTCAAATAATCACATTGTCCGAGCATTGTACATAATGTCCATGACCTATCGGGCTAAGTAATAAAAAACATGTTTAATTACTATTCTTTTTAACCAAATTTAAAAAAAGGAGGACGTTCTCAACTAGATTGTTTTTTTTATTTCGACATCATCATCCTCTTAGCGTTATGTCCCGTGCTAAGTCAGGGTCCGCTTTTTCTTTTCTTTAAATCTTCGGCATTATTAAAAATTAAGTAAGTATATGAAAATAAATATTGGTATAAAACAAACGTATGATTATTAACAATATAAATTTCTATGGTCTCTGATTGGTTAATGTATCACGAGTTTGTTTCCCTCGCCGGACATTGTCCAATGCAGCTCTATTATGAAATTGCCTAATGGTCACGTAGCAACATTCGTTATGACCAGACAATGTCATAAATAATGAAGTTTAAATAATAATAATTCATCAGTTGGCACGATATAGCTAGCGATTATTCATAATGTCTAGGCATTATGTATAATGCCCTCATTAATCACTTTGTCCATAACATATACATAATGAGAAAATTTTACAAAATCAATTTTCTTTCTGAAACTCTAGGCAAGCTGGCATAACCACATTCAAGAGATGTTTAAGTGTATGGACTGAATGCAACATAACACCAATTCGACATAATTATGTCTGGCCAAACAACAAACATGAGAAATTATTGAGACCTAATCTGTTTGGACGTGTAGAACCAATCAAGTAATAGAGACGAGACCTACGCGCCCACTCAACAACTTTGTCAATGTTGCTAATAGTAATAGGAACCACACTATTGGCTTTGTCGGGGGTCTGTGGTGGGTGGGCAGACCCAAATAGTCTCTCTTCGGGACACTTACAATGCGCTATCATAAAAATTAAATTACGGTAAGAGTTTCTCCGTAAGTGCGCACCATTTCAACAGGGCGCGGCAGGCAGGCGCGGCGGGGAGCGCCACATCAAAGCGACTCATCCAGCCCGAGCTCTCACCCAAATCGAATTTGCCAGCTTCCTTCTTTCGTAAAATTATCGAAGGGCTTCTGTAACTGACTTGAGATCTGACCGATGTGTTTTAGCTAAGCCCATGCGTGATACTATTTACGGACTTGTCGTCTGATGATGATGAAGAACACCACGAAATGAATTGCAGTGGGTTCGAATCTTGCTAGGGGTAAATGTCTGTGTTGATACAAATTGTTTAATATCTATTGCTCGGTAAATCTATTAACTTTATCTTTATATATAGTTCACAAAACAGGAGCAATTGCCGTTGGTGACTATTGGGAGATATTTTTAGAAATGACTCCCAAAATATTATTATTTCAAATTAAGACCTCTAAGACGTAGTTACGCATCAAGAAACGTGATTTTGTTTTTTTTTTAGATCTCAGCCTGTGACGGCAACTTTACCCTATTGAAATCATAGAGTACCTACGGTTGTCACAATTAAGGGCGATGTTCACCATTGACAATTTTATGTCATAAAAAAATTATTATTAAATTCTCCAGACTGACACACCAATTCCCTAATCCCAAACTAAGCTTGTGCTTGTGCTATGGATACTAGGTGAATGGTTAGACATACTTAAATATATTTATAAACATCCATGATTCGAGTACAAATGTCCATGTTCAGCACACAAAACATTTGCTCCTAGCGGGATTCAAACCCGCGACCCTCGGTTTATCGCCAGGGTCTCTGACCATTCGACCATCGGACCAGTCAAGGCTTAGTTTGAAAACTCATTTAACTGATAATTTTCCTGATATTAGTAAATCAATCAAATTGTACTAGCTTGCAAAATTCATGATGTCACTAGCTAAATCCATACAAACTGCACATTGTAAGCTATATTAAACTGATCGCACAATTTATTCTAATGCAAGCAGTGTACAAACATCATACATTGTATTTGAGTTCCTTCCGTGATATCAGGACATACCAGAACAGAAATTACGGGAGAAATTCCGCTCTGATATTTGCTGGTATCACGAAGTATAAAACTGTCTTGTCTGTCTGAAACCCGTTTGGAAGTTTTGCCTCAATAAGCCCTGGCTGTTGAATGCGCCTTTAGAATACAATACCGTTTAAGCAGTCCCGTTAGTTTAAGTTTTAATTAGAATACGGTGTTATGTCCGTGTTCTTTACGGGCATAGTGGGATCAAGTGGCTAATTTGTCAACGGGAGCGAGCACAGCGCGGCGGATGCGGACCTGGGCCACTGCAATTCGATTAAACTTGCGCCAAAGTAGGTACACAAGAACCGCCTACTTAACGCAACTCGTCTGTACATTTACGACGAAAATTAAATTAGCTAATTCATCAAGCTCATCACGAACCGAGTGTAGGGAGGAATTGACCCTTCAATCTCAGGTACTTCTTGGAACGGCATTTAGCGTTCCGCAGGCGGAAACGTAAATAGAACCAACTAACTAAATAACAAGTACTTAAAGGAACTTCACTTGGCCTACGTACCTTCTTATTTTTATTTTGTGTAGGTCAGATTTTTTTGAAATCCGAGTGTCCCACATTTATTTATAATATGGAAATATGGAAAGTTTCCATCTAACCCAGCCCAGTTTAATTTTTGGTTAAGGTGGCTTGTTGATCCTTTGACTCTACCTACCTCTTCGGGAATTGCGGGCGTGATGTTATGTATGTGTATATATGTATGGAAATTAATATTTTTAATAGTAAAAACACTTTTGTTCTTACTCTGCTGTCGATTGCCCATTCATGCAAAAAAATATGTTCAGCATCTAAACGGAATATGAACCTCGGTCCACTTTGAGAAATCCCGCCAAACTCTTCGTGTTACAATTCATATTAAACTTAAAAAGCGACCTGTTAAATCATCCTACATCACACTCAGCAAGTACAACAACCACTGTTAAACTTTCCATTACACTCCAGAACTCTACCGTAACGAAGTATTTAGCCGCATTATACCTAGTTTTAACCGGTCTTATCACTTACCTTCAGACAAGTACAGACGGTCAGGTTCCGAAGGCTGGTCGCAGGGTGCAGGGCGATGGCGCAGGGTGACGTGCAGGGAGGGCCCCCGCGGAGGCACCTCGGGCGGCGCGGGCTCCGGCGGCGAGTCGCAGTCGCGCTCACTCGTTTGGCCTCCATTGTTTGGTGCACCTGAATTAGAGACTCAATTGATACGATTGTATAATCAAGCACACAATACACAAATTGTCTGTTTGGTTAGTTTGGTGATTATGTGAGCGCGCATAGTTCACCCTGCCTTTAAATCACAATTCCTCGCCTGCAATTAAAACTATTTGTATATGGGAATAACTAAGTATAGATTTTTAAGAAGGATGATTAATTTACATACACATTGATCAGACATCCTATTCAGGGTATAGACTTGATGTGTTTTTATAAAATCCATTATGGCTACGGTCGTGGTTACCATCAGGCGTGTGCTTATTTGCCTTTCTTAAGTAAGTATTTAAAAAAAAAGACTGCTAATCGGTTTTGAACTGTGTTAAAGAATGCATACCCAACATTGATATTGACTAGCAAACAAGCATTAGAATAACATCTACATAGCACAGATACCCAGGTTTACAAAGCGTCGACTGCATTAGCACAGCCCACTGCGGTAACAGATGAGGTATTATGTTCGCAAGCCCTACAAAGATATCCGAGCATTCGTAATAAACACAATTCCGCGCGCTCTCTATACGTGCCTTCTGCGTGCGTCGGGGAAACTATGCCAAGCATCCTTATCAAAGGCATGCACCCACCTCGGTATAACGCTTATGATAGATATAGTAGGTACAGAATGTCTGACTACAATAACTAAACTGGAATTCGCCGTTGAATGTGTGTGATCCTCATTCATTCCTTACATTTCGGAGCGGTGAATTAACAATACTTACTCGAACTATATTCGGTGAACGTAAGCCTAAGCGTCTTTTCTAATATTTTTTGTATCTTTCGATTAATAATAATAGCGTTATATAAGACCGATCGCATATATCTCGATAGTTTTAGAATGATAATTTAATAACTTGAACGTTTTTAAACTGAATTTTGAATATTTATATAGGCTAAATGATTAATAATTTTAAAACAAACTTTTAACCTTTCTCAGTAGAAAAAAATATGTTTCATAAATCGAAATGTTTCTATAAAAGATAAGTATTCAGAAACGTCACATAAATTAAGCCGTCATGTCATGACATACAAAGGCATACACTATATGAAGAGATATTATACTAGCTACTTTTTCATGCTATCGTTGGTTGAAGCATATTAAAAATTATCTTATATACAATTTGTCTAAGAAAATAATGCAAAAATCCTATAAGACTAACATAAATGATCATATTCTTTTTCATTAGGACTTATTTAAATGTGTAGTTAAAAGGCGCATATTTCCTTTAGAACATCCCAAACTGCGTTTCATAGCACTTTTATGTGTTCGATATACTTAGACAAAGTTTGGAATTTTTCCTAATTCAGAAGCCAGCTGATAGTTTACTCTTAATTAATCAATTAATACTAAATGGCACCGATGCTATTATTAACTGTTACCGTTATTGAGACAGTGGCGCGCGTTCCTGACGTTGTTGTCGTGTGTGAAGTCGTCGGGCCGTCGGCGACGAGACAGCGTCCCGCCTGCTTCGCCGTTGAACATCTCTTCACCTGCACAAACATCATCATTATCACTTGATATCCCTAATTTAGTACGGATACATACAATTATACCTACCATCATATCTTCAATCTCCGAAGGGATATATAGTAAGCTACATGAACTATATTTAACGAAAAATAAATCCGAGTTGAGTTAGATGGAAAAATTGTTAAAATGTAGTAACAAGTGGCTACCTCGTTGTCAACTTAGTCACAAACCCAACACCCAATGCACCATTATTCGCCATTCATGACATGCTAGGCAAGAAACACCGATGTTACATTATTTTTAAGTGACAAATCATCATGGGCAACAACCATGATTACAATTTATTGTGTAGTGACGTAATTTTTAAATTAAAAATAAAACAGTACAAAATATGTACAATAATTAATTTCGTTATAACCATAGTCCCATTCACCTTAAATAGTGTAGATATAATCATTTATTTTTATTTATATAATAACTTGAAGTTTCAACCCTACGAATAAGCAAGGTTACAGTATATCCCAAAATGCACAGATTTCTGGCAAAACCAAGCATAATAGCTAGATAGTTATAAAAACATCTTCTCAAACTAAAGTAGATGTCACATTTTTTACCATTTTTACACAAATGACGTGTAGGGTCGCTCTGGAGCAAACACTTTTTACTTTTACCGTGGAAGCAATGACACCTTTGTAGGTGTTTTACGTGACGGATACAAAGTGAAATTTTCACTGTTGCAATTTTAACATTACAAAGCAAGTACAATTGTCAGTGTCAACAATGTAGTGGGAAACGCTCCCGGAGTGCAAAATGTGAGCAACTTGAAAAATTGTGCGAGATTTCTCTAGCTGTAAGAAATGAAGATAGAACAAGTGATAACGCAAAATCGTATAGATTCGCATGGGTTAACAATCACTAAGGTTAGGCACTAGTATGAATACTAATATGTACACTTTTAATGTCCTTTTATTGTAAATATACATATACTTATCATCTATAATACCTAAGGCCTTTATGGAGTGCGTTTATTGCTTTAGCTTAATATTATTACAATAAGAAATTTAACTAAGTATTATTTTATATGCGAGCAATATAGTCTTCATATATTAAAAGCAGTAGGTTTTGTGGGTAAAAATCAAAGACTATCCTTAATAAACAACATTTTCCGGTAGATGTAATGAAATTTACATAAATATTATACATATTTATCTACGAAATACATAATCGTATACCGACTTAATACAGAAAGATAATCCAAACTCTCTCAATAGCAGTGCATATAACTTAAGGTTTTAATTTTTTTTGCATAATTTCGCAACATGTCTTTACATTGAATACTTAAACTGCATATCATATGAGCAGTAAGTTACTGACCTTTGGAGTTCCTGTTCCTCCTGTAGTATCTCCGGTTGGTGCTCTCAAGAGGGAAGGGCGAGGCCTGCCGCTGGGGGCTGCTGACGTAGCGAGGTGGTTCATCTCCGCCCTCCGAGCCATATATACGGCGTTGTTCATCTGTACAATATAATATAATATATATAAAATATTAATTTAAAATGAGGTCTCGTAAAAGGTAAATTATAAAAATCTAAATTAATTAACGTGACTTGTTAGTAATTTCATTTACACAATAACTAACTTGGCTCTTGATGTATTCAAAACATTCAAATCAAGTACATAGTTACAAATACATAGTTACGTAGCACTAAAGAAACAGGGTGAATTACAAAATGTTATACATACATACATACAAAACATCACGCCCATAATCCCCGAAAAAAAAATCATAATCCCCGTAAAAATGCATTATAATTTTTACCCAAATACATAAATGAAGACAAAAATCTATAAAGAAACATTTCTAAATTAGGCTTTCATTTAAGGTATGCTGCTGCACTTCTCAGATATGATAAAGTTAGATAGTTTTAATTCATAAATCAAAATATAGAAAAGTTCATCAAGTTATTTATAGTTTTTATAAGACTTGTCGTATGACATTTTCTTGTGATAAGAAAACTGCAGCATCCAGCTTTTTAATTGCATTTTCCAAAGTCTACAGTCAAACTGTATGAGATTGTGAAGTGTCTTGTCATTTTAGATTATAAATAATATTGTGTATATTATTTATAGTGTTAAATGACGTTATTACTTGTTATTACGCTTAGTATTCGTAGTACATTATCGTAGCGCACTGTAGCATCGCAATGTGTCGGAATGTGTTTAGTATGTGCTACGAGTTATAACGTACGATCTGCAGACAAGTCGCCTACGCGAACTGTAGTACATCGTAGTCCGTAGTGTTGATACTAAAAACTACTGTGTTTTTGTGGTCATGTATTTCTCTGGTGACATTTCAATATAGTCGTATAAAATAAGTTCTTTCTTAAACATACTTATCATCGTTTCCAATCCTCGAAGGGATAGTCAAATCTAAGGATAGTCTAATCTCGCAGCCACAGAAAAACAGAATCGAGTTGGTTTGGATGGGAAAAAATTAAAGCTACCAATTAGTGATTTACGGAGAATTTTTCTTCCACCACTTTTCGTTTTGTATGATTTTAGAAACCAAATTACCAAAATAGCTTATTGAGCGACGGTCATCTTTAAGATCCGGCACTGCCGAAACAGGTCAGTATAAAAGTTGCGGTTGGAAAGTTTGGGATTTATGAGCCAGTTTGTTTGGATAGGTAATTCTGAACAATAACAAACAAAATGTATAGAAGCCCCGAGGTCTTTAGGTTTGTAAATGCGAGTGCGGCAAGTCGCGGGCCCGCCGGCGCTCGGGCCAAGTAGTCGACCGACAAACAAACTGTACAAACGAAACGACTCACCTAAAACAATTCCACGGTGTTACACAATGGTATAATTTTTGAATTCGTAATATTCGTCGGTTAAGCTCGAGGCGTGGTCGCCAGCGCGTGTGATCCGAAACTTAGCACTACTAGAAATACATTAATTTGTTCTCTCAAATTCAGACTTTATGTAAATCTATCAATTAATGTAAACTTATTATATAGCTAATTATAAAATATATTTGATTGTAACGATTTGATTAATATTTTATAAAAATATGTTATAAAAATGTAACGTTTCATATTAAACGGTATTATAATGATTTTTATTTTCTTATTTAATATTTTGACAATTCTTATTAGATTAAAACTAACTAAGTAAGTAAGCTCTTCGAATTCATTGGTGTTATGGGTAATAAAATCTGTTGAAATGACATTTCTACGAGTCCAAATACAACAACAGAAAAACAATTAATGCATAAGCTTCTTAATAAACTGGAAAGCCTTGACCCTTATTTTGGAATCCCATCACATTGCCAGTAAAACACATAATTCCGATAATTAATAATAATTATTTCACGTTCCCTATTATTATCTGTAATACTTAATAAGTAATTCTTGTGTTCAATTTAGCAATTGTTTGCAAAACTCCATTTCTCAACAAAATTTTCAATCAGTTAACCATTGTGGGCCGTTCCCTCGAGTTCTGTTTCTATAAATATAAACATCTGAAAAGGGCTCTGATTAATGCTTCTTATACGCCTAAAATACACAAACAATTTAAGCGACCAGAGTTCACAACTGAAATAATATTAAAGGGTTTGAATGTACATTAACGAAAGTTGTGTTGCTCGGCCTGCGTGTAGCCCAGGGCAGTACGAAACTAAACACCTTGTTTCAGTTTACTCAACGATTCTACAAACTCAATTAGTATTACAACCTCAGAAAGGCACTTTACGTGAAATGGCATAAAGTAAACACAGAATATGGACAGCGCTAAAAGCCCCTTAACCGCATATAATTTTATTATTTAGGTAATAGCGTCCCGCCCTCCGGCGATGCTTGCCAGTTTTCTTTATGGCCGGGCCGTTGCTATAAAAGATATTCTTAGCTTCTCATAAAAGATTGAGCTTTGAGCCTACAATATAAAATACTTATTAAAGACGTCTAGTTTCGACCTTCGTGTTTCTAAGTCATGGCACATATCGAGAGGTGTGACAAGTAATTCAGTAGATGGATAGTAGAATAATTCTAGTCAGCTGTACAAAAAAATAAATTCACTCAGGAAACATAAAATCCGATTTGCTATCAATTTAAACTAAAATCACATACCATAACATGATAAGAGAAACCATTTTATTAATATTGAGTAAATATTCACTACTGCAGCATTAACACTACAACATATGTAAAATTAATAGTGCCTGTGTGTTCTTCGATCATGTGAAAATATCAACTATTTAAAAAGAAAAAAGCTTTACAATCGGTCTATATTAGAAAAAGAACATCCTTCAAATTAATATTCATTTTGTAGCAATCAGTATTTCACTAAACAATCGATTCGGTTTATATTACACAAACAATGAAACTTCATTCAAAGGCAGTATTAGGGCGAATTGTTTCAAGATCCTTCGCCAATTTATTACGGTCCTGTTACAGTGGCGTTTATGAAATATACAATTTGCTGGAAGGTATTTATTTATACAGGTGCGGTATGCGGGAGTTGTCAGGCAATAAATATGGGCAAATGAAGAGCAACTGTTGGGCTTCGTTAAATCATTAGATATACTGCAGGTTTATAAGCACCAAGCTCTCCCGCTAAGGTTCCTGCCATCATCTATGATCTATAGCATCGATAACGGTGGAAGTCGGGCAACTTATAACGTATTCAATACTAACTAGGAAGTTAGGGCTTCTGTTTTAGTTTTACATTTTGAGTGTATCATAAGTTATCGTAGCAAATGGAAGGTTGTGATCTCTGCCTACCCCATGGGAAAAAGGCGTGACATTATGTTTGTATGTAATAATCTTTTAAAGAATTATATATTAAAATTTAAATGGTTGTGGCTAATTCTTATAAAATTACAAGGTTACGTCATTGCAGTTTTGGTTGTACTGAAAAAAACACTGTAAGAATCGATGCAATAAAAAATCTAGTGATTCAGCAAAGAAGCAGGTATTTCTATTTTTCCGAACCTCACTTTTCAAATTTACTTTGGCGCTGTTTGTTCTTTTTGACTAGCTCTTCTAAAATACCTACACAAACAAGCACTGGTTTCATAATCTTTACTCGAAATTCGAACCAATATTTTTGCAGCCAATATTAGGCAAGTTGGACTGTTTTTTTCTTATCATAGATCGCATGAATATTTTACCTCTTATTCACATGATGTTGGTCAAATTCAAACCTTAATATATGAGAGTTGGGGATTAGATTGCAACAGCGTTGGGCCCGGTCCACCGGCGCGTTGCCTCCCTTTAGTAAACAACTCAAGATTGAATATGAAAATTTAATCGACTAATTTAATCGAAGAGATACCAGCGCCCGTCGCCGGTTGAGTTATTAGAGATGTATTTGTGTATTATGTCGGTAAATATGAATTTCAGCGGGCCTGAAAGTGTAGTTAAGGAATAAAGTGGCCATGTTTGGAAACGAACATGAGAGCGGAGGTAGCTCAATGGTAAGGACACGCGCCTCTTAACCAAGGAGTGCGGGTTCAAACCCGGGCACGTACCTCTGGAATTTTCAAATCTATGTACGTATTTTATACCACTAGCTCGACGGTGAGGGAAAACATCGTGATGAAATCTGCAAATTCAAACAACTTTGGATTTGTAACCATGATCCAAAAATTGTCTGGTTCCCTTATGTAAGGGTTACGAAGGTCGGATCAGCAGTCGCTTTAATGTAATTACCAGACTCGCTAAATCCTGAATCATGGTCTAAGCGGACCCCGTCTAAACACGGAACATAACGCTAGGAAGATGATGATGTTTGGAAACAAACATATTGTCAAATAATTTTGTTTTTTCTTTCATCTTTCGTATTGCTTTTTTTGTCGTCACAAGTATGTGCGTTCTGCGTACCTACCTATTAATTACACATTACTATCCAGATTACAGAATCTACACTAATTATAACCATTACCTATATTTGACTCTTCCTGAGCTGTAATGAATGAGGAAAATAACTCGCCTAGGTTAAGAATTATATGATAGGGGGGTTAATAATACGAATATATTACACATCCTTTAATTACAACCACATAAAATTACTTACAAAAGTATACTATTAAAAGGCTGTCTTCTTGTCTAATAATGTTCGTAAAGCAGATACGAGTAAGTATTATATCAATTTCCAAACGAATTATTGTAGCGTCCTTTACATGATCGATATTCTATTCCAAAGACGTTAGTGTGTGAACATTTTAATCCGCTAAAAACCTTGTTTATTTAGCAAGCCCTAAATACACAGGATTAAGTTCCAATTAATGATATAAGGTGGAACATGTTTCGAGTTTAATTTATGTGCCCTCACGTACAAAGCCTTGAATAATAAAACCATGTGTTTATAAAATATAGACGCTTTATACAAATCCTAGAATAAATTGAGTCGCGACCTAGCATTCATTTGCAAAGCGCCAAACTTTGACAAGTTAGGTTGCATTTAAATGCCACGCGGCGTCGCGGGTTGAGACTCCGACCTGGTACAGTCAAATCATCTCCTACTTCATTTCCAATCGGAAATAGAATTTTGAAGTTCCCTCGTTTCTATATGCGTAGTCTTTAAAAAGTAGTCACGCATTTTCTAAACTGTAATTTGCATAATGATATTTTAACTGCTCAATTCATTATTTCATTGAACTGTCTTGTATGTGAATGTACAATATAAATGTATTTGTTGTCATTTAATTAGGAGAATTGAAACGAATAAAAACATGGAAAAGTAACAATAAAATTTCAAGATACCCTTATTTAATAATTGACTTTTGTATAAAAATAAAACCAGTAACGTAACACGTAAACTTCAGTACGTGCAACATTTACATTTTTTTCGCTTATGGTGTATATAGTAGAGTTGTTGGATAGTAGCAATCACACAACACTCTCAGCGCACCCTATCTTGCGAATAGGGCTACTACATCCTGCGTATGTAGCTACAAGCCCCAGCAGAAGTGCTTCACTGCAGTTCACTCCATTGTGTCCGCGAGCCGACCCGTCACCGCCCTCAGTAAAATTTGCATTTTTCAGTCTTTTGTGCCTGGAGGTCGGACCTGGCTGCATTTCCGCGCCACCCATACATAGAAAGAGGTACGCGTCTCTCTTCTGACTGAATATTTTTACGGCACAATAGCAAAAATATGCACAAAGGTAATCAGACTTTAAAACTTTCACCTCTCGCGCATAATAACGTAAAACATTAACTCTAGTGAACAGAGTGCGGCGAGAAGCGAGACCGTCTGCGGATTGTCACCTGTTTCAATCCCTGAGGGGATCGTATTTAAAAAATATTTGGTGAATAATGACTTTCTTTGGGGAAAAATAATAGGTACCGCTGGCCCGGCGATGAAAATGACCTGAATTAAATTTTCACATTCAATCGTCGGATGTTTACCCCTGAGAGCGATCGCTACCCGCGGCCGCCCGGCGCCCCTCGCCCCTCCGCCTGCCTCATCATATCTATTTTTGTTTTCCAACGAAATAATCATACACGAGCCGACTTTATTACGTATGAATGAGTGGAGCAGTTTCGTGAAAGTGGAGTTTTCATTTAGAATGTACAAGAATCCAAACAGATTAGACTGGCACCAAGGTTTCGTGAGAAAGTTACATCAGTTCTGAACGATACGAAACTAAGTTGGCTCTACGTGCCTAAATTAGGTTTTATGATTCACTTTCGCCGTCGTAAATTTTACACGAAACTAGTTATGGATTTTAATAGTACGGATATAAAGAACGGGAAACTAGCTGGGAATATTTTTGTTAAAAAAGTAATTAATATTGTCAACAGCACAACATTGACGTGCCAACTAAAAGTTCGTAATGGTTCAAACACCAATCATTGTCATAAGCTCAAACATGCTTAGATTATTTCGTCATATCGTAAATACTCGTGGACTTTATCTTCTTTTTGTTAGCTATACAATACGGAAATTCGTTTCCAATTATAACAAACCTACGCACAAACACTTAATCTATATCAAACGTTCAACACAGCCAAACTCGGAACGGCTGATGAGAACATTTGTTTACTTCCGACCAATTTGTTGAAACAGTGTCATTAAGTCATGCCAGATAATACTATATCGCACAAAAACCACTTAAAGCTATTTCCCCGGGATTGCGTGATAGCAACACTTAATTTACAAGCTCCATTTAATTTGAACTATTTTGAGGTTCAGACTGGAATTTAAATATCCAAAGATAAGGAGCTCACGCGAGTGCGCCGGCCCGGGCTCGGCTAAATTACACTCTTAACGAACAAATGCTGAAGGAGATATTCTCACTGAATTTTTCCTTGTGGAATTTGTACAATTCCTTAACTTCCTGCATACTTAACTAAATATCAGTTAACCAATTTGTTTCGACGTTTAAGTTTATCTGTTCGACCTTTGCGTTATGATGTGTGCTAGTTGTGACCTACCTACCGAATGACGATTCTAAACTTTAACGTTTTATGAGCAACACGACAGCACCTCTAAAACTGATACATAGCCCAGACGACGTGCATAAATTATTTTATGTACTGCAGCAATTCAAATGTATTATAGATTCACCTCTACCAAATTGTATGTTACGTTTTGCAATATACCTAAAAATTGTAAACGTTAGTATTTAATAAGACAGAAATTTGATATTTTATTTTCGCAACGAAAATACGAATAAAAGTATAATTCCGACAATATATTTCAGAAAAATCTGGCGTTTGAAATTTAGTACAAAATATCTAAATTTTATATAATCTTTTATAACTGCCAAGACTCATGCTAAAATTGCAAAGCACTAGCAATCATTGAAAGACTTCTTCAAACCTTTTTACGTGGCCGCTCAAAATGCACCCTACTCGTACCGCTTTTCATCTCGGCATTTGCATAGTTCTTAGCGACTGTTTATTTAGATAAACAAATTTTTATGAGCGCTCTGCAGTCCGCGAGCGGCGCGCAGAGCAAACTGCAGAGTGCAGAGATTAGACACGGGCCCCATCAATTACGGGTAATCCTGGGCACGTGCGTGCTCTCCTCGCGAACCTATGGGGATTATTGAAATTTTCTCTCCCATTCGTGTGGAGCGATTGTGCGGCTCCTGTGTGGGAGAACTTTACGCTTTCAAATTGTAGACATCAATTTGATTTGATCCGATTGAATAATTGATGCAGTTAAAGACGGGAGTCTAAAAGTGGATAGTGTCGTCATTAACTGTAATGAGTAGCACTATTCAAATAAAAGATTAGTTTGAGAACGCACACATTTAGGTTTATATAAATAAATTGTCTAGACACACCAATACGCTAGTTCCAAACTAAGCTTATGTTTGTACTATGGATACTAGGCGAACGGATAAACATACTCAAATACATTTATAAACATCCATGACTCGAGTACAAAGGTCCAAAGGAACATTTGCCCCTAGCGGGATTCGAACTCGGGACCCTTGGTTTCGTGGCCAGGGTCTCTGACCACTCGACCAACGGGTCAGTCAGTATGTTTTGTTTTATTAAATATCTAAATGTGAAATAGCGTTATTTTTATTCCTATATGAAATTAAAACATATATGTGGTAATAGTATAGTATTTAATAAAACACCGCAAAAAATTGGCCTACACAATAAAAAATTGGTAGTTTTTGTACTTACTTTCATTAACTGAACGACTTACTCGAAATCGTACTAATATCTAACTATTATATTTCAAATATTGCGTATATTTTAATGGATGTATTCCAGTTAATTTTGTAATGTGTTTTGAAAACCTTCTACTTCATTACAGTCGATGTTATTACACTCATAGTTTAGGGATTCCAAACTAACCTGAAGAACTTAATTAAAATCATCCAACTGTAAACTCGGCTCGAATAAAGGTCCTCTTCTGTAAATTTACCTCCGTCATAGCCGTACGAGGAGCCCCAATAACATGTGAGTGATAATTAAAATTAAATATGTATGGTTCGCTTCACCCGCTATCGCCTCCATTGAAGTTTGAACTTTATTCGTACGATATGAAGGACTATACCTATTGACACGAAAATATCACACATGACAAATCCCGACGCTCTGTCCGTCGGGCGATCTTGTGAAATATTCAATCAACCACGTCGGGTAACTAAACAGAATAACCAATTATCACCATGTGAACATAATTCATTAGACAAATGAGTAAATGTAAAATAGACAGACAGACGGACATCGGAGTCACGCCATGGGCGTTAATTTTCCTGTTTTAGTAACTATTAGCATTAATGATAAGTGTTTATAAATGAACACAGCCTACGATATAAAACTATATAGTATGAAAATTAAGGTTATTTTAATGACATACTGACTTTATATAAGATACATACATAATATAATCTTCCTTAAGTAAGCAACTTACAAAATTTTAAATAAATAGGCGGAACTCATCTCAGTTAATTGATGCAAAAGTGTGAGGCAATAATTGCAATTAACATTAAAAGTTGTATGAATTAATCGAGCTACATAATATCGAAACTTTGCCAACATCGTGATTAACTTTCGAATTCCTATGTAATTACTTACCTTAATTAAAATACTTAGAAGACTCATTAATTGTATTAGCATAGGATCTGAGAATAAAACATAACGCAATGTTAATGACCCGTTAAAGTTACCTGCCGGCACTCAGTTGCGGTCACGCTGAGTCAACTGCGAGGTACTAGTAAAGAGGGTAAATGAGCTTGTCTGCGGCGCCCTCTCGCGGCCGCCCCGAGAACAAAACGACAAAGCGAAGTACGGTAACATTTATAGAGAAAACGGCCCTAGGGCAAGCCGGCCGGCCCACCCTTTGTTTTCTTACTACGCCGCCCGCCGCGCCACCATCGACACAAAACTTGCCCGGCCTTAAGATAATAGATCTCCGCGACCAATTTACATTCGGTTCTTTGTTGTAATTTCAATGTGAATTGCTAAATATGTTTGGCAAACAACTACACAAGTGGTACTCACGAACTGAAATCCTGTGTGTATTTAGCTAGTTCAAAACTTAACAACAAATGTAAGTGTGCTTGTTTTTGGAAGTAATTTTAGTATTCAATGATGCACCGTAACAACTAAGTTGTTTAGGGCTACCAATAGGCACATACTGTAGAAAAGATTTTTACTCAACTAAATATGTACTAAACTAAGTAAACTTTAAATATGTGCTATTTATCAAATAAAGCAAAAATAAAGGAACTATCTAAAAACATAATGCTTACAAGAGTTGTGGGTTCGATCCCCACCTACATTCGTGTGATGAATACTTATATTTGTACTGTGTCTGGGTGTTAATATCTAATATTTAAATATACTTATATTTGTAATGCCACTGTTGAATTTGATATCCGTAACACAACTGCTTAAGCTACTTACTTCGGAGTCAGATCAATGTATGTGATGTTGTGGGATATTTATTTATTTATTATTTATTTAATGCGTAATGCTATCGTACGTGGTATATAGTATGGTATATGCTATAGATAATAAAAGATAAAATTGTAAACAGCAGCCCTGTTCGGTGCGACGAAACGCACACCACAGGAATTTCTAAATCTTCATAAGATAATGGATCGCTCCGCGAAAGAAAAGGACCTCTCCCGCTTGGAACTTTGTTGAATTCCTGACTCGTAATTAATAAAATTACTTTTTGGGAGCTTTCCTCGACTTCAAAGAATTTTAGCATAAAAGAAAAAAGTTAAGTGGATGAATTATTTTTGAATGATAAAGGGAATAATTTTGGATATTTATACAGTTAGGACTGCGTTATTGTGGAACAAGTTTTCCTTGGACTGTTAATTGTGAAACTGGCGTGTTTGTAGTTTTGTTTGCAAATCTTTATATTATTAATTAACTATATTTCAATTTTAATAAGTTGATATTGACGCGTCTTCTTTTACTAATTGTTATTTTTAATTTGTCTCAAAATGTATTATTGTTAATTTCATGTGCGATATTATAAAAATCATGCTCAATCTTAGCCACCAACTATATTTGGAAAGAGTACCTACTTGTCCTCCAACATATATTTTTATCAATTCTTACATGTCTGATTGTAAGAGGTTCTATGTCCTCATAACTTCCGCATTTATATCAATCACTTGAACAATAAAACTTAAATTTTATTCCAAAAAAGTTCTGAAATGTTCGTCATTAACCGTTCTCGAGTCTATATCAAAGTTTTATCCATACGGAAATTATTACCTTATAAAAAAAATATTTTTTTTGCGTATCTATATATTTATATTCTAAATCATAAAAATACACGACATTTGTTCTAAAGTAAAGCACTTATACGAAGACAAGATAGAAGTGACCCTGTCCTATATCTAAGAATTGAATTCCTTTTGCTACTTGGAGAAAGATAAACTAACTATTGATTTTCTCAGAACACATATAACATAATGTTTGTTCAGGTTGGGCTCAGTGCTTATACAAATTACAGCTAACAAACAATATCCTAACTTAATTACAATTTCTCATGTAATAACCAAAGTCGATTCTACAAAACAACAATTAAACGTTATTATACTCCGAACTATAGGGCAGACGTGTTTTTTCCTTGATGTATTTTCCTACAATTATATCAGTTATTGCAGTAGAAACTCAGCAGCTCGTAGCTACAGTAAATTGCATTTAACGTGAACTATCAAGACAGTATTTGCTGTGCAATTGAACTCCACGAGATTTATACGATTCCTCTCGACGCATATTCTCAGGCTCTCCTTTTAATTCTTATTCTTCCAATATTTACCTTAAAAATGTTATTCCGATAAAAGTGGATTCTTAATATCCGTAGGTATAGCTTTAACTGGTTACTTAAATTGAATTGAAATGGTACCTTCTTCTATTACATTTTTGACTTCTCAATCGATTAATATCGTTGAAATCTATTCGGTTTGCTAAGTTATTGTCATCTTCGTTCATTTATAGTACCTACATAGTATAATTTCAACTTTTTTACACGTGTTAAATATCATTTTATATTCTTATAAAATTATTTATATTAATGCTTTCACTATAACTTGAGTTAGTTTGGTTTTCCATGTCATACTCGTATTATCATAAAATATTTATTTATACCACTTGTCTAAATATACTTTCTATTTTATTTTAACATAATCATTGCAATCTATATATATGATAAATCAATTTTCGACTGAAAACATCAATAAAATTAATTCATTTGCGAGTTAAAAACAAACAAATAAATAGATTTTTAAATTGCCCACATGGAGCATCATGTCAAATATGGTATTCAGGCATTCGGTTTAAAAAGTGACGCAGGTATACAAATGATGACCTACAAACTATCAAACCTTACCAACTTCAAGTTAGATTAGATACAATACAATGAGAAGATAAGACCTCTACTTGGTAAGTGGGCAGGAAAGCCGATTCACATCTAAACTAAAACAAGCCAAAACAAAACACAGAAAAGGTCACTTCAAAGTAGCCAAGGGAATTTGCCGGTAGACCATGCAATTTTAGTGGGTGGCCGAACTTATCTATGGTGATAAGCGCCCGCATGTCGCCCTGTCCGGCGCACATGGGACTGCGGCGCCCTAACTAGCTGTAGTTACATTTTTGGTGCTGCATAAAACCGCTACCATAAGGGTCAACTATGTTTGATTAAATATGAAGTTTAAACTCTAACTTAGATCAGATAAGACAATGTGGAAGTACATATTTAATTTCTCACGGTAGTAATCTACGTTATTTTTAGTTTCTTATAAATGTTTATCAAATACTCGATTTGGTTATTTTAAGAAATGCAGTAATTGTTGGTTCCTGCAGTTTTATTGAAAAAACTTTAGTCTAAATTCTAATATTCATTGTTAGAAAATGGAATCACATAACTGAATTTAAATTAAAGCCTATTTTAGTAACAGCACACAAAGCAAACATTTCCATCTATTCATTCGCGTTCCAAATGGACGTAGAATGAAATTCTTTAACGGAACCAGCTCAACCGCACCCTTTCCGTGCTAAACGTCATTGCATATAATAATTAATTGTCTGTCAGCTATATCATATTTGCCGCGATATTTATGATCACCTTCCGCAGGCGTACGACTCAATAATGTGTCAATAATGTCGGAGGCGCGTCTCACCTGACGCGAAACATAAAACCCTCTGTCACGTTTGATAATATTTATCATAATATTTTCTTTTGAAATGACTTTATGGGATTGCCGAAGCATTTACTAAATCTTGTCATGAGTCACCTTGTAAAGAATGTATTTAGGACTTTGTTACTTAAATTGTGCTAATGTTTTGATCTGATGGTTAATATACTGACATTTACACACATACATAGTACCTACCTACTACATGTACACACATAGAAGTCACAAAGGGTCTTGAAAAAGAACACAACCGAACTTACAGCTTTAAAAATATAAGTTCGATATTTTAAAATAAAGAGTGATTGAAATATAATACATTGAAAATTACTTCCAATGTTGGTCTGGGACTTAAAAAGAATGTGCCAACTGTGTTTCTTGTCTAGCATGTCGTAAAAGGCAACTAATGGTATATGGGGTTTTGGGTATGTGATTGTATAGGCGACGAGCTAGCCACTTGTCACTACTTTTTCACAATTTTCCATCTAACCCAGCCCAGTTTTATTTTTGGCTGAATGCGGTTATAGGCCTACTGTCCCTTTAACTCGGTCTACCCCTTCGGGAATTATGGGCGTGATGTTATGCACGCAAAAATTACTTTTTACATAATTTATGCTTCAATTAATTTTGTTTTTAAATTAAAATTAGAAGCTTTATAGATTTTTATAAATATTATCACCTAAGGACAGTAAAACAATAGCTGTGAATACCAAATCCAAACATATTTCCGTCGGCTAGAGACACTACAAGTCTCCCTGCAGATAGCAATTTAATAAACGTCGAACGGAACGAGTCGGCAAAAGCCAGGATTGCGTTTCAGTTTTTTCTCGCGCGCCTACAACAAAGGCTTCGCAACTTAATTGAATAAACCTAACTTGTGATTCAGGGGAGGTAATATCAGGTGCCCGGACCGCTTTTGAAAAACAATAACCGGGGAACATAGAGTGGAAGCCTTTATACAAAAGAATCGCTTCAATGAAGTTGCACACCGCACAATTTCCATGCAATAACGGGACATAGACTTCGCAGAATCTTACGGAACGCGGGAGATATTGCGTACTTACTGGGCTTGCCTCTAATAACACCGCCGATACCGTTTGTGTAAGGAGAAAAATACGAAACGAAATGGATACTACCAAGCCTTATGGTTTCCAATCTCGGCTAACATTACGAGCTTACTTCTTACTTTAATATTCGTCTCCTTCGCTCGGACTAATGCTCTCAGAGTACGACGGCAAAGTATTGTATCAAAATGTACCGTAATAACAAGAAACTAGTATTAATTTTTGAAATCAGTGAATGAAGTATATCTATGGTAAGAAACCATTCACGATTAGCTAATTTAAATATTCATATTTTGCTCCTCAAAATTAATTACAAATCATATTCCATTACCCGAAAAATCTCTGTATGAGTTCCGATACGGTAAACACAAGACTATACAATTAGGATTAAATTGTAATAAATTAAATACATATAATATTTATATTATACATGTTTAGATTGAGTTTAGGTAAAAAATTAAATGTTTCACACACGCAACTACAACATCTTAAAAAACACACAAACGCTCCCCAAAAAGGAATTGTAAAGGTAAAGTAAAATTATCACTAGACGACCACACCCTCCGCAGCGAACGATTTATAGTAGCATCATTTTAAATGATAGCTTATTACAGCTATATTACTACATTAATTACAACGTTGAACAAATGCACAACACATACATATAATTGTTTCCAATTGCTATTAAAAATATCAGTTACCTACTAAATCAGAACGACTAGATTGTATAAACAGCGTGTTTAAAAGCACCATTGACAATATCTTCAGTAATCATTATTTATTTATTTTGTTAATGAAAAATACACTTCTCATTGTAGAAAAAACCTTATCTGGAATACCTTTTACCATTAGGCCTGTTAGAGAAAACCATGTTATGTAGATACAATAGATACCATATTCTGCCAAAAGGTCAATATTAATATCAGAAATCCTCCAAATAAATATTATCTGTATCGGGAGTATAGAGCCAAATATCCATTACTAATACACGCTGTATCTAGTCGTACGTGCAAAATGTTCGCAAACATGCAATATCTACCGCACATTAGGCCGGCATGTCGAAGCCTGCGCATCGATCATTGGCCACAGTAACACGTTTACCGTCTGTCTGGTGCATTAAAAGCGTTGCAAATACCATAACGCAGGGGCTAATCACATTAGCGGCGTCGGCAAAGGTAATGCCGGCAACAGTCCCGAAAAGCCGCCATTAACGGGTCCAGCGCACTTCAGGGCCCGCCTGCACCGTAATACATTATTCAAAGCTATGAGAATCTCATACGATGTAGTGGATATCGGAACGTGGCAGTATTAATGACGATTGCGATAGGATTGGGATGCGTTTGTTTGTAGAGGAACTCGTGTCAGTTAGGGTATATATAGACTCTTACCAAATACGGGTGGCGGATCATTTGTAAGAGATTTCGGCATGGCATATGAACTTTATTAGCCTGGATGGTTACTTTTTAGGTTAGGTAGAATTGGAAGTAGTAAGGTTGATTCACTTGGTCACCATTTAGTTTTTGAATGGATTGTCTGTATGTATACAGCTCACGTTAGTATTAATAATAATCAATGAACTTTTATAAACGCGAGGGTGTAAAGTTATACCTATAGCTGTAACAGATTGAACTTTCAAATTAACACCAAATAAAAGTTTATTATTTTCGACAATCGCCTGATATTATTCGATAGGAACAATCACAAAACAAATAACTTTTTATATTTGTACTTTTAAATTAGTCAAAATCGTATAAGTACTCATAATGATGCACTATCAGGTCTAAGCTTTCGGCACTCTACATAAAATATCGCTGACGATATGTCCTAGATCTTTTACGTACTTTCCTAATGAGATTTCACCCAAAGGAAAACTGCGGAGTAGATATAATCCCCATGCTTCCGTAATCTAGGAAGAGACAAGGTTTCCCTAGGTTGGGGATATAACCTAAATTGTATTGTAGGTTATATCCCCAACCTTCTTGATTACAAGTTATGGTGCACCCTCGATGCTTTTTATAAAATGTTTTTGAGAAACGTCCTATCACAATAAGTTGTTTGAGGTTTATTTATATTACCGTGTTGAGGAACAGTGTCCAACTCTAAGAAACATGCAACATGTGACAACATTTCATTACATTTGATTAATTTCAACAACATTTTTAGAACATAAAACTTACAGTATAAATGATTGATTCACTATTTTTTATGTTACTTGATATTCTTTTTTATTTTTATTTATTTTTAATAATAATAATAAATAAATATCCGACTACATCAAATGCATTGATCTGACTCCGATATAAGTAACTTAAGCACTAGTGTTACAGATATCAGAATCAACAGTGGTATTACAAATATGTATATACTTAAATATTGGATATTAACACCCAGACACAGAACAAACACAAGTATTCATCATACGAATGTTTGTCCTGAGTGGAAATCGAACCCACAACTCTTGGCGCATTGGGCAGGGTCCCTACCGAATGCGCCATCGAGCCAGTCAGTTTATATCGTCGGCAGTAAGGATGCGGAAAGTAATATACGTTCAACAATAAGCAACAACGCAAAAGCTGAAGAATGTCACCCAATACTTTACATCATCACAGATATCAATTAAAAGTTGGACTCAACCGAATTTCAGTCACAAGATAGGTACATCTTTACTTTTTTGTGAGATAAAAAATACTAACATTTATAAGATAGTTGCAAATTGTACCCGTCTTTTTCTATGTCACCGCACTATCAATATATATACCTACAACGTATAAACTATGTGACAACGAATACTCAACGACTCTTCATGCGCTGCAAGTAGATGGTCGAACACAACAATACTTACATAATTAAGCGCACCACGTACTGTATGTCGGTGCACCTGGCTATGAATAACACAGAAACAACAAGCACTTGCATTTAGCAAAACAGTTAAACGAACAGTCTGGTATGAACACAGGCTTGATCGAGCGAACAGCCACTTCAATCGTGGCAAATACCATATTAATTCACTCGCAACTCGATAGCAAATAACGTATGTACATACTATCAATCCCCGTAAGTGTCGTCCAAGGACCAGTATAGTCAAATAACCACTTTATGCCAAAAAATTGTCGGCAGAGTCCAAGGACCAGTATAGTCAAATAAACACTTTATGCCAAAAAAATTGTTGGGATAGATGGAACATTGCGATATACACAATCACAAATTCAATACCTAGTACACGATTAGTTAGTGCATTCTTTCAAGTCCCAGACTAAGATGGGATAGCTAATAACTTTTGGATACAATATTCTATTTCTCAAAACCCACCGACTCAGTTCGATGGATGAAACCAGACGACTTTGATATCCGTAATGCGATATGCCTTTGTTACATCTACAAGTTTCATCCGCTTGGCGAACTTCCAGTAATTTTAAATTTGATTTGCGTTTATTTGGGTTAATTTTTTTTAACTTTACATATTTGATGAAATTATTATAAAACTAAAAATGTTGCATTAAACGCGATCTACGAACATTGAATGATTATGTTTTTCATTATTGACAAATTAATATTACTCTTATTGATTTTTGTACACACTAATACCTCCAACTTAAAAATGTAAGTAAGTATCAATTAGATTGGAGGGTCCTCCCGAAGGACTTCTATACTCAAAGTGTGAAATTAGAGCCGAATGTATATAATACACGAGCAGATAACTTGTGAGCAAATAAAAACCACTTATATGAGAATATTAATTCCCACGTACGAGTATCCAGTGACTTTACAGTAGTAGTGCGCTAGCTTTGAAACAAACTGCTCTCAATACCAGGGTAACTGTCGAAACTAATATAGCATATGCACGTATGTGCATTCGTGCGATTTTATGGCATCAGTCAATTAAGTACCCGTTATCGGGACAAAATACCAACCATGCGGTTCTAGGTAGCAATGAACTCGGCACTTGAAATGATTCGAACTAGTGCTAACAGCTTTAGCATATGAATTTTCTAGTACGATATTGGTAGAAGATTGAGACTTCAAGGAAAAGGTATGGGTGGCGTTTCGGTCTTAGAATAATTTGAAGATATAGTTATACATTCCAGTAATGTATGCGTCGTTCATTTTTAAGCAGTATATAGGTATGTGTTGTAATCGTCTGGATAAATTCTTTTGAAATTAATACTTTTTATTTATTGTTTATCGAAAATCTTCAAAACGAGGTTTTCAACCAATCAGTTGGAAACCTTTAAAATTCGTTTTTTGAGATTTGATTCTTACCAAAGTCAAAATTAAGAGATATATGAGCTATAGTCAAACTCTATAAATACGCGAATAATATTTGTAAGCTTAACAAATACTAATTGCGTATTTATAAAGTCACAATTTGACATTACCAAATACAAAGTTCCTAAAACTCGATTCAAAAAAATTAAATTAAACATTCGTTTTACGGTAATGTATCTTGAATAATAAAATAATTGAAAATGGCATTTGTAATTCAATAAATCTTTTATCGTCGTAGCGGGAATTTAATAAAATCTTTTATTCAATAATGGGTGATTCCCCGCCTACTTGAATCCATGAGGATTGCTTATTGATAGGACCAGGCAGAACCCTTGGCGGTTCATATAATTTATTAAGCATTTTTTAAACCTGATACAATTTGTGACTGAAATTAAATTAAATACTTTCATTTCTACTACTTACCTAAACAAAATTACATAAAAAAAGCAATGAACAGTCGATTTGATAAAGAGAAAGCTGTTTTGCGGAAATAAACTGATATAAAGACATGATTCACTTATTTGAAATAAATAAGCAAATTATAACAAAAGTGGATCAAAATTTTTCGGCAACAATAAATACAACTTAGACACAATTTATAGTTTTAGTCACTAATCGATAATCATACAATTCTTTTTAAGCCAAGCTAATCAACCACCAAACTAAAAATAAAAAAACAAGTAGGTGCAAACTACAAATTTATTTACAAAAAAAAATATAGCTAAATAATGCTTCTATATCTATACTTATAATAAATCTGTAGAGAGGTCAATTCTGTACATGAAATATATTTTTAAAATAACTGTCAGGGGGTGATTAGTGATCGATACTGATGCCAAAAATGCAATCAGTAAAATTTTTGTCTGTCTGTCTGTCTGTCTGTCTGTCTGTATGTTCCTTATAGAAACAAAAACTACTCGACGGATTTTAACGAAACTTGGTACAATTATTCTTTATACTCCTGGGCAGGTTATAGTATACTTTTCATCACGCTACAATCAATAGGAGCAGAGTAGTGAAGGGAAATGTTGGGAAAACGGGAGAAGTTACTCCATTATTTAAGCTTCCGTCGCGTGTGCAGCCTTAATGGTTAAAGTTACATAGAAATCATGTATGACGGTAATAGTCTTTATAATATTAACCATAAACGCGGGTGACACCGCTGGCACAGCTAGTACTTAAAATAAATTTGTAGAGAAGTCAATTCTGTACATTAAATATATTTTCAAAATAACTATCAAGGGGTGATTAGTGATCGATACTGATGCCAAAAATGCAATCAGTAAAAATTTTGTGTGTCTGTCTGTCTGTCTGTATGTTCCTTATAGAAACAAAAACTACTCGACGGATTTTAACAAAACTTGGTACAATTATTCTTCATACTCCTGGGCAGGTTATAGTATACTTTTCATCACGCTACAATCAATAGGAGCAGAGTAGTGAAGGGAAATGTTGGGAAAACGGGAGAAGTTACTCCATTATTTAAGCTTCCGTCGCGTGTGCAGCCTTAATGGTTAAAGTTACATAGAAATCATATATGACGGAAATAGTCTTTATAATATTAACCATAAACGCGGGTAACACTGCTGGCACAGCTAGTAGTAAAATAAAGTAACAACCAAAACCTTTCGACAGACGGTTAACAGATTTACCCAATTCTTATATAAATGTAAGTTAATAATAAAATCGTTAAATCCGTAAGAAGACGCGAATTCGTAAGAAGATTCTTTGAATGTCTAATACCGTCCGGATTGACGCAGTAAATAATCTGTTTGATTTTATGAAACCACTTCACGATGCCAATAAAATATTTGATTTCAACATATTACGCTCTCTTGTTCGATACGCTGTTACAGACTGATTGAGTTTCATTTAAAACGAAAAATTCTTAGAAACCATATTACAATTGCTTCATAATTTGAATGCCATTGAATAATATTAATAAATATATGGAATATCTAAACAGGTTTGTACATTTATTAAAGTCCATTTCACGTAAGATGATTCCCGTGATAGGTGTCAATACTCCTTTTCATGCATCGTACTTTCTCCAAATCAAAATATTAAGTTTCAAACATATTTCACTTTATACGCTAACATTATTGTTAAGAATAATTAATCATCTCCATTTATTAATGTAAACACGATTTATCAATTTTCTTCTTAAATTGAAAACTAATTTAAATTTAGTAAAAATAACGTATAAATTGCACACCTACTTACTTCGGGAATCGGAAAGTTTACTCATAGAGATTGACACTACTATTCACATCACATCATTAATCGATATGGCGGATAGTTAGGATATTTTACTAAAAATATTTCCTAACCGTACATTTCAACCGAAAAAATGTTCCGAACCCAGTGACAACAAAGAAGTGTCCCCTAAGAAACAAACAAAACATCCTTATTTGGATGATTCCGAGTCTTTCAATCGCATGCGCTTAAGCCATATCTGCAATAACTACGAGATAATACCAGTATTAATATAAAAATTAATCATGGTTTTAAATAATTTTCATTTTAATCAGGATATCAATATCAAAATAAAATAAAAAAAAAGGTGATTTAACTGCCCTAGAACTTTTTATCGAATTGTAAAAAAAATCGAATGCTGTCATACGGATACTTATATAACTATTAACGTCAAATTCAAACTATCACGGAACTCATCTTAGGTGAAATGGACTTTAAAGGTAGAAAAAATTAAAAAAAAAATTACATAAAGAAATAAAATGATTATTTTACAACTATATTCATACGTATATTTAGGGCAGATAAATTTAAATTTATCTATTAAAATCCTATTGTAGATCGGGGTGAAGTTTACTATATTACTACCCCATCCGGAGAAATCTTGATCCTAAACTGTGCTTAAACTAGAAACTACAGTAAACATTATTATGTAGGTCCGTTATGCCAGAGGGTATGATAAGAAAGTTAAGCACACAATATCTGAGCCAGCACCTAGCGTACTTACCTTTATGGTTATTCCTGGTTTAACTGGTGCTACATAAATACATAAGAACCTTATAGTATAAGACAAAACGAGCCTTTGTAAAATAAATAACATCACCCTGCAGTGGAACCTAAAGAGAGCACTAAAATTGAAAAATGACAATATAAGTTTATCGCTGTGCTGTTTTTGTTTAATTTATTTATTTTACTTAGATTACCAAACGTATATAGTATCACATTAAAATTCGTTTGTTTTTTTTTTTCTTGGACGAATTATTTAGTATAGTTTAATGTAAGGCTAATCAATTTCAGCGCTGGAAATCTCTCATCTAAACTCATACCTCAAATTGTACTTGTTATAGAAAACTCAAAAAATACATCATATAGGTAGTTTAATATTAACGAATTAGGTACATACTTATCAACAACATCATGTTCATAAATAATTATACTAATCTAAACACCAAGCCTTTGAGAAGAAACATAACTGTGGGCGTCCTCATCATTTTTTATTTTCGCAATAAGGGCGAATTCCGACCGTACACGAAAACACGGTTCAAACAGAAACAGTGGTCAATTTAAACTGAATGCGGACATAGCTGTATGTTCTTGTTGCCGTGACAGACGAATATAGTCATAATCCTGAAATAAGCTTGTTTCAGTGCTTATTCGAAAATCAACCTTGTTTATAGGACCACAAAATTGAACGATGAATGGGAATGATTGCTTGGGGTGCTGTTAATGAAGGAAGCTTTGGTTTTCTGTGTATACTGCAAACGATCGACATGTATTTTGAATTTACCATTGCCACAAGGTTCATTTGAAAGCTTAACTCTACTCAAAAAGTAACAAATAAACTGTTTTTAATATTTGTTTTAGGATATGTTAATGCAATATTATATATGATCATACCAAGTAAGAATATCAAAACTTTCAAATTCATAAAATTACCTAACGATTATATAAGTGCAAAAATAATTGGCGGTCACAAAAAACAACCAGGGCAGTTTTGCCTAAATAAAAAAAATCTTATTAGTTACTTAAAACTGCCGCTCCATATGACTTCATTAACTCCTTAGCCTGCACGACAGAAGGCGAAGGTTTTGTGGGTTTACGTGTAAAGTTTTCCTCATAAGCTCACCGCAGGGCGCTCCCCTATCAATTGCCGTAGTCCTGCCCGTCCTCCCCCCTTCCCCTACAATGCTCACTAATGATCCCACTTGTTAGGGCTCGGCGGACCTTCGCCCGTGTCGTTGAATGAATAACAAATTCTAAGTTGATCCTGCCACGCCAGCCGCGATCGTCACTCAAATATGAAAAGCCCTATGTTTTGTCCAACATGTCGTGTTTTCAGAATACTTAAATGGGGGCGTAGGTTTGTCGGCTTTTCCGTAGCGTATGTTTTGAAATTCTCTCAGAAGATGTTTGTATGAATAGTACATAATACGGATGGTTTAAGTTTTGTGTAGCTTTGTACTACGTTTTTTTATTACAACTGAAATATATGTGTATAAGTTGGTAGATCTATGCTATATTAGTAGTTCAGTCTTAAAGTTTTGTTGGTGATCTCTTTATTTTGCTTAAATTTATTGCACAGTCAAATTAGCCAACTGCAAAGGCGTGATCCGCAACACTCATCGCCTTTCAAAAAAGCCATTACTCATTAAATTACACTCAATCTGTTAATGGGAAGTACGGCTTTAAATTATCCCAAGTAAGTATATGTTATACCGGATAGAGAAGCCAACACAAATTTTCGCTGACAGTGTAAAACCGGCAGGGCTAATGAAATTATTTACAGACGAGATGTCTCCTTGCCTAGTTCTTTCTTGAAGACTTTATAAATACAGTATTGTCGTTCCGCAAATACTGTTACCTACCTACAGATATGTCATTTCTTAATCGTGATGTTGTTTAATTGTTATGCACAACAAGCGGTGGTAGCTCAATGGTAAGGACACGCGCCTCTTAACCGAGGAGTGCGGTTCAAACCCGGGCATGTACCTCTAGATTTTAAAAAATCTATGTACATATTTATAACCACTAGCTCGACGGTGAGGGAAAACATCGTGATGAAACCTGCAAATTCAAACAACTTTGAATTTGTAACCATGATCCAAAATTGTCTGGTTCCCCTATGTAAGGGTTTACGAAGGTCAGATCGGCAGTCGCTTCAATGTAAATCCTGGATCATGGTCTAAGCGGACCCCGTCTAAGCACGGGACATAACGCTAGGAAGATGATGATGTTTAATTGTTATG